>JAWZSL010000001.1:48425958-49675958 GCA_034769285.1 Lutjanus argentimaculatus
GTTACAACACCACTGATAAGCAGGGTAAACAACCATGCACTGTTTGCTCCCCTACCATGGTCATGTGATCAAAAACACTGATGAGAAGGTGTCTGTGTGTCTGTGTGTTGTGTTGTTTGAGAGGGTGATATTACGCTTATGTCCATCTCTCCTTCTGGTTTCCTTACACCGTCTGCTCCGTCCTCGAGGTGTGGCTCCTGCGCTGTCTGGACATTTAGCTTTAAGGGCGAAAACCTCGACATTGATAACCTTCTCCCCCTGCCGTTCAGTTCCTGGGTCAAAGGTCATGGCTGCAGCGCTTCAGCTGACTTGGCAGATTGACGGTGGCTGTAGTTGCGCTGGATGGGATACAGTATAGAGTGTGTTTCAAGCCACGTCTCCATCACTTTCATTCCTCCTCTCTGTCTTAGTTAACTGACTGCTGCAAGTGGCCAGTGTGTATGCAGAAGGAGTGTATGTGTGTGTTGGGAAGGGAGGGTCATTAACCTCATGGTAACCTAGAAGGTGGTCTTTCAGACTCCCCTAGACCACCAAGGAAGTGATAAATGTGTCTCCATCGCATCTAAACTATTGCAGCTTGTGATGTGTCACATAAGAGTTTAAAATTACTTCTCTTATCATCTTTATATTACTTTTCACTATTGTGCTGTATCACGTCAATATAATTTGCAGTATTACTTTTTCAGCATCATGTGTAATATTACTTTCAATATCATATGTAATAATAGTTTCAATATCATTGCCAACAGTAGTTTTTTTTTCTATTTTAGTTTATTTTAGTTTGCCTGTTTTGTTAAATTTATCTTACCATTACTGTCATTGTATTAGACACTGTTTTATTGTGTGTTTACTCCTTAAATACTAAAAAATGTAATTTTTGAGCAATCTTTGACACAAGTATCCTTCAGGATTATCTTATCTTAAAAAAAAAAAAAACATATAAAATAATATTCCTGCTTCTTCAGCTCAAGAGTCAGATGAGCAAACATGTCATGAACATTTGTTGTTTGATGGATATTGTGTTGTTTTTGTGAAATGTAATTTAAAAACTGTTGTTTTTAAACAGCATTTTAACAAAGTGTCATGTTATTACCTCTCATACCCCCTCACCCAGTGGATCATTAGCAAGCTGACATTAGCTTTGTCAGTTATTCACTTACCTAATGTCTAAAGTGTTATTGATGGATATTGTGTTATTTTTGTGAAATGTAATTTTAAAAATGTTGTTATTAAACAGCAGTTTAATCAAGTGTCATGTCAGATGTGTCAACCGTGTCACCCTAGCAGATCATTAGCAAGCTAACGTTAGCTTTATCAATTTATTCAATGTCTCATGTCTAAATTGGTTACTAGGAAACATCTGCTGGCCGCTGTTCGTTAGTTGACAGATATTGTGTTGTTTTTGTGAAATGTCATTTAAAAATGTTGTGATTAAACAGCATTTTAATCATGTGTCATGTCAGATGTGTCAACAATACCTTCACCTTTACAGGTCATTACCGAGCTAACGTTAGCTCGCTAACCCGTCAGTTGATTCATTTAACGTTAGCTAAACAGTAAGTTACGGTAAGTGTAATTACGGAGTAACAGCTAATATCTACATTTACACAATTAATAGTTTGTGTTGTACTGACTAATGAAACAAAAAAAGTGGAAAAAAAAACACACATAAAGATGAGAAAAGAAGTGAAATATTTGTGAATGGGTAGACAAAAATATCAATTTTGGTTTCTGTGACTTTTGGGGGGAAAAATGATCTTCTATGAGTCAACTTCAGTGCAAACACTCGTAAATTTGTCACAGTTTTAAGCTGTTGAGGTTTGTAAGTGGGACTCTTAATCCTTTTTTAACAGTTGCTGTCATTAATAACAACTCGCTCTTAAAGATTTCTTGTCCTAATTGGTTTATTGCACAACAGTTTGTAAGCATTCTTACATCTTCCCATAAACATACAGATAAAAACACTGTCTGATGGAAGTTCTTCTACAATGTAGCTGCATTTCTTCACAGGTTTTGGTTCATTAAAATGAATTACGACTCCCATATTTCCTATCAATTATCATTTGTGTGACATATCCTTTTTCAGTGTTTAGGTTTTGCTGCTTCTTGCTGCCACCGTGTACTTGAAGTTATCAGTCATTGTAGTCTAAGCTACAAGTGTCTGATGTCTGAGGAAAATGATTTTAAATCTCTCCAAGGCCTCTGCTGGGACAGAACTTTGTGACAGTAACAGTTTAAAAAGATATAAGCAAGATATTATCTTTATTTACACTGACTGAGCATGACAAGGCACCAAATACAACGATTTTAGTTTCTGCTATTGTGACTCTTACTGTTTAAATCCCTCATCATAATACTGGACACAGCTGAAATGTGATAATAAAAAGCAAGTGAAGACCTCATAGATTATTTTTTACAAACAGTACCATTTTATTAAAGTTCCCATCAAGTCGAAATCGATGATTAAGTGTTTTTTCACATATACATAATTGCACTATATGTCACCTACATGCCAGTGTAAAAAAAAGTTGTTCTGTAAATATTTGCAGGTATTTTTTAATGGTATTCCAGAGTTTGTCTTTTCCTGGAAAATGATTAGAAACTTTTGATGACTCATCCTGCACACAGTTTGCGTCCAATGAATCACTTCCTCCTTCATGATGCAGCAGAGCATGAAAGGAGGATACATCCATTTATCAAAGTTTCTGGGGGCTCTGCCTCACTTTACAGAGGCACAGCTTTAAACTTTTTTCACTTATTCTGGTGAAACTGGATCATATATTTCGGATAAAATATTTTCCGGTTTCCCCTCTGTTGCTCAACTTCAACTCTCAGTGATTTAATTACAGAGTTTAACAGCTCACTTGTCGCTAAAGTAGCTAACCTAACTGTTAGCTGCCGTTAGCCGGCAACGTAACTGGGCTCAGCAGCCTCCCAGTGAACTGCCAGTCTGCCTGTTTAACAGGAAACAAGGAACAATAAATACTAAAGTTTGGTTAAAGACGCTTCTTGACTCTCATCAGCTGATATATTATTTGATAAAACACGCTGTTTTGTTTGTTTGTTTTGCCGTGGTTCAGATTTCACATCATGTAAACATAGAGAATCTGACAAATCACTATGATTATTTCATCACTTCTGATTGATCAGCAACTCAAAGGCGATGGATAATAATTCAAGCTAAAACAACTCATTTAATAACTTAAGCTACCTACGAAGAGCTAATGTTAGCATTCAGCTACTTCCTAGCTAACGTTACCATCATCATTACTGCCAAAACACACTGTTAAAGTACTTCTGACACACTTTTGTGTTGGATGTAGCTGTTAATCTGTATGAACACACAACAATGTGTTCTAGTGAGCAAAATGTCACATAACGTAACTGACGTAACCACCGGGCCATTTCTCAGGTCAGCTGAGGAGACAGCAAGACAGTTAGCTAACGTTACATTGCAAGCTAAATTACATCCATTCACTTCCAGGCTTAGATTAATGTGTCCGAGTGTGCGTTGATATTTCAGAATTAATTTACGCCTTACCCATCATAACATCAAACGGTAACATTAGCTAGGGAATGGCTGAATGCTAACATTAGCTGTTGTCCCACAGTAGCTAATCAAATATGTTGTTTTGGCTTTAAATATGGTCCGATGTCCCTCCATATTTTCACTATCCATCGTCTTTTTAGTTGCCGATCAATCAGGAAGTGGTGAGAAATTATATGTATTTATTTGTCAGATTCCCTACATTTATATGACGTGCGACCTGCTGTGCGACCACAGCAGTACAACATTTGAGCTCTACACCCTGAGTGTGATGTCAGAGCGAAATGGTTGCCGTCTAAATTAAGGTGAACAATTAATCAAAATTTGATCAAAATCGCAATATGGTCTACTGCAATTTTCAAATCGTTAAAGGTGAAATGTGTGTGTATAATCAAATATTGTGGTGCTGCAGATTGTAGATGTAAAAATCTAAATAATTGCAATTAGATATTTCTTCAAAATCGTTCAGCCTCGGTGGAAATATTGTTATAGTTGCCTCGTCTTCTGCAAAAATAGAAATAGACTTTTGCTTTGAATGCATAGGATCTAAAAGAATATGAACCATATACAAAAAATCTTATTTATTTGATTATTATCTACTATAGCAATAATATGACTTTGGTTGTGCTTTTATTAGAGATAAAATGAGTTAGTATGACTTACAAGGGAGCTACTGTAACACCCTGACTTCTTGCATTAAATTTAATATTATAGTCTTGTCCTTATTAGTGAAAATATTTCAGTTGTATTATTAATTAGTCCACATTTATACATTTCTTATATCAGAAGATTACTAGTGTATTTGAAGTAATCTGAGTGTTATGTAGTGAACTGACCCCTCTCTCCTACTATTAGCTGGCACATACAAGAGCACATATGCATTCTCAGTAGGACACATAAAGAACATCAAGATCTTTTCTTTTGTTCCTTTTGTGCTCATCCTCTGCAACATAAATTCCTCTGTGTGTGTGTGTGTGTGTGTGTGTGTGTGTGTGTGTGTGCTGTGTGTGCGTGGACTTGAATACTCCTAACCAAGCTGTTTGTGGGCCATGACAGGACAGTATACTGTAAAAATTCTCATAGCGGAGGCTGAAATGAGACTACCTGTGTACAGTACAGATCTTATATGGCGGGGAGACGGTTGGCGCTGCAGATTTGATGATGGTGGACTGTTATTACAGCTCCGTCTGTCTGAGAGCCACATCTTGAAAACATTACTCAGCAAAGAGTCAAAAGTTTACTAGAGCTCATCTTTGGGTTTTTTAGTGCTTAAAATTCTCTGAAACTGTCCTACGGTCTCAGAAATAACGGTTCTAAAAGGATTCTTCCTGAGGTTCCACGCTGAAGCACCCTGAATAATTCTGAATAACCCTTTTTTGTAGAAAGGGTTCTTTGTAAGACTAAAAGTTCCATTGAGAACCCTTTTCATCCAAAGATTATTTTGTTGAAAGAAAAAGTTCTTCGAGGATTGTTGAAATCTTTAAAGAACATCTTGAGTGTGTTCTACATTAAACCCTTGGAACAAGAAAAAGGTTCCACTGAGTGTACTCTAGATATAATTATTGGAATAGAAAAAGGTTCTCTACTCAGAAGAACCCAATGGATGGGTTCTAGATAAAACCCTTGGAATATCAAAAGGTTTTCGGTAGAACCCCCCTGAGTTTGTTCTACATAAAACCCTGGGAATAAAAAAGGTTCTTGGTAGAACCTACCAAGTGTGTTCTAGATAAAACCCTTGGATTATAAAAAAGATTCTCAATAGAACCCCTTGATGAGCTTTAAATAAAATACTTGGAATATAAAAAGGTTCTTGGTAGAACTTCCTGAGTGTGTTCTACATTAAACCCTTGAAATAAAAAAAGGTTCTTGGTAAAACCCACTGAGTGTATTCTAGATAAAATCGTTGGAATATAAAAAGGTTCTCTTCTCAGGAGAACCCAATGGATGGGTTCTATATAAAACCCTTGGAATATCAAAAGGTTTTCAGTAGAACCCCTGCGTTTGTTCTAGATAAAACCCTGGGAATAAAAAAGGTTCTTGGTAGAACCTGCCAAGTGTGTTCTAGATAAAACCCTTGGAATACAAAAAGGTACTCAGTAGAACCCCCTGGATAGGTTGTGGATAAAATCCTTGAAATGAAAAAAGATTCTTGGCTTAATCCCTTGAGTGTGTTCCCGATTAAACCCTTAGAATAAAGAAAAGGTTCTTGGTAGAACCCACTGAGTGTGTTCTCCTCTCAGGAGAACCCAATGGATAGGTTCTATATAAAACCCCTGGAATAATAAAGGGTTTTTGGTATAACCCCCTGAGTGTGTTCTAGATAAAACCCTTGAAATATAAAAAGACTCTCAATAGAACCCCCTTGGTGGGTTCTAGATAAAACCCTAGGAATAAGGTCAGGAGAACCCCATAGTTGTTCTGGTTAGCACCCTGAGAAGGTGGAAAGATTCTGGATAGAACCCCGGGGAGGGTTCTGGGTGGAACCATTACATCATTGAAGGGTTCTCTATAGAATCTCTCATCAGGGGTTCTAGGTGAAACCTTTCACTGATAGCTCTGGGTATAATACTTTATGTTGGGTTTTAGGTAGAATGCTCTGAAGGGTTCTAAGTGGAATCTTTATAAAAGATTCTTCAGGACCCAAAACGTGTTCTCCTATGGGAACAAGTTGAAGAACCCTTTATGGTTCTAGTTAGAACCTTTATTTCTAAGAGTGTAGTGTGTCTTCTGCCTTCCAGGAAAAGAAAATCAAACAAGAAAATCAAATCAAACAGCAACTTTGATGTAAAACTTGAAGAAAACTGTTCGAAATAACGATAGAGGACAAAGAGGAAGAAGGTGGACGGAGACATTTGTGTGTCTGTCCCTTTACTTCATCACATGACAGTCCTGTTGGTCTTGAAGGGGGACGATGATACCCAGAACCCCGGGGTCCCTGCCAACACAAACCCTGCTCCCAACCACACAGTCCCCCACAATCCTTTGCTCCAGAGCAGGGTGGGAGAGGAGGGAGGGAGGTGGGGTGGAGAAGGGTTGATGAGAGTCTGAACAGGACGGAGGAGGGACACACCGGCGCCATGGCGATCCCTAAGACAACTTATCTCCTCTCTCACAATGATAGCGCCTGTCAAAATAACTGCCAAGATACATAGCCAGCCAGGAACTGGTTAACTCCTGAGTCGTCCAATCAGAGGGCCCGCAGCCGGGGTCTCCGTCTCTCCCCACCTTTAGACGGCTCTCTGGGACCCACGTTCCACAAACACACATTATCTCTGTCTCGTTACTCTCTGTCTCACACAGGTTCGGCTGAGCTTTTAATGTTACATTTGAGTTAATGTCACGAATATTTGACTTTAAGTTACACACAAAAGGACGTCTTTTTTCCTCCAACACACTGTTTCAAATGTTGTTTGTTCTTTTCTTTAACTTATAAAGTCAGATTAAAAAAAAAAGCTCATGTAAGTAACAGGGAGAGTTCTTGTGGCAGACCATGTTTTAATGTGCAATATTTTTCATGTGTGGGCTGTATTAATCTGATACAACAGGCTCTCTTCCACAATTTGCAAACCTCTGATTCTTGTATTTGTTGTGAACTGTCGCCACCATGTGGTTTAGTTGATAAATATGTCAGGAGGTGATCAGGAGGTGACAAACTCAAGTGTGCTTCGTATTTGACGTTTGTTGCCCAACAAAGGAAAAAGGCAGTAACCTCCCCAGAGTGCAGAACTGAGAAAAATGACTTTAAAGTTTTCTTGTTGTCGAGCCAAAATAGCTGCGGGCAGATAACTGGATATGTGGCAGTTTTACAGCTTTATATCAGGTTATTTTTTCTACTTTTTAATCCTAATCTCTGGTTTGACCTTTGACCCTTATTTGGAAGTAACTTCCATTTTATATGAACACAAAATATTGAGTACCATCAAACCTTTTCAGATAAAATATGATACTGATGCTTATTTTAATGCAATGCATTTTCACTCCTGAGATCAGAGTCGCTGTAGGTGAGTCTGAGGTCTTATTTCAATATTTTTCTATATGTTGTTGAATATAGTGGTATAATGCATATAGCTGACATATTTCTGTATTTTCTTGCATATATTTTACATGTTAGAATACCTTAACTGATGTTATGGTGGTTTGCTGTGGTTTCTATTTTCTCCAAAATAAAACACATTTTAGAGAAGAGATATTTGTCCACATGACAAAGGATGTCTTTAACGTTGGGTTCCCAACGTGGGGGTGCGGACCCAGCCAAGAGGGCACATGATAGCTCTGATGGGTCTCAAGATGTTTTTAACAAATATTTAAATGCTCCTAAGTAATTTTTCTGGTGAATAGTTCATGCAAATTGTGTAATTTTTATTTGTATAAACTACATTTAAAAAAAACACATATTGAGCCCAGCAATAGTTGATCACACGCTGTGTTGTTGCCCAAAACTTGCCCCGTCTGATCATCTTTTTTAACACTATTTCCAAAGCATACAGCTGTAGTGCTTATACTGCTGTAGTATTATAGATCTGTAGTGTTATGCCTTCTCCTGTTATTGGCATTTTTGGTCTGTTCTCAGTTCCGTGTGATTTTAGTTTCTCTGCTGACCTGCAAAAAGGTCGTGGCTTTTACTTCTCTATTGGCTTGACATTTAATTTTGTTTAAATGGAAGGGTGTTACCCAACCTTCACACAACCAATGGATCAAGAATGTGATGCAGAACATCAAGCTGAAAAAAAAAAAAAAAAAAATACTATGCACCCTAAACGGCTCCACTAAGAGATTTTATAAAAAACCTGGGACCCATTGATTAACTGTGTGGCTCAGAACTATGAACTCTGAAGTGTCCAATCTATGCTTAAATGCACTATGATGCAGTTGTTCTTTTGTTTGTTTGTTTTTGTGCATGTTTTTTTCGCTTTTAATGTCATCTGTTTGTTTTGGCTGTTGTTGGTTTTATTCATATTCAATTATTCTATTTATTTATAATACAATTATATAAAGGATGAGTCAGGGACACTTCATATATTACATATATTTACAAAACACAATAAAGTTAATCAGTTTGAGCATTAAATATATTGTCTTTGTATTGTACTGCACTTTGTACTGTACTACTGCACTGTACTTCAATTGAACATAGGTCAAAAAGTATTTGCAAATCATTGCATTCTGTTTAAATTCACATTTTACACAACACCCCAACTTTTTGCTATTGAATCACCGTGACACAATGACAAGTACACATTGCTGATGGAGCCAAAAAGCTTGAGCACCCCTGCACTACTACAATCTGTAATTAATTTTAACTCTTTACGTATTAAGCAATACACAAAAACACAAAAGTAGAATTTTTAAGAGACAAAAAAGAGACAAGACAACACGTTTTGAATGAAAGTCAAGGAATCAGTTGTCTAATAGGCTAATGTCATGTACACAATGCTTTTGTGCAGACTTCAGTCTCTGAAGGTGGCACATTTTGGGCCAATATTTTGAAAAAACAAAATTTAAAGACAGTGTACAATAAGTGTACAATATTAAAAAAAAAACTTAAACGACATAGGGATATTAGCTTGCTTTTTTACTGTATAAAATTACTGAATAAAAAGGTACTGCACAACATTTTAGTTTAAAAAAAAACAGCTGAGACATATGATAATGAAATAGATAGATTGAATATTATGTTACAGATGTATAGTATTGTATCTAATAGTGTAAGAAAGTAAAGTAAAGAAAGTAAGACAACTACGTTATTGGTTCACTTATTTCGCTTATTGCATCATTTGAGGACGACGGTCAAGCTGCAGCATATTAATATTTAACCTGTTAGCCATGATTGAAGAAAAAGTAGTTCCCTGACCGGGAATCGAACCCGGGCCGCGGCGGTGAGAGCGCCGAATCCTAACCACTAGACCACCAGGGAAGGTGATATGTTGCACCAAAACCAGTATATTTATTGTTTCTGAATGCATATGTACGTCTGTCTGTGATAGAATGATATTGGTTAAGATACAACATCTCTCGTGTGCGGTGTAATAGCGATTTTAGCTTAGCCGTTAGCTAGCGCTAACGTCACTGGACATTAGGTAAAACGGCAACTAGCTAGGGGGAAGGTTATCTGCGTCGTGTCTAGAACCCCAGCCCCGCGAAAAAATCTCGCGAGAGTTATCATTTTAACCCGAAGAACGACCTTTCCGTAACATAAACTAAGTTGTATTCTGTCCCCAAAACTTATCCAGATTTTTAACCACCGCGCTGTCACATTATAAAACGAAATTAGTCCGTACAAGGTGCACAATGAAGCGACCGCTCGTACAAATCTCGCGAGATTTCCGCAAATCTAGGGTTCCCTCCCAAAAACACCGCCCGTCATTTGTGTTTTTTATAGTGTGTGCACCAGAGGGCGCGCGTGAAGGAAGGGGAGGCTTCATTTTGATTTTAACATTTTAACCGCTAGCTGCTTGAGGATGCACGCGAGGTATGTGGGCAGCCGTAGCTACCTGTTTTTTTTTTTCTGACGAATGTAGCGTTTAAATGCGCCGTTGTTTGTTGTCAGCGTCAGGCCAGATCGCGCCGACAGGGATATTTTAATCTTAAGACAAACGGGCGAGGGTCTCGACCGAATAAATTACCCTTAACAGTCTCCACCAGGTTGCTATTGTCCTGTAAACAAAAGTGGCTAGCTAGCCCGGTTAGCATCAGCTGTGAAGTCAGCTGGCCTGGAGGACTTGGACCTTGTTCACTGTGTTTGCTGACATCCGGCGGTTAGCACGTTAGCACTGCTGGATATTATCTGTGTTTTTGTTTCTGCTGCACCTTAAAGAAGGAGGCTGGGCTGGTGCGGGGATTCCCGAGCAGGCTGCAGCCTACTGGAGCATGTAGCTAGGTGGGGTAAGGTTGCTTCAAAATGAGCCTTTCCTCTGTGATCAGCCATTTAACCTGTTATGTAATACTTTTAGGCTACACGTGGATGAAGTTAAGTGGCCTGATTTATCTTTTTTTTTTTTTTTTAGGGTATGTGACATGCATGTAATCGATAGTTTCGTTTTTTGCTTAATCCTGTCCTATCTACTTATATGTCCAAATCATCAGGAGCTGATTGTTAATTATATTTCGTTTATATCTTCATACGTGCAATACTGACCTAACTACATACGCAACAAATCAGCTGTTAAATGTTCTGTACAATAATAATTCAATAGTGCAATGCGCTGGTTACATTGGCATCATTACTGCATTATTTTATATATACTGTGCATTTAAACCGACCTATATTCTTATTATAATAGTTGCATCCTCTATGTGTACCGTTGTATATTTTGTTCTTGTCTTATTTCTGTTTTTTCTATATAGCTGTATGCAGTAATATAATGCACTTTTTTTTTACATACTTTACTTTTTATGCTTTTACTTTACATATGATCTCTATTTCCTTTTCTTATAGTTACTATATGATTATATATACTTCTATTCTTTTGTTGGAAGGCTTCTCTCTCTTCGTTGTAGGACAGAGAGATACAGAAGATCTTTCATACCAACTGCCATCAGACTCTATAATTCATACAAATAGATGAGACTACAGACAAATGAATTTCCCTTGGGGATCAATAAAGTATTTCGTATTCGTATTCGTATTCGTATTTAAATAGAGCAACTGGAACACAAACAATTTCCCCCTGGGATCACAAAAGTATTTCTGATCAGGATTCTGATCATAAGATGTTGCAGTTAGCAGTTAGTCTAACCAGGGTGGTCTGCGTGTTTACATCAACTGGATTCCAAAACTGAAGCTGCTGATAATAGACTCTTGCAATGAAGCATAATTACATAAGAAAACACATGTTTACAGCAGCAGATGTGTCTTTCCTCTCCAGCAGCAGCAGAGGGATGCATTTTTCCATCCTGCTGGTCAGCCATTGTCAGCTGAGTGGCCTGACATGCTTATTATAGGAGGCTTTCATCGCCCTCCACTTAGGCTGATGAGGCTTCACCATCAGTTATTGGGCTGGTTGATTGTTGTTGAGAGAGGAGACACCCTTTGAGCCTGCTGCTAATCCCTCCTCGCTTGTTGCCTCCGCAGGACAAGAAAGAAAGAAGTGTGAGAGGTGATCTTCTCCCAGAGTTGTGTCTGCTGGATTGGACACACTGAGTGGGGTGTGTTTGAGTGGATGTTTGTATGGATGGATGCGTTTGACTACGTGCTGATTTAGGACCCCTGGCCTGATGGAAAAGAGAGACAGGAAGCCGGGATATTTTGCACGGTAAGAGACTTGTATGTGTGTTTGTCCTGCATTTGTGTCATTGTGTCATTAGGTGTTTTTTTCATGCAGCAAAGCCTGTGTTAAGCTCCAGGATTAGCTCTCAGTTTTCTCTGCTTGTTACAAATTGCTCTTCTCTGAAGGCGTACATAGAGTCTGTCATGACTAAGGATGCATAAAAATTACCTATTGCAATAGAGCTGCAACGATGAATCGATTATTAAATTAATCACCAATAATCAATGAATTGTTTGAGTTTTGTTGATTTTTTTTTAAAGAAAAAAGTTAAAATTCTCTGTTTCAGCTTCTTAAATATGTCTTATATGACAGTAAACTGAATATCTTTGGGTTGTGGACAAAACAAGACATTTGAGCATGTCACCTCAGACTTTGGGAAACACTAATGCTGATGTTTTTCACCATTTTCTGACATTTTACAGGGCTCAATGATAAGGATTGCAGACTTGCCTGGGGCAAATAAAATGGCATGAAATGCATGTAAATCTGGCAACTCACTTGCCTGATCAGGCAAATGGTAAAAAAATGACTGAGACTGTAAAACTATTTTGATAATTGATTTATCATTAAAGCCATTTTTCATGCCTAATGGCAGAAAATGCTGCTTTCAGCCTTTCAAATACGGAGATGTCCCTCTTATCTTTATTATCACATTAAACCGATTATCTTTAGATTTTTAAGACTGACAAAACAAGACATTTAAAGACATCGTCTTGGACTGGGGATGGACATTTTTCTCTATTTTCTGTCATTTTATAGATGTTGCAGTCCTAGATTAAACATGACAATTAACTTTAGTCTTTGTTGTTGTTTAATAATTGTTGATAAATAAAACAATTTGTGCGGGGGCAAGTGAAAATTTACGTCAGGCATGTAGATTTCTGACTCACTGGCCCAGAAAACAAAACAAAACAGCAACAACAACAAAAACAGTAACGTTGAACCCTACTTTCATATTTTGTTTGCTTTTGGAGGCCCTTGTGGACAAAAGTCGTAGTGTTTCCAGGGTAATAAGCCCAAAATATGACATAAAAGAGAAAATTATGTAAAGAAAATTTTGTTCCTCCTTCTTTTTAACTGGCTAACATACTACTCACTGTAACTTTGCTGTGAAAATGTGAACACAGACTCGTTTCATTTGATTTCACAGAGACACTGACCCAGTCACAGGCATTAAGAATAACTATATAGAAAGAGCCGATCTTCTCGTAGATGTTCCCGTTTGCTTATGTAGGTCATATAGAGGCATCAGTATTAGATTGAGACTGTTTCATAAGCAGCTAAAATCTCCCTTGTAGTAGCTTTGTGTAAATGAATCAGAACAAGGGCACAATGTGTCATAGATGCAAAGCAACAAACCTTCTCACATATTGAAAATTATTTGACAATCCCTCCCCGCCCTCTCCACAGAGATGGACTTGTTACTGTGAAACTACATGTTTAATTCTTTTTTACGACTCGTCCAATCGGGCGAGTGAGTTGGCAGATTTGCTAGCCCAACCTGTCATTTTACTGGCCCTGGACAATCCTTATTGTTGAGCTCTGCAGTTATTTTTTATTATTCCTTTTTGCAGAAGTCTAAGTTAAATTGTTTCCTGAGTTTTTGCAATAAACTGCATCATTAAATTCAGTTAAGTCCACGCTCTGAATATTCTGCCCTGTCAGCTGTTCCTGTAATGTTTCATAAATACTGAAAGCAGGATTGTTTGTCAGGAACTGATTCCAGTTTAGTAACAGATTTCGATACACTCCCTTCTAATGAATGCGTCTCTTGATATTTTGTTTTTCATTCATGATGGTTTCTTTTTTTAGTGACCATGTCGGGTTAGTTAAGACGATTTTATTCAAAAACCCCAAAGTCATGGATCATAAATTTGCCTCAGAGGGCTTTACAATCTGTACAACATGTGATGCGCTCTATCTTTAGACCCTCAACTAGGATAAAGTCAAACTACCAAAATAATACTTTAACAGAGAAAGAAAGGAGGAAAAAGAGGAGGGATTTTTATTCCGGGATAATCAGACAAGTATTAGATGTCAGATATACTGAGTGCACAGGGACAGACGTAGTAAAATTTCAACATGGAGAAACAGAAGGAGGAAGGAAATTACAAAATTGGTAACAAAAGGGCAAATATACAGTATGTGCAGAGTGAGTATTTTAATGACTTTTCATTCAAATCTGCTCAGTGCATTGCTTGTTAAACGTGACAATGTGGACTTTTCTGTTGTACTGCCTGGTCATTTGTATCTTGCCATTTCTGTTGTCAAGGTGCATTAGCTAATTATTTATTCCCACCCTTTTTTTTTGCATCATGTGTCAGCACTTCAAATCACCTGTCCCCGAGCTGCACCCATCTGCTACAGCCTCATATAATCCAAGTCATGCGTCAGAGTTCCTGCGAGAATTTACCCACTGGGATCGCATTGACTTTAAAATTGGATTCTGGCAGTGTTGTGAAACATGATAGCAGGAACTGTGTGGAAAAAAGTTTTGACACCGCTATGGTGCATAGGCCGACATGCAATCATCAGGTCGTGGACAAAGATCAGACCTTTCGTTCTGAGTCTACATGGATGATGATGTGTCATAGAAGGTGTTCATTTTGAAGGGCGGAGTGAATAATACAAGAGGATAAACGTGATTAAGGGGTGAACTATTGTGTAATGTGGCTTCAATTGTGTCTAAAAGCTGTTCTGCTTCATTTATCCCATCCTTGCCTGACCTTTTCTACAATCCCAGATCAAAAAAAAGTTGGGACACTGCGTAAAATGTAAATATAAACAGAATGCAATGATTTGCAAATCCTTTCTCAATCTTATATTCAATTGACAGCACCAAAGACCAATGATATTCTGAATGACCTGCAACATTTCCTGTGATGCATCACCTTTTCTTTCAACAACACTCCGTCGGCGTTTGGGAACTGGTGGCACTAATTATTGGAAATTGAAAGTGAAATTCTTTCTCATTCTTGCTTTAGATACAACTTCAGTTGCTCAACAGTCTGAGGTCTCGGTTTTGAGCTTCATAATGTGCAGCACATTTTCAGTGTGAGACAGGTCTGGGCTGCAGGTTCAGTCTAGTACTTGAACTCTTGCACTATGAAGCCACGTTTGTAACACGTGCAGAATTGACATTGTCTTGCTGAAATAAGCAGGGACGTCTCTGAAAAAGATGTCATCTGGATGGCAGCATGCGTTTTTTCAAAACCTATTTGTACCTTTCAGCATTAATGGGGCCTTCACAGATGTGAAGTTACCCATGATGCCATGGGCACTAACGCACCCTTGTACCATCACAGATGGTGTCTTTTGAAGTTAGTGCTGGTAACAATCTGGATGCTCCTTTTCCTCTTTTGCCCCTGGGATGTGGCGCACATGATTTCCAAAAAAAAGGAACTGTGGACTCGTCAGACCGCAGCACTTGCATTTGTAGATGCACCGACAAACTGTGTTTACTGACAACAGTTTTCTAAAGTGTTCCTGAACCCATGTAGCAATATCTTTTACCGAATTATGTCAGTTTTTAATGCAGTGTTGCCTGAGAGGTTAAAGATCACAGGCAATGTATGTACATGTCAATGTAGGTTTTTATCCTTGCCCCCTACATGATTGAGATTTCTCTGGATTCTCTGAATCTTTTAATGATATTATTGATTCTTTCTCGGTCTTTTGTTGCTCCTGTCCAAACTTTTTTGAACATGAATGAGTGTATACTTAGAAAAAAAACAATTTTATCAGTTTTAACAGTAAATGTCTTGTGTGTAGACAATACAGAACTGAATATAGGTCAAAAAGTTTTTTCAAATGCATTCTGTTTTTATTTTCGTGTAACACGTCTCAACTTTTTTGGAATTGGGGTTTACATTGACAGCATTAGAAACGTAAACATAACTTGTTTGAATTGTTTTATGCCTAAAAAGTAAACATTTGCTCTTTTGCAAATTAAATCCCCAAGGTGGAACAGTCGCTTTTTTTTTTTCATACAAAAAAAATAAATAACTAGGGTTGGGTTCCGAAACTGTTCCTATATGACCGGACAGAATCGCAACACAGATTTCGGTGCCTCATTTCATGCTCCATATCAGATGTTATAGGGCAACAGAAGCACTGCATGTTCCCTCACTAGTTAAAATTAGCAGGTAGCCTACCGTTAGCTAGTAGCTATCTTAAACAGGCCTAAAATGCTTAAAGCTAAATGGTCTTAATTGTGCCGGTGCGTCGTCTGACTGAATCCCAAGACCGTTATGTGCAACAAAAGTCTTGGTTTAGGCACCGGTACAGTTTTAAAAGTATCATTTCAGCACCGGTATTGGAAAAAAATAAACGACACCCAACCGAATAAATAAGTTGATTTATAGATAAACAGTAATGCAGCGCAGTCTAATGGGCTTTATTCTTTCTTGTTTTGTCTCAGGTTTCTCTCAGGATGTGCTGACAGCCTGGTATAAACCTGCAGTTTGTCTTGAGTTTTCATGATTTGATCGGCTTATGTTGGAAATGTTACATTATGTAGAGACATTATTCTGTAATGGCGTCACGTTTCAGTCGCTCCCCGATTGTTGTGCAGGGAGTGCATTAAATCATAATGGGATGCAGGCTTTGAGATCAGTTAGAGGTGGTGTTTTCCTGCATGGGGAGTGTGCGAACCTGTGGGACTGAGCAGCAAAACAACAGTGGAAATGTCTCCTGCAGACTTCTAATACTGTAAAGACTAATAGCCATATTGCACCCAGAAATTGATTATGTCAGGAAGGAAAATCAGACTTATCTTCCAGCAGCTACTACCACAACATGCAGCTCTCCTGCTAGCTGCACCTTATGCTGCCTCGCTTCCTGAGCATACACACGTCCCACTAACACATATTGTTTCATTGTTTTACAGCAGTGAAAAATGAATGCACCCAAGTATTCACTAAATTAATAATAAATTGTGATCATATGAGGGTGTGACAAGGGCTTTTAGCAAGCAAGTTAGCAAGCAAAACTTTATTTATATAGCACATTTAATGCCAGATGGATACACAATGTACTGCACAGAGTGTGAGCTACGAAAGTTGCAGCCACAACAATGTGGATAGTGTAGAATAAAAACTGATGCATAATGAAAAATACACGAGTTAAAACCAATTTAGATTTAAAAAATAAAGTATATTAAGACCAACAACTGGCCAGTGAAACAATAAGACATGATAATTAAAACCGTTTAAAAGAAAGAAAAAGAAATATGTAATAAGATAAAATAATTCAAACCAACAGTTGACCAATAAAAATATAAAAGCATGTGAGGTAAAAGAAACACGAGTGAAATAATAATGACCTGAGGAGTTTAACTGCCTTTAATAGCTCACAAGCATGTCCAAGAGATATCAGGGTGCAGGATCATGGAGGGCCTTTTAAAAGTGAGCAATAAAATTTTAAAATCAGTTCTAAAATTTACTGAGAGCTGTTGTAATGACCTCAGCACAGCTGTTATTAGGCTTGGGCGAAATCATATCACGTGCGATTTATTGTCAAAAAAACTGTTACCGATGAAAATTTGCCACTTTGCGATAACGGCGATAAATGCCACTTGATGACGCATTTTTATGTGCGACGCCCTCGCCAAAAAAAATCTGTTTAAATCTGAACAACTGTACAGCGCACTGTGTTTCGCACATAGGGGTGGGTACTGAAATTCTGTATTAAACGGCAGAATCATTAAAGACCAGAGTATTGGTAAGCGCCGACATTTGAATTTTGATGTAATTTATTATCACACGGCTGCAGCGTCTCTCCTCTCTGCATCAGTGCAGCTCCTCCATACGCACACGTACAGTACGCACACAGAGGAGGTCAGTGTGTTTCTCTCACCCCGTCTGTCTGATCTGTTGATTTTCTTCATCAGCAGGATGTTTTATAAAGCCAAGAGCTCAGTTTTCACAGCAGCAGAGACGCTGCATGTGGAGGAGACTTGTTGTTAATGACGGAGTTTATTAAAACAATCGAAACTAACGTGATGCTGAATGACATCGACACCAACCAGGTGCACTTATAAGATTAAACAACTGTATAAGGAGGATTTTACATTAAACAGAAACTGTCAGAACTTCGACTTTCAGAGCAGAGCGAACAGGTGAGGGAGGGGAGGAGGCAGATTGATCATTAATCAGTCGCGGATGTCTCCGTCCTCTCGGACTGATTAAAAAAATAAAAATGTCAAAAACTGGTCAAAAACTGTACCTGGGTGTTCACACAAATAAAGTCTCTGTGTGTGAAACACTGCAGAGTGTAACATCATGATGTCCACAGACAGTCTGCTGTCATTAGTTTGACAGAGTCACAGACAGGGTTGTGTCTAAAAGGGAACCCTAGACCCGCGAAAGATGCGCGAGTGTAACTGATTTAGAGTCAAAAACATGCACGTGCAATTGTAACATTATTTTATCGTCATTTTTATCGTTATCGGCTAAATGCATAAATTATCGGGATAAAATTTTTTGCCAATATCTCCCATCCCTAGCTGTTATATTGTTATATGGTCCAATTTCCTTTTTTCCAGTTAAAACTCTCGCAGCTGTCTTCTGAAGTAGTTGCAGTAGATCAGCAGAGTGTTATCTAGCCCACTGGAAACCAAAGCAAAAAAACAAATCTTTTTTAGCGTCGTCCTGGATTAAAAGCTCCTGACTTTGAAAATATGTCTTTAAATGATAATCGTGACCTGGTTTTAACTTAATTGTTCATATGGCTCGGCTGCTAGTTTGTCAGTTTTCTGAAGGAAAAGAAACTTTTTCTGGAGAGTGTAAGACACTGAACAGACAGTAGGTTCAATAATTAGGCATAAAAAGTGGAAAAGTTCTAAATGTGCCAGGAACAGGCTGTGCACAAACCTCCAAGAGGCTCGTAGCAACTGTGGGGAGGGAGCTGCAGAGCATCACGGCCGAGATAACTGCACCGCATTTGTTGCCTTGGTGATTTCACCAGCCGCAGCTTAGCGGCTCTCACGACATGTTGGCCCATATCTTGCCAGGAGATATGTGGGAGACTGTGACTCAAAGTGGGAAACGGATTTTATCAACTGCTGAGGCCAAAATTGTGAATTGTTGCGGCCATCACACTAAATTGTTTTTGTGTGTAAGTCTGAAGCTGAGCAGCAGTAGAAACAAACAAGAAGTCTTGGTGGTGGTAGCATCATGTTTTGAGGATGCCTTTGTCTCACCAGAACACTGGGGGTAAAATGAGTTCTGCAGTACAGAAATATCCTGAAGGAAAAAACCTACTGGTGTTTGCTGGAGAACTGCGGTTTAGGAGAAAATTTATTTTCCAGCAGAACAACTGCAAGCAAAATCAAAGTAAAATGGGAAAATCGTGAAGTGTGAGACAGTATATGAAATCCTATTTAATATACTGTCTGTGGTTGAAGCGAGTTGTTTCTCCCCGCTCCCTCCTCTACAGACTCGAGGAAGCTCAGACAGGCTGCAGGAACACTGCAGGAGTGCAAGATGAGATAATGAGTCTTTCACTGTAAGTTGATCAGCTGTTTATAACTGTCACTTGTCTGTCAGTGTAAAACTAAACCCGTTATCCTGAGAACAAAAGCCCAATGCTCTGAAAATACACACTGCCTGCCAGAGCAGTCATAATCATCTGCTCCTTCTAAAAGACTATTAATGATTTCTTACAACTCATAAACAGACACCTACTCATTCAGCAAACAATAATAAATAAAATAAACTCAAATTAACATGAAACGGGCAAACAGTAACAGTTATTCTGGCCTGGAATAGAAATTTCAAAGGGGGACACAGAGAAATGAGTATCGAGCGACAGGTCAAACAAATGAACATCCATATTGCAAACTATATTTTCTTTTTGAGTTATTTATAATGGTTGTATAAGAAGAATTGTTACCTGCAGTAACAGTATTTGATTTCTCCATTATTATGTGAGGAATAGATACACTACAAACCAGGGAACTGGGGGGGAAATGGTAAGATGAATGCTAGAGAGCGATTACCAAACAAATGGCCCAGAGTGAAACAGACGGTGCTGTTGGAATTTGTCTGCAGATTCTTGTGCTCACGACCAGATGTGTGCTGCTGCATCGGTTGAAGTGGGAGAGTGACCCGAGGCTGTGGGAGAGGCCCGAACTCCATCTGTCTGCAGCCTTATCGACCCACTCTTGCCTTTCCATTAAGACACTTAGACACTTAAAGCGCTGCTCTCTTTGTTTTTCTTTGCTTTCTTCCTTGCGCTGAGCAACACTCGCCCTATCACTCAAAGCTTCTGATAAATCAATTATCTTTTCTTAACATACTCACATCCACACTTAAGGTTCCAGTGGAGCGCGCATTATCCATAAGTGCACCACTAACCCACTGTGGTTCCTCTGCACTGCAGTGTCCCCCCCTCCTAACGAACCCCAACAGGAGATGCTATTACATCACTCCCTTCCCCATCAATGATTAAACAGAGGGGAAGACTGAGAGGAAAATACAGCTGACGCAGCAAAGTCGACAGACGAAAAAGTTAAAGCGTGATGTGAGAACTTTGAGCACAATAGCAGCACCTAACAGGTTGTTAGCTGAAGTTCATTGAATTAAACACTTGGATGAGTTTAAATCAGACAAGGAGCTGACTGATCATTTTAATATTTTTTTTCCTGGCATTTGATACCAATCAATTTAAAGAGCAAGCTGATCAGATGAGATTGAATATTTCAACCACTCCACTTTATATACAGTCACACACACACTCCATCAAACCAAGACTAATAAATAGGGTATCGTTTGTTTTTTTTTTCAATACAGGTGCTAAATTGATCTTTACACAAAAGCAAATTAACTTAATGGCCAAAATGTTACCTTTTTATTCACTTTAACAGTTGGTGAACTAACTGTAACAGTTAAAACTGTATTTTTGGCAGTTTAACTGTGTTTACGGGTAGCTACTAGCTAACAGTAGGCTAACATCACCTCCTGCCAGACCCATGTAGAGAGAGAGTGCTGCTGTAGTGTTAACTAGGCATGTTTGGTGATGCATCTGTAACATGCGCACCGAGGGAAACTATTCATACTAACATGTGGTGCCGAAATGAAGCACCGTAATATGCGTTATGATTCGGTTAAACAGGAATCGGTGCTATATTAGCACCAAGTTTAGGTACCCGACCCTACTAATAAGAGACAATATGTGATAATATCTCTGGTCACCTTCTGAAACTTGTTATGTTTTACATGTTCCTTAGTGTAACAAAAGATTCCTACAGAGTCATACATGTCTACAGTTTTGCAAACTGCCACTGACCCGTTACTCACCAATATGTCAAGCTGAATCTGGATCCACCCGTTTATATAAGTCCCATGAGCCGACCCGTAATGAAACACACTCACTCAGTCATTCACTTGTGTTCTTGGAAAAGTATTTGTCAGTTGAGGCAGCAGCATTCGATGTGTTTCCTCAGCGACGATCTACCTGCTTGATCATTGCGATCAATGTGGAACAACAATTTAGTGTCAGTTTTTGTGCCATATATCACAATAGGCCATTCTGAAGGAGTTACATAAAGTTAAATACTTGAAAGGAAACCACCATAGCATAGAAATGGTTCAACTACATACCGGTGAGCATGCTGTACATACTTTCTAAAGATCACAATCTGAAAGAGCTGTCAGGGCATAACTTGCAACCAAAGTGATCAAATGTCCATCTTTGCTCCTGTGCTCTCATTACTTTACTTAACGAGTAGATGTGTGAACGTGTCCGTCTCCTCTGGCGTCCCATCAGGCTGAAGAGGCGGCGGCAGCTCAAGCAATCGGAGAAGAATGTGAACGAGCAGAACGCGGCAATCATCTCCTGTCCGGACATCCCGAATGACAGCGACCCCAACAAGAAGACCGACCTACAGAGAATATCAGCAAAGCCATCTGCAGGCTCAGGTAAGACCTGCTTCAAAAACTCACAGATGTTACAACTTACCCTGAAGCTTCTAATCGCCTTCACATACCCTTAAAAAGCAAAATATCAATATTAATGCAGCCTGCAACTCTCATCTGTAGTAGCTTTGTGACACTGCTGCAGCAATCACTTGGTCAAGTTCATAAAATTTTCAGTTAAGTCTGAACTATTCTTGTCATAAGCATTATGTAAACTCAGTGGTGTCAGTGTCACTGTCAGTGTTTACTTTAGCCCCCTGCCATCGACCTTCCGACTGATCTGCAGAAACAAGGGTCCTCTGCGTTTGGAACGACCTCAGCAGTTTTAAACAGGAAGTTGCATAATCTTCATCCTGAGCTGTTTTACAGCTAATAACAACATTTAAGTCGCTGTTTTCAGAAAGTTTATGAGTGTGAAGAGTCTGAAATGACAACCACTTCTGCTTTAAAATGACATAAAATGGAATTGACTTAAATGATATTCCACTCCTAGATGATAATCCACTCAATTAGTACTCATCCCTATGCCGATGTGAAGATGGGTGAAAATCTTCAGTTCACAAAACAATCCTGGAGTTTCAGCAGAAAACAGGGTTGCAGCTAATGGCAGTGATTGGAGACCAATGTAAATAAAAAAAAAAAAAGAACACAAAACAAATACAAATGTCTCCATCCTGCTCGTGTGGTGTAATCCAAGTGTCGTGAGCCGCAACATTAAAATTTAACCACAAAAGAGACGCCATGTTTTTAGTCAAAATGTCAACTGTAGCAGGTAGCATGTAAACATGGTGTCAATCTCACGATATTTTCACACATGCACCATTAAGAGATATACGAAGTCTCGCGATACATCGACGCCATGTTTACATGCTACCTCGGAGGCTTGCCTGGCATGCCAGGTGATGCAAATAGGTGGAAACGAAGGAAAAAAAATACTAGAAGAATTGTAATTCTGCCTTTAATTTTGATTTGATCTCACTCACTGAAATTGTTGCACCCCTAGTCATTAGTACGACTTTTTGGGATTCTTCCAAACACTGGAGAAAATGGCTGAAATAGGCCAGAGATAATCATTTTATTTCAGCTGAGTTAGATTGTATTGTTCTGAGTAAAAAAGTCAACCTGCTCTGATTCCAGCTTCTTAAATGTGAATATTTTTGGTTCTTTAGTCCTATGACTTTAAGTTGTGGGCAAAACAAGACATTTGAGGACGTCATCTTGGGCCTAGAGAAACACTGATTAACATTTTTCACCTTTTTCTGACATCTCATAGACAACAACTATTAATCAATTAATCGAGAAAACAATCGTCTGATTAACCGACTCCTAAAATAATTTATAGTTGCAGCCCTAAATCAGAGTGATGTGCAGGTTTAATCGATGCTTTCAAGCTGATTTCCTGCATTTTGTCGTCATTGTGTTCTCCATTATGAGCATTACGCCTCATGTTACCATGTGTCTCATAAATCACCAACTCCATCATGTTGACATTGATAATAGACTGTTGTCATGCGTGCAGTGGGTCAGCCAGCTGTGTAAACTCTGCAGCATGTTTTAATAAGGCCACAGCATTATTACCTGCAGCCTGTTAAATCAAATGGGGTTTTCTCTGCAGTGTAACAGACAACCGGAACATAACTCTTGAGCTTACATGCGCTTTCAGCTAACCTGCATTGCTTTGTGTCATATTACCTGTATAAATTCAGTGAATAAGCGACGGCGTTCACACAAGTGACAGCGGTCCCATCTTTGATGCTCGGTACAGTAAAGAGCAGACGCAGCTGGAGTCTGGCTGTCTGATGCTTAGTCATGCCCTCTGTTTCCATGGAGGAGGCAGCAGTGTAATTACACAGTCAGGGAGTGGTACACTAATAGCTTCTGTGTTCTTGGCAAGAGGAAAGTGCTGACTGTGGACCTTGTCTACTACAAGGGTCAGATTGTTTGTGTGTTTTATGATAACTGCTTCAGCATGTGTGGGGCAGTGATTTAAGGCCGGGTAATGACAGGACAAACAAGCGCTGGTACTGTCTCAAAAGGCAGTTTATCACAAGATAAGGTCATCTCTGTTGGGGTATTTCTTTGTACCACTAGAAACACATCAGTTAACAGCCCAGAAAGTATGAGATGAGCAGCATGAAAGAATAATTATGTCCTCAGTCTGTAAAATCCTTTCCTCATTTTCCGTTTCCCTTGCAGATGATGGCTGTAAAGGTAAAAATCAGGCCAAGAAGGAGAAGAGGAAGCCGCCAGGGACAGTGGAGTTCATTGTAAGTAAAACCAGGGTTCTTCCAAAACCAATACCAGTATCAGAAATGCCTCTGATGCTTCCTAAAATGCTGGTATCAGTATTGGCAATTGCACGAGTCTATGCAGCCATCCAATACCACAGACTGTATTAACCTTAAACGTTCCAGCAGCGTCCCGTACGCCATTTTTTCTCAAGATGTAACGTTCTGTGGCATTAAATCCCTGTATTTGTTAATGTTTTGCAAAGGGTTTAACCTGAGTCAGGCCAAACAGCAATGTTGGCATTCATGTCACATCCATACAGAGTATACAGCTGTTAAAAAAAAAGAATAAGAATATTTTTATATATATTTTATTGATTTTGATTGGTCTGGTACATGACAGGTTTACGTCAAATGAGACATTCGATTGGCACAGATAAAAATAAAAATATAATGGCTACAGAATAAAAGAGATCCATACAAGGGAGGGCACAACACTGGTCCTCATTCCCTTATAAATATCCCAAGTTAATAAAATTAAATAAATAAATGAAAATAGGCAGGGCAAACAAAACAACATAACAAAACAACATATTTCAGGGTTTTCAGACAGTGTAATGTATTTCCAAAAAAAACCCTCAGGTTGGTATGAGGCAGTATTTGTCATATAATTGACTCATTCTTTCATTTCTGGGGGTTTAGTTGATTTCCAGTACCTGAGTATTGTTCCATCGTCCGTAATGACCCATAACAACTGAGAATTCTTCTCTTGAGATGTTAGGCACCTGTGATCTGTACTGAATTTTACTCAAAATGGGCTAAATGAGTACTATTACTGAATATATATATATTAATGCACTGGTATTGGATCAATACTCAGTCTCGGCCGATACGCAAAGTTCAGGTATTGAATCGGTATTGGGAAGGAAATAAATGGTACATTGGAACACCTGTAAGTAAAATGATAGGGATAATTAGGGCTGTACTGAATGTATTTTTTATAACAAAACAAAACTATAAACACAGCACTTTTTTTGCTCCCATTTTTCATGAGTTGAAGTAAACAAAATCAGACTTTTTCTGTGCATACAAAAGGTTTATTTCTTTCAAATTTTCTTCACAGAATTGTTAAAATCCGTGTTGGCGAGCACGTCTCCTCTGCCAAGATAATCAGCACCTCTAGAGGTGCTGATTAAACATCATGATTATGGCACAGGTTTTTGTTCCCAGGAGGCCGAAGTCATGACCCGCCCTACTCTGCCTCTGATTGGCTGGTGCTCTTTGCCTTCGTTGGTTAGGTTGGTTAGGTTTAGGCATGAGGAGTGACTGGTTTGGGTGAGGGCAAGAATGTGAATGAAGCAGGAAGGGTCATGACTTTGCCCTCCTGGGTAGAAAAACATTGGTATCTGTCATCGTGTGTGAAATATCCTTAGTTCAGTGCTTAATATGTGTTTTTTCAAGATCAAACTGCACATATTAGAGCGTCCTTTTATTGTGACCATCTCTGCATGCCTTACCTGTCAGGTGGATGGATTAACCTTCTAACACAGATTTTAACAAACAGAAGTGTTGCATTCATGTCTTTGTTGAGTTTACACTGAAGGGTTGAGGGATTCAGGTTTCTGAATGAAACTTCAAATGTTTGTCGTCATATTTCATGATGCCATCACCCTAAAAAAAAATCTCAATTTGAATGAAGTGATTCACCAGATTGAATTAGTTACTCTTTTTTTTAATAAATCAACTTTCTTTCATGAATTCAACTCTGTAACAACAAAACAGTAATTAAAAAAAATAATTTATGGTGCTTTTTGTTTGCGTCAAGCTGGAGAACAGGTTTTTGACTGCAGTGAAAATGTTTTTGAAAGGCTAAATGCCTACAAATATGGACAGAAGCTGAATTTTTTGTTAGATAAAAACAAATTTGTTAGATAATTTTGGAAATGATTGTGTCTATCATTTTT
This sequence comes from Lutjanus argentimaculatus, assembly GCA_034769285.1. Taxonomy (NCBI): domain Eukaryota; kingdom Metazoa; phylum Chordata; class Actinopteri; order Lutjaniformes; family Lutjanidae; genus Lutjanus; species Lutjanus argentimaculatus. The sequence goes on from JAWZSL010000001.1 coordinate 48,451,882, forward strand.
TTTTTAAAGACATTTTGACTTTTGGACTTAATGACTTTGAATCACATGAAGTCAGAAACAATCCTACACAGCCACCACTAGAATCTGATCAAAAAATATAATAATACTCCTAATATTAGTGTAGCTTAATCTTTATCTTCAGCTGTGCAGGAATACAAGCTTTAAACAGAATGAATAGACATAAAGAAAAAACAGCTGTGCAGCATTCGAATGTTGATTTAGTGAAGCTTTGAACTATCTGGTACAGCGCTAGTATTAACAATTTTGAGTTATTATTTTATAATATAGATAACATACTGACTTATTAGCTGAAAGTTGCATCTTGTAGTGTTATGACCTGTGTGCATCCAGAGACTCATTTCTTCTCTTGGTGCAGGTGGGACCCAGTGATTCCCTCAACAGCATCGCACTCAAGTTCAACATCACCCCAAACAAGCTGGTCCAGCTGAACAAGCTCTTCTCTCGCAGCGTCTACCCGGGTCAGGTGAGAACCTCGGCAGTAACACAATAACCATCTGCTGCAGCTTCCTCTTTATTATTGCTCTGACTGGCTCACCATTGGCTGCCCATCATCGTCATTACAGAAGCTGTTTGTCCCCGACGTGAGCCAATCAGAAACTGACCTGAATTCTCAGAGCTCCTCCGATCCCAACTTCACTAATGGATTATCAGAGAACGCATCACAGGCGAGTAGAAAACTGTTCAATATGCTGCAGATAGTTGACATTTAGTGACAAATTGGTTCAATCATGATAATGAAGCTGTCCTAAAAAAGGCAGAAATGACACAAACAAATCATAAATTAGAAGTTTTACTCCTGTACAGATTTTTTTTATTTATTAGTGGTTATCAAATACCAACAAAGATTAAAGTTAATTGTCATGTTTAATCTAAGACTGCCACATCTATAAAATGTCAGAAAATAGTGAAAAATGTCTATGCCAGTTTGTCAGAGTCCAAGGTGATGTCCTTAAATGTCTTGTTTTGTCAGTGTAAAACATGAACATATTTGGTTTAATATAGTAGAGAAAAATCTCCACATTTGAGAGGCTAAAAACAGCATTTTCTGCCATTTTTTTGTGAAAAATTACTTCAACAATTAATCGGTGATCAGAATCTTTGTTGTTAAGCTCTGTAATAACATAAATCCACCTTTTGATATTTGTTTTATTTGGGGTATTTCAGAAATACCCTTCCACCAAATATCTTAGGAGTTACACTTTGGTTAATTAGATAACATACAATATGACAGTCTTTTGTGTGTTTTCAACCTTATTGTCTGAAGTTGTGTGTCCACACTGACTCTGAGGCAGTTATGTTTAAATAGAACTACAGATCTGATGCTACAAAATGTCTTATTATTCTCCCGTAATTCATTCTGCTCCTCTAAATGATTGATTCGGAGTATGAGTGAGCAGTTTTTTTTACTGTCAAGTGCATCAGGAACGTAAACTGAATATTTTCCAGTGGGAGGTAATTTAATCCATCAGCATTTGGCAGTCAGGTGAAAAAGTTGCTTTCAGACACGGCATCATTTCAAAAAGTGGGAAACAAATGTTTGGCTCCGCTGACAGAAAATCAAAGTCTGATCTCTGCCTCTGACTTCCTGCAGGACGGTGTTTCAAACTGCACGTTGGCAAAGTCCCTCCGGCGTGAGCTGTCCCCAAACTCAGAGGACGAGAGCCCGGCGACGGTTAAATTCATCAAGATGAGCTGCAAATATTTCACCGATGGCATGGTAAGAAGCAGAGAAAATATTGATTGTGCAGTCAAAATGATACTCAGTGTGAGGCCAAGAGGTAGAAGAGTGGTGTTAATGTTATAGCAGAGCAGGTGAGCTCTGTGCACCAGGTACAGAGCACATCTTTAAGAAGAATTTTGGGAAACGCGTCTTATGAATATTCAGCAGTGCTCAGTAAATGTTAGACATAATCTGATACAATTTAAAATAATAGATAGGCTGCACAACTCAAAAGTGAAAGTAAACAAGATGGCTAAAAAACTTATTTTGTGTCTATGGAAGTCTTAAGTTTTTTTTTTTTTTCAGAACAAAAATCTGCAGAATTCTGCTGAAGGTTTTTGTTTTTTTGTTTGTACTGTGATCAAGCAGGTCTGAAATAAATATCTAGTAGATTTTTGTACAAAGTGAGAACATTTGTTGGAAAAAGCACTCACCATAAATGTTGGACACATGGCCACTAAAATACAAGATTCAGTGTGGAACAGACAGAGCAAACATTAAGTTGTGAAACTGTGAACCATTAATCATTCACCTCCCAACAATAACCACTTCAGCACAAATAGAAACAAAGACATTAATCATTGTGCTTGATAACAGTCTGAGTTTTACAAGCAGCACCTCGATTTGTTAAAGTTCAAAGCGTGTATTGTCAAATGCACAGTTAGAAACAAGTTTCCCTGTACAATTAAATTCTTCCTTTGCCTTCTACTCTGAATGCTGTTGAACATGAGACCAATAAAAGTGAAGAAAATATAAGATTCAAAAAATTAAAAGTACCAATATAAAATATAGAAATACAAGAGACATAAATAAAGATAGGAGAAGATGATAGAAATAATGTAAATAAGTAATTGGGAAACACTGTGTACAATTGCAAAATAAAGTATCAAAGATATACACGTTATATACGGATGTCCAATATAAAATAACTGCTATCAGAAACTGTGCAGAGTAGCAGCATAAATTTAAAGCTCTCAGAAATACTGTGCATGAGCAGCATCAACGTAAACATTCATGAATGTGCAAATCTGTTGTTTAAAATCTGCAGAAATGTTCTGCAGCGCAGAGTCCGTGTGGACCTGAATATCAGTTAATTGATAAAAATGTTGACCCAATTCAAATATTTCTTGCAGGAACACTCTTGTGTTTTGTTTGTTTTTGTCACAGATGTTGGTGTTGTCTCCTCCTCATCGCTGCTGTCTCTGTGTGTCATGTTATGGTTGCAGGGTGTGGTGGGCGGCGTGCTGATCGTGACGCCCAACAACATCATGTTTGACCCCCACAAGTCCGACCCCCTGGTGATCGAGCACGGCTGCGAGGAGTACGGCCTCATCTGTCCCATGGAGGAGGTCGTCTCCGTGGCGCTGTATGACGACGTGTCGCGCATGAAGCTCAAAGATGCCCTGCCGTCGTAAGAGCTCCTAACCGTCGTCTCCTCTTTCCTCATTTCCCTCTTTTGTAACCGTTTTCTTCCAGTTCTCAACTCTGATTCCTCCTTTCTTGTTCCTGCTTTCAGTTCCTGTGTTTCTTGTTTTTGTAAAGAATAAAACTGTTTGTACAACTGTTTCATTTCACAGGAATTTTCACATTTACCTTTTTACCACATCCTGTTAGTTCAGAGTTAAAACCTTCCAGATTCCAGTTGTTGTAGTTTTGTAATCATCCATTTTAAGTTTTTTGATTTGTTCGTCATTAATCATTCTATTTTTGATTCATTTGCTGTTTTACATCACGTGTTATTTTGGTTTCTTTTGTTTTGTCAAAACATGTTTTGTTTCTGGTCATTTATAATTTCTGTTGGACCTTTTCTTTTTGTTTGTTTTTCCCCTTTTCATTTCCATCCTTGGTTTGCGGTGCGGTTTGTGTGATGACCCGTGACCCCACAGAGACCTACCCCAGGATTTGTGTCCTGTGTACAGGCCCGGCGAGTGGGAGCAACTGCCGTCAGAGCGAGATCTGAACCCCTTCAGCCGCTACGAAGCTCTCGATCCAAAGCGACCGATCGTCTTGGACGACATCGAATCAACCCTCTCAGAAACCGGTAACGTCACGTCAGCAGGGCTGCACCGCTGATTGAAATGTTATTGAATTCACAATATGGCAAAGTGCAATATTCAAATCACAGAAGCTTTAATTTCTTGATAAAACATCATTATAATGAAGTACTGTAGTGCTGCAGAGATGCCCTGGCTAGAAAACATGGCTGTTTGTTGGTACAGACCCCAACAAATTTCACATCATGATAGTTAATTAAGAGGTTTTCAGAGAAAATGAAAATTGTGATGCAAAAATTATAATTCACACTAATTAGGAGTCATATCACATTATCAGTCATAATAATTGCAATATGATTTTTTTAATGATATTGTAGCCCTTGCTGTGAAACAGAGTACTGAGTTCGAGCTCCAAAGTGATCGCTCCAATCGCTCCAAAATTGTGGTAACTTTGGGTCAGGGGTTTTTTACTTACATCTGATTTTCTGTCCACAACCAGCTGAAACACTGTTTTTGGTTAATGAATTAAAGTGACTTATGAATTTTCAAAATTCACTCTAAAATATTTAGTTTATTTCTCTGTCGTCGGCTCTTTGAGTTTCCAAATTTCACTTTTCAATTGATCCTTCCAAAGTCACACCCGTTTTTGCTCTGTAACCTTTCTTTCTTTCACCTTTCCTGTTTCCTGTACTTAGATATGTTATTTGCTAGACTCTTTGTTGAAATCCAAAATTTGGAAGATGGTTAAGATATGTAGCTGGAGGACCTGCACAAGCAACATTTATGGTCACAGCTTTTAAGTTAGCTAATGTTAGCAAAATGCTAGCTAATTAGCTAGTTATGATTTATGTAGATTATCCAGCTGATGGGCTAGCTCTTTGCTACAAAATATAAAATAACCAGCTAGCTAACGGTTGATGAAGATTAGCTAGCAGTTTATTTGCATTAGCTAACTTAATATGTGAATATGTAACTTAAACAGCAACATCTTTTGACTGTTTTCAAAAGTTCTTTTTTTCAGTATAGACGGGCCGAGCACATAGCATATCTAAGTACAGGAAACAGGAAAGGAGAAAATTGTCCGAGGTACCAGGCTTACTCAACTGTTATTGAGTAAAAAGGGGGGGGCTTAGGAACGGTCAAGTATAAAATATAGCAGATTAGTCTATCAACAGGAAACTAGTCTTCATTGTTTTAAGGCAGAATAAATAGGATTTGACGGTTGCCATTGGTAACCACAACATCTTCTCATGTCCAGCAGGAAAAACATAAATAAAGAGACATAATAAAGAGATGCATACCTGTTGGTAATAACATGAAGAAATTAAGTTCTAGTGCATAATTACAGTTATTCAATTAAACAGACTGTAAAATAAATGTTTTCATGTCTACTCCCTACAGGGACTTTTGAAGTAAGCTAGTTTTTAGAAAAAATTCAAAGGGAATGGCAAGAATCAAACAAACTATTTACAAGTTATAAGAACATCTAATCCATTGACCCAGAGAGAGGGAGAAGTTGCCCCACACGTCACACTTACTGCAGAGCGTGACGGGAGGGGGAGGGACACCCTGGTGGAAGAACACCTACACCGGCGCTGTTGGCAGAAAAACCGTGCACTGATTCCTCTGAAAAGAGTCTGAAAAGTTGCTAAAACTGGCAAGAAAGTCGGCAAGTTGGCAACACTGGCTAAATCTCGGGACCCGCAGCTTATTTTTGAACTGCCCACTCCCACAAGATTTGTGTTGGGTCCCGCTGGATCCCAGTCCAGCCCTCAAGTTCTCGCTTCTCAGATGTGAATATTTTGGGTTTTTGTTAGTCGGCTGTGCCAGAAAGCTGAAAAACTTTTTTGACTGGTTTTAGACTGATCGGGTCACTTTGATAGATGTTCTTCGCTATTTTCTGTCATTTTATCGATGTCTAATATATACAGATTGATTGATAATGACAATGTCTTGATGTTAAACAAAAGACTGTTTTATTTCTTTATATAAGGGAGCACAGAGGGCGGGCAAGCAGACAAGTCTCCGTCAGATGAAGGATTCACAGAGTTGGAGCCTACTGTGAATGGGACCATCGAAGAGGCACAGGGGACGTCTTCCAAAACACCCAGTGTCATCAGCAGGGACCAACAGGAACTAGGACCAAGCTGCCTGGGCCGGGGAGACGTACAGGACAAGTCGATTATATGTCAAACTAAAGGGAAGCTGGATGATGAAGAGGACGAGGGTGTAGCTCAGAACAGCTCCATCGAAGATGGAGAGTCAATACAATCCTCTGTAGAGACTGAAAAACAGGGTGAAAAGGTAACTGAAACCAAAGATATAAAACCTAAAGGGACCGAAGAGCTGCTAAATGGTGCACACGATGAAACAGTCGGCGCACCGGTGGACCAAAACAGGAAGTTGAGTCTGAACGAGGCTTCGGAGGTTCGTGGGAACTCGAGCCCAGACGGACCAGCAGGTGGAGCTGAACTCAGTGAGGAGGAGAAACGGAGAAAAAGCTACGAGGCAGAGGTGAAGACGTGGCTGCTGGAGAGGATGCAGGCTCCAATAGAAGGTAGAAAAATATCAAACTAGATTAGATAGATAAAGAGATTTGTGACTGTAGACTAACCAAACTCTTCTGTCCCTATTTTTTTTATTTTAATCTCTGTAGACATGCTTTTCACATCAGAGGAGAAAAGTAAAAACCCACCCATGTTCCTGTGCTTCAAAGTGGGAAAGCCAATGAGGAAGTCCTTTGCCTCTGGGATGACCTCTAGTCCCGCCCACTCATTCGGAGGCCGTGGTAAACAGCCAGAGTACTGGTTTGCGGTGCCACAAGAAAGGTGAGAGGATGACAAGCTCTTACATTAGTAAATACCTGCGCAGTACATGGTTTTAAACTGTGTGTTAGCTAGTAAGTCGGGTCATTGTGTAAAACGTATATAGATTGTTTTTGGACATCATGGACGTCCTGTCCTCCGGGCTAAAGAGGAAAAGGACCATCCAGATTGTTACCAGCACTAACTTCAAAAGACAGCATCTGTGAAGGCCCCATTAATGCTGAAAGGTTCTGGAGCAACATACTGTATGCTGCCATCCAGACAACGTCTTTCTCAGAGACGTTCCTGCTTATTTCAGCGAGACAATGTCAAGACACATTCTGCATGTGTTCAAGTACTAGACTGACCTGCCTGCAGTCCAGACCTGTCTCCTACTGAAAATGTGTGGTGCATTATGAAGCATAAAATGCAGCAACAGAGACCCCGAACTGCTGAGCAACTGAAATCATATATCAAGAAAGATTGAGAAAGAATTTAACTTTCAAAACTTCAACAATTAGTTCCCTCAGTTCCCAAACACTTACTGAGTGTTGTTAAAAGAAAAGGTGAGTATTACAGTGGTAAACATGCTCCTGTCCCAACTTTTTTGCAGCATGTTGTAGGCATCAAGTTCAAAATGAGTGTATATTTATAAAAAACATTTAAGTTAATCAGTTTGAACATTAAATATCTAACGTTTCTGGGGGACTGGGGTTTGTAATCCAATGTACTTGTGTGTGTGTGTGTGTGTGTGTGTGTGTGTGGTGTGTTCCAGGGTGGACCATCTGTATGCATTTTTCGTCCAGTGGTCTCCGGATGTGTACGGGAAGGAGGCTCGAGAGCAGGGCTTTGTTGTGGTGGAGAAAGACGAGCTGGACATGATAGACAACTTCTTCAGTGACCCTGCGTCCTGCAGCTGGGAGGTGAGCTTCCCTCCTTGTGATCACAGAATAAACACCACATCCGTGTGTTTGCTGACATGTCTAATACAACCATAAACTATAATGTCATGTTTTAGCACTTTGGCTTTTTCATGTATGACTGATGGCCTGTGTTGCAGAGACAGTGAAGACTTTGTGTCTCTGATTTCTCTTTGACTTGCTCACATGCTTCTTTTGTTCCCAGATCATCACCATTGATGAGGCAAAGCGGAGGCAGAGTTTCGGGAGCTGTGATTTAGACTTGTCTGTGGATGCGCTGCCCATGCTCAGTGATACCAGTGATCTGCTGCAGGACACACACATCGAGAAGGTACTGCTAACCGCATATGTCCCATTTACACCCGGTATTTAAATAGGGTATGTATCTGGATACATTATCTGGGTAATAAATGATTCAATCTTACCTTAGCGTTTACACCCGGTATTTTAATGCGTTCTCGTTATCCTCATTGAGATTAGTTCTCTGTCCTCTAGAGCAGTCGTCATCAGAGACAGAGAGAGAGCAGGGACCCCCAACTACATTGGATTGTAAATTTTTGGGTCTTCTCTTGTTTGGCTGCGTAGCTGCTAATTCAGCAGCAGTTGTAGCATGGCTAATGTTAGCTGAATTAGCCTCACCCTCTGCACCTTTGCCAGTGGTTTCTGAGGTGCAGGGTATGTCAGGGTTCCTTGCACATGAAGTTACAAAAAACGATCAATTGTGGCTCACAGAGTGTCTGCACACTCGGAATAATAATTGGCCAATATGTTTAAATAATAAGTGGCTAACTAGCTCATTGTTACGAATAGGTCCTGCATTGTGATTTAGTAGGTTAGCAGTGCAATAGCAATGCAGTGGCAATGTTTACATATTTAAACAATCCCTGCAGCAACTCTGAGGACCCCCTGGGAGTCCTGGACCACCTGTAGACCCACGCTCTAGAGCCTAGATCCTTAAACTGTGGTATGAGTACCACAGATGATACGGACAATGATAAATAATCTTAGAAATGAGAAATAAATACGAAATAAATGAGAAATAATTCTGCCTTCTGCGTGAACTGTCCTCCTGCTAAATAGGGTAGACCTATGCTAATGTATTTTATCATCATATGTCATAATGGTGGTACTTGGAGAGCTTAATATTTTCTGAGGTCGTACATAGTGTAAAAAGTTTGAGAAACACCGCTCTACAGCAAAACCTTTATGTTAGTAATTTGAGGTGGTGGCAAATCAGTGCCAGGGTTTTGAGTTGTTGAGTTTTGGGAAACTTCATAAACTCTTTGAAAAGCTGTCTCTGACAGTTATTTGTCTCCTCTTGTAAATTCTGCAAATGTAATATATTAAGTTACTCCTTTCTTTGTATAAAAATATTGTGTCAGTTTGTCCTGACATGACTCTATGACTGGACAAATGACGCCTTGTTAACAGCAGCTCAGCAGCACAGATGAGTGCAGCACACATTCTCACACACACACAGGCATTTCTAACTGAATAATAACAGACGTATAATCAATAACTAGAGGCTTGTCTCTTTCAGCCTTTGCTTGCTCAGTCTCTAAATTTGGACAGCCTTCATTTTATCTGTATCAGTGATGCACTTGTACAGATGCCAGCACGTTGAACAGATTTAGTTTACTCCCACCTAAGATCTGAACATAATGTGAGCCAGACTGCCTCCAGATGTGGTCAGGCAGAGCAGATCACGACACATTTACACAGTACATTAACATGCATTTTTCCTTATCTGGATAATATGTTCGGATACAGATCACATCTAAGTACCAGGTGTGTAACAGGTGATCAAGTTACTCATTTACTGTCAAGAAAATGATTCAAATTTGACAAGTCTCATTATATGATAATCTGTTTTCCCTCCAGCTCGCCTGTCGCCTGCCAGCCCGTGTGCAGGGTTACCCTGGAGACTGGCCTACAGCACTGTGAAACACGGGACCAGCCTGAAGACTCTGTACAGGAGCCTGGCAGACGTGGACAGTCCTGTGCTGCTGGTCGTCAAGGACATGGACAACCAGGTGAGTGCTGCATGTAGATGACTGAGCTCACCTGCTGATGATAGAAAAGATGGTTTTTATGGGCTTGATACACATTTCTATCATTTATTACCAATGAAACAAATGCCAGGAATTAATAGTTTATGATTATTTTTAAGTTATTTGTCTTTTCATCCTTAAATTGAATCTCTTATCGCAGATATTCGGGGCGTTCTCGACTCATCCCTTCAGAGTGAGCGAACACTGCTACGGCACAGGAGAGACGTTCCTCTACAGCTTCTGTCCTGAGATCAAGGTTTGTACTGATTTACTTTAATCGAGTCAATTTGATTTGTAAAACTCAATATCACAAATTACAATCTGCCTCCAGGGGCTTTACAATCCGTACAGCACACCAAACCACTGATTGAGAAAAAGAAAAACCCTCTAACGGGGGTTAAAAATGGACGAGCAGCAGAGGAGGGATTCATCTCCCAGGACAGAAAGTCATCAACAAAAAATCAGAAGATAAAAAATACAAATAGATGCAGATTGTAAAATACGTTTAAAGCTGCTACAAGTGAGAAAGTGGAGAAAGACAGCTGATTGTTGAGTCTCATGCCAAGGCTGTCAAATACCAACACTTTTACATTGCTTGCAGCTAAGGATGTTCCTGTCGACTAATTTCCCTGACGATTAAACGCAAATTTTATTTTAGACTAGTCAGACGGTAAGAAAACACTCTGAAAGCAGTTAAAAATGAGCACAATTGATTAATTGATCATGTTAAACACTGTCCGAGAAAATACCGTGTGTATTAAGAGTCGCTTGAAGCCGTTGATCAGATTCTACAATCGCCAGATCGTATTTTAAATGCTGGTGAAATGTGTGACACTTTGCGCTGTGCAGTAAGAACATTACACATTATCCTACAGCAGGCAACAGTTACCTGGCATTGTACATGAATAAAATATTGACAAATAGTTTAACCGACTAGTGTTTCTGGTGGCAACATTTAATTGTGTTAGTCGACTAATCGCACACATCCCTACACGTAGCACCTTTAAGAACTCACTAATATTTATTTAGCTTTCTGCTTGAGATGGTTTATATCAGACAAATGGTTTGCTCTCTGTTCTCAGGTGTACCGCTGGACGGGAGAGAAATTCTTACTTTGTGAAGGGCAATACTGATTCTCTGCAGATGGGAGGAGGAGGGTGAGTAGATCTATCAGCCAACACTCAAAATTAAGGACGTCCCATTGTCTCGAGGACACAAAGACATGGTGTCTGGGACAGCAGAGAAATTTATCATCACAAAAAAGTTGGAGCTAATTTCCAAACTGACTTATTTGGATAAACTGACCCCATATTGGGAATTCTGCGTGCTGGCACAGCCCTGCAGTGTCATGCCCTTATTTGGGCATTGGTGGGGGGCTTCCTATACTAATTAGGAACAACTGGCACTTATAAAAGCAATGGCATCTATCATTGTAAGAGCACAGAAACGAACAATTCTGTTGTTTAAGAACACCTTCATGAATGGTTCTTAGAGATCAACTTTAAGAAAAATCTTACAAAGATACTTGTGGTCCATCGTACCCCTGTTTTCTAACTCACCCCCTCCTCCTCTTTTCTGCAGGGGTCAGCTGGGTCTGTGGCTGGACGCTGAGCTCTACCGAGGCACCACCACCAGATGCGCCACCTTCAACAACCAGCCGCTCTCCGCCCAGCAGGACTTCAACATCCACAGCCTGGAGGTCTGGACCTTCGAGTAGCCTCACCTGCTCCAGCTACGTCTACATCCGCTCCCCCCTCTCCAAAAACCTACAAACACCCCCCCGAGTCTATTAACGCACCACTTGGAGGCAAACCTGCTACCCCCCCACACTGACACTTAAATGTCCTGTGAGAGGAGACAGAAAGCAGAACGGGACGTCCTCTGTAGCTCGCTTTGAGGCTTGTTCCGACCAGTTCGACGGTCTGGTTCATCCCGCCTTTTGAAGGTCGAAGGAAGTGTGAGAAAAATGTCGCTCTCAGCTCATTGGCTGCCTTAAACACCCGTCAACGCCTCCACGTTCCCAGCATGCAGACTGCCGTGCCACCATAAGCTTATGAGGAGAGAGAACAGGAGGGCTGCTGATGTTACTGTCGAGTTTAATCCCCCCCAAAAAAGCTGATTTTAAGTGAAAGTGAGTGTCCCATAATGCTGCCGGTTAATTTGTGCAGAAACGACGGTTAATTTGTATGTTTGGGAACATACAGGATGAAGAACTGAAGAGGTCTGGGATGATTTTATTAAGTTAATTTCAAAAGTGAAGGAAGGATTCTCCACCATTAAATTAACTTTCACTGAGGGAAATTTCTCTTAACTGTTTACATCGGAAGTGTTGCACTTCCCCCTGAAGGTCGTCTTGTTCTCTTATTTTGAGTTTTAGACAAACTTGTCCATTTATTCTCGGAAGTACATACGATGTTTTCGTTCCCCCCGTACAATCCAAAAACAAGCGGTAAAGCCAGGAAAACATTTGCAATGACCAAATATGTTGTGTTTTAATTACATATTTGTTGTGAGTTCATCATATTTTATAAAATATTTTAGATTTTTTATTTTTGCATTTTATTTTTACATTTTTTTTATCAATCATGTTCAGTTTTTTTTTTAAATGGTTCTACTTTTATAGAAATGTTGTGTTAAATATTTCTGTTTCTGATTGGACCCGACGAGCACCAGAAATGCTTGTTTTGTCAGTATTGAATTCATATCGCACGTCGTTTAATTTCCTTTTATTTTCATTTGTGGTTGTTGTTGTTCAGAGAGTCATAGCCAGTAGAAGTTCAACTTGATGTCACTTTGCACTACAGGATTAATTGAGGTCGCGGCCCTGCGTAACGAAGCACTTCTTCAGTGTAAAAATTGTTACTGAATGTTCAATCACCACTACAGGAGCGAAGCTTTTACCTAAAAATGGGTGAGGGAAGGGATTTTTCTGTTTTTGCACTCTGTTTATGCCACTAACTACAAATTCAGATCTACTAACGTGGAAAAGAAATGTTCATTTATGTCCTGTGTGTCTGACACAGGCTTGTAGTGCATGAATATGCAATACCGCGGACATCTGACACCACTGTTATGATACCTGCCATACTATCCACTAATGCCAGTTATCGCTTCATGTGAAAATGAGCTGTGTTGTCTTTAGCTGTTCAGTGTTGTAACTGTGAATGCTCCCTGAGTAATTATTTCTTGTGAATCCAAGACAGCCGTGGTCTGTAATATCACTAAGGATCTATTTATTGTGTTGTTATGGCAACCACATTTATGCCTAAATAAATGTTAAATATATACAGAGTGGTGTTGTTTTATTTCCACTTTCTTGCACTTCACTGGGGCATTTAGACTGGGCTGCACTAACAAGGATTAACTTTAAAACCCGATTAAACCACGGTTTAACTTTTAAATAATGTCACTAACTTTTATCACTTTTTAAATGATGTTGCACTAAACTTTGAAACTATCTTGAAATTAAAGTCTGGGTTTCACCAACAAAGATTACTTTAATCCAAGATAACTTCCATTCTAATTAGGGTTCAGCAAAACTAGATTTAAAATGGGTAAATCGAGATTTAAAGTTAAGCTGAGCTCTGTTGCGCAATTAAAAACTAATCTCAGTTCAGTCAGTCCAAGTTTACTTTTTTCCTAGCTAGCTAAAAAGTTAATGTAATGCTTTGGTAACTTTTTAGCTAGTTAGAAAACAATGTAACATTTTGTTAAGGAATACAGAGCAGCTTAAAGTTAACAGATTTTCACCATATTTTAATACTTAATAGGTCCCAACAGCACTTGAATTTATTTACTTTTATTTATTTGTTTTAATTTTGGTAAGCAAGGATCTCCATATTGATTAAACCGGTTTACATGAATAGACTTGGATTTACTAACGTTAAATGAAGATTAGTTTTTAATTGTGCAACAGAGCTCTGCTTAATTTAAAAACTGGATTAACTCATTTTAACCCTGTATTGCTAAACTCAGATATTTCCAGTTTCCAGATATCATGTCCAGATTATGTTACATGTTTGAATACTGCTGGCAGTGGCCTATTGTGGTTTTGCTGTGAGAAGTCAGCAACTGTCGAAGATCACTAATTGAGAAGATGAACCGCTCAGCAGATTAAAGCTGACTCAAATTCAGAGCTAAATGAATTAGCCTAAATTGAATGAATGAATGAATTGAATTAAAAGAATAAAACTGATTAGCTGCAGTGAAGATCAGCAAAGAGGCTTCACTCAGTCTCCGCTCTCAGGCACAAGACAGTTACCATGAATAAATCAGGCCATTAGCAAGAAAAGCACACAATGTTTCCTCTTTTAGATTGTAAAAATCTGTAGGTTGTGGGTTTCAATGAAGCATGGTGTAATTCAATCAATGTCAGTTATAGACGAGATAAGGTTTATTCTTGTTTGGACTTTAACTTTATGCCCATATGTATTTTTGGCTGATTTTATGTTATCCTTATTGGTCTGTGTAGCTAAATTAACAGTTGTCTGTGTAGCTAATGTTAGAGTGGCTGTGTTTATAATGTTGAAATTTCCACATAGTGATAGCATTTTTTTTTTTTTCTCAAAAGAGGGCATGATAATGAACTGTCTGTAAGATTAGCTGGTTTCCCTCATAAATGTGTGAACATTGCATGGAAACATATCGTTCTTTATTTTAACATGTCTTTTAAATATTTAATCCTGCTAAATGCATCTGTAATCTGATTGCTTTTTCATTAATGTAATGAAACAGTTACCTCATTTGTATCCTAACTGAAGTATGTGAAGACCACAAACAAGCCTGATCTGCATTTAATAAAAGTTAAATAAATGGGTTGATAAATGATGTTTATAACTATTTGAAAAATCTCACAAAAGGTGCTCATTGGACTGCCTTCTGCTCAAAAAACATTCAGTAACCCATCTTCGCAAACACAGACGATCTTTGTCACGCAGTACGCTGTGGGATGTTTACCGGCAGCGAGTATTTTGGTTTTTTCAGGAAGTAAGAAGAACTTGTACAAGGAAGAGGCAGAAACATGTCGCTGAACGCATCAGACTCCAGGGAAGAAATAGATGAAAGTTGTATTTTCTGTTTGATAGCCAACGATCGAGACAAAGAGACAGAAATTCTTAAAAAGGTAGCAGAGTTTTAAATAAATGTACAGCTAAGTTCACGTTATGACATTGTTATAATGACAGTAGATGACACCTTTGTATCAGCAGTAATGTGGGTTTCACAGGTGTTAGGGCTTAAAATATACCTAGATATTTTGGAGTAATGTCATAACCTTAATTTTTCAATTTCAGATAGTTTCTTACATTATTTTGATCCCTGGTTTTATTTTATTGTATTTATTTTTCATTGTTTGTTTGTTTTTAATTATTGTTTTATTTCTGTAATTTTTATTCTTGAAAAATATTAGACAAGATGTATCTTTATTGGTCCCCTGTAGGTGAAATTCGATTTGACACAGCAGCTATAAAAAAAAAAAAGAAAAAGAAATAAAAGGAAAAAAATCTAGTAAAAAGTAAAAATAGAAATAAAATTATTTATTTTATTTTATTCTACTGACCTTTATTTATTTTTAAAAAATATATTGTTTTATTGTTGTAATTTTTGTTAATTTATTTTATTTATAAGATACGATGTCCCTTTATTGATCCTCTGTTGGTGAAATTTTATTTGACATAAGGAAGAAAAAAAAAAAAAAGTTGCAGTGCAAGGGGAAATCTAGTAAGAAATAAAATGAAAATAGAAATAAAATCCAAAATAAATAAGATAAAAATAGAAATACTATTTCCAATAGCGGAATGTGCCATGTGTTGTTTTTTATGTATCTGTTGTTTAATTTGTGATGTGAGCACTTTGCAGCCTGTGTTGAGCTGAAGTTACACGATTTACCAGGGTCTATTTACTTTTACTAGTTTGAACAAGTGCTGCACTCTTTGGCCTGACGTATGTGTTTCTCCTCCAACAGAACAAGGAGCTGGTGTGTTTCAGAGACATTTATCCTGCTGCTCCTCATCATTACCTGGTCGTACCCATACAGCACATAGAGAGCTGCCACTCCCTGCACAGAGGACACACCGGCCTCGGTCAGTCATAGAAGATCAGTTCTAAATACTGTGACAGTACCACTGCTACTTCTTCATTTACTCTAGGACACTGTTACCTATAGCATTTTTATTTCTTCAACTGCCTCAGTTTAATAGGTTGATATTGAAGCTACGTCATGCTGCCATGAGTTTTATCTAATGAGGGTTTTACAGAGAATTAACAAAAACATTTATCCGACAGTTGAACGGATGGCTGAGATGGGGAAAGCTGTTGTACACGAGCAGGGGATCACTGATACGGACAACATAAGGTAGATGAAGACAGGTACTGGTTGTGTTTGTTTTTCCTCTCCTTTCGCACATTTTGAGAAATAAGCTAATTCACTTTCTGGTGGAGACAGCAGACACTTCAGGTGAAAAGATCTCAATCAATCAATCAATCAATCAAATTTTATTTATATAGCGCCAATTCATCGATCTGTACCACTCACATGTCTGTATGTTAAATATAAAGCTACAGCCAGCAGCCGCTTAGCTTAGCTTAGCACAAAGAGTAGAAATAAGAGAAAACAGCCAGTCTGGCTCCGTCCAGAGGTACATCGTGTCTTATTTGTGTAATTTGTTCAAAGTGCAAAATAAACACTTTACTGCACAGTAATTTCATGAAATTGCCACTGGTTACCTGGCAACTGCTCAGAGATTTTTTAAAAAAAAGGACCCTTCCTAAGTCCCGCCCCTTTTTGCTCTGCGCTCAAAACACATTTTAGGAACCTCGATCAAATTTTTCCTTTCCTGTTTCCTGTGACATGTTACGTGCTCGGCTTGTCTATGTTGACAAGAAAATATGTTGTTGGGGCACCTGTGAAAGCGACAAATATATACTCACATCTTAAGTTAACTAATGTTAGCAAAAGTCTAGCTAACTAGCTAGCTAATGATTGATGTAGAGCTAGCTAATTAGCAAGCGTTTCACTAACATTAGCTATCAGATGTAACTAACTAGCTAACACTTGATCTAGACTGACATTGGCATCGTCGCTCAGCCTTGCTTCCAGTTTTTCCCCAGTGGCCACTTGTGGTATTGCAGCAAAAAATTGCCCCAAATAGGATTTTCCCCATTTTAAACCTATTGACAGGACACCTGAAAAACTACAATATACACGACTATATTTGGAATTTTTGATCCATGAAGGTTTTATATTTGTAAAACTTTCCATTTTAAGAATCTATGACATCTCCACAATTTAAAAGTCTGCAGGCTGGGGGCAAGGTGGGGAAACACTACTGCAAATATTCAGTGAGCCATATAACCAGGAAGTAAACCCGGAAGCTAGAAAACTTTCTCGACTTATGCACCAGGCGAGCACTGGACTTTGCATTGACTATCTAGTTCATTATAATATATTTATGGACGGAACTAACGAGCTAACAGTTGTTGTAAAATGATGTATAATAGAACCTAAATGGGGCATTGCCGCTCAGCCTTGAATCCAATATTTCCCTGTGGTCGCTCGCAGCATTGCAGAGAGAAATTCTCTTCAGCCCAAAAAGCTTTTCCCATAAAAGCCACCATCAGAGAGTAACATCTTTAAAACTGTAGATGGGTGGGGCCCGTGGGAGGAACACTAGTGTCCGTATGCCACATACCGCGGAAGTTAACCTGGAAGCTGGCGTATACGCATGACGAGCAATTCTCATCAAACTGAATGGGCGCCATCTTTGCATCTGGTATCAGTTCTTGATAACAGATCCATCTAATATTAGCTAACTTAAGATAGCTCATATTAGTATGTAGGGCGCTTTACAGGTCACCAAACAGCATGTTTTAACCATCTTCAAAATCTGGTTTTCTTTACGACAAGCCGAGCACATATCAAAGTACAGGAGAGGAGAAGGTTGATCGAGGTTTCAAAAGTAAACCTCGATCAAAATAAAATACATCGTGTTAATTAGTGAGCTTCAGGGGTGCTGGTAAGTGGATTTTGTTACGCTGGACAGAACCGTGCCAGCTTCTTTCCCATTCCCAGAACTCTTTATCCCGTTCGTGGAGTCTGTCGCTTCTCTTAATGCAGACGATATGTTGGCGTGTGTGTGACATTAAATATAGCTGTGACGTCACTGCCTGTGTCGCTGTGTGCATGATGTGAGCTTGTAATTTGACCAGATGTATGTGACCCTAGCATTTAGCTAACATTAGCTAGGTTAAGATGTGAATGTTGATTGAACAGATCCATCGTCAAAAGGTGTTTTTCTTTTCAACAGATACTAGACTAGCACACAGCAGGAGACAGGAAAGGAGAGAGTTTAAGTACCCAGCCTGCTCAACCGTCATTGGAGCACAGTGCAGAAAGGGGCGGGACTGCAAAAGGGTCTATTTTTATAAACGCATGATGCACCTTTAAGCGAAACCACCATAAACTATGTGACTGTAGCTTGAACAACAATGAGAGACGGGGACACAAAAATCAAAGGTCGTTGTTTTCTTAACTGTTTCAGTCCTCTGGAATTTCTAAAACTGTACTTTGACTTGTTTGTCAGTGACCTGATCTCAGCATTGATGTGTCTTTTTTTCCCACAGGCTGGGGTTCCATCAGCCTCCGTACACTTCGGTTGATCACCTCCACCTCCATGTGCTCGCCCCCTCCGACCAAATCTCAGAGTACCTGGAGTATAAGTTCACTCCACAAACCTACCGTTTTGTAACTGTGAGTGCTGAGGCTTAAAAATTCCCTCTTCCCACTTTCTTTACTCTTTATTTAATTGATTAACTTTGTTAATTCTGTAATGCAAAGCATATTAAAGTGTTATCAATGCAATGTTTGTGAAATGTGCACTTCTTTTTTTTTGTTGTTGCCCTAAGTTACCGAGAATAAAATCAAATGGCTAAACATCTGATATAAAGACAGATACTGAAACAGAAGAGTTACTTCCTCTTTTGAGCTCGACTTTTTAAAATATCTTTTCCATGCCGCAATCTAAATTCGTGTTTTTCTCTTTGCAGGAAAAAAGTCTACTGAAGCACATAAAGACTAAAGCGCCACCAGCCACCAGCTTAGAAAGCTGTATATCGATTTCAGATTGTGTGGGGTGTTTACGAAAGTGACACCTGAAAACACGAGAACTACTGTACGAAATGAACATTATCTGGAAACGGAGTCAGTAAATGAACTGTTGAAGCAGGTTAATTCACTGGTTTTATCAGGATGTCACAGTAGAGAAATAACTACTCACGTCAACAGCAAATGTACGAAACCCAAATTCCAAAAAAGTTGTGATGTAAAAAAACGATTTGCAAAAGATTTGCGACCTATTTCAGCTGAATACAGTACAAAGACAATACGTTTAATGTTCAAACTAATTAACTTTATTGTATTTTCTAAATACAGACTCATTCTGAATATCTGAAAAAGATGCCGTCTGGATGGCAGCAGATGTCGCTCTGAAACCTGTATGTGCCTTTCAGCTTTAATATTTTTAATAATATTATGGATTGTACTTGGTGAAATCTCTAAATTCTTTGCAGTTTTGTGTTGAGAAACATTGTTTTTAAACTGTTTAGCCCGCACAGTTTATCACAAAGTGGTGAGCTTCAGAGGTTGTAATAATGTGTACTGTATGTGTAGTCTGTGCATATTTAAACTGCGTGAATGTAAACAGTTTGCTCTTACAAACGTTCTTTGTTCTGTATGTTGTAGACTTTTGCACATATGAATGTATCTACAAAGTGTGAAATGAATTCTGTTTTTATAGTCAGATGTAAGAAAACAATGGATTGACTGAACACTGTTTCCATGTGTAAGGGGTTTGTTGGGACATTTCTTGAAGTTAAATTATTTTTGTACAGAATTTTGTGTATTTCTTCTGGATCAATCTTCAAATCAAGTGTTAACACTTCGCACCGAAGCAAATAGATAAGTGCACTTGTAGAATCATTCCTTCACTTAATCATTTTAGATTTTTATATGTACTTCTGCTTAAGTGAAGTGTGATACCACAGTGTTTGGTTTGCCTGTTCTGGACTACTGTAGAACTGAAGAGGACCCAGGCACACACAGCTGAATTCAGCTCTGTAGACTAATTGAAAATGATTGAATGTATCAAAAACAATTGCTTAATCAATCCCTTTTTATGATTTTTTAAAATGTTTGTTTATTTTAAGTTTTGATATGTCTTTTTTTGTTGTCTATGTGTGATAAGTCCCTCATATCCGCCTTTGTTACATTTGTACGTTCCTTGTTTGAGCAATTTAAAATAAAAATATATAAATGGCTCAATTAAAGGGTTAACAAAAACACAACAAATCTTATTTTCAGATTATTATACACTGAGGAAAACATACTCATGAATATTGTATTCAAGTTCTGCCAATAAATTCCATTAAATCTCACAAATTCATCCCTTTAGTGAACGCTCGCAGCAGTGCTCTGGCTCGATGAGCTCTGTGATCGACTGGTTGTCATGACTGCCGAGCACAGACACACCCAGACATGATTCAGCTCACAGTTTACCAGAGACACAACTTAAACAACACGAATGGGGACTTCTGGGACTGAAGACTGTCCTTTCTGTCAAATAGTGGACAACAAGGCGGAGACAGAAGTCCTGCTCAGTGTAAGTACCGACCGCTGAGACAGTTTAAGGACTTAAACTGCTGGATATTCCTCATTCTTCCTCTCTGTCTGTCTGTGTCTGTGTCCAGGACGATGAGCTGCTGTGTTTTCGGGACATAAAGCCTGGCGCCACACATCATTACCTCATTATTACCAGGAGACACATGGACAACTGTAAATGTCTCACGGGGAAGGACATACCTCTAGGTGAGGGACACTTTAGTCTGTTTCACAGCTTGTTAGAAAACCAGCAGTACTGATATCAGTTCAATGGAGAAACATGGTCACTACAATTGAATTAAAGTTCAAAAGAGCTTTATTGACATGTTAAACAGACGTTTACACTGACAAAACAAGTGTAAGAAACAACAACAACAACAACAACAGAGGGGAAAAACAAACAAACAAAACAAGTGAAAAAAAAAATACATTGCCAAACCACAATAATGTAGATAAACAGAAATAAAAATATATTTACAAGTGAGCACAAAAATGGCTTAAAACAAAAAAGAAAAATGTAGATTTTCAATTAAGCTGAAACACCTATCATGTTACTGAAGTTTTATATTAATCCATATCGATTAATTGATCAGGAGGGATCGGATGAAGACATGTTGAAGACATGTTGCCTGTCATTTTTTAAGACAAAAAAAGTGAAAATCCTCTAATTCTAGCTTCTTAAATGTGAGTATATTCTGGTTTCTGAGGACGTCATCTTGGACTTTGGAAAACACTGATTTTCTGACATTTTATAGATCAAACAACTAATTGAATGATGAAGAAAATGACTGACAGAATAATTTATAATGAAAATAATCATGACAGGAAAGACTTGAAACGAAGGTACACTGCAAAGATACTGCTGTGTATATTTTTTAGGCTGCATGTCGGGACCATATTGATTTGATTTGTTTGTTTATAGTGGAGCGGATGGTAGAGATGGGAAGAAGAATCCTGGAGAAGAATAAAGTCCAAGATGACATCAGGTAAATCAATTTCCTGAGAGTAAAGGTCCAGTGCGGAAGATTTTGCAGGAAAATATTGTCAAAGGTGTGAGGTTGCAATCTGCAGGCCTGCCACTAGATGATGCTAAAATCCTCTGCACTGGTCCCGAAAGAGGGTTTAAAAGGTTTGACTTTAAAATGATTTTCTGTGATGTTTTGCTTCACAGGTCTTTAATGGGTCTTTAAATAAATTATGCTCATTTGTTTTTCTCTGAATCTGTGCAGGATGGGGTTTCACATTCCTCCGTTCTCGTCTGTTCCTCACCTCCACCTGCACGCTCTGGCTCCAGCCAGTCAGATGAGCCTCAAGTCGCAGCTTCACTACGGGCCACAGTCTCACTGGTTCATCACAGTGAGTGAGATCTTATTTTATCTGTGGAGACTGAAGTGTGCCAACAAAATAACTGGATATTTAATTTTATCAGTATACCAGGATTGATTCATCATTATTTATTTAAATACAACACATTGGTTCAGAAAATTAGCATTTGGGTAAATTTTGCATTTGCAAAAACATTAAATAAAAATATGAAATGTCATCATTATCTAAATTATAAAGTTTTGAATTAAATTTTTAAATAACCCTGTCACATTTAAAGTCATTTAAAGCTGACTTTTTTTTTTTTTTTAATTAAAGACATGCAGCCACAGGAAATTAACCTCATGAAAACCTCCCACGGGCGGCCCTGAACTGGCTGCATGAGGTCATAGTTTGCATAATCCTGTTTGAATTTATCTGAAATAAAAACCGCAAAAGCAACAGCAATTATTATTTTTGCAGCTGAAGGCTAAGGCCCCTGTCTTTTGCGTTGTTACTTATGTCACAAGTTGATGAAGTCATGACATTATACACAACTAACTTATTTTCATTATCGATTTATATGCTGATTATTTTCCCAATTAATAGATTAATCGTTTAGTTTATTCCAGAGCCCAAAGTGACGTCTTCAGATTTCTTCTTTTGTCCAACCAACAGTCCAAAACCCAAAAACTCTTCATTTTCTGTCATAAATGACAAAGAAAAGCAGCAAATCGTTTCATTTAAGAAGCTGGAAACAGCAAATGTTTGACGTTTATGTGTGAAAAAATGACAAATCAAATAGCTGGTACTAATTTTGATTTGATCAACTATCTTTTTTTAAATTGTTGCAGCTCTAACACGCAGTACAAAACATGATGACAACACACGGTAGCAGCCATTTTTAGGTTCTAGTTCAGATATAATAATTAGTCAATTAAACCTCAGTTTTAAATGTATTTTCAATCAATTAATCAACAAAAATTGCTATTGTCTGTTCATTAAATGTCATTGATTCCTGAAAACTTGAGTAATTCTTTTGGTGGCTCTTTCTTTCCTCCCTATAGTGACGGCTTAAATCCATATTTTCTCCTCCATGTTATGTCTGTCTTTTTTTATGTATACATGTAATTTAAAAGCACCTTTAATCACCATCACACTGAACTACAGTACTGTGAACTCTGTATAAGTTCTTCGTTCTGCTCTGTTGCTCTGTTGCAGGTTGACAAGGTGCTCTCTCAGTTGAAGATTCGCGGCAAAGTCAAATGAAGCGACACAAAGAGTCTGAAGGTGCAACAATTTTTTTTTTTTTTAACGTTGATGCTGATATTTATCGTCATTCTACCTCAATGAATGTAACTTTAAACCAGGTTTCCATCTGACGTTAGGATTTTGTATTAATGAATTATGGTGATGTTTATTTCTTTTATGCTGCTTGTTGATTCAGTTGTGGAGAAACGTGGAAAAAGATCCTCTTCTTTTGGGCGGAAGCTGCTTCAAATTTAACTTTTCCAAGCTTTTTTTTTTTTTTCAAACATGCTTTGTGGACCTATGAAATGTCATGTTGTGTAACTGAACCATTAATGAAGTGATAATTACAACTTTTAAGATGTTTTTATTTAAATACAAACTTGAAAACTGATTGCACACAGCTTGATACAGTTTTAAAATCACATTTAAGAGATCTTTTAATTGTTTTTTTTTTTTTTTTAAAAACATATTAAGTCTGTATGTATCAGGAAGAACAATTATTCTTTGCACATTCACATTTACTTGTTTCTTGTGTGTATGAAATGGATCAATTGAAATAGTTGCTTTTATCTGTATCTGTATATATATGTCATAATTTATGTGATGCACTAGAATATAATATTTATTTTATTATTGATACAATAGTAATAAAAAAAATCTTGAGAGACTCCAAATAATGAGATCATTTCTGACAAAGTCTGAAGGTCTTGATCTTCACAAACACAGACTCAGCTGTGTATGACACAGATACACTTGGTGTATTTTCAAAATTACTCCCCTTAAACTCCTGCATATACATTTTATGTATGAATATAAATATAAATATAATATGAATGTATCTTTCCAATTTTTTTTCTTAATCATTAAAAACATTTCTATCATCATTCTCAGGATTTTAACTCATTAAATGCCAGTTTGTTTACAAGATGTCATTGTTTTTTAAAATGACAAAAAACACAATAAATGATATACTAAATGCCAAGTGGATCTTTTGGAGCCAGGTTGGTGTATCACAGTCTGGTACATGTTAGTGATTAACAACAACATTGATTTAGATGCATTTTTAGTGCGTTTTTCACTCTGAACAGCCCAAAAAAACATGTAAATAGTTTTTAAGGTCTTTCTCAAGAGAATCAAAGAATTGTGGTTTCAGTTTCAATAATTATTTCCTTTTTGTTACCCTCAACATTTCATTAGCACTTTCGAGATCATATTAATTGGCAGTGTGTGCCAGTGAGTGCACAGATATCTGAAAAGTTTGTAGTCAGGTTTTTGTCTCATCTTCAGAATTTGGCCAAATCTGTAAGTTTCCCACTGGACTGCTCAGTAAGAAGTGGGTTTCAAGTCTTTGTGTCCATTCAGATGAGAGATGGACGGCCTAGTTAGCTTTTTGTTTTCATGAAGCCACATCAGAGAGATAATTTACCAAAATTATTCTGTTAATTAAAAAAAAAAAAAAAAAGTCAGCAAAACTGTCCGGTTTCCAGTCAGCAGCAATTAAATGCTGATAACAACATGGTCAAAATGTTCACACAAAAAGTTCTACATCTGGGAAACATTGTCCATTAAAGGAGAAATCTGTTATATAATTACTGAAATAAAATGATCATGATGTGTCATCAGAGATCGAGGAAAACATGTTAACATGAACACTACAGCCGCGCTGTCCTTTGAAATCTCCATTCAGGACTAGAATAACTGTTTTATATGTGCGTTTCACATTAATTTATTAATTAATTGATTTATTCAGTTTTTTATTCATTCATTTATTTGTCTGCTTTAGTTGGAGAGAGCTGAAATCACACTAGCAGTAGATAAAATGGAAAGGGAACCCCAGACCCGCGAAAAATCTCGCGAGAGTGGTCATTTAAGCCCAAACATGATCTTTCTCTAACCCCAACCAACTGCCTCCTGTTTCTAAACACTGCCCAGGTCATAACCACATCATAGTCACATCATAAAACAGAATTAGTTTGTTCAAAGCGCTCAATAAGAAAACAAATCTCGCGAGAGTTTTACAAAATCTAGGGTTACCTTCTAGACGCGACCGTTAAACCCGGTCGGTGACGCTACATTCCTGACATTCTACGTCGCCGGCGTGACGCCCTGGCTGCTGCGGTGTGGCCCCGCCCCTCCCGCCGTCAACAACTGGATTCCAGCTATTTTGTATTTTCGTCAGCTAGCACTGTTAGCCCGCTAACGATGATTCGCTGCGTTCGTAAAAAAACGAGTTAGCCGATCGTTTACTGTTCATCGTTCGCTTTGACACACACACACACGCGCGCGCCCACCGTCGATAGCTCGCGCCGATGCCAGCTGAAGGAGCGACGAGAGCGGAGAGCATCCCGTCCTTTAGCCGCCTGTGAAACCAGCTAACACGGCTAACAGCTTACGCTAGCTGGCTAGCTGGCTGGCTGACAGCTGGCTCGGTTAGCTTCGTGCCTTCTGACAGTAACGTAGCGAAGATTCACTCCCTGAAACGATGACTTGTCTCTGACATTGGTGAGTATAATTCCTGCCTCATGACTCGTCAGTGTAAATTAACCGCATGTCGTTTGATGTCGTTTCATGTCAGCGTTGCTCTGACGAGCTAACTGCCTGGCTAACCATCGGCTTGTTTGTAGCAGCAGCAGCTGAGCCACGCCTGAGCCGTTTAAATTAAAATATTCAGGTGTTATTTCAGGTGTTAACTACCGTGTAATGCTCCGAAGTTACAGCACTGGAATAATCTCACTGTTGTGGTTTACAGAGAGGACTGAGGCCCGGCTGGTTGTCACATTGGAGTAACCAGAGCCCAGAACTAAGCAAGGTGGGGTCTTGCTTGTCTCCGCGGTGGTGCCATCGAAGAGAAGTGGACCCCCTGGTTCTGACCTGCCAGAGCTGCCAGCATGATGCCGGTGAGTGCACATAACCCCTGCTTCTCCTTTTTATTCTCTCAAGATCAGCGCCCTCACAGTTAAATGTCGGTCTGGCCACTTGTGCACAAATCATCCCCGTGTGCAAGGTGGAAATCATTATGCATTGTGTGGCATTTTTGGGGTTTCATTTCATTTGATTTATTTTATTATGTAGGGAAAGTTTGAAACTAACATTACAGGTAAAACTGTACTAATAGACATTGTCTATAGACACTCCATCAATAGCATTAAGAACATTATTCAATGAAGTGTCCCTTAAGCTGCTCAGATCTCTAAACATCTGCAGTAAGATGCTGCAGATGTTTTATCAGTCTATTGTGGCAAGTGTTTTATTTTATGCTGCAGTCTGCTGGGGAGGAAGTTTGGGGAAAAAAAGCAAGCAAGGAGGCTGGATAAGCTTGTGAAAAAGGCTGGCTCTGTGATCGGAGTTAGGATGGACTCTCTGGAGGAAGTTGTGGAGAGAGACACAATGAGGACGGTGGAGGCCATCCTAAACAACATGGATCATCCACTGCATAACATCTTGATGGACCAAAGAAATAATGGTGGTGGAAGGCTTCTCTCTCTTCGTTGTAGGACAGAGAGATACAGAAGATCTTTCATACCAACTGCCATCAGACTCTATAATTCTTATACAAATAGATGAGACTACAGACAAATGAATTTCCCCTTGGGGATCAATAAAGTATTTCGTATTCGTATTCGTATTCGTTAAAAGCAAACTGTCATGAATGCACACAATGAATATGCCGTTGGTGCTTAAACAGCCTGTCAAATCCATTGATAATGAGCATGCTACGAATGACAGGCATGTTCTTCACTTGCGCCATTGACATGTGACAACAACACAAAAACGGCGTGGAGTGAGAAAATGAGTGAGGAAACTGTTAACAAAAAAAGGAGAGGTCAGCTTGCCGGTACTCTCAATAGCCAGAACAGTCCACAGGGGCTGACGGGACATTTTATTTTATGCTTAACACGTATAATGTGAGCACTTTGGCTTTACATCGCAGACTATTTACTCATACAGTAGAATTTGGAATTAAACAACTAAAACTGTCCAGTGTATGCTCAGCATAAAGGAGAAATGTTTAATATATTTATTCTAATTTATCATAAAATGAACATTATATGAAATCAGAGTTTAAGCATGATAAGTTGAAATACTCACCTCTCTGAAGTCACCATGTTTATATCTTTATATTGACAGACACTTAACAGTTAGAAACAGATGATCAACTTGTCTTGCACTCCTGCAGTGTTCCTGCAGTCTGCCTGAGCTTCCTCAAGCCTGGAGAGGAGGCAGCAGGGAAAACTGCTCATTTTAAGCGTAGACTGTTCATTAAATAGGATTTCAACCTATTTAATATACAGTCTGTAGCTCCATCTAGCTATTTGGACTGAAGTACTTATTTTTGGATGCGCAGTTGTTACATATTGCTCTTTTAAGATTGCGTAAGTTGAATCAGTGGTTGTAGGTGTGTTCTTCCATCAGAGAGTGTTTATATAGACCTGTTTTTAATGTGTAACATGGGATCTCATTCCAGATTTTAGTGTGTGTGTGAAAAAAGAAATGTCTGGCCATAGTTGTTTTTGTGAGCTGGTACTGAAATAGGTGCATGTGAGACTGGTCTAATGATGCGTTCCTGTCATGTGTTGTGTCTTGGAAGAAGAACAGTGTTGGAGAGGAGTTATTGTTTTGAATCTCATTCACATGTGATGCTCATATGCTTGCTTGGCCCAGAAATATAAAAGTAACAGATTTCGTTTTGGTGCAATGACTGAAACAGAAGGAAGGGGAAATGTACACAGTGCTTAACTTGATTAACAGGTGCCATGGTGTATCTGAAGTCTGTTTGCTTTAAGCATATGGAATAAAATATATTTTCATCATAAAATTGAAGATGCAGTCCATGTTAGCAAATATGTGCAGTACTGAACAAGCACACCACTGTACATCAGAAAAGGGCAGGTAAACTTAACACAATCTACTTAAAGGAGTAACATGTAGCAATTATGCATCCAAAAATCAGTACTGCAGTCCAAATAGTGAATTGGAGCCATAGACAGTGTATAAAATAGGTTGAAATACTATTTAATATATGATCTATGGTTTTAGGGAGCAGTTTCCCCTCGGCCTGGACTTGAGGAAGCTCAGGTAGGCTGCAGGAACACTGCAGGAGTGCAACATTGTAAACTGACAATAACAAGCAGTGGCGAGTCTTTCAATGTAAATTGATTAGCTGTTTATAACTGTCAGTTGTCTGTCAATGTAAAGCTAAGCCTGTTATCCTGAAATCAAAAGCTCACTGCTCCTTCTAAAAGATTGTTAATGATTTCTCACGACTCATAAACGGACGCTAACTCATTCGGCAAACGTTCAGCTTTAATTTGAGCTCTGATTAATGTGAAATGGGCAAACAGTAACAGTTTCTCTGGTTCGGAATACAAATTTCAAAGTCAGACAGCACGCCTGTAGGATTGTTGTCAGAGAAGGATTTCAACATAGCATGTTTCCTTGATTTCTGATGAGTTCATGGTCATTTTATGATTTATTGCAGTACATTATATATATATATATATATATATATATATACATATATATATTATATATATATATATATATATATATATATATATATATATACATACATATACATATATATGTGTGTGTATATATATATATATTACAGATTTCTCCTTTAATAATGGATCTGTTTTGAATGAATGAATCAAAATCACTGCTATATTTAGCGAGGTACAGTAGTCTTTGTTGGCCTATATTTTGAATCAAGAACAATTTTCATTCTGTTGTTTGTTGTTGTTTTTGTTTAAGACGCTCTGTGTTGCAGAGAATAGGATACCTGAAAGGGAACCTTGTTGTGTCATCATGCTTTAGGGGGCAGCCCTTTTGTTATCTTTAGTGCTGAGAATGCAGTGATGTATTGTGGGAGAAGCGATTGCAGCCCCTTTGGCCTTCAGGGAGAGGAACATGAACTCAGATGCAGGATAAGTTCACAGTAGGTTCAGTCAGGTGTCGTCATACGTGGAGGTTATTCGGTTTGTCCTCATTACAATAGCTTCACAACACAACTTCAGAGAGGCGTGTAAGCTTTCAGTAGAACATAGTAACAGAGAAGTAACTCCATACTGCTGCGGCCGTCACAGGATTGACTGCGTTGGTAGCCTCCGTGGACATTCGTACCCTGTGGCACCAACAGGCTATCAGAGTCAAAGAGCCAGTCGAGCAGAGAGGCAGCCCTGCACTCGGGTCTCGCGTGACTCCGCCAGCCAATGAGACCTTGGCAGATCTAGGTCTGTGTGGCTGCGTCGACTAATGCTCTGTTGTTAAGGGGAACTTTTGAGCTGAGTAGATTGTCAAGTGGCATTAATCTCACACAGTGGAGCTGGGCAGAGCGTGACTTACAGGAAATGTAAACATTGCATCTTATCGCCGCTTTGACCATTTTTGTGGGTGTGCTGGTTCAAAATGACATCACAGTTACATCAAGTTTAATGGATATACATATATGGTACAGTTTATAATAATCATCATTCATAAATGGTAAATTGATTTCTTAGTTATTTATTAATAAACAATAAAATTATAATTATGTCTACTAATTGTTAGTAATACTATAATTTATGCAATTTTATTATTAGTTTGTGCGATAAAATAATGAGTTTATAAATTATATATTGTATCATAGGTAATAA
The DNA here is from genome assembly GCA_034769285.1 of Lutjanus argentimaculatus. NCBI lineage: Eukaryota > Metazoa > Chordata > Actinopteri > Lutjaniformes > Lutjanidae > Lutjanus > Lutjanus argentimaculatus. The sequence continues at coordinate 48,481,231 of JAWZSL010000001.1, forward strand.
GAGACCATCACAGTTGCACACATTATTTGTTATTTGTTAATGATTAAGAAATGATTTGTAAACCTTTAAGATATAATTGCACTGGACCAGGTATTTTTTTTAACACTTTGTTAACAGTTAATAATTAGTTTGTAAACCTACAAACATTATTTCCGTATTTGTTTGTGATTGTTTGGTTGTTTACCATTTATTAATGACTGTGAACGGATGAAAATGGTAAGATCGGGTTACTGATTTATTTAACCACTCCACCTGTTTAAAACTGTAAGGTTTCTTTTTTTTTAAACTTGTTTATTAGGTATACATTATTAATTGGACATATAATGGACATAAGTCAGCTTTCGGTCAGAGGGGCACATCCTTTTCTATCTTCAAGGGACCTCCTGTCTATCCTCAGGTTGTCATAACTATTGATACTTTGATACTTTTCAATAACACATTTGGCCTTTTACAAACAAATGTTCTCTTATTTTTGTTTTTATTTTTATCAACTATTTTTTCTTATTTTGTTTGTACCCATTGATGTCTGGGTTTTCACAGTTTGTCTCACACAAGGAAACTCAGTTTAAAAAAATATTCAAATATTTATTTTCTATCATCTTATATTCAGTTGTTTAGGGGTTTTAAACTGCTAGCTGGAGGACAAAGCAGTCAAAGAACTAAATACATGAATAAATAATACTGTTAGTTAAATATTTAAAATAAAAGTGTTAAAAGAAATAAAAAGCTTTTCTTTTACTTTCACTTCAGCTGCAGCTGTCAACAAAAGCAAATAAGTTTCCTGATTAAAAATATGAAAAGAGTTTGTGCTCGATGGCTATTAGACATGTAAGCTCTGCTAGATTAGTCTGTAATAGCAAAGCCAGTGTAGTTATAACTTGGGTTATCCAGCTTAATAACAGGACATGTCCTTAGAACATCTTTTTAAAAATTTCATTTTGGGTCTGAGACGTCTTGTGGGCACCACTGTGCAAGTGTCCAGCTAAGGGACAGACGTTTAAAAACGTCCTGCTCATCTTATGCATGTATAATACACAGCAGCATAATTTTTTTTCCCCCAGTTTTCGGACACCGTCTCTGATCCCATTTATTTCACATCATTTGTCACATCATTACCTCGTCCTTCCTCCAAATGGTTCAGTGCCATTTCAGCCAGATGGGCAGATGTTGGGCTTATTTTGTCTGCATGAAATGTCTAGATTACATTATTAGTCAAGAATGTCAAAGGCAATCGTCTCATGTCCGAGTGAATTGCCGTCTTGGATTTATCTATGATTAAGCTATTTGTGTGTTTGACCAAATGAAGCAAAGTCATTCCAAATTCTCGTCATAGGGTGTTTGTTTGGGTTCATACGGGGTTAGATGGCCTTGAAAACACTTGAATTTTAATGTGTTTTTTTAAGGGTTGAAAAGTGTTTGAATTTTGGACAGAATGCTTGAAACTGTAATCACTTTACTTTCATAATAAATCGCTATCTGACAGAATACATCGCTTTTTAGATAAAGGGCATGAGACAAGCCGGCGAGAGCCTAAATGCTTTTTCCTTTCGCACAAAATGAAGACAGCTTCACTCAAATACAAATCAGGGTCGAAACGAGGGCCAAATCCTCGAGCAGCCTCCTGTAAAGTCCTCACACGTAACGTTACACTAAAATTGGCCATAAGTTTGTTTAGCTGGGGAATTTGCAGACTAAATGATTTGATTTTTTAAATAGTGCTTATAGTTGACTTTGGAATTTGGCTTTGTGCTTGGTTACAGTTATTTACTGTTAAAGGAGAAATCTGTAATATCTGTAGTGTAATAAATCATAAAATGACCATGATATGTCATCAGAGATTAGGGAAACATGTTAATTAGTGTTCAAATTAATGCCGAATGTTCGCCGAATGAGTATGTGAGTCTTAAGAAATCGTTAATAATCATGTAGAAGGCGTAGATCTTTATAACAGTTAAATTGAGCAATATGTTAGTGGAGTCTGGCAGGCAGAAGGCAGGCAGCCACTGAGCTCAAACTCCAGGGTGAGTATTTTGGGAGCAGTGAGCTTTTGTTGTAGGATTAACAGGCTTAATTTTACATTTAGAAACAATTGAACTTGCACTGCAGGACTCACGATTGCTTGTTATTGTCAAAATACAATGCTGTGCTCGTCTTGTGCTCCTGCAGTGTTCCTGCAGCCTGCCTGAGCTTCCTTTAGTCTGCGGAGGAGATGGCAGGGGAAAAGACTCACTTAAACCATAGACTGTATATTAAATAGCATTGCAACCTATTTAATATACAGTCTATGGCACTAACTTGCTATTTGGACTGCTGTACTCATTTTTGGACATGCAGTTGTTACATATTGCTCCTTTTAAATTTTTTTTTTTTTTTTTTGCCTTAAATCAGTGGCATTTGTGGAAGGTCTTTTCACGGAAAAGCAGGTTTTCAGTTGGCTTTTGGGATGAATTTCTGCTCCATCTCTCTTCTCCACTGTGGGTACCTCTGTGTGAGTAAATGAGTGACAGGATTTGTGAGAAGACAAGACTGTTTGACTCATCCCGCTGGAGATCAGGCCAGCCAAGCATCCCTCTTTCTCTCTACAGAAGTTAAACGCCCCTCTCGTCTCCAGACGAAACCCACTGTAGCATTATGCATCATGTGAGAGAGATACTGATTGTTTCTAGTCATGTACAACCAACATACAGTGTGAGGAAGATCCCTTTCTTGCGTCTGCATTAGTGTCCTCACCCGCTTGCCAGATACAGCCGTGGCCAAACTATTTCTCATTAGCAGGGAGTCGTCGGTGTTGCAGCCGCTGGCACAACCCAGGGACGATTTTCCAGTAGACACACTTGTCTGCACCCTCCTCCGCCCACCACCCAGTGACTCCCTCTCCGTCTTTCTCTCTTCTCTCACTGTTTGTTTCTCTCCAGCTCTCTCTCATCCCCCCTCCCTCCCTGAAATACACATACAGCAAGTGTTTTTTTCCTCCTCTCAAGTCTCCTCTGCAGCACTTTTCCAAAGCACGCACCACTGTCTGTTTCAGAGGTCTGCTAAGGATGGCGTAACAATTAAGTCTCATGCCTGCAAAAGCGGCAGCGCTATGATGAAGAGGTTTGTGACTATAGTGTTACGCGGCCTCGTTAGCCTCTCCAAGGAAAACCCCATTTGGGCAAAGGAGCACCACCGGCCACCAAAGAAGGAGATCAGGAGGAAACGCAGGGCAGTCAAAAGAGCCAAGACCATGGGCAGACGCAACTTAGTGAGGGCGGTTGGTATTTTCTCCAGTGGTCAGTCAGCTGGATCACTGGGGTCTTCTGTTTTCTATGCTGTAGCTCTCTTGAGTGTTTTTTCACGTCATTTGGTAGTTTCTGTTTATGTGAAGGCATATTTCAGAATATTCAGCTTTGGCTTTTTGCGATCTGTTTAAATAAGGCCCAAGTTTGGACCTTAGTTCTGTTGTGTGATTGGTTAATTGCGTGTCTTTAACTATTTGAGGTTTGATTTGATATGCTGTAGAGGACATTCAGCTTGTAGGTCTGTAGTGAACTGATTTGATTGTTGAAGTGCAGATTATCATATGTACTTTTCATGTTATTCAGGGCTAGATATTGTTAAAAAATTTCAATATGTGCCCTGGTAGCAATACTTTGACTTTGATACTGGCCCCTAAACAATACTTTTTTTGATACCAATTTTATAAATTCCATTTTAACAACATGAAAATTACATTACCCATTATGTTAAAAAATCTTTAGTTTCATTTTTTCAGCTCCCTTTAACACTCTAAAAGCAGTTTTATAACATAAAAATATGAACCTGTTTACCACAATGTCATTAAGATTAAGTTATCTGTCTCACCACCTTTATGTTTAAGTTCTTCTCTCACAGAAGGTTTACAACATAAAAAACAACATGGACAACATGGAGATTTGTACCTAAGGTAAATCGAATGACAAGGCATTTTTTGATATTCAACAGTACTGAGGCAGTTCTCTTGGTGCCATAGAAATATTGAAGTTCGTTATCCACCTCCTCATTTATTGCTACAATATATAATCGCATTTTCTAACTTGTGTTTCTTAATATTGAACACTCGTAATGTGACGATACTAAAAACTCAAGGTGCTATTATACCACGATTAAAATGTCCCTAAAAGGATATTGATCGCAATTTTAAAAAAACAAAGACAGAGTTCAACAGTGAGGGTTTTTTAACTTGCCTGATCAGACAATTGGGTCAGAAATCTTCTTGCCCATGTCATTTTTTTTACTTGTCCCTGCAAAAATTGTTTTATTTATTAGCGGTTATCAAATAACAACAAAAACTAAAGTTGAGTCAAGGCAATGCCTTGTTTTGTCAGTCTAAACCCCAAAGATATTCAGGTTTGTATTATAATAAACAGGGGAAAAGCAGGAAATCTCCTTATTTGAGAGGCTGAAAACGGCATTTTCTGCCATTTTTTGCATAAAACTTTACTTTTACTTTAATCATTAATATCAAAGTAGTTTACTAATTACTTTTTACCTCTTGTCCGGTTGGGCAAGTGAGTTGCTAGGTTTACTTGCCCCATGCAAGCGGGCAATCCATATTGTTGAGCCCTGAAAGAAAGATTGGATGAGTACAGCATTTTTGTGTGTATAACGTTTTTTTTTTTTTTTCCTTTGAACTTAGAGTGCTTGAGCTTTCCTTCTTTAATGAAATAATAATAGAAGTTGCCAGCCATGACTTAAGCATGTGCAAAAAATGGCATGAATTGTCTTTGGCAATGATTGCTTGAATTATGTCTTAAATTCAGTTTCAAAAAACAAGAACAATGCTGCTTGCAGGAAACACACCGTTACCTCAAATGACAGATTTTTCTGGGTTTGAACATTGTTGGAAACATTTGGGATAATTATCGCCAACTATTTTGCTAATCGATTAATCGTTTTGAGTTATAAAAAAAAGTCAAAATTCTCTGTTTTCAGCTTCTCAAACGTAAATGAGACATTTGAGGACATTGTCTTGGACTTAGTTAAACACTGATCAACATTTTTCACCATTTTCTGACATTTTATGGACGAAGCAATGGATCGATTAATTGAGAAAGTCATCAGTTCTGACCCTAATTATATTTGATAAGTTGTTATATCCCTTGAACACTGTTGTAAAACAGAAATTTAAGTAAAGATGTGCACTATTTCCACCAGAACAAATTCAAATAATGGCATCAGTCTTATCTGTATTCAAACTGACGTTGTTGCTGGCCTCACTGGGCCATTTTGTGTTCAATATTTCTCCTCCTGTACGATGTTGTATCTTATTATGCAGCTGCCAGCACTCCAACATCCCTTGGGGATTAGCGAAGTAATTATCTATCTGTAAAATGTGAACATAACTAGTCTCCAGCTTAGTTACAACACTTTCTATTTCACTTTCTTTCCCATTTCTCATTTTCCCTTAATGCTCCTGCACAGCAGGTCCCAAAAATGACATCCATTACTAGTCGATGTGGACAACAGATCCTAATAACACCGTAAGAAACAACATAGGTGGAGGGTTTGGTTGGATATGTGAAAATAAGTGTCTCAGCTCCAGTATGATATCACCACATACGATTTCAGAATTTGACAAAATATGAGCTCTTGGGCTCAGATTCTGCTGAGTGAAGTCACAGAAACTCCCACACACAAGTGACCGTATTGTTTTAGTTGGGCTGCTGCAGAAAATGTCAATGAATCACACAGTTGCTTCATTACAAAGGATGAGTCACTTGTCTCACAGAAACTCCCGGAGTAATAATCTATAGGTGGCTCAGTGACTAAATTTAGATAACATGACAGCAGCAAGCACTGACAGTTATTGTAGCTCTACAAATGCACCCTGAGGCCACACACACAGTTATGCATCAATGAAACTTGATTGAATTTGAATACCTACTAAATTATGCATGTCTACATTTAGTATGCATTTAATAGTGAACTATAGTGGGTTGGATGCAGCCCTCGGCCTGTCATGTTTAAGTAGCTGAGTGATGAAGTTACACGATTGGGCGGTCGACTGTGTACGTCATGACATCATTGACAACAGCACATCGCCAACGCACACGGCTGCGCCCAGTCAGCACACTTCACCAGGAACACAAGCTGCAGCTAAAACACCTCGCTCACGATCTCCAACAGTGTTTTAAAGACAGAGTTTTGTGTTTTTGGCTCTTTACAATGGCTTATATGGCTTATCAAGCCAGGAATATCACAGTCTCTGTGCCATGTCAGTTTGCCTCTATGAAATGTCTGCATCTCCATGCATGCACCATAATGATCTTATAAAATAATGTGCCACCTTATCCAAATAATGAGTTAGGTTAAGGTTTTTACTTTAAAGACCATGTACGAGAAAAACTGTAGCACTATCACATTAAGGTACACAAAAGCCTAATAAAAGGTCATCTGTATGTCACAGCAACCCTTTAATTTGAGCTTGCTTCAGCCATATGCGAGGTTTCACCTAATCTTGTTTCTATACATAAATAACTAGCTCTTAGTGCGTAAACTCGATGCTAACACATCATGGGAATTCCTATTGACGCACAAAAAAATTAGCATCACAATCTCAACAAACAGACGCATTTTACTTTGCATGCTTAACATAAAACGACGTGCTCAGATTTTCAGCCTTATATTCCCTCTGCTCTGTGGAAACAAACTAATAGCTACTGATTTTACTTTGTTAACTTAATCTGTTGAGTTAGCAAAGGCTTCACACTCCACACCCTAAAAAAACATATTAAAATCAGGATGATGTGACATTTCCTGGGGTCCATATCATATCCATGTATTGCACAATAACATAATTATCATGACAGGTCTACATAGTAGGAGGTGTTTGGTCTTTGACACTGGTTTGATTTGACATTGAAGGCTCTGGTTTGACATTGTGAGCTGCATGTAAACAAAGTATTGTGATTACTGGTCTAGACGGCCCTTTGATAATGTAAGTAATGTAGAGCTGCAACATTAATCCATTAGTTGTCAACTTAAATTAATCAGTAACTATTTTGGTAATCAATTAATTGGTTTGTCTCATTTTCATGAAAAAATAGTAAAAGTTGTCTGATTTTAGCTTCTTAAATGTGAATATTTTCTGTTTCTTTACTCCTCTGACAGTAAACTGAATGTCCATGGATTGCGGACAAAACAAGACATTTGAGGACGTCACCTTGGGCTTTGGGACACAGTGAACAACATTTGTCATTATTTTATAGACCAAACAACTAATTGATTAATAAAGAAAATAATTGGCAGATTAATTGACAATGAAAATAATTAGTTGCAGCCTTAAAGTAATGATTTCATGAAATCTTGATTCCTTGGTTTTCTTTGCATTATATTTGAATTCTTTCTTGGTACAAATCTTTCCTGTTAAGATATGTTTAACCAGTGATGATGTCCAAATCTGCCAAAGTTGAACAGGTTAAAAGCAAACTGCCTGAATACAAGCAATCCATATTTCCCTTTTCTACTCTGTTTACTCACAACTAGCTGAACTCGCACCGAACTCGCACGAAGACCACGGTAAACTCTGTCTTTTCAAACACAGCCAACATTTTAACTGCAACCCTCCAAACTCTCGGCTTTGGTATTGATATTTTCCCCTCACAGTCACACACAGTCCTGTTTTTCTGTAGTGACACAGAAAGTGAGGCCTGTCACATGAAACAGGAAGGCACACCTCAGCCCCCCAGAGTGCTTGGTGCCACAGAAAACAATAAAAATCTGTCTGCCACCACAGAAAGAAAAACACATCATGTTAATGTTCTGTAACGATGAATATACAGGAGTTCCATGTGGCTTGTTCTCATCACCCAAAAACTGAAGAGCAACTAAGTTAATGTTAATGTGCACTGGTCTAAACAAGGCGGTCTGGAAACATTATCACATTCATTTGACTGAATATCTTTCAGCATCACAGTTAGAGTTTGATGGTGATCAGTCAGTTGTGTAGATGTCTTGAGAGGTCATTATCCACTGCTCCTCTCATCCTGTGTTTTGGCTTTATTCAACCAAGATGTTCAATAATCTCATCATAGGATCCACAGAGTTGTTTACACAGAAAGTGAGTTGTGAAAATTGTGAAAATTTGACATTTTGCAACCTAAATTCCAAGTGGATCAGTATTTTTCTTATGCCCTATTTAACTGAGTGAGTCAATATTTTGGGAATGACTGAATCTTCTTAGATATGTTTTTTATCAGCTTGAACCATCTGGATTTGGGGATTTTATTTATTTTTTTTTTTTCTTTCAGTTTTCTTCCTTTAGGGGTAACATTTGACATGCATTGGAACTAGTGTGTGTGTGTATGTACATGCATGCATATGTGTATGTGGTAGTTCGAGGTTTAATGATCTGTGTGCTTATTAGAGTAAAAGATAATCTAATTGCATCCAGTATGCTTCAGTGTTGTTCATATCACCATAAAAGTTCCAGATGGATAATGCACACAGATATACACTATATGCTGATCAAGAAAAAGTATAGTTTTGCAAATCAATGCAATGATTTGCAAAAAAACTTTTCAACCTATATTCGATTGAATCAAACTGAAACAAACAAAATTGAATTCAAGCTGATGTTCAACAGTCATCTGTCGTATTTCATGCTTCATAATGCACCGCACATTTTCAGTGGGAGACCAGATGAGAGGCTGGTCTGGTACCCAAACTCTCTTGTAACTTGCAGAATTTGTCTTGGCATTGACTTGCTGAAATATGTGGGATGTTGTCTGGATGGCAGCATATGTTGCTCCAAAACCTGTTTGTACCTTTCAGCATTAATGGGCCTTCTCAGATGTGACAGTTACCCATGATGCCATGAGCACTAACACACACCCCCATAGCCATCACAGATACGGGCTTTTAAAGTTAGAGCTGGTAACAATCCGAATGCTCCTTTTCCTCTTTAGCCTGGAGGACGAGACATCCATGATTCCAGAAAACAATCTGAAATGCGGATTTGTCAAACCACAGAACACTTTTCCACTTTGCATTCATCTCAGATCCCAGAGAAGTCTGCAGTGTTTCTGGATGTTGTTGATATATGACTTTGACTTTGCATGGTAGAGTCTTAACTTGCATTTTTACATGCAGCAACACACTGCGGTTTTCAAAAATGTTCCCAAGCCCATATATATTCTTTATACAATTAGGTGGGTTTTTAATCCAGTTTTTAATGTAGTGGCGCCTCAGAGGTCAAGGGTCACGGGCATTCGTGGTGGTCTTCGACCTTGCCTCTTATTTACAGAGCAGGTGTTTTTTGAGCATTCCACAATTTTGTTGCTCCTGTCCCACTTTTTTGGAACGTGCTGCAGGCGTCAAATTCAGAGTGTATATTTACAGAAAACAATTAAATTTATCTTTGTACCGTATTTAATTGAATTCAAGTTGAACAGTATTTGCAAATAATGCATTATGTTTTTATTTGCATTTTAAATGACATCCCAACTTTGGATGTTGGCCGAGCTACTATACGAAACTCTGAACCAGAAAATTTAATTTACATCACAGTCCCAATGTTGGTTTTAAAAAAAAAAAGAGAGATTTCCCCAAATTTAGTCAGCCTCAGCGGTTTGCTCAGTCAGTAAGCTAGCTGATTAATCACCCAATCATTTCAGCCCTTGTATCCAAGCTCAAGACACAAACTATGCAGGCAGTGCTGTATGGAGAAGTCCAAAGGTCGTATACACATTGCAGCCACTTTGCCTTGTCACCTTGCTAGTTAGCTGAGGATGTTTGGACAGGTAGTGTTATACAGTCTAATAGTTGCAGGTACAAAGGAGCACTTGCAGCCCTCTGAACACTCTCAGGGTGATTGCGTAAAGAGGCTGCATTTAGGTTCTGGGGTAGAAATGTATGGACATCAGTACAGCTGAGCAATATGCAAAAAAATTAATATTGCAGTTGTTTTGACAGATACTGTGATGTGATATGAGTCACGATTTTCGTGAGAATGGCAGTTTTTGCATTTAATTTTCACTGAATAAATAAATGATGATGATTGGGACTGATTCGATCCGGTATCTGTATTTGGGGCCTCATTTTTGGCTGCGGTCTGTATCAAACAAGCATGTTCCCTTGCATCTGGAGAATGTGATCTGTAGGCCGGGGCATCTGTGGAGCACACCACAATGCTTCATTTATGATCTTATGTTGTTACAGATCATACATTTATCAAAAAACTGCAGCTGCTGCAAGTTGGAGATTGCATTCAGTTTATTGCGATTCCACTGTTATTTCAGTTAATTCATCAGCTTTACCATCAAGGACGGTCTAATTTAGGGGAAACACTGTAATTACTAGGAGGTTTTGGTTCTTTGCTCCAATTATGTTTTGGTTTATTTGACATTGTAGGCTCTGGTTTGACATTGTGAGCTGTATGTAAACAGTGTAGTTATTGATCTATTGATCTAGTCGGCCCTTTGATAGAGCAAGTAATGTTTAATTTGAAGTCTTAATAACTTGGTTTTCTTTGCATTACACTTGAACAGTTTCTTGGCTTGAATCCTCCTTGTTATGGCACATGTAAATTGTTAAACAGGTTAAAAGCAAACTGCTGTAATACAAACAATCCAGATTTCCCTTCTGTATTCCATTGACTGACAGCTAGATGAATTTGGTTAAAGGCCATGATGAAGTCTGTCTTTTCAAACACAGCTAACATTTAATAGCAAGTAATTTTCTGATTAATAGTTCAGCCCTAATATGTAGGAGTGTCTACTTTGTGCTTTGACCTGAGATGTCTCAGAGCCCTTCACGGTTGGCTTATTTTATGTTGGGAGGCTCCTGGATGCCCGGAGGTACAGATTAGATGGTCCTTGGAGAGATTCCAGACTCCCTTGATAATAATGATATTAACTGAGAGTTACCCATATTGTTTACCTCCTCCCAGGTGCTTATAACACTGTGTGATATGCAGTCGTGTTTGAGCTTTTGGTATCTGGCTGCGTCCATTCATACATGAAGGACCGAGATCTTCTCTGTAAGCTGTTTGTGTCACTCCTTTAATCATGAAAGTGCAGATTGAACCAGAAGCACAAATTGTCCGCATAAGGTTCATTTAAGTTCATTTTGGTCCTAATCCCGTTTACTGTCCGCTGCCAATACAGGGTGCATTAAATAGTCTTAAATTATGTTTGGGAAGGTCTCAAAGCTAAAACAAGGCAGTTTTAACTGGTGATAAATTAGTTAGATATTGAGGTATTTGGTCAAAAGTATCGTGACATTTGATTTTTCCACAGCACAGCCCTGTTGTTTACACTATTTTAGAATAAATGGTATATTATTTTAGAGATGTATAGCGATGTATATCCATATATTGTGGATTAGCCTAAAAATATTGAGATATTATTTATAGCCATATAACCCAGTCCCAAGAAGAGATCTCCTCACCTTCTGAAGATTGTATCGAGGACAGATCTGCATTTTCCTCAGATGTTCATTGACTCAACGTGTCCTGAAACTTTCTCGCTGACATCTTAGAAAGCAGTTATAGTTCTGTGACTTTTATGTGAGTACAGACAGAAGCGTGTGGTGGCTTGTATTGCTATGCCTCGCCTCCCAGCCCAAAGTGTATATTTTCAACACTATGGCAGGCCCTAATCATAGTAAACAGAGATGTGGCAGGCACAGGCACGAGTCCACCAGCAGCTCAAACTAACAGTTACTGCCGGTGGACAGCAAAATGGAGCGTCAGCACACTGGGCTTTGTACAACGCAAGATTAGGCTCAGCTTCGCTTTTAAACCACACTATCAGACAATCACATATTTTATCATTTCTTGTATATCTCAAAGATTATAGCATATTTGTATGATCTCCTGCTGTATTTTTGTTTTTCTTCCTTGATCTTTATACTTTATTCACTGTCAGTGTGACCATTAAAGCATCATCTTCTCTTTCACCTGTATCAGTCTCCTCCTGACTGTTTTAATTCCTCTTTCAGATGATATTGACGGTGTACCTCAGCGATGGGGAACAGGCTGTGACTGAGGTGCCCATCACCCCCGAGACGACGTGCCGGGATGTCGTCGAGTTCTGCAAAGAGCCCGGCGAAAGCGGCTGCCACCTGGCCGAGGTCTGGAGAGGCAACGGTAAGAGCTGGTCTAAACTGTGCTGCTTGTTAAGGAGAGAAAGAACTCCCTCAGTGCTCTGCCATGTTACAGAGGAAGAACAAGTGGGTGTCACCAGTAATGCATGAAGGTGAAGTCATCTGAAACTCCATTATCACTGAGCTTGACACTTCACTTTCATGCATAAGAATTTAATTTTATGAAGCAGTAGCCTTTAGCCTTCCTCGTTAATGTAAGAACACGCACTTCATTAAAGAAAGAAAGCTGAGCCGGGTCGTGCACGACCACCTGAGTGGAAGAAAATTATGGAGAAGCTATAAATAAAGCAAAAGTGTCACACCCTCAAAGAGAAGAAAGGCATGTATTAAAGGGATAGTTCACCCAAAAATGAAAATCCAGTCATTATCTTCTCACCCTCATGCAGACTGATGGTCAGGTTTAGTTCTTTAGTCCACAAAACACCGCTGGAGTTTCACAGGAAAACAGCGTTGCAGAAAATACAACCCCAGATCCAAAAAAGTTGTGGCGTTGTGCAAAACGATAATAAAAACAGAATGCAATGATTTGACTTTTCAACCTATATTCATTTGAATACAGTACAAAGACAAGATATCTAATGTTCAAACTGATTCACTTTCTTGCTTTTTCGTAAATATACACTCATTCTGAATTTGATGCCTTGCTGAAATAAGCAGGGACGTCTCTGAAAAAGATGTTGCCTGGATGGCAGCATATGTCATGAGATTTTTCTGGATCCTCTGGATCTTTTAATGATATTTTGGATCGTAGGTGTTTAAATCCCTGCAGTTTTGTGTTGAGAAACATTGTTCTTAACCTGTTGGACTATTTGCCCACACAGTTTTTCACAAAGTGGTGAATCTCACCCCATCCATGCTTGTGGATGACCGAACTTTTTGAGGATGCCCCTTTACTGTCACCCATCACCAATTAACCTGTTTACCTGTGAAACATATCAAACAGGTGTTCTTGAGCATGCCACAACTTTCCTAGTCTTTTGTTGCACCTGTCCCAACTTTTTTGAAACGTATTGAAGGCATTAAATTCAGAACGAGAGTATATTTACAAAAAAATTGAGTTTATCAGTCTGAACATTAAATATCTTGTCTTTGTATTGTATTCAACTGAATACAAGTCAAAAATGATTCACAAATCATGGCAATTTCCCTTTTTATTTAGGTTTTACACAGCGTCCCACTTTTTTGGAATTTGGGGTTGTACATGTTCCCATTCCCATTAGCGATTATTTGACAAGGAATAACTCTTGAAGTACAAATTTGTGGGTCAGAAAAGGGTTACGTGCTGCTACAGTCCACTGCACTGTCACAGCAGATTCCACTCGGTCCGAGCGATTTGCTCCCATCACCACAGTCGTGCTGACATACCCGTGTTATCAGCATTTTTTGCTGAGGGGCCACTCCCCTGTTGAAAACAACATCCCAGCCAAGGGCTTTATTAACCCACGTTATGCAGTCGTGTTCGGCTGGTGCCCGACAATGCAGCTGTCTGCCCCTGAAACCTCCTAAAACCTCTCTGTCTTTGTCTCTGTCTCTTTGTCTCTCGGCCTTTCTTTGCGCACAGAGGAGTGCCGTCCCCTTGAAATGCACCTAAGTTTTCAGCACACATGCATCAACCTCAGCGGCCGCAGTTTTCCAAGGGATGTCAATACTTGTTTTAATTTAAAAAAAAAACCCTCCTTGTTGCCAATACATAAACAGATGGCAGCATAAAGTGGCTCAGATCTTAAGTCCTTACTAGTTAGTTTATCAGTCATTGCAGTTTTCAGCACAAAACCACACGATGTTCTATTTTAAAGCAGTAATATGTAACTTTTCTGTATTCAAATGTCTACGTTACGTATTTTGTTGACTTGTGAACTTACAATAACCCAAATGTTTCCAAAAATGGTGAAAAAACTATATAAATCCATAATTTATCCAAGACAAGTGTGTTTCCTGCCAGTCTCTAGTTGCTATAACTTCCGGGGAAAAAATTGGGTATGTCCAGTATGTCAGAGTGTGGAAGGAAGTCGACAAATATGACTCAACATAAAGTGAATAAAACCTAATACAATACCTCATACGTGAACATGATTTTTGCCTGAGTTGACTCAGACAGATTTTCGTCTGCGATGGTGGCTGTGTAACAATGAAGACAACAACTCCTATGATCCCACAATACTTCACATCATTAAACTTCATCTTACCAGCTGCAACACGGGAATTTTGCTTTTTATTCGTTGGACATGTAAAACAAAAACTGACTCGGATGAATTGTTTCCATAAGACAAACATGTTAAACTATGTTTTCCTTAACTTCTCTGTCTCTGTAGAGCGAGCGATCCCCTTTGAACACATGATGTATGAACATCTGCAGAAATGGGGGCCTCGGAAACAAGAAGTCAAGTTCTTCCTCCGGCATGAAGATTCACCAACCGAGAGCAGCGATCAAGGTGCGTGTTGTCACGCTTTCCTCCATGTGTTCTGTGGTGTCTATACCTGAAGGGGGCCTGGAGGGTGGAGGGTTGAGTCGCGGTTTGTCAGGGAATTCCTGACACCTGTTCTGCCTGGCTGCTCAGCTATGGACGCCGGCGTCAGTCACGCTGGTATTTTAAGCCTTTTGGGTTTAGGTGTGTTTGATTTGATGCCTTTGTTGCACCTTCAAGCAGTTGGACAGCACGTTCTACCCTCACTCATGCACCTCACACACCAAAGATGCTGCTCTTTAGTTTCAGCACCTCTGTAAACACTGTTTTATGTGGTGTCCTTTTGTATTAAGAGTTAAAAGGCTGTGTTGGATGAAAAATCAAAGTTTTAATTGACGCTTGAAGGGGCATGTCAAAGCAATGAATCATTGCTCTGTTTTGACACACGCTCTGTATTAACGTTAATCTCTTTGGATTTGTGTTTGGAGTACAGCCACGTTAAAAGCCAGGTGTAAAATAAATCAGTGAAACCGGCTCTGCCCCAGATCAGTGATTAACAATAATTTCACTGAAATTTAATTAATGCCAGTATGCATGTGTGGACATGTAAAGGAAGTACAGACAGACAATGTTAACAGGTGGCAGAGAAACAAACTTGTTATGTAATCCTGTTGTGATTCATGTTTGATATAAATTTGGAACTTGACAAAGATATCCAGTGATTTTTAGAAGTATAGCAGAATTTTTCTCTCTTCTCCTGTGAAGTTTTGAATCATTTACTCTCATCTTTCCATCACGCCTTTATTATTAAATAAAAAAAAGAGTTTGAGTTAGGTGGCTTTAGTCAGCAGTGCTTGTCCCAGTTCTTAAACCCCTCTGTCATGGCCGATCGTGTCAGTGAATTTTCGAACTATTCCTGACAACGGTTGTAGCGTTCTGAATGTGCAGTTGTGTGCGTGTGTGCGTGCTCGTCTGTGCACGCTCGTGCGTCTCTGCCCTGCCCGTGTTTGTGATGGTGACTTTTTTTTTTTTGCAGGGAGTCAGCAGTCTCAGGATCAGACGAGTCGCAGAAGTGGAAACACTGGAGAGAAGCACAATGAGAACGGGGTGAGACTTAATTAGCATTATCTAAATTATGGTTAAATAGAAATACACTTGCAATAATTTACTGTAATGTGCAGCCTTCCTCCTCAGATAGATTAGAGCTATAATGAAAGTTATATAAAACCCAAATATAATAGTCCAGTCTTCTATGATATGCAAATCATGCTTATGTTGGTCATATTGTCTTGGAAAAAAACATTAAGGATGATTTGGACACTGCTTGTTTCTTACATACCAAAGGAGGGAAAAATGAAAACGGCTTTATTATGATGGCTAAATCGTTTAAAATATCAACTTGTTTCGACCACTACAAGCCTTTGTCAGGGCTTTTATTGTGTTTTGTTGCTACACTATTTGCTTAAATTATGACGGGTTTGAGAGCATGTACACCAGAATTTAGTGGGTTATTCCTTGTCCTTTGCTACGACCTTCCACCAAGCCTGTATTTTTTTTTTCCATCATCCTGCTGATAAACAAACCACAATGAAAATATAATCTCTGCGGCAGAGCTATTAACTAAATTATTCACTTAAAATTTACAGGAAAATTTGTTAAAAAATTCTGTCTTTCCAAAATCTGTTTTGCAAGGTTCTACGTAGATATTAGTGATATATAAGTGATATGCCTTGTGCCACTGTAAAACATGTAACCGATCATGCTGTCAAGCTAGTAAGCTAAGCTAACTACCATTCCATCGGAGAGTGGGAGCTCCTCTGTGAAAGTAGAAGCTAGTTAGCCTAGCTTGTTAAGATTAGCACCGACTGTTACAAGATGTTACTTTTCCTTCATGTAGCTTTAAAAGCTGCTGAGTGTCGAACTCCTGCACACTTTGTTGTATTCGACATGAGCCTGCACCATATAGCTGAAAAGTCTACCATAATAGTGTTTCCCATCAGTCAATATTGATAATTATTGATCATGTGCTACAGGTCTTGACTGACAACATGTTGTGTACTTTAAAGGGTGAAAGTGGCTAAGTTGTTTTTAAAAAAAAAACCTAAGTGGTCAAATAAAGAGCAATGGGTTACATGTACATTACCCTGGAACTGTAGTGATATAATGAAGTATTTTTAATGCCTGCCTACACAAATGTACAAATCAAATTTGCCAGATCCATATATATAAGTCAAAACAAACTAAGTACACAAAAAAATATTTTAATTTCCCTTCAACTTAAAGAAATACTTCAAATCTTAGTGGCTTTCTAATACCAACAACAACGATGCATTAAGAGTGGTTAGTCCTCTTCTGAACTGTTGAAACAAATATTAGTGATGATCATCATCCAGTGAGTTCAGTAGGTGTCATTCCTTTACATCTACAAAATGGGCTCAGATGAAACTGAAATTCAGTTGCATGTTTATTGTGTGGCAGCATTTTTCAGGTTTTCATTTTGCAGCATAAAAATGACATATCTCCTGTCTCTGTGAGGTAAAATTATCAATATCTGTTGATAGATAAGGATGTTCAGCTGGTGTTTGAGGGTAATATAAGAGGCCCTGGTGTTACAGGACTGTTTCATATCTACATACTGACAGTGTTTCCCTGTCAGGTGAACCCGCTGTTGTGCATGTCGAGCTCTAGCTTCAGGAAGTGTGTGTGCTGGGAGACGTGAATGACTCTGATAAGAGCAGCCTCTGGCGTGGCATCCTTTCTCTCTCCGACCGTCTGTCCCAGATTTCACAATAGGAAAGTGTTGCGGTCAAGGAATCGTAACTAATTCAACCTTAAAGGAAGGAAGAATCCAGCGCAGTGGGAAATGGAGGGGTCGTGGTTTTTGTTTTCAAAAGAGATTGTAGCACAAAGAGCACCCAGAAGCCATTTCTTTTATTATCCCGAGAACCCACAACTTTGACTCTTGTTTGTGTTGAGCAAGTATCACGAGGTAATATGTGTTTTTATGGATGTAGAAATCAGTTATTGATCGACTCTTAAAGCGTCAGCCTCTGTTTATATACTGCCAGTATCATACTACACTCTTAGACTTGAAGGTGCTAACTAAAACCATAACAGAACCCTTTTTGGTTCCTGTTAGAACCTTTTATTAAGATTCCACTTGGAACCTTTTCAGAGAATTCTACCGAGAACCCAGCATAAAGGGTTATACCTAGAACTAGATGCAATTTCCCCTCGGGGATCAATAAAATACTCTGAATCTGAATCTGAATCTGTGAAAGGTTTCACCCAGAACCCCCTGTGACAGAGAACCCTTCTATGTTGCAATGGTTCCAGAACCCTCTCTGGAGGTCTATCCAGAACCTCTCCACCTTGTAGGGTGCTAACACTCATACTCAGGTGGTCTATTGGGAACCTTTTCATATTCCAGTGGTTTTATCTAGAACATACTCAGGGGTTCTGCGGAGAACCTTTTTGTATTCCAAGGGGTTTATCTAGAACACACTCAGTGGTTCTATTGACAACTTTTTTATACTCCAAGGGTTTTATTAGAACACACACTGGAGTTCTGCTGAGAACCTTTTCATATCCCAAGGGCTTTTATCTGGAACCCACCCAGAGGTTGTATGGAGAACCTTTTTATATTATGGTACAAAGAACCCTTGACGAAAGAGTTCTTTAATTATTTCAGCAATCCTCGAAGTACTCTTTCTTCCAAAGGGTTCTTTGATGAAAAGGGTTCCTGATTGAACCTTTGACAAACCCCTTCTTCAAAGAGGGGTTGTTCATAAGCAAATGGTTCTGGCTAGAACCTCAGCCCTTCAGGAAGAACCCTTTTGGGAAACTATAAGACCCACACTTTGACATGACAAGTAAAAACAGCTTTTTATCATCACTGTCAACATTATAAGTTGCCTGTCCGGCTCTGCTTAACCTTCCAAGTGCCGAGGCTCATTTGTGGCCGAGTTTCTTCCTAATATCTGATTTAGAGGATTATATCAGTCAGCCTGCTGGATGATATAACGGCCCCTAAGAGGATCACTGCTTTGGCTTTTCCACGGGCTGCTGCCCAAACCCCAGGGGCTTTCTCTCCACCAAGCAGAGCTGATCATCCTCTGAGAGGGACGCAGCCTCGTAAAGAGCGGAGGAGCCTCGAGGGAACGCTACAGCGATGATCACACACATTTTCAATTTCTTTTAAATTTTAGCTTATTGTCAGTATTGAAACGTTTTTTTTGACAAGAGCTGAAAAGATCAGACAAACAACAAAATAAATGGAAACCTCAATCGTTTCGATAATCAATTAATCATTTCTGTGATTTTTCAAAATATTTTCTGGTTCCAGCTTCTCAAATATGGGGATTAGCCGCTTTCCTTTGCCTTTTATGATAGTTAAAGGGAAACTCCACCACTTTTTATGTTGATGTCCAGTCAAGTATGATGGTAAATGTTAGGGGTGTCACAATTTCAATATCAAATTGAAAATCAAACGAAATGAGCTTTCAGTTTCAAGAATTGAAAGGGCAGAATCGGTGATCCTGCCGATATTTGTTTTTATCTCCACCCCCGTCTACTTGTGGCATCCTGCGGAAAGCATTGATAATATTTTAGAAGGAATAGATGTTTATAATGGTTAAATTAAGCGATATGTTAATGGAGTTTGGCAGGCAGTAAGACTAACATTCTTAACTTTATATTGACAGAAAACTGACAGCTATAAATAGCTGATCAACTTACGGTGGGGGGCTCGTTTTTTGTCATTGTCAAACTACTAATGTTGCACTCATCTTGTGCTCCTGCTATTAAATACAATTTCAACCTATTTAATATACACCTATGGCTCCAACTTGCTATTTAGACTGCTGTTCTCATTTGTGGATGTGCAATTGTTGCATATTGCTCCTATAATCTATTATCAAACTACAGTAGTTGCTGAAAAATTTCTGCCATTCAGTTAATTAAATACTCATGTCAGTTCTTTCAGTTTTTTTGCTCCTCAGTACATTATTTCATGAAGAATAGTCAGGAATTACTTGGCTCTTTTATTCTGAACCTATTATCCTTAATATAATAATAGTGTGGTGCTTGTCATTTCCACTTACATAGCACACAAGAACAAAATTTCCTTTCTTACAGCCCCAGGTGCTGACACAGACA
The DNA here is from genome assembly GCA_034769285.1 of Lutjanus argentimaculatus. Lineage (NCBI taxonomy): Eukaryota > Metazoa > Chordata > Actinopteri > Lutjaniformes > Lutjanidae > Lutjanus > Lutjanus argentimaculatus. Next base: position 48,500,919 of record JAWZSL010000001.1, read on the forward strand.
TGGAAAAATATAGAAAACCAAACACACAAAATATATATATATATATAAAAAGTGTCCACACCTGTATGTGAACAGAGTGACCAGTGTAGCTGAACGAATACAGTTCGATTCTTTTAGTCGAAATCATGGATTACTCTTCATTTCAGACAAGAATAAATATCTACAGTTGTTGGAGGGAGTAATGTACTGTAGTCTCCCAGTAGGACTACATCCCTCATCATCAGGAGGCTGTAGTGGCTGCTCTCTCTTCTCCTTCCTCGTCTGCTCAGTCGGGTGTTTCTCCAACTCCTTCTTCATCGCTGTTTGAGGGCGTGTGTGTGTCTGTTTCTCCCTCGGGTGAATTGTCACTGATGCAGTGCATTTGAGCGTGGCTGTATGTGTGCCAGTGGCTTCCCCCGCTCTTCCCCATCTCGACCTCGGTTGAGTCACTCCCTCTGAGCCTTCCCACACATTCTTATATCTAAATACTTCAACAAATGCCAGGTAGTCTGACGTCTGAGCCACACGTGCGAAGCTGCGAATGCGGTGGTCCGTGTTGAGTGTGTTCAGAGATGAGATGATGTCTGACATGCATACTGTTGTTGCCTCACTTCACAATACCATAAAAGTCAAATTATTCCCAAAAATAAGCATGTTTTATTCAAAATGTATGAGTCACGGAAATGTCTGCCTCTTCTAATTAAGTACAAGCAGCTCATATGATATTTTTTGTCTGTTGTATGTCAGGCTTATTTCAACTGGAATTTATCTTGTGTCTCCAGCTTTGGACTTGCATGTTTAGGATCATATCAGGCAAACTGTAAAGCTTATACTTAAAGGAACAGTTCACACCGAAATGCATATTTTTCCTCTGGCCTGTAGCGCTAGTTATACATCTAGATCGTGTTGGTGTGAGTTGTCGAGTTTTTGAGATATCAGCCATATAGATGTCTGCCTTCTCTTGAATATAATGGAACTAGATGGCATTCAGCTCACTTGATTAAATATTAAAGTAATTTTTCATGCAAAAGTGGCAGAAAATGCTGTTTTCAGCCTCTCAAATACGGAGATTTCCCGCTGCTTATTACCTGTCATACTAAACTAGATATCTTTGGGTTTTGGGCTGACAAAGCAAGACATTTGAAGACATCATCATGGACATTTTTCACTACTTTCTGCCACTTCATTGACATGGCAGCCTGGGATTTAATATGAGTATTACCTTAAGTCTTTGTTGTTGTTTGGTAACCACTATTGAATAAGATACAGATACCTGTACAGATTAAGATAGATCTGTACAGGGGCAAGTAAAAATTGATTTGGGGCAAGTAGATTTGTGACCCAGTTGGGCAAGTGGAGAAAAACATTAACATTGAACCACACGAGGAAATAAAAGAGCCATTTTGAATAGGACAGCTCAGAGAAAATTAGGTATTTTTTGATTTTGGGGTGAACTTTCCCTTTAACATATCATTCACTTAAACTAATTTATTTATATTTGTCATGTCGTCATCTTTGCTATGCTTCTTGCTAACCTCTTCATGTGCTCTCTTCACACTGGTATCCTACATTTCTCTGTCTGTTATTGAAAAAAACTGTGACATTTCCTGCATCATCTCCTCCCTCTTTGAACACACTTCCTAAAGGCGAAGTCTCGGAGCGCTTCAGCATTTCAGCGCCGCTTGTAGTTCCGGAGACTTTATTCACTGCTCCCTCAGTCTGCTGTTTCACTGAAGAGTACTCAGCCAGTGTGTTGACTGCAGCGACTGCTTTGAGGAAATTCAGAAGTCTGTTTGGAGGAAAGACAGAATTTAACGTCATAGTCAGTCTTCTTTTATTCTGTGAACTCTTGAACAACACATGGGTGCTGATTTCTGGCTCAAGAGGACGTCATTGAGAATGTTTTAGGAGGTGAAACAATTTTGTTTCTTTTGCTACAGTTGCAGCTGAAATGAATAATTGTTTAAGTCATTTTGCCAAATCAAATGCCAAACATTCCCTCTTGAATAATTGTTAAGATTTGCAGCCTTTCTCTTATTTTGTGTCACTAAAAATAGTAAATTGTAGAATAAATAGTGGAACTCCACTAATTCCATACAAATAAGTCTGTTTACAGGTGTTGGGGAGTGCTACTGCATATTTTAAAAAAGAGCTTTGTGCCCGGGAAGCTGTGCCAAATCTGATGAATAGCCTCAAGTGATGTCACTTGAGTCAGTATCAGTTTGGGAAAGAAGTTAGCTTACCAGACCTCTGCTGGAGGCTGGCAGCTCGATGATACATCAGCCACATTAGCCACCACTGGCATAACAAGTCTGAATCTCTGACCAAACTATTGTCTGCCACCTGTATTGTGGGTAATGTAGGCTTCAGGTTCTGGCAAGATTGAAGAATGCATGGAATAGTCAAGTCAAAGTTTATTATAGCCTGATATCACAAATCATGTCTCAAAGGGTTGTACATGAAATAAAATGATGAACCAGCCACTGCTGGCCCAGCAACTGCTACGTTAAATTTATATTCCCAATAAATAAAAAAATAAACTCACAAAATGTAAAGAAAGGAAATAATCTCACACGTTTTCCTTATTAAACAAAAAAATTACAAGCGATCACCATCTGAATTCAAATTTCTCTCTTTTACCAAACGAAGATGAGCTTTAATAGCCTTGTTATTTAAACGCGGCAGACAGAAACAAAAATACAACTCGCCACAACTGTCTTGTTTCGTCTCTCCACTGTTATAACAGCCATCAACTCGTTTGGTTGAAATAAATCCATCAATCAGAGTTAGATGTGAAAATATTCTCGCTTTACAGGCTGTTTTCCTCTCACTCATCCTCTAGCCTAGTGGGTCTGCACTGTGCAGCTGAGTGCGTCACAGAGCAACAGTTATTTGTGCAAACCGTCAGAATAGCAAAATAAAATGGCAAAAAAAAAAAAAAAAATGGTCCCAATCGATCGATATATTCATCCAATCACCCCAACCCTGGGTAAACTATAGCAATTCACAATATGCACTTATAAGGGGTAAAGAAGATGATACCTCTACAATTTAGCATAAGTCAGTCAATGTTATGGGAGTGCCTTAATTCGGTGGAATACTCCTTTAAGTTTTAGACGGGTAGTCCGGCCCAACAAGCCACTTAATGACATCATCTTAGAAAACTGCAGTGCAACATTTTATGTTTTTGCTGTTTTCTGGCCAAATTAATTTGCATGAGCTCTGCAGATTCATCTGGTCTTCAGGCTAATTTTAAGACCAAACAATCAAGAAAATAATCTGCAGATTAAACTATACAGGGATCCCTTAAAGCCAAAAATGTATACTTTTTCTTTTCTTTACAAACATTTAATGTCACATTGCCCTCAGCGCCTCACTAACTGAGTCTTGTCACAATTAATGTCCCGTCATAATGATGTTTGGAGCCTTGTTGTGGAGGAAGTAGAGCCCGACTCTCACTGCTGTTAAAGTCTCCTGCTGTTTGTCCCTCTGGCTGCCTAAAGTCAGACATCTTTTAAAATCATTTCTGCAAATGGCTTTTTGCGTAACTTGTTTCTTTGTGCTTGTTTTTGTGTTTTTATTCTTATGCAACGTTTTTATGTAATTTTTATGCCAGATGTGTGTTTCTGCACTTACTGATGCAGATTTGTCTTAAAACTTCTATTATATCAAACATTTACTGAGTATTTGGTGACATGCTGCATGACATAAAGATACACGACACTGCTCTGGCTCTCACAGTTGAGTTCTCCAAACTACCATGTAGACGTTTTCAGTCTTACTCAAGAGAACTGAACTTTCCACCATTTATCTTTTACTCAAAGCCACTAGATGTTTTGGCTGGAGGACGAGTCATGAATCTTTGTAAGTGTGTCATCGTACTCACAGCAGCTCCCACGGGGCAAAAAAATAAATGTTGGGTCATACCCTGGTTTGAATCAAACAACTTTTAGTATGAGGGAGATGGGGCTTATTGCACCTCATTTTATTTAAATTAGAGGAGACGCACACCCTCACTGTTTCAAATTCTTATCCCTCATCAGTTTCAGACTACGTCAGTGGTTCTTGTAGCATTTCAGTGGATGTCAATAGACCACTCCGCTCAGATTTCAGTGTGTTGACCAGTTCTCGTGTGTGTGTGTGTCCGTTCAGGTGGGGAATCAGCGTGTGGAGCTCACGCTGTCAGAGCTGCAGGAGATGGCCACGCGGCAGCAGCAGCAAATTGAGGCTCAGCAGCAGATGCTCGTTGCGAAGGTAACATCCTGTCCTCACTCTTAATCTTACTGTGAATCGTTCTGTTGAATATCATAATGGTTTTTCATTCAGGATGTGCTTCCTACTAATCAAAAAAGCACACTGCAGGAAATTGGCACTCATGATTTAATGACAGAACTGTACTGGGGAACAGGAGAAAGTTCACCACAAGGTGCAATATGTTCAATCTTTTGCAGCATACATGGTTAAAGGGTAGGACCCGTGTTTCTGTGGGGGGGGGGTCTGTCCAGAATCTTTCACCCTCTAAGGGTGCCAACAAGAACCCACCCAGGAGGCTCAACAGAGAACCCTTTTGTAATACAAGCGTTTTATCTAGAATCCACCTGGTGGGTTCTACTCAGAACTCTTTTAAATTATGATACAAAGAACACAGAATATTTCCATCTCTAAGGGTGCTAACAAGAACCCGTTCAAGGGGTTCTACTAGTAGCCATTTCATATTCCAAGGGTTTTGTCTAGAACTAACCCTGGGCGTTCTGCCGTTATCCTTTTTATATTCTAAGTGTTTTACCCAGAGCCAGAGGATTCTACCAAGAACCCTTCTCAATTCCAAGGGTTTTATCAAGAACCCATCAAGAGAGTGCTACTAGGAACTCTTTAGAGGTACAAAGAACCCTTGACAAAACTCCTTCTTCCCAAAAGGGTTCTTAATGTTTTTACAAAGAACCCTTAATGGACCCTTTCTTGATAAATGGGTTCTTTAGAAGCAAAATGGTTCTGGGTAGAACCTCAGCACTTCAGGAAGAACTTCAGTGTAACTTGCACACAATTAATTGCAATATTACAGGTTATTTGGTTCACAGAATGCAGAACCAAATCGCAATTTTCTGAGAAAGGAAGTTTGTGAGTAAATAGCATTATAATGAAGTACTGTAGTGCTGCATAGATTCTCAGACCTAAAAATCTTAATTTCCAGAGGAAGAAAACTGTTTGTTCGGTACAGACCCCAACAAATATTACATCACCACAATTTTAATAGTCTTTTTTTAAATTAAAAATGAAATTGTAATGCAAAAATGATCATTCTCACTAATTGTACAGCATATCACAACTGCAATTTTAGTAACAGCAATATGACTTTTTATCATGTTGTGCAGCCCTGCTGTAGGTTAAAGTCCAGCCTATCATAGCTCCCCATCTTTCGCGCATGAGTGAGTAGAAAGGTGCGGGTCTGTCTCATATTGTGTCTTGTCGTCTGATCTCGCAGACACAGACTGGGCCATAGCTCAAGGCCTCAACAGGCCAAGTAAGTTCAGGAGATAATTGAACACTGATGCACTACTCTCATCCAGAGAGTCCCATCATGACTTGAAACAGGGGCGAACAGTTACGTAAGAAACGAGATGGGAGGCAGTGTGAGTCACAGAGCTAGTATTGTCCACTCTGTCAGAATTCATAGTTCAGCCTCTATGGGAACAAACGTTTACTCAAACGTGTAAATTATTCATGACTTTAAACACTAAGGATTCCACCTTTCAAGGACCAATTACTTCACCACAGCGTTTATAGAAAGTAGATTTCATCTTGTAACGGGAGGAAGAAGAGTTTGGTGGCAAACCTCCACACAACCAGTCTACCTCGTCAGTCTCGGGGGGGATTTTCAGCACACTAACGAAGTCTGACCGCCGTGCTCGTTGTGGTGTGGCGATCAGTCATGCAGGATGAAGCCCACTGTAGACCCGCAGATAGAAAGACGATCTATTGGCTTTGTTGTGGCGTCTGAAAAGTAGGCCCCACTCGACGCCCCGCAGTCATTTGGAAACCTGGGCCTGTCGTTTCCTATTTTAGGACCTTAACTGGAGCAGTTCTCAGTTGGGTAGAGAGATGAAGTCATCTGACCCTTTCTTCAGCCTTCAGACAGTCTTGACACAACGCACCATTTCATTTAGTACATATAATAAAAAGATTTAGCCTGGTTTTAGAGTATGTATCCTCTGACCCAAGGATGACGCTTTGCTGGTTTTACATCTGTGTTTTGATTTCTGACTTATAAAAGCATAAACATTAAAGTGATGACGTTCTGTCTTACGCATTTCTGTCCAACCTCGAGGCTTTCTACGCTGTTGGATAAAACTTGACATTGTTTTCCTACCTCGTGTTTGCCTGTTTACCCACAAAATGTCAATCTCTGTCTCGCTCTCTGAAGGAGCAACGTTTGCGTTACCTGAAGCAGCAGGAGCGACGTCAGCAGCAAACCGTCTCAGAGAGCGAGAAGCTGCAGAGGCTGAAGGATCGCGTGGAGAGCCAGGAGGCAAAACTCAAGAAGATTCGGGCGATGAGAGGCCAGGTGGACTACAGCAAGGTCATCAACGGCAACCTCTGTATGTATACTTCGGACAGAATCAATTTTTCATGCAACATGCAGAAACATTTTGACAATACATTTATTTCAAGATTCAGTTCTATCATGATACTTGGATATGATTCAATTTGTATTTCAATTCTACAAATATTGTGATTCAGTTTTACAATTTATTACTTTTTTTTTGCTTTTTTAGAGAAACTGTTATAAAGGATGTTTTTCCCTTTAAATGCTGTTGGTCTTGTGGATTAAATAAAATGTAGGTTAAAGCCTTTTACAGTCTGATAGCTGCATAAGGGAACAGCAGCAATGGTTATGCATGGGGTGGTGCTAAAATCTCTTACATATATTTGTTTAGCAGGGCTAATGTTGGGGGGGCCTCCTCTGACCTGGCCAAGAAAAGATGAATGATGACCTTGCTAATTATAAAGACCTGCATGTCGATTATGAATAAGCTGATGTGATTCCTTCATTTCTGACATCCAGCGGCAGAGATCGAGCAAGTCAGCAGCCTGTTCCAAGAGAAGCAGGCCGAGCTGCAGTCTGCAGTGCTGAGGGTGGAGCAGCTCAGCCTGCAGCTGGAGGACCTGCGGAGGGGAAAGCTCAACGGCATCCAGACCACACTGGGTGGCCAAGTAACCGGCGCTGCTGCCCTGGAGCTCCGTAAACTCTACCAGGAGCTTCAGGTACTGCAGAAAGAAGTGCAACATCTAGAGAACGCTTTTCTGTGTTCCACTTGTTCCGTTGTTCCTCACCACAGTGATGGCTGTTTCTGTTGTTCTAGTGAATCTGTGTGCGTGTGCTTGAGTCTACATTTATCATCCACAGATCCGGAACAAGTTGAACCAGGAGCAGAACAGCAAGCTGCAGCAACAGAAGGAGCTTCTCAACAAACGCAACATGGAGGTGACGCTGATGGACAAGCGCATCAGCGAGCTGCGGGAACGCCTCTACAAGAAAAAAGCTGAGGCACGTCAAAAAGAGAACCTTCCTGTAAGACTAAGAGCGCTTAACACACCTCCTCATTAAGACTCGTTTTGTCTAAATACTTCTGACAAAAGGCTCCTGTCTCAGCGAGACGTCAGTCCAGAAACACAAATTTTTTTTAGCTTTGCGAGTCAAAAGTTTTTGGTTATGTTCCCTCAGGGGCTCTGTAAAGTATGCACATTGGGGAAACTATTTGCTTAAAGGGCGACTCCACCTGCGTTCCTTTCCAGGTTTCTTAAATGAAGACTCCCACTCACACGGCGTCTGCATGTATCAGCATGTTAAATGTGAGACTTGTAGAGATGTTTTAATGCTACTGTTTAATTACATTTAGAGCCAATTTTGGAGTAAAACAAAACGTAAAATGTGAAAATCTAGGCTCATGCTTCTGCGTAAATACATACATTATCAATTATATTATATTATAAGTAAGGCAAGATGGCAATAAGTGATTGACTTAAAGAATTTGTGAATAAATCTTTATTTGCAAACAGTGAAAAAGTGACAGATACAAATAATCAAAGTGTTTCACAAATAAATCCCCGGCCCCTCTCCCTCATGGCAGCATCCTTCTTAATAGCCCTCCTAACAGCCCACCCCAGGGTCTCCCATGGACTCTTCAACCATAATTACTTGAGAGAGGTGTAACATACAGTGTTCCTCTGCTCAATACACTAGGAGCTTATTTTTTATTTTCACTGCTGAATGTGACCACATCTGCAAAGTTGAGGATTTTGCTTCATTAATTCAGGCAGTATACAGCTCAAGTAGTACAGTGTTATGAAAATATGTCAGCCATTTCCTGGTTATTTAAGACTAATAGTGTTTAAGGTCTTTTGTCAGTAAATGTTGCTTTAAGGCAGTATTTTATGAGGACCTGTAGCACTAAAGCGCCCACCTACAAAAACTCTCTTGGACTGGGATGATACACGGATCTCCTGATTCGATACTGTCACACTTCCTGGGAGCAGATTTGATGTATTGTGATTATTAAGTATTCTGATTCTACAGGTAGTGCTATTTTATATTACGATCTATTGTGATTTTTGTTTGCTTTTTTAACAGTAGACCATGGAAAATAGTTCAGTCACTCACTTGTAGAGACTGTGTATCGTGATTCATACTTCCAAAAACAATGCACATCACATCAGTCAGTGTTAATGAGTTTTATTTCAGCAGCATTACTGCTATACTGCTCGTAAAAGTAGTATAGCAGTGAAAGTAGTGAATAGTATATAATAGTGTTTATCAAGCTACTGTCATAAGAAAATAAATAAATAAAATAAGATGTCAGGCCAAAATCACTACATTGAATTAACATCCTTCACATATGAAATTGTGAATTTTAAGTTTGAGTTTTGTTGTAGTTGGTCCATGTGGAGTGTTGAAGCTGCAGAGGAGCTGAGTGAAGTCAGCAGCTGTTTGTTTCCAGAGAGCAGGAAATATATGCCTGAGTCATGTGAAGTGAAATGGGTCTGTTTAAGATAATATTACTGGGATCACAGTGCTAATTTTCTGTTAGAAAATTTGATTTAGGAATCATAAAAAAAAAAGGGTCACAATACTTGAGAGATTTTTTTCTCCCACCTTTAAAACTCCGCCCTCCTTCAACTTTTATCTGTCGCGACATCCCACAGTGCAAGAGGGAGCGCTACCGCAGGTCATTCATCCCAACAGCTGTCAGACTCTTTAACATCAACACCAGCATGACTTAATGTGGCACTGTTATGTCTGCTGCATAACTCATTGACTTCCATACCTCGTGCAATACTGTATGTTTGCACTGTTAAATCTTTTTCTATGCAATATTTATTTCTCCAATGTGCATCCTCACTATAAAATCTTCGCTGCTAATATTCTGTGCAATCCAACCTACCTCTCTGTGCAATCTGCCTCTGCAAGGCAACACAGTTTACATTGCTTCTTATTTTTAATGCTACACACCATGTGTGTATTCTACAACTCTGTGTGCAGTTATTATTGTCACTCTTCTTTCTATCTGTACTGCTTGAGCTGCTGTGACATGCAAATTTCCGCGGTGTGGGAATCAATAAAGTTCATCTTATCTTATCCTCATGCAGGGAAGAAAATAAACTTTTAATGCTAAAACATGCATAGTTTTGACCAAAATTTGATTGTGAGGATTTGAATACATGCAGAACACTTCTGGTCAGCTCCAGAATTGTATAAACATCAGTAAAACACAAAAATAATGGACCTGCCCTTTAAGAAAATAATTTCTGTTGAAACTCCGTTTGAAATAGTTTAAATATTGAAATTAGTTTGATTGTTTTCCCTGTCAGTACGTCTAATATTTGAAACTTCTCTGACTGTCTCGTCTTATAGCTGAACAGAGCCAACGGGCCTCCCTCTCCCCAGCCGGCTCCTGGCACTCTGGGCCGTGTCGCTGCTGTCGGACCGTACATCCAAGTCCCCGTACCGGGCCGACGGGAAAGGAGGCTACACCATACCACCAGATCCGCTGAAGCCTCAGACTCTGGGCGTCAATAACCAAGCCAACCACGGCCGCACCAAGTCAGGTTGGTCGAAGCCCATAAAATTACTCCTGCAGTGCGTATTTTTTCCCAAAATGCAAGTCAGTGTGAAGCACAACTGTAGCAGGTGATGCTCTGAGTTTTAATATGAATTTTGAGTGAATTTCTCGCCTTTTTTCCTCATTAGGGAAGCAGGACAGGTAGATAAAGAAGAAAAAAAGCACAAGACGATACAGTTGCAGAGTAGCTTGTAGTTCCAGAGGCAGAAGTCTTACACCACCACACATTTAACACATCTTGCATGAAAAGCTTGCGACTGTAATTCCCACCTGGGCCTCCACTGTTACTCTGTTTCCTTCCTACCTGACTTCTCAGTGAATTCTCCGCCTGGACTTTATCTCTGTGAATTTTCCTTCCTCTCTAACCTTCCTCTCTCCATGTGTTGTGTAAACTGTGATTCCCTTCCTTTTCTCTCCTCCTTCTCTCTCATGTGTCTGTGGCTGTCTCGTCTTCGTTAATGTCTCTGTTTCGCTGGGTGTGGGGGTTTGGGGGCGTCTCTACCTCTTCCCCGGGGCAGACGGTGTGCGAAAGCCTCCCGGCCCTTGGAAGGTGTCTGATTTAGACATCGTTGTGGACCCGGTACCCCCGGCCCTTCCAGAATCACTCCCGGGCACCGGAGCCTCCACTGGCTCTGACGGCACGTCCCGTGAGTGCACAGCGCTGCGTTAGCAGAGGGGGGCAGGGGGCACTTCCTGAACCTTCTCTCTTGACTGTAGCACAGGATCGTCAGCATGCACTGGAGTTTTTCCTCCATATAACATCCTCATCTTTTAAATATCATAGAGGCTGCTTACACTGTGTATTAACATGCATCCCGGGTGATCCGATCACACATGGACAACTCTGAGTACATCAGTTCACACCTGGCATTACAATGCATCTCCACATGCACCACTTGTGATCGGATCTCACTTCTCCACTCTGTCTGTAAACAAGCATGTGGTTGCATCATTTCCCTTTGCAAAGACTGAATGTGTTCTTGTTTTTAACCAGCAGCCCAACAGTAATAGCCAGCATGCTTGAACAAACGGATCAGGGTTGAGTGATGTAGACAGGAGTAGCCCCCAGTATGTTTTTTACAAATAAATAAATAACTTAATGTATTACATTTAATGCTGAATTTAGAAGATGACAAATAGGGATGTGCAGATCGACCAGCCAGAGATGGAACTGGACAGTCAACTGATCAGTCATATTCATACACATGCTCCACACGATAGTCAAGTCATGCATGCAGCGACACAGACAGTAATGTCACAGCCACAACAGCTGATATTCATCCGTCAATCGTCTTGAACCAGTACCTGTAGGAGCATTCAGGCGGATTAAAATCCACACACGTCATCAAAAATAAAATATTTGTCAACTCAACTTCTCCTGTCCTCTGAGGCTGCAGACTGATGTAATGACTTGTGCTGCTTCTTCGACCTGGAGCCAGTAAATGTTCAGTAAACAACCTGTTGCTCTGAAATAAAATACATCAGGGACGTCCCGACGCAACACTACCAGGACCTGTAATAACACAAGATCTGGTAGTATTGCGTCTGGAAGCAGGCGCCGGTAAAACAAGGGAAAACAGATTTTAAAAGACCAAACCATAGCCACATGAACTATTTGAAGACATATTTACAATGCCAGGTGTGAACTCACACACTCAGAACCAGTCATGTGTGATCAGATCGCCCAGGATGCATGGCACGTTACCAGGTGTAAACAGCCTTGTAGTTAAATTGGCCAGGAATGTAAGATTCTTAGAATAGTGTCATGCTCAGTCTCACCAACTAATGCTTTCATGCTCCACCAAACGTCTCCACCAGACAAATGAAAGCTTAGATGCAGAGCTGAAGTATCTGAGGAGGAGATGAGCATCTGTGTGTGGTTACTGACTGATGGAAGCATCCTCGTTTGGCATCATTAAGCTCTCCTGGCTGCGCAGCACTGAGCCAGTTCCTCCGAGCATGTTGACATTACATTTGGAGTGTTTGCCTCTGTGGATTGGCTGGTGACGTCAAAGTGGTGGCGGTGCCATCTTGAAACACTTTGCTGCCATCTGCAGACATTTTACACCCTTAATCGTAGCTGACATCATGCCTCAAATGAAGCAAGTGTCACTGACGAAGTGCTGCTGATCCTTGTGTGTTTTTTGCACACCTCTGAGAAGGTTCAAAGAGTCGAGTGCCTCATTAATTTTACACATGCAGAGCAGTCCAGAGTATTTGGGCTTTGTTCTAATGTCATAACACTCCCAGCCTGCCTAACCTTTAACCTTCACACCACGTTCTCACAACATCCAAGCTGTGAGAGTCACTTTTTAGCTTAACATGCACAAGGAGATGAACTTGTACATGTTAAAATGTAATTGGATCCACTTAGCAGCTGTCACTCCTGATCATCTGTGAAGACCGAACTTAGTTAATGTTGTTAGAGCTGTCTTATTATTACTGCTTTCATTGGGCGATGCTACATTAAAAGACATTTTCAAGAAAAGATTGGCAGCTGCTTTTGAACTGTGTGTTAAGTATTTGAAGTTACTTTAGGTATTCGTTTGCACTTAGATCTCTGCTGCTGTGACTTTATTTATTGACATATTGTACAAACAAATTCCTGTCAAATTGTACTATTACCGTCGTTTTGTTGTCTTTCTTTTTCCATCCTCGTTCTTTTCACCCTGTCCTTGCTGTTTAAAGGTACATTTTTTTATTTTACACATATATTTTTCAAAGTAAACAGTTTAGCCTTGAACAAAAACAGTACTGAAGTACTGGAATTAGTGGCAGCATCCCTGAATCTTCTACTAAATCACAGTTTAGTCACTACCAAATGTACACAGTAGCACAATACTAATGCAGATAGATTCATTGTCATCATTACTGTGACATGAAGGCTCAGGATTTTTGTCCTATTGATCAACAACCCCTCCTGAAACATTTTGTCTGCAGTGTTTTTGATCAATTTTACCTGAAGAACCTGAAGTCCTTTGTGCAAGAAATAAAGAAACATTGTGATGTGCCATGTGGATCTTTAACAAAGAATTTTGAGAAAAGTGCCTCCTTGAAATTCATTTAATAGAAGATTTCTGTCTTTTGTAAGAGCAGTTATCCCCCCCAGGTCAGTGGTAATTATTATCAGTGTTTTAATGGTACATGAAGCCATTTCTCTCTTCACTTCCATGACCTGGGGCGGTTGTGGTAATGTAAGTTACAAAGATTTTTTTGTGTGAATTTAAGATTTTTAGAGAACTGGTTTGATTCTTCTGTTATCTTCGCTTAAACAAGTTAACAGAACGGCAACAGGGACTCTTAATAGTGTCTGGTTAATAGGATAGACTTCTCAAAATCCTGAACCCTCCATTATTAAATACCAATCCTAGGTCAAAATGGTACAAATATGTGTGTATAAAATAGTAGGCATGCTCATGTTCGTTAAATACTGTTGCTACTGTCTCACTTGATGTGGTTAATCACACAAAGCGACACATTTTATATTAAGAATATTGAGAAAATGGTACCATTTAGACCTAGCTCTGGTGGACATGCTTCGTCACCACCCTGAGTTGTACAAGAAGCTTCTCACTCCACCTCAAGTCAGTGGGTCTTTTTTTTTTTTTTTCCTCTTTTGCAAAGCACTTACTGTGTCCTGTTTCTGCCCCAGCTAATGATACTGGTTGGCCAGCTGTAGGTAAGACCAGCACATCTCTAAAGCCTCCTGAGAGACGAGACTCAGGGACTGATACCCAGGGCAAGAGCCCTCCCTCAGGCTCCCCCGTCGCTCCAAGTGCAGAAAAGGTCGGTCCTCTTTCCTCTAGTCCAAGTTTAATGTGTGCTCTAAGTCCACTGTCACATCTGTAAGAAAAATGTTTCATGTTTGAGATAAACTGTTATAACATCTTGATTTAATGTTACTTTAAAGGGATAGTTTCGGTTTATTTGAAGTGGGGTTGTGTGAGGTACTTAATACTAGTCAGCATCTTAGCTACAGTAGATGACGGTCGGCGCGCCTCCAGTTTGGAGACAGCAGTTCATTGCTTAGCCTCTGTGCTGGTACTCCTCTCTGCTTGTCCAAACTGGGGACGTGTTGACCGCCATCTACAGTAGCTAATACATTGATCATTGATAAATACCTCATACAACCCCACTTCAAATAACCTGAACTGTCCCTTTAAGGCAAGAATAAAAGATTTAGGTCTGAATTCTCTGTGAAAATAAAGTTTTTAAAGGTGGATGTTTGCGTGTGATGTCATGCTTCTTCACAGGTGCTAGACTCCAAAATGGCCGTGTCCTCCCCTGCCATATCCAAGCCACAGCCGCCTCCCTACGGCTCCCACCTCACCTCCGCAACCTCGGCCAGCTCCTTGGAGCGCCGCAAGGATGCTCCTCCTCCTCCTCGCCCGCTCCCGAACCCTCCAGCTCCCGCTTGGCCCCGCGTCCCCCCCTCCACAGGCTCATCCTCCCAGCAGATCCAGCAGCGAATCTCAGTGCCGCCAAGCCCCACCTTCCAGCCTAATGCGCCGCTTTTCCCCCCGGGGCTGAGCGAGCGGCTGGATCCCCCGCCGGCTGTCGCCGTGCGCCCCTTCATCCCGGACAGAGGATCACGGCCTCAGTCCCCCCGAAAGGGCCCGCCCACCATGAACTCCAGCTCCATCTATCACATGTACCTCCAGCAGGCAGCGCCAAAGACCCAGCCGCTCAAGCCTGCTCTCAAAGCAGGTAAGAGCTGACTTTGAACACATCGTGCAGCATGTGAGGCCATACTGGAAAATTCTATTAGAGAAAATGTGTTTTGGTTCATTTTGAGTTATTTGAATCATGCTTTATCTTCTTATTCTGTCCTGGACTAAAATTAAAATAATTTAATTTTAAGACGTCACGCTGGGCTCTGGGAAGTATTTTTTTTTTTTAACTATCAGACTGATTGATTAATTGAAAAAATAATTGACAAGTGAATTAATAATGTAAATAATGATGATGTCATTGCCCTCCAGTATAATTCCACACTGTCTTGTTTGTCTCCAGTATATGGGAAGCCTGTTCTCCCCCCCAGCTCAACTCCCCCCTCGCCCCTGCCTTTCGTCCAGGCGGGAGGGGCCTTCCCGTTGCTCCAGGGCCAGCCCAGTGGCGAGGACACTTTTGACGGAGAGTTTGAAGATCACGAGTGCTTCCAGCACCCGGAGCCCTTGGCGCCTCCTCCCAGCGTGGAGAACATCCCGCGACCGCTCAGCCCCACGAAGCTAACACCAATGGTACACTCCCCTCTGCGCTACCAAAGCGACGCCGATCTCGAGGTGCTCCGTAAAAAGCTGGCCAACGCTCCGAGACCGCTCAAGAAGCGCAGCTCCATCACAGAACCAGAGGGCCCGAGTGGCCCCAACATCCAGAAACTGCTCTACCAGAGGTTCAACACTCTGGCAGGAGGCATCGAGGGAAACGGCAGCAGTGGGTCAGGAGGCGGCAACGGCGCCGGTAATGGAACACCGTTTTATCAGCCGGCCAATCCTCCCGGATATCTGGGAGGCGACTCTGTGGCTGATACAGACAATGGCAACCTCCCATCAGAGACGCTGCTACCGCCGCCACCAGGGGCGGAGGAGCCGGGCTCCGAGGCTCCACCTCCATCTACTGACGCCAACGACAACGAGCCGCTGCCCTCGCCACCAGAGGGGCTGGGCGATCCCGCTGAAGCAGAGGGAGCAGAGGAGGACGACGACAACAACAACAACGTGGGGAGCTCTGAGGCGTTGCTGCCCAGCCCCGTACCCGAGGTCACCACGCCAGAGGAGAGCGGCACGGTGGTCTCACAGCCACTGGTGGTGAGAGACGCACACACATCAGACCTGTTATCAGAAGTGTCACAATTCTACAAATCCACAATTTAATTTGACGACTTTTGTTCATAAGGTCAGAGTTTTAATTTGAAAAGATTAACAGATTATTGATTTTATGCTTTGACAACTGTCATTTACAACTTCAAATTGTTCTCTAAAAACAAAAAGTGCACTGCAGGTTCCTGGTGAGCAACGCTGTTGTCTGTCAAGTGTTTTGTTTGTTTGTTTTCTTTGGACATGAGCCAGACGCAAGGACTGAGTCACTGTGATGCTGCGCTAACAACAACAGTCACTTCCAGGTCGACAAATGGCAAATTTATTGTAACTGAGGGGATATCTGCAGATTTATTTATTTCTCTTGTCATTTTCAGCCATAACTGCAATGTTTAAAGAAGTATAGTTGAACATGCTTGTTTTATGCTTTCACTGATGTCAGGTTAGAGACATAATTTACCTGCTGGGCCACAGACTGAAGAAAACGACAGCTTGAGTTCACGCAGAACGAGATACAGTCAGACTGTATTCAGACTGAACTGGTTGTTGTGGCGACTGGCACAGGGTTGTGCAGCTGTGTGGGCGAAGTGTATTTGTGCTGAGAACACACCTGCTGTGAAACAGTCAGAAAATAACGTTTTATTTCTGCCACCATTTTCCCTGTTTAGTCTCTTTGACCATCGCTGTGCTCTCTGTCTTGACACAAGCCAAAGGAAGCTTCTTGGTGTCGCTATTTTGCAGCATAAGCTGCAGGCGGACCCAGACGTTGAAGCTGGGTAAACAAAATAAACCAAGCGAAGACACAACTGGGAGAGTATCATCGTTTGGCCCGTGAACTCCGCCTGCATAGTCCCCGGTTTCATAGATATTTCAGGCTGAGTTAGTCCAGCACACAAGAAACACAAGAAATGAAGAAGTTTGCAAATTTTACATATCTCTGCAATTCAAATCAACAGACTTTTTTCTACCCAGAAGTGACTGTTATCGTTGGCGTGACATCCCAGTGATTTGGTCTACACATTTTGAGATAATTTCCAAAAAAAGAAAACATTCAACATGTTGTATTTACTTGACAAACATTGTTATGTGTTCTATTTCATTTAAGGAGTAACACTTTCAATAGTTAAAGTTGTAACTTGTGCTTCTTCTCTTAATTGCTGCAGGAGAAGCGCACAAACCTGAAGAAGCCAAACTCTGAGCGCACTGGCCACGGTTTCAGGGTGAAGTTCAACCCTCTGGCCCTCCTGCTGGACGCCTCGTTGGAGGGAGAGTTTGACCTCGTCCAGAGGATCATCTATGAGGTATGTTGTGACCCTGTGAGCATACTTTAATTTATTTGTATTTGCATGTAGGATAACACTCATCTTTTGTTTCCAGGTGGAGAATCCCAGCACTCCCAACGATGAGGGCATCACACCGCTGCACAACGCGGTGTGCGCGGGGCATCACCACATAGTCAAGTTCCTGCTGGATTTCGGTGTGAACGTCAACGCCGCAGACAGTGACGGATGGTGAGATGACGACACAAATTTGTTTTTGGCATGATCTGCTGTGGTATCCATTTACATTTATACATGTGTTTGTCTGTATCAGGACTCCGCTTCACTGCGCCGCCTCCTGCAACAGTGTTCATCTCTGCAAGTTGTTGGTCGAGTCAGGGGCCGCCATCTTTGCCAGCACCATCAGTGACGTGGAGACTGCTGCAGATAAATGTGAGGAGATGGAAGAGGGCTACATCCAGTGCTCCCAGTTTCTATACGGTGAGAAATGATCCACTAAAAGGACTAGTTCATTTCAAACAACTCTTCAAACACTGATCTGTTGTTTGTTTTGGACTCTCACGTGCAGGCGTTCAGGAGAAGTTGGGTGTCATGAACAAGGGGACGGTGTACGCTCTGTGGGATTACAAAGCTCAGAACCCGGACGAGCTGGCGTTCAACGAGGGGGACGCCATCACCATTCTGCGACGACAAGACGACAGTGAGACGGACTGGTGGTGGGCACGACTCGAGGACAACGAGGGCTACGTGCCGCGCAACCTGCTGGGGGTAAAGACAAAATTGTCTCATTTCAGCTGCGGGTTTAACTTAAAGCTCCAACAAGGAACGTTCATAGTTTGTTGATTTTGGAGCCCCCTGTGGACAAAAGCCATAATCATGAAATATAACATCCAAAAAAGTTGGGACATTGTCTCTTCTACTGGCAGTGGGGAAAAGGGTCGATCGCCTGTTTTTAGCAGGTTTAGCCATGTTTAAAAAACCTGCATATATGCGCTAATTTTGGTGCAAAAACGTTATTATACTCCCTTTTGTTCTGTTTGAATTAATCGTTTGATTGTTTTCAGTTTGAAAAAGAGTAAACATGTCTTTTGGATGTTCATCTGCTCTGTTGTTCCGTCAAAAATATCAATAAAAAAAGTGAAAAGTACAAACCTGTGCAAGTCAAACTAGTCTCGTTTAACATTTCTCCTCCTCTCTCTGTCTGTTTTCTGTGCAGCTCTATCCGAGGATCAAGCCTCGCCAGCGCTCCCTGGCGTAGCGTCTCACTCCGCTGACCTCTGGCTAACAGCTGGACTAGTGACAAAACCAAGAGCAGAGAACAAAGGAGCCTGGTGCTCCGTCTTCTCCCCGTGGCCATAACCTCTCCCCCCTCCTTGGCCTTGTGCTTCTCACTAAATCCTTTTTTCTCTGAAGCAGTGGGCACCGAACTCTGACACACACACACATTTACATCTGCACACACGTAGGCACACACACACGCACACACACGTTAAATTAAAATACAAGCACTCCAAATGCGAAAAGTCTCTTGAAACCACTCCATCCTGACGCCCCCCCCTTCCACCCCACAAACACTGAAACCTTCCAACCTTTGGCTCTGTCATTGTCCCAACTTGATTTTGCCCCCGATTCAGTGTCAGCTCTGTATCAGACATCAACTTGAAGAATAAAACACTAACCCTTGTCTCAGTATTTCATTCATTACATATTTGTTCACACTTCTTCAGCCACCTTCTTAATGGTGGCGCTGGTTTACACGACGCTATGTGGTGACTGGAAAATCATCTCTAACGGTGACAAGTTGCTGATTTTTGTCAGTGAAATGTTATTAGAGTTATATAAGACTTAAGATTACTTTTTTTTTGTCCTTTTTTTTTTGTATTATGCCAATTTGCCCCTTGCACGAAAAAAAAACACAGAAAAATGTGCTCTGTTTGATTTTGCTGTAGTCTAACCACCAAAGATGAATATATATTTAACAGTTTTAATTCTAATATTCCCGAAGACTTGTTGCAGAATTGTTGAGGAGTGAGATAATCAGTGGATTTGCTGCTATCAGTGACAAACTGCTCCCAAGTTATCCAGGGGTCCGTATTATAGAAACTTCCTGACTTGCAAATCCTAGCTTAGCTGTTTGGTAACCATGGTAACTAAGGTTAGGATCTGGTTTAGGGGGAAAAAATCTGATTAACTGTTCCTAAATGTTCTCAATGTTCCTGTCCTAACTGAAGATAGGAAAAGTGTATTACACAGGCATCCTAACTTCCCAAAATTTTAAATGAACCCTCCTAACTTTAGGATAATCTTAAAGCTGTTGTTAATTTAAATTTTTCCACCAGATAGTGATAGCTAAGCTGTCTCTATTGTCTTTGCCTACTTTGCCTGTGTTGAAAAGAACATGTTTGGATCTCTCTGTAGATGTCACCAGCAGCTCTAACTCTTGGAATTAAAGGAGAAATCTGTAATATATTGACTGTAATTTCTCATAAAATGACCACGATATGTCATCAGGGATTAAGGAAGCATGCTAAGCTGAAATAACTTTTCCTTTCTTACTGAACTCAAACTCCAGAGTGTGTATTTTCAGAGCAGTGGGCTTTTCTTTTCAGGGTAACAGGCTGAACTTTACATTGACAGACGACTGACAGATATAAACAGCTGATCAGCTTAGAGTGGAGGATACGTCGTCACTTGTTATTGTCAAATTACAATGTTGCACTTGTCTTGTGCTCCTGCAGTGTTCCTGCAGCCTGCCCGAGTTCCTCAAGTTTCATGAGGAGGGGGCGGGGGGAAACAACTTGCTTCAACCATAGACTGTATATTAAATAGTATTCCAACCTATTTAATCTACCTTTTATAGCTGCAGCTTACTATTTGGACTGCAGTACTCATTTTTGGATGGGCAGTTGCTACATATTTCTCCTTTAATCCGGCAGAAGCTGTGTCTGCTATTTTATCCCCTCTCTCTTTCTGTGTTACGTATCCTGTAGTTTGCGTTGTACATTTCCCAAAAAGAACATCTGGATAGGATTTTCTCTACGGACTCATCTGTCTCAAAGTTAGGTGCCCATTGTTGTTGTTTTTTTTCTATTTATTTCAATGACAAAAACCAACGTTTACACAGGCGTTTAGATGACAAAAGTAGCATTGGTTGCTAGGTAACAGACATAAAAGTTGATCAGTGATGCCGGCTCGAGTATTTAGGATTTCCCTCCTAACCTCATATAACCTAGAATGAGGTAAGACTCCTGAAGTTAGTTAGGATTTGCTTCTGTAATACCAAACTGGGAAATAAGTTTTTGGCCGTCTGATTGTCCCTGAAACAAACTGCTCATGTGCTGCAAAAGCTGTTGTCATGGAAACGGGAAACAAACAGTATTTTCCTTTACCAAAAAAGAAAAAAGAAAAGGTTGCCAAATTGAGAAGCATCTGTAGAGCGTCGCAGAAGATCTCTTACCTTTGGTATTGCAGGAATTAGTGAAAAGTTGTTTTATAGCTTTTATTTCTGCGGTGGTGAGGCTGTAAGGATCAGCTTCACACAGACACAAAGATGTCCGATATTGATGATGTGATTGTCAGTTTTGCTATTTTATTTTATATTGGTTAAGTTATTTTCATGTCTACTGTTTTTAATCAGTTCAGGAATTTATAAGTTGGACCTCACTTCAGAAATCTGTACACTGTAAAAAATGAAAAGAAAAAAGGAGACAACTGAAATATTCATGGCAACTTACTGCAATAGAATTTAAGTTTGAGTCCAACTCGAAGTCTTAAGTTTTGAAATCAACTAAAAACAGTTTTGCCAACTTCTTATCTTTAATTTTGATGATTTAATTTTCTTGTTTAGATTAACCTGAAGCTTTCACTTTCAGAAACTCAAAAAAAAAAAAATCTAAAATCTGTAAAATATCTAAATTTAGTTACAGTGAGATGTGAACCTTATTTGTTATTATGAGGGTGCCTGAAAATTAACTGAAAATATAAGAATATTAACCATTATTCACTTTCACTCTTATGAGTTTAAATTATCACAACAAAAGAATACTAATTGGTAAAACTTGTTCAAAACTTTAGAGTTACTGCAGTAGATTTTTGATTTTTTTTTTTTTTTCAGCCCAACTCAAAGTTTTGAACTAAACTTTAAAGTTTTGCCAGTTTGTAATTTTTGGTTGAGATACTTTACTTTTCCTTTGTAGATAAACAGGAATTTCTGAGTTCTAGAAACTCGGTATTTCAAAATTTGGTCACAGTGAGCTATGAACTTTATCTTTCATTATTTGGGTGCCTGCAAATTTTAGCTTAAAATGTTAAAATATTAACCATTATTCACTTTCACTTCTTCACTCAATCATTTTTGAAATACCATTGTTGGAGGAGGTTTCTAAAACTCAAAACTAAGATTTTATCAACTAATTAATGGACTATGTCGCACATGACACTTGATTCGGTAGTGTCATCTAGAAGTAACTGACTTATACTTTAACTGAAATTCAATGTTTCTTCCATTTTTATGTTAAAGGTTGAAACTCGACTGCATCATTGAACATTTTTGTGGTGATAAAAATATCTTTGAATCATATTATACAGAAATGTTTACTGATTTGAGTGCAAACTAACATTGTTCACATATTATATTTATTAGTTTGTTTGTTTTTTTTCATTTCAAAAACACAAAATGTATATGCAGATTCAAACACTTTGCTTTTATTACAGTGAACAACCTTTACCTCATTATTTTAGTTGCCTTTGATTCAACATTAAATCACTGTTAATATAATAGTAGTTTGATTCAAAACACAAAAATCTGTTGCAGTAAGTTGCCTTGAATTTTTTTAGTTTTCTCGACTTTTTTTGTTTTTACAGTGTAGTTTTTCTGACTTCTCACACCTGGTAAGATTTTTGTTTTTCTTACAATTAAACTTGACAAGACGCATTATCTCTACGTTAAATATTTTAATGGAAACCAGACACTGCAAACACTGAACTCACCACCACACTTGTTTACCCCACTAGACAAAGTAAACACTCAGTTTTATTCACATATTTTCTTTTTCTACAAGCTGCTATAAGGTCTCTAGTCATCGAACGTCGCAGTTATTTTTCTGTGGCTGTGACGAACCCCACTTGAAACACTTAATCTCAGGACCAACGTGGTGCTGCTGACACTGTTCCACCATTAAACTCGTGATCGTATTTCTATTTTCACTCTCAACGAGCATCATCTTCATCTGAGCAGCGAACTAAACACTGTCCTAAATTTAAAAAAGAAAAAAAAACACTATCAACCATGGGCGTAAATTACTGACAGATGAAGAGACTATTGTTATTGTTTCAGATTCGAATTCGCTCCAGACAATCCTGAATTTGCTCGGTCAGTCAGTTCTCTTCCTCCAGCTGCCCCCCGTCAGGTATAAACACCGTTCCAGTAACACTTCACACACGTGTCATCTGTCACATTACCGAGTCCATCAACTTGTTCTGAACCTTGAGTGACTGAGTGTTAATGCCAAGTGTGCTCGTGGCCCAGGCTTTATCACGGCTTAACCTGTACATAGTGTGAGGAGATGTGTCATATGTCGGTTTGCTGTATGGACAAGTGGGCTTTCTGTATAAACGCTGTACTCACACATTCAACTCTGTAAATGTCAACAATAAAAACAGAAGCTCTGGCATGACCCATGTCTGTCTGTGTCGTATCAGGAAAATGAGAGAAATGTTCAATGTGATAAAATGTGGAACGCAGGTTTGAATGTTTGAAACTTCACGGACACTCGGACGGATTTACTGAGAAGCAGTGGTGGGAAGTAACAAAGTACAAATACTTGATTGTTCTTCAGTAGATATTTCAGGCATCTATTCTTTGCTTGGATATTTATTTTTCTGACAACTTTTTACTTTTAGTTCCTACATTTTAATGCAAATACTTTTTGCTCCTTACATTTTCAAAAAAAAAAAGCTTGTTACTCGTTACTAGTTTCAATACATACAAAGGGAATTATTAATTATTTTTTATTATTATTTTTAAAGAAAATTCCTTGTTGTATCCCGCAGTGCATATCACACACAACAGATGAAAAACAATGTAAAGGACATAACAAGATGGAAAAGATATAACAACAAAAAAGACGTAATAGATGGAATGAGACAAAAAACTATCTCAACGACGTAACAAGATGAAAAACTACGTAAAAGATGTAACAAGACTAAAAGGACGTAACAAAACAAAAAATACATAACAGACAGAACAAGACAAAAAAAAAACAAACAAAAAACAGACGTAACAAGCCAAAAAAATGACGTAAAAGACGACGAAAACGACAAAAGATGTAACAAAACAAAAAACAACGTAAAAAACGAAAACAACGTAAAAGACGTAACAAAACGACGTAAAAGACACAAGATGAAAACGGTACGAAAGATGTAATGATGAAAAGCGATGAAAGACAAGATGAAACGACAAAAGATGTAACAAAACAAAAAACGATATAAAAGACAAAAACAACATGAAAGACGTAACAGGATGACTAACAACATAAGAGATGTACAAAACAAAAACAACGTAAAAGACAAGACAAAATCGGCAAAAGATGTAACAACACGAAATACGACGTAAATAAGTAACAAGACAAATAAGATGTAGATAATTGACATAAGATGAAAACAATGTAAAAGACATAAGACGGACAAGAAGTAACAAGACAAAAAAGACATAATAGATGGGACAAGACAAAAAACTACATCAAAGAAGTAACAAAGCAAAGATGACGTAAAAGATGTAACAAGACAAAAATGACAGTATAGACAGAACAAGACGAAAACAACAAAAGATGTCTGGAGGGACATCGAGACATATTTTAAGGTAAAACAACGTATTTGATAAAAACATCAGCTTCTGTCAGACAACAGCTGCAGTTAGCAATTAGCCACTTCCTAGCTAACGTTACCAGTGTTAAAATACTGACTCTCCAGAATCAGTAAAATTTGAATGATAATTTTAATCATCAGAGTCTGAAATACATATAAATAGGTACACAAACCTGACACACCAGTGAGGTGTAGTTACGGTTGGATAGGAATCTTGTTTTTAACTTCCTGCGAGCTGATGATGATGAAGATGAAACTATACAGGGTCCAGCTTGAAGGTCAGTATTTAAGGTGAGTGGGTCTGTTTCATCTAATATTATTTTGTCCTTATATGTTTTTAAGGGACTGAAGTAAAAGTTAAAAACAACAAACATCTGAACATACCAGCACAGACAAGGTTTGGAGGGCTACTTTAAACATGTAATCCAATACAATTACTGATTACCTGTTAAAAAAATGTAGTCAGTAACTTAATGCAAGTATCATCCAAGTACTTTAGCAACACAAACCAACAGCTGACTTCACCTACACAGACAAACTGAACAATGTTTGCTATACAGACCAAAGATCCAGAAGTGATCGGGTTACATTACTTTAATATTGTACTTGATTTATTGATTCCTGGATTAGGTTACTGGCTACATTTTTAACAGGTAATTAGTAATTGTATTGGAAAACATTTTTAAAGTAACCCTCACACAGTCCTGCCAACACATTAGGAGTAAATCAACAAGTACAATAACTTGTGGTTTGTTTTTTATGTTGTACAAAACTGCTTTAAATGAAAAACTGCAGAGGTGCTGAAACAGAACTGAAATCTGACCGTACTGTTGTAAAAAGGTTTATATTGTTATGTTTCAAAACTGAGTGTGTGTGTGTGAAAAGGAGCTGAAAAATAAAACTAGAGATTTGTACTGTGATGTGTAATTTTACTTTTATTTTATTTTGTTAAAATATTTTTTATAAAACTGGTGTTGATAAAAGTATCATTCATTATCGAAGTTAAGGTATCAATATCTGTACCAGTATTGAAAACTTTTGAACAATACTCAGCCCGACTTATAACTCATCTATAAAGCATCTATAAAAGATGTAGTAACAATATAAAGTACCAAAGTCTTTTATTATTCAGTGATTATTTTCCTCCATTGTAGATTTATACTCAAGACATCAAAACTCTAAAATGTGGAATTATACGGAACGATGTGAGGAAAAAATGCGAAAACAAGGCAAAATATGTTTTTATTTTTAAGAATCTAAAATATAAAAGACTCTCAGACACTTATTGTCTTATTGTCTGTTGTTATTAAATCTTTGATTGCAGAGATCTGATTGAAGTGCAGAGGACAGTCTGTCTGAGAGTCTTTTTTTGCTTTTGCACCTGTCGACCTGCAAGAGAGCAAAAGTTTTTTGCTCTTTGATATTTTAAATTCTTCAAAGTTGCAAGTTTTGCTTTGCACACTGTTGGCAAACTCTTAACCGTTTCTTATAAAAATAAAAAAAAGATTGAGGAGAATGAAAAGTGTGTCCAAACCTTTGACTGGTACTGTAATTAATAATAAAGCCATTATGTCTTTGTAATGATTTATGTTATTTAAATTTGGTTATAACAAAGAGTCTTCTAAATCAGGTTTATGAACACATACTCAAGTATTTCCACAACCTGAATCCAGGTAATTAAATAATATAAAATAAGTAGAAAGGTGGATGTCTTTACATGTGTTGTACAGATTTATTTGGACAGATTGAAGGAGTTTATATGAGAGATGTAAACACACTGTGAGCAGGTGAAACTGGGTTTGACTCAGTGTTGTTCTTCTCTTTGAAACTGAACCACTTTGGGAAATAAAACCAGGTTTTCAGCTTCACACAGCAGCAGCAGAAATATTTGTTTTTATTTAAAATTCAGACATTTTCCTTTTATGGAACCTCAGAATCCAGAGCGTCACAGGGTTCTAATTTATGCGCGCAGGTGTCACTGTGACATCACAGAGAACATGTGACACATCAAAGCCAAAGAACCTACAGCCAGCGGACACTCATCTGTTTTAGTGAAAATACTCTTTTATTACTTGTTGGAGAAACTTTGTCGTTAGTGAAACTCGCTCGTTGGTAAAAAAAAAAAATTCTTGTTGGAGAAACTTATTTGTTGGAGAAACAGTCGATAGAGAAAGTTAGTGATACTTTCTTGTTGGAGAAACTTATTTGTTGGAGAAACAGTCGATAGAGAAAGTTAGTGATACTTTCTTGTTGGAGAAACTTATTTGTTGGAGAAACAGTTGATAGAGAAAGTTAGTGATACTTTCTTGTTGGAGAAACTCACTCGTTAGTGAAACTTCGTGAACTTTTTAGTGAAACTTATGGATCCACTTGTAGCCCAACTATTTGGGAGGAGGAGGCCTGATGACAATGTAAGTACAACTGTTTTATTTTATAAACTTTCTGCTTTTCATATGTGAAAAAAAAACGTTGTCTTTTGGGACTAAATCTGGTTTCTTAGACAACTGAAAAATGTCTTTAAAACCATTTTTTTCTGACCTAACTGTTGAAATGACTTCTTGTTCATCACAGAGAACTGATAACTACCAGAGACAAGATGTCTACACTAGTGAGTCCAAGATCCTGGACATCAAGAGGGCTGAGAGAGAGTCTCTCATCCGTCAGTCAGAGAGGCTGTGTGCAGAAAACAGAAGATTCACCAACGCCGTGCTGGAGAGACTGGGAATCTCCACCCAGCAGGACCCCGTCCCTCCACCTCAGCCCCCAGCAGGTTACAGACGAAGGCCTGAGTCCTCTGTTCGAGGACGGAGGCTCAAGCCTGTTGAACATGGAACTTTTTTGAACCCGGAGACAGCCAAGACCCAAAGACACCAGAGGAGCCTTGAATCACTGGATGAGGGGGTGGACGAGCTGTACCTCAGTCACCGGAGCTCCATCAGCTCACTGGACTCTCGTACTCCAGATGAGCTGAGGGCCATCCCACTGATCGAAAGTCCAGTTGAGGTGTCACCTCCTCAGACACCCGTCACCCCATCTCCACCTCCTCCAAGACCTCCAAGACCCGGAAGAAGACTGTCCCGTCTACCCGTGATGATGACGTACGTCGGTGGAGCAGGTAAGTTCTTCTATAGACAAACTGATGAGTCATAACGGCAGACAGGAGCATCGTAATGTAAAGGTGATGATCAGAATGTGATCAGATCTTCTAGACGACATCTGGAGCTAGTCTGAGTCCAGTCTGTGTTTGGTGTAACGTGCATTAAGCTACAACAAGAAGTGGACTTTCTTTGTTATACATAAAGAATTTCTCCCATTATGATGTCCTGGATGCTTCTTGTTGGCAGCACACAGCCTATATGGTTCATTTTATTTCTGTAGCCCAGATTTCACCGACCTGTGAAATATTAATATAATATATATCAACCAACCAATTAGAAATCAGTGACTGACACATATTTGGATCTTAATCTCAACAGATAAAGAAGTATGTGGATACAGACTCCAAACAGCTCAAGGTAAGGTAGAAGAAATCCAGAGAAGAGTGGAAAACCTTCACGGAAACGCCGTCCACCATTCGCCTCAACCGCCGAAGGAACCGAGAAGGAAGCCTGCATTCAGGAGCGAAGGACTGAAGACAAAAAGGCGACTGACTGAACAGTACAAGAATACGAGGATGAACAGCCATGAACGCAGGGAGGAGCCCGTCAAGAACGACCACGTGCAGGATCCAGATTTCACACCTGTGCCTGTGGTGACGCCTGTCAAACCAGCTCCTCCCCCTAATCGCGCCCTGCAGAAGAAAACTGGACCTCGTCGGGGACGACTCTAAAGCCCGCCAAGACCAACAATGGAGGAAAAAAGAAAGACAGCACCCACCAGACCGCCGACAGCCAGGACGTCGAGGTCCTGCCGCGGCTGTCTAACCCCATGGAGGGCCTGTCCACGTGCTTCAAGCTGATCAACACAGAGGACTGGTAAGACTCTTAACACCGTGCTGAAAAAGATTTTACACCTGCAGAAACCTCAGGGTTCCTACACTGTTTGGAAGAAATAGGTCTGAAAATTAAGAATTCAAAAGGTCTATGTCTAGGTCTATTTGCAGCAGCAGTTTAAGATGAAGGTGCATCATGTTCATGTGTTTTCTGAATAAAAGAACAGTTTAATAACACTGTCACCTCAACACAGGGAGAAGAAGACCGAAGGACTGAGAACCATCCGAGTTTTAGCTCAGAACCATCCGGACACACTGATGGTCAAACTTCATGAAGTGTGTCTGGTTCTGATAGAAGAAGTAAGTAAATTGTTTTCCTCGTTGTCTCTGTGTTTCATCCTGTTCTTGTCTGTAGCAGTGTGATCGCTGACTGGTGATGTTCCTTCTCACCCTCTAGGTTAAAAATCTGCGCTCTTCAGTGGCCTGCGCAGCGATGGACGCCCTACGTTATTTGTATATCTACCTGCAGAAGGACATGGACCCTCAGGTGGACCGGACTGGCATGGCTCTGCTGCTGAAGATCGCACAGTCTGCTGCAAACGTCTTTATTCAGCAGCAGGCTAACATAGCCCTGGAGGCCATGGTGCTGAACTGCAGCTCAGGTCGAGTCCTGAACCCTCTGCTAAACACAGGACTGAGGTACGACCACATCGGAGGATCCAAATCTGTGAATAAGTTTTGTTGCATTCAGTGGAAATGAGATATGAATGGATTGGTTTGTCTTTGTCCTTCCACAGCCACAAATGTGCAGCAGTGAGAGCCAGTGCTGCTCAGCAGCTCTGCCTGCTGGCTGACAGACTGGGAGCGGATTCCATCTTAACAGCAGGGAAGAGCTCCGCCCAACGTTTCCTGAAAGCCGTCAGTAAGATGTCTTTGGACGCTGCCGCAGAAGTCAGGTAAGTTATCAAGAAATGTCTGATAAGATGACTTTGTGGTTTGTGTGAGAAACTGTTTTTGTGTCTCGTCTTGTGCTTTGAACACTGAGGTGCTAAATAAGAAGCGTATCTCTCTACAGGCCCCACGGACACGCCATCCTCCAACAACTGGTCCTTCACGAGGACTTCAACGATCTGTGGAGAGACATCATCGCTGACAAGGATCGACGCGTGCTGGAGAAGATTCTGAGGGCCGCAAAGCCGTGATAGGAGAGGAGAACACAAAGAGCAGACAGTGAGATATCAGGAGGGCTGAATGTCGGTACAGGTATCAAGTACCAATATCCATCCCTCCCTGTCTGCTCTTTGTTTCCTCAAAACCTTTGAAGACATTTGTAGTGTTGTAGTCGTGTTTGTATGTTAAACTATGCAGGACCCCCCCCCCCAAAAAAAATCATAGACTTATGTACTCGTACTGCATAGACACACTGGAAGTGTGTAGCAGCGTCTTCATCTGCAGAGACGCCGCCCTCCACCCGTGCCTTATTATTTTCTCATTATTTTGCTGTGCTCGGGACGCTTTACCAACTCAAAACTTTGCTTTTTTACGTCCTCGAGATGAGACTCAACAATGAACTATCATTCTGGTGCTTTTACAAACAGTACCTGAAAAATTTGACTTGTTCTACCTTTAAGGTACTGACTGAAATAACCCAGTACCAAGTAGAATCAGAGCTACCTGTCAAATGTTACATGCATTTGATCCTTTTTGTACCCAGGTCTGCAAAAAATGACTATTTTTACTGTAAACTATGCAGGATTTTTACAAAAAACGATGCATAGACTCGTACAAAAATGATCCCTCTCAATCACCCACTAGAAGTGTGTAGCAGCGCCTGCATCTGCAGAGACGCCCGCACCTTCTTATTTTCTCATTATTTTGCTGTGCTCAGGACATGGCCAGCTGAAAATGCAACTGACAAATCTTGCTAATTCTACCTCGAAGGTATCGACCCAAATAACCGAGTAGTAACTTGCAAAACGATACCTGTATTTGACCCTTTTTGTAGCCAGATCTAGAAAAAAATGACTAGCTGTACGATTTCTCCTGCAGCCAAGCATTTTTTGATTTAATATGACATGATTGGCTCACTACTGCTGCAGCTACAAACCACACAGGCTGTAGTGTCGTGAAGTCGAAAGTGGTGTGTTTGACTAAGCGTTTTAGTGGCATCTCAGCAGTTATGCATACTGAGATGCCACCAAAACACTCACAAATGTGGCTAAATGCATAAAATGTGGATTATATCAGAAACACTTCCATTCACATAATTGAATGAAACAGGACAAATAAAGGTACCAAATGTACTCTATTAGTATCAGTATCACTTCAAGACTGGGCTGCACCAACAAGGATTAATTCAATCTAAGATTTGTTCTAAAACAAAACAAAACTAAGATTAAAATGAGAAAGTCCAGATTTTAAATTTAGCAGAGCTCTGCTGCACAATTAAAATCTAATCTCCGTTTATTAAACCCAAGTTTTCTTAATGTCAACCAAACAGTTTAATCAAAATCCTTGCATACCCAAATTAAAATAAAAAAACTGTGAAAAAAAAAAATTGAATGCTGTCAGGTCTGCTCAACAATCAAGGTCTGCTCTGTATTAAATCTTAAAATGTAATTTGACCAAAAAATGTTTTCCCTGTTAAAGTTACTACTGGATGACAGTTTAAACTAGAATTAAAGTTTTGTAACAGCAAAATTAAATTTAGTCTTGGTTTAGGATAAAAACTAAATTAAGGTTAAAATTTAATCTTTCTCCTTTTTAAGCTAGTTTAAAAGTTTGGTGCAACATAATTAAAACTTAAATCATTATTTAATCAGGTTTAAAAATGAATCCTTGTTGGTGCAGCCCAGCCTAAGAGTACAGGTCCTGGTACCATCATTTTAAAACTGTACCCAGCTCAACAGACAGGGCAGCACGTTTGTGCGGTGATCAGCACCGTCACCTCACACAGACAGGAGCAGCCTCGACAGCAGCCTCACAGGCTCCCACACTCCAAAAATAAATACATAAATAAATAAATAAATAATCAATCAATCAATCAATAAATAAATAAATAAAAAACATGACAGCTGAGGTAAAGTCGAGACTCTAATCAGGCCAAATCTGACTGTGAATGGTCCATCTGTTATCTGTACCAACCTGACGATGGATATGAAATAATAATAATAATTTTTAATAAATTATTCAAATTGGCATTTTGTGTTTTGTGTTTAATTTTGTTTGTGTTGATGTTATCTGACAGAAAGATTCTTTGGTGAGTTCACATGAAACTGAAACATCGCATAACTGAGACATTAAACAGGTGGTAAAACAAAAAAAGATTTCTTCAAACAAAATCCTTTTGTGCAAAAAATTATAACATCATGTGTTGAGCTAGAACTTTATGGAAAGAGTTCAAATGGGACCTTTTTTTTCTGTGTCACTGCTTCATCAAAGAGAGAAAATGACATGACATGAGATTTTGTATTTGACAAATTGTACTAGACATATAAACGCTTTTGTTTTCAATGACACTCAGTATAAAAGAGGATTTGTTAGAAATTACAAAAGTATTTGGGTAAAAAGTAGCGTGATGAGGAAAGAACACTCCTTTGCTTCATCAGGTCTGTACCACTGACGAATGTTTGAATCAATGTTTTACTTGAAGTCAACTTGATCATTCATCTGTATCTGATAAATGAAATAAAACTGACAAATTTACTGTAGCTGATATTTAATGGTAATAGCAACATTACTGTTATAATTATAAGTACTTTTTCATTACTCTAACCTATATTGAAAGTTTATTTAAAGGTGAATGCTGTGTAGTTGATTACTTTGATAAAAAATTATTAGAGTAAGTCACATGAGACTAATTGTCAGGGTTGGGTGTGATTACTTTAAAATTGAGTTATTTACTGAAAACAAATTACAGGGTAATTTTTATGGAAATTAGTAATGTAATCCACTAAATTACAAAAAAATGTGTAATCTTACCTGAAAACATTTGGATTATTTCAAACTTGAAGGTTGAAAATATTACACCTTATACTAAAGAAATGGATTACACCAATATCATTTTTTCTCTTTAAACATCTTAAAACATTTTCAATGCAAATAAAATGCATTTTGCATATTCAGTAGCTGATCAAATCAAATGACTCTCACAAGAACAGTACAGGTACAAACTACAGGTGTTCTGTTGTTTGTATTCTGCAACATGTTGCAGCTGTTTAAAGTGTCATAATTTTAAAATTGCCATAATTTGAAAATATGATACAATTGTAATCAAGTAATCCTTGACAATGTAACTATAATATAACTACACATTTTTCAAATGTAATCTGGGATGATAATAGTAACTAAATTTTTGTAATCTGATAATTATGCTATGGTTGGCGGTTCTCAGTCTCTTTTGGCTGCTGTGCTAACACCAGCTAATGTTATCACAGACTGACAGGAATGCTTAGATTCACACTTTTGTCACAAAATCCTCTTTCTTTTTGTTATAAAATCTTGTTACATAGTAGTGAATCTAGGAAAATAAAGATCCAGAGATTGTCCACGTCTGTTGATGTCAGTGACAGAAGTTTTTAGTCTGTATTCTCATGCAGCCTGCCGTTTTAACATCTTATTGTAATTCACAATATTGGCTGTTTAAAATTCACTCAACTATTTTGTTTTATGGAAATTTTCACTGGGTAGAAAGCAGTAAAGTTGCTCTACAGGTTTAATCAGAGTTTCTAAAATTAACACGGTAGAATTACAATAAGGTAGGTCATTTGTGAGGGATCATGTGATTCAAGACCTGCATCAGTAGGGTTTATTTCACAATAATTAATGACAATAATGTACATTATCCCGCTTATTGCACTGCTATTCTCCTTTTTAAAAAATAAACAATAATTTGATGCAAAATATTAATTTAAAAATGTTTTTTATTGATTTAAAAATGATTGTGTTCCTCCAGAGACTATGAACAGAGCTGCGTCCATAGCAACGGTCTTTATTCATAATAACGGTCTGCTATTCAGAAATAACAGACCTTACAATGCAGTAACTGACCAACAGTAGTTAACAAAGCAGTGTATTAATTAAGTGAACAGGTCATTATTGCAAAATAAACCCTGCCAGGGTGATGCAAGACCCCAGCGGGAAGCGGACGGGTCTTGAATCATTCTGAAGGGATTTATTTTGCAATAATGATCTGCTCACTGAACATTATCCTGCTCATTATGCAGTTACTTTCAAATTAAAAAAAAAAAAAAAAAAAATCAATAATTTGACTCAAAATATTCATTAAAAATGTTTTTATTGCTCCTCCAGAGTCTACGATCAGAACTGTGTTTATAGCAACTGTCTGTTCTTCATAGCAACAGTCTGTTATACATAACACCAACGTCATGTAATAAGACCTTATAGCGCCTGATAAAGCAGCACATAAGCTGTAGGTCCCGCCTCACATTATGCAGTTTACATTTGTACCACCAGAGGGCACCAAATCATTATCCTTTACCACGACTACTCCCCCTGCCCATTTTAAGCGACATTCTAGTCATGCAGATAGCTGTGCTTTAATTTGTTCAGGTTTCGAATTATGTGCCTCTGAGGTGTAAAAAATGAAAATAACATCTGATAAAATTCATCAGTAACAGAAACAGTGTCCCAGTTAGTCTTATCACACATCAAGGTCAACAGATCGTCACACACTGTGATTGATTTTTACAGAAGATGAGGCTCTGTGGTAAATACACACCTGTTAGTCATGTCACGGTGCTGAACCTGGTTATTTATACCTGTTTAGTCACTAGGTGGAGACATTATTACTTTTAGGTTACAGCCACAGTAGAATTTGTTGACCAGTAGACTCTCAGAACAAGACTAATACCTGCCCCAAACATTTGTAGTGGACAAAAGATGATCTTGACAATACTCTCAAACTTTGTTTACATCAGGTCAGCTATGAATGTGGAGTAGGAGTACAACTCACTCATTGTCTTTGATTAGTTGATTGATAGTTTGGTAGATGAAATGTCAGAAAAAAAAGTTGAAAATGCCCATGGTAATTTGTCAAAGCTAAGTTTACATATTCAGACAGTTTGACCAACAGTTCTGAAGCCATACGTTTCTAGTTTACTGTCATTTAACACAAATAAAAGCAGAAACTTCACATCTGAGAGTCTGGAACTTGCACATTTTTTGCCGTTATCCTTTGAAAATGATTTAAACGATTTATTGTTTTGCAAAGTATCAATCAATTAATTAAATGTGAACTCCGAAGCAGTATCCAAAGACCAGTGGTGGGGGACACTGGTGGACTCAGAGAGGGTCCTCAGGAGCCCTTTAGTGGACAAAAAATGGTTAAATGTCTTATAGAGTTCCCTTCCAGTGGACAAAATGTGTTAAAGTGTCCTCTATGGTTCTTTTCCAGTGGAGAAAATGTAATGCAGTGCCATATCGGCTGTCCTACATGCTAGAAAATGATGTGGCCCTTATTCATGTAAAGGCTTTAATAGTTAATTGTTCCCTCTGTGTTTTTATTGAAGAAATGTAGTTGTTGTTCTTTAAGTCACATAAAACATTTTTAATCTGAACCAGGAACTGGAACGTTTTCACTATAATTGCATCACAGCTTTTGGCACACTGGTGCCCCACCACATACAGCTGGTGCACTTTTTTATTTATTTTTTTTACCCCCTGCCTCTCAGACAGCCTGAGTTCACTCCTGGTGGAAGAAATATTCAGATCATTTAGCCCAGATGTACTAACACCACATGGCCAAAAATACCCCCTTACAGGTAAAAGTCCAGCATTGAAAATGTTACATAAGTAAAAGCGTGTATGTATAATCAGAATAATTTACTTAAAGTATTAAAAGTAAAAGTATTCAATGCAGAAAACTGGTCCATGTGTTTGTTATACTATTACATATTATTAGATCATTACACTGATTGTTTTCTCCATTAATCAATTGATTGTTTGGTTTGTAAAAAATTGGAAAATGGTGAGAAATGCTGTCACAATTACCCAGAGCCTAAATTCACAATGCTTGTTTTGTCCAACTGCCCAAAACTCAAGTTTTTTTTTTTATATCTGTATTTCAGTTAACTAAAATATTTTTTCACACCTAGTTTTAGTTTTTAGTTTAGTTTTAGTTAACTACAGTAACCTTGGTATGGACGAGCATTTAATGTTACTTACAATATCGAGTGCTATATTATTTTAAGCATAATGTGCGATATTACTTTTCAGTATCATATATATAAGAACAGGTGTATATAATGTTCTTTATCATGTGCAGTATTCAATATCATGGGCTATATGTGCAATAACATTTGTCATGTTTTAATACACCGTGCAACATTACTTTCACTGTCGCTATATCATTATCATGTAACATTACATTAAAAATCATGTGCTATTTTACATTCATTATTTGGTGCAATATAACTTTTTTATAACCTCTCAATACAACTGCTGCTATTATATGGCAATATTTCACTCACTACCTCTAAATAACCTGCAAAATGTGAAGAAGCTGCACAATGTACATAACTTTAATCTATTTTAAAATGGCTATAACTGGTGTTTGTCTGTTTTCTGCTTCTATTTATGTTTTACATTTTTATATTTTTAAGAATTCTATATTTTTACGTGTTCATTTTTCTGATTCATAATTTCACTGTACCTGGGTATAATGACAATAAAGCTCTTTCTGATTTCTGATTCTGATTTCTGTTACTTTCAATGTAACTGCAATTACTAATTTTTCTATTTAGCAACTTTTGTACTTGGCTTATCTACTCATATTGTTATTGTCTAAGGCACAGTTTCTTTTTTACTTTATATTTTATGATTATATTTCACCCGTTTGTTCCTCTAATGTTATTGTTATCATGTTACTGTAATTTTAGAGCAATCTGGAACAAGAATTTCCTTCGGTATCAATAAAGTTTCACCGTATCTTATCCTATCTTATTTAACATAAAATGTCCACTTAAGGTGATCAGAACAACAAAGCATTTTGGTAATACTTCAACAAAAGAAATACACACAGATGTAAAGTCACATGTACTTTAAATATGACTCTGGTATTTCTAAGGTTCTTGTGAAAAGCGTTTGTTTACATCTTACTACAACACCCATGAGGCTTAACGGTTGGCGCATGCGCAGTAACTGCTCGAGTAAACCGATGACGTCACGAGCAGCCCGGACCAACCAGTCGGCTGAATCATCTCCGTGCCGTCTGGACTCTTGTCTTCTTCTTTTTTTTTTTAAACTTCTCTGCTTACCTGATGAACTCGAGGACGCGGTTAGAGAGAGAAATGTTCACCGTGACGAGGTAAGAACACCGTCGTTAGAACAAAACTCTCACCGTGACGCCTGTGCCGCCTTCACCGGCTCGGGGCCGCTCGGTTGCGTTGTCGGCGGTGAGTGACCTCCGCACCGGTGCGGCCAGTCAACACAACGGCCATCATTAACGTTATCAATGGAGCCGTTCAGCGTCTTTTAGTGGTTTAAAGCTGCTGCAGTCAGGAGTCTGCAGACAGAACATTTGCATCTGTTTTGCAAACTGTTTGTTTTGTCTGCTGTGTGTGTGTGTGTGTGTGTGTGTGTGTGTGTGTGTGTGTGTGTGTGTGTGAGTTGACCTCCAGGGGTCAGGACCAGTGAGGAGACGTTTAAAAGTCTTTGTGTTTTTTTTAAATCTTTTTGTGTGGTCTTTACATTAAGATGTTACACAGGGCGGTGTTGCTGATGTGCATGAATGGTTATGGGGTTAATGGAAGGATGGTAGACAGTGATGTTACCTTAAAGGGACAGTTCGCCCCAAAAATCAAAATTACATGTTCTTCTCTGACCTGTAGTGCAGTTATTTTTCATGGGGGGAAATTGATCAGACTGCTTTGAGCCAGACACAAATGCTGAAACATCCTAATAATGGCCAAATCTCTAATAATGGAATAGTCAGAAATGTTCTATATAGGGAACCCTTTCCGAATTGCCATGTGATGAATTGTGGGTTAATGTTTTGTTGGCAATGTCCAAAACTCGATGTTTCATAGTGTACCATGCATGCCGCATACATGTTGCAGCGATAGTAGCAGCAAGAAGAACAACATAAACAGCATGGATGCACAGCGTTGTGTGAATAAAGTTACAGTTTATAATAAAAGATGCAGTTCATTATCATTGTCAATGAAGACAGCCCCTTTCAAAATAAAGATCTGAGAATGGTTTAATTGTAAGCAAAATGCTATTGACTGTCTTTGCGGACCACGCGGAACCTTTCAGTGGGCCGCATTCGGCCCCAGGGCCGCATTTTAACCTGGTCTTATCTAGATCATTGGTTCCAACATGGGGCGGGGGGGTGGGGGGCAGAAATCACAGGGAGTCCCCAAGACTTTGTCTCTTCTGAGCCTGTCAAAATTAGATTTTCACATGTTAACTAAAATCACAGTTTATTCAAAAGTCTGTGTACAAAATTACTTATTAAGATTTCATTGTCGTCAATCAAAAATAGAAGGCTGTTTTGTAGCTCACAACTCTGTGACCTCTCAAGCTCTGTGATAATGATTCATCATTGTTCTTTTGGCAAGGACTGTTTTGTTTATTTGTGTGTTTATTAGATCCCCATCAGCTACTTTATTGTAACAACAGCTACTCTTCCTGGGGTTTCCATTAATATAGAGTGTGGGTGTGTAGAGGCTGCTCTGTTGGGTTGTTAAAGGAAAAAACTGTTGAGCTTATACTAGAAAAGAGACATTTACAAAGGGTAAAGGTGATAAGAATGGCAACATTTTAATTGATATTTATTTTGGACAGTAAGGCTGGAATGAATCACTTATTCCTTTAGGTTTATGTGTGTGTATGCAGGCTCGGGGGGCTCCAAGGAAAAAAGGACTGGGAACCACTGATCTAGATAGTTTCGGTGTGAGTTGCAGAGTTTTGGAGATATTAGTCGTAGAGATGTCTGCCTTCTTTCTAATATGATGGGACTAAAGGACACTTGTGGCTCGTGGTGCTTAAAAGGGCTAAAAAATACATTTGAAAAACTCAGCAGCAATGTCTCTTTCCAGAAGACATGACACAGTTACTGAAGATAATCCACAGACCTTGTTGGGAGTGGTTTCATGTGGGAACTACTTTCTTTCTGCAGTAGAATCTACTGGAAGTACTTTATTTCTACTAGAAAGGAATTAGTTCCTACATGAAAACTGCTCACAACAAGTCTGTGAATTATCTTGAGCAGTGTTCACAACAGGATTCATCAATAGATCTTGGGAAGAGTGAATTTGTACATAAATAAACATTCCTGATCATTTTTAGAGCAATTTCTGCATCCTTTTTATTATTTGGTGACCCAAAGAAAACCTCCTGTGACCCACCTGTGGGTCACGATCCAGTCTCTGGGAATGACTGATCTTGAGTAACTGGGTCATGATTTTTGGAAAGAGACGTTGCTGTTGTGTTTTTCAAATGTATT
This sequence comes from Lutjanus argentimaculatus, assembly GCA_034769285.1. Classification (NCBI taxonomy): domain Eukaryota; kingdom Metazoa; phylum Chordata; class Actinopteri; order Lutjaniformes; family Lutjanidae; genus Lutjanus; species Lutjanus argentimaculatus. The sequence goes on from JAWZSL010000001.1 coordinate 48,539,375, forward strand.
CTTTTGTTGCTTTGAGCACCACAAGCTGAGTGCAATTTAGTCCCATTATAGTGGAGAGAAGACAGACATCTCAGAGTTGCAAGAATTCTTTGATTTTGTCCACACCTCTGGTCAGTGGTCTAGAATTTATAAACTATGTGACAGAGACACAGTGTCTTCTTACTTCAAATGTGTCTTTGGCATTTGTGTTGTTTCTATTTCTTGTTACTTATCTGCAAAACATACTCTGATACTGATATAATTGCAATGAGCTAATATTGTGCGATATATCTGTCCGACCAATTTATCAGCGAGGTTGTAATGTGTAGGCACACAGGTCCAGAACAAATGCTTGATAACCTTTATCTCGCCTGTAGAGTTTTGAATTGAGCTGTAAAATATGCTGTGGGAAACAACAACATTGCACATTAACCTAAAACAAAATGTTTTACCATACCATTCTCATGCCTGATTGATTAACTGAGTTCAGTTGCAGTTGCTTGGTCCTCATAAAGGGCCTCTTGAACCGGTCAGACACGAGATACTTCACCTGTTCTGAGTTAATATTCACTTGTATCACTTTGCTGTGACTCACTCGTGAAAGCCATGAAGTTACAGGTCACTCAGAGAGCACAACACAGATTATCACAGCATAATCATTCTGGGGGTAGGCTTATTCTACCCAGTTAGGCGCATATCAGAAAAGGTTTGCATTCCCGAGAATTAAAACGCTTTAAATCATTGAGGGGCCTGTACGTGCTTGTAATGGGCCGGTGCCTTGTGAGAGGGCTTACTGCTGTGGTGTGATCTGCAGACATGTTTTCACTGTAAACACGGGAGAAGCTTTACATGATGTACCATGCTGTTATTTTGTCCACAGTGGTATTGCTCAGACAGGGAGTTGGCTGGTTACAGAGCGGCCTGGACAGGCCCTGACATTTGAATTACGTGTCTTGTTTTTCTGAATCGGTGCACATTGCAGATGATCAGTCCTTTTTTGCAACTGCATGATTTCTCAAGCGCTTGTTTGTGGGTTTGTGCTTAGGCCTTTCCATTAGAGCCTTGGTAGGATGTTTCCTTTCTTTTTTTCTATTAATGATCTCTTACGACTCATAAACAGACACCAACTCATTTAGCGAACATTCAGCGTTAATTTAAGCTCCAGGTACAGTGAATAAAGGTGAAATGGGCAGTGTGGCTTGCTCAGCACCGACCAGCAGAAAAAGAAAGTTAGCTGATGAATATCCTGGAGCATTTGTCGGGAGTTGGTGGAAACCAAAACAGAGCTGCAGAATTTACAGCTCAAACAGAGCTTGCACAATTTTTGGAAATTTTATGGACTAAATGATTAATGAATTAATCGTGAAACTAATCGGCAGATTAATGAAAATGATTGTTAATTGCAGCCCTAATCACAGACATGCCAGTATTGGTAGAAATACTGGTAGATTTGCAATCAGTGGCCTGTATAGTCTGATTAAAGTATAACCCCATTTGATGCCATTCATAATGACAAAGAGTGTTTTCCTGGTGAGACAAGCTGTCACATGTGCATGCATGTACACGTACTGAATCTATTTTATATAGGCCTAGCCCAAGATTATAAATCACAAATTTCCCTCAGAGGGCTTTACATTTATGATTACATGACTTATTTATTGTGCATTAGGTTTTTGTTGGTGAACCACATCAGCCCACCTGAGGTAGTGAATGTGTTTATCCTACTGTTAACATAAAGTCCTCATTATGTCTCCTTCCCTGACAGATGAGCAAACACAATAGGCATCACATGTACCTTGACAAGCTTGTTTCTCTGTTAGTTCAGCATATTAGTTGCTGTTAGCAGCTTTGCCAGTCAGCTGTATGCCGATGCTTCCTCTACAGAAGCACAGCCTTCGGCTACAGTAACTGCCGTCTTGTTTTGTTGGCATTGGCACCGGCCGTTTGTTGATGTTTCTCGTCGTCCACAGACACTCTCTGTGCTGCTGACGGAAACAGAAACTGACAAAAATTGTCCTTGGTGAGACTGACTGCAGCATTGTGGCTCAGTTTCAGTTGGCACTGTTGAAGAACCGGAGCACACATCAGTCAGTTGTATCTGCTGGGATTTGAGCCGCTCTGCCCTTTAATTTCCTCAGTGGTGACCATTCTTAACTCTGACAGCAGGCTGAGCTTGGCCTGAGCAAATAAAACAATAGACATTTCAACAGCAGTGAAAAGAAAATAGTTTAACTTTAATGTATTAAAGGACCGGTGTGTAGGATTTTCAATAGTACACTTAAACCAACTTGCCTGCTAAGCGTGGAGGAGAAACTATGGTGGCTGTGAAACTTGCAAAAAATGCAAAAGGCCTTAGAGCAGAGCCAGAGTTTGGTTTGTCCATTCTGGTTTACTGTAGAAACATACTCATGCAATATGGCGCCCTATGTGGAAGAGGAGCCGTGGTCTATAAATGTTACACACTTAACCTTTAAACTGTCATGATAGCACATAACAAATACGCCCTGGCTCACATACAGCTTATTACATCCCTTGATAATGGAGCGTGCGAGTTAACACGCAAACTGCCAATCATTTGATATGCGTGTTGCTCACTTCCACCATCCACATGTGACACATGTGTGGAACTTGTTTATAAAAAGTGACAGATCAGATTTTTTTAAGCTTAGTACCTGTTTGCCTTGATAAATAAAGTGGTTAAATTAAAAAAAAAAAGTAGTTAAACCTTTTTTCTTCCACTCTTGATTGAAAATAGGCCATTAAAAATTATCAGTAATTGCTGATACCGACTGAAATAAAACATTTTATCAAGATACATCTCCCAGCTATGTAGTCCAGCCCTAGTTTGAGCTGTAATGATGTTCAAGAAAGTGAAAAAAATTGACTTCTCGTTGCCACAGCTGTTCCTCTAGTTCTTCCACCATTCACAGACATCAGAGTATTGCCAGTGAATGGGGATATAAAACTGCTACAGCTGCCATTGAGAGCTTTGTAAAGTATTTAATGATAAGATGATGAGGTAATGTATTAGTCATCCCTATAAACTGATGATGAAAACTGGCAGAGGTCTTCTGTTCAGATACGATGGTAAGATAATATATTAGTCATCCAATGAATTAGGCCCATGATGGGCTGCTACTAGGGCCCAACTGATTTTTGGGACCAGTGCCCATACTGATATTAGGGGGTAAAAAATTTGCACTGATTTTAGCTTCTAAAATGTGAATGTTTTATGGTTTCTTTAGTTCTCTATGACAGTAAACTGAAAATCCTTGGTTTATGGACAAAACAAGACATTTGAGGACGTCATCATGGACTTTTGAAAACAGTGATCAATGTTTATCACCATTTTGTGACATTTTATGGACCCAACAACTATCATACTTAACTTATTATATCATTAATTGACAAAATAATTGACAGATTATTATTAATCGATAATGAAAATAATCATTAGCTGATTAGAAAAAACTTTTCATATAAGCGCACATCGGTCAACATATATGCCGATATGATATAGACAGATGTCTGAATCATAGCGTAGTATCATAGCTGTGATAGGCCAATATCAGGGTGATAATATCGGTCAAATGACCAATAATATCGGCTGACTGATATTATTGGTCGGACACTAACTGAAACTAATGAGTATTTTCATTAGCGATTTTCTCGATTAGTAGTTTGGTTCATAAAATATCAGAAAATAGTGAAAAAGGTCGATCAAAAGCCCAGAATGATGTCCTCAAATGTCTTGTTTTGTCCACCATCCAAACATACTTAGTGTATTTAGGGCAAAGAAAACAGAAAATATTCAGATTTAAGACGCTGAAATCAGAGAATTCTAATATTTTTTTAAATGAATAAATGACTTGTTAATAATTTAATAATCAATTATTTGTTGCAGCTGTAATGAAAATAGGCGAATGTCTTCTGTTAAGTCAATCAGACCAAAGCTGTCAGTCCATAAACAGTGGCAGTGTGTTGTACCTGGTGCTCTTCTCTCTGTCAGCACACACAAACGGAAGAAAAAGCTCTCTCGGGGAACTGGGTTAATGAACTGAGTGTTACGTTTCACAGGACTGGCAATGCAGCAGGAGGGGGTGCCCAGCCTCCGTGGTTGGCTCACATTAAGCACTGCAGAGTGGAAGAGTGAACGACAGCACCGACAACAGGGGGGAGGTATAGACTAATTATTTTTTCAATGGGGGGTGTCATTTAGGAGTGGCTGTAACACAGCTGAGCCCTTAAGACCGCCATATGTCAGCATGGCTGCTGGATGTTGTGGTGGCATTAATGTATAGAGGCAGGTGTGGAACTGCAGCCCTGTAATGACTGTTTTCCCAGTGAGCATAATGAAAATGTTCATCCTTATTTAAGATGTCAGTTGTAATATCAGCTTTCTTCAGTGTCTGGGGCTAAATTAGGGATATAGGCTGAATGTTGTTACTGTAAATCATACACTGTGGAAACATGTTTAACTATTTCACATGCATCATGTGTTAAAGCCTATAATTACTTTGTTAAGCATTTAGTAGATGTGTGCTCTTTGAAATATGCATGGATAATTTATCACTGTCAGTAAAATAATTAAGAGTAAATGCTTATATTATGAGAGAGCAGCAAATCCAGTTTGTATACATACCATTGTTACGTGACTCGGCTAGAAGTTTGACTGAAGCTGCGTGTGCCACATTCCCTTTGTTTCGCTTTCTGTGCTCCATCCATGCAATGTGTTGGGTGATATTACAATATACTGTGAGGTATATTATATATACATATAAACATACATTTGTTAACTGTAAGTGATTTTATCATAATATACTACGGAAGAGTATTAAGGCTAGACGTAAGGTAAGGAATAAAGTTGAAGCATTGAGAATAAAGTAAAAATGTTGAGAATTAAGTCAAACAGTTTCTCATTTGGATCTTCCAAGACTTTACCATAACTCAGTAGGCCGATATAAATGTCAGAAAATGGTAATAAAAAAAAATGTCAATCAGTGTTTCTCAAAGTCCAAGATTATGTCCTTAATTGTCTTGTTTTGTCCCCAACCCAAAGATGTTCAGTTTTGTCAAAGAGGAGTATAAACCAGAAAATATTCACATCTAAGAATCAGAAATCTCTTGATGAATTGTTTGTTTATTAGAATATCAGGAAATAAAAAAATTCCCAATGCAATTTCCATACAGTTGAGAAGCTGAAACTGAATTGGACTAGTTGTTTCACCTCTTTTCAATACACAGTAATGAAGTTTGAGATGAGACTTATCTGTCTAAAAATTCTGATATATTGTGTTTTTGCTCTTTGCTTTAGGCCCGTATCAGAATGCGATGCCCTTGGTCGTGTCAGTCCCAGCAGCAAATGTTTCAGAGCTAGAACAACTGTTTTCAAACTAGTGCAGCGATGTTTACATCGATGAAGTGACCTAAAAAGTTCTTGAATAGTTTGAGGAAAGGTTCCTGCAGGTCAATATAGTTTCCTGCTGGTGTCAGAGCTTCGTGTTCTCTGATCAGACCCTCTCTGTCTGATGTGTCGTGGTTCCTGTGGGATAAACTGTGGACTTGCAGCACTCTGCTGCCCCACCACAACAATAGGCCTGTATGACTGTTTGAATGTGCCATTCTTTGAGCGGTGTGCTTCACTTGGGCCAGACAATGGCTTCATTTAGCATCCCTTCTCTGTCGAGGCCTGCTCCATCACCATGGCACCCCTGCCATGCCACACCCTGCCCCCAGTCTGGCCCGGCTTTGCACTTGTCCTCGCAGTTGCGACAGCTGGGCTTAGGCAGCCATTGTTGGCCACACCCAAGACCCAACCTCACATTTTGAGGATTGTTGCATTGTGGCCGAGCCGGAGAACCTCTGAGCTTGTTACAATTTGCATTTTGGAGGATTATAAACCAAAGGCTCATCTGACCTCTGACCTTGAGCTTGATGGAGATCTGCTGAACATCATTTATGGGAGAGAAAAACAAAAACACAAAAGAGTCTGCAGTGTTTTAAAGCAGCTGTGGGCCATCTCGGCTGAAATAAGGACCACCTCTGCTAATGCCTTAATAATAACAAAGTTTATTTGTATAGCACTATAAAAGACACAGTATTGTAGGAATAAACTAGGAATAAAAGAGGAATAAAGCTTGACATCTATGGATGATTAAAAACCATTTATAAAACACTAATGTAAAAACAATGGTTAAATTCAGTTCAACTTCAAGAAAAAGTAGTATATAAAAGAACAAAAAAGCTCTTCAAAAGTGATTTTATTTGAGACCCCTGTTCTAGCTCAGTAAAAAATTAAACAGTAATACAGTTTTAGGGAGAAAGAACAGAGGTTTGTATAGGTTCAAGTAATTTTTCATGCATTTCAACTTCCAAATATAGATATTTTCTGCTTTTACCTGTTTATTATCACATTAAACTGAATATCTTTTGGTTTTAGGCTGACAAAACAAGACATTTAAAGACATCACCTTGGACTTTTTCACTATTTTCTGAAATTTTATAGACAATGCAGCCCTAGATTAAACATAACAGTTAACTTAAACAAATTGTACTGGGGCAAACAAAACTTGACTTCGTGCAAGTAGATTTGTGGCCCCTGCCTGACTGGGCAATTTTTTTTAAGTTGAACCCTGCTTCTCTACGAACAAACCTGATCATGAGACACGATGTGTTGGGATTATAGTGACTTACCACCTCAGCTAAACTGATTTTCTTAAGGAAACTCTAAAAGATAGCTCTTGATGTGGCAACTGTTCTGTTAAAACAGACATAATTTTGGACTTAAACACACAGTATTATATATTGCATAAACTCTGCAAATAACCATGTACTATTACATTATTTGCAGATTTGTTCAGTTTTATGTCCTTTTATGAACCTGTTTAACACCACAGACTCCTGGGAAACAGCATTTCATCACAATACTTGTATATGGTTGGGTTGACAGTCAAGAGTGTCCAAGTTGATTTAAAATAACTTGGTGCCAAGAGCTCGACCTACAGGACGTCATTTACAACCTCCCATTTGATTCAGTTTTTGAGTAAACAGAAAATAATAATCCTATTTTTTCATTTTATGGTACAAGTGAAATTTTGAAACCTTCCTGTTTCAGTATAAACACAAAATTATGTCCTAAACATTTATGTTGGCAGTTGAGTTTAGTTACCCACCCAATGGCTGCACACTGCTTGTCCCCTCCCAGCACCACTGACTCTTGACCTTCCTTATTGTCCGGAGGTGAAAGGGCAGTGCCCCCTGTTTCCAGCTCAGCCACTGAGTGGTGGCAGATTTTTAATTAATGGGCTTTAGGTTGACAGCTCTCAGACCTTTTGGTGAGTAATGGATCCTTCGTGGCGAGTCACTCACTCATTCCCCAACTTTTATTAGCAATAAAAACTGCATCACAGCTACTAGAAGATGTGAGCTGGGTCTTTAACAAAGCTAATGGGAAAAACAGTCATAATCACTGCAGATGTTATGCACTTTTTTATTTGCTGTCATTTTATGATCTTATAATAAGATTATAAAATCTGAAGAGCTTAATGTCACTGTTTGAGTTTACTTTTTGCAACCTCCGTCCAGTGAAACCAGTGTAATTATTAGGTGCTTTTCCAAAGTCCTGCCCAGTCACTGGTGTTGCAGCACAGAGTCATCTCCACAGAGCCAGCTCCCTGCAGAGGAACAAGCCTTGATCTGCAGTCTTATGGTTCTATAACTAGAACTGGGTGACCTATGAAATTATATTTTGGGCCGATCTGAACTTGTTGGAGTTGTACCCTCGAGAGCACAGTACAGGCTGTGCTACTTCTGATGCCTGCAAGACAGTTTCTTTTATGAGACTGTTTAAAGTGGTAAAGACTTTGTAATCAGAGTCAGGGCTGCATAATTAATGCCATTATTATTGATATTGCAATAGAGCCAAGTGCAATATCCAAATCGTAGGAAGCTGCAAACAGCATTATAGTGAAGTACTGTAGTGCTGCAGAGATGCTCTAGCCTACAAATCTAAATTGTGCCGCTAAAATGATCATTCAAATGATCAAATATTTTAAGCAGGGACGTCATCAGGATGGCAGCATATGTTGCACCAAAACCTGTATGTACCTTTCAGCATCAGTGGGGCCTTCTTAGATGTGACAGTTACCCATGATGACTTGGTCAATCCCCCCCCCCCCCCATACCATCACAGATGCTGGCTTTTGATGTTAGCACTGGTAACATCTGGATGGTCCTTTTTCCTCTTCAGCCCGTCCATGATTTCTGAAAATGTGGACAGCACACTTTTTTTCCTGTGGCATTCCTGGATGTTATTGATATATGGCTTTCATTTTGCATGGTAGAGTTTTCACTGGCATTTGTTAATGCAGCGACAAACTGTCTTTACCGACAACGGTTTTCCAAAGTGTTCCAGAGCCCATGTAGTGTCCTTTATATAACTATTAAATTATTACCTTCAAATGTGAGGTTGTGATAATGAAATCACTTGAAATCCCTCTCAACCACCCATATGGGTATAGTTTTAGCTGTGATATAAGCAGAAATCCCCAGAGCTTTCTTTATTATTGTATTCTTTATATCACCAATTTTATCCTGTATGCAGTGCAACAGTAAATCATTGTTTTCCCTCAGGAAATATATAGGGCCACATTGCAGAGGAATCTGTGTTTTTGTACATACTGAGGATTTTTCACTCAAAGCTAAAAAGATTAAGTCTAACTGCTCCCAGCTCAACACTCTTATAAATGTGCTATACAATCCAAAACACATTTCAATTTTGAAATAGTCTTTCTTGGTAGAGTGGCTGTTACTTGGAGTGACATAATTGTCTCAGGCTGTTACAGTATGTCACATGACAGAGGCTATATTTATACTCGCTCACTTGGTTTTGTGTCTGACTGAAGTCTTTTAATCACTTAATTTTCTTCAGCCTGTGTGTAGTTTTTTTAATTAATAGCCTTGCTTTGGTTTTCCTTCCTCACAAGTGGCATTCAGCTGTAGTTAACAAAGTTAGAAAGTGACTGTTCTCGTGCCAGACAGAGAGAATTGAGGCAAAACCTCAGCTTATCAGGACAATGAGCAACAAAATTAATTACTTGTGTGCCTCAGCCGCAAGATGTGGAAAGAGTGTAGCCATGCTGCGGTTTGAACAAAGGGAGCATGCGGGTCCTGTCCTTGTGTGTGTGTGTGTGGTGTGTGTGTGTGTGTGTGTGGTTTGCGCGCGCGCGCCTGCATGGGGGAGTCCTATAACCAGATGCTGGTTGGGAGGATGGGAGGAGGTTTTATGGGCCAAGTGGGATTCATGTTTCAATCCTTGCTCGCCTCCATCCCCTTTGTCTGGGTCACGTTATTAATGTTAATTCCCAAAGCAGAGAAGCAGAAATACGGATTTTGTCTGAGTTTGCAGTTTTGGTGGTCTTATTTGTTTTATTTGATGTTGTTACAGGGAGAAGTTCTGGTCAACTGGGCGGATGCCAGCAGATTCTGTGTAGTCATCAGTTCAGGCTGCTACTTGTAGTTATGGTAATAACAGCTCAATCACTGAAAACAGACGCATGTTCAACATATCAAAGCCGACTTTATCATGCTCATCAATAGAGATTCCAATCCTCACTTAGCCTGTATAACACCGTTTCAACTGTTAAAGGACAAAATCTGGAATATATTTACTGTAATAAATCACAAAATAACCACTTGAAATTTCAAGTTTAGGCCAGAATCATTGTCTTTGTTCGGCCATTTCACGTTTATTAAAGTTCAAATAATAATCTTTTAGAAGGAGTAGGTGTTTAGAATCGTTAAATTGATCAATATGTTAGTGGAGTTTGGCAGACAGAGAGACACGCAGTCACTGAACTCCAAAATATGGAGTTATATAAATATAATGTGTTTTTATTAATATGTACGTAACACAGGTTAGTTAACTTCCTCTTTCAGCAGACATGTTTGACAGTGGAACGCTGTCCAACTGTCTGTGTACGAGTGTGGACCAAACAGCTTCAAAGTTTTCAGAGGGCTGGTTAAATACAAAGCTGAGTTAACAAAGGATTCAAAATGGAAAAAGAAAGCTAGATGCAAACTATTTAGTATGTCCAACATGAGGTAGGTGGTAATTTTAACTGAGAAGTCTGGAAATTTGAGTCTAAAAAAATATATAATTTTGAAATGGAAAACGTGTAGGAACCCTGGTTGTCAAATTACAGTGTTGCACTTGTCTTGCACTCTTGCAGTGTTCCTGCAGCCTGCCTGAGCTTCCATGAGTTTTGAGAGGAGGGGGTGGAGGAAACAACTTGCTTCAACCATAGACTGCATATTAAATAGGATTTCAACCTATTAAATATATCACCTATGGCTCCAGCTCGCTGTTTGGACTGCTGTACTCATTTTTTGACGTGCAGTTGCAGTTGTTCCTTTTTAAATCCTAGAGTTCAGAAGATTTCCTCCATGTCTTATCTTATCATGGCAGGTTAACAAGGAGGATTAATCTCAACAAATGGAAAAGGTGACTGTGGCAGTACCCAGGAATTTATGAGGGTGCAGACTTCATCTGATTTGGTCTCTGAAAATCTAAAGCTTGTTTTGACGTCTTTGCCAGACAAAACCTCAACTAAAACCTCACTCATCACAGTGTTCTGATTCCAGGCCTTAAGGGTGCGTATTAATGCTTAAAAAACACTCAGCGGAGCATTTCATAAATTAGACGTGTATTTGCAAAATGTGCCGTACATCCTGTTGGACTAGTCCAGGTCAGATGCCAACATGTTTCTCCCTCAGACACAAACCAAAGCATGCGCGACAGGCCTTGAAACAGCCGACAGATATCAGATTCAGCTGCAGACTGTGCCAGAGCACGGCATGCTTTATCCTGCTTTTAAAATGCCGCCCCGCCCTCCAGAAAGCACAGTCTCAAGTTCTGACAAGTTGTCAGGCAAAAAAGCAAAGGCAGAAAAAATATGTTTAGGCTATATCTCTCTATCTTTCTTGCATTCATGAATTGAAGCAACTTTTAGCAATTCAGAAGTTCACAAGTGCCTCTGAGGCAAGAATTAAGAGGTTTAATTCTTTGGGTGTGATCATGGATGGAGTGAAGTTTCTTTGCAGAGTAGACTGCCTTGATTTAAGATAATCTTCTGCATCGTATGTGGAAATAAATGCATGTTATGGTGTATCCATGTCTTTCTCTCTGTTGTTTGTTAACCTCTTAAGCTGAGATGTCATTGGTATTTTTACCACGGTAATGTAATTTCCGGTTAACTGAGTTGGCGTCTCTGGTGCCGGTAATGTCAGTCATGCACATTCTTATTGAATTTGTAGAATTTGTGATTGTCTAAAAAAGGACCTTTGTCTCTCCGTTGTTTTTTGTTGAGAAGCGCATTGTTATTTCTTACAAATAACATTCATGAAAGCCCAGAGTAATGAATCGCAGCCTGGTTATAGACTCAGGGCTGGTACCAGTGCTGGAAATCCACTAAAACACTTGAATTTTGCTGAAAGTGCCGATGCATAAAATGAAGACAGCTACATTCAAGGTTTGTGTGCTGCTTTCAAGCCGTGTAAAGGATAAGCCATACTAGGGAACTTTCGATTAGACTAATGTTACACTAAAGTTGAGTATAATGGTACTCTCATGTACCTTGGCAGTAAGTTGAGTTGACCGTGTTCAGTACAAGTCGGAAAAAACAAACAAGTTTGTGCTTGATAAAAATGCATTGCCGTTGTCCGTGTGTGCATGCAAACACTGAAGCAACATGTCCACAGACAGTACTGTGCGTACGACTGATTAAACGAGATGCGAGTGCTAAAAAACAGCTTTCACTACTGTGTTGACATGGAGTAGACGTTGGATTTTGAGGTCAGGGCTGGTGATGTTCCTCTGACTTTCCGAGTTGGAATTTTGACTTGAGGGGGCGTTCCAGTTGAAATTTCCAGCTGGAAATTTGTAAATCCCGACTTCCAGGTACTAGTATGTCAGTCATGGCACGTTCATTTATTGAATATGCGAAGTAACAGTTTCCGTTTCCGTTAAATGACACAGATAATCATGCTAATGTTAGTTCCTTCCTGCATCTGAAATTGTAGCAAGCATTAGGCCAAAGTTGTGTAGGATCTCAAGTCTACTTACAGACCGGTGACACATTTTTAAAAATGAAACTTTGTTGTGTTTTCCTTCAGTTTGTCACCCTTCTATAGAATGCAATCATGAAACATAGCTTTGGTTGTTTTTATAGCACAGTAACATCTGATTTAATGTGATGAAGAAGTGAAATAATCATTTTGAGTAGGACTGCACAAGTAATCGCAATACAGCCAAGTGTAGATCCAACATCCCAGAATCAAATCGCAGTTTTTTGAAAAAAGAAAAATCTGTGAGAAAACAACTTTATAATGAAGTACTGTAGTGCTGCATAGATGTCCTGCCCCAAAATCTTGTTCTCTACATGAAAGTGTTTGGTACCGACCCCAACAAATATCACATCATCATTATGTGAGTTAAGTAAAAATGAAAATTGCATGCACAATGACTATCCCACCAATTGTATTGCAAAATCTGTATATAAATATGTAATTTACCACATCTATAAGGTGCTGTAAAAGCTTAAAAATGCTTGAAAAGTGCTGGATTTTTACTTTAGAAAAGGTGTGGGAACCTTGTAGAGTGAAACTGAAATCTTCTCAGTTCATCTGCAAGATAAAAGCCACAGTAGCCACCTTTTTCCCTCCAGGAGCAAGAGGTGTTCTGGTTTCCTTGGGCAGGGTTTTATTTTGGGCTGCTGCTGCTGCCACGACGAACAGGTTCCCACAGTATAACATATCTGTGCGATAACATTACTGTAGGAAAGCCGTCAAAACAGCCGTGCAGTCAGACGAAACCAGCTGCATCAACAACTAAATGTTCCTCAGGAGTGATTGTGTTACAGCTTTTAGTGGTGACCATTGTCCGCGTACATATTTCTTTCTTCCCTCCCGGTTATATAACTTGTTATATTTTTTACCATTGTTGTAATTTCAAGGTGATCCATTAGAATAACTCATTCATCTTTCACTGCTTTAACCCTTAAAGTAAAGGTGCTCTACCTGTTAAAAAGTGTTATCAGTGCTCTAACCCTTAAAATAGTGTTTTTGGTGCTCTGACTCTTAAAACAAAGTGTTATCGGTGCTCTAATCCTTAAAATAAAATGTTTCTGGTGCTCTAACCGTTCAAGATTAAGTGTTATCACCGCTCTAACTCTTAAAATAAAGTATTATTGGTGCTCTAACCCTAAAAATTATGTGTTTTTGGTAGTGTAACCTTTTAAAAGAAAGTGTTCTTGTTGCTGTGACCCTTTAAGATGTGTTTTTGGTATTGTAACCCTTAAAAATAAAGTGTTATCACTGCACTGTCCGTTAAAATTAAGTGTTTATGGTGCTCCAAGCCTTAGTATTTTAATGTGTTCTCAGTTTTAATGTGTTCTCAGTGCGCTAACCCTTAAAGTAAAGTGTTTTCGATGCTCTTATCTTTAAAAATAAAGTGTTTTCTGTGCTCTTAAAATAACTTGTAATATGGGTTGTTTTATGAACTGTGTGCTGCTGCTTTGAACACAGTGTTGTTTGTGTCCCTTGTGCAGTTGATCATAGCTGAGATGCCACAGGGCAGAGGCTGTCAGGTCGATCCTGTTAAACAGCAGGTGTCCTTGTCAACGTCCCCAAACATCCTTTTTTCTGCTGTTTGTGGTTTGGTTTCATTTCTCATTGCACTGCCCAGCTCGTGGTTCAGGCTTCCCAGCAGATTTTCTGAGCTTTAATATTTTTTGCTCTGGCCGGTCTGGTCTCAGGTTGTTTTTCTCTGCTCAGATTATGACACACTCTGAGATAAGCAGCTTGTAACTCAGCCATCCAGCCACGCAAGATGGCCGTGGCCTGTATGCTGGCTTCATCTCACTTTAGACTTTGCCTCTGTGTCAGTCAGTTAGTTAGTTAGTCAGTCATGCGTTCGGCTGGCCATAAGCCAGACTTACATCCGTGTTGGCGGCCACAGATGAGGCCAGGACCTCAGACCTTTTCACATGGATTTAGTCTGGTGATACTAATTCTGCAGAGTGTCCATGTGTGACATTAGCTAATAGCTGCACATTACTTTGAAGCTGTCTTCCCCCTCAGAGCAGACTGGTTACTGATTGGATTATGTTGGATTACTCTATTTGATTTGTTTGTTTGTTTATATGCTCCCTCTACTGTAACACTCGGTGCCTCCTCTCCCCTTATCTCTGTGCTCGAAACCTTAACCAGTGATATCTCAGTGCTGCGAGCCTGGCCTACATCTGGAGGGATCAACAAGTTAAGCCACAGCCTTTTAACCCACAAATTCTGTCAATCCGTTACAAGCACGTTCACTGCAGCTGCAGGCTTCATAATATCTCTACAGCGGTGCCTTGTGCTTCTTCTGGGAAGATCTTTTACCTTTGTAGCCCTGAATTAGCCAGGTTTTCCTGTGAATAAAGAGGTCAATTTAACGTTTGAGGGGTCAAAGAAGTAGATCAGAATTTACAGTTTGTGTATTTTAATAAAATTCTGGATAATTTACTTGCATGTCAGTTAGACATGTTCTAAATGATTAAGTAATGGTTTGTTTTTAGACATGTCCACTCAAAATGTGAGGTTAGTGGCTGTTTGAGGGGTGATCAGCAGTCTTTTTTTGGATAACTGAGTAAAGAAACTACTTAAAAATAACAAGTATGTTTTCAAAAGTTTGGTCAAGCTCAGATATCCGAACATAATCAGACTTTGACAAAAGAAATTCGTAACTCAAGGTCCACTTACTAGCTTTTTTTCCAGTAATGACATTTCATTTAGCTCACCTGTGTTAATTTTATCCACTGAGGAAAACTCTGAGGTGGGTTGAACGCTTGTGGAAAAGGTGTTAGGGCAAAACTGATACTGGATTTTTGGGGCCAATGTGATAACAGTGTTAGGGAGTAGAATAAATTCCATTAGCAATATATTGGCTGAAATTTCAGTGATCCTTAAATGTGCTTATCAAACACTTGTGACAAAGATATTTAATGCAGACAGTCAGTTACAGTCAGCTCACTGAAACAGTTAACTTAAATTAAATCTTTTTAATAATTATAAAAAAGTAAATAAAAAAATATATACAGTATTGACCTATATGTTAAACTTAAAGAAAACATAAAGGAAAGTAGATAAAACAGGTCAAAACAAGCAGATAATATCAGCTGACTGATATATCTGTCTAGCTTTAAATTCATATTGTCCACCTTTTTAAAAATATATGCCAAAAAATACAAAAAAATGTGTTCTTATATCAAAATTCAGTCATGTTTTCTTACTGTAAAACAACATATGACATGTACTAAGGCTTGAACCAACCAGTTTTAACCAATAACATCATGGCATCTACTCATCAACCAGTCGTCATCTTTTAGCAGCACAGAGCCAAAATTCATTAGTCATCTACCTAATAACAGCGTCGTATTTCAGGGTTATGACGTCCCTCAATGTTCTGCCTCACCTGTTTAACTTGGAAATACGTCACAATACAGAAGCTAGATGCTCAGGGTTAGGGTTAGGGTTTACCGCACCAGGCTCGCAAAAACTCTGATCAAACTGTCAAACAATGAAGTCTTGATCAACTGTAGATCACTATTCTGTTATAATACTCTATTCTTGCCAAAAAAGTTTTCAGAAATATACTGTATTTTAGTGTACTGTTTTGCTGTAATAAGAAAAAAATTATGGCTAGGAAGGTGGCCCTTTTTTTTCCTACTAACAAGACAAGCCAAACCAAGCACCGTCCAAGTCACTCTCATCAGTTGCAAAAAAACAAGATGGCAGCCCGTCATTTTTATGTTAAGCATGTGAAGTGACATGGATGCATTAAAGATAGTATCGCCACAATCTGATGCTAATTTCCATTAGCACAATAATGGGAATTCCCACTATGTGTTAGCATTGAGCTAACGGAGTATGTGCTGTTTTTTTTCTCCCACCCCTACTAAACATACTTTACAGCAACAAGTCAAACAGAAACTGAAGCTCAAAACAGGTGTTTGTGTGAACCTTTACCTGCTAACTGCATTTTCCTGTTAATAATTAAGCGTGTATGTGCAGACAAAACTCACCTTTGCATGTTAAAAAATCAGAAAGAAAAGGTTAATCATATATTCTGTTGCTCTTGTGTCATCTTGTATGATTTTCTCTTGTGTTGCCCTCACTGCCAGTGATACATAACACATAAAGGAACAATGCTGACAAAAAACTAACTATCTAAAACACTTTGGAGCTTGCTATTAACCCCAATGATAGATATGTCCAAACATTGCTTTTGGGACACCATATTTGACAGACCAGAATTAAGTTAAAAGTAGAAAGCTGTTTCAAATCAGTTTACAGTGCATCAACAGTGACACAAGGAGGCACTGAAATCAGATTGTCTGCAGATAGTAGTTGACCCTGACAAGTTCAGCTGTGATTACAAGCTTGTTGACTGAGTTTCTCTGGTTCTGTAGGAAATAAAAGGACCTTGGTGAAATGTTAATCGTCCTGCGTGTAGTGTGAAACATGGAGTAGAAATAGTGGTAAAGACATTCCAGGGAGCTTGTGAGTGAAGCATCTCAGTGTGCTGCTGAGTTCGTGAAAATGAAAAGAAAGTTCTGCTGCCTGCACGTTGATGATAAGTATATTCTCAGCGGAATCATGACTGACAGCCCCCAAATAAAAAAAAACAGTTTCTCAGGCTGCTGTGTAGGAATGTGTGAAGGGGGAACGTTATATTATGGCTCGTATCATGTGGTGGAGGGAAACAGGGCTACACCGTACATATGTTTCCTTCAGGGTGGGGCTATATCCATAAATTCCACCCATGCAGCCCTTCCCTTGTAGGAGACCCGGACGATCACAAATTAAATGCCAGGATTAGAAAGGGTCTCTACCCACCCTCTGAAGGCTTGTAATTACCCCCTGGAATAGAAAGGTCCATCCCAGAAGGGCCACACGACTTTATGCATCCACTAATCTCTAGAACGCAGCCAAGCAACTGCAAACAGAGAGAGTGATAATAACATTAACCGAATGGTAGGGGTGGACTTTTGCAATTTACAGGATATGTTATGGCGGGGATAGGCAATGACAGAGTGAGCCTGCAGTCCAAAAAAGAACAAAGTTTTCCATTAAACATTTCCCTCCCTTCACATTTCAGTGAAAATGTGTTGAAATATCTGTTTGTAAACAAATATTATACGTCTGCTTTTTTTTTATTGAGAATGAAAATTCAGTTCTGTTCTTAAAAGTCCAGATGAAGCAGCATTTCTAGAGAATGACTTTTTACTCTAATTACAGGGTAGCTACGCTCTAAAGCATACCCTGCTTTATCATCTGTTTTACTCTAAATGGGACCATAATTTGCTAAATAAACATCGTCCTGTATAGAATAAGGGAAGCTGTTACTGAGGTCATTAATCAAGTGAGAAGTTGGGTCATTTTGCCAAAAGGGTAGTCTGACTTTTTTTTTTGGAAAACAGTGGAGTTGTCCCTGCTGGCCATTTGAAAGAATGCAGGTTTAAGGCACTTCTGCAACGGCTTCACTTCTCATACCTGGAAGCGCCTTCCACTATTTATGGAAAAGCCCAAATCCCTATTTTATAAAGCTCTCTGCCTTCAGCGTGTGTAACAGGCTGCCTTGTGTTAAAAATCACATGACATGAGACACATAAGAGACACAGTAACCTCTGTCCTCTAACAAAGAGGCTCGTCACAGACAAAACTCCCAATGACAGCGCCACGGTCTGTTAAAATGTGACCATCCACAGCGTCCCGTACATTTCCTGTTGTATGCACAACTGTACCTGGTGCCCTCGAGGTCAGCAAAACATCAGTCCTGGCTTGTATTGACACTGATGATCCGTCCCACCAGAACAGAAGCCCCACCATGAGAACCAGGACCTGTCTGTTATTGCAGCTGCATGACATTCTTTTTAGAGGCAGCTACCCAGGACCATACAGCTTCCACTGTTATCCATTCATGACTGCACCGGCGCGGCTCGCCACTGATGTCTGTAACACCAGCCCCGTAGAGATAAACTGTTTCACATAAGCCCCGTTTCTTGGAACAAACTGGCGGTGCAGTCTGGACATTTCGAATCAAAGCAGAAAGTTGCAAAGCTTCAGAAGATTGTATTATATCACCCAGTAGCATGACATGTGACTTGGAAGTGGTCCAGAAATCTCAAAGCTGCAGGCAACTTTACACGTTGGCATCTCCAAACAGCACAGAGAGGCAGCTGCTTGAAAACTTTGAACTTATAATAACCCCAAAATCATATAAAGGGACCTTACTTACCTCCAAACAGCACACTAATGTTAAGGAACCTAGTTGATTTGTGCTGCTTTGTTAAGAGATGAAGCGAGGCAGCTTTTCTAATACTGAGAGCTGCTGAGTGCTCACTCACAGCTGTTGAGGGAAAAGTTTGGGTTTTTCTTTTAAGTTTGATTTGTGACTTCCTTTTGGCAGAGTAGGGTCCGAGTCCAGACTTTTCCCGGCGAGTAGTGTAAATCCATAGTCTCAGTTACGGTCTCAGTTACAGGCCATGTGATACTGTCGCATTTTCTGATCATGTTGATTGGACAAAGCTGTGTTGGATAACACAATATGACGTCTTGTTATCGTGATACCCTTCCGTAACACTTGACTCACCTCAGAAGAACAGGAAGGTAATGACTAATAGGTGACACTTATTTTGTCAACACCTGCATAGAAACCTGTAGGGCCTGAATCAGTTATTTGACTTCTGTTCTCTTATGAGAACATGTCTGACTTTCACACCTCTGCGTTCACAGGAAAGAACTGCGTCAGAGTTGAATCACCACCCCTCTTATACAGTGTCAACAATACTGTAACAGTTACTTATTACTTACTCTTCATTTAACTTCTTAAAACAGGAATGTCCCGATCAAGTTTCCTTGGCCCCGATCCTGATCCAAGTCATTTGATAGTAGGTATCTCCTGATATAGAGTCCGATCTAACAGCTGCAGGATTCTAAATTCTTAAGCTACTTAATCCAAAACTATAAAGTTTATAAGCTTAGAATATTGATATGATATAGATAACCAATAGATTCAATCACTTGCGTTCTTCACTTGCATATGGAGCAAAGTGCTCACTGTGTGGAGTGGACAAAAGACAGTAAACTTCAGTGAAGAACAGCTTTATTTTAGCCCATATCAAACCATTAGAATGCTGATACCTTACCAAAATGTTATAAGCGAGTTGAAATATCCCCGTTTTAAGGTGCTTCCACACCTACGTTGTTTGGTCCGGACTTTCCAGTTTGATACAAACCAAAATTACAGGTGTGAAACCACAGTAGTTCATGGGAAGAGGAGGAGACCAAATGTTTAATTGACATTTGCTTTGATCTGACAACTTCGTAAAGAGTCAACTGACAATAAAAAAAAAAATCATGTAGCAAAAACATGAACCTTGGTTTGGACTTTCAGGTGTGATTCCATTCCTCAATAGGAAAGGAAATTACTAAAAGAAATGGTATTCCCATTTCTGAGATCAAGTGCTGATTTATTTGAACAGCAACACTGTGTTTTATCAATTTTTCATGTGACAGTATGTTAATGGCAAGATTTTCATCATGATAAAAATATTAGTTTACTTCAGGTTTCTTGTTCAGCCTTCATGTTTGTATTGAAAACAAAATATTCTGATTCTGGAATGAAATGATAATAAATAAAAAAGAAAATGTCTGACATCAAAATGAACCAAAATAAGTGTTAGCAGTAGTCGGAATTAGGTTTTTGTGACTTCAGTTATTCATTCATTAGGGTACTTGGAAAACCTTTATTGGTCGTGTCGTGTGAAACCTTGCAGCATACTGTGATGTTGTGTACATTTCTTTCAAGTGAAATACTCGAGCATCCTCAACAGAAAACCAGATTCCTTACACATTTCCATCCCTGCGGTGTTTATTCAGTCCAAAAAATATCGCTATGTAGCAATGAAGGAATGTTTATGGATCCTGGATGCTGTGAGTCAGTAATTAGCTGAGATGCAGGAGTGATGCTTGTGCTGTAAATCTTGTGGGAGTGTCTGGGATTGTTTAGATTAAAATCCTCTGGATATTTTGTCAGCTGTCTCATCACTTCCAGACCGTTTGGATTGAATATGTGCAGTGTTTTTAAGTTGCTCGGGCTGAATGTGTTTTTATTACACATTTAAACTCTGCTGTTTTCTCTTTTAAATAAGACTTGCGTGTCCAAAAATGAGTACTGCAGTCCAAATAGCAAGTTGGAGCCATTGACTGTATATTTAATAAGTTGAAAATCCTATTTAATATATGATCTATGGTTGAAGCGAGTTGTTTCTCCCCATCCCCTCATCCCCAGACTCAAGGAAGTTCAGGCAGGCCGCAGGAGCACAAGATGAGCGTCACATTATAATTTGACCATAGCAAACAATGATGAGTCCTAAACTGTTAGTTGATCAGCTGTTTATAACTGTCAAGTGTCTGTCAATGTAAAGTTAAGCCTGTTATCCTGAAAACAAGCCCACTGCTCTGAAAATACACACTCTGGAGTTTAAGTTCAGTGACTGCCTGTCTTCTGCCCGCCAAACTCCATTAACATTTTGGTCAGTTTAACTGTGAAAAACATCTACTCCTTCTACCAGATAATTAACTTTTTTTTTTTTTTTTTGACTCATAAACAGACACTCACTCATTCGGCCATTATTCGGCATGAATTTGAACTCTAATTAACGCAAAACAAGCAAACAGTAACACAAGTTATGGGCTGGAATAGAAGTTTCAAAGGAGGACACCACGGCTGTTGCAGTCCAGTATTTCAATTTAGCATCCTTCCTTAATCTCTGACATGTCATAGTCATTGATGATTTATTACAGAAAACATATTGCAGATTTCTCCTTAAATTCAAGTTGACTTCTTTTGTAGCCTTGTAATGGTTTCACTGCCTCCCTCCTCACACCACACACACGTTTAACACCTAAGCCGTGTTTCCCTCCTGCAGCTCTCCAAACAAGCCCTCTCCAAACAAACCCTAAACAAGTCGTCCACAGCCAGTGAAGGAGGGGGGGCAGGGTGAGGTGGAGGTGGAGAGAGGGGGTGAGCTGGGCGGCGGCCATGGCTCGGCTGCATCCTATTAGGACTGGGAGTGTTGAAAAGGGGTGTGGCCTGGAGCCAGTAACATCTGTGCCTGTCCCCTCTGCCCCCACAGCATTCTGCAGAGAAAGGCAGAGCGAGAGGGAGGTTAGGGAGGGGAGCGGATCACGCCGAGGAGGAGAAGTTCTCGCCGGCCAGCTGGCTCGTTTGCAAGATCACAAACAGCGGCAGCTTCATGCTATATGGCGAGTTCATCCCCCGTGCGCTCCCGTGCCATCAGAGAAAAGCCGTCTAACTGGGATTTTCCTCTTGGCTGATTTTGGGATTCAAGGCTCTGAACCTGCGTGGATTACACACGTACCTTGACGCAGGAAATGCTCCGCTGCGCGCTGCTGTGTACAAGCATCGTTTTTTTCTGTCGACAGTGCAGAAAGCAGGACACTGCTGCAGCAAGTTGGGGATATTAAAGGGAATGCTCAGAGCACAACAGAGGAGAGCTCACTCCTGGACAGGGTAAGACGAGCTCAATGAATCTGCCTGTTCTACCACATAATCAAATGAGTGCAAGGAAAAGGAGTGCAGGAGCCGGCTATCTGCTGATAGGAATGTGTGTGTCTGCCTCTGTGTGTGTGTGTGTGTGTGTGGGTTGCATGTGACCGGGATGCTATCAGTGTCTGTGTGTGTGTGTGTGTGTGTGCATGAGGGGGAGTTTGGGGCTGCTGGTTTGCTTCATGCACTCCCCAGGCTTGGATTCCTCTCACCAAGACGTAGGTGATTGTGTCATGTCTGTCTAATTAGGAGGTGTCGGTGCGGAAAACGGTGTTGCCGTAGTAACCGGTGGGGGGGAGGGTAAGGAGGATGACAGTGCGCTCCGGCAGGGCCCCCGGGCTGATTTCGTGGTTTGAGAGTTGTCCTTGTGTGCATGGGGAATGCCCCATAATGACAAGGCTCGGTCTGCAGATAGGGTGAGGTGGTGGTAGAAATATGTGCAGAGGCTACAGGCTGCTACCTCCCACCGTCTCCTCTCTGTGGTTTTGGCGAACGCATCCCCGTTATCAGTGTCAAGTGAGTGTGAGAGAGAGAGAATGGCATACTTTTTT
This sequence comes from Lutjanus argentimaculatus, assembly GCA_034769285.1. NCBI lineage: Eukaryota > Metazoa > Chordata > Actinopteri > Lutjaniformes > Lutjanidae > Lutjanus > Lutjanus argentimaculatus. The sequence goes on from JAWZSL010000001.1 coordinate 48,561,575, forward strand.
CCATGATGGGGGGGTGGGGTGCAGATAATCAAGTCAATGAAAAAGGGGAAAGTCACCTTGAGCAGAGAGCTGCCCATCCTTCTCAGGTTGCACTCCACATCGCATGTAAATACTGCACAGACTGATGTATTACAAACGGCTGACAGCTCTGCAGGATTTCATGGTGCCTCTTAGTGATGGCAAGCTTAGATTTTTTTTTTTTTACCCTGTAATCCTTAATGGTTTTGTTATTTGTTTTTTGTGCGCCGAATTAGAGAGACAATCCTATTTTCTCCCCCTATAAACATCCAGAGCAGATTAAAAAGGAGGGTAATGTGCGGTGCAAAGGGGCTTACATTAAATCACCCACCCACCCAGCTCGCACCCGCCGTCACCCACTGCTCTGGTTACCATAGCAACTGAGGAAGAGAGGTAGAGATTTTTTTTTTTTTTTAAGGACAGGCTGCAGCTCAGGGTATCCTAGAAGAGATTACAACGCTCTCCACCCGTCCACGCCCCATTATTGATGATCTGAGGTTTTACTACTCAGAAATACGTTTGTGACTAACATTGGGCCGCGACCAGCTGTTTACTGTTCTGACACACACACACGGTGAGATCATGATGACAGCTGTTGGTGCTTTATGATGTTCTTAGTCGTTCAAAGTCCACATCTTGTATCCGAGTTCACAAAGGTTTATTCTTTTCTGTTCTGATACTTAAAAGAGAGTCTTATATTCCAGTTTTCAGTCATTCACTGCTAATTAACAGCGATGCTGATCATCTAAGGTCAAATCTTTAATGTTGATAGAAGCGCAGACTTCACCCAGATAACACTCATTTAATGATGGCACCAATGCTCTCCCCTTTCAGCTGATAATCAAGTAGTTATTGATCCTCTACTTAAGTGGTCTCCGACCTTTTTTGTCAGACAGACCCCACAGCCCTATCAGATGACACCACTCATCAGGATTCAGATGTGTTCAGTTGATTTAATTTCTAAACTGGTAGAAGAATGCAGATGTTATTTCTTAAATGCAAAGCAAACTGTAAATGTTAAGGTCGATTTGGTCAAGTTCGCTTTCTTACAACCACCCATGGAGGGGAAGAAGTTTGACGTTTCGCTCTTTTAGTCATGACATGATTTGCAGACAATTTCAACAGTTTATTCAGGACTTTTAGGAATATATTTTAATAATTTATGTTACTTTTAGCAATTAATATTAGCTTTTTATCCAGGACTTTAAACCAAAGATTTCAACCATTTATCCAGGACTTTTAGCTGACTATTTCAACAGTTTATTCATTAGCTAATTATTTCAACCTTAACTTTTAGCTAAAAACAGTATTGCAGCTGTTTATTCATTATTTTTAGCTACATGTTGTAACAGTTGGTGACTTTTATCTTTAACATCTTTGCTTGCTTGCTAACTAGTTTTGAGGCACTCTCAAACGCAACACTAGTTTAGCTTCTCTGCAATCTTTCCATGCGACTCCTTGCACATACAGAAGTACCTCCTGGGGTATAAGCACCCCTTGTCCAGTTGAATCCGCATTAATTGCGCACTTGAGTAGGATTTTATGTTTCTGATTACCAAAGTATACTGTTGTAATTATAATGTGATGGATGTAACAGGAATAGCCTGGCTGTCAATCCGTTAAAACCCTTCTTTCATAATTAATTAAAGTTTATTTATTCTCCAGTCTTAAAGATAATACATAACATTTTCCCACCATCTGTTCACTGATTAATATTCTTTGGGTCATTAGATTCAAGACGTTACAGTAAATATGTTAGCAGCTGCACATGCACAACATCCAAAACATAGTGGATACAAATCAGAATTGCAAATTAATAAAGCTGAGAAAAACAACTGTGTTATTTATAACCCAAACTTGAACCTGAATAACAAATAGAGATCATAAAAGTTAAGCTGCTGTTGTGAAATAGGCAAGTTGTTTGCAATGTCAACATCTGGAGTATGCTGTGTGCTGAACGTGGGCTTTTTTATTCAGATTTATCACAATTATGAAGCAGCATGTTGGGGGCTACTCATGTTTTAAGACCTATTTTTAAACTAAACTGCTCTTTTTTCCCCCAATGTGTTGGAACTCAGCCAACAAACTGAACCCAGATGACTAAGCTAAAACCCTGGTAAGGATATTGTCACATGTTTGAGTAGTTTCCCTCTTTGCCCTGAGTCTAACCTCCACTTGAGGGGTTGACCCGAGGAAGAATGCTAACATGTTAAAGAGTGGGGGGTTGGAGAGTTTGTCTGCAGAACAAGTTTGACAACCTTGCCTGCAGAAAGAGCAACAGCCTTTAACCTGCTTTTTAATCTCCGTCCTCCCTACATTTCAGACGCACACTCCCAACTCCTAAATGCACATTTTTTGGCTTTGTGCTATTATTCATTCATGGAAGAATTAAAGGGGGATACCACTGAATTACTTTTTAATCTCTTTAGGGGGAGATAGTAGGTCAACAGTATAGTCCACATAGATAGTTCTGGTAGTCTCTACGAAAGACAGAAAATAAATCTGACATTGAACTACCAGAACTCTGCAGCTCACACCGAAACAGTGTAGATGGATAAATGGCACTACAGGTAAGAGGAAAAATATGTATTTGTGAACTGTCCCTTTAAAACTGAGCCCACTACACTCTCTGAAAGACAGGCGGATGTACCCACGGAGTTGAAGAGATAAGGCATGGAACAGTTCAATGTGTTTTGGATAACATTCAGTCTTAGACCTTGTTAAAAAAATGTAATTTTTTCCATCTAATCTGTGACCTCAGGTAACATAGAGATGCAAACAACATACAGATTTGTTCAAAGCATCCAGTATCTTTATGGATCAGAGATATAGTTTCTACGTCTTTGCAAAACATGCAAACATATGGTGGGTCTGCCAGTAAACTTCTCTGAAGGAAAGAGAAACTTGTAAAAAGCTAAATGGTACCACAAATTAAATTAACTAGTGTCTGAATATTGCCCATGCACCAAAACAACAACCTAACTGACAAACATCTCTTTATCAACACTTTGTTGATGAAATAATGCTGTGGCTTGCACTCATCACAGCTTTTATCTTCCGTTCCTGTTTGGTGGTAATGTTTGACCAGATTAGAGATACAGACGCTGCTCTCGAGCTAATCTGATTCATCACAGACCGACTGCGACAATGGCTCTGGATGAAACGCGTGAGGACCTCGAGTCCGTGTAATGAGGAAGGATGTGGAAAACAATTAGATTACCTCTATGTGACGTGGGTTAATAGAGTTCCCTGTTTCAGTTGCAACAGATACTTCAGTGTGTGTCTGCGTGTTGGTAACAGTGACTGTGTAGAATTGTACACTATTTAGTTTAATTGTGCACCATTAAATGTACAAAACAATACACAGACAGAATTTTAGGTTCAAGCAGAAAACTGTGATGTTGTTGCTCACTTTTTGCTGTTTGAACACAATAAACGGTGTGATTATATAGTATGAACCATCTTTCATAGCGATGGTAACAGTTGTCATAATAGACCCTGGAAAGTTTGGCTCGGCACCAGAATGCAACATTTATGACTAGCTAACAGGTTGCAACTCAAAATAGTTTTTCCAGTTATTTGTTAAGGTTTTAATTTTGTCTGTAAAGTTGAGAAACCAGTGAAATATGCCCTTCAGTTTTCCACAGCCCTGGGAGAGGTGTTTGTTTTTGTTTGTGTCGCTAGCATGTAAGAAACTTAAAATTGCCCTATTTAAGCGTTATAAACATCTGCTCCTTTTAAAAGATTATTAGTGATTACTTACGACTCATGAACAGATACTAACTCACCTGGCATGAATTTGAATTCTAATCTATGTGAAACGGGCAAACTAAAAAACTTGTTCTGACCTGGAATGGAAATTCCAAAGGACGTTGTGGCTGTAGTGTTTTTGTCAGAAAAACAAATATTTCAGTTTGGCATGTTTCCTTAATCTCTGATGACATATCATGGTCATTCTATGATAAATTACCGAAAATATATCACAGATTTCACCTTTAACATGATACAAAACAGACAAAATCTGCAAGTCCATCAATTTGAGAAGCTGGAACCAAAATGATTAGAATTTATCTTGATAAATGACTTAAACAGTTAATCTTAAGACTTGATGGAGAAATTTAGGTAGTTCTCATCTGAGCATATTATTTGTTTGTTTAATTGCTAGGGCTGCAACTAACAATAATTTTCTGATTCATTTGCTGATTATTTTCGTTTAATCTATAAAATGTCAAAAAATTGTGAAAAATGCTCATCACAATTTCCCAGAGCACAAATTGACATCTTTAAATCGATTCTTTTTTCCAACCAACAGCCCTAAATCCTAAGGCTCTTCATTTACTGTCATATATGGCAAATAAAAGCAGCAAATCCTCACATTTAAGAAGGTAGAACCAGGAACTGTTTGACATTTTTTGCTTGAAAAATGGCTAAAATGATTCATCAATTATCAAAACAGTTGGCAGCTAATTTTCTTTCAGTCGGCTAGTCGTTGCAGCTCTATAAATTGCACAGCCAGTAATAATATTAGTTAAGTAAAGATGCAGTAAAACACTGCAGCAGTGCCCTGTTGTTCCTAATTAACACATACTGTATATCAGTGCACACACAGACACATGTCATCATAAAAACTGGAATAACTCCCACACTAAAAGAATCACATGACATTCTAGCCTATCAGTGTTTTGCTCAACAGTAACTTAACAGTCAAAATCCTCTGTTACTACTTCAAAGTCCTACAAGATCTGAACCTTCGAACCCGCAGCCATGTAGACAAGTATAAAACACATCAGCTGGTGGAAGAAATGCTTCCTTTGTCTTTCTAACTCTGCCGTTATCCCTTTCTTTGCACTCTCTCTGCGTCCCTGTATGTTAATCCTGTAATCTGAGAACCACTTCAGCACAACTCCCTGAGCCATGTGACATTAATGCTCCAGAGGCAATGCCTTTGTCATGTCTTGACACACAATCCTGTAACGTAAATGCACATGAGCACACGGGCAGTTCTGCTACTGAAACACTGCTGCTGCTCTCACACTGGGGACAGTTTTGACAGCTCTCTGGTGTCTGGCTGTCGCTGAGAAGTGATTGATTTTAATCTCCTCCTAACCTGCCAGTCAGCATTTCTATCATTGCCCGGTTATTTTCTGATGTGCGTCCAAGTCTGCTGTGTTTATTTATTGTGTACTTACTGCGCCATTAACGCTACTGCAAGAAGTTTTTAACTGGCTATGAAACAGTCTCATTTTATTACTGATGCCTATATATGACCTACAGACGTGAACCAGACAATCAGCAAGAAGATCGGGTATTTTCTGTATAGTTGATCTTAACGTCTGCCATCAGGTAGGAGTCTTCTTGAAACCAAATAAAATAAGCCTTTGTTTACATTTTCCCAGGCGAAGCTACCATGAGTCGTATGTTGGCTAGGGTTGGGTAGCCTTTGAGTTTTTTCAGATACCAGTGTCTAAACAATGCCTTTTTATTGCTAACTGGACTAACCTACTTTTTTCATGTGGTATCCTGTGCATTCCAAGATGGTTCTCCTGTTTACACGCAATTGTTTTTTAACATTTGTTGAATCCTTTTAACCATGTTCAAAGTAGCTACTGCTAATGGTAGACTACCTGCTGCCAGGGCCACGTAGGCAGTTTGTTATGTAATATTAACTATAAATGGCTTGTGTGGTGACACTTCTGTTGCCTGTAACATCTAAGCCAGAACGACAACTTGTTGTTGTAAAGGAACCGGTGCCATATTAGCATCAGCTTTTGGTATTCAAGCCTAATGTTAGCCAGTAAACAAGAAGCAGGAGGATATTTTTCTTTAGATAATTTTATTTTTGACTTTTGACATCAGCTATGAGATGTAACTAGCTAGCTGAGTGATGAAGATTAGCAGACTAGTTAGACTTTTGCTAGAGAGCATTTACTAGCACCTGTTAACAGTTGTTGTAAATCAGCTAGCTAGTTAACGTGTTTTTCCATGTGCTAGGCTTGTCTATGTTGAAAAGAAAACCAAATCTTGAAGATGGTTAAAAGATGTTGCTGGGGGACCTGTAAAAGTAACATACAGTATACGTATATAGTCACATCTTAAGTTAGCAAATGCTAGCAAAACACAAGGTAACTAGCAAGCTAACCTATATAAGTCATTAAGTGTTGTTGTTAATTAGTTACCTAAACTTCATCAATTGTTAACTAGCTAGTTACATCTGACAGCTAATGTTAGCAAAACGCTAGATAACTAGCTAATCTACATAAATCATAAGCTAGCTAGTTAACTAGCCTTTTGTGTAACATTAGCTAACTTAAGATGTGACTATAGGTATATATGTGGCTTTTACATGTCCCCCAGCAATGCCTTTGAGCCATCTTCAAAATTAGTTTTTCTTTTCAACATAAATTAGCCTAGCACATAGCATATCGAAGTGCAGGAAACTGGAAAGGAGAAAGCTGACCGAGGTTCCACTGGGTATCAAGCTTGCTCAACTGTTTTTGGAGCGCAGAGCAAAAAGGGGTGGGGCTTAAGAAGGGTCATTAGGTACCATTGTTCTCTTTCTGTCATAACTAAACCAAAGAAAAGTAGACAATGTGAAATTCAGTGTTTAACATGAAAATAATTGCCAGTTTCAAAAATAGCGTGTTGATCAATAGATCAGTTTACATTAAGTTAGAAGCTACCACTGTTGTCTTTGAGCAAAAATATGAGGGAGATTTGAGTTTTTCTCTATTGTGAAAAAGCTTAGCATCACATGCTCTGCGGCTGCATTGAGAAATGGAGCTTGTTTTATTACTTCTGATTGTTGTTATTGAGCATTTTGTGGTCGAGTCAAAACAGTTTTGAGTTTCACAGATTAAGCAACCCTCCATGTCCAAATACCGGGCTGCTCATTGATTTTCAGCTGGGACGCTCCCAGCTCAGGCTGTGTGTTTTGATGAAAGGACTACCACTAGCCCTCACTGTGTGGCTCCTGAGCCTTTTGTTTGCAGCTGTCCAAATTGATCCAAAATAAATTACCAAGTGTAGCGCACAACAGTCGTGGGGGTTTCCAAAAGCGCACTGCAATCCCCAAACCATACTGTGTCTCTCAGTGGCTTTTTTTTAAATACAAGTACGCTTTTGTGTTCAACTATTTTGTCAGTGTGAGAAATACTGCACAACACAATGTAGTGCAATTGTGTGGAATAGCACTACTTTGACTGTTGAGATGCTTTGCATTGAACATGCTGTGGTGAGATGATCATGAAATTGCAAGTCTGATCCATCCCAAATCCTAAATCAGAAAAGAAGATTAAACTTCTGTGCACCAAAAGCCTTTCTGGTCCGCCTATAACACAGCTGGAGCTGTACTCTGTACAACCACAGCAGACAGTTAACAGCAGCTACTGGGGCTGTGTGATATTACCAAAATCTCAGCCCAATGTAGGTCATTTCATCCATAATACAAGGATACATATCATAACATAGCATATGTTCTAAAAATTGAGTGAATAAATAGTTTATATAAAATTACCACATTAGGGGTGGGTGATATGGCTCTAAAATAATATCACAATGTTTCAGGGTGTTCTGTGATAATGATATTCTTGAAGACACGACAAAATACAGAAAAATATTTTTGATTTGGAGCTCACAGCAGCTGTGGAGCTCTCTTCGGGAGTTTTGATTCTCCTCACACTCAACCTTCTGCCTGAAGTGGTGAAATTAGTTTGTTAGTTTTGTTGTTACAGTCTTACATTTCTTCAATATTGCAGTGGTTTATTGTACATCTGATCTGTGGCAACCAAACCACGTCCACACTACTGAAGTCGCTTCCTTCTTTGGAACAAACTCTTCCACCATAATATTGTCATTATCACAATATAAATTGGCTTTATTGATATATTTTGTAAACGACACAATATGACACATCCCTAGACCACATCGAAATTTGAAAAGTAGTTTTTTGGTCCGTGTCAGACTTTTCATCCCTAAACCGTGTTCATGACACAGATATAGCGGCTCTTTTAGGCCCGAGCTCGTTGTTTTGTCTTGGGTGTTCTGTTCAGAATTACCCCATCCTGTGTCATGTTTACTCTTCCCCATATTTGCTTGTGTTGCCTTCATGCACATTGTCTGCCTGCATGCCGTACAAATGATGAAAAATATTGTGAAGAGTGAGAGTTGTGGCACAACAAAATAAATGCTAGAGCATCACATGAAATAATAGTTTTTTTCTGTTCTCTCTTTTTTGGCACTAGCATTAAGATTTCTATTCTTTTTGTTTTATTTTTATGTGGAAAAGGTAATATCTCAGATTATAGGGGAGTGCACATGGCGGAGTCATGGTGTTTACACCCAGTGAGTGACAAAAAGATGACTGAGTGGCAGCGTTAGCGTTCAGCTTGAATGCCACAAAAACATAAAAACGTGTCTAAAATGGGAAAGAGCTGTTGTGCGATGGACTGCATCTTTTCTCAAACTGATAGAAACTAAAGGAAAGAGAAGCAAACAATTTGCTGCAATTCACAGAAACAACTGGGACAGGAAACCAATTTCCTGGCAAATGTCAGTGTTCATGAACTACTGCTTGTTGTAATGATCTCTGTTGAGTCAAACTGCCTTTAATCTACACAGATAATTGATTGTTTAACTCCTGGTTTTGCAGTTTCCCCTACTAAAGGCAGCCATGTTGCAGAATATTCTGCATTCTGCAACATTGGAGTCTGATATTTTCAAATAAAGCCCTTCTCCAGTTTTACACAAATATGCTATATGGACAGAAAGCGATAGTTAAAAGATGCAGTCCTTGTGAGCTGTAGCTCAGTCCTCAGAAAAACAGATATACAAAAGTATACAAGTTTAACATATTTACCATTACAGACAGAGAGAGCTGGCTACATCGGTGCATTTTAACTTTTTTTTACTGATCTGAAAAATGATCCAGTCTGTGGCTGAAAACCGTTATATCATGTGAACCGTGAGTGTTTTGATCAATTGCGCCTCTAACATCTTACAAATCTACCCGTGCTTCTACTCCATTCTGTCAGGTTCGTGTTCAACTTTCTTACACATGCCCTTCTCATATTCTATTAGAAATGTAACTACATACAACAGAACCAAGGATTAGGATTAGATTATCTCAGATATCAACTATTGTCATCAGGAAGAGGAAAGGAGCGTGAAACATTAGTAGAGTCATACAAATTGCACAGTCCCAGTCATAACCTTTACGTATTTTTTTCGTCATTAAAGAAAACTAAACCCAAACAGCACATGGCATGGTCTGGGTTTTGTGTGGTTGTTACTGTGACAGGATGATTAAAAGCATGAATACGTTTGTGCTGTTTCAGGTTAGAGCAATGGCATAATCTAAGGATAATAATAATAGCATCATGACACTTTATTGATTCCTTTTTTTTGTGACAAATTTCATTTTCATTGGCTTGCTCCACAGAAAGCTCAAAGGTCATGGTCAGACAGAATAATGTCCCTGGAGCAGGGAGGGAGTCTGTGTCTCACTCAAGGACATTTCATAAAGGTAGATTATTGCTAATTATAGCTCTTAAGCCCCTGAGAGTTGTACTGTAGCTCTCTCAAAACAATTCAAGGTGAAGCAACCTTGCTGTCTAATACAGTGTTGTTGTATTGATCATCATTACTGCTTTAACACTCACATTCTCACTCTAGGTTTCCTGCGCTGCCTCTGGCTGTTGAGCTACTTTGTTCAATTAGAAACATAAGAGAGCTGCTCTGCTGTGTCTTGTCCCAACTGTCATTAGTGCAGCCGATCATTTAGGCAGCCGTAGCAGCTGTAGATATCAAAAATTAAAAGCGCTTCTCAGTGCCAGAAACTGCTGAGAGATGGCAGCTGGTGCAGAAGAAGGTATTTCACACATCTGTTTTCAATACACTACTGTCCACTGTGTTCTCTCTCCAAGGTTGAATTCCTGCTCCAAGTCAGGCACATTTTGACTTATTAGCATCAGATTTAAGTTGACCTCTTTGTTGATAAATTATACACAAAGCCATCTATTTATGCAGTTATTTTAAAACAGACTACATACTTACTATTAGATTGTATTTGGTTTAGAAACTGTTTTTTTTTTTTGTTTTAATTAATAGTTTGATTGCATCCTTTTGCACTTTTTCCTTCATGTTTGCCAGTATTCAGTACTTTCACTTCCTGTTATTATCATATGTAAGTCTTTGGATACCAACACCGCAAATTTCACTCAGTAGGGCCACTGTTACAGTCAGTTTTTGGGCTTTTTTTCAAATATAGAACAGGTCTAGACTGTACTCTTTGTAAACCTAGTCGTTCCCATCAAGAGCAAGCACTGTGGTGAGGAGAAACAGGCAGATTGAGACTCTTCTTTTGACGGTGTGCAGCCAACCTCCACAACTTTAGCAATGGAAAACCCAAACAGAAGAGAGTAGTATCAAGCCGAGCTGGGACGCACCATGCAGTGGAAACACATCATAAGATTATGTACCTTACACTGTTTTTAGACCAAAATTGGGGGAGTGACCCTTTTTCCCCATTGCCACCCAAGCTGAGACTCAACCCGTGTGTGTGCAGGAGAGCTTAGAGAGAGAGACGATTTTAAAAGTCTCTGTGTTCAGTTCTCAGTACTTTTGTAGCTTCTAACTGATAATCTGTGGTTTGAAGTTTAGTTTCTCTCCTGCAACCTGTTTGTACCGTCAGGCTTTATTTCACCGTTTCATGTTTACTTTCAGCTGAATAGGAGTCTGATGAATACCAAACATTTTCTAATTATGCTGCATCACAATTAAATTGTTTAGATGAGAAAATAATGGGAAGAATTTATATGAAATAAAATGTTTATCCACCATTCAGATTAATGAGTGCTCATCAGTTAAACAAATCAGCAGCATGAAAAAGGAGCAAGAGTCACAGAAGTTACCAACAGAGGCATTAAGCCTCAGCCGAAAAAGGGGTGAAAATTAGCTTGTCCACTCGGGTGTCACGTTTCACAGCTGATTGAGCTGAAGCCAATAAACACTCATGACTACTACAGAGAGACTTGACCTGGGAGTGAATGCCGATTGTACCCTTTTCCACTGAAGAGAAAAGCCAGATGTTAGTGGGTTGTTAGTGTTTTGTTTTTTTTGTCCAGTGTAAAGGGGGTTTTGAATTCTGTGGCATGGAAAGTGCAGTTAGATTGGCTTTTGTACAGGCACCAGCAGCAGCAGCAAAAGATACCCTACCCACTGTATTTCCACTACACGCCATGTATCATCAGGTCTGATGCCATTCAGTAAATAATATAAATCTTGAAGTAACCTCAAACAGCAGGGGAGTCTGAAGAGATAAGTAAAATAGACAGAACTAAATCAAAGAAAAGGAAAAGAAGCCTTGGCAGAGCTGGAGGATGACAGCTGGGTGAAAAGTGTCCGCTCATCTTCGAATTCTTGCTCTCTGTTCTTCATTCCTCTTTGCACATGTTAGGAAACGTGAGCGTCTCTCTGTGTTTAGCTTAACAAAGATGCTCCTCTCGGGTTCTGCCTTTTCTCCAGCCGACCTGACACTTGTGCAGGTTTAACGGAGAGGTCTTGGGCAGGCACCACGCACGGCCTCACGCTCAACTTTACAAACACTGAGATTCTTTTTACAGTCTGGACTCAGCCAGGTCACCCGCCAGACCACATGGTCGCGAAAACAACAAGGCTACCCAAGGATAGAAATCTGCTTCAGACAAAGACAGAAGTGTTTGTGTGAATATGGGTGGGCGGGTTTAATTATTGGATGTGTATGAATGAAGGAGTACAAAGGAATCTGTCTCGTACTGTAAGCCTACATAAGTCATGATGTTTCTCTAGAGCAGAGCCAATTTACGTTTGTATAAACAGCATTTTTCTTGATTATGTGGAAAGTGCAGCCGTTACATGGCATTATCATCAACCAGCAGACTGTTAACTTGTCAAACATGCCTACTGCAACAAGGATAATTCTTGGAAAGACTATTAATTCTGCTCCCTTTTACTGCTTTGACAGCTAAGGGTCAGTTTGACTGGTTGACTTGTACCTGCTTGATTTGGGATTTGAAGTCATTTGCAGAGGTGGCAGAAGTTCACACATTCTTTACTCATGTAGAAGTGTAAAAAAGACACGGGTTGAAGTAGAAGTACAGGTTCAACTTCTTTACTCAAGTAAAAGTGTAAAAGTACAGGCTCTGAAATGTATTCATTAGTATAAAAGTAAAAAATTACCCTCTGAAGGACATTTCTACTTGCTCTTTTTGTGCAAAGCTAGCTTAACTCCCTTTTCTACACAGCCAAGTCTCCTGCTCTGTCTGCTCCATCTTGTTCTGTCTTTTACATTGTTTTTGTCTTTTATGTCATTTTGTGTCATGTTTGTCTTGTCATATCCTTTTTGTCTTGTGATATCTTTTTCGTCTTGTTATGTCTTTTACATAGTTTTTGTCTTGTGACGTCTCTTTATGTCCTGTTACTTTTTTTTCTGTCTTGTTACATCTTTTCCATCGTTTTTTTCTTCTTATGACCTTTACGTCGCTTTTTGTCTTGTTACATCTTTTTGGTTTCGTATCTCTTGTTATGTCTTTTGTCGTTTTTGTCTTTTACATCATTGCACGTCATGATTGTCCTGTTACTTTGTTTTTGTCTTGTTATATCTTCTTCACCTTGTTACGTCTTTAAAGTCCTTGTTGTCTTGTTACATTTTTTTTGTCTTATATATTTTTGTCTTATGACTTTTATGCTGTTTTTCATCTTGTTACAACTTTCACATCGTTCTTTGTTTTGTTACATCTGTTGTGTCTGACATTTGTTGATGGATATGCCAAGGAATCGATTCCACAAGTGTTATTGTTCCATCCATTTAGATTGAAATCAGTCTTGATGTTGGAAGGCAATGTGCAATGATGCAAAATCCCCTCAAATGCATTAAAACTAAAGTAACGAGTCTGTTTTGAAAATGTAAGGAGTAGAAAGTACAGATAAAGTGTAGAGAGTAAAAGTAAAAAGTTGTCAGAAACATAAATACTCATAATGTATGGATTTTAAAAACTACTTAAGTACAGTAATTAAGTATTTGTACTCAGTTACTTCCTCTCATTGGTAATTTGTGTTCAGTTAGAGCAGGTGGCAGTGGAGGGTGTTGTTGTATGGGTGTTGTTCAGGGTCACAGGGCTCACCTGGCTATGAGAGGAATGTCCTCTTGTTCGAACAGGCCTCTGTTATGTTGGGAACCTTGACCGTCTGACAGACAACCTCCGGAGGCTAATGTGGGAGCACTCGGGTCTGGCAGGTTAACAATTACAGCACAAACACAAAGTCTTAATAGTGACACACGGTGTCTGTGTGTTCAGACCTTAAACGCTCCCACTCTTTTTTTTCCCTCGTGGTCCGCTCTCTGTACCCTCCCCGCATGGCCGAGCTGTGGCACATCCACATGTTCCTGCAGCTGGACGGGGACCAGCGCTGTCCCACGCTCACTCATGAGTTTATACAAACTTTACAGCTCGCTTTAGCTAATGGAAAAAGATGGGCAGTTTTGTGGACTAATATGGTCAAAGAGGGCTTAGAATCTCTTCATGCGAGAACAGACGGTGAGCGTGAAGCTGAGCAGCTGCTGTTGAGGCCGCTGGTAGTCTGTTTGGAAAAGTCAAGGATGTGTCAAAATAAATACACTATTCAGTGTGTAAGTAAGAGTGAGCAGCTGTTTACTTTATCCCACGTGTGGCCATTTGGCCTCAGGTACCTTGTCCATGTAATACACTACAGGCTCTTTCATTCCCCACACTTTGTATACATCAGTCCATTTACTGAGAGACCGGTGATTGTTCTAGCAACAGTATAAATCTGGCCATTGTTAGTTTTATTTGACAGTTTGCCCAGTTATTACAAGTTTGTTGGCCACTAAGAGACACATGCTGATTTGGACTAATGTCTAGTATCTCTGATTAAATGGTCATTGCAACAAATCATCATCAACACAGTTTGTTTTGGAGCAAAACATTAAACTGTTATATTGTATTTTATCTGTGTGCTTTGAAGTGTTTGATTATATTACTTTGTGGTTTGTTTCTTTTGTTTTTTATTAGCATCAGCATATTAAAGGAGACATGTTTAAAGAAAGGATTAAAAAATGTTTTGGGGGCGCAATATAAAATAGGGCTGCAAAATTAAAGGAGCAGTTGCAGGTCCAAGAAAGCGTACAGCAGTCCAGATAGCAAGTTGGAACCATAGACAGTATATTAAATAGGATTTCAACCTATTAAATATTCAGTATATAGTTGAAGCAAGTTGTCAGTGTTAAAGTTAAGCCCGTTATCCTAAAAACAAAAGCCCACTGCTGCGAAAGTACACACTCTGGACTGGAATGAAAGCCTGTCTCACTGTCTGCCAAACTCCATTAACATTTTGCTCAATGGAACCGTTATAATCGTCTACTCCTTCAAAAAAGATAATTAATGATTTCTGAGGACTCGCAAACAGACACCCATTTGGCAAACATTCTGCATTAATTTGAACTCTAATTACTGTGAAATGGGCAAACACAAGTTACGGACCGGAATATAAATTTCAAAGGAGGTATTTCTTCTTTTATCAAAATATTGTCAAAAGTACGATATCCAGTTTGCAGAAGCTGCAATGTTTTGATGAAGGACAAATGTGTGACAAAACAACATTATAATGAAGTGCTGTAGTGCTGCAGAGATGCTCTGGCCTACATATCTCATTTGCCAGTAAGAAAATACATTTATGATCACTCCCTCACTGTACATAGTCTTCACTGCTTGTGCCTTCATAAAATTGAAAATGAAAATGAATGAAAATGAAAATTGTAATGCAAAAATCCCCACCAAGTGTGAACCATATTGCATTCAGAATACCTGTCAAAATTATTCCAGTATGATTTTCCTTTTTACCACATCATGTAGTCCTAATTTTAAAAAAAATATGATTTTGAGATTTCCTGGTGGTTGGAAAAAGTCGCTGACAGCTGTAGTGACCGTCCCAAATTAGAAAAGTATAGCTTTTGGAGAGAGGAAATGCAGATGAACCAAAAAAAAGTGACTAAACTGGGAGAGTGATGGCATCAGACTTTATTTAGGTGGACCACAAAACTGACTTTTTATTGACTCTACTTAACAAAGTTGCCATAGGAAATGTCCTCACTTTCCCTTTTGGAAGAGATAACTTTAGCTGTCGTCCGTTGCCTCAGCCCACTGAGCCGAGTGCACCGCAATCTTCGATTACAGTGAAGTACGTGACCTGACCATGTTAAATTTAGACTGGATCACACTGCTTATGATGCGTTCTGTCTGGGCGAAGCTCTGACTTATAGGAAAACACTTTAGGAAAAGGTCAAGTGAACGTGGTTATGTTCAGCGAGCTGACGGTCACCGAGGAAAAACGTCCAGAAATTCCTGCAGGTCAGCGCAGCAGCCTCTGTGGTTATGATGTCTTGGCCTCACGCTGCTCGGCACAACAGGGAGGGAGACTGTAGAGCTGTTTTTGTGACATGCTGACGACAGTGTCCTCGTGGATATCTGTCTGGACATCATGTCTTTGTTTTGCTAGACAGCAGAGAGGTCTTGTGCACTTTATTCCAGTGTTACTGTTTGGAGTTGAGCCAGCAGTTGTGAGAGCGTCTCCTCTTTTACTCTGCATGTTTGTACAAATTAGTAGTTCGTTACAAATCAAACCTGTTTGTGTGTTTGGTAGTGAGATATGAGGTCTGCCTTGTCTCAAAATCTGCTCAGTTTTTAGCTTTAGCAACAGTAAACTGTCAGTCTTGGTGTCTGAGTGGCTGTAACCAGAGAACCAAGTGTTCTGTGCACAGTGCAATGAAGAGACAACAATAAGGGCTGTGACATTAAACAAGACTAAGAGTCCACAGCCATGACAGCCGAGCTAACGGCTCCGTGAGGCTGGACTTTGGCTCTGCGGTGGTTTGAGCGAAATTCTAAGCTAGTGTGGCAGGATACTGGTGTTTTCATCTGAGTTTAGCGTGTTTCCATGTCTACATTCAGTGATGTTTTTTTTTTTGTGTAGTGAGTCTGCAGGACCCACAGGTGGTCATTTGAGTGTGTCCCAGGGAAATTTAGAGGGTCCCTGATAAAAAATTTGTGGGGATTTTTGGTGGAATATTAAAACATTTTCTTTTCACTGATTATTTTGATAAAATGGGATCTCATCTGGCGTGAGATACTGTTTAAGTGCAGATAATAACAGTGATGGTGGCCAAGTGAGTGTTTTTTATTAGGAATAGGAGAAAAAAATCAGTTCTCAGAAGTATTATGATTCTTATTTTCATGATTCCTGAATCGATTTTTTTTATTAATAAAAGTGCTCAGTCCGTCAGCTCAATGCTAACACACAGGTCCTGTTGCAGCGAAAGTGGAGCTGATTGAGTTAATGAACAGGGGATGTTGTCTGCACATCTGTAGACGATAGAAAGTCTTGGATTTTGTCTTTGACAGCAAGACTTTTGTTTATCTCTGTAATTACAACATGGATTTGTGGTGCACAATGAAGCATTGTCATGGAAAAAAATAGGGTGCGTTCCCTAGACATCCTTTTGGATTTTTTTTTTAATGTGTCAGAGATGCAGGTGTGTATCTGGAAACATCACTGAACATTTGCTAATTTGTGCTAAACACAAAGTAGGTATAGCTAATAGGTTATTTTGGGTATTGATGGTGCTAAATGAAATGTTAATAGATCACTGAAGTTAGTCTAAAGGAAAAATGAATGTGTTTACCAAATTTCATGGCAATGCATGAAGTTGTTGAGATATTTTACTGGTGGACTGGGCCGACACCCCAACATCGCCGTCCCCGGAGCCCCACCACAAGTAAGCATGTCTGAAACTAACCCAAACATACCCTCAAGCATTTGGCACTCTATAAATGTTGATGCACACTGGATCTTCACCTGGCAGGACAAGACTTTCTGTAATGTGCTCAACCCTCCTCGTCAATGCCACTCATGTATAACAGCTGATCTCTCATGTATTTTTATCTGTGACATAGAGACAGGGCAGATGGGGTCTTAGTCCAACAGGACTGCAGACATTTCCTACATTACTGATAAAACTGCAGCTGCTAGAGACCGAACCAATTGTGTCTAATCCTATCTGGTCAGTCGGAGAGCCTGGAGGGGGAAACTGCTGATGATGATTATCAGGATGATTGAGGCAGTGTATGTATGAGTTTGACGTCTCATCCGTCTTTTAAACAACTAACACACCTTATAATGGATTCTCTCGGAATTTACAAGGTCTGTTTGTGCTCTTCACCCACGATGACCAAGCCAAGACTTCAAAACAACAAAAAGCCTCACACACACACCTCTCACCGGGGTCATTGTAAACACACCCCTCTAATCATTGCTCGTTAGCTCTTTAGAGGAAAGCTGATGCTGAATAGGAAGGAAGGGGAGATGAAAAGGCCTGAATACACTAATCCTGGCAAATTATGGTCTCTATTTCAAACATCACACTCTCACGGGGCCCTATTGTGTAAACGATATAATTGAATCTTTCAGTGCCTGCCCTCACTGATACGGTACATTGTATTTTCACTTCAAAACTTATGACCTCATCTTAATAACCATCACCGGGAGCAGATGGTTAGCTTATAAGTGTGGAAAACTCATAGCATTGATACGTTTTGTTTTGCTAATAAGTAACAGTTGTACTCATGACGACATGGCTGTGTTGTGTTTTTGCTTTGGAGCTCTGGATTTCATCTAAGGGAACAGATAGTAATGATATTTGTACAACCCCAATTCCAAAAAAGTCGGTGTATTGTGTCAAATGCAAATAAAAACAGGATGCAGTGATTTGCAAATCCTTTTCGACTTGTATTCCATTTTGGGGAGTTTTTCCTTATTCTTTTAGAGGGTCTACAGGACGGGGGATGTTGCACACTGTACAGATTGTAAAGCCTCCTGAGGCAAATTGTGATTCGTAATATTTAGCTATTCAAATTTGAAACAAGATATTTAATGTTAAAACTGAATGAACTTTATTGTTTTTTGTAAATATACGAATGTTCTGAATTTGATGTCTTCAACACGTTCCAAAAAAGAAAAGGTGATGTATCACAGTGGTAAACATGCGTCTTTCACAAAATTCAGTAAGTATTTGGGAACTGATGAAACTATTAGTTGAAGCTTTGAAAGTTAAATTCTGTGTCATTCTTGCTTGATATTCAACTTCAGGTGCTTAACAGTCCGGGGTCTCTGTTATCGTATTTTGCACTTCATAATGTGCCGAACATTTTCAATGGAGACAGGTGTGGACTGCAGGCAGGTCAGTCTAGAACCTGAGCAGAGTGTGTCTTGACGTTGTCTTGCTGAAAAAAGCAGGGACATCTCTGAAAAAGGCGTCGTCTGGATGGCAGCGTATGTTGCTCCAAAACCTGTATGTGAGACCACAGCACAGTTTTCCACTTTACATCTGTCAATGCAAAGCAGTGTCGCCTGAAAGGTCAAAGGTCACAGGCATTCAATGTTGGTTTTCAGTCTCGCCCCTTACATGCAGAGGTTTCTCTGGATTCTCTGAATCTTTTAATATTATGGATCATAGATGGTGAAATCCCTAAATTTCAGTTTTGTGCTGAGAAACGTTCTTAAACTGTTGGAGTGGTGAACCTCACCCCAACTTTACTTGTGAACCTGTCGAAGATGGCCCGTTAACACCCAATCATGATACTGTGACCAGTTACCAATTAACCTGTGTACCTGTGGAATGTTTGTGAAAGAACAATAAAGTTAATCAGTTTGAACTTTAAATATCTTGTCTTTGTACTGTATTGAATTGAATATAGGTCAAAAAGTTTTTGCAGATCATTGCATTCTGTTTTCATTTACGTTTTTCACAATGTCCCAGCTTCTTTTGGAATTTGGGGTTGTACTTTCCCTTCAAAACTTACGACCTTACTTCATTAACCATCACCAGAAGAAGACGGTTAGCTTTTAAGTATAGAAAACTCATAGCATTGACAGGTTTTGTGTTGCTAATAAGTAACAGTTCTGCTCATGACAGCTTGGCTGTGTTGTGTTTGTGTGTATGTTTGTGTTGCTTTGGGGTTTTTTACTTCATCTAAGAGAACAGATAGTATTAATATATGTATTTTAATGCCATTCAAATGGACATGTCTTAGTGTTTATGGACCTTATTAACGTCTATTGTTCATCTATCTTTGAGGAAACTCTGCTTCTGTTACTGATTTGTGTGAATGCCAGTTTAAAATCACAAACTTCGCTCTGCTGTTTGAGACTGGATTTAGTTTTGTGTTGAAAGCTCATTGTGTCCCCTCTCTGTGTCCACAGTACTCTCTGACGGAGGCCAAACTCTGAGGTGGAGGAGGCTGTAAAGAGGCCCCCGAAGGAGCCTCCCACCCTCCCTACCTGACCAGCCGGACGCATCGGACAGCCATGGCTCCTCGGAAGCGCGGCGGCGGTGGCCGCGGTGGCCTCTCCTTCATCTTCTGCTGTTTTAACAGCAACGACCACCCGGAGATCACCTACAGGCTGCGGGAGGACTTCGCCCTGCAGGCCATGGAGCCGGCACTGCCGATGCCAGGATACGATGAACTGGACGGCATGTTCTCCGAGTTGGTGGTAGGACATCATTCTGTTTTTTCTTGTTGAAGAAATTCAGACCAGAGTGATTATAAGACTTCAAAAGAAACATTTATTTCATGATTCAGTAAATGTCTTTTAAATGTGAGTCTGGTGATCTTCAGAAAATCCCCTGAAAGGCCCCAAATCAACAATAAATTATTGATCCTAATGAAGTTTTGCCTGTGTAGCTGAAGCCTGATGTCGCTCACTCTTTCGTGCCTTAGGCCTCCAGCGCTGTCCAAAAAACTATTACAAACACATAAATGAGTCATACTGTTGCACTGGGTGACTTATTTTTTATTACCGTGAGTATGGCCACTGTAGTTTATTTTGAGTTAATCCCACATACACCATCCGGCTGCTGTAAATACTCACCAGAGAAACAAATGTGTATTCATCTGCTGCTCAAAATAATCCCTAACAAATGCACTATTTACTCCTGTTGGTAGCCATTTTTGCCAAAAACTACAGTACCCAGCTGCTGTCGGAAGTTATTTAGCCTTATATTATAAACTATACTCCACAAACAAGGAAGTAATGTCAGAAAGTCTCGAGAGACACATACAGGTTATGGCCTTTTTATGGCATTGAAAAAAAGTATTGAATATAATCAGCCACTACACTTTAAGACACCCTTACAGCTGGAATGAAATGTCGATAAATCGATTAGTGAGAATTTTTCACAATCTTTTTGACATTTTATAATTAACTTTTTATTGATTCACAAACTCATTATTCCATCAGCACATTACATCACTTATACATATTTTCCAGATACATCAATCCTACAAATACTCCATACAGGAAATCAAAAACATAAATAGGCACAAACTTTAACCTCAAAGTTTACCTTTAACCATAAAAAAATAATCAAAATAATAATAAATAAAACAAAGACACGTTAAAACGCTTTTTCCACTTCTAACCTTATTTTTGCTTCCTTCTTATCCTTTTTTCTCCTGGTGGAGAATAACAAAGAACATAATCTTAAGAATGAACAGTTATTTTTGTAGCAAGAACTAAGGGGCCCGCATGATACATTGCTTTTACAGGATAAAATCTGCTCTCAATGGTGATACAAAATCCACCCAGTTTTCCCAGAAACTCTTAAATTTATTTGATTCTAATCTAGCCGAGAAAGTCAGCCTTTCCATCATATAAATATTATGCATCACTTCAACCCAATCCTCCGTTTTAGGTGCATCTGTTTTCAGCCACTTCCTGGTAATGGTCTTTTTAGCAGCCACTAACATTATTCTAAATAAATATTTGTCCCCTGAATTTGTTATTCCCTACATGTACATCAAATGTACATGGAAGTTCCACTTTCAGAACTTTCTCCATGCATTTCCTTAGACCCTGCCAATAAGGTATGATAAATGGGCATCCCCAAAATATATGGAAATGATTGGCTTTGTTTTCTCCACATTGTCTCCAACATCTTGCATCCTGAGCTTTTTGACATTTTAAAGACTAAACTATTAATCGTGAAAATAATTGTCAGATCAATCGATAATAAAAATAAAAAGTTGCAGCCCCAGTTTTGAGCGAGACAGATCTGATGGAAAAGATAATTGTTGCAAAGCAAAATTATTCACATTATCACAGTAATTTTGTAAAGCTGCGTGTGATGAATTTAGAATAATTGTGTTTAAGACAACTGTTGCTGAAACGTAAGTACTAATCAGCTGATTAGCATCTCCCTCTGTTCCTAATTTCCAAAACTTTGGAGTGGTCCTAATCAGGGCTGCACAATTAATCAAAATATTATTGAAAAAGCAACATAACAAGCTGCAATATCCAAAAAGCAGAAGCTGGAAGTTCGTCCTGGAGTACAAATCTTGTTCTACATATTTAAGTAAACATGTTTGTCTGGTATAGACCCCAACAAGTGTCACATCTTCATAATTCTAATAATTTTATTCCAGTGAAAATGAAAATTGTGACGTGAAAATGATCATTTTCACTTATTAAGAATCATATCTCAAACTCAGTATCTGTCAAAATAGTCACAATATAATTTATTGACCATATCGTGCACTCCTAGTCTTAATCCTTTTCTCATGTAGCAGATACAGTAATGCATGGTTTTGTGTGAAAGACAGCTCTTTGTTTAGTTAATATAATAATCCAGGAATAACGTAAAACCCTTTGAAATCTAGAAACCATCCTGCCTCATCATGACGGATAATGGAAGATAAATATTACCACTGAAACACTGATCAACGTCTTCCTGAATTTACAAGAGGATTCAAATATTTGTCTTCATTCAGTGGCTGTTTAACATTTAGCTTAACAGACACGTCTTTAAATAAGATGTCTTAAAAATACTGTAATTACCTCACAGTTTACATGGTCTGTTACATTTTAAGACATTCCCAAACAAACTGTCACTTCCTCCCACTTGACACTGTCTTGTGAGTAACGGGGCCAGGTCGCTATTCTTCCTCTGTCTTACTGTCACTTCTAATTTGTCGTGCTCTCCTCTCTCCCCTGCCCCATTTCCCTCTCTCCCATGGTTGCCACAGTAATCTAAGCATGACATTTTTGCACATCAATAGAGCTCATTCAGGAACCCTTAATGTCTCGGCCTCCTCCATCTGCTAATTGCTTGTTTTTGTCTACCACCCTTTATGAAGACATAATTGAGTAGCTTGAGTGTGACGACAAGGAGGCTTTCGGTTGCTCTGTTTACCAAAAGAAAACAGCCACGTGCTTTTCTTCCCTCCCAGTATGAGCCACCATGTGCGTGTATAATCAGAACGGGGTTGCTGGAAAACAGACTAAGTTGGGCCCATCTGCTCCGTTACGATCAATTAAACCCAACTTTGAACTTGAGCTTAATTTAAAGAGTTTTCCTGTAAGTCGAGGTGAAGGTTCTTTTCCCTTCCTACATTCAGAGACAGAGAGCCAGCCTCATTTGCAAAGGGATATTTCAGATTAGGGGTGCAACTAACAATTGTTTTCTTGATTAATCAATTAGTTGTTTGATCTGTAAAATGTCAGAAAATGGTGAAAAATGTCGATCAGTTTCCTAAAGCCCGAGATGACGTCTTAAAATGTCTTATGCGGTTGTCTCGACCTTCCCTCGTCCCTCACCAAAGAAAAAAATAAACAACTGTGCAGCTCCTGTGGCTGAGAGCCGAGTCGGATGACAAGAGCTTCAGTGAGTAGCTTTAGTTTTTAACGCGCCCCATTTAATTGTCGGTAACGGTAACGGCGTTGTAACGATGGAAATAGTAATTAGTTTACCCGTTACTGAAAAAAAATAACGCCGTTAGTAACGCCGTTTATTTTAACACCGTTATTCTCATCACTGTTGGTTAGTTGGGTGTGTTGTGTGACTTAAGTGAATCCGAACTAACCCTTTAAACTACCAAAGTCACACAATGACAGAAACAAACTAACAAATTGAGGCAGTGGTAACTAGTAACTCCCATGTTCTGTGATGTAAAATCGCTGATTTCACCTTTGGAGTTTGGTTGAGAGAGAGAGAGAGATATTTGGCTCATATATCAGCGGTTTCCCAACAGAAAAGACTGTCTGTCTGCAAGTTAATGCATTGAAAATATTCAAAGTATAGTGTACACATAAACCGATATGGATTTTTTTAGATGGGCCTTGTTTTAGCTGGCTAAAATATGTTTTACAGTTGACCCTGTCCTCAGCAGTATATTGCTTAGCTTCCTACACCAGTGCTCCTGCTCCCTCTTTTAACTGGAAGCGTGCAGACTAGCTACTGTAGCTAATACACTGATTTTGGTTCAGTACCTCAAACAACCCCACTTCAAAAAAAATCTGAATTGTCCCTTTAAAACAAATCTGTTGCAGCATGTAACACGTAGCTGCTCTTTATGATCAGAAGAATCAATTAAACATACAGTTGCCTTAGGGGCTGTCCACACCAATAACGATAAAAATAACTATGGATATATTGTTTTAAAAACTGTTATAACTCAGTCCAGATGGCCCTCTTGCTAGTAAGATTATGGACCCTAATTCATGAGCTAAATCAATAGTCCACACAATCATTTTAGGACATCTGATCGTTGCACATATTGATTCACAGGGCTTGATGGCTTTAGCAAAGAACATCCACAGTGACAGTTCCTATGATGAGTAGTTTCCATAAAACATTTAGCAATCACTGCGTTGGGTAAACCACATTAACTGAGTCTGTAGTTGTTTTTTAAATAGCCAGTAAGAACAAATGAACCTCCTGCTGTTCAGACTACTGACTGCATCGCCCCCTGGAATTAAACTGCTTAAAATCCTTCTCATGACTTTCACCACCTTTTTCCACACAAGTCTCATTTAAACATAATTGCCTCAGGAATTGACTAAAACATGAAACAGAAAACAGTTAATTTTCAACACAAATCTGCCATTAATTGCGTCCTGATGCTGTAATTGCATTTAGACGTGCTCCGAAAGTTCTTTGGTATTTAGTCCAACGCTTCCCAGCAGCACCCTTTGTGTGCCTCTGTGAAATGATCTGTTATAAATTGTGACGCATGTTGTCTCCAGATGTTTGTTACCACATGTCGAGCAGACCACGCCTTATCTCCCCCCCCCCCATTACTCACACGTCTAAACCCTGTGAGACATCTGATTTGACTCAGAGTCATATTGAATTTACAGTGATATCCCACTGATCGGCAAGAGATTCAGCTCAAACCAATCTCAACACAGAGAGCTCTGGTGCAACTGCTCCTGGCACATGTTTTTTTTTGGGGAAAAACAGAATTGATTTATGTGGATAATATAATCTCTAAAGTTTGCAACGTGATGATTTGATAACTTGTGCAGACATGTTTTTAGAATGATGCTCCTAATCATTGGATATTATCTTCTCCGTACAGTCTATGAAAGTTTGTGAAGACATAATATAACCCCAGTTCCAAAAAAGTTGGGTAAAACATAACTAAGAACAGAATGCAATGATTTGGAAAAACTTTTCCACCATATGTTCAAAAAAGTTGGGACAGCAGCGTGTTTACCACTGTGATACATCACCTTTTCTATTAACAAAACTCAGCAAGCGTTTGAAAACTTCAACAATTAGTGTCCTCAGTTCTCAGAGTGAAATTCCTTTTTATTCTTGCTTGATATACGACTTCAGGTGCTCAACAGTCTGAGGTCTCTGTTGTATTTTTTGCCTCATAATGCACCACACATTTTCAATGTGAAACAGGCCTGGACTGCAGGCAGGTCAGTCTGGTACCTGAGCTCTTTTGCTACAAAGTCATGCTGTTGTAACACATGCAGAAAGTGTCTTGGCATTGTCTTGCTGAAATAAGCAGGGACGTCTTGAGCTTCGCATGGTAGAGTCTTAACTTGCATTTGTAATGTGTAACAAACTGTCTTGACTGACAACGGTCTTTATACAAATATGTGGGTTCAAAGTTCACGGACATTCAGTGTTGGTTTCCAGCCTTGCCCCTTAGATGCAAAGATTTCTCTGGATTCCCTGAATCATTTTTGAAATTCCTGAACTCTTGCAGTTTCGTGTTTAGAAGCGTTCTTAAACTGTTGGACTGTTTGCCCACACAGTTTTTCACAAAGTGGTGACCCTCAAACCATCCATGCTTGTGAATGACTGAGCCTTTCGAGGATGCCCCTTTAATACCCAATCATGATACTGTCACCTGTTACCAAATAACCTGTTTACCTGTTGAATGTTTCAAACAGGTGTTTTTTGAGCATTACACAACTTTCACAGTCTTTTGTTGCTCCTGTTCCAACTTTTGTGAACATGTTGCAGGCATCAAATTCAGAATGAGTGTATACTTACAAAAAAACAATAGAGTTACAGTACAGTTTGAACATTAAATTTTATGTCTTTGTTCTGTAAGTTCGAAAAGAATCATTGCATTCTTTTCTTATTTACATTTTACATAACATCCCAACTTGTTTGGAATTGGGGTTGTTAGTTTTTCCTCTTATGAACCTTCCTCACTGACATTTCTTAACCTTTTCTGCTATTGTTTGTTTCCCCTCTTTGCAGGATGAGCTTGACCTCACAGAGAAACACAGGGAGGCCATGTTCGCCCTGCCTGCAGAGAAGAAATGGCAAATCTACTGCAGCAAAAAGAAGGTAAAAGACTCGCTGTACATTATGTCAAACTGCATGTCAGCCTCCACAAGCTTTCTGCAGAGTGGACAGGCTGCTGTTTTTGTTGAATAATATCCAAG
Source organism: Lutjanus argentimaculatus (assembly GCA_034769285.1). Lineage (NCBI taxonomy): Eukaryota > Metazoa > Chordata > Actinopteri > Lutjaniformes > Lutjanidae > Lutjanus > Lutjanus argentimaculatus. Next base: position 48,587,390 of record JAWZSL010000001.1, read on the forward strand.
CTACCAAGTTTGTGTAGCTAATCCCCTCCCTCATTGATTTGTTAATACCTGAATCTGTGCTTTTACAAGACAATACAGACCACAAAGCCTTTGTGTTACTGTATTTCTCTGGTCAAAGCAGGCTCTAGCGTGAGCATGTGGTCTGTATTCTGTATCTGTTGAATGCAGGTATTTATTTTTTCATCTGTAATGTCAGGTTCATACTGCTACTAATCAGGATGTAATCCTTTAGCATATTTGTGTCCTGAAGGTATAGTTAGGGGTTTTGTTTTTTATTTCTGGGGACACTTTTGCCTTTATTAGATGGTACACAGTAAAGAACTGATAGAGAGGAGAGGGAGTGACATATGGATGACATTATGACTCAGCAAGAGACATTACAATTACATGGTCAGCATCTTAAACGTCGAGGCCACCGGGATGTCCCAATGAAACTAAGATTTTACCAAAGCACAGGGTGTGACATGCAGTAGTTTTTATTTATGGAATAAAACACAAGGAGAGACCATTTAAAAAGTTAGAGTAAACCATGTGGACCAATCAGCTCACACTACAGGCTGACATCAGTCATAGAAAAATGTATCAGACCAGTCAGGTCACAATACACAATTACATCATTCATAGAAACATGCAGCTTAAAAAGATCATCGTACCACAGGCTGAAAAAAATGTATAAACTCATGTGCAGAAAAGGATTCATGAAAGTTTAAATGCACAATTACAAAGAAAAGCTACCATACCAGGAAAAATATTTAAAACATGTGATTCAGATTTGGTTGAAGCTTGACAAAACTGTCTTAGACAAAACAAAGGTGAATTAGTTTGAAAATTGCTACAAGTTCTGGGGGGTAAAATAATGTCCCTGTAATTTAATAGACTCTGGTCCCTGCAGTTGGAAACACACTGAGTTCCTCCAAAGGTTCCTAGTCCGGGGGGAAATTTCTTGCAGTGGAAACGCATCTGAAGACCGTGGTTCCCAGACTTTTTCCCATCAAGAACCCCTGAACTGAAATTAGACCACTGACCCCCACTTGATAAGATTTTGTCCCAGGGTCCCGCATCTGATAAGATTTTTGCATTCAGAGGTTTTATTTAAAAAAATAAAAAATAAAGTGTTCAATGTCTCCACTGTAATTGGCCAGTAATTCTAGTTTTGTCTCATATCTGATGCTGTTTGGGTTCTAGTTGTGCTTAAAGTTGAGATTCTAATGTTAAATGTTTTTTAATATTATATAATCATTACTTCTAAGCATCTGGACCACACATAGTTTAGTTATAGATAACACTGAGGCACAATTACTATGTTTACACATATTGCAGTGGTTTCCTTGCTGTGGTGGTGTACCACTGCTAAATGAAAACAGAGAAAACACTGGTCTATGGAAGCCAGGGCCAAATAGTCATACATGCTGTCACTCTGTCTATGTGACTTATGAATAGAGTTACAGCAAAAATAGATTATTCCCCTTTTTACTGGGGACCCCTGGAACTGCCTCAAGGACCCCTTTTGAGAATCACTATCTTAAGGTGCCTTTTACTGTTGTGAATCTCATCCACCATGATCCCATTTATGTCACTCCTGATCTCCTGGTCTGAATACTTCATGAATATACTTTTAAATATTGAAGCTTTTGCACTGGACCTCCCACACCTGGTATTTCTGGTATTAGCAGTATTTTGGCTAAAGAGATACAGTAGATAGGAAGCTTCAAACACCCTGCTCAGTCTCAGAGAGAAACATTTTAGTAACAAACTGTACATTTACTTATGCAATAGGCAGTATAACCAGCCTATAAGGTGCTATAATTGACGGCATGTCATTATTAATTATCTAATACACTGAGAAATTCCTAAACCCTTCAAACACGTCACTCTGGTACCATTAAGAGCGCCGTTTAATAACTTTATTCCCTCAGTCTCAATTACAGTCACTTTTCTCATCACAACATAATCAGATCAGAGCTCCACTGCAGATAACTTGACTAAGTGGATGTTACACAAGGTGGATATAAAAATAGGCATATGTAGAGGGAGTTAGACAATGGCTAAATTCAGCCTGTTCCATTAGATAATCCACTAACAGAGAAGGCACTGTCAGGAATTATAAAGCACTAAAATATATTACAAGGCTGCAGAATTCATAAGTAGTTTCTTGTGACTCAGTGTACTCTAAGATTCTTGTCCCATTGTTTGATTGTCCTCCCTGATTCAAACACAAAAAATATAGCAGGTTTCTTTAAAAGGAGGATTTTTTGAGTCATGCCGTTTCTCTTTTTAGATAACACACCTGTCCCATCAAAGCCTTCGTGTAGCCATAACATACTCCACCGCTCTGTGACAGTGTCATATTTCATTATGTCTTGTCTTCACGATGAAAGGACTGTCAGCCGTTCCTGCTTCCCCTGTATATTAATCCCTCCTCGGCATGCAGGAAATCACAGACGGCTGGTCCAGTTTGGATCAACTCGAGCTGAGATTTCCAGCAGCTACCACTGAATGCGGCCCTCGTGTTTTCACTGCAGTGTGTCTCAAGGCCGTAGGTATGACTGTGTAGGATATCCTGTCCTGACTGTACGCAGACGGGACATACAGATGTATTCATCTTTTCCTACATCCGGTTACAAACTGGAGGTGAGGAGTGCTGGGACTTAATGTGATGGATGGATAGTTTGCATGTCAGTGCAGAAAACACAGCTGCAGAAAAATACACTGTGTTGCACTGGTTGCAATTATGCTATGTCAAAATTCATGCAATGAAATATTGTGAGCTTTTCATTCTTGTTTACCTTTTGTGTTGAGAGTTTAAATATGAAAGAAAAATGTCACCTCCTCTCATCACTGGTCTCGTTACCATATCTGGTCCTTACAGTCCTTTAGTATACGTATATTCTTACTGACCTTTTGGTTTGACATCGATCTCAGAACCCATCAGCTATCATCTGATGATGATTCAGCCTCTGGGGACAATGGCCAATGTTTCTGGCTCATCCAATATCAAGATAACGGACTTCCTCTTCCGTCCGCTGGTCATTCTTTATAGTCTGGTTCGCAACTTGAGATGCAAAAATGGAGGGGGAGGTTAATCTGTATGAACAAATATCTGCATATGAATGCTAAAAACGCAAAAGCTAAATTGTTGTCCCTTTTGTCCTATGCTGCCTCTTTTGCTCTCCACATAGACTGTATACCTGCTTGTAACCAGAGCCCAGTCAAACATGATTGGTCAATACCCCTCGGACTACAAACGGAAATGCCTCCAATTCCAAAATCATGTCCTTTTCCTACAGATTCTGCATATTCATTTGTAGATATCTATTTAGTAGAGATTAGTTGACATTAGATGTCTTCAAATATTTTTGACCATCCATGTATAATTTTTGTGAAATACTCTTTTTCTACTGAACTTGGAATCATTAAAGGACTAGTTCAACATTTTGGGAACTATGCTTACTTGCATTCTTGCTGACAGTTAGATGAGAAGGTCGACACCATTCTCATATCAAGATATTAGGGAGTGAAGACTCCTGCCCAAGGTAGAGTCCTCTAGATAAAACCACATTTCACAAGTACTATACACTGATGTTTCAATCTAATAACAGCAGATAAACGTCTATTAAGATGTTTTCTTTCTCACTCGATGTGATCTGAGATGAAACGTTGTTCCCTTCACTATGTAGATGATAACAGAAGCCACGTGTTTCATTTAACCTGAGGAGTGTTGTGATTGGATGTTACCCATTTCAGAATGACAAAAAGTCCTTAAAAAGTCTAAAATCCAATAATCTGAATTTAGGGCCTTAAAAAGTCTTAAATACGATTTTGACTTTTATAAAGTTGTAATAAGTTCAGCCTTACTTTTAAAGGTGTTTCTGGGAAAAATTACAAAATGTGTGGTACCAGTAACCACTAACACCAATTTTGCAGTTTCTGTTCACTTTACTTTCATGTAATATGTGTAGATGAAAGTCAGTGAGATGTGGCACTTAAATAAGTATTAAATCACATCCATAGTGGTCTTAAAAACCTTGTTGAAACCTGCAGAAACCCTGTGTTACCTCTGGGCAGAGCCAGGCTAGCTGTTTCCCCCCTACTTCCAGTCCTTCTGCTAAGTTAAGTGAACTTACTGCAAGCTGTAGCTTAATGTTTACTGTACAGGCGTGAGAGTGGTATCGATCTTCTCATCTAACTCTCAAGAAAAAAGCAAACAAGCATTATTCCCATAATGCTGAACTATTCCTTTTTTAGTTTAGAGTATTTTTGAGTCAATGAATATGATAAGAGGCCAAAGAATGTACATTACAAGCCATTAATCCTTTCCGGCTGAAAAGTATTGATGCACTTTGGCTTCATGCAGCGTCCGCTGGCCAGCAGCAACAAGGCGAGTGATGGAGAGAAGGTGGAGGAAATGGAAACAGCTCAGTCAGTCTATGCTCCCATTTCTACTGCGTCCCAATTAGTGACCTCATTAGGAGAAGTCCTGGGGCCCAAAGTAGCCTCACAAGGTGAAAATAAACCCCAAAATGTTGCTGTGCGTCTGTTCAGCTTTCTAGAGATCAGGCAGAGTTGTTTCAGTGTTGGTGTGAAGACGGAGGAGGATTTGATGGAGCCAAATCTTTGTGTGCAGCATCGACCTGCAGGAGAGGGGGAGGAAAGAGTGACAGAGAGGAATCAATATTGCTGAGTTGGCAGCAGGCTCTGGCCCGGACTCAGACAGATACAAACTCAAACATCAGAGGGGAAGGGTGTATGTGTGTGAGTGTGTGGAGAAAAGAGGCAAAGGAAGCAGTCGGTTTTCCAAGGCAAACAGGAAGGCTTCACTTCCACAGGTGCAGCTTTTGTGTGTGAGGCAGGAGAGGGGATGATAAGGAGGAAGGTGGGGTCATTATCAGGGCGCTCTGAGCCCCGCGAGTGATGAGGTCGCTCTTTTTTTTTTGACAGCCGTTTCTTGGCTTCAGAGGCCACGCCGGGCCTGGAGGAGATAAGTCAGTCAAAGCGGCAGCAAAGCTTGAGCTGTTTGGTTTGGCTGGGCACCTGAGCTGATGAAATCATGCTGCAGAGAATCAATCCTCCTTCTCCTCAGCTCTCTTCTAGGCTGCATCATCTGCCAAGATGAAGATTTACTGATCCGGTTGTTAGCAGAGATTTTGCAGTTCGGTTTCAAATTTCATTCTAAAAAAAAACTTTAAAGGGACAGTTCATTTTTCCTCTTACCTGTAGTTCTCCTTATCCCATCTAGATAGTTTTGGTGTCAGTTGCAGAGTTTTGGAGATATAAGCAGTAGAGATGTCGGCTTGTGGTGCTTTAAGTGCCAAAAAAACACATTGTCTATTTACATAACTCACAACCCAATTACTCAAAATTACTCAGGATAATCCACAGACCTTGTTTGAGGAGTTTAATGTAGGATTAATGTAGGATTTTTCTTTCTACTGTCCATCAACTGCATCACCACATCAAAGGAGCCGTGCATCTACTCATGGGTGAGAGGCTCATGCTTGTGACAGTGCGGGATATAAAAGTTAATCTAAGGCAGTTCAATAAAAAAAAATAATGCTAGTATTATCTCCATTTCCCTGGAAACACACAGGACCTGACAAATAACTGCATCTGTCCAATAACAATACATTTGACTGCTTGTTTTAATGTTGCAACTAATTATTGTCGATTATTTTCTTGATTAATCGATTAGTTGTTTGGTCTATAATATGGCGAAAAATGTTTTCCAAAGTGAACGTGAAATCCTGAGATGTCTTGTTTTGTTCACAACCCAAAGATAATGAGTTTACTGCCATAAAGGACTAAAGAAGACAGAAAATACTCCCATTTAAGAAGCTGAAATTAGAGAAGCTCATTAACTGATTAGCAAAATAGTAGACAGTTGATTTAATAGTAGATTAACAATCGATTAATTAATTGTTGCAGCTCTGACTTCCAAAAAGGAGAAACAAATGAACAAACCCACAGTAAATGAAGTACCAGCTTCCTTTTGAAACCTCCAGCAAGAATTATCTTCCATACGACCCATTCTGGTGTTTTCCCACGTTCCTTAAATTTTCACAGTTAAAAGACCAGTGTTTAGGATTTAGCGGCATCTAGCAGTGAGCTTGCAGATGCAAACACTCACTCTCAGTCTCCCCTTCTAAGTGCTACAGTGGCCGCAAAACCTGCACAAACAGTAAGGGCCATATGTAAAGCCAGTTCTAGGCTGTTGTATAACATGGCAGTGCAACATAGTGGCCTTTGAGGAAGAGGACCCACGTCCTCTGTAGAATTAAATGTCTCATTCTAAGGTAACAAAAACACAATGATTCTTTATTTTCAGGTGATTATACAGGAATGGAAACATGCTTCTGAATATCATTTTCCATTTCTGACATGTTCTGCCAATAACTCCCCATAAATCTTACACACTGGACCTTAAAGGAAAATATCTATTTTTTATTTTTGGGTGAACTGTCCCTTTAATCTCTGAGAGGTCAGAACTGTGACTTCTCTTTAAAGCTGGCTGTCCTCTCACCCCTAAATAACTGAGATTGATTCCCATTTCCTGATGTGTCTTTGATCTTCACTTTCTCAAATGTGGAAGAAAAAAAATAAACTCTCTGAAATAAACCGTCCACTTTCCTCTCTCATCGTGACCCCAAATAAACTGGAGACCTCTCAGCGTTTGAAGAGTGCTGACTTCAGAGTTGAAAGATGGACTCTTTTTAGATACTAAAGGAAGTGGTCCCACCTCTCTGCGTCTTCTCCTCCTCTGATGGACTGAACTTCTTCCAGCGCCCGCCCCGGTCAAGCTGGCACCAGCCTCGAGTGGAACAGCAGGATCAGATCTTCCTGTCGCTGCACGATCCCTGCAGACCGGCCAAAGGCCCTGCAGTTTCTGTCGGAGCAGCCAAGTCTCTGCAGGCCGCGTTATTAACTGACGCCCAATTAGTTTCTGATGGTCACAGCTCGCTTGTGCTTAATGGAGCGGGAGTTGAAACGAAAGCTGGGGGGCCTTTTATGTACAAGCCAAGTTCATGATCGAGTCATTTTCTCCTCCAGCCCTTTACCTCCAGTTAGAAGATTAAATCATCTAAGAAATGTCTTGCAGCTATTTTTTTTTTTCCTTTCACTTGTAACTCACACAAACGTGCCTGTCAGGAGATTAATCTGAGCATAAATCAGGCCGCGTCCCTAATCCACAGTTTTAACGTTCATTTGCTAATCTCAAGATTCTCTCAAGCAGCTGTGCTCTCTTTTTCAGCGCTCCTCACCACCTCCTCAAACTCAGCGAAGCGCTCGATGATAAAATGGGCTGGATATCTGTGTCGCCCTACTTTGAGCTCCTGCTCCATTTCGGGCTTTCGGCTATTTATGCCCCGGACCGTCTGTTCCCCGTGTGTTTGTTGCTGTTTGTGTGTTTCATGTCTTTCAAAAGTCAATTGATGAAGTTCTCCATGTGGTTTGTAGCTTCACTTTGATGTATTCAAACATGTGACATGAAGCAATAAACCACTTGTTCCCTCATGTGACTTTTTGACGACGTTCTTACGTAACATTTTTAAATTCCAGTCACTCCCAGCTAATATTAATAAACCAAACACATCTTTTTTTTTCTAATAGACTTATCTCATCTTGTGTTTTTCTTTATCATCGTGTGACATTCCTTAAAAAACAATCAACAGCAGCATTCATTCTCTGTTTTTTCTCTGTTTTTCAGGAACAAGAAGAAAACAAAAGTGCAACTAGTTGGCCAGAGTACTACATTGATCAGCTCAATTCAATGGCAGCTGTAAGTAATAACATGGACTTCATTTATTCTTTGGATAGAAAAATGGTTGCAAAATAGTCCTGGAAGAAGAAGCCGTCCTCTGTTGCTCTTCCTGAGGTTTTTCTCTTCCTTATTTAAGGGTTTTTCCTCATACTTAAATTCCTCTGAGAGAAATCTGTGACTCAAGGCTACGTCGGTAAAACCTGACATGACAACTTTCAACTGAATGAAGCCTGTAGTGAGCCAGTAAATAACAGCTTTAGTTCAAATATCAGAGGTTTTCTTTCAACCATCCTATCAGGAACACAGCAAATCATTATTAAAGGGAAAATTCAAAACTTTTTATGCAAATGTCCAGTCGGTGTTGATAGTAAATGTAGTCACATGTGTGCTACATCGACCGAGAAAGTTGAGTTCTCCTGCTACAAAATCAGGTTGTTCTTCCTGCATCCAGTGATGTCACAGTGATGTAATTGGTGTTATGGAAGAACTACAGGCTCTTTCAGCTTGGATTTCTAGTCTCCACCTCTGGATAGCCAGTAGGGGAGGGAGAAAAAATCAATTCTCTTAAGTATCATGATTGATATTTTTACGATTCCTGAATTGATTTTTAGATTGCTGAATCAGTTTTTCCTTTTACGATCAACCAGTGCTTAGTTTGGCAGGTTGATGCTAACACATAATGGGGATTCCCTTTCATGCGCTAACGGAAATTGGCATTGAATTAATATTATATTAACAAATGGATCTATTTTACTTAACTTTCTTAACATAAAGGATCAAAACTCATATTTGTACAGGGGCTCAGGCATGCTAGATGAGAATGTGTTTCCCTATACAGCACACTCAGTTGCTTCAGTTGGCTGCATTTACCATCTACGCTGATCCACATAAAAAGTGGTGAATTTTCCCTTTAAATGATATGAGACTACCATTGTTTGTCTCCGCCACATACTGTATCTTCAGTTCAACCCACAAACCTCATCCTGTGGCAATTTGTCAAAATAAAACCAAGAAACAGCTTTTTAGCTTTTAACCAAACCTTGTGTCCTGCCTTCTGGGAATTAATTTTCCATGTGAGTGTGCGGACATATTTGGAAATCAGGAAAATTAGCTTCATTTTGCCTTTGAATTGTGACTCAGACCTCAGATACAGATATATACAAACTCGAAGACACACACACACACACACACACACACACACACACACACACACACACACACACACACATACACACACGTGGGGGGGATCCCAGTGACAAAGAGAAGTTCCTCATAATCACGAGTCAAGAACACAAAAACCCATAATAGACAGTGTCATCCACATGACATTATGAAATACAAGCCATCAAAAAAAAAGAAAAAAATAATTACTATATATATACAGATGCGGTCAACTTCAGTCCAGTTATTACAAAAAGAGACCACAAGATTCTTCCCATTTATGTTGACATTTTGAATAATGACATTGCAGTTTCCCCATGTGATTTCAGTGTTGTCGTCTTCCCGTCTTTGAGAAGTTTTTGTGCTAGTGCCCGTCAACAGAACTGATTAGATGTTCAGACGACTCTTTAACTCTTCCAGCACACATCCAAACAGAGCCAAGTCCCTGTCTCCGATCTTTATGATGTTTAATCTTTTTGTTGAACAGAGAAAGACGCTCCTCGCTCTGGAGAAAGAGGACGAGGAAGAGAGGAACAAAACCATAGAGAGCTTGAAGACGGCTCTGAGGACACAACCGATGAGGTGGACAAATCCTTCTTTTAATCTCCTGCCCGTTCTTTATGTATAATGTCATCTATCGTCACATCTCCTCTCATTTAACCTCCTCTCACCTCGTCTGTCAGTCTTTTCAGCTCCTCACAACAGTATGTAAATGAGTCCTTTAAGAATCAGACAGCCATAAAGGTCACTGCAGCGTTGGTTAAACATTTTTCATTGATGTGAATGCACACTCTAAACGCAAATGTCCTGAGTTATTTATTACATTTACTGAAGACGGTTCAGTTGTAGTACGAGGATATAGAGGCTGGACAAGTAGGCATACACAAACAACAAGTGTTTTGTTGTCACTAAACTCAGATGATTTCTCTGTGCCTGCTCCCCTCTCAGGTTCGTGACTCGTTTTATCGACCTGGACGGCCTGACGTGCATCCTAAACTTCCTGAAAAGCATGGACTACGAGACCACGGAGTCGCAGATCCACACATCTCTGATCGGCTGCATCAAAGCTCTGATGAACAACTCGCAGGGCCGCGCCCACGTCCTGTCTCACTCCGAGAGCATCAACATCATTGCTCAGAGCCTGGCCACGGAGAACATCAAGACCAAGGTGGCGGTGCTGGAGATCATGGGCGCTGTGTGCCTGGTGCCCGGCGGCCACAAAAAAATCCTGCAGGCCATGCTGCACTACCAGCGCTTCGCCTGCGAGAGGACGCGGTTCCAGGTGGGTGGGAGCGATTAACTGCACAAATCTTTTGCAGACAGATAAAGTCACTTAAAAGCAACAATGTGTGAAGATTTTTTTTTTAACTCCTGTAATGACCTGTCATCCTGCAGACACTTATAAACGATCTGGACCGGAGTACGGGGCGATACAGAGACGAGGTCAACCTGAAAACAGCCATCATGTCCTTTATCAACGCTGTGCTGAGTCAAGGCGCTGGAGAGGTGAATTATAGACATCAGACAGTTTTAGTGCTTCCTTTCACACTAGAAGGTCATCATGTCTCTTAAGCTCTCGTTCATTAGACTCTGTAAAACGCTCTGTCCACCTTTTTTTCTCCTAATTCTTTTTATTTTTTTCAAATATAGGCAAGTTTGGAATTCCGTATCCACCTACGATACGAGTTTCTCATGTTGGGGATCCAGCCTGTGATCGATAAGCTACGTTCTCATGAAAACTCCACATTAGACAGGTGAGATGGAACAAAAAAAAAAAAAGGTACTGTCTCAGTCCAAAAAGTAACTGGAACTTCAAAAGATTTCAGCTGCTTTGTTGATCAGGGACTGAACAACAGCTGCGATTTTCTTTAAAGCTTTAAGTAAGCAGATTCGAGTCATATTGGGCCAAGTGGATACAGTACTTTAATACCGCAGAGCCCATTTTTTTTTATTTCGTCATTTGTACTTGTCTTTCTTTATCACCTGTAATAACACACAAAACAATTGAAGGTCTTATGAGAGGCCTAAGTTGTAAGACAGAAAGACGAATGATTTGTGAAATTCTCTCAATAAAAACCCATGAATTTAAAGAAAAGAAGCAAAAAGAATTTAAAGAAAAGAAATAAGGGACTGGTTTGGTCAAAGAAAACATTTATCTGAATGTATAAATCCATGAAGCCTTTTATTTCTACATTATAATAGCTGATTCTTACCCAAAAGACACAATAGCACCCTCTCAACATGTCAGGTTTTTTAATATTCCTCCTCTTGTGAATGACACCACATTAGATGGCAAGACAACATACACTGTACTGTGTTTGAGATCATGAAAAGGTTGAACATTAGAATATGTTATGTAAAAAGAGGGGTATAATAAGCTAAAGCTTCAGCCTGCACCATTTCAGTCAATTTAATGACTTATTGCTAAGTATTTATCTTCATATGAAATTGTTCACTAAGACAAAAATAAATTACTACGACTCCTACCACCTTGTATATGACTGGTAAAGAGATGTTGTGTTCTGCCTCTCTAATCCTGCCTTCTCCTCTCGTTTTTCCTCCCTCCAGGCATTTAGACTACTTTGAGATGCTGCGGAACGAGGATGAGCTGGCTTTGTCAAAACGTTTTGAGTCGGTAAGGGGAAAAAACTGACTAAAAACTGACATTATTCTTGCATGATTATGAATGTAAAATATTTTTCAGGAGATATTCACTTGCCCGTTGTTATAATTCTTCTTCTCCAGGTACATATAGACACCAAAAGTGCCACCCAGGTTTTTGATCTCATCCGCAAGAAGATGAACCACACTGACGCATACCCGCACTTTATGTCTGTCCTGCATCACTGTCTCCTCATGCCACGTGAGTATTACTTTGAATGATTCATTGATTAACGAGATTGTTCAGATTATCTGAACTGGGGTTGTATGAGGTACTGATCAGTCGTCAGTGTATTAGCTACAGTAGATGGCAGTCGGCATGTCCCCAGTTTGGAGAAGCAGAGAGGAGCACCAACACAGAAGCTAAGCAATGAACTGCTGTGGACAGGCACATTTCAGCCACTTGAAAAGAGAGCACCTCCATTATATGAGCCAAGTATTGCTCTCTCCAAAGCAGCCAAACTCCATTGGTAAAATAGGTCATTTTACCTCACAGAACACAAGAGTTGGTGCATCGATCAGTTAGTTTGTTTTTGTTTTTGTTTGACTTTGGTGAATACAAACAGACCATTTGAAACAAAGTCACACAATTACACAAACTAACTATCAGATCAAGGCAGCAGTAGACCAACAGCTCCTGTGTTCTGTGAAGTAAAATGACTGATTTTACCTATGGAGTTTGGTTGGTGTGAAGAGAGCAATATTTGGCTTGTTTTCCCATCAGAAGAAGATGTCTCATGCCAAAGTAAAGCAGTGAAACTATTCTAAATCTAACGTACATTTAAACTGATGTAGATTTTTTTTGCTCACCACAATCTACTGTAGGTATTACACTGACTAACAATAAGTACCTCATAATCTGAACTATCCCCTTAGTTAAACTATAGAACACATCTGGACAAATACATTCACACAGGAATAAAATCTCTTGAGTTATGAATGTGATTAAAATACACCAGTAAATTTAAAATATCCTGAATTATAATGAGGCTCCAAACGCAGCAGTTGTGTTACTCCCACAAAATACACAGTCCATCTGTATCCTTCTGGTTTCTGGCCAAAAAGATAAGGATGTTGACTTTGTCCAGATTAGACAGCCCAGAAATCGGATAAGCTTGTTCCCAGCCAAACTGAATCCTCTACTCACTTAGAGACTGTTGTGGGCTAATATTTATTTTTTGTTGCAAAAAAAAAAAAAGAGTCTGATTGCAGCGAGCCAGATTTTCTCACGTCACCTGATGTGAAAACAAAGAGTCACCAAACAGCTGCAGGAGCTTATTTCTGTGATGCTCACCTTCCCCTCTGAGTGGCTTTTTAATGAGTCTCAGTTACTTTCATGAGGTATTAAGAGTTTAATTAACACCTCAGCCGTGAATATGAGTGTTGTCGTTTAGTTCGTAAAGTGGAAGCTTGTGATGGTACTTGGAATCAAAATATTATCACTGCTTATGATGTGATGATATGAACTTTTTTTAAATCAGTCTGGTCTAAATGTGTCAGCTTAAGTTCAACCTATGGCAAACTCTTTTAACCTTTAATCAGTAGCAGCAGGAGCAACTGTAAATATTGACAGAAGCCTTTTGACTAGTTTCCAGCCAACATGGCCATTATTTAATTTTGACTTGTAGCAAATTTAAGTTACGTACAATTCATTTATGTTAATTCTGGATATCAACCATTAATGTCTTACTACTGGAAACGTCCATTGTTGATATCTTTAACTTAATTACAGCTAGTGAACTTGTACCCTTTTACCACTTCTTCTTCTTCTTCTTCTTCTTCTTCTGCTAGTTATAGTTATAATTCAATTTTGACGTGTCATGATTCCAAGTCAACACATCCATAATTGGTGTCACATTAAAGATGTCATAATAGAATTTTAAATATCTAAAATTCAATTCTGTCTAGTCAGCATCAAATTACTGGTATCAGCTTGGAATTGTAACTAGTGAAAATTATATTTGTTGTGCAGATATCTCAAATTACATCTGGAATGTATTTCTTCCTTTGAAATTGGTCAGAATTGAATTTTAGACATTTAAAAATAACTTTCTACAATTCAAGATGTCATTGGAAATATCTTGATTGTATATATCCAAAAGAAATATGGTAACTAGGGCGTCGTATCCAAAATGGTTTGTTAATATGTCAAAAGTATTGAAAATGCAATCGTTGATGATCCTTTTTCAACATCTGGAAATCCATTTGTAAATAATTATAAGTATTATTCTTACTAGTGAAAGTTTGGACAAGTATAAATGTACTTTCTACATATGAAAATGTGTTTTTATCATGTCAAAACTGTTTTACAGATACCTTAAATTGACAATTCCACAAGTGAAAACTATAACCTCAGTTCCAAAGAAGTTGCGAAGCTGTGTGAAACACAAATACAAACAGAATGAAATGATTTGCAGATAATTTTCAACTTGTATTAAACTAAATACAGAACAAAGACAGGTTTCAGGTATACTGCAAGTCATCAGCCCTGCTGATTAAATGTTAAGATGACTTGCTGTATGTAACCTGTAATTATAGCGTCTCTCTTTAGCTCATCGGGGTAATTTTGGGATATTCATTTGTTTTATCATAATCAAACAGCCACTGAAGATCCATCTACAGTCAGTTCTTTCTGAGACACTAATGGAAATTATAATCCTAATAATCACTGAGATGAATGATGAAACTCAGGCCAGCAGGCTGATGGGAAACTCTCTCTTTCTTCCTCTCTCCTCAGATAAGAGGAGCGGTAACACGGTGCAGTACTGGCTGCTGCTGGACCGTATCGTCCAGCAGATGGTCTTGCAGAACGACAAAGGTCACGACCCTGACGTCACGCCACTGGAGAACTTCAACGTGAAGAACGTGGTCCGGATGTGAGTCCTCAGAAACATGAATGAGTAACATGGAAAAGATTACTCTGCTGCCACAGTGAAGAATGGAGAATAGTGTTTGTGTTCCTGTTCAAAGCCATGTGCTCACCAGTGTTGGCTCAAAAATAGCTTCCCCTCTAAAGTTCAGAAAAACAATGACTGGAGTTGTTCGTGTTGACACTGTAGTTAATTATGTGTGTCATCCTCTCTGCAGGCTGGTCAATGAAAATGAGGTCAAACAGTGGAAAGAGCAGGCAGAGAAAATGAGAAAAGGTTTGTAAGATCATGAATTACTTCACCTGAAAAAAGGCGTTTGCCTATTAAAAATAACATTTTGAGTAAACTCAGCATAACCCTGTGACTTCTCATCACAGAGCACCACGAGTTGCAGCAGAAGTTTGAGAAGAAGGAGCGTGAATGTGATGCAAAGACCCAGGAGAAGGAGGACATGATGCAGACGCTCAACAAGATGAAAGAGAAGCTGGAGAAGGAGAGCACCGAGCACAAGAATGTCAAACAGCAAGTGGCTGAACTCACTGCCCGACTGCACGAACTCAGCACCGTACGTTGTCATTCATGCTCCCCGGGTCACTTTGTAATAAACTCAAAACACAAACTAGATATTCACAACCAGGGGTGTTTGAGTTCATATAAGAAACAAAAAAAAAGCTGTGTACAATCATCCCTCTGTTAAGACTCTTCAGATGTTCAGATGCCCTGAAGCTGAAATGCAAAAAAAGAAACTATTCAACACTTCAGTCTCATTTCATATTGATTTGTTACTTTGTTGTTGCACTTTGACACAGTTACCAGAGTGCCAGTTACTGATGAATGAAATAAAAACAGCCTTTTTTGTACAATGTATGAGATTTTTACACCTAAAATATATCATATATTTAAAAAGATTTATGTATGTATTTGAGCAAAAAGGGAATTTAATGCAAGTTTAACAAAGAAACTAACAAACTACCATGAAAATATGAAAAGTAATGCTTAAAAAACACAAAAAGTAAAGTACATTTACTCAAGTACTGTACTTGATTACAGTTTTTAGGTACTTGTCCTTTTTAATTCTACTTCACTACAGTTCAGAGAGAAATATTGTACTTTTGTTTGATGACTTTAGTGACTTTTCAGATTTAAGATTTTTCACACAGAAACATTTGATCTGTGTATAAAATGTTGCTGTGTTATAGATTTATCTCGCCAAAACTATATAAAGCATTTCATTAGCTCCTAATGAAGCTATAATATTAACATGCTGTCTATATATTAATGAATCAATTGTAATAATCCAGTAATATACTGACAGGGTCCATTCTGACTAACAAATACTTGTACTTTTGATACCTTTAATACATTTTGCTGACAATACATACTTAACCAAATTGCCGCAGAACTGAAACTTGTAATTTAGTATTTCTATAGCTTGTTATCACTAGTTTTATTTAAGTAAATTATTTGAATATTTCCTCCATCACTGGTGTTTCCCACTCTTTGATTTATGACCCCTTGAAATGACCCCTTGTCACAGGTTATTGCCTTCTCCTAGAAGATTTTTAGAAGCCTGAAGAGATTAAAGTATGTAGTTTTTTTTTATGAGAAACAAAACAAAGTTATGTTTATTCTCTTATATCCTTTAAATCAGATTGCATGGAAAGACCAAAATCAGTGACAAGTATTTTGCTGTCCAGGGTAATCTGTAATAACAGAAACTTAGAAACTCTGGTGTAATTAGTCTTTGTTTTATTTCAGTCATGTTTATCAATATTGTTCCAAAAACACATCTCCCAATATCAGTATTGGGTAGAAATGCTCAAAGAGATTGATAAAAATGAACAGAAACCACTGTAATACTTTTAATAATAACAGGAGTAAAACATTTATAACTATTGTCAAATTGCATCCAAGAAAAAGAAATGTACAATGTTATACAGCAACCAATGATGGATAAAAACATTTTTGCATGTGAAGTGTGGTCATGAAATGAGTAAATGCTTTTTAATATCAATGCAAAATTTAAAAAAATGTAAATTAAAATCTCCCCGGTGTTTCTCTCCCTGCAGAGGCAGGCAGCAGTTGTTCCTGGAGGCCCTCCCCTCGCCCCCGGTCCCCCTGGTAGTCCCCTGCCTCCTCCACCAATGCCAGCTTTTGCAGGCTTGTGCCCACCTCCCGCCCCATCCTCCTCCGGGGCACTCATGCCTCCGCCGCCTCCTCCGCCCTCCTCCTCCCGGGCGGACCCCCACCTCCTCCCGGACGCCCACCACTCGGAGGTGTTCCTCCCCCGCCGGGAGCACCCCTGGGACCGTCTCTGAAGAAGAAGAACATTCCTCAGCCAGCCAACGCGCTCAAATCCTTCAACTGGTCCAAGTTAGCTGAGGTGAGAACAGTCACACAGAGCTGAATATATTCATGTTCTTTTTGTTAAAATATGAGATTTAAATGTCTTTTTCTCCTCGGCTCAGAATAAACTGGAGGGCACCGTGTGGATGGATGTTGACGATGCCAAGGTTTTCAAAATCCTGGATCTGGAAGACATCGAAAAGACCTTCTCGGCCTATCAGAGACAGCAGGTACTGAGGATGATGCAGTTCATCTCTCCATGTGGCAGTGTAGCATCAAAGAAGGCCGGGGGGGTGGGGCGGGTGGCGAAGGGCTCAGCTGGCTTGCATTTTCTAAAATTTCTCCTGTTTTGCAACTTTTGATTTCTCAAGCAAAGTTGGAGAAGAGAGAAGGGGAGAGGTCAGATCGTATAAAAAAAAAAAAAAAAAAAGGAGGAAAAAGTAAAAGAGAGAACTTGCCAGATTTTGGGGGTTCATTAGATGCAAAACTTTCATGCTTGAATCATCTTCTTACATTTGACTGGAATGCTGTTTTTCTGTTGCCATTTTTAATTGAATATGCATGAGTGAGCTGCTCAGAATCTACTTTTTTCTCTTGTTGCTTCAGTTTGCAATTAATTTAGTGACTAGATGTTTCATAATCAGTAGTGTCTTTGTAATGAGGAGAACAAGCATGTCTTTCAAGATGTTAACAGGCACTTTGTTCCAGCTCAACCCTAAACCAGTGCTGCAACATGACCTTCAGCATGTCCAACACATATGATAAGATGTGAAAAAAGGCTGACATTAATTAAGTGGAACACAAAAACAGCTTTCCCTAAATTTTGATCCTCATTGGGTGCTTTCACACCTAAAAGTCCAACATTGGTTCGGTTAGTTTTGGTTTCACAGACTAAAGAACTTTACATGTCATAACCTCGTCCTGTCATCATCACCTATATGGGCTGCGTGTCCCTAAATTTGATATTGATTGGTCTGTCTGATGTCGTCATAACCCTTTTGTGGCCGTCTATGGCCTTTTATGATGAATGAACAGATCGTTGTCACCATAATATCATTATGGCAGTACTATCAGCAGTACCGAAGTGAAACAACAACTTAAAAGTATCCGTTTTTTCCTGTTTACTCTATAAAGTCGTCAGACCAGATGTCAATTAAACATCTGGCCTCCTCCTGTCCCCATGTGTTCCTGCAACTCATTTTGTTTTGGTCATATCCTGTCGTAATTTCCTGTAATTAATCTGAAAGTCCAGACCATCCAAAAAATGTTTTCACGCTAGAAATAAACTGAACCGTGGTTCAGTTTGATCTGGACTGGGATCACCTCTTTTTGCCAGACCAAAGTCTGGCTTTTTGGTCCTTTATTTAGGTCAACTGCAGAAGGTAACCGCTCTTTATTTGAAGCAGGCTTGTATTAGAGACAGGCCTTTATTTCTAATTCCCTTTGTCTGATAATTGTGCTGGGCATCATTCAGAATTTTTTGTTAGTTAGGTAGCGTTTTGCTAACATTAGCTAATCTCATGTTGCTTTTGCAGGCGGCCCAGCAAAATCTCTTTAATCACACTCAAAAATGTGGTTTTCTTTCCAACATAGACAAGTCTAGCACCTAGTATATCTAAGTACTGGAAACAAGGAAAAGAGAAAGTTGACAGAGGCATCAACACAGAGTGAAAAGGGGCGGGACTTAAGAAGAGTCAATTAGGCTACCAACATAAACCACCATGTTCTGAACAAACACACAGACAAAAAGTAATATTTACATTTTGGAAAATAAAACGGGAAACTTAACAGACTGCTCAGTCCAATACAAGGCATGATGGGAAATGTGTGCCATCACTACAATATTTTTGTACGAAGCCTCACTCCTGTTTTCCCAGTTAAAATTGAATGCTTTATGCTTATAATACAAACTCAACACTTTTCAAATTAAAAGCCCTCTGTGGGCAGTGCAAGGTCGTTACGAGATGGTGAGAAACTTAAAATTAAATTGTTAAATGTACGTTGTGGCCATTCATGACGTTTTTTTGTAAGTTTGAGTCCTGGGGAGACGCCTGGTTTAGGCCACACACAACAGATCTCCTATGTGCACACGGCATGTGAACTATCAGCACGTATTGATCACCTGAACAGCCACTGAACACGTCTCACTGCTGCTCACTTCATCACTGATGGATCCATTAATTGTCATTTAAGTGCCGAACGAGCTTCGATTCATTTTGCTGTTTGTTTTTATGGGCTGCAATCACGTAACTGCTTTACTTATTCTAATGAGTGCTTACATCTTCCCTGCTTCCTGCCTGCATTTTAGGACTTCTTTATGATCAATAACAGCAAACAGGTGAGTGCACTTACACTACAGTTGATGTACAGTCGTGGGTGTTATGTACGTCGTGTCCTATCGCACTTTCAGCTACGTCCTCTTCCTTAATGTGTGTCCAACAGACTAAACAGCCTGTGAGACTTTTGTTCAGAGTTGTGTTTGCATGTATTCATGAATGTGTGACTGTTTTCAAAGTGTCTGTACTGTATTTTCTCTGGTTTGGGATTTTAGGGTGTTATCGTCATTGTTGTGTGTCTGTGGGTGACTGTAACTAAAACTAACTGGTGCACGTTAATTAAAATATCCAGTTTCACTCTGACCTCTTCATCACTTTGCTGACAGAAAGAGGCAGAGGACGACACGCTGAGCTCTAAAAAAGTCAAGGAGCTGTCAGTCATCGATGGCCGTCGAGCTCAAAACTGCAACATCCTCCTCTCGCGGTGGGTTTATTTCAGCATCCCGACACTCATATAAAACATCACTGACACCTCACAGGTTATTATATATTTTTAATGGGACCCTCTGTTGTGTGTTGCAGGCTGAAGCTTTCAAACGAGGAGATCAAGAGAGCCATTCTAACCATGGACGAACAGGAGGACCTTCCCAAAGACATGCTGGAGCAGGTACGTCACAAACACAGCAGCAGCTCTCATGCACTGTGTTTAAACGCACCAGGTCATATTCTGCTTTCTCCTGTAAGCTGACTTCTTATGAGTCATGTGAACCAGAAACCAGGTTTCTCTAAGTAGATTTTCTCCTGTAGATCTCACATTTCTTGTCCCTATTCTGCGTCTGATTGGCTGGAGTATAAAACATTGCTCATCCAATCATAACACA
Organism: Lutjanus argentimaculatus; assembly: GCA_034769285.1. Lineage (NCBI taxonomy): Eukaryota > Metazoa > Chordata > Actinopteri > Lutjaniformes > Lutjanidae > Lutjanus > Lutjanus argentimaculatus. The sequence goes on from JAWZSL010000001.1 coordinate 48,607,341, forward strand.
GAAGTGTTCTCTGGAAGGAAGTTGTTAAATTTTCACTCCGCAAGCCTTTCAATCATTCATTCATAGTTAAGACGCATTCATATCGAAACTATATTATATACTGCACTATATGATAAACTCTGTTTGGACTGTAGTGCTCATTTTTGGACATGCAGTTGTTATATTGCTCCTTTAAATAAAGAGTGTTTTCCTGCCCCCTTCAGCTGCTGAAGTTTGTCCCAGAGAAGAGCGACGTGGATCTCCTGGAGGAGCACAAACACGAGCTCGACCGGATGGCAAAACCTGACCGCTTCCTCTACGAGATGAGCAGGTGTTTTATTTATAGAGGCTACCTTTTTTTTTTTTTTGATTCTGTATTAAACAGGTACAAACATGAGACCCAGCAGCTTCAGGTCAGTGAAGCAGTCTGCAGATCAGACCTGCTGAGGAACAATAGCCATTGTTTCCTGTTAGTCAGAGCAGATAAATGAAATGACACATGGGTTTCTACCGAGCAGGGAACAATAGCCGTCTGTGTGGATCATTATTTCTAAATGATGTTGGTGAATAAATAGAGTCTGTAATGTAATAACAGTATTTGTGTTATGTAAACAGTGTCACGTAAGATAAAAGGAACAATGGGAACAAAAAAAAAGTTTTCTGTTTTGTTTTTAGTGATTTACTGTAGTTGGGCAGTTTTGTGTCATTTGAGTTTACTCAGAGTACAGAATGAACTGGAGGACAGATGTCACTGTGGCATTCATTAGCTGCAGAGCCGGTGGTTTATAAGCTGAAATCCAAAATGCTGCCATAAATAAGCTTCATTACCACAACTCAAACTTTATATGAGCCATTTAAGAAAGCACGCGGGCGGCGTGCCTCAGTTTACTCAAGCACATTGTCCACGTTTGTGGCTTTTGTCTGAATGTGTGGATTTCCGTTCCTAATTTATTATTTTTGTCTATTTTTGTTCTCCTCTGACACGGATTTTCCATCTCCTGAACAGGATAAACCACTACCAGCAGAGGCTGCAGTCTTTATACTTCAAAAAGAAGTTTGCAGAGAGGATAGCCGAGATGAAACCCAAAGTGGAAGGTGGGAAAAGTCTCATTAATACAAATGTGTTTCTTTTTTTTTTCCTGACATATATTCTTAATATCAAAAATATAACAGGATAAAAAAAACTCCAAGATTAAATACATTTCAGAGAAACTTTATAGACTTTATAATTTCAGACAGTACCCGACTTTTCTTTCTTGTAAATTTCAAAACTCAGAAAGTCTGAGTTTTTTCTTGGAATATTACTCCCCTCCCCCAGCTCTGTAATTCTTTTTTTTCAAACATCTTTTTCTTGTGAACTGGTGACTTTTTTACCTCAGAAATTTACAACTTTAATCTGGGAAATCTTTGCGTTTTTTTCTTGAAATGTGACTCCTTTTTACCTTTTCCTTTTAAACTTTCTTCTTTTCTTTTTCTAGTAAATTTGTGAGTTTTTTCTCAGAAATTTACAACTTAAACCTTTGAAATTCTGAGATGTTTTTTTTTTTTTTTTACACCTACCACCCCCAGTTCTATTGTTTTTTTTTTGCCATAAGAAACAGATGACTGATGACTGAGTTCATTAAGTGAGAAAAGTGTTCTTTCCTATCTGTTGTGATCCCAGTTAGCCTCTAAAATCCTAAAGTTTTTTATTTTCAGCTTTTTACTATTTGCAAGGACAATGATGAGCGAGCTGCCTGAGTCAAAAAATGACCTAAAACATGAGTTTTCTTTGTGTTTTGGTGTCTCAGCTCTGACCAGGGCTCTAAGGAGATTTTAAACAGCAAAAGCCTGAAGCACTGTTGGAGGTGGTGCTGGCCTTTGGAAACTTCATGAACAAGGGTCAGAGGGGGAACGCGTACGGCTTCAAGGTGTCGTCACTCAACAAGATCGCTGATACCAAATCCAGCATCGACAAGTAAGAACATTTTTCTGTTGTAACATCAAAACTTGCAGACAGCAACATAAAGAACAGCATGAAATCTATAAAGGTCACATCTGGACGAGGGAATGTGATACGGGTGAAACTCCACATGGTTATTCATATCTCAACCTGCATAATAAAAACAATATATTGCACATTTGACACGTTCACTCGGTGCGTCTGCACCGTACGTCTCTGTGTTTGCAGAAACATCACTCTCCTGCACTACCTGATCACCATCCTGGAGAAGAAATACCCCAAAGTCCTGATGTTCCAGGAGGACCTGCAGAGCATCTCTGAGGCAGCCAAAGTCAAGTAAGTGGAGCTGTGGAGAACCTGCTGTCAACATACACCTGGTTCTCTTCTTTAGGAAAAGGACTGTGAGCATAAATGGACATATGATCATCTGATATTGATCACAGGCCTCTGAATTTAATCAAATCGAAATTGTATCGTACCAGCAAATATTGTATTATTGTCCAAAGAATCAATATAATATTATATTGTGATGAAACCTGTGACTTACACCCTTTATTGTTGTTTAAACATGTTGGCTTTTTAAATAATTTAGCTACTACAATAAAAACATTTAAATATTCCCTTTTCTTATATTTTGGAGCGCCTGGATTGTCTTCCTGTTTATCCTGCTTCTCTTGTTTGTTGTCCATTTTATATTAAACCATCACTTTTCTTTTTTTGCAGCATGACTGAGCTAGAAAAGGATATCGGCAACCTACGGAGCGGCTTGAAAAGCGTGGAGAGTGTGAGTCACAAAGATCTATGAGATAATGCCTGTTGCTCACGCTGTTACACAATGTTTATCACACGTCTACCGCGGCTCTCCTTTCATGTTTCCTTCAATTTCCCCTCTCCCGGATCGTTTTTTTAGGAGCTGGAATATCAAAAGAAGCGGCCGCAGGAGCTGGGAGACAAGTTTGTGTCGGTGGTGAGTCAGTTCATCACCGTGGCCAGCTTCAGCTTCTCGGACGTGGAGGACTCGCTCACCGAGGCCAAAGAGCTGGTAGGTCACCGCAGCTGCACGGCCCGTCTGACCGGACAGCACCACTCTCACTTGTAGACACAGACGCTGAAAGCTCGCATCCCATTTCCTCTCCAGCGCAGCTGTTTCTACACGCCTTGTTGACCTCATCAGTCACCTCTGTAGGAAAGCGAACAGCAGGAGTGAAGTGTTTCAGCTTCCTGCAGCAGCACCACTGACGCTTTTATTAGTGAGCCTGCTCGCTGTGTGCCGGTCAAAGACAGAAACCAGAAACAGTTACATGTTATTTTACAACATTATGATCAGTGTTGTGTTTCTCACTGACTTTGATCAGACCTTCCAGCCTAACATAGGATTTTGTGAATGCTTTTTTATCAAACTTGATGTTAGATTTTAGTGTGGGTGGCTCTTGTAAAAGGAAGAAACAAACCTGGATTTTGCAGACATTTAAAAAAAAAAAAACACATTTTCCCACGTACCTGTAGTGCTGTTTATCCAACTAGATTGTTTTTGAGTCGAGCTGTAGAGATATCAGCTGTAGAGATGTCTGCCTTCTCTGTAATATAATGGGACTAAATGGTACTCAGCTCATCTCTACAACAGTGTCTCTTTACAGAAATCCTGACCTGGTTACTCAAGATAATCCACAGACTTTTTTGTGAGCAGTTTAACATAGAAACTACTGTCAACTCCCATCAGCTGGCTCGTTCTCGTGATGGTGCAGGATGTAAACATCAACGGCGTCCTCGTCAGCACAGCATCCACGAATGTATGCAGGCTTCCTCCTGTGCAGAGATACCGTTGGCAGGATGTACGTTCAGTAGAAAGAAAACGGTTCCCACATGAAACTGCTCACAACAAAGTCTGTGGATTACAGGGACAGTTCACCCAAAAATGAAACTTTAGTCATGATCTACTCACCCTCATGCCGATTGAAGGTCAGGTTAAGTTTTTTTTAGTCCACAAAACACTTCTGGAATTTCACAGGAAAACAGCGTTGCAGAATCTCCCAAACAATGGAAGTAAATGGTGACCAGTGTTCAAATGAAGAAAAACATGAAATGCCTCCACACTCCTCGTCTGGTGTAATCCAAGTCTCCTACAGCCATAGTTCATTTAAGGGTGAACTATCCCTTTAATTTGAGAACCCACGTCACAATTTATTGAAAGAGACGTTGCTGTTAGGGACGTAACAATATCAGTTTTCGCAGTAAAAATATCTGTGACAGTGTATACTATGATATTACATAATTAATTATTTTATTATTTATTTTATAAGAGGACTGTTACTGACTGCTTTGTCTTTTTTGTTTTGCAGTTAACAGACAATTATTTCAATTCCATTTTTTTGCAGATGCTTACGTCATGTCTGGCTGCTTTTATTTTATTTACTTAAATTTTATACAAACAAAAAATGCTGTACACATATTTATAAAGGACATATCATGATAAATATCGTATTATTGTACCTTGAGTTTTTAGTATCGTTACATCATGTATTTTTTTGGTGCTTTGAGCACCACAAGCTGAGTGTCACCTAGTTTCATTATACTGGAGAGAAGGCAGACATCTCCACAGCCGATATCTCCAAAACTCTGCAGTTCAAAAACAATCTAGATGGATAAATATCACTACAGGTAAGAGGAGAAATATGTATTTCTGATTTTGCGGTGAACTGTCCCTTTAAGGGTTTTTTACTACCAGAAATCTGAGCATATTCACCTTTCTAGGGAGAGCTTGACACCCTGAAGTTAAATTTATGTGTCTGTCCATGTTTATTGGTGTGAGACAGGAAGAGTTTTTATCTTTGAGCCCCACTGTGTGTGTGTGTGTGTGTGTGTGTGTGTGCTACATTGACCCAAAGCGCTCAGCTGGTCACATGGCAACCATTAGCTTCTGTGAATCATTTACGGTGTCCCACAGTTAAATATTTGAGAGTGTTTACAGTGGTCCTCTGAGCTCATGATTGAGAGACAGAGGAACACGGTGACCCTTGAAACAGCTCCCTGCATTTGGTTTGTGTGTGTGTGTGTGAGCATTAGGGAACCAAATGTTGTGCATTCTCCTTAACTCATCGTCGAAAAACGCTAACAATCGATTATCTATTAATCATAATAATTAATTAGATACGAACGGCACTATTTTTCTCTATTTTTCATTTTTTCTTCATTTTAAAGGAGAAGTCAGTAATATATTTACTGTAATAAATAATAAAATGACCATGATATGTCATCAGAGATTAAGGAAACAACAACACTACAGCCGCGGTGTCCTACTTATTTGCCTGTTTCACGTTAACTACAGTTAAAATTAAAGCCAAATGTTCAATGAATGAGTTATTGTCTTTTATGAGCCATAAGAAATCATTCATAATCTTTTGGAAGGAGTAGATGTTTATAACGGTTAAATTGAGCAAAATGTTAATGGAGTCTGGCAGACAGTCACCAAACTCAAACTCCAGGGTGTGTTTTCAGAGTCGTGGGCTTCACTTTACGTTGACAGACAACTGACAGTTATAAACAGCTGATCAACTTACAGTGTCGGACTCGTCGTCTCTTCTTATTGTCAGATTGCGATGTTGCGCTCGTCTTGTGCTCCTGCAGTGTTTCTGCAGCCTGCCTGAGCTTCCTCAAGTCTGGGGAGGAGGGGGCAGGGGGAAACGACTCGCTTCAACCACAGACTGAATATTAAAAAAGGATTTCAACCTATTTAACATACAGTTTGCGGCTCCAGCTCACTGTTTGGACTACAGTACTCATTTTTGTACGCACGTTCATATCGTTTAAGTTGAAGTTTTATGTTTCTTTACTCAACAAATAGTTCTGCCAAACGAAATAATGTCAAATGAGGCAGGGTTACTCCTTCAATACTATTGATTGACAGCAATTAATCAATGAATGATTAATCATTAACACCCCCAGTGAGCATGTAATAAAACTTTTCCAGAGTAAAGAGTAAATGTAAAGAAGAAAAATTAGATTTTAGGTATTTTAGTCACAGAAATCATGTCCTCTTGATTCCTGGTGAGTAAAAAGCATCTTTGCTGCACCTGGTAGAGTTTGCGTGTGATGGACAGATCTGCCGTTAACATACACATCTCAGAAGGTATATGTGCTCAGCATGATCTCACATCTGGATGTTCTCCTTTTTAACTTACTGTGAAAAACACTCAGCAAACACGTTGCCTTAATTTGGGCTCTGGCTCCGGTCTCTGGCCTCGGCTGTAATCAGTAGCCGGTCAGATCTGGGTTAACGCGGGCTTCAAAGCCCAACTACTGGTACCCTGCTCTTATTTCAAAGAGCTCAGACCTAATGAGCCTCCTGTAAACCAGTCAAAGAGCGAGTAAAACATGGTTCTGCTGTGTCCTGCTGTAAATCTTAAGCCCACGTGTGCCCCCTTCTTTCTCTCCGCTCCCACAGTTCCAGAAGGCACTAAAGCACTTCGGCGAGGATGCCAGCAAGATGCAGCCAGATGAGTTCTTTGGCATCTTCGACCAGTTCCTGCAGTCGTTCGCTGAGGCTCAGCAGGAGAACGAGAACATGCGAAAACGCAAAGAGGAGGAGGAGCGCAGGGCCAAAATGGAAGCACAGGTACGTGTGATCGTTCCCCGTTTCCATGTGATCTTTAACAAAAAGAACCACAACCATCATTAAAACACTTTATAAACAGTTAAACAGTTTATAATTATATAGTCGAATCTGAAATATTCTAGAAATTCATTTAGAGTTATAGTGAGACTATGTTACTTTTGAGAGAAGATAAATAACACAAGTTAAAGTCATGACCACGAGCCCTTAATTAATTCAGTTTGTCATTATGTTTAAATATCCTCTTGTGACCACAGTGGCCTGTTTAGCAAAAGTCACATAGTCTTGCTTAAAAAGAAAAGTTTGACATTTTGGGAAATATGTCCATTAGTCCTCTTGCTGAGTGTTAATGAGAAGATCGATCCCTCTCTCATATCTGTCCTTTCAGTAATAAGTTACAGCCAGCAGCTTGTTAGCTCAGCTAGCCTGGCTCTGTCAGAAGGCAACAAAATCCACCTATCATCACGTCTAAAGCTCACTAATTATCATGTTATATCTTGTTCGTACAAAGTGTGTGGGGGAAAAAAAGTGTAAACACAGCAAGCCCAGCCCAAAAGACTGCTTTTGAGGCTTTTTAGATTTTGTTACTGTTGCTTCCCCATTTCTAGTCAACATGCTAAGCTAACTGGCTGCTAGCTGTAGTTCAGGATTTAAAGGGTAACTTTGGTATTTTTCAACCTGGATGCTGTTTTCTCATATATTTGTGTCTAAGTGTCTAATTGGGACAATTTTTGAAACTGGTCCGGTGTTGAGGGTTAGGGTTAGAAAAAAGAGCTTGTTTTGCCTCTGACAGGCTCCAGTTGTTATCTTAAGTGTCTGACAACGTTATGGAAGGGATCACTACAGAGAGAGACCTTTTTTTCAGATAGTAAGATTAGAAACAGCCATTTAATTGTAACATCATCTTCATTTAAACAAGACGGAATCAAAATAAACCTCACCAAAAACATTTTGGTTCGTCTCTCCACTGTTCCAGCAATCACCGGCTTTGATTGTTTGGTTGAAATAAAACTTTTATTCACCATGTTAGATGTGAAAATATTAGGACAGGAGCGAGAGGGAGGTCTGACATCAGAGGAGCATCGGGGAGAAACGGCGTGTACAGACAGAATATTTTAACATCTACCTCGGTGAATTAATGTTTTATTTGGAACAGACCAGAGTTGGTGATTGTTGGAGCAGTAGAAAGACGAGCCGAGATATTTTTGGTGCGTTTTATTTTGTTTCCGTCACCTTTGAATGATGTTAAAATTACAGTTTTGCAAAGGGAGTCGGGTTAGGTTGGCGAGAGCAATAAAACAGATGTTTCCAGTTAAACAAAACATAGTTTACTCTTAAAAACAAGGTCTATCTCTGTAGGGAACCTCCCCCTAATGTAGTCAGACACTTAGAATAACAGTCGGAGTCTGTCAGTGGAAAAAACAAGCACTTTTAGAGGATGTAATTGACGGTGTGCAGTTGCCCAGAGGGATTATGTTGTCTGTCTGCTGTAGAGTTCTGCTCCAGTACTGAATCAGTTTCAAAAATTGTTGCCACCCTTTCTTGCTCTTACCCTTCAAATCAGCTAGCTTAGCATTAAGACTAGAACTAGGAGGAAACAAGTAGTTTGTGTCTTAAAGGGTAACTTCAGTGACCTTTGGACAGAGCAAGATATGAGAGTGTTATCAATTTTCTCAACTAGAGGCAAGAAAGCAATTAAGTGCAAACTATTTCTTTAATGCAAAGTTCAGAGGGAATTGTTTCATTAAACACAATCATTTCTATGTGTGTGTCACCAGCTGAAGGAGCAGAGGGAGAAGGAGCGAAAGGCACGGAAAGCGAAGGCGAACGGGGAGGACGACGGCGGCGAGTTTGACGACTTGGTGTCGGCGCTGCGATCGGGCGAGGTCTTCGACAAGGACTTGTCCAAGATGAAACGCAACCGCAAGCGCATCAACAACCAGACCACGGACTCGAGCAGAGAGCGACCGGTCACGAAGCTCAACTTCTGAGCGGAGATGAGCTCACCACCCTCGTTCTCATCACTAGTTTCCCCTCTGGGTCGAACTGACACGCACATTCCTCCGTCTGCATCCTCCTCCATTCCCACCCAGCTCGGCTTCATGGCTGCAGAGCCACACAGACAGCACAACACGTTTTAGACCTTTTATCCTCTCAGATCTTCATGTTAACCGGAGCAGAAGCCAAAAGTTGTTATTAACGACCAAATCTGATAATTCCCCGTTGGAGGATCAGCGTGGTCCATCGTTTTAAGAAGTTGTCGTGCAGAAACAGAACGTTTATCCCCACCCCACCCCCACCCCGGAGACCAAGAGTTTCCTTCCAGGTGTACGAGATTGTTTGAGAGGAACCGTTCTGTGCTGTTTTTGTACGTCAGAATCTATGCACAGAGCGAAACGTGCAGCTAGCAGACTCCTTCAGGGCTCGACGCTCGATCCAAAACAGGAAGACGATTCCATTTAAAAAAAACACGAGGGGCCATTTTGTACGGACTGATTTCGTAGGTTGAGAGGGGCTGCTTTCATGCACCTGAACTGTCCGAGAGAGAGCCTGAACCTGAACTTCCTCTCGACGCTGCGTCGTTCGACAGACGCGATTTCGAGTGACGCAGCTGAGAAGCAGAGGTTTCTTTTCTATTCATCATTATTGACGTGCAGCATTTCTATACCTGATCACTGTCTGTTTTTATTTGAACTTTTTTTTTTCCTGTTAAGAGCTGGCCTTAACTCTGTTGATTTTAATTGTTGAGTGGGTACTCTCAAAAGGCCTGGGCCTAATCTGCAATTTCTCAACAAGTGTGGACACTCATGTCATAGATTACATATATCTATATATAAGGTTGCGTGCTTGTTACACATGCACATATAAATTCATAATTACTATGCTAAATGCCATTAAAACCCAGACCCAAATAGATGCAATACACTTGTTTTTTCCCCTCTGATGGGAGTGCCCTCCTTTACGTTTTTATTAAATATGATGAAATATGTTCTCTGTGAACACTAGCTGGATTTACACCGCTCAAAAAAGAAAGAAAAGAAAAAAGATATAAAAAAGACACAAAACCCTGATTGTTTTACTGATTTTAAACTGATCCACATGTGATGTTTTCATTCTCGGAAAAAAAAAAACATCACATGTGGACGTGAAGAAACCTTTGATTTGAATTTTCTCCCCTCAGCTGTGTGAATCCATCCAGTGACAAACTCCTCCATTGGACTTTTATAATTTAAATATTGCCTTCCATTGTACAATGACCTGATGATAATAAATGGGAGAAAACAGTTCTGAGTTTTTGTTTTTAGTTAACGTGCACCTGAATGAACTCTTACGTATTTACTTTGGAGTCAGAAAGTCATTTATTACTTCAGTAATATCAATCAGTGGATATAAAAGGGGACCTTACGTATATAAAGTAACTTCAAAGACCCAGCCTGGCTTATGCGCCATCTACTGGTCCATATCTGCTATTGAACAGATACTTGACCTCTTACGTTTAAAGGAGAAATCTGTAATATATTCACTGTAGTAAATCATAAAATGATGTTAATATGTCAAAGATTAAGGAAACATGCTAAGTTGAAATACTCAATTCTCTGACAACAACTCTACAGCCAACATGTTCTCCTTTTCCTTTGAAATTTCAATTCTGGTGCAGAAAGTCTGTTATTTTTTTGCCCATTTCGGTTTTTAATAAGAGTTCAAATTAATGCAGAACGTTCACCAAACAAGTCTGTCTGTTTAACTTTACATTGACAGATAACTGGCAGCAATAAACAGCTGATCAACTTACAGTTTAAACTTTAAATTCACAATAAAAACTAACTTGATGAAAAAAAGAAACTGTTCACTGGTTAAAGGCTTAATAAGTATTATTTATTGATTATCTATTACAACTTTGAAGTCAAATTTCAGGATGCAATGAGAATATTTTACTTAGTCCAGATTTGTTTTGCCTTTGCTCCAAATTACATGAATTTTCTGCACTTTCTGTTTGGTAAAACTATGTTCAGGGTAACATCCAGCTTCAGATCACATCATTTACTTCACTTGACTCTCAGGTGAGGACATGGTAATTTACATATTTCTTAAAACAAGGTTAGTCCTCAATACATGTGGATAATTTTACCCACAATTAAAGGAAAACATTTCTTAAATTTACTACTCCAGTAAATCAGGCCATAATTAACTCATACAAGGAAAACTAATAGAACTTTAACACGATTAAAGATGGATCTAACACTCCTCTTGGAGAGCTTACAGGTATTATGTAAAGCAGAGGTGGGTGGAAACGACTTACAAGTGAAGCACAGGAGTAAAAACAGTTTAAGGAATGAGCACTTTTCATGTTCTCTTTTTAACAGTACTTCTACTCTTTACTTGAGTGTATTTTTGAGTTTTTAATTTGCTACATTTGCAATTTATCCCCTTGTTACAGCTGGTAAGTAGCTGAAAATGTAAAAAATGTGAAAATGTTAGCTTGCTAATATTAGCTATGATAATATTTCACATGGAACATTAATCTTTGATTTTACTGACACGAACTTATCTTGTACAAAGTGAGTGTTGGGCTTTTAAATTGGTGTTTATTGTGTTTTAGAAAGCAGTTAAACCCACATGATGCCAACTTCAAAGTTACTTTCATATTTGTAGTACAGGCTAAAAAATATTAAAATGGATAGTAACTTGTACTTTGAGTAATTTGTTAATCAGGTACTTTTTCACTTTTACTTGAGTGTTTTGGTTTTTTTTTCCAGTTCTCTACCCACTGCTGTGTATCACCGTGTTCAAAAACAAAACCTGTAACTGAGGCTCACTTCAGCAGGAAACCATGTGTCAGCTTGTCGTCAGCCTCCTGCACAAAGCGTGAAACTCCGGTGTAAAAAGCTCTGCCGGCAACTTCCACCACCACGGCCCTGAAGTCTCCGCACTTTGTCTCCTGAAGAGACACAAAACAGAATCACAAACACCTCCGTGAACAGAAGTTTATACACTGAGTTTTGTTTTAAATTACACAAAACATTTTCAGTCTTTCATTTCTGAAGACATTCTGGGCCACAGGCGAACCAGTTCAGCTCAGACATACTTCAGCGGGCAATATTTCACGTGCAATAAGGGGAATAAGAAAAAACTTGAATTGTGCAACATCAACAAACTGTTTTGGGGCAAAATTACCACAAAGAGACTCACTGCAGAGAATTTAAAACAATGACAAAGAGACACAAAACTACTACGACGACACGCAGAACTAAAGAGACACAAACCAACAACAGACAACACAGAAAGAACCACAGAGAGAGATCAAAACGATGACAAAGAGACACACAGAACTAGAGAGAGACACAAAACAACCATAAAGACACTCAAAATGACCAAGAGACCCCAAACATCCACAAAGATACACAACTAGGCACAAAACAAACAAAAAACACTCCACAACCACACACAGAAATCAAAGCAACACAACTACAGAGAGACACAACAAACACAAGGAGAATCAAAATAAAACCACAACACTCAAATTGATTACAAAGATACACAACTACTAGATGCAAAACACACAAAAAAACACTTAAAACAACTACAAAGACACAAAATGACTGCAAAACACAAACACAACCACTACAGAGAGACACAAAATGACCACAAAGACAAAAAAACAACCACTAAAAGACAAAAAATGACAGAGACACAAAATCCACAAGGAAACTCAGAAAGACTACAAACACACGCAACAACTACAGAGAGACTCCAAACAACTAGGCTGCAGAGACAACGTCCACGATGACACAAAAGAAGGAGACAGGTCTGGTACCTGGACAGCTTTCCCTGTGAACTGGGATCCAGTGGCTCCGCTCTGAAACGTCCTGGTCTGGTTCAGCCGGATGAGACCTTTGTGATACTGGAGAGCCACTCGAGCTGTGACACCAGAACCAGTCGGGCTTCTGTCCACCTGAAAACAGAGATTTTAAAACAGTTAAGACACGACTGATGAGACAGCTGGTGTCCGGTCTGTACTTTTTATTTCCTCTCAGGATCAGTGTCAGTAAGATACCTGAGCTTCTGCGAACACGCACACGTTGGCGGTGGCGTCAGAGGAGTGGTCGTCTTTGCCGTCTGTGAGGATGGTGCCGTACAGGAAGGCCAGATCGTCGCTGGTTGGGTGGTGCAGCTTCACCTGCAGGAGAGAAAATGTCAAGACTGTCAAATAAACAAATTTACACCTACAGATTTCCACTGTGTGTCACCCAAGTCTCTTTTTGTGCAGAAATCCTTCAGGAGCTTCATGTGCTGCTCTCTGTGTGGCCTGTAGGGGGCGCTGCTGCCTGTGTCACATCATAACTCTGCTCTGCTGCAGGCAGGAAAAAAAATATTAACAGAGAGATTAAAGTACTGTCGTGCAGAGCTGCAACAAACGATTGTTTTCTTATTGATTAATCTGTCGTTCAATTTCTCTGATAACTGATTCATTGTTTGGTTCTTAATTTGTCAGAAAATGGCGAAAAATGTTGATCAGTGTTTACGAAAAGCCCAAATGTCCTCAAATGTCTTGTTTTGTCCACAGAATTCAGAAAATAATTAACTTGTGATCTGGAGGTACGGGTGTTTAAATAAATATTTGCAGTCTCAGCTTCTGTAAATTGCAAACTTCCTGTGTAAATCAGGCCCCCTTCATTAGCCCAAAATTTATTAGATGTTTAAATGCCTTTATCGCCTCTCTGAATCTGGAGTTTTAACGATGAATTGTCAACTATTAAAATTAATCACCAATTTTTCTGACAATCCATTAAAGTCATTTAAAAAAAATCCATGTTGTCTGATTTCAGCATCTTAAATGTGAATATTTTCTGGTTTCTTTACTCCGACAGTTCACAGTTTTACAGTCTGATTTACTCAAAACTAAACAAGACATTTGAGGACGACATCTCAGGCTTTAGGAAACACATTTTTTACTATTTTTTATGGACCCAACAGCTGATCATGAAAATGATTGACAGGTTAATTGACAATTAAAATAATTGAGTTCCTGCCCAAACAAGCTGTCTGACTCAATTACACGCAGAACCCAGCTGTCAATTATGAAACCATCTGGGAAAAACGTATTTGACGGGTTTTTTGATATTTTACTTTGGCCCACATCCCATCTGCTGATGAACCCATGCTGCAGCCAGCCAGCAGGGGGCGATCCAGATGTTTTGTTTCCACTTTTAGGGAGCTCTCATGTTCATGTTGATCTTTATATGTCAGTGGTTTGAACTGAGAACACTGGTCTCATTCACAAACCGTTCTTAAGAAGAAATTTCTGATTAAAACCCACTTACACAGTTTTCACAAAGGTTCTGGCCTTCAATGTTTTCTAATGTGGGATTTGTTCTTAGCTAAGAACTGAATCTAAGATCACTTAAGAGCACAACTACACACATTTGTGATTAAATTTTCTTCAATTCCACTGATGTATAATATTGTAGTATTTAAATGACAAACATATTTTTTTAATTTATAATATTTTTAATAATTATTTTCAATATTTTACAAAGCATTGTGGTCTTTAAAATAAATAATCTGACTTTATAGTGTGATGATAGTTTGTGATTAATCTCAAGAAAGAATCACATCACAAATCAAGCAGATTTCAGTTCATATCTTTCAGACATCATCTGAAATCAGATGTGGGGCATTTAAACAGGACCTGGAACCATTGTTGTGACCTTTGGCAGTTTTAAAATTATGCAATAAAAGCAAACGTTCTGAATACAAACTGAGCACTGAAGTAACACTTTTTAAAACACAATAACAAACACAATTCATAAAATGTTTACCGGCTTTTAGGTTTTTCACACTGGTGTTTAAATGTGTCACTGTTTCATGGTTTTGCAGATTTTAGGTCAAATTTACCGTCAAATGATGTTAATTCTGAAAAACACTTCTGATTCCAAGATGGCCGAGGAGATAAAACCGCTGACAGCGCTCCACCGTCTTTAGATTTTTGTTTGGGAATTTCTCTCTCAACTTGTCTGAGCGTGCACATGGCCCAGCAGTCTCATGCCCTTATATGGTCATTGGTGGGGTGTTTACCTGTGCTAATTAATTAAGAACAACATCTGCAGTTTAAGAACATCTTTGTGAACCTGTGTTAGACTTTTCTTCCGATCTTTTTAAGGAACAAATTTCAGAATAAACATTGGTGAATGAGGCCCGTCGTGTGTGACGACTGAACACAGGTGACAAGATGAACTTCTCACCTGAGATTTGACCGCTTTGGTCACCGCTGTGGCTGCGTCCACCAGATCTCGAGTCCTGGACTTGGTGACATCAAGGCCAAACCTCTGGGCGTTTACGAAGGCGTAGAAGGCTCCTCCGTAGCTGATGTCGACCGTCACGTCACCAAACCCTTCCACTGTCACCGTCACATCTGGAGAGAAGTCATTTATTTAAGTCCCGCAGGATATAAACCCACCTGAGATCAGTTCTGAGGGGGTGGGGTTAGGGGTTAGGGTTAGGGTTACCTGTAGCGAACGCAAACGCCGACACGCTGAGAAACCTCACTCCTCCTGTTTTTCCCTCAGAGTACTCAACAAACGCCTTCACCAGCCCGCAGGGACAGTGGATGTTCACCTGGGTCTCTGGTGACCGTGGCTCCTTCACCAGTTTGTAGTCCACGGCGAAGCGCCCCAGCGCGATGACGGCGTGCCCGCACATGGTGCTGTAGCCCTCGTTGTGCATGAACAGCACCCCGAGGTCGGCCTCGGGCAGCTCGCTGTCCACGATCAGCGCTCCGTACATGTCGTAGTGTCCCCGCGGCTCGTACATCAGCACCCTCCTCAGGTGGTCCAGGTGTTCCCGGACGTAACGGCGCTTGGACAGCACGCTGTCACCTTTGACCTCCGGGTAGCCGCTGAGGATGACCCGTAAAGGCTCTCCGCCTGTGTGCATGTCGACCACCGAGAGCTCGTCTCCGTCGTGAGGTGGAAGCTGCACGTCCATCTCAGAGCTGATTTAAAACAAATTAAAAACAAACCTTTGAGGCCAAAATAGAAACAAATATTCACCGTTTAATATCACACAGTCCAGCTTGTTTCTAACATTATTTTAGCTCATTTCTAGACTCAAAAAGGTCCACGTGTCATTCTTCAGCCTCTGAGTTCCTTCACACCACTTGGGTCTCAAGATCTCAATATAGAGACACAGACTGAGGTTTGGACGTGTCCACCTGTCATCTATTTGTGCCCGTCACAGGGTTTTATAATGCAAAGTCGTCCTCTGGTCTATAAAAATCATGACAAAGACAGATTTGCTGTTTAGAGGGATCTATAACAGAATGCATTCAGTTAATTTAACATGTGTTCTTCTTTAAACGCAGGCATATTTCTGAGGTGGTAATTTGAATCAGTCATAAGGGCCCCATTCTCCACCCAACACATTGTTGGAGGGCCCCTCACCACCCCACAGCATGCCAACGTGCCAGCATTGACCCTCAGAAATAGGGAGGATTTCAAAAGAAAAAAAAAAAATATCAGAGTTTCAGAGACTTTGTTTCCTGCATTCTGATGACTTTTAGAGAATAAAAATAAAAAACACGCAAAAGCATCTTTATGTTAGATAATTTTTACTTTTACTTGCAGTTCTCAGGAAAAAATACAGAATAATTTGCCCCTCTGGCATCCACTTGTGTAAATCTCTGGCATTAACTAATATTAAGTTTTCTTTCATTCATTTATTTTTTTTTTGCCCTGCTCCTAAAAGAAAACTGACACAGCAGATTTTGCAAATTGAATGTCTTTTTTCTTTAAAACTTTCCTTAAAAAAACAGCAGTCCGTTCTAGGAATTCTGGATTGTAGAGCTGCAACAATTAATTGATTATTAATCTACTATATTCATCACCAACTAGTCTTATATTTGAGTAATCGGTTTAAGTATTTTATTTAGAAAACAAGTCAAAATTCTGATTCCAGATTCTTAAACTTGAGTATATTTTGGTTTCTTTACTCCTCTATGACAGTAAACTGAATATATTTGGGTTGTGAGTAAAACTGATCAACATTTTCTGACATTTTAAAACAAACCACTATTAACTGATTAATTCAGAAACTAATCAACCATGAAAATAACTGATAGTTGCAGCCCTGCTGGTTTGGTGTAGCTGTTTGTTTGTACAGGTGGAAACAGTAAACTTTTAGAGTTGTAGGTCTCATACAGGCTGTACAGTGTCAGTCAGAAACAGGTAATGAAATAATGAAAAAAGGAGTTAAAATTTGTCATATACAGGAGAAATACAGAGAACTGTGATCACAGGAGAAAACAGGGAGAAGGCAGTTGTTAAACAGGAGTGTCCAACAGGGCTGCAACTGGGCTGAACAATTAATCAAAATTTTATCAAAATTACAATACAGCCAACAGCAAGTTTCAAATCAGAGGAGGCGCAGTATGTGTTAAATGCAAAATGTGTCTCAAACTACCATTTTAAATTAAATATCATCACGCTGCAGAAATGTCCCGACCTTTCTTAATTTTTGCCAGAAAACAGCTCCTTGCAAAAAATGACACCATAATATGTTTCAGATGAAAATAAGAATAATGATGCAAAAATTAACATTCATTATAATATTGCAAATCATATTGCGATTGCAATATCTGTCTATATCTGTATTTTCAAAATCTAATGAATAATAAATAATAATTTTAATAAAATAAAATGTCAGAAAATGGTGTAAAGTTTTGATCAGTGTTTCCAAAAGTCCAACATGACGTCCTCAAATGTCTTGTTTTGTCCACAACCCAAAGACATTCAGTTTACTGTCAGAGAGGAGCAAAGAAACAAGAAATATTCACATTTAAGAAGCTGAAATCTGAGAATTTGGACTTGTTTTAAGAAAATGTACCTTTTAATTTAACCTCAAAGTTTCTACCTTTTGTCTGCTATGACTTTTTTTATCTCATAAATGTAACCATGGTGATGTCTCCTCTGTCTTCCACACAGAGCAGAGTGTGGTCATGTGACAGAGCAGCTCACTCTGCTGCAGACTCTCTCTCCTTTACCTTGTGTAGACACTGGAACTTCTTTAACTTCTTCTGCAGTGTTTATTCATGCACAAGCTGTAAACTTCACTGTGCATTTTACTGACACAACTTCACTGTTAAACTTTAATCCCTCTCATCTGATCGACAGCACCTGTTGAGTGGACTCTGTCTTTGGGGAATGAAAACGGAGAAAAACGGGAGGGTTGACAGTGATATTTTGTTGCAACAGATTAATTTGGGATTATGCAACATAAACACACAGAACTGTCTTCAAACTACATTTTTTTGGAAGCGGGAACAGGACCTGAAGTTCAGGTAATAAATCAGGACTCAGAACAGCTGATGTTGTTTCTCTACTGGTGCATGTGTTTAATTAAATCAGCACAAATCAGTTGACACTCAGTGATAATCACAGGACGGAGGAGTCATGTGACCAGATTCTGCAGAAAAATGCTGAAAAACACCCGCACTTGTTAAATTAAGTCCTTACCTGCAGCAAGTATTTGTAGTTTGGTCTCAAACTTCTGCAGCCGACGACTGATCTCTGCTGGTTCTGCTCGCGTGGCTGCTGCTCAGTTTACATCGAGACTAACATGAGACATCAGCGCCCCCTCGTGTTCTGGAGGGCTGCATGCATAAAACACTCAATATGCATTTATTTGTTTTAAGTCAAATGAAAGTCAAGACATGTGGAGTGCAAATCTTTGCAGACTTTTTTAACTTACTTTAATAAAGAGGAAGAATATTGTAATAATTTATAAGCTATTAGTTCCATGTTAAGTCTGATGATTGACTCGAGGAAGGCAGAGAAACAATGAATGCTGTCAGCGCTTTGTTGCAAAGCGGCAACAGATTGACAGTTTCAGTCATTTTTCAAGAAAAAATGTCAAACATTTGCTGGTTTCAGCTTTTTAAATGCGAGGATTTGCTGCTTTTCTTGATCATTTATGACAGTAAATGGAGGGTCTTTGGGGTTTTGGGCTGTTGTTGGACAAAAGAAGCAGTTTAAAGACTTTGGACTCTGGGAAATTGTGACGAGCATTTTTCATAAATTTTTTTTTTTTGACATAAAATAAACCGGTGGTTCTCAAATTGGTGTCTGGGGGATTTTGCCACAAGAATTCATTCATTTAAATGATCATGCTTCCATTTGTTTATTCATTTGTTCATTATAGCCTGATTTAATTTTTTTTTTTCTTTAGACCTTTAGCACACAAGCTGTTTCCAAAAACAATTTTATAGATTTATCATATCATTCAAGTCCCAGGCAATCCCAGGTTTATTGATCTTTTAGTGTTTTGTATTGGCCCTATTTAGGGATGTTAATAATTAATCATTAATCGATTAATTGCCATTAAGAATTTAACTTAAAATTAAATTTAGATGACAAAAAAAAAATAATAGAAAAAGAGGGAAAAAACTTGCATTTGTATCTTATTAATTATTACTGGTTAATTGATTAATCGATTGTTACCTTTTTCAATTGTTGGCAAAGGAAAATGCGCAAAACTTGCAGCCCTAGCCCTATTTTATATCTTCTATTATTTATATTTTAGATTTAGATTTTTTTTAATTAATGCTTAACACTCTGTTGATGTTGTGTGTTGTGTGTGTGTGTGTGTGTGTGTGTGTGTGTGTGTGTGTGTTGACATAAATGTTTTAAATCAATATCTAATATCTTTCTAGTATATTTCTCTTGTGGTTTTCTTTCACATAATGAAGTAAAAGAGTAAACAAACAAAAAAAGGCAGTCAAATTATTCCAAAGGACACACACGAGCAGGTCTCTGTGATATTTTCCATTTTGTCAGGAGGCCTTGACTGAGAAAAAAACAATTAAATGTGAAAATAATCGTCAGATTCATCACGGAAATAATCATTAGTCGCAGCCCAAACAACTTTCCTACACAATAAAGGCTCGAGCAGACTTACTGCACGTTTACTGATGATGAAACAGCGTCACAACAACTGTTCACGCTCAGAAACACAGCTCTGACTCGTCCCGATCAACAAAGACACACACTAGATAAGAACCGGTCTGCGTGTTGCAGTTTTCACATAAAGTCTGACTGTTGTGTTGCATAACAGAGGAGACTAAACACCAGATGGTGAGCAGGCATCAGTTTTCATTATTCATTTCACTGTTGACAGGATGTCTGGATGCATGCGAGATCATTTATATATATATATCTACAGATATAAAATAGATTCATCTACGAGTCAGCGTGCTTACATCCTTACAGTTCGTACGCAGTCACACAAGAAATGAGAAAACATCATGAACTAAAACTGTAATAACCATGCTGTTTGTTCAAAAGTGTCAGTTCATGTAGATTTGCATAGCAGTGTTTAGTGACCCATCATTTAAAATCTTCTGTCTTCTAAAAACTTGCATTATTTAATTTTACAAGCAGACAAAAACAAAATCACTCATACTGAAATAAATAAATAAATAAATACTGCAATTCAAACAAGTTTACCTGAGCAAGAGGCAACGTTACATGAAGGAATACGCAGTAAGTTTGCTGCAGTTACCTGTTGAAATATTCACGTTGTTTCAGGAAAATAAATCTTTGAGATAATGATTAATCAACAATAAAAATCTATAATTAAACCACCATTATTGTGATCCTATTCCTATTATTTTACATGCGTGGGAATGTAAAGTTTCTAAACTGTTCATAAAAGGAACGCATACGGCGCGGGGTGAAGATTTCCATTATAAAACATAATGCTCAAAACTATAAAGAGCTGATCACGTGTCATCAAAACAACTCTGAGTGAGGATTCTTTATTGTAAGGCACATTTTTATCACCTGACAATTAATCACTGTAAAGGTAGTCACCACTGAAACTGAGAATCAACATCGACTGTTGAGCTGCTCCCGCTTTTAAGACACAAGCAAATTAAATAGTCATGAAATTTATGACAGGTGAAGGTTCTCGCTTACTCACTTTAACCCTTTGGTCAGGTGTTCTGCCAAATACTGTCAATTAACAGCCAGGAAAAGATGGCAGCTTTACAAAAAAAAGACTTAAAGGGAAAGGGATGTTTTTTTTTAAGGGGAGTGTATGAGGAACTTATCCACGGTCAGTGTATCAACTACAGCAGAAGGCCGTTGACAGCAGAGAGGAGTACTGGTGTAGGAAGCTAAACAATGAGCTGCTGTGTACAGAGTCTGCAGCAAAACTCTCTGCTGCCTCTGTTCTCAGTTGGCCCTGACCCCAGATTTAAGGGGAGGCTGGAGGAGGAGTGCATGAAGCAGCCCTCAGATCATCTGAGCGTTTTGTTCTTATGCCCATTACTTTGTGTTTATTTTCTCTTTTTAGGATGGAGGTCTGCTAGTCTAGTTTTCACGGCTTTGTTTGTTAATTACTGTATTTTAAACAGTGTTTTTATAGTTTATGGAGGATGCTCTGGTATTATTTATTACATGGCTTTGTTGATTACTTGATTCTGAACAGTCCATTGCTATGGACACAGTTCTGATCATAGACTGTAGGAATAATAAAATCATTGTTTTTTTCGGTTAGTAACCATGTAATAAGCGGGATAATGTACAGTGAGCAGGTCATTATTGTGAAATAAACCCCTTCTGGATGATTCAAGACCTGCATCATCACTACATTATCCCTTACTAGTATTATTTATAAATAAGATTTTAAAAAACAACAACAAAACAACTAAACAGGAATGGTGTCCTTTATATGGGCCCCCTCCTAAAAGCTTCAGGCAGCTTATTCGCGGTGTCCTTTTCACGCGTCTTTGTTTTGGTGGTTGCATTGTGTTGGATTGTTTATACGTTTTTTTATGAGTGAATAAATCATTTTGAATCGAACTGAATGTGTTTGTGGTCACAACTTGACATCCATCACTGTTACATGAGCCAAATATCGCCCACTCTTTTGACAAAATCAGTCATTTTACCTCGCAGAACACGTGAGTTTGCTGGTCGCTGTCTCAGTCCGTTAGTTTGTTTGTGTTATTGTGTGACTTTTGTGAATCTGAACTAAAACCAAAGTCACACAATAACACAAACAAACAAACAAACAAAGGAGTCTGGTGGCTTTGGAGAGAGCGATACAACAGCTTCTATAACGGCAGTTTTGTCTTGAAAAGGCTGTCTGATTCAAAGGTAAAGTGGAGAAATTATTCTAAATACACGTTCCTGCTGACTCTGTCCACACTCCTGCTGCTTTTCCACTTTGGGGCGTGTCTGGCCGCCATCTAAAGTGGCACTGACAATGAATAAGTACCTCACACAACCACACCTCAAAAATTCCCTTCAAACTCAAAATATATTTGAAAAATGTGACTTGAAGTCAAATTTTCGTTGATCTTCCTATCATGTCTTCCTATCACATCTTAAGATGTAAGTATCAAACATGGGATCATTTTTTCTAATTTCCTAACTATAAGACATTTAATTGTTTGTCCCTGCTCCTTCTTTGAATTCTTAACTGTAGCACAGACAGGACCAGAAAAGTACCTCATAAGTCAAAGACTTGTAGAATAATCCCTGGGTTTTTGTAGTGATAAGGTAACAAGAACAGGATTTCTGCATGCAGTCAAGTGTTCAATGCAAGAAATGTCTTTGGCAGGCCAGAGTCCAAAAGGACATGCAAACTGGTGCTTCAATAAATCCATTTTTTAAGAGATTCAGGGTTTCATAAAGTCAGTAAACTCAAAAAGGCCCATCGTCTGCTTCCGGTGTGACGGGCTTGGAGGCAGCGATCGAGTCTTGACCTTTCAGTCTGGCCTTCGGGGAGGACGTCGGCGGCAGCGAGAGTCTCCTTTTTATCGACAGCAACCTGAGGATCTCGCTCACCTGAGACTCGAGGACGGACAGGCGGCCGCTCAGGATCTGAATGTCCCCCTTCAGCTCCAGCTTGGCCTCGTTCAGCGTCGCCTGAAGGAGCGCTTGTTCGGACGCCGGCTGAACGAAAGAGTGTTTGAGGGAGTCGACGACCCCGAGACTGTGCTCGAACGGGTTCTTCTCCATCGGGCTCTTCTCCATCGGGCTTCTTTCAAATGAGCTTCGTGAATCTCCGGCTCGGTCGATGCGTAGGTCGCTCTTTGTGATGCCGCTGTCGCAGGAGTCGGTCTTGTGCAGGGCGCTTGTTTCTTCGCCTGCCTCTCCGGCGCTGTTGGCGCCCTCTGCGCTCCCCGTCTCCTCAGAGTCCTGGTTCTTGTTGGCAGCTCCTAACTGCTCAGAGGACTGGGATCCTTTGGGCCACTCCTCTGCTTTCTGCGGCTGCTTTTCCTGCTCGACAACAGGAGGCGGTGGTGCAGCTGAAGTGGCGTTTCTAAACTTCGCCCAGCCTCGAGCTCCTCTCCTGCTGGTCACACCTCCTGCAGCTCCGTCTCCTCCTGCACCACCGCTCCGTGCAGGGCTGCTGACCCTCTGATGGAGCTGACTCTCCGCACAAAGCCTCGATATCGACTCCCCAGCCTCTTGTATGTGGCTCTGCTCCGACTTCTCAGCTGATGGAGGTGCAGCCATGCCACCCGCGCTCCCTCCTCCTCCTCCTGTGCAGGGCGCATTATTCTGCACGGTGGAGCTGTACTCCTGCTGCTGAGGAGATACAGACTGACACTGCGTGTAAGAGTTTGAGTCGGAGTGATGGTGGTGCTGCGGCTCCACCTGCACACAGTTATGATCAAAGTAAGTGTGAGACTCCGTTGGCGTCTGAGCATCTCTCTGCTGTCTGAACCTCTGGAACAGCTTGCGTACCGGGTGGTCTTCAGGAATGGAGAGAGCCACCTCGTTCCTCTGGCGCTCCTGCTCCCGCTTCACATCAGCGATCTTTCTGAAGATGACCTGCAAGAGAGGCGGACAGTGATGTGGGAGAAACACACTGAGGCCACATTTGAATTCAATAGCAGAGCGCTGCAGAACAAACACAGAGTTAATGCAGCTTTAAATCAAGGATCTAGACCTGCTCTGTATGTTGAAATATTAAAGACTTGAAAGCAATGATGCACAAAGGGAAACTGTTAATGGAGCAATATCGAGGTCCTGAGTGTTTCTGATTCCCTCAGAGGACGAAGAAAGGAAAACTTCCCAGCATCCTACTCTCTTTTCTCACTCCGTCTTTGAAAACATTTTTATCAGCATTTGTGCATAAACTGTAATAATGACTATCGACACACTAACAAAAAGCTCTGGTGTTCGGGAACAGTTTCAAATTACTTTCCCACAGGGCTGCACAATTAATTGCAACATTATCGAACGTGCAATATGGTGCAATAAGTGCAATATCCAAATCACAGAACTAGAACCAATCACAACTTTTTGTAGAAAAGTGTGTAAGAAAACAGCATAATAAAGTACTGTTAATAGTTTTTTTTCAAAAACATTGTAAATTGTAATGCAAAAATGATCATTCCCATTAAGTTCAAATAATCACAATATGACTTTTTTACCATATCTTGCAGCCCTGCTTTCACATATGAAACAGCTGAATACAAATCAGTAATACAGTCCTTTTTTTTTTTTACAGTTTTAATAAAGCTGCAGGAGGCAATTTGAACATAGAGAATGCAAAACCTTCTGATGATGCACCAAACATGCAAACATGCATTTTGTTGGGCCTGAAAGAGAACGTCAAGGTTGTCAAATGTTCTAACTGGCAAACTACTGTCCATTCAATGTGGCTAGTTCTGTCTGACTCAGAGGGAAGAAAGACACCAAGACACGTAGAACCTGGACGACCCTTGTTTGTACACTCTTAGAATAAAGGTGCTAACGAGAACCATAAAGGGTTCCAGTTAAAGCCTTTTTATAAAGGTTCAGTCTTTTAGTTTGCTTCCTTCAAAGTGAAGAGAACAAGTCGACCGAGTGGCTGTAGGCAGCATATCCTAACATATAGAAGTACCTTATTGAATCTCCAGGTAATTTAATATTTCTGACACCTCACTCTCATTCTTTAAGACGATATTTCGTAGTTTTACTCTGTCTACTGTGGCGTTATTGTAAAGCAACACTAGTTTTTTTCAACTTGGCACCGGCATTTTAACAGAGCTTGTTTTCATCCAAAAGAGGGTGTGGTTGAGGGAGGTGACATATGGCTGCTCTCATTCATAAGGTGCAGTAACACATAGCTGGTAAATCTAAAAACTCATCAACTTGTAACTTCTGCCACTTGGAAAAAACACATGCAAAACATCACAGTACAAGTAACTAAAGTGTAGAATAAATACAGTTATAACACCATTCACATAAATCAACTGAAACAGAAAATAAATACACCATCACTAATCATAAACCTGTAAATTAAGGACCAACTAATGGTGATACGAAATATCACCATTGTAATATTTAAGCCACTTTTTTAAAAAACAGTGATCAAACAAAACATCATACATATACAAACATCAGTAACAAGAATATGTAAAACTGATAGGAAGAAAAACCACAGACATGTGAAATCACACAATTCAAAACAGTCCAGTGCAGCGTCACCACATAATTAAGCAATGCTCTGATTCTCGTGAAGTATAACCAAAGAAAGTATAAACAACAGCATAAAAACCATTATAAAACAGGCGCTCTACCTATCCTGATGAAGACTTAAAGTGCGTTGGCTAATTTTAATTTTTTATTTTAATATTCACAATAAGAGTGCCATGGATTTTTCTTGAACTGAACATTAGGCTAGCCGTTGTTTGGGACTTTGAAAGCGTGACAAACAGCTCTATTACTGGAAGCTCGTTGCTCTAATCCAGATCCAGTTTTGCTGAGGTGCCAATGAACACGACAGTTCATCCCAACCAGCTGTCCAGCAGTGTTTCTCAACCTTTCTAGAGTCTGGAGCACGTTTACGGTCAAAAAGAAATCAGTTCAGCTGCACAAAACTAAAACAAACCACTGAAACCAGAATAAAACATTATAGCTTCTGCGCAGCAATGGTCGGGGCCGGGCAATTTTAGGCAAAATTAGGCAATTCTGAGCAACAAGCAGAGTGTAGGAAGATGAAAAAAAGGTGGCATTCTAATGTGCATTTTACATCAGTTGAGGCTTGAACTCACAATTTCTGGCACAAGAGACTCTGCATATTGACTGATAGCTAAGCCAAATAAACAGGGAAAAGAGACAAGGGATAACAGGGAAAAAGTGTTGATAAAGAGTATTTGTCTCTTCCCAAAACTCCCTGAATCATAATTATTTAAATCTTAGTAGTTTCTAATCCACATAGCATGATACCTGAACATAAGGCTTTCACATTTGAAAGTCCATCCTGCCTTAGCTGAAGCTCGAACTCACGACTTCTGACACTGAAGTCCGTCTTTTATCTCACTGAGCTAATTGGCAAGTGACAGTTCATGTGTGGCTTCACAAATTGACTAAGCCAAGGATCAGGGTGCCAGGCAGCAGCCATCCATGCCATGGAAAAGCACATTTCAAAGTGAAAGTTCCAAAGCTGTAGCACATATGGTTGATTTGTTGTGAATTTTCAAAGTTTTGAAATTTAGAGGCTTGCTGTAGCGCCACCATCAGGACTATTGTCTTGTGTTTCCAGTTGAGGACATCTGGCATGGGACTGGACCTTTGTGAAAAGTTTGGGTAGATTTCTCATATGGAAATGTTGTACAAGCTGAGGCTTGAACTCACAACCTTCAACCCAAGAACCATCCTCTATATCACAAACTGAAACTAATTTTGGGCCTAAATGAAACTCACGGTTGTCAATGTTCTCACCAAATTGCCATTAAGCGCAGTTCCTGTCTGCAAGGAAACAGACCATAGCACGTAAACGGACCAGATTTGTACACAAATGGTGCTGACAAAAATTCCAGTTATTGAAGCCAAAAATTCCCTTTACCTCAAATTGAAGAGAAAAGCATCGAGATGTTAGGCAGCATATCTAACAATGATTTATTGCTCCAGTGAAAAATATGTTTGAACATTTTTAGCAATTTTTATTTTACTGTCATTGGCTTCATTGTATAAGCACACTGTAGAGTGAATTTCAAAAGCTGTTAACAAAATGGGGGTTTTTGGGAGGATGAATATTGCTGATTATTCAATCACATCGTACACATGTGACTCCTAAAAATTTTGTACTTTTTTCCATTGAAAAAACCATGCAAAATATCAAGCAAGTAAGCTAAATGTATAATAAATACAGTTTACACCATTCACATAACAATTAATGAAATTACACTCACAATTTTGTAAAAAACCAAAATCGTGTGTATGATATTTAACTTGTAATCTTTAAGCCAACTTTGTGACCAAGTGAGCAAAAAACATATAGAATAGGTTTAATAAAGATTTTAAATACTGATTGGGAAGAAAAACCAAGTGTGACCTTCAAAATTTGCAGTCAATTAATTACAGCAATGTTATTCTCTAGTATTCAGGGTATACAACGCATAAAACTTTAAACTGCTCACTATCTGTAGACTTAAAGGCGTTGCTAATTTAATTTTTAATTTTCAAATTTTGAACTTAAGAGTGCTTGATTTTCGAACTGAACAGACTATGGCCTGTTTTGGGACTGATGCAATGCTGACAAAGTATACTGGAACTTTGTCAAAGATGTCCATTTTTCTGAGTGCCGGAGAAGACTTTCATCCAACAAAGCTGTACAGCAGCAGTTCAATTTCTAGAAGCTGGAGACGTTACGGTAAAAAGAAATCAGTCAGCTGATACAAAAGCTACAAGCAAAGCCAATGACCCAGAATAAAACAATGTTGCTGTACAACAAATAACTGATAAAAAAATAAAGCAAATGCATTTGGGAAACTGCTTCAGGCACTGATTTCGTTGATTCTAACATACAGCTCGTGCAGTTTATGCACATGCAAGTTAACAGAGTACATCTTAAACCTATACAGGCACGGACATTTTCTAAAGCTGCTCAAATGAATAATATATGGCTTTATTTTCATTGAATACATTTTAAGTACAGGCCATGAATCTTTCAACACGTAGCCACAATTTGCCTTGAAACTGTTTGGATTTAAAGCTGCTTCACTGAGGCTGTTTGACTTCAGCATATATGATTATATAAGACCTCTTAAAATGGAGCTGTAAGAGAATAGAAAATGTCAGAGAGGAAATTTAAAGTATATAGTACCTTAAAACAATATAAAATCATTATAAACCCTGAGGCGTTGTTGTGTAAACCAGCATGTAAACACGCTGTTGTGTTTGAGTTGCACAGTTATTCTCCCCAAGGCTCTCTGGAAACTGAGATTACATTCAGTAAACGTGATTCTGTTTAAAAGTGAATATTTTAATTGATGAGAGCTTCTCGTTTTAAATCGACCGTACCTCAGAGGTATTTCATACGAGCCGGTCGTGAACAAAGGGAAACCCACATGTACCACAGTGTCTTTAAAGGGAATATTCATTAAATATTAATGTGATGTTGATCCCATATGATAATATCACAGAGATGTATGAGCAACTTACTATCAAGACTGGAGAGCAATACATCTCAGTGCCTTAATGGGATTAATATGTATAGCCTGGAAGAGGCTCTATCAAATATTAATAAAAGCCTCAGTTTGGACTCAGAGATACGTTTCTTACACGTTTTTCTTCCATTATATTTTTGTGTTTGCTTTGTCGCTAGATAGGCTTCTGCGATGTTTGTGCTCAGCTTGTTCCGACTCCTCATTGAAACTTCTATGATGTTTACGCTGAGTGAAATATTCATGTTTGTTATGGCTTCGACGTACATCAAATAGAAATGTTTTAGATTCACCAAAATTTCAAAAGTTTCACTCCACTAGAATTTAAAATGAAGTTTGTTTGAACAAAGTTTGGCTGCACAGCATGAGTTTGTAATGTTCCAAATAAAATGTGACTGTAGGGCACCAGTGATGGAAGACGTATTTAGGTGCTTCACTTATTTGACCCTTCCTCCAAACAGCAACCGTCCAATCATAGCTAAGCAACCATAACTAAAGCTGTCAAAATTTCCATTTCTCTACATGTTGAAGGTGTGCAGGAGGCTCAGAAGAGCGATACTCTGCATTTCATGAGTCTGGACGGTGGCGTCTTTTTTGACGTCCCTCAAAAACGTGAAACACAAGAGCACACATGTGGTGAATGGATTAAACTCTGTCTTCATCTGCTCCGACAAGCTGCAAATGTTAGCATGTCCAGCTAACTAAGACTAGCTTACTAGCTGCAGTAACTTTACCTCCAGCAAAACTTGTTAGACACTACTGCATTTGTTCTGTTGGGGTTTGAGGATGTGGGCTGATGCAGAATCAACTTTACCACAACACTTTCACAGGGTTCTTATTTTAAAACATGTCAGATGGAAACATTAAAACGTCAGCTGGAGACGGACTTTTCGGCCGATCCAGTCACATCAGCCTGCTACACTTATAAAATCTACTTGTGAGTCGTTATTTTAGCCGACAAAATCCACCATCTCAGCTAGAAATGAGAAGCTGCTTTTGTTTATGTCTCTAATAAGGATTCAAAGACATCGTGCTTCAACAGTTACTCCCAATTTCAATTTTATATCTGCCACCGATGTCACCATAAACTGCAATATGCAGTGCGAGGAAAGTTTGGCAGACCTCGCAACGATACCTAAGGAGGGCGGGGCTTATTAGTAACACACCGTGAAAATACTCCACCACAAGTAAAAGTTCTGCATTCAAAACCACACTTAAAGGGCAAGCCAATTATTTCTTTTTTAGTTTTTATATCATTCTGTAGCAACACAGTATTGTTCCCTATATCAATCTTCTATCTAAATATGGTTAAAATCAGACGTAGGGTTGAGCAATATGGCTCATAAATAATAAATTGATATTTTTAGGCTATACCACCATAAATGACATATCTCAGGGTGTCTTTCCAGCTGATCCAAGAGAGGTTTTAAAAAAAAATTTTTAGCTTAAGAGATAACTAAAGCCACCACACAAAGTACCTTGAATTTGCACTAGTCAAGTGCTTGAGTTAATATCTGATACCAGTACCCTTAAAGTCATGCAGATACTTCATTCAAAATCCTTTTTTTTTAAGCTTCCTCTTTATGAAAAATGCAAAACCATATAAAAAACATATAAATAGTCTTTTTTTTCTAGATCTGGGTTCAAAAAGGACTGAATACAGTACTGGGTTATTTCGACTGATACCTTAAAGTATTGAGTACTGATACCCTGTCCTATGTACTTATTTATATTCCACCACTGCAGCCTGCACCTTCTTTTAGACCAGGGCAATTCAACTACAATAGTAAGTGGGCCAAATAGGAAAGTCACTGGGGGTTCGTGGGTCACACAGAATACTTGTCATAGTAATTAATGGCTACAAATAACTCTTACAGTATAATATTAATAGATATATTCCTCTGAGCCCTCAGGGAAAAATGAACCATGATTTGACTTGTAGCATCTCTTCATGTTTCACTCGTTCTTCACAGCAGCGCATTCGATGCACAATAATCATACTGGTTTGTTACTTGTTGTGGCTGGAAAAGTAAATAAAGCAAGCCAGAGAGACACTTTGAACTTAGCTAACGTGAGTTTCTCTGTGAAACATGAGGCCTGACTGAATGACAGGAGCAGAGCAGGTATAATCTTATTGCATCAGTCCATGGTTCAGATGAGTCAAAGTAGCTCAGAGATAAGCCTGACTTGCCAGCAGCCTCTTACCAGCCATAGAAAAAGTGAATAGGTCTGTTTTAGATCATCGTTTCCTGTTACACCTTTCAGAGCCGCACGCAAGTTGCGTAGGGCCCCGCAAGGTACGCAGGGCCCTTTTTATGTTAATCTAATTATACTCACTTCTCTTAAGAATCTACACAAAATATTCTATTCATTAAATATGGGGGTTTTTTTGTATCTTATTGTGTTCTATACAGATCTATTTATTCTTTGACTTAGCAGAACCTTAGCAGGACACCTTTACTGCCTTCTCTCTAACAAAGGCATAAAATGGCCAAACAACTATCTAAAAAAAAAAAAAACAATAGGCCTACATAACCATAACTCTCACTTTGCACTTTAATCTGCTCTAAATGCTCTTTTAAATTTTTTTTAAAATGTTCTTTTATGCTCCTGATTCTTTATTTAAGGGGGTGGGATGCTATGTGAATAAAATTATTATTAATATTAAACCTTAAAGCAACCAATATGTTTTGACAGATACCAGACAGCTACGCTGCCGTCCAAAACGCTAACAGCAGTAACTACATTTTTTTGGTCAAAATTGAATTATAACTTAAAACAGTTTTATCTTTTGGCAAATTTTCAGAGTTCAGTTTTGCTTTGTTTTAGAGAAAATGCATTTTAAAAATCTGGCCAGTGAAAAACCTTATATGCCTTTTTTTCAGTTTTACCCTTTGCATAGTTACTGCTGTTGAGCTTTGCAGGGCAGTGCAGACAGCTGTATTTTCCACTAAGAGTTCAATCATCAGTCACTTTTACCCGTTTTCGTAGATTGCAGGTGAGGATGAGGTTGCGGGAGAACGTGTTGGCGAATGCCGTGTAAAAATCCAGCACCCTCATCAGAGCGTCTCTCCTGATGACGTGCAGATCGCAGTAAGTCAAAGCTCGGACGTTTGCACAGGCCCGGGCCAGCGTGGTCTCTTTCCAGAACACGTCTCCAAACACGTCACCTTTACCTGGATGGAGCCAGACATCATCACTTTGTTTATGACAGGTGGAGAGTGTTGATTTCTTGGATATAAACATCTCATGTGACACAGTGACTTAATAATGACCAGACCTTGTGAAAATATAGCATAAAAAGAGCTTATAACAAGAATTAAAGTGGCTCTTTACAGGTACAAGATAACCTGTAAGTCTTGCGCTGAGACAACCTTTGCTCTAGTGTTATCTACACCAACAGGCACAGATAAAACATGTCCTTGTCTATTTCATAACATTACGTTGGATCACCTAGTATTGCGATGACCTCATCGTCCTGGATGACTTCTAGTGAACCGGAGACCACGAAGCAGAGGGTGTCGACGCTCTCCCCGATGTGGAAGATGAGGTCTCCGGTGCACAATGCGTGGTCTGAAACTCCACAGCCAGAGAGCGCAGACAGCCGTCGCTGGCCAGGCGAAACGCAGGGTGGTCGTTGAACACCTGCCTGTTGAGGTGGACGCAGATGTCTGCCCGCATGTCTTTGGGACAAATTGAGAGGACCTGAGAGAGATGGTGAAACATCAGAGCAGTTAATAATCATATATAGTTATCATTAGTGGTCCAAAGCAAGCAAGCACTTTCAGCACATTTAGCACAGTTTCACCTCACAACTATGTAATAGGATTATGTAATTAGGACACAAAATAAAGGTAACTGTATTCCATTACAGTCACAGAAAAAATCAGAATAAAATTACAGTTACATCTCGCAGGATTACAATTTAATACACACATTACAACACTTCATGAGTCTCACAACTCTGGGTTGAGTGACACCAGCTAATCTTACAGTCAATTCAATATCATGGCATATTTTGTCTCTCAAGTTAGCATTGTTGTAATCTTCCCAAAAGGAACATCTCATCTTTGGGTCTCTCTACACGTTAACAAAACATAATCCGTCTTGAAGCCATCACCAGTCTATGGCCGCTGACTTCTATCTTAAAACAGTATTGACGGACCCTGGTGCTGAGACACTGTCCAAACTTTAGATTTGTGAAAGGTTTATAAGGCAGATAATAACGTCACCTTCTTCCTTATTAGCCTCCACCTTAGCTGGTGTTGTGTGGTGGTGCAGCAATACTGCACAGGAGTGTAAATGTATGGAAAATTTAAAGAATTTCTAGATCTCAGCAAGAGGAAAAAGATTAAATTAGGCTACACAACAGTTTTGTGCATCATTACATTGTAATGCACATGCAATGACAGTTGACAGAATGTGGAAAAACTGAGACATTGTGCGCTTATTTTTAAGATATCTCAGGCTGTTTGTCCTCTGAATGTTTTCTGACTGTACCTGCAGTTCTTTACACTAAAAAAGGGAAACGTATGGAGGTGTTGTTATTTATAGGTTCTTATGTAAGGGTTTTACTGGTCCATCCCACTTAAAATCGAATCCGTCTGTATGTAGCCCCTGAACTAAAAGTGTTTGACACCCCTAAATAAACCGTTGACATAATTTCAGTGGGCTGCTTGCAGGAACTTGAGCATTAGGATATGTCAGGGATATCTGTTTACTCAGCACTGCACAGGCCACAAACCAGCCACTAATGAAATCATATCTGGTGCTCTGCAAGGGGAAACATAATTTTAGAAAGATATTTTTTATGAGTGGGATGTGCATAAAAAAATCAGATTTTTTGGCACTAAAGGTGTGAGCCTCAAGTGGATGATTAAAAACAACAAGCCTTTAATAAATATGGTCTTGTGCATTATGAAGACACACCAACACATATTTGGCTTCCTCGGTGTGTCTTGTACCCATGAATAATTGGTGATTAAATTTAAACTATCAATCTTTTTGCTGTAGCTCAGCAAAGAAATCACTTACTAACATTTTATGGCCCCGTTTACACCTGACAATCACATCCGCCTTGGATGATCTGATCACAAGTGGACAACTCTTTTGTCTAGTGGACAAAAGATGACAAACAAGAGACATATATGCAAGAAAATTAGTGCATCTAAATAATTAAATAGTTAATAGTTTCCTGTGTGTTTTTTTCTACCCCTGCCCTTCATACAGCCGAGTCCACCACGGCAAGACTCACTGAGGATGCACTGAGATCTGATCGCTCAGACCACATCTGGAGGTGGACTGGGGGCCATATATGACCACGTTTGTTTAGCAGTGTGTACGCAACGTGTCCTGAGCCACACTGAAGGACCGCCCACTCAACTATTGTATGCATGAAACAGCTGTCTGATTTCCATTTGTTTCATTGTGATGAAAGTTATGCGTTTGGGCTCTTTTACCTGCCAAGATAAGCAGCAGATGTTTGTGAACACACTGTCTGTCTGAACCGATTTCACTGTTAAACTTCTAACCACAATATCCCCATACTCCCTTAAAATTTTTTCAAATTTAGCGAGGAGAAACTTAATTAACTTTTGTAAAACAGCTATACAGAAAATTCTTAATCATCTATGTATCATCTTGTAAATTTGACATTGAAATGCAATACATTAAGTTGTTTCTTTACATGTCAGTTTGTCGCAGCATCACTGTACTGATGTCTAAAGAGTGTCTAAACATGAACGTTTAGCAGCTGTTTGAACTGTTTTAACCGATTTCACCAATTACACTAAAATTTATTAAAAAAAGGACTGCATTTTATTGATGGTAAACATGCCAAATTTTATAAATACAGTCAACAGTTACCAATATAGGCTACTTCTTTGTTGTCTGTGCAGAATGCCACCAAATTTCTTTAAAAAGTGTGCAATTTTGAGTTGTTGAGTTAAGACAAACTTTTTAAAATTCGTAAAATTCTGTCTACTATAAATTTTTAATTATTCGGGCCTTCTTTTAAATATGACAAAGGTTATTAAGTTATTACTTTCTTTGTGTAAAAAACATTGAGTTCATATGTCCAAACGAGTTGGCTGCTCCTGTTGGGTCACAGGTTAAAACCAACTATGCTTTCTTGTCTTTGTGAACAGAGATGACGCAGCTACTTGTTCATTTGAATGTAGAGTTGGGGAGTGAGATCCAATCACAAGTGGTCGCTGTGTGGTGACTCACTGTAAAGCCAGGTGTGAACTGACAGACTTAGAGCTGATCACCCAATAAGCATGTTAATACCAGGTGTAAACAGGGCCTATGATTATGAACACTTTGCAGAGCTGCAGGAACCTGAAGGTGCACAAGATCCAGCAAAGTTTCACTTTCTGAGTGTCAGTGAATGCATTAAACAATCCACTGTGACCTTTGAGTCTTGTTATTGTTCACATTGTCTTGTTCACCTGTCAACACCACCCAGATGTTATTTATGATACTGTGAAAATGATATAATCCTTAAATCAGTGACAGAGGCTGTGCATCAGTTTCACTTTGGACTTAAAACATGAGTGTGCAATAAATCCAATCCAATCTTTTACAGCATACGTTAGGTTCATAATGAGCATAAGGTGTTGCCGTGGTAACAGACATTTGTTTTGGATCTGTAATGATACCTTATCTGTGTCAATGCCCTTGGACATGGCCCAGGTGGACACGATGAAGTCCATGACCCTCTCGCTCAGACCTTTGGGAACCTGATAAAGCTTCAGGAAGTCGCGCACGTTGTTGAGCATCTCGTGGTAGCGGTTTGTGTTGGTGTACATCTGCTGGAAGATGGTGGTGACGTTTCCGAAGATGGTCGCGTACAGCAGCGCTGAAACGAGAGGTGAAGAGCCAAAGCCAGGATCATTAGGATTTTATTTTTCACATGAAGGTCTGACATGTTTTCGGGTCACAAAATATATGATTTTTACCATATTTCTATTCCATTTCTATGGGGTATTTTACCTCAAATTTGGAGTTAATTATTATCATTATTAATGAATACATATTTAAGCATTCTTAATGCATTAATGTGCATGCATGTTAAATATTACATGTACCCTTTAACATAGGAATAATGAATGGATAATTTAAAGCATATACAGTAATAACATATCAAGGTATTTTGAGTCTTCATGGAGTAAAAGCCCCTTAAAATTATGAATGCAGAAGGTAAAGGATTTAAACAATTTTAACAATATTCACTTAAATTGTTTGGGAGATTCTGCAGCTCTGTTTTCCTGTGAAACCCCAGCAGTGTTTTGTGGACTAAAAACAACTACACCCGACCCTCAAGCGGCATGAGGATGAGTAGATAATGACTGAATTATCTCTTTAAGGTCTTGATGAAAGGGAAAAGCCATTGAAAAAGTGTGATGTGATGTTGGATAAATGCTGCTATAAAGTAAACAATCTTGCTTCACTGATGACCTTCATTTGGCCAAAACTTCTGCACATTTTAGTGCAAATAATGTGATTTTGTTCAATAAAATACTTCCTGTACATGTATTCTACAATCCCAGGACAATACTATCACACTGTACGGTTGACAAACACACACATATAATGATTGGTGGAATGAGCATTTATAATGTAAATCATAATGCACATTTCCTCAGTAAGATAATTGTGCTGCAGTGACCTCAAAGAGTCAGTCAGTATCTCTTATCGTGAGGTTTTACCCACTCAAGAGGAAAGAGTCGTCTCCAGTCACTGCAGCGGGATCACAGAGGTTAGGATACATATCTAACGTGATGGCTCATTGTCCTTTTTACTACAGCCGAGCCTGCGGGCAAACTCTCCCTTTCTCCTCTTCCTCTCGCATAATTACTGTATCTGTAGCAGGAGATTTATGGGCCGTAATTGAAGCCGACTGAGTGATCTTCGTGATCGAAACGCCACCAGAGTACTGGGTGTTTACTTTTCGGGAAGTACAAACCTCGGAGCGCGGCTGTCACTTTGGGTTTCCCTCACTGGTTTTATTGCATCACTTTACATGCTGTTTTAAGGAGTGGGCCAATCCTGACGGAGGAACTGTAAGGAAGGTGAAGCTACTACTGTAGCTGCAGTGGGTGAAGAAAATAATATAAACATAATACAGACAGACAGGCACAAAGATAGATTTCTATTTTTATAAACAGGTTCAGAGTGATGCAGGTTGACTTCCTGTTTCAGATATTTCACATGAATCACTTTTTCAGATGAATAGTCTCATTTTTGTGAATGAAACATCTGAGGAAGGGGAGATCAGGTGACTTTAAAGGGACAATTCAGATTATTTGAACTCAGGTATTTAGAGGCACTATTTTCTTTGCTTCTTCTTTTTTTAGAATAACCTTTCTGTTATATTTTAAGCAGTTAAGCTCCATAGCCATGCCAAAAACATGGACATTAATCAATTGTGTCCTTCACATTCCCCAACCCACCTCACTACCTCACTATCCCACACTATCTCGTGTGACAGTTCATAGTATCCACAAAGAAGAAATAATAAAAAATGATAATAATAATAACATAGACAGATTATATAAAGATAATAATAAAAGATTAAAACAGTAATGGCAGGAGTGCAGGATAAGGTGGTGATAAGTTGATTACAGTTTAGGGAGAAAAAAACAAGAAAAAATATTTAAAAGTAATTTAAAAAAACTTAAAAAAGGCCAAATAATTAATTTAGGTGTATGCTATATTTATAATAGCTTTACTTTACTGTCAGACAGCCTTTTCTGACAGGAAACCGCCATTATATAAGCCAAATATAGCTCTCTACAAACCAACCAAACTCTTTGTAAAAATCAGTAATTTTACTCACAGAGCAGAAGAGTTCCTGGGCCACCACTGCCTCGATTGGTTAATTTGTTTGTGTTATTGTGTGACTTCTGTGAATCTGAAATAATGCCAAAGTCGCACATTAACACAAACAAATTAATTGATCGAGGCAGCGGTAGACCAGCAACTCCTGTGTTCTGCAAAGTAAAATTAGTGTTTTTGCCAATGGAGTTTGGTGGCTTTGGAAAATGCAATATTTGGCTCCTCTAAGTGGAAAAGGCTGCCTGACGACAAGGTAGAGCAGTGAAAATATTCAAAATATAGCATTCACTTAAACCGATACTGATTTTTTTAGGTGGGTAAAATATGTTTTGCTGCTGACCCTGACCACAGCACAGATCTCCTGCTGCTTCCCAAAACTGGAGGCGTGTCGACCACCATCTACTGCAGGTAAAACACTGACTGTGGACAAGAACCTCAGACAACCCCACTTGAAATAATCTGAAGTATCTCTTTAAGGCAGTATAGACTGTCTTATATAACAAGCATTGGTCTCTAACACTGCATCACTGGTGAGTTCATGTTACACAAGAATCTACACAATGAGCCGCTATCCTGATCTAATTTACGGTTGGAAATGAAAGCCATAAAATATACAGGATGTTGAGATTATGGCTTTTATGTCACCTTTTAGTTTACATGAGAGTGAAAATAGATATGTGTCCCTACTATTTTGCATGAATTAATCCAGAAAAAAAAACAAAAAAAACCCCAACTTATTTCTTGAGTTTAAACACATAATGAAGACTGAATATTTTCAGTATGAGTGAATTAACACACAGACAACACTTTTCTGATGATGACCAGCCCTCAGACAGATCCTCGTAGAGCGGCTGTGATGGGCGCTGAACATGTCACTTTTTATTATCGACAGAGCCGAGACCTAAACTCTCCCCAGTGATTCAAACACAGAGGCTGCAGCTAAATGTGAATTACAGGAGGCAAGAGAGCCTGTGAATGACTGAATACTGTTCAGAGTAAAGAATTATTTACGTTTACAGAATTTAAAGTGGCAGCTCAGAAGGTGAATTTATATATAACTAATGTTTAGTTTTATTTTGATATGATATGTGTTCTGTATGTGGTTTACTTTCTGTGTTTTAATTATTTCAATTTGTTCTGATTTATTTCCATGTTGAGTTGCTTGCATATAGTATAAAAACTTTATATATAAATATTGCAAACCCCTGTAAAAGAACTGTCAACCAGTATTCAAATATATTTGCTATAAAAGGAGATAATAAGAATATGTTTGTTTGTTTTTTTTAAATGGAGTTCATCATTGCATTGCCCAGGATTTCACTATTCTTTTTGCACTCATCGCAAATATGTTGCTTATTTAACTCACCAGATGAAAACTAACCATTCAGCAAAATCTGGAACATTTGTATCACGATGATGTCAGTTTATGTGCATTTTCCCTAATGAATAAATAGAGTAAATGTAAATCCTGATGAATTCAGCCTCTGCCCTAAATACTTTATGATGTAAACAGAAGCTTCCTTATTGATATTATTAACGTGGCGTCACATGGTGATCCTGGCTGGAGCTGTAAAGTCAGTCTAAAAGAAAAAAGCTGCTGATGATCTCTGATGTCCTGACAAGGAAGCTTCCTGCTGCAACAAAAACTGTGTGAGCATGTAGATTATAGCAGACTTGTTTATTAGCCTCTCTTTGCTGGAGAAACTGTGGAAATCTAACTGCAAATTATTTGCATGTTTTGGGGGTTTGCACTGTTATTAAATACTTGTGGGACA
This sequence comes from Lutjanus argentimaculatus, assembly GCA_034769285.1. Taxonomy (NCBI): domain Eukaryota; kingdom Metazoa; phylum Chordata; class Actinopteri; order Lutjaniformes; family Lutjanidae; genus Lutjanus; species Lutjanus argentimaculatus. Next base: position 48,645,929 of record JAWZSL010000001.1, read on the forward strand.
CATGAGGATACATGGTGCCTTATAAGATTGAGGTTGAAAAAAGGCAAATATACATTAAATATTTAGCTGGTTGCTGCTAAAAAGGCCCTTGTGAGGAAATGGTTATCACAACTTTGAATGCATGAATGGACATTACCAAAAAAGAGATGATAGCAGCATATGTTGACCATAAATTAGAATTATTTGTGTATATTTTAACACCCTCTGGCCCAGACTTTTTGTTTCACAAATCTATGATTTACTGCAAATTAAAGAAGAGATCACTTCCTAACGGAATATATTTTTCATTCTTGTTGTTTTGATTTTCTCTTGTTTATAACAGCTGATGTATGCATACACTATTTGAAACTCACTTCATGGAAATGTGTGAATGCAAATAAAAGATTTATTTATTATTGATTTTTCTAAAAGAATGTAACAGGCTTGCCACATGGACTGTTGATGTATAAAGAGAAAAAAAACTCAGAAAATTTGTTTGCTTTGTTTGTTTCAACTGAGTTATATATTTGAAAAGTCGGCTTTTATACAGAATTGCAGGTAAAAATACAAACTAACTTAGGCTCATGGTGCTATAAGAAGTTCATTTAATGATCATTACAACACAAGGTTGCATGACAAAATTTAAGTTGTTGTCCTTTTATGTAACACAAACACAAAACACAGAGCAAAACATAAAAAAACTATTATAATTTTGATGGATTGAAAGTGGACGAATTTAAAAGTTTCACAGCTTTAATGGGTCATTATTATTTTTAACTGCACTGTATTCAAAACTGCATGCTTCAAATGATTATTACTTTATGAACGCATGAATACACACTTTTATTGTGTTTTTACTGTATGTGAAACGCATTAGAACGTACTGTTACCCGCTCGCTCGTTTAACTATACATGTATGTAATATACATTTATCTGAGATAAAATGATCTAAACTAGGATCCAACAATCTCTGTCAGACCACACACTTAATCTGCAGCCATGTGTTCATCATACTGAGCGTGAATTCTTCTTTGCGTCTGTGCAGATTCTTCTGAACCTGTACAACATCTACACACCATATGTTTCTTTACTGGCAGCTGTCAGATGGCCAGCAGCCGGTCTGTGGAGCACATTAGCGTGTCTAACATGCAAGTAAATGCATCCAGATTGTTTCGGCTCCTGCAAGTTTCTACTCACATATTATGAATGGCTGAGTGCATGAATGAGATGAAAATAGCATCAAAGGATGAATGTATCATTTGCTGTAGAGTGATGGAGAGATGGACAAGTGGCTGTCTCTATACAGCTGTTCCTCTACCAGCACATGGCAGCTATAAGTGACCGTCCCACCTGCAGCTGCTGGCTAGCTGCTGGTAGCTTATGTCTCTATAACAAGTGGCAGAAAACCTCTCTTAACAGGCAGCGGTCACTGCTACACTCATCACTCTGAGGAAGCTAGCTAGCCGGGCTAACCACAACTAAATATTAGCCCTGCGCCACCTCAGACAAAGTTTGAATAACAAAACCTTAAAGGCATAATGTGCAGCATAATTTGTTGGTGACTGTATCTGCAGAGACTTCTGCCTGTATTTCTTTATTTCTCTCATCATTTTGCTGCGCTCAGGACGCTTTACTGACCCAAAATGTCACTATTTGAAGTCCTGGTGTCCTAAATCCTTCCGATTCTACCTTTACAATTGTTCAATTCTATTTTACGTCTCTATTACATTATTTTAGAGTATTTTTTACAGTGTGGTGTCAGATACAATCTGTTTTTTTAATTTCATGAAATGTTTCAACACATCGTAATTGTTATTGCCTTTAATCACTCATATTGTTTATTTATTTATTTGTCTCATCATCCAAATCTTTTAGTATTGTTAATTGTTGTTACCTATGTATTCTTACTTTGTTGCTCCCTCCTAGCTTTCTTTGTTGATTTTACTTGTGTCTTCTCTTATTGTATGTCTTTAAATTGCACAACTGTGAATGATGGTTCTTCCTTAATGTGTTTTTGAAGGATTTGAATAAATAAAATGATGATGATGATGAAATATTGCCTTCATACTGTAACACCACGAAACAACAGCGGAGAGCTGCTGTTCTTTTTCCTCTGCTCAGATTTATTTGGCGTGTCAAGGTTGTACTGTATGTCCATTGAAGAAGAAAAACAGTGGTCACTTTGATTTAAGCTGTTTTGAAAAGCTTCACTTGGATTTCACTTGACAAACTGTCCACTGTGGCAATTGATAAATTTAGAGTTTGTGCTGTTTGTTAGAGGTCTGGAGGAAAACAGGAGAGACTTGGTGTTAATTGTCTCTGGGCAGAGAGCTTGTGTGGATCTGTATTAGACGGCTGTGTGACTTTTTTGTCGTTATAATATAATCTCCATTTACTGCTCCATTAGCCACCACTCACACCAGGATCAGCAGTGGTCGAATGATACTATTTGTTATGTAACATCAGACCTTGTAGACTTGTTGTTTTCTCATATGTGATTTAAAGATTAACATTTTGCAATCAGAAGAAAGCACACTGCTGAATCAAAAAAAATGCTATCAAATGTTTGAAATAAATAGTAAACACAGTCCTTAAAGGGATAGTTTGTATTTTTTGAAGTGGGGTTTGTATTTGGTATTTATCTATATTGTGTATTACCTAAAGTAAATGGCGGTCGGTGCGATGAACGATGAAGAGCAGTGAGAACGGCAGCTAACAAATCTATGCCACTTACATTTTTCAAGGACAGAGACTGACTAAACATCTTAAGTCTAAGCAATGCCTGCTGTGGACAGGGTCAGCTGTTAAAGGCACAACCACAAATACAACTGGGGGTAAAATTGTGCTCCTGGCTCCACACTTAACAGCTTTTGAGCTTTTTCCTCATCCGACACAACCAGTAGGCAGATACGCAACTCAACCAACCATTTAACCATCTAACAACTATTAGGTTTCCATGGATTTTTTTTCATTTGTGCAACTAAAGTTGCAGAAATAGAAAATTACAGAGAGTAACAATAATCAATATTAAAGAAATTTAGATTAAAAAAAACATATCTTATTATAATGCACATAATAAATGCTCTAAGTGAAATTGTCAATGTAATAGATATAAAAATATGAAAATAAAAGTAATCAGATAAAATAAATAACAAAACTAAATGAATACCTGGGCAATATAGCTGAAAACCCTATCACGATAGTGAAGTTTCATATGGTTGATATCAATAATCATTGATCATGCAGGTTGGGACTAACGACATTTGCGTACTCCAAGGGGTGGACGGTGATAACATGAGTAAATAGCACAATATTTTTGACCAAATACGTCAATATTGCGACAATAATGTAGTGATGACTATTGTTGCATTCACAAAATATTAAACCAATAAGATTTTTTGATAAATAATCATCAGTAATGTGGATATAATGACTAGAGGCATATATTATATATAGGCAAAATTCAGAACATTACATCACTTTATGTATGCAGCCTTTGAAACCAGGAAAAGACAACAGTTATTCTGCATCACAATATAACATATTATATGCAAAATGTATTACAATGCCTGTTAAACGGTTAAGTGTACGCTATGTTTATAATATTTTTACTTTGTTGTCATACAGTTGTTTCTGACAGGGAACTGCTGTTATCTAAACTAAACATTGTTCTCTCTCTCTCAACCAGACTCCTTTTACAAAAACAGTCATTTTACCTTGCTGATAACAGAAGTTGCTGGCCTACTGCTGCTTCGATCTCTTAGTTTGCTTGTGTTAATGTGTGACTTCAGTGTTTTAGGAGGTTAGTTTGGATTCACCAAAGTCAAATAATAACGTGACGCAGCGGTTAAAGATATAGCGGTTATAAATGCTTCTCATACAACCCCACTTCAAACAATCCGAACTGTGCCTTTAATGTTGGAAAGCGATTGAGTACTTACAGCCCACCATCATCATCGCCACGGAGAAAATCTTCTCTCCATCTGTGGCCGGAGCGATGTTGCCAAACCCGATGGTGGTGAGGCTCGTCATGGTGAAGTACAGAGAGGAAATGTACAGCGTGTCCTTGTTGGGACCTCCTTCCCACTGTCCTGTCCCACTGGCGTTGTAGCGGTAAGGAGTCCCGATACTCAGGGCCAGCTGGTAGAGCCAGCTGTCCGTCTTAATGGTGTTGGTGGTCTCATCGATGACCTCGTAGTCCCCGATGCTGTACCAGATGCAGGCCAGCCAGTGGGCCACCAGGCCGAAGACGCACACCAGCAGGACGAGGACAGCTGCTCCGTACTCCAGGTAGTGGTCCAACTTCCGGGCCACTCTGCCCAGCCGGAGCAGGCGGATCACCTTGAGGGAGCTGAACAGGCTACTGAGACCCTGCAACGACAGACAGGTGGAAGTTGAGGATCAGACATCCAGTACGATCATTTAAGCGATTAATCATTTAAGGCAAAAAAAAAAAAAAAAAAAGACAAAAAATCACTTGTTCCAGCTTTTCAAACGTGAATATTTGCAATTTTTCTTTGTCTTTGTCTTGATATTAAAATGAAGATGTTTGGGTTTTATACTGTTGCCTGGGGAAAACAAGCAATCCAATGTTCATTTCTTTTAGCTCTGTTTTGGTCTCCACCAGCTTCTAACTGCTAAATGCTCTGCTACGTTCACCAGCTAGTTGAGGACTTTGGCTGTCTGCTGTTTGGTGTTGGGTCAGGGATAAACACTGGGTTCAATTTTTTCGCTGAAAACAGATGACTGCTGCTGTGAGAATGAACCAAAACAGTAAATATGTGGGCTGTAAAACCAAAACAATGAGCTAAAAGATGCTAAACCGCTGCTTAGAGCTGAGGGGAACCACAGAGTCGGGTGATAATTCTTTGTGGCATCTCCTTTAATGTGGCATTTGGCCATTTGATTCATTGTTAATGTAAAAATATTGATTACAGCAGCTTTAAAATGAAAAAGAATTGATTTCCTTACTGGGAGTACAGAGTCTTCTGTCCGCGTGGTATTCCTGTGGAAATGTGGGTCACGGAGATGACTTGAAGACGTAGATGTGATGACATCCTTCACAGCCAATCAGAAATGTTTGTTATTTATATGCAGCGTTAAGCCACTTGGGCAACAAATCATTCCTAAATGAAAAGAACTGTCAAAAAAAAAAAAAAAGGTTTCAAATTCACTCACTTCATCCACGTTCTCAAAGGCATTGATGATATCGTAGGGCAGACAGGACAGCAGGTCGATGACAAACCACGTCTTCAGGTAGTTCATTCGTATCAGCTTGGCGTCTGAAATGACCTCCCCGGCAGGACCCACGAAGGTGGTGTGGAAGTTGAGCACGATGTCGATCAGGAAGATGACGTCGACGACGCTGTCCAGCACCAGCCAGGCCAAGTTGTTCTGCTTCGTCTTAAAGGAGACGTTGTAGGGCACCATGATGGCGGTTGTAGAAGGTGAGGATGAGAATGACCCAGTCCCACGTGGTCTTGAAGGTGCAGTAGTGGAGGATGATGTGAGGGGGGGTCTTTGGGGCCTCCTGTTTGTACTGAGGGAGGATGTCTGATCCCAGCTGGAGAGCCTTTCATCGAGAGGGAACATTTACCACCATGAGTACAGAATCACACATAAAGTCTATCATTAATGCGTTATAAACTTGACATTAATAGAAAACGTTATCAAAATATTAAGATACTTTCTCAATTTAAGTTAAAGTATTTTTTTTTTTTAAGTTATTTTTTTTGGCATTTTTGCCTTTATTTGATAGGACAGCCAGAGAGTAGACAGGAAAGAGGGCAGAGAGAGAGAGGGGATGACATGCAGCAAAGGGCCGAAGGCGGGGGTCGAACCAGCGGCCGCTGCAGAGGACTAACAGCCTCCATACATGGGTCAGACGCTCTACCCACTGAGCTTAACGTCCGCCCAAGTTAGAGTATTTAAGTAGATACATAATATTTGAAAAAAAATTCTGCTCACTGCTCACCTCAGCCAGCCTGGAGGGTTTGTGGGTGACCTCAGTCTTGCTCAGCGGCGCTAACTGCTGCACCAGGTTGCGATTGTTGGTCAGCGCCCGTGTCAGCCTGGCAAACTTCGTCCATCCTGCTTAGAGGCATAAAGAAAAGAAAACAGAATTTCATACAAAATGTCCCACATTTTAAGGCATCGTCCTTAACTAAAAATAATTAACCCTTCCTAAGTCCCGCTCCTTTTCATTCTGTGCTCCAATAACAGTTGGGCCAGCTTGGTACAACTTTGTCCTTTTCTGTTTCCTGTACTTAGATATGTTACGTGCTCGGCTCGTCTCTGTTGAAAAGAAAACCAAATTTTGAGGATGTTTAAAAGATGCTGCTAGGGGACGTGCAAAAGCAACATATTCACATCTGACATTAGCTAATGCTACCAAAAGGCAAGCTGGCAAGCTAGCTAATCTATATCAATCATTAGCTAGCTGGTTAGCTAGCATTTCGCTAACATGTACAGCATATATGTTGCTTTTCGTGCACTTAGATCCTCAAGGAAACAAGCAAACACGAAAAAAGCTAGCTAATTTTCATCATTAGCTAGCTCATTACATCTGATAGTTAACATTGCCAAAATGCTAGCTAACTAGCTAGCTAATCTACATCAAAAGTTAGCAAGCTAATTAAACGTGATGGCGAAGTCCCAAGCTTTCCTAACTGTTACTGGAGCACAGAGCAGCAAGGGGCAGGACTTAGGAAGGGTCAACTGATGAACTGATCTTGATAAAAATCGATTAATTGATTAGTTGTGAACTATTAGGCTTAAATTAATTGCCAACTATTCTGATAAATTCAATGGTTTGTTTCCTACTTTATTATAGTAAACTGAATATCTTTGGGTTGTGGACATTTGAGGATGTCCTCTTGAGCTTTTGTAACCATTTTATAGACCAAACAGATCATCAATTCATGAAGAAATGATCGACAGATTAATCTAAACTGGTCCACAGTTGCTATAAAATGTGGGTTATTTGTGTAAAATGTGAGAATACTGTATACTTACTAGCACTGTGCATCACCCAAATAGATCTGTATGACATATTGAGTAAACACTCTCTTTGATCAACAATACAATATGATTCAGTTACCCAAAGATAATGACAGTGTTCAAATCTTCACTGTAAAACCACTCAGATGGAAAGTTTTGCATTAAAAGAGACCGATCTTGTATTCCCTCTGTGTATAATCAGTGTTTTCATACATTTCTCATCTCCGTGTGGCCCGAGCGTCTTTTGTTTCTGCTTGATGTATGTAGAAGTCTTAGTGGCACACTTAATCCCCTGGGACATGGCACTGCTTCGACCCACAGAGACCATGTGTTCACTGACCCGCACACACAACACCTGGACAGTTGTATGTTACATACCAGGAAACAAACGTCTGTCAAGTCATAGCTGCTCGTGTGTGTGCTCGAGATTTTTGGCTGTCTTGCACCCTGCATGGTCTCATGGGGTGAAATTCAGCTTTGATAACAATGGCTGGACCTTAACGAGACATTCACTTGATGTAAATGCGTACTCTAACCCTTTGAATGCAGTCAGGCTGAAAATATTTGGTCTAGATTAGGTTTGTCATGATATCAGTGATATTATTAGAAAATTTGAAAACAGATGATTTTAATGCTTTCAGTCAAATTCATCTTGGATTTTGTCTCATTTGTCTTTTTTGTCAAAGCAATTACACACAACAGAGAAGTGTAGGGATGTGGCCATTACACTTAAAGGTGTGTGTTAGGGACGATTGGCGGAGGGAGACAAAATGAGAAGAAACAAGAATTATTTAAAGTCAAGATGACATGAAAAAGGCCTTTTAAGATCACATCTCCATTCATAATGTGCTTCTATTTAACAATATATGCCGTTTCTTTGTACTTTATATCAAAATCATGAAAAATACAATCATATTTTTTTCCTGTAAAATAAAATATGAAGGGTGCTTACGTAAGCTAGAATAGCCAATCATATCATGACATCCACCTGTTAATCCATCTGCAACTTTCAGCAGTGCAAAGCTAAGGCTAACACACATTAGTTAGCTAGCTAGCAACAGTTTGGTACATCGGTGTGTCTTCCAAGTTCACCACCCCAAACTTTGTACAGTTTCCCCAAAATGCCATGGTTACCATGGTTACAGGCCTGCTGGCTAGAATTTATTCACTTTGGAAGAAAGTGGTATCTGTGACAGCAAATTAGCTCAGGGCATTTCACACTTCAGCAACCAGCTAATGTTACCTATCTTCAACATATTCATACAGCAGTCATTTTCCTCTGATCTTGAGCATTTCACTGCTTGATCAGCAACTTAAAAGACAATGTATTATGAAAATCTGGAGGGACATCAGGTCACATCTCAAGATAAAACATAGTTGATCACTCATTAGCTACCATAGGTAACATTAGCATTCAAGCACTTCCAAACTAATGTTACCATTTGATAATGTTACATGATAAGTGAGGTGTAAATTAATTCTGACAATATAAACACACATCCTGGACACATTTACTTAAAGCCAAGCCTAGAAGTAAAATGCAGTGGATTTAATAAAGCCTGCAGTGTAACGTTTGCTAACTGTCCTGTTGTCGCTTCATTCCACCTCAAATGTTCTCATAAAGTTAATGTTTTCACAGAACACGTTTCTGTTAAATGTTCATACAGACCACATCTAACACAAAAGTGTGTTACAAGCACTTTAGCAGTATGTGTTTTGCCTGGTAGTAATGTTGTTGGTAACATTGGCTGTCTAACTTAGTTAATTGTATTGTATTGTATTGTACTGTAATTTGTAAGATTTTGTATGTTTATGACTTGTAATCTATAAACAGTAGTACAACATTTGTGTTTCCATTCCTGAGTGTGACATCAGAGGAAAATGACTGTCGTGTAAATTGGTGAATGGAGCATACAACCACCTCAGTGATTAACGTTACTGCACAAAAGCACAACCTTATATAAAAATACAATATGATCACTGATTTAGGTGAAACTGTATCAGATTTGCTGGAAAAATATCAATATCCTTCAGCCGCTCAGCTACAATTTTTTACAATTTTTGTCAATTTTCATACCACAATGCACATTATGTACATAATCCTTAATTTTGCACTACTTTTTCCAAATTTGTTCTATTTTTCTTTGCAGAAAGCAATGCACATACCTTACCATCACTGTATATAGTCTGTGTTATTATCTATTTTTACCATCTGTGTATATTTGATAGGTTTAGATATATATTTTTAAACTTCTCACTATATTTTTATTCTTATTTTATATTTGTATATTTTTTATATTTCACTTCTATTTGCACTATATCTTTCTTGATCTTGTAAGGAGCACCTGTAACATCAACAATTTCCCCTCGGAGATAAATAAAGTATTCTGATTCTGATTCTGATTCTGATACAAAGGGTGACTTACAGAGTTTCTGCTAACTTAGCTGCCGTTACCTGGCAACGAAACGGGGCTAAGCAGCCTCCCAGTGAACATAGTTGAATCTGGACTGAAAAACAGCCACCGCAAATACAGTATTAAGATCATTTATGTTGTTTTCTGATGGAAAGATTAAGCCTAAACACAAGAAAAGACAGGCTTAACTTGTTGCTGAAGTAGCTAACTGCTACCTGCCGCTAGCTCGGTTAGCCATGCAGCTACGTTAGCTGACTCAGTCCCGGAGTGCCAGGAGCCACCTTTGTACTGTATTTTCTCTGTCATAAAACCTTTGACCGAGCTGGATTATTAATATGTCATCATCATAGGTGTTTTATTAACATGATATCAGTATTTCATCTTTTGAACATCACAATGATAATCATTGATTCTGGTATGTGATGACATCCCTCGTCTAGATACAAGACTGTGAACTGCCTCACCTCGACTTGTCTCATCTTCAATCGGCTGTTTGAAGAGTGTAATGTCTCTGAAGGTGCAGAGGAAAAGCACCACCTTGTCATTTTCATTTCTGATCGGAGCGACCTGCATGTAAAGCCATATCGGTGTTCCTGTAGGAGACAATTACAATGAGAGAAATCAAATGTAAAAATGGTACCTAAACAAAGGAAATATTAGCATAAAAAAAAACTCACTTTAAATAATGCATTTATTTAAGTAAAAACAGGACTCAATAGTGATACTTACTATTCTTTGTGTAGAGCAGAACCTCATAGAATTGGGACTCATAGTTATCAAAGGTTCTTCTGATTTTGTCTATAGTCTTCTTATCCGTCAGGTCACCATACATGAAACTGAAGAACAAGGGAGAAACAATTAGTGATCAATCAATACAGGTTTTTCAATGGCTTATGCCAATATTAAGAGAGCAGGGTGGAGAATGGCCAAGATACGCTGTAAAAAGAGTATTTCAGTAATGTAAGTCTCTTTTTAAACCTTTTCTCTTTGTGGAAGCTTTCAGAAATGTTGATATGTGTTTTTATTTATCCTTCTTTATTATTATTAATTGATCATCTTTGTTTTGTTGATTTTACTCCCTCCTGTTCCTCGGCTTTTATTTCTCTTTTATCTGGCCTCTCTGCTTTTATTTTATTTTGTAAAACACTTTCTAACATTGTTAACACTGTCTTTCTTTTTATTACTATTCTAATTTCTGTAAAAGCACGTCAGTTAGGCTTCTCTTAGTATTGTACATCTGATGCCATGACGTCCACGTCTTTTCCAGATTTTACTCCTGCAGATGCGCCACAATTTTGTCTTAATGACTCATAAAGAAGGTTAAGTCTGATACAAGACAAAATTATATTTAGATATAAAAAAAAAAAATTGGTTAAAGTGTATTATTTAAGTTTTCGTAAAGCCACTGAACGCAACCAGCTAATGTTAGGTTAAGTTAGGCTAAGTTAGGCTAACATTAGCAATTGTATTCATTATATTTAACAAACTGAAATTACACACTAAGGTTACTATCAAAAATAGTGATACTTACTATTCTTTGTGTAGAGCAGCAAGTCAAAAAACTATCAAACATTTTATCCGTGGTCACCATTCACTGCCATTGTACTGGATTTGGCTGCAACCCTGTTTTCTGTGAAACTCCAGGATTGTTTTGTGAACTGAAGATCTTCACCCATCATCACATCGGCATAGAGGTGAGTACACATTGAGTGGATTATCATTCTGGGGTGGAATATCATTTTAAAGCAAATGTGTTTGTATAATTTTTTAACTTCATTTGGAAAAAAAAAAACATTTGTGTGTTACCTATTGAAGTCATTTTTTTAAGTCGGTCCAGCAATTCTATTTTTTCATTGGAAAATGCCAATATCAAAACAAAGCAAATTCATAATTCCATTATTCCATGCACATTACAATGTAATATAAATGATTACCTTCTCAGTAACACGTTGTTTTAGACAGATTTTTAATTAATTAATGAAAAAGAAAAATATATTGGGGTTAGATTTAAGAACCACTGCGCCACCAGTGGTTAGCACTGCTGCCTCACAGCAAGAAGGTCCTGAATTCAAATCCCCCAGCCGGCTGCAGAGTTTGTGGCTGGGGCAGGGCCTTTCTGTGCGGAGTTTGCATGTTGTCCTTGTGTCTGCGTGGGTTCTCTCTGGATACTCCAGCTTCCTCCCACAGTCCAAAGACATGCAGTATAATAGGTTAACTGGTAAATTGCCCGTAGGTGTGAATGTGAGCATGAATGGTTGTTTGTCTCTATGTGTCAGCCCTCCGCCTCTCATCCCATGTAAGCTGGGATAGGCTCCAGCCCCCTACAACCCTTCAAGGATAAGCGGTTATGGACAATGAATGAATGAATGAATAGATTTAAGAAGGTAAGGAAGAAAGATATGTCAGAAGCGACATTATTCAATTGCATTACATTAGAAAATAATCTATATGTACCACTAACCAGCAACAGTGTTAGATTAGATTTGCTGTCATTTAGGATGAGAGAAATGTATTAACATTTAGAAAAGAGGATGGTGACTGAGGACATTTAGGCAAACATTTACATCAGGATGCATGAGAGTAGAGGACCTGAAACTAACTTTTTAAACCTTCCCAAAACTCACAGGAGGGAGCGCTAACATCGCTCCAGAGAAGTCACCTGACAAGGCTGCCTGCAGATGTGTCTGCAGGCATTTGATTTTGTGTTTAGTGGCCTCATTATCGAAGGCATCAACTAATACTGATTATCTCAAATTGCCAGATAATCGTAACAATTAATCGGCATACTGATTTATTGGTGTATTGCTAAAAAGAATACCCAGAAACAAAAGGGAGCCTTCTTGTTAGCTAATCTTGATGAACAAAAAGCAGAGGATTAAAGACAGATACAGCTAAACTGGTTTGAAAACTTTATCTTAACTTCTTTTAATCTTTATTGTAGTTGCTGCAAATCATTGTTCACATTTTCTAGAGATAACAACAGCAGGATGAAGTTGTATTTTATTTCTGGTCCTCTGTTTGACAGATTGTGCCAACATAAATATAAAACTGACTCATTTAAAGTTTTTTTTTGCCTGTATTGATCAATGAGCACTGTCAGATAAACTTGTATGATAAATAGATCACTGCTCTGCAAATAAAGGCGAACTGGAGAGATCAATATAAAGAAAAAGCATCTTCACAATCTGATCTGTTGCAAAACATGCATCCCTTCACATACAACATAAGCCATCCACCGTGTCATCACATTCAGACCATTATAAAATACTACAAAAAGCATCTTACTTGCATGTGCTGCTCCTGTGCATGACTTCAGCTCTGTGGTATCCAGACAGCTTGCAGAATCCATCGTTGCTGTAAACGACCGGCCAGTCAACGATCTGTGCATTTCCCAACAAGAAACTGGTTTCTGCAGCAAAACATGAAAAACAAAAACTAGTCTGCAATAACAACACACCTGCAGACTGCTGCACCTGTTGGTCTGCCTTCGGGTGTTCTGTCGGTGAAAACCAGGGCATCATTACAGTCATCACAACTGGAGTTATGCAACTGCAGCCTCGTGAAATTGGGCTGTTGTTCGCTGCGATTGATATTTTTGCCAACTGTATTGTCAATTCCATTAAGAAAATAGTTGGTTTAAACTGATATTTTGATGTTTTTCTATTTACAGGCACCTATAAATCCTGTAGAGTCATGAATTAAAAAGAAAATCTCAGCATATATGTAAATTTGTACCTGAAACATTCTGTATTATATAAAGCAATAACCACATAATAACCACAATAACCATAATGGAAACAAGATCATTAATATTTAAATATTTAAAGCAGCAGTAAACTGTGGTAATCAGACGAGTCACTGGGCAGAAATAGTTGTTGATGAAATGTTTATGTCCCACCCTTAATGTTAATGAAATATTAATGAGGAGCTGCAAAATTCTCCAGCTTTGGAGGGAGCTGCAGTCTCCAGAGAAAAGACTGAAGACTCGAACAGTCACCACTGAAGCAGTCAAACTTAAAGCATCTGCATGTTTATCTTGAACTTGATGCCTGAACACAGGTGAGATTATGTTGTAATGAATGAATCTACTCCGCAGGCTCGACATCTGAGAGAATCAGAGAAAAATAACTGAATTTAAGATTACTGAGGTGAGCAGTAACCTTTCAGGCATTTAGTTTATGTTGTATTATCTTTCTTTATACTACAGTTTGTCTGGTATCCTGCACTTTCTTCTGCACTTGTAATGAGAGCCTTCAATCTCACACACACTGAGCCTCACTCTCTGCTGTCTGCCATGCACTGTCAATCCAAAAATAAATTTTTAATGACAGTATTACCTTTCTGAAATATGAACAACAAACACTAACACATATTACTTCAAAACAATGCACTCTTCAATGGAACACAAGCACTGCAAGAGATAAAACACCATAAAATGCAATTAAAGTTTAGGCCTACATGATAAATAGGGTTAGGGTTAATCCTCTAAAAGAAAGTTTAATTATCACTTATAAATAGCTGCAAATCCATTGTCCAATAAGATTTTTTCTCATATTATCATTCTGTTGCACTGTTTATATTCATATGACTTGTGAAATTTCAAATAATCAGTAATGCAAAATCACTAGCACATTATGAGCACATCATTGTCTGACTCTGACCAGCATCTCTGCAACATCTCCTCTATTATTGTTGTTTTTTATTTATACATTTATTGTGTCGTGCGCATTCAAGTGCGCACAAGCCAAAAATATTCTGTTTACTGTCAAGTGGTCGTTAAAAATGCGCCACACAAAAAGATTTCCTTCCTACAAAAATAGCTCAGGTTTCTTAGAATAATTCATCCAGAAAAGCTCGTCAGAAATTACAAGAAAATACATATTTTTAAATCACATAAGAAAAAAGTCGTTTCACCTCCGGGAGACCAGTGTTTCTGAGGCTAATTATAAAGTATAAGGAAAACATGGGATATGATACGGTAAGAACAGAATATTTGTATATTAATTTTAGCTCACTGATATTTATTAATTTAGTATAATTCATCAGTATGCAAATATTAATTTGTTAAATTGTTGTAAAAAGAAGTGAAAATTACAAAAAAAAAAAAGTGTTAATTGATGCTGCCTCCCTGTAGATGCCGTATAAATAACATTATACTGTAGGTTTATAGCCCTGTGTGGTGCCTTTACTGACTTGCCAAATCAACATCCATTAATTCTAGTTTCCCTTTCAGAGTAAAACTCACCGCTGGAGCGCCGGACAATATTTTCCAGGAAAGTGTTCTGCGGAGCCACCAGCCCTCTCTTGCCCCCATGCATTATGAGGGTTCAGGACAGAGACTCTGAGCTGCTCGCTGCCCGTACTGATGATAACTGACCCCCCTCATCCAGGACTGCCTGTCCGATCTGAGCGCGGACCACCAGAGTCAAGTTAACCAGAATCAGGAGAGGTACTTCCGGGCAGAGGTTTTTTAAAATAAAAGTCTCATTACCAAACGTGGCATTATATTTGTGTAAGTGCAATTTGACAGTGATGGAAGAAGTATTCAGATGCTTTACTTAAACATCCCATCCAGGTATACATATAAATTGTTCTTCTTCGAATAATGATGCGTATCTGGTACGTTATTTTCACAAAAAACCTCAATTATCTTATTAAAAGCTTTGCAATAACATCTACTCCTTCACCTTCATTAAAAACCCAAATATTAGTTTAAGTTGAATTGCTTGACAAAATAAAGTCAAAAGTCAATCAAGTCAAATTCATAATCGACCTTTTGACTTTATTCTTGACATATTAACTTTATTTATAAAATGAAACTCAAACAAACAAACAAACAAAAAAATCAGGATCAAGAACAAAAACATATTTTTGAATGGAGGGGAACTGTAAGTTAAAGTAGCAAAACCACAGTGTGAAAATACACCCCTACAAGTAAAACTCCTGCATTCAAAAAATAAAAGTGCTTATTCTGCAGAATGGTCACTGCCAGTGATTTATATATGGTGTTTTAGATTAATATCACTGCTTTTTTAATGTGTATTGGGGTTGTAAATTGTGAGCATTTCCCTTAACCAAAATGCTAACAATCAATTATAATATCATTAATCAATTAAGATACAAAATGCACTTTTTTCTTTCTTTTTTCTCCTTTTAAGTTTAAGTTTCCTCATTCAACAATTGTATCAGCTGGAAGAAACAATACCAAATAAGGCAATCTAATTTTAATCAGTTAATTTCTTAATGCAGATTAAATGTTTAATTATCGATCATTAACATCCCGTATAGTTTGTTGCATTTTAACACTAAAATGTATTTTTAACTACTTTAGAAGAAGTGACAACTTGGATGGATCCTTACTCGCTAAATGAATATCAGTTTTCAGATATGTCTAATACAAACATTACATAAGTCATACAAGACTTAATAATTTTAAAAAGATAACAATTATAAATTTGATACTTTTATTTGAAGGAATGTCCGCTACATTTCCGGTGTTGTCCTAGTATTATTGCCTCTGTCTTTTCAGACTTGTGTACATTAACTGGCCTTACATTTCTCTTTTTGTCCCTCTTTTTTATTTTGTATAAACTTAAATTTTGTGTTTACTTTTAATATGGGTCATAATTTCAAGATGCATTTGTATTACACAGCCTATATAATGTCACATGGTCCCACAACTCCTGTTCCTTTTATTGTAGTAACAGCGGGCCACACATGTAGCTTGTTGATTGTGGCTTGATTGTGTAGGAACTGTTGAAACTGAACTGTTGAAATTTAAAAAAAATACATGATACAGACGCAGTGGTGTATGAAAAGTTCTTAAAAATACTCATAATGTGTGAAGAATTCACCCAGATGGCTTGTTTACAGAAAGTTCCTGCAGTTATTGCATTCAAATGTGTTTGTTCCTTAAAGTACCTCTGCTTCACTAATTTTTAGGTGGAGCATTTAGCCTTTATTGACAGGCCAGCATTTGATTGACATATTGATATTTGTGCATATCCAAAAACATGGCGATGTAAAATGTTTAAAATAATGTTTGAAAGTATGCATGTTTCACAAATGTGAGATTGTCTTTTGCGCATGCATCTCTACCCCAGTTCTGCAAACTGCTGGGTAGCTGCTTCGTTTGCGACACAGGGCAGAAGAGGCTGTGTGTTGCAAACTGCTGTAAGAACCCCAACTGAGATGCATAATCTGAATTTTGGTGTTTATGCGTCCAAAGAATGCTCCTAAAACCAGGATAATACCAGCATATCCCACATGTCCTCCATTCAGAATGAGGCCTAAATCAGAATATCCAACCAGAATATGCTGTTTACTTGACCTTTATCAAATTCAAAAATATTGCCATATTCTAAATAACAGTGGAAAACATGTTTGAAACGTAGCCAATGATAGAAAAGAGGTCCCTTCAGGAGAAAAAGCTGGGAACCACTTGGATTGTTTTTTTTTTTTTTAACGTGTGTAATTTAATACAGCTCCAGCAGGGGGCGGCAGTTGAACATTGTGGATATTGAACAGACTAACATTAAGTCAAACGAAGAAGAAATCTAAGCACAAAAGAAGAAGAAGAGGAAGGAGAGTGAAAGCAGGATATAACGGCCTGACGCAGTTACTTGACTGGCTGTATGAATTCAGGATGTGTACCGTGAAGTAATGGTTAACTGTCACGGACTTTGGATGCTGTCGTTCAGAACCTCCACGCCGGTGTTCAACGTCTGTGTTTTGAACGCGGTCCCTCGCGCTGTTATCGTTAAATCACGGTTCGTTTCGTTATTAAGAGGAATGCGACGGCCGCCGAGCCGCCGATCATGAACTCCATTTTAACGACGGAACAGTGCTGCTTGCTGCTGCTGCTGCTGCGTGATTTAAACTAACGGTTAATCTGACGTCATGGCGAAGAGTTTCGCGCGCGTGTGTAATTATCTGCAGGACCCCTGCCGCGTGGCGAGGTTTCAGCAGCTCTGCGGCGTTAAAGGGACGTTTCAGGTTAAAACCGCCGAGCCGGACAGTGGACAGACGGAGACGGACTGTCCCGGGCTGAGGAAGAGGGGACAGAACCCGGAGGCCGGCGTCGGGAACGGAGCGACCGGGGACGCGGCGGCCGCCCCGCAGGTTAACGGGAGGCCTGACGGTAACGCACCGGCAGACCCGGACACCGCCAGAGCCAAACCCCTCCGGAGGAACTCCCTGACCGGAGACGTGGGTCAAGAGTTCCTCATCCACAACAAGCTGCTCTTCTACCTGTTCACGTTCGGGACCGAGCTGGGCAACGAGATGTTCTTCATCATCTTCTTCCCCTTCCTCTTCTGGAACATCGACGCCCTGGTCAGCCGCAGACTCATCATCGTCTGGGCCTGGAACCTGTTCGTGGGACAGTCCACCAAGGACATGGTCCGCTGGTCCCGGCCGGCGTCCCCTCCTGTGGTGAAGGTGGAGGTCTTCTACAACTCCGAGTACAGCATGCCGTCCACGCACGCCATGACGGGGACAGCCATCCCCTTTTGTCTCTTCATGCTCACCTACGGACGGTGGCAGGTGAGCACCTGTTCACACACACAGCGTCAAACAAGCGTCAGACACAGGTGAAGAGACTCCAAATAATGAGTTTATATATCACAAATAACGAGAAACTTCAATATAATGACCACAAAATAATGAGAAACCTTCTCTAAATGAGTTAGTATCTCAAAATAATGGGTTAGTATCTCAAAATAATGAGTTTATATATCACAAATAACGAGAAACTTCAATATAATGACCACAAAATAATGAGAAACTTTCTCTAAATGAGTTAGTATCTCCAAATAATGAGTTTATATATCACAAATGACGAGAAACTTCAATATAATGACCACAAAATAATGAGAAACCTTCTCTAAATGAGTTAGTATCTCCAAATAATGAGTTAGTATCTCAAAATAATGAGTTTATATATCACAAATGACGAGAAACTTCAATATAATGACCACAAAATAATGAGAAACCTTCTCTAAATGAGTTAGTATCTCCAAATAATGAGTTAGTATCTCTAAATAATGAGTTAGTATCTCAAAATAATGAGTTAGTATCTCAAAATAATTAGTTTATATATCACAAATAACGAGAAACTTCAATATAATGACCACAAAATAATGAGAAACCTTCTCTAAATGAGTTAGTATTTCAAAATAATGAGTTTATGTATCACAAATAACGAGAAACTTCAATATAATGACCACAAAATAATGAGAAACTTTCTCTAAATGAGTTAGTATCTCAAAATAATGAGTTAGTATCTCAAAATAATGAGTTAGTATCTCAAAATAATGAGTTAGTATCTCAAAATAATGAATTAGTATCTCAAAATAATGAGTTTATATATCACAAATAACGAGAAACTTCAATATAATGACCACAAAATAATGAGAAACCTTCTCTAAATTAGTTAGTATCTCAAAATAATGGGTTAGTATCTCAAAATAATGAGTTTATATATCACAAATAACGAGAAACTTCAATATAATGACCACAAAATAATGAGAAACCTTCTCTAAATGAGTTAGTATTTCAAAATAATGAGTTTATGTATCACAAATAACGAGAAACTTCAATATAATGACACAAAATAATGAGAAACTTTCTCTAAATGAGTTAGTATCTCAAAATAATGAGTTAGTATCTCAAAATAATGAGTTAGTATCTCAAAATAATGAGTTTATATATCACAAATAACGAGAAACTTCAATAATGACCACAATATAATGAGAAACTTTCTCTAAATGAGTTAGTATCTCAAAATAATGAGTTAGTATCTCAAAATAATGAGTTAGTATCTCAAAATAATGGGTTAGTATCTCAAAATAAAGGGTTAGTATCTCAAAATAATGGGTTAGTATCTCAAAATAATGAGTTAGTATCTCAAAATAATGGGTTAGTATCTCAAAATAATGGGTTAGTATCTCAAAATAATGAGTTAGTATCTCAAAATAATGAGTTAGTATCTCAAAATAATGGTTAGTATCTCAAAATAATTGGTTAGTATCTCAAAATAATGGTTAGTATCTCAAAATAATGGGTTAGTATCTCAAAATAATGAGTTAGTATCTCAAAATAATGGGTTAGTATCTCAAAATAATGAGTTAGTATCTCAAAATAATGGGTTAGTATCTCAAAATAATGAGTTAATATCTCAAAATAATGGGTTAGTGTTTTAAAATAATGAATTTGTATCTCAAAATACTGAGAAACTTCAATATAATGATCACAAAATAATGGGAAACGTTATCTAAATGAGTAAGTATCTCAAAATAATGAAAAATTATCTTATTTCAAAATAATAAGGAACTTTATCAAAATTGGGACTTAGTTTCTTAAAATAATGACAAACTTTTCAAAAACAATGACTTATTTTCTCAAAATAATGACAGTATCTCAAAATAATGAGGAACTTTATCAAAATTGGGACATAGTTTCTTAAAACAATGGCAGACTTTTTAAAAAGAATGACTTAGTATTTCAAAATAATAAGTTAGTATCTCAAA
Source organism: Lutjanus argentimaculatus (assembly GCA_034769285.1). Lineage (NCBI taxonomy): Eukaryota > Metazoa > Chordata > Actinopteri > Lutjaniformes > Lutjanidae > Lutjanus > Lutjanus argentimaculatus. The sequence continues at coordinate 48,665,850 of JAWZSL010000001.1, forward strand.
ATTTGGAGAAACTTTCTCGAAGCATGTAATTTCAATTCTTAGGCAAAACGCTCTGTGAAAGCCAAGTATATTTGTGTAGTTTTTGATCAACTTTATGAGAAGACTAAGTGAACATTTGAAGAGTCAGAACTGTGTTTGTTTTTATTGTCATAGTGATGTCAGTTAGATGTAGTTATGAAATATTCAATCATTAATCTTAGCTTACTACATCTTAACCTTTCTTACCCTCTAAACTACAGCTTATATGAACTTCTTTTTGAAATACAACGATGTGACATTATTGGTTATCTTATCGCATTGGCCATGAGAGGGAGGTTATTATTGGTCATCGGTATATGTTGGAAAAAAAATCCATATCGCACAACCCTGATCAAGAAGGTTGTTAACAGATAAACTGATCATAAAATAATCATAAATTGCAGCCATAGTTTGCTTGGTAATCCGGCAGCACTGATGCACAATATGAACTATAGTGTTTCCCTCAGGAAAATGTTCAGCTGAGGTGGTAAGCCACCTAGATCTTCATTTATCTCATCTCCTATCAAATTTATTAATAGTGTTCAAACAATAATGACACCCATAAAATAAGGATGAAGGCAAGTGTTTTTATTTCCTAGAAGTATTCATCTTTATTATGCTAGAGCCACCTCTGAAAATCTGAACTTATTGTCCTTGTTTCAAAATGTAACTTTAATAAGTTTTATGTGTTTTTTAATGTATGTTACTGGTGCATATTTGTGTGAAATTACACAACCACACCTCACACCAGGAGAGTATTCCTGCTGACCTAAATAGTACTTAAAAGCAACAGGATGCATACACATTCGCAACAGGATACATAAACAAAGAGTGCACAAAGTGGGAGGAAACGGGGTGTTCCATAGTGCCTGCAGCTCATTTTTATCCCCAGGGCCTCCTACAGGGTTAATCCAGCTCTGAGGCAACACAGTGTGCAACTAGAAATGTGTTATTACAGATTACTGGGCCGACCTGCTTCATCTAAATCAACAAACATCACAAGCCAGTCCGCCAGCGTCATTCTCCGTCTTCACGTTGCATTAGAATTCAGTGGTCTAGCCTTCATCTACAGGATATGAGCATGTTTTGATAACCCACAGGGAAGGTGGCCAGATGCAACAAAGGGCCCCAAGAGTTTCAAATGCTGAGAGCTTTGCAACATCTTTCTGTACATGTGTTTATTCAGGTACAATCTAAGTAAAAAAGACCCGAGTTCCAAGAAACACCCAGGGCGCCTGACTGACTAAGAAATGAAAAGCCCACATGACATTTTTCTCCACAGCTCTCAGTGCTAGAGAGGGTCAGTGGGTTAGTCTGGCCAAAGGAATGAAAATGCACAGGCTTGGCTTTAAATCAGTATTAATCCTTGTTGTACAGTCCTTTGTGAAGACAACAAACATGCCTCTGTTTAAGCAGACTGTGAAGACGTGACAGGGTGTGTCAGAGAAGTACAGATGAGGCATGATGGGTAGCTGTGTTTCTTAGATAAACCGGGACTCACTGTCCTACGTTATCAGAGAGAGATATGGATCTGGTGCACTAAGAGGAGGAGAAAGTAAATTAACTTTGAGTTTTTGGATCTGAAGCATCAGTGGACAGCAATGCAAATGATCTAAGTAGAGAGAGTCAGGGATGAGAGAACAAAAAAATTTCCTGTGTTGATGAAAGAGTCTTCTCTGGTTAAGATGGAAGAAGGGGGGTTGGGAGAATTACTCGACTGCTGGGGAGTTAAAAGATAAGAGTGTGGTGTAGTATCTGCCAGGTCAGAGAGCTCAAAGCAATGAAACCTGTTCACCCAGTGATAGGACGGTTACAGTATGGATTTTCCACCACCATGGCTGTGCCGAGAGATAAACGATGTAGGGCAGCTGCAGATCTACAGCCTGCATCACCTATTCTGACAGAACATAAATGAGAAGGATATCATATTTAAATTACTTCAGTGTTGTAGCACTTTAAGTCTGAAATTGGTTTGTGATGAGTGACATGCACTCAGATTTAATGCGTAAATAGTGCAGTGGTCTCTGTCCCCCCTCCATGATTGAGACAGGCTGCATATCATAAGTTTAGTTTCTTCAAAAGTTGAATTCTAAACCTGAGTGGATTCACTAAGGGACTTGAATGGATTTCGATTAATAAAGCGTATTTAATTATGGGCTGCAGCTAATTTTCATTGTCGATTAATCTGTCAGTCATTTTCTCGATTGATCATTATTTGTTTGGTCTATAAAATGTCACAAAATGGTGAAAAATGTTGGTCAGTGTTTCCCAAAGCCCCTGATGACATCCTCAAATGTCTTGTTTTGTCCACAACCAAAAGATATTCAGTTTAGTACTGAATTTCTATATTCACTAATTTAATAAAGTTCAGTTAACAGATTGGATGATGAATTCAGACAGGATAAGGATAAAACTGGGTCAAACCCAAGCCCTAATTGCAACTTATCAAGACTTTAGCAGCCTCAATGCTGTTCAACAAGTTATGCTTTATGGCACGCAGTGCATTCCTGTCCTTTGTTAGTGCACATGTACATCTGATTTTTCGAAATTCTTAAGTAATCTCTGAATCAGCTTGCCCCTGCATCTTGTGTGCTGTATGTTTAATGTTAAAAAAAGAGATGTAACTTGCTTCTCTTTTCAACTTCTGAGCTGAACGCAGGGAGCCGTCTGTACTGCCTGAACTCCCTTGGTGTCATCAAGTTCACTGATTTCAAAGGCTGAGGACCTGAAACATTTCACAGAAAACGGTTAGAAAGGGTACAAAAGATAAGATGCAGTCAGACCATAAACAGCCTCCAGGGCAGGAGAAAGAATCAAAGTGTTAGATAAATAGTGTTAGACCTGCTTGTTAGCTGTGCTTGTGTGGTGTGGCTCTAGGGAAGGTCACCAGACTCAAAAAAATTGGTTTGACTGGAGGCAAGGTGAGACTTAAGACATCTGTCTGATATCAGGCAACCCAGTGCCATCATCAGGTCAATTTTTAATTTGTCCAATACTTTTATTTTATGACTGAGTCCCTGCCAAACTAAGGACATTCCCTGCAGCCTCAGCTGTTCTGTGTGTTTATCCACATGTTAAGATGCTAAACTAAGACCAAGTCAAAATTACACAAACGTCAGCATGTTATCATGCTGACATTAGCATTCAGCTCAAAGCACAGCTGTGCTTAAGTTCAGCCTCACAGCTGCTTACATGACTGTTGACTTTTGTTTTCACACAGTGACCTTTGTATGAATTCTTTCAAAGATATCAGCTAAATGTTTTCTTAAAGCGATATTCCACCGCAGAATAATAGCCCCTCAATATATACTCACCCTTATGCCGATGTGAGGATGGGTGAAGATCTTCAGTTCACAAAACAATCCTGGAGTTTCAGCAGAAAACAGGGTTGGAGCTAATGGCAGTGAATGGTGACCAAATGTAAAACAAAACAAACACAAAATGTCTCCATCCTGCTTGTGTGGTGTAATCCAAGTGTCCGTGAGCCATGACATTAAAATTTAACTACAAAAGACCCCATTTACACCATGTTTTTAGCTGAAATGTCAACTGTAGCATGTAAACATGGCGCCGATGTATCGCGAGACTTCGTATATCTCTTAATGGATGCACGTGTGAAAATATTGCGTGAACTGTACAGGAGACTTTTTAGAAACTGAGTACATTGTCATTAACATGCCATGATAGACACAGTGGTACTGTAGCTGCTTGTTCTCAGGATTCTGGTCTGGGAAGGCTTATCTTCAGCCACCCTTTCTAATATCTCTGTTCATTTTTTAATGTAATGTCTTTATGCTCTCTTTCTCTCTCCTAGTACACCTTCCTCTTTGGCTTTTGTGTGGCTCTCAGCTGGAGTGTCCTGGTCTGTGTGAGCAGAGTCTACATGGGGATGCATTCTATTCTGGTAACTATATTAAATAATTAATATATCCAATAGATATTTCCTCACTAACGAGGTCCACCACAGGTCAGAAATGTTTTCTAGGAAGGAACAAAATGCAAACCACTGCTGCCTTCAACTTCTGGTGTGTTTGATCTTATATTATTATAATTCAAGAGATTTATTTGTCAAATATACATACAAGCATGTAGAGCGAGCTGTTGATGCGTCAAACTCCCAGGCAGTGCACAGTGCAAGCATGAGAAATTATAAAATTATAAATATACTGGATATAATAATAAGAGCTAAATGTTAAACAAAATACCAGATAAAAATCTACCAGTATATCTCAAAATTAAACAAATATACAAGGAAATATATAAAAAGTATCCAAAATAGAAAACAAGGTTAAAAGTGAAGGTGAAAAATGAAGTGAAAGTGCAGATAAAGTGGCGACAGTAAAGTAAAGATGCCGTCAGCTCTGTTAAACAGACAGAACGATGCACCTGATGCTTCATTTCATTCATTGATATATGATTGAGGACAACAATGTTAGCACCATATTTACATATGTGTCTTTGAAAATCATCTGTTCATATTTTACATTTCTGTGGACAAATTTTTTTTTAACATAAATACATCATATTAGTGTGCATACCACGTAGTCATGCCCCATTTTTTAAGTTTACAACCTACACAGGAGCTTAAACTTTATGATTACTGGAAGATTATCTTTATATAGAGCCAATAAACAAATCAAAGCCATCAGATATGTTTAGATTAGAAGCGGTGGCCATGAAACTGATGTTAGTAAATACTGTTAGTAACACCTGCAGATCACGTGATTTTATGACTCTGGGGAAAGCAGTATAATGTCTTTGTCTGGGTTGCATATCGCCACCCACAGGACAGGAAGCAACTTTACAACCTATGTTCGGGTGAATAGAGTATAAAGACGAGGTATTTAATATTGAAACTGATAAACTTTATTGTTTTTTGAAAATATACACTGTATAGAAAAAAAAAATTAATTCATGTTATACATCCAAACCTGGGAAGAAAATTTATGGAGCCTGTCTGTCTGTGTCTGTGTTTGTCTGTCAATTCGTGTCTGTTTGTTGGTCTGTCTTGTCTGTCTGTCTTGTCCATCTGGTCCATCTGTCTATTGTCTTATCAGCCTGTGTCCCTTACTGTCTGTTGGTCATGTCGCTGAGTAACACGATACACAAGTATGTGTGGGGTGGGGGGCTTGGGGGACTAAATCTGTATTTTATTTGTTTGTTATGGTTTTGTTCTGCTTTTTTTCTGTTTGTTTGTTTCTTTTTGTCTGATCACACATTGTCTGTAAATGCACAATTTGAATAAAGGGGGTTGGGGGTGGGGGGTATACACTCAATCTGAATTTGATGCTTGCAACATGCTCCAGAAACGTTGGGAAAGGGGCATATTTACCACTTTGATACATCACCTTTTCTTTTAACATGTTTAGGAACTGAGGACACAAATTGTTCAAGTTTTGAAATTAAAATTCTTTCCCATCCTTGTTTGATATATGACTTCAGTTGTTTTACAGTCCGGGCTCACCATTGTGTATTTTGTGCTCCATTATACACCACACACTGTGAGACAGGTCTGGACTGTAGGCAGGCCAGTCTAGCACCTCAACTTTTTTATTACGAAGCCATGTGCAGAATGTGTCCTGCCATTGTCTTGCTGAAATAAGCAGGAGTGTGTCTGAAAAAGACATTGTCTAGATGGCACCATATGTTACTCCAAACCTGGATGGAATGGGGATTGTATGAGTAATATTATTAGAATTGGCTTTCATAGTGTGTACTCCTGGTTGACAATAATGTGTGTCCTTGTGTTGCAGGAGGTAATCACTGGCTTCCTGTACAGCCTTCTTATTCTAGCCTTCTTCCAGCCACTTCTGGAAAAGATCGACAGCTTCTACATGATGGGCCACTATGCTCCCTTGTGATTATCGTGTCACACGTGGGCTTCGGACTTGTAGCTTTCTCTCTGGATTCCTGGAGCACCTCTCGGGCGATACAGCTCAGGCTCTGGGCACCGGGGCCGGAGTTGCTCTGGCTACTTATATGAACTATCAGGTGGGGCTAACGCTGGATCCACCGCTGTCCTCACTTCCTCTTACCTTACCACCAATCACTGTCGGCTTGGTGGTTCTCTCCCTGCTGCGCTTCGTCATCGGAGTCGCCGTCATCCTCGTCACGAGAATGGTTATGAAAGCATGACTATCCCATTCTTATGTCGACTGTTCGGGCTGCCCTCAGATGACGTAAGACGGGCCAGGCAGCACATGAAAGTAGAGCTGCCGTACCGCTACATCGTCTACAGTGTTGTTGGTTTTAGTTGTGTCTGTGTGGTGCCTCTCCTCTTTAAGATCTTCAACCTTGCCTGAGTGTGTTGTGGCATTTACTGCTGACATGTTCACCTACATGGTAAGGCAAACGGCACTTGGAAACATGCTGCTTGTCTCGACACAAGATAAAGTCTGTTTCTGCATGGCAGAAATTGATTTAAAGGGTAAACGTGGTGATATTCTATAATTTTTGTATTGTCAGAAAATATTACTTTGTGCCATAGAGCTTAATTATCATCCCAAAACTATTAAAATACATCAAGATCTGAACTTTTGCACTGGGTGACGTGGTCCTTGATTAGGATGAGCAAGGGCACTGTAGTTTATTTTGAGTTTATCCTGCATACATCATTATCAAGCTGTAAATACACCAAATGTGTATTAATACAAGCTGAAAATAGCCCCTACAAATGCAGTAATGTATTCCTGTTTGGGTATCAGTAGTAAAAAAATATACAGTGCAGCTAAATATACAGTGTCCAGTCGTTTCAGGGAATAATTTAGCCTTTTTTAAAACCAAGGATATATATTATATTATAACCTTAAATGTCTTGTTTGGCCCACAACCCAAAGATATTCTCAAATGAGTAAAGAAACCACAACATATTACATTTATGAAGCTGAAATCAGAAAATTCCTTTTTAGAAAAGTTTTCTTTTTAAAAATGACCCAGAGCAATGAATATATTATCAAAATAGTTGGTGAATAATTTAATAGTGGCTCTTCTCGAGAATAATTTAGCCTTTTTTTAAGCAAAGGATACATATCATATATATTTATTTATGACTTAATTTTAAAGATTTACCAACAGCCTCAGGGCCCAAAGGCCGCAGACTGGAGGATGTCAGTTAAGGCGGCAACTAGAGATTATTTTCCTTCTCGATTAATCTGTCAGTCATTTTCTTGATTAATCGATAAGTTTGTTTGCTCCCCGAAGCCCAAGGTGACGTCCTCAAATGTCTTGTTTTGTCCACAACCCAAAGATATTCAGTTTGCTGTCACAGAGGAGTGAAGAAACTAGAAAATATTCACATTTCAGAGGCTGAAATAGGAGAATATGCATTTTTTTTTCTTAAAAATGACTCAAAATGATTAATCGATTATTGAAACAGTTGGCGATTAATTTAATTGTTGATTAACTGACTAATCATTGCAGCTCTAAAGCCGAACAGTATTAGAGAGACGGACTAAAGCAGTGTTGGTTTTGGTCTTTTCTTGAGACTTTTTGACAATAACAACAATATAGAACATCACCAGCCTCATCCTTAAAGTTCCACCTGTGGTCAACACATACAAGTGTTAACTGGAAATACAAAATTGATCAGATGTACTGTAATGATGCTTATATTCATTAATGAGGAATCTGTTGTGCTTTTCCATCATTTGATCGAAATATATAATAATGTGTTACCGGAGAATTCCATGCTCTCTAAGAATAAACCAAACCATGAATCGGTGATGTGTGAAGTCACTTAATGTGTGAAGTCACCTCACTTCTCATTTGTTTTGCCGTGCTTAAATCAAAGCAGCCTGAAAGCAACAAAATACTGTAAGTATTTAAGCTCACAGGTGTCGGGGTAGTTAGACAGTCTCTGTTTAAATGTGGAAGGCTTTTTCCCCCTTATGTCTGTTGTGCCATTACAGTTTTTCTACATTACCACAGTCAGCATTATCTCATCCCTTCCTTTTTGTACATCTTTGTGCTTGTTTCCAAAACTGTAATTTTTGGTCGCAGTGTAAGTTATTTACTCTCTGAATAATCATTTGAATGCATAAAATTAAAATGACATATTTTTGATAAAATATTTTGCCATCTTAACCAACTTAAGCTGAATTGATTCTCTAGAAAATTAATCTTAAGCAATATTATTCATACTTGATTTTTTCAGGAGACATTTCTGCTGCCCTTCTTTTAATCTACAGTATAAAAACACTGACTCTAGCACTTGTCGAAATGTTTTTGTTTATTTGCTGTTGCAGAATATTAATTAACCATTATCCATTCACTCATCTTTTTTCTGTATTGCCAGGACTGTGTCCTTCGGTAAAAAGATGGAAATAAGGAAATTAAAGTATTCCAAAAAAGAAAAAAAAAAAAACATTTTTCATGCATTTTGTTCTCAGAATTGCCTTAAGTGTATTTTTCTTGCAAGGAAATATAAGATCAGTCCATCTGGGACTTTAGACTCGTGTGCTTTGCTGTCGAGTGCTGTGAATATGGATTCCATGTAATCTCAGTTCCTCCTTTGACAACTGGGTCATGTGCCTGTGTGCCCAAATAGCACATTGGGTTCTTGCTCAACCTTTGAACAATGTTTTAGGTCTTTATCTAAGTGTAACCCACGTGTACGTTGAGCCTAATCGCAGGCTGTCCTCGTAAATTGAACTTTGGGTGATGGCTGTTTTTGGCATCTTAATCTCAAGAATTCACAGAGGTCACGTCAGCAAATGGCCCGACTCTCCTGCAGCTCTCTTTTACCATTATACATTTATCAGCTAATGAAAGATTTAAGCCCTTTTAATGTCAGTATTTCAAGCAGTAATACTCAACAGAAAAAGCATGAGTGATAAGAATTCATTTTCCCAGAGCAGAAACGTTTTCTTTTTTGACATACTGTAGTTGTTTCATAATGAAGTATTATTCAAGCTTTTCCCTGAAGTGGGCCACTCCCAAGTAACCACGTCCATTAATAGCCTCCCTTTGTTTATGTCCATGCCCACTTCTTCCTGGTTTTTAACACTGTGGTTGTCCAAAACAATTACTTAAATAGCTCAGTGGTGCAGTGGCGGACTCAGTCTGTCTGAGGGGCAGGGGTGACAAAAAATATAAAAGGGCACCAGCTGAAAGTCAATGAGATGGCATTTATGGTGAGACAGTTCCAAGTCCTGGTTTAGATTAAAATTATTTTATAATGTGACTTAAAGTACAACTGCTATTAACTAGAGAGCACTTAATTATATTTTCACCACTGGAAGGTCACCCAAGAGAGAAGTTTTTTCACATTTTGTCTACGAGATGGCACTTTTTCCCACATTTTATCCACAAATAGGACATCCCAGAGAGAACTTTTTCACATTTTGTCCATCAGAGGGTACTTTTTCACATTTTGTCCGCTACAAGGGCACGCTAGAGGGCCCTTTCCCACATATTGTCCACTAGAAGGATACCTTTTCATGTTTTGTCCAATAGGAGGCATCAGAGGGTTTCACATTTATCCCAGTAGGGCATCTAAGGGCACTTTTTCACATTTTGTAACAGAGAACTTTTCAGTTTGCACTAGAGGCATCCAAGCTCTTCCACTTTTCCACAGTGGACATCCTAGAGGTTATTTTTTCACATTTTGTCCACTAGATGGAATTTTCTCATGTTTTGTCCACTAGAGGGGCAGCCCAGAGGGCGCTTTTTTCACATTTTATCCACAAAAAGGGGATCCCAGTGGGTACCTTTTCACATTTTGTCCACATTTTGAGCACACTTTAGGGTATTTTCTCACGTTTTGTCCACTAGAAGGGCACTTTTTCATGTTGTGCCTAGTAGAAGGGCACACTAGGGGGCACTTTTCACATTGTTGTTGTTTTTTAACATTTAAAAACTGGTCACTTAAGGTGTTTGGGAGATTCTGCGGCACTGTCTTCTTGTGAAACTCCAGCAGTATTTAAAAGTAAACCTGACCTTCAATCAGCATGTGGGTGAGTAGATAATGACTGAGCTTTCATTTTAAGGTGAACCATGAAAATCAAGTCTCTATATGGATAAACAGCAGGTCAGGGAAAAATATATATTATTGATTTTGAGGTGAAGTGTCCTTTTTAATGCTGCACATGTAATAATGTTTTTTCTTCTAAAACGAGTGTTCGCAAAGAGGGGAGCTTACAGTCAAACTTAGGAGCAAATGTGGTGTTTTACATAACCGGTATGAAAAGCTACTGAACTTTTATTTTGAAAGGCTACGGGAGTACATTAAACCGGATGTCCGGGCTTTTACTTTTACAGACCAAAACATTTAACTCCAGTGAGCAGTGGAGTCACACAGCAAGGTAACAAACGGTGCTGTAGTTAGGCGGTGTTTAATCCGTGAAATCATTAAAGAGTGCAGTCATTTTGAAGAATTTAGAATAAATTTGTCCGTTATTCCTCCTCTCTGACCGTTGTAGCTGTTTCTGTTTGGCTGCTGCAGCCGCTGGTCAGTCAAGAGTTAGCGCGACCTGCCGGGGGTCATATCAGAGGTTAATAATCGATCACATCAAGTCAGATCGAACATATGTGAAGTTTGATCTGGGAGGAATATTCGGTGCAGATGCCTCGTCTGGAAAAGTCCAGCGGCCGAGGGACAAAAAGGTAAGAGTGGAGCTTTACTTCTGAGGAAACTGATGTTGATGTTACAGAAGGAGAGGAGGAGGAGGAGGAGGAGGAGGAGGAAGAATTCAGTTCATTTAACCCAGCTGTTTGAAGACAGGTGAGGGGTGAAAAAATACTGTGTTCCTGCATTCAAAAACTTACTGAAAATATTATTAGCAAATGTACTTAAACTGTAAAAGTACTCCTAATGCAGAAAAAGTGTTATATTATCATGCATCATATTATTGGATTGGGAATTCTGATGGTTAATGTGAGAGCAGCACTGTTACTATTATAGTACAGTTTAACTCATATCTGTATTGTCAGTATTTTAATTTATAACAATTCATAATGTTTAACTGGTCACTTTTTTTAAAATAAAATCTGAATCTGTAAAATAACTAATGTTATCAAATAAAAGTACTAATAATATTTTAATGATTATTAATTGATCAGTTAATCAGCAGCTATTTTGATAATCGATTAATCGGTTTGAGTGATTTTTTTAAGAAAAAAATGTTTGTGTTGTGAGGACATCATCTTAGGCTTTGGGAAATACTGATTGATATTTTTCACCATTTTTTTTGACATTTTAAAACAATTAATCAACTATGAAAATAATCATTAGTTGCAGCCCTACAATATTTCCAGTTGAAATATGAAGTAACATAATATGGAAATACTCACGTGAAGTACAAGTACCTCAAAATAATATTTTTTAAAAAGTACTTGAGTAAATGGACTTAGTTACTCTCCACCATTGATGAGGAGGTATTGTTATCCCACTAGGGATGTTAATGATTAATCATTAATCAATTCACCAGCATTAAGAATGTACTTAAATTAATCATGAAATTGTGTAATCGTGCATCATTTGAATTGTTTTATCTGCCTGACACATTTGTGGAATAAGGAAACTCAAACTTCAACTTAAAATTAGAAAAAAATTGAAAAAATGAGAAAAGATTATTAAGGATTAGTTGATTGTTCACGCTTTCAACTATCGATTAAGAAAAATGAACAAAACTCACAACCCGATTACTCACCTTAATAGCAAGGAGTTCTGTTATCTCTTTTAATATAATTATCAGTATTTTCTGTTGATTTTATTTTGTAAATATTTGGGGCGTCACGATTCTCAAAATCCATGAGTCGTTTTATGTACGATTTTAAGGTCACGATTCAATCAGATTTTTTGATTTAAGATTTTTTTTTTTATAGCAATGACTGCTGTGCCATTGTCAGACTATTGAGTCTTGATTTGTAAAGATCAACAGATCATTGTTTTTACGCCCTGACAACTGTAATTTACATTTATGAATTCTAAATAGTCTCAAAGATAGTCTATACGGCATCAGATGTTATATAACGGCTGGTTAGCTACGCTGTGTCGTCTTTAAAGTGTTGTTTCTTTTCTTCTAACATGCTGAACAACGCAACTTGGCGATTGTGGAGAGAAAAACACATACTGGGAGAATCACTGATTCTGTCTTTAATTGTGATTATTTAAACTGAAAAGTAATTTCTATAGATTTTCGATACAATATTGAAATTGTGGAAGTCCTAGTAAACATCATTGATCATTTTGACAGATTTTGCGAGTGCAATGTGAGTCATGGTTTTAGTGAGAATGGTAATTTTTGTATTTAATTTTCACTGAAAAAAATAAAATAAAATATAGATGTGATTTTTGTTGGGATCTGTACCAAATAATCATGTTCTCTTACGTCTGGAGAATATGATTTGTAGTGTGGGGCATCTCTGTAGTACCACCGTGCTTCATTTATAATGGCATGTTGTGACACATTTTACTTTAATCAAAAAATTGCAGCTCCTGCGATGTGGATGTTGCACTTGGCCATATTGTGATAGGATATTTAATGTAGCCGTAATTACATCATGTCACTGTAAAACCTTTTCTAAGTGATTGTATATTACAGACAATAACTGAAACACTGTGTTGGCAGGTTTCAACCATCAGTTTTAAGTGTTTGTGCTGCAACATGAGGAGAAATGTTTTACGTGACTGATGCAAGAATTTCATTACAGCAAACCCGCACCTTCCTGACATGCATGTGAACACAGGATATACGTTTATAAGATTCAAATGTTGCAATTTCCTAACGCTCTTTTTTTGTCCCTTCACTTCAGACCTAAATTAGACTGGAAGTTTGTTCAGAGGTTCTGCAGCATCCAGAAGGTCCTGTTCCCATCATGGAACAGTCAGAGTGTTCTGATGTTTGGGACGCTGCTGGCTGTCACTCTGACAGGTAACTAACCGCTGGAGTTATGAAAACTGTCAGTGTAAGAGGAGAAGACAGAGTCACAATCAGATTAAGTTCACGGGAAACTGCAAATGACGATAAATGAAATCTAACCTTGTTTTTGTTTCCCTCGTGACGCCTCATCATGGGACGAATTTCACTGCCTGTTGGGACATGCTGTTTGTGGCATTGTAAAACCACACATCAGATAGCACCGGACTGCATACTGTGTTTTTTTTCTGCTGACCTTTTGCTCACAGCGTTGCCTAATTTCCCTATGTCGTTTTTTTTACGAGGCTCTGTTTAAGCAGCAATGCGCTAACACATCTTTTTTTTTTTTCTCCCATCAGAGCAGCTGATCATTTACCAAGTAGGTATCCTCCCCAGCCACTTCTACAATGTGCTGGCAGACAAAGATTACTCCAGCTTCCAGAGTCTGGTGGGCAAAGCTATGGTGCTCATCCTGCTCAACTCCACAGTAAGTTGAAGAAGCTGACAATAGCAGCCAAAGAAATGCCAACAGTACCAAAAGAGTTCATACCCCAGGAGCTCATTCTTACTGTACATGGAATTTGGTCTTTCAGTAGTTCTTACTCTTCAGTCATGTGCAAACTCAGCTGTACGTCTCTCTTATCTTTTTCCTTTGTGGCCAGCTCTGCTTCTGATTGGTCTGCAGACTCAGGGTATTGATTAAAGTATCAGTACTTTGACTTTTAGGTTAGTACTACTTTTAGATTCTGCACTCTCAACAGCTTTCTACTTACAGGAGCAGTATGTAACAGCTGTGCAACCAAAAAAAAAGAGTACTGCAGTCCCTGATAGTGAGCTGGAGCCATGGACTGTGTATTAAATAGGTTTAAATTCTATTTAATATACAGTCTGTGGTTGAAGCGAGTTGTTTACCCCCAACCTGCCCACCCCCAGACTTGAGAATCTCAGGCAGGCTGCTGGAACAGCTGTGGTGTTGTTGTCAGAGAAGCGAGTATTTCAACTTGCATGTTTCCTCGATCTCTGATTACATATCGTTGTCATTTTATGACATTATATTACAGATTTCTCCTTTAGCCTTCATGTTAAACAGTGATCAAAATATCATTTTAAAAAATGCAGGGTCTTTCTTCATGTGAAACAAGCTTTAATGCATCGTGATGCATATATAGAGACAGAGCACAATTAAGTCAAGATACAAGATCAATTTATTTATCACTCTTATTATTAACAGGGTTGTATAGCAAGACTTAAATATAGTTCCCTCTATGCTACTCATAAAAAAACATTAAAATTACATGCAGTAGATTGGTTAAAAAGATAAAAATGAAACAAACTATTTTACATGAAGGAGTGCTGAGGATGAATTAAGCAGTTCTGGCCACACTGGAGGGGGAAAAGCTGAGCCTTTAAGAAGACAAAGTGTATGCAGGTAATAAGACGTGAGGCATCAGCAGGAAGACTGATAAACTGTGTGATCCTGACCGCTTAAGTGGTGCTACAATTGCTAATTTGGGTCATTTACCCTAACAAAGAACCGTAGTAGAATAATGATCTTACCTGGTGATTCAATCCAAAAGTTGTGACTATCAGAGTATTTCACCTCTGGCCATTCAGTGGGATAATTTCTCCAAGAAAAGCAAAGTAAAAGAGAGTGGACACTGACATGGACAGATAACACTGAGCTTTTCAGTACAGCTTTTCAATATGTGGGGTTCTAGAATAATCCTTCTGCGTGCAGAAATCTAAAGTTTTAGCCAGCTATAGACATTTTGTTAGCATTTCAGCCCTTGGTTGCGTATCGTGGCACCGTTTCTTTTCTCCTCCGGTGGTTTTCAGTGGTTGACACATTACGTTCTGTCTCTGTATGATACAAAAGGGTAAATAACTCCACATACGTTACTGATCAAAAGGTTTATTCTTTTCATGTTGTCTTCTTGAAAAATCTCAATTCACTGTCGGTGCTTATTGGATTTTTTTTCTGTTTGTGTGTGTAGTTCATGTTGTGAGCAGTGACTTATGTTGTACTGTTCATGCATGTGCAAACTCAGCTGTACGTCTCTCTTGTCATTTTCCTTTGTGTCCAGCTTTGCTTCTGATTGGTCTGCAGACTCAGGGTATTGTTCAAAGCATCACTAAAATGTCATCACCTCATCATGTCATCCTATTAGATATTTATGTGTATTTTTGTCATAACTAGTGTATAAATTCTTGAGTGTGTTTAGCGAAGAAGCAATGACCTTGACCTTTGACCTCTAATCAGTTCATATTTGAGTCCAAGGAACATTTGTGCCAAATTTGAAATAATTCCATCGAGGCGTTCTTGAAATATCAGCTTCACAAGAATGGAATGACCCGAATATATAACGCCTGTAGCCACGGCTGTCGCCAGCATGGAGCCATAAAAAAGGTTTTTCAAGATTTTTCAAAAATTCTGTAGCACAGAGATCCTTCAGCATACAGTCATGAATGTGCACAAAAAAAATTAGGCTGATTGGTCCGGTAGTGTTCGAGATTAGCTGCAGACAAGATGCAGGTCTGCTGATCCCCTCCAAAGTCAGGTTCATTCTTTCCTGTTGGTTGTTAGATTGGTAGAATCGCTGGTTTTACAAGATCAGGTCATCTTGACCTGTTGATTTTACAGCCTACACACATTTGGCCTCAGCACTGGACTTGGATTTTGACCCTGAGACACGGGGGAGACGTGCAAACACCCCCCACAATATTTAGTTTATTCTACATTCTGCATACAGTTTATTTTACCTGTTAACTGATTATTTTTTGCTCTTTTTTGCCTCACACATATCATCATATAGTTACCGTTTGTTTGGTTCTGTTTACTTTTTTTCCCTCTTTCTCTGTGCTCCTCTCCCAGCTGAAAAGTGTCGACCAGTACATTTGCAATCTGATGTATGTCAGCTGGAGGAAGACGCTAACCGAGAGCCTCCATACAGCCTACTTCCAGGGCCGAGTCTATTATACACTCAACGTACTCAGAGAGGATGTAGACAACCCGTAAGCTTTAATGCTTTTCCTGTTTGCAGTCTTATCTGGTGTTTTTTTTTTTTAATGCTATAGGCGCAAATGTAATTTCAATACATCGCCATTTATGAGTGTGCAAATATAAATGTGTGTTTAGCGAAGTGTCTGTGAAATTCTATAGTCTGAAGGGTTTAATTTTTGTTTTTTATTTTCCTGCAGAGACCAGAGAATCAGTCAGGATGCAGAGAGGTTGTGTAAGCAGATGAGCACCATGGCGAGTCGTTTGATTGTGTCACCGTTCACGCTGGCTTACTACACCTACCACTGCTTTCTTAGGTGAGTTTGTAGAGTACTGAGACACATCAGTCCCTCCAGGATTTCCGCAGGCTGTCTTTGGGATTGTTGCGGCCTAAAATGCCCGATTTCTCGGCAGCTTTTCCAAAAATTGTGACGCGTGTTGGAATGTTTTTTGGCTTTTTTTGCAATGAAATTAAGGGAGCAAGTAGAATTGCAAAAGAAAGGTGCTATTTTTTTCTTTACAATCAAAGGCAACTAGTTCCAGGGAGATCAAAACTGCACTCTATTCTGAGTGTTATAAGTCGCCTCACCAAAAAGGCTCACAAGTACAAAAACGCTAAAAAAAAAATGATTTATTTGTAGATGAAGAAGTGCACAGAGTGTTGATGAATGTCACTAACAGTTACAAACCTCCTGTTCTTTTCAGTGCCTCTGACAAAAAAATATAAATGCAAAAAACTTCAGAATAATTAAAACAAGAACATTGACTGGGATCATTGAGACGTACATGTATGATTTCAAATTTGCGGAAAAGTTGCGGAATTTGGACAAATTGCAAGGCTGCGCAGAATTCATGAGGATTGGTTGACTTTGCGTGAATTGTTGTGATCACAACTTGCAGCTTCCTGGAGGGGCTGATAATATGTTCATATGGAAAACACTGGCGCAAAATAACCTTGCAAAGGCTTGATCTGATCGTTTCTCTCTGGTTGGAATAAATTACTGCACGTTTGCCCCACACTGTGGTAACATGAGGTGACAAACAGCAAAACAAAACAAAACTGGTGTGTGGCTGAGTGTTTTTGTTGGAGATCTTTTCAAGGATTGTTGAATGCCTCAATTGACAAAATACTTCAAACAACAAGCTGTTCAAACAAGTGTTTGAAAAGATGAACGGAGCCAAAATCCACAACGCTTTGACCACAGGGCTGTGAATCTGGCAATACAATGTTTATCACAAACAGGGGGTTAGATTCAGTATATTGCAATACATTGTGATAGTGCAAGGTCATATTTTTTTTATGTAATTTTAGCAAAACTGTCATAGTATAAAGAACACACTACCATATGCATAAAATCTGAGTTTAATAAGTTCCTTTATGCAAACAGAACAGTAAAGATAGATAACAACACTGCTCTCTAGTGGTCGGGGTATTAAACACAACACAAATGAACCACTGCCACAAATCTTTGCATGTATCAATATCATGGTACAGGGTTTTTGAGAATCTATACAACATCACAAAACAGACTTGGATGTTTGTTTCTATTGTAGTCTGTTAAATGTACTCTCCCTCTTGTTGTCTTTGTCGTGCTGCTTTAAAGCCTTATTAAAACACTCTGAATTGTTTTGTGTCTTTGCAGCACCGGTTGGATCGGTCCTGTGAGTATCTTTGGTTACTTTGTGGTTGGAACCATTGCCAATAAAATCCTCATGGGGCCGATTGTGTCGACTCTGTTCGAGCAAGAAAAACTGGAGGGAGACTTCAGGTACGTTCAGTATGGAAGGTCACGCCGTACCCGCCCACGAACACAAAGTAAGAATACGTGCTGACAGACGAGCAGAGCAGGGTGTTTTCCCCAAACTTCAACAGAGCAGTTGGGTGTTTTTCCAGCTGTATTTGGTGTAAATGCTTTCAGTGTTTATTATCAAGGAAGTCGATCCTTTGTGAAGAGGAAGTTTCTGTAGACCTTGGCCCAGTGCCTTTTGCGTCTTAGGAAGTAACACAGGATATGTGTCAGCTTTGAAAGAGGAATTTAAAATCAATCCAACTGTCGCAAGTTAAAACAATGTGATTTTGGTTTTATGGGAGAACAGCTGAATAAAAAAAACATGTTCAGTCATAAATTGTGGTTTTTTTTTCATAGATCTGTTTTTGTGTTTCCAGATTCAAACACATGCAGATCCGAGTCAATGCAGAGTCTGCAGCTTTTTACAGGTGAGCCTCAAACACATGATTTACACACCAGGGTCAGCCTTTACTCATTTATTTCTTCTGTGTCTTGTGCACGAATCACTCATGCAAAGTTTGCTGAAATGTAAATACAAGAAGATAAACATCAGTGACTGTATGACACGGAAACTGTAATTGCTCTGCTTTCCTGTGCTAAAAAAGACTTGCACTATCTGGCACTATCTTAATCACTCAGACACACTGATCATGGGATTACTGGAAAAAAAACGCTCCTGTCTGTGTTTTTTAGAGCCGGTAAAGTGGAGCACATGAGGACTGACCGAAGACTGCAGGCTCTGCTACAAACTCAGAGGAGTCTAATAAACAAAGAGCTCTGGCTTTATAGTAAGAACATCCGATACACTTGGACTCACTGACTCTTATTTTTCATCGATTGTTCTTTCACTAAACTTCTGACCTCTTTTCTCTCAGTCGGGGTAAACACGTTCGACTACCTCGGAGGTTTCCTCAGCTACATCATAATCTCCATTCCCATCTTCACTGGTGTCTATGCTGATCTCACTCCTGGTGAGCTCAGTGCGCTCATCAGTAAGGTAAGGCCAACATCACTGTAAATGTGCCAGTGTGGCCAAAAGACTCATTTTCAACTATTGTCCCTCGGCCAGATGTTAAATTGGCCATTAAAACGTAAATAACAATAAAATTCAATGATTTGCAATGATTTTTGACTTAATTTAATTGAATACAGTACAAGATGGAATTGGGGTTGTATTTCTGAATCAGATTCAATAAATCAAAAAGCACATAAACACATCATATAAATGATATAGTGGAAGAAAGAGTACACTCATTGAAACAGTTTAAAAATCACTTAAATTACAAATATGAATATATAATCATAATTTACATTTTAGATCCTGGATGGGTAAGACGTGTGAGTGTGGCAGACAGTATGAAAGGTTTGCCATCACAGAATAAATGGTTTAATGTGAACTTGTTGCTAATTCAACCACTAGGTGTCAGCAAAAGCTTTCTCTCTCTCTCATGGATACAAGCACCTATATACTTTCATGCTGAGTTCAAATGCCCGTTGTTAGACAAAGATCTCACTTCTAAATGTTGAAAGAAGATTTATTGTGGCTTCAGTATTAAATTCTACTTGTTTGTCTTTCATGCTGTTGTCCAGTGTGTCCTGTTGTTTTGTTCTGTGTTCTCACACTCTTCTTTTAATAATCTCGTCTCTTATTTACTCTCCGCTCTGGTTCTCCCTCTCCTTGTTCATATTCAGAACGCCTTTGTCTGCATCTACTTGATAAATGGTTTCACGCAGCTAATAGACCTGTCAACCACTCTGTCAGATGTGGCTGGATACACCCACAGGTATCACACCGCATACTTAAAATCACTTCCTGGAGGACAGATGATGACAGCAGCGTTTGTGCATGCCGTCCAGCTTTCTGTCAACTAATCGTGTGTGTGTGTGTGTGTGGTGTGGTCAGGATTGGGGAGCTGAGGGAGGTGATGGATGACATCCTACGTACGCAGTGTGACTATGACCCAGCATCAGGAGAAAGCTACGACTTTGACAGGTTTGTTCTGCTGCAAAAAAGTTCAGTCAAAGAGAGTTAAGCAACAGATCGCATGCTGAGAGACTACGACCCCATTTACACCTGGTATTAAAATGTGATCTGTATCTGGATTTGTTATCCAGATGAGGAAAAACACATACTAATGTAAAGTGTAAATGCATCGTGACCAGAATGTGATCAGGAGGTAGTTTTGCTCGCGACGTGTTCTGATCTTAGGTAGGTGTAAACACTTATCTGTACACAGCATAAGACTGGTACAGATATTTGTTTTTAACTAACATAAAATATAGGTTGTTTAAATTTTAGAGATCAAGCAAGCTGTACGGCTGAAAGACAAAATCACCAAAAGATGCATAATTAATAAGAAGAAACTGAAAGCAATACAAGAAGGAAATTAATGATATGCAGGAAAGAATGAAAGAAAGTTTACTATATGTGTGACTGTGCTCTGCACTTGTCTGTGCAGCTGATCTGCTGTTAAGAAGGCATAATTTATCTAGACGGAGTTGTAGTCTACATGGCATCAGTGCACAACCCCGGGACAAATGGACTCAATATATTTATACAAAGAAAGGAATAACTTAAAGAAGCAGTGTGTAGCAATTGCACGTCCAAAAATGATTACCGCAGTCCGAATACTGAGTTTGAGCCACAGACTGTATATTAATCAGGTTAAAATCCTATTTAATTTGCAATCTATGGTTGAAGCGAGTTGGTCCCCCTGCCCCCTCCTCCCCACGCTCGAGTCGAGCGCAGCATTTTAGTTCGACAATAACAAGCGATGATGAGTCCTACACTGAAAGTTGATCAGCTGTTTATTACTGTCAGCTGTGTGTTGATGTAAAGTTAAGCCTGTTGTCATGAAAAACAAAACCCACTGCTCTGAAAATACACACTCTGCCAGACTCCATCAACTGTTGTAAACATCTACTCCTTCTAAAAGATTATTCATGATTTGTTTCAACTCATAAACAGCCTCTTACTCATCCGGCAAAGATTCAGCACTAATTAGAACTCTAATTAAAGTTAAATGAGCAAACTAAAGCAGTTATTCCAGCCTGGAATAGAAATTTCAAAGGAAAGTTAGTATCAGAAGAACACAACACAGAACACAAGTGTTTCAACTTAAAGGGATAGTAGCATTATTTTTAAGTGGGGTTGTATGAGCTACAAATAGCCCCTAAGTACCGTGATTGCAGTAGAAGACTCTCCACACTCCTCCCGTTAGCGACGCCAGCCCATAGTCCTGCTCAGAGATTTTCAACATACAGTGTTGTGAACGGGTCCCAAAAAAAACGGCCTATTTTCGCGGCCTAAAAGAGGTTTTACCGGAAAAAAATACACAGTTCCATTGTTCGCTATAATAAAATTATTCTCAGCCCCTCAAAGTGCAGGGTTAGCGCCCGCTGAGCAGCCGACTACACAGTGTACTACGCAGAGCGCTGTAGTGCTCCGCCGATCAGCTGTTTTGGTCAGTGTCTTGGCTTTTTGAGGAAGAGTAGAGATATAATATACTTTTTAAAAATGAGTGATTTTGACAGTGACAGAGAGAATGAAGTGCCATTCACTTTGGAAGCAAGCGGATATCTGTATGAACCGGAGTACACTGAAGAAGAGCTGTTGCAGATGGAAACTGAACGGGCCGAGAGAGAGAGAGGGGAAACATGGGTGTAAGGTAATTCAAGAATCAGCCAAATTCATTTTCATGTTACAGCACTACATCTCCGTTTTCACCTATGTGATGAATTTGCACTGCAGTGATAGGCTACATTACACTCTTTCACAGGTGTTTCACTTGTCTTACCAGATGGATGGGCACAGCAGTGAAAGTGTTCTCACAAAATCCTCTTCAGCGAAAAGGTGACTGCAAACACGGAGATCCTTTAGTGATGCCGGTGGCATGTTGACATCCAAGTTTAGAGGAACTAGCTGCCGAAGGCCAATATCACGCAAAGGAATGCGGTGAAAGCTGTAAGGGCTATGGGACACAGCTTTGTTATTGCATCCTGGATAGCAACACACACGAACCATTTTCAAAATGTTTGAAGAGGTTTCACCATCTTCCGTCCTCGAATCGCAATCAACAATGACTCAAAACAGCTGATCGGCGGAGCACTACAGCGCTCTGCGTAGTACACTGTGTAAACAGCTGATCAGCGGGCGCTAACCCTGGGCGGAGGGATACGTGAGTTGGTTAGGTCCAAATAAAAACTGCGTTTTTCCTGCACTTTGAGGGGCTGAGCGTAATTTTATTATAGCGAACAATGGAACTGTGAACATGAAAATGAATTTGTCTGATTCTTGAATTACCTTACACCGATGTTTCCCCTCTCTCTCTCTCGGCCCGTTCAGTTTCCATCTGCAACAGCTCTTCTTCAGTGTACTCCGGTTCATACAGATATCCACTTGCTTCCAAAGTGAATGGCACTTCATTCTCGCTGTCACTGTCAAAATCACTCATTTTTAAAAAGTATATTATATCTCTACTCTTCCTCAAAAAGCCAAGACACTGACCAAAACAGCTGATCGGCGGAGCACTACAGCGCTCTGCGTAGTAGCTACACTGTGTAGCAGGCTGCTCAGCGGGCGCTAACCCTGCACTTTGAGGGGCTGAGAATAATTCTATTATAGCGAACAATGGAACTGTGTATTTTTTTCCGGTTTTAAAACCTCTTTTAGGCCGTGAAAATAGGCCGTTTTTTTGGGACCGTTCACAACACTGTATGCTGGAAATCTTTGAGCAGGACTATGGGCTGGCGTCGCTAACGGGAGGAGTGTGGAGAGTCTTCTACTGCAATCACGGTACTTAGGGGCTATTTGTAGCTCATACAACCCCACTTAAAAATAATGCTACTATCCCTTTAACATGTTCCCTTAATCTCTGATGAGGTATTATGGTCATTTTATGATTTATCACAGTAAATATATCACAGGTTTCTCCTTTAATAATGTTTAACAAAGTTAATCAAGTTTCCCCTAACACAACAACTCACAAAACCATCACTTTTTAAGAGAGTCTGGGGCTGATTTGTCGACACCTCCAATTACTGACTGCAGGTTTTGCTCTGGAGGACGGAGATCTGATCTCAGTGAGGATAACGAGTAGGAATGCACGATTAATATCAGGGCCGATATTAGCTTATCGAACTATATCCATCTGCATTGTGTCACCATATATTAGCCAATAAATATTGTCTGTGCTGAATTTCCTGACAAATGTTCTATAATAAAAACCAGAAGTATATTTGTGATGTTTTTTAAGGAACTTTACTAGAAACAATAAATAAACATTTGAAGAGTCACAGCTGTTCATGTCATAGTGATGTCAGTTATAAAATCATCCATCTCCATCACTGCATCTGAGCCTTTTTTATCCTCAGGTGTGTATGAATTAAAGGTTTTATGAACTTCTTTTGAAAACACAAAAAATGTGAAATTATCAGTTATTGTATCGGGTTCTGCCATGAGTAATTTTTGGTTATCGGCTGGAAAAAATCCATATCATGTATTGCTAATAACAAGATCATGTGAAAATGCAAAGTCTGGTTCTGATTGTTTAATATCCAGATTACATGTTTGGATACAGACACCGTTTTAATACGAGGTGTAGATGGGATGTACATGGCTTAAATCGGAGGACTTATTAAAAAAAGTTATTATGGATGACAAAAATGAATTTAAACTGCTCATAACAACACGTTTCAGGCTCTTCATGTTCTTTGTTTTTCATTTTAATTTCTCCACACAGTGACTTCAATGTCCACGGGGGCCCCGTGGACACCGCCTTCATCCTGGACCATCTCTCATACAAGTCTCCATACTCAGACCAGCTGCTGGTGGAGGATCTGAGCCTGAGGATCAGCCAGGGGACACATCTGCTGGTGGTCGGCAACACAGGCACCGGCAAGACGTCACTGCTGCGGGTCCTCAACCGACTCTGGGAGGCAGACAGCGGTGAGAGAGCTGCAACGCTGAGGCCGAAGTTTGATTAATTTTATGACGGGAAGGGATTAATGAAAATCTGTGGAGGCTGCTGACCAGTCTGGGCTGTAATAATAACGGAGCCCTGACTGGAATACTTGTATGTATTTAAGAAGAGAAATAGATGAAGGATTTGAAAGTCTGCATGTTTGAAAATATTATACATAGATTATATATCCAGATACATTGACATATTGGGAAGAGACTTGTAAATTTAACCAAAAGTTATTTAAGTTTAGTATTTACATGTCCTAGATCTGTGTTAATGGCATAATAGGACAAGAGGGATGTGCAAATGATCTGATGCAGAGGGCAGCACTGTTTTTGCTTTGTTCTTTATACCTTTTTTACAATAAAAAATGCAAGTCAGTGTAGTCAGTGACTTCTGCACACATTAGTAGCTTCACAACACCGTCTGTCTCTTCAGGTTTTGTCCAGATGACCACGTGTTTTGGGCCCAGAGGAACCCTCTTCCTGCCTCAGAAACCGTACCTGACTGATGGCACGCTGCGTGAACAGGTCACTGTCTCCTCTTAACGTTCTTCCTCAAGAGTTATTTCTCTTTAGAGCCTGTAACTTGTCAAATAATAAATATGCTGTAAGAGTGTAGATGTTATGCTTGTTACAAGTTTAACAAAGTGCTGAAATCTAAACATTTTTAAAAAGATGAGATTAAATGAAGATTAACTGGAACTCTCTTTTCAAACAGGTGATCTACCCACTGAAGGATATTTACCCTGAATCAGGTATCACATTTTGCATTCATTTAAAGAGACAGTTCAGATTATCTGAAGTGGCGCTGTATGACATATTTATCCATAGTTAGTGTACATGCTGGTCGATGTATTTTTGCCACCTAAAAAATCTGCATCAGTTAAAGTGTATGCCGTATATAGAATAGTTTGACAGCTTAACCTTGCCATCAGACAGCCTTTTCCAATGGGAAACTGTGTTATATAAGCCAAATATCAGTCTCTCCACACAAACCAGGCTCCATTCGTGAAATCAGTCATTTTACCTCACAAAACACAGGAGTTGCTGTTCTATCCCTGCCTCGGTCTGTTAGTTCGTTTGTGTTATTGCGTGACTTTGGTTAAACTGAACTAATCTTTTACTACACCCAAGTCACACAATATTATATTGTATATTATGTGATATTATTATATCCCATTTTCTGCGAGGTAAAATGACTGTTTTTGCAGAGGAGTCTGGTTAAGGAACAAAGAGTGAGGTAATACACTGAATATCACTAAGTACCTTAAAAAACCCCACCAAAATCTGAAGTATCCTTTTGATCACTGTTTGTTGTTCTGGCAAAAAATACCTACAAACATAATGAATTTAAAACAAAAGCACAGAAACATGTAAACATGTTGTATGTCATCTTTTGGACTCAGAGAACATTTTTATTTAACATTGTTAGTACTTAAAAAGCCAGCAAAATATGAATTTTCAGCCAGATGTTTTTAAGCAGCCATTATACTACAGTAATAAAACAGATCAGTGTAAGAAAATGATGATAAGTTAAAACATTATAATACATCTAAACTTCATTTTCACTCATAATCAATTTGTAATGGAAGTGTCCTTTTTTTTCAGGGTCAGTGGACGATGACAGAATTATACAGTTCCTGGAACTAGCTGGAGTGGTGAGTGACTTTATCCTACAGTATATTCATTTAAACTGAAATGTTTGATTTGTTTTGCTAAATTGTTTGAATATTTCATTAATTAAACTTCATTCTGTGCTTCAGTCGAGTCTCCTGAAGCGGACGGGTGGGCTGGATGAAACAGTGGACTGGAACTGGTGAGTGCAGCGGTCACTGTAACACCTCTTCAAATGTCCTACAAAGTGATGTCGACTCTGAACCAGTTTTTGTCCGCAGGTATGACGTTCTGTCTCCAGGTGAAATGCAGCGTCTCAGCTTTGCTCGACTCTTCTACCTGCAGCCCAAATATGCGGGTGTGTTCTTCCGATTTCTCTTATATATTCATGAAAGCGTCACACAAATCAAGATTTTCAGTGACTCTGACAGTTTCAGGGGAGCCGGACTCACCCACTGTCTTTGATTTAACACCTAAATTTAACATTTCAGATGTAAAACATTTGCATGTTTTCATTCTGTTGTCTGTGTTAGAGGTGACCAATGCAAAGCTCCTCTTAAACTAGTGTTGTTTTTACATTTTTTAACATAATCTTTTCTTTGCAGTGTTGGATGAGGCCACCAGCGCTTTGACGGAGGAGGCAGAAGCACAACTGTACCGAACCTGTAAACAGCTCGGCATGACTTTGATCAGTCTGGGACACCGCAGCAGCCTTGAGAAGGTAGACTGAACACACATTCATCAGCCAGCTTGAAATTAAAAGGATTATTTAGGCCAGTGGTTTTTCAATCATGTATCCCCTTTTTCAGCTAGTCCGCCCTGACCAGTGCAAAACAAAAAGTCTTTATAAAGAGGGACAACACAGCGCTGCACCATCAATGTCTGATTTATTATAACAACCTTGTGACTGAAAAACGCTTAAATGCTGTATGAAAAATGTTCAGAAATATTTGGAAAACAGCAAAATTTAATATTAATTGTGGTTTATCAAACTTACATTTACATTTTATTGAACTTATTCTAGTGGGAATTATGCATGACTGAGCTCCATTTTCAATCAAAATAACCAGAAATGAGAAGAATTAAAATGAAGAAATCTGGAAACTACAAAAAAATCTAAGCTCAAATTAATGTTGGTGGTCAGAAAATAAATGTATTGAATTTATAAAGTTTTATGTGTTTAAAATATTTTTTCTCCTAGTTTCTCCTAGCAATGCTTGTGATAGACCCAATTCTGCCAGTAACATTATGAATCAGTTAGGTCCTACATTACTTCGTCCACAAGGGAAACTATTTATCAGATTCTCTGAATCTCCTCTGAAATGAATCAAGTTGATCTTGTGCGATTTTATCAGTTCATGATTATTTTATTTCATCATGTAACTGTCCTACATTGTAACACCTTCTCTTGTTTCGTTCTCACATCTGTCTAAATGTACGAAGGATATTAAATGTGTCTTTGTGTGTCTCTCAGTACCATGATGTCCAGTTGAAACTATGCGGAGGAGGCCGGTGGGAGCTGACCAAGTTGAAAGGAGGCAGCGGGAGCCTCAGTCTCAGAGAAGAGGACACGTGACCACAGAGTCACGTCTTTGAAATCCTGGACACGCATGAAGCGCCAGTGTGGGAGTCGAGAGCAGAAAAACACTCCTGAATTCTTCAGTTACTAACATTCAAGCGCTCTTCACAGCGAGGTGCTTTAAAACCCAGTTCCTTCAGCGGAGGCGGCTCACTGTACGCGAACAGTTTGTGTGTTTTTAGGTCCAGCGGTATGTTAAGAGGATAATATTTTCACCAGCTTGCTTGGTTTAATATGAGGTTAAGGAAATGAGTGGGAGTGCAACATTTTTCCAAAGAGGGCGATGGTTTGGAGGACTGTCCAGGATCCAGAGACTTCACCAAAGTACGAAATGTCAGAATAAATTCACCTACCATGACAATAAATCAAGAGGAAGGAACACTTTAGACTCGGAAATCTTGTGTGCTTTTATGTGAGATTAAATTTGTTTATTGTATTATGTTTACAATCAGTACATACGAATTCCCGTTTTGTAATAAAAAACACAATGTTCTCAGCTCTTTAACTTCTATCAAGAGGAGCAGAGTTCATCTGTGGAATATACACAGTTTTAAAGAGTTGTTTACATGATTTCATGAACATTTCAATGTATGTACAATAAAAACAAACTATTTGGCGTCAGTCTTTTTCTGCAGGATCAATACATTGATACTCACAAGCTTCTCATTTTGTTTTGATTTCTTTAAAAAACTATCAAGAATAACATATAAATACAAAGCATGAGTGGCTGCATCACTTCCTAATGGTTACAGTACTGTTTGTGTAATTTCTGTCCCAATAAACAGCACTGAAAATACATAAGTAGCTGTCACTGTGACTGGGAAACCTTTAAGACATGAGAACCGAGCAAGCAGCCGCGCAGGATCGCACAGTTCTGAGTCAAACTTATGAGCAGAAAGTAAATTAGTGTAGCAAAATACACCATTTTTGCCTCACAGCAGCAGCACCAGTTAACTCCTCAAACATTTAAAGACACACCCTGAATGTTATGAGGGGGTAAACAAAAACAAGATGATAATTCTGTATTTTATTATCATTTTGTCATAGTACTAATGTAAAATATCCAGGCTATTTTTTCACTTACTAGCACAAACTTTTTGTGCTCATTTGTCCAAAAAAAGTCTGGTGATCAAGTTTGATCCAAATAGTTTTCTCGCTTGTGTTTATAACTTAAGAACAGGTGGAGAAAAAAAGTTTACCTGTTAAAGATGAAAAAACAAATTAAGTAACTTGGAAAGATTACGCTGGATAAACATTTTTTTCACCTGTTCTTTAAGTCAGGAGAGAAAACTATTTAAATCAGACTTTAAAAAAATAAATCACCAGATTTTCTTTTTTTTTCACTTGCCTCAGGGACTCCATACATTTGCTACTGTAATAAATTTGTTATTAATGACAAATGTGTGTCATGTGATTATCCATGATCGGTGTTGGCTTCGGTAAAATTGTAACAAAAAGTATCCCATCATTTTGAATCAAAAGTTTGGGTTCACCCATCTTGATGCATCAGTTTCATATTCCTCCTTAGATGAGAATGTTTTTTTTTTTTTAGGAAACCCATCATCATGGTTGTTGTTGTTGTTGTTTACCACAGAGCTCACGGTGACCTTGGATGATCTCTTGAACTGCTGCGGGATCATCCAGCGTGCTGAGGTCACCCAACCCGCTCAAGTCTCGCTCCACCACTTTCCGCAGCACCCGGCGCATTATCTTACCTGAGCGTGTCTTTGGCAGACGCTGGACGAACTGTGACAATGAAGAAAAAATAACCAACTGGTTAGAGACAAGTTAGTCTTAAAGTTTTTAAGTTTTTAATTTGAGGTCAGTGAGACAGAATTACCTGGATGTGGTCTGGACAGGCGTACTTGGCGATCTTTCTAGACACCATGTCGTTTAGCTGCCGGGACAAGTCCACCTCTTGGATGTCCACACCTTTTTTTAGCACTGCAAAGGCATACACACCTAAAAAAAAAAAAAAAAACAGAGAAAGAAAACTGTCTTTACTATGATGGACGTCCACCCCTGTGAACTACATAACTCGGGACGTCAAACATTTTTTCACTGAATCACACTGGAGAAGATTTCTTGCTCACCTTCTCCTTTGATGTCATGCGAGTATCCTACGACAGCAGACTCGGCCACTGCAGAGCACTGATTCTGTCAGAAATCACAGTCAGGATCAACTTTATAAAAAAGATTTAACTGCTTGAACTTTGGAGAAAAACTGGTAAAAAACCTTAAATGTCTCTTTGGTGAAACATTTTCGGAAAATGACCTTTTTAAAGATTCAGTAGGTAACTTTTATAAAGATAAAGCTTTGCTGTATTTGCTGAAACTGTCACTATATGCTGACAAGAGTACATAAGACAAAAAAAAATGTGACAAAATCTGTTTCCTCAGCCTCCTAGTGGTGTCCTCATAATGGCAATTTGCAAGAATCCATCGCAATAAAGTTGAAATGTTGAGGATAAAGTTGAAAAGACGAAAATAAAGTCAAAAGGTCAAAAATAACGTTGAGAATAAAATCGAAAGTCGAGAAAAAAGTTGAAATGTGAAGAATAAAGTCAAAAATAAAGTTGAAAAGTCAAGAATTAAGTCAAAATGTCTAGAATAAACTTGAGATGAAATACCATTTAGACTTTATTCTCTAAATGACATTTCAACTTTACTCTTGACATTTTGACTTTATTCTGAAAATGCAAAAGAAAAAAAAGTCTCTCTCCTCTGATGTATTTTTTTCTTAATGCCTGGCCCCAATACTCTTATGTATAATTTTGTGCAACCAAAACGTCTAAATTTCCACTTATTCAATTAAATTCAATTTTATTTCTATAGCTATAAATCATAACTGAATTTTTTATATAGAGCAGGTCTAGACTGTACTCTTTATAACATTATTTACAGATGCCCAATAGTTCCCACCAAGAGCAAGCACTGTGGCGACAGTGGTGAGGAAAAACTTTCCTCTAACAGGCAGAAACCTCGAGCAGAACCAAACTCTCTGGCAGGCAGCCATAGACCGGTTTAATTAAGAACACACTATTTCACTTGTCCAACAAGGATCCCTGTAAAACTAAAGTAAATGTGAGCAAATTCCTCTCAGAGATTAATGCCTTCATAGCATGCTAATAAGCTGAAGTTAGCATGATCCTCTAGGCAAACATTAACATGTTACCATTACATGAGTGTTTCTGAATGTAGCAAGCAACGCTTCACCGTACCACCACATCCTCGATCTCCGCTGTCCCAATCCTGTGACCGCTCACGTTGATGACATCATCAAGGCGACCAGTGATCTGGTAATACCCGTCCTTAGAGCGATAAGCACCGTCGCCAGTAAAGAAGTAACCTGTCGGCACAAAGATGAAGGGATTTTAGAGGCTGTGAACTTACAAAAACAAGACAGTGACGGTTGAATTTCCATACATTTTTGTCTTAACTGGAAAAAAACCCCACAAGAATTGAAAACAGTTTGTTCTTGAACGCATTGTACTGTACCGGGATAGGGCTGACAGTAGGTCTCAATGAATCTCTGGTGGTCGTTATGAATGGTTCGGGCCATACCAGGCCAAGGCTGAGCTATACACAGAGCTCCAGATGTGTCGTTTGAAGTCAGCACTTTACCCTGAAATATTTAAAATACAGTGAAGTACTATTCAGTGCATTGTTTGGTCAGTCAGTTAGACAAAACAGATACAAAACCTATAATATATTCCTCTCAAAATGCCAGGAAACAATTAGAGCGCCGCATTAAACCCTGTGAATACTGCAGCTATAAAAAATGCTGCGTGTGGGTGTTTGTGTGTGTTTTCTGTTGAAAGAGGGGGACGAGAGATCAGCTCAGAGACACCACTCCAACTGTCTGCACAATCTGTGCAACTGCAATAGCCACAAACTAGAATGACAGATTTTTAATATGGAGTTTGGCACGCACGGAGCGGGACTGACGGCTGGGAGCAGGGTGGGTATCAAAAGTGACACAGCTGGTGACTGTTTTATAATCCTAATCTGACCCTCCCTGTTGGCCGTTCCCAGCCATCCAACATTTGCAGGGATGGCATGCTACACACACACACACACACACACACACACACACAGGATGAGCACCACACCTCAGTGTCCATGAGCACAGGCTTAATGCCAAAGAAAGGTCTCATAGCCATCCCTGGGACAATCTCTGCGTCTGGGTCTGACGGCCGCGGGGCGATGCAGATGCCACCTGTCTCTGAGGACACAGAGCAAAACAAGGCAGATTACAAAGATGATATTAATTTAGATTTTCTTTTTGTCAACAAATCCTTTAAAAAAGTCCAAACCCAGCCTGTGGCACTCAGCCCTGAAGCAGCTGGTTCCTCATGAAGACGTAAATCATTAAAAACAGGTCACAGATATAGTGTTTTGTTTTGCTCTTGTTACATAAAAACAGCTGGGCACTGCAGTTTTTTTATTAAATATTAGCTAAACATGCTAAACATTAACCACTGTTTTTTTAAACATAAATTCAAACATACAAAACAATGGAGCAAAAACAGTAACAACACTAAAATGCAAGACAGATGCATTAGAGGTGGTTACAAGTAACATCTGTAGAAAAATCAAAAGATATTCTTTTTGGGAAATTTGAAACAATGCTAACCAAGTGGACTAAGTTAGCAGACATAGTCTCAGCTGTGTCCAGTTTCCATTGGGTCAAAGCGATAAAAGAGCAGGCAGTTATGGATTAAACAAGTCAGCTAACACTACTACCATTAGTTACTGTTTGATAACTACTGCTACTACTGCTACTCTTAGTTAACATTACCGTTGGCTTGTTAGTAAGTTAGTTACTACCACAGGTGGAAAAGTGAAAGTTGAGACAGTTTAATGGTTATTAAGATTTTGGGGAGTTAGGATGTTTGTGTAATAGGTTACACATCTCCTATCTTCAGTTAGGATAGGAACATTGACTCAGGAGCTGTTCATCATAACAGCTTTTTTCCTAAATCAGGTCCTAACACCAATTAACATGGTCACCAAAAGGTTAAGAGCTGCAAGTAAGGAGTTTTCAGATAAATAGCGCAGTACAACATCCACCAGAAACAATGAACTGGTGTATTACAACCTGAAAAACATAACTGCAAATCACAGAGTGGAAAAAGTAAAATAAAAAGTGAAAGGGACAGAGGAGAGACCAGCAGAATATAAATGACAGAGCCAACTAACAGTTTGTAAATCTGGCATAAGCCCTTCTCATTGCTACAGATGTAGATTGTGGAATTACAGGCATACTAAGTAAATTAAATGCAATTAGGTTTGCCTGGACCTCAGGCACCCTGGTAATCTGCCTGGTGGTGTTGGTGGCACCAGTGTCAGAGACGGCAGAGGGGACCCGTTATAAAGTAGGACACAACAGATGATCCCACAATAGCATTAGCAAGTGGCATCCTGTTCAAATCAACTGTAACCGTGAGACTTCTGGACTAAAATCCCCTCCAAAAAATCATCAGCGCTTTTCAGTTCAGCCTCTTTCTATGGAACAGTCGGGAAAAAAGAGGACAAAGATGTTTTTAAATTTGGCATTTTGAAAATAAAGTCAAAATGTTGAGAATAACTCTATTCTCAACCCTTCCACTTCATTCTAAACACTTCGACTTTATTCTCAACATTTCGACTATTCTCAACATTTCGACTTAATTCACATTTTGACTTTATTCTCAATTTTTTGACTTTATTCTCAACTTTTCAACTCTATTCTCAACCCTTCAATTTTATTCTAAACACTTTGACTTTATTCTCAACATTTCGACTTATTCTCAAATTTTCGACTCTATTCTCAACCCTTTCATTTTATACTCAATACTTTCACTCTATTCTCTACACTTGGACTTTACTCTCAGCACTTTGACTTTATTCTCAACATTTCAACTCTATTCTCAACACTTAGACTCTATTCTCAAAACTTGGACTTTATTCTCAAATGTTCAACTTTATTCTCGAAGTTTCAACTGTATTCTCAACACTTTGACTAGTAGAGTGGGTCCCGCCCCAAAAAAGTTTGGGAAACACTGCTCTAAAAAGTTTTAATGGGGTTCTTCAGATGCAAAACAATAGGGGGCCCAAGATGGTTCCCTGAGGAACTCCATCACTTGATTATAATCCATGACGGTGTTTCCTCAAACCACCCCAAAAAAGTTTGGGAAACACTGCTCTAAAAAGTTTTAATGGTGTTCTTCAGATGGAAAACAATAGGGGGCCCAAGATGGTTCCCTGAGGAACTCCATCACTTGATTATAATCCATGACGGTGTTTCCACAAACCTTGATCACAAAGGCTCCTCCAAAAATATTCTAGCGATTTTTATTGTCTTGTATTTCTACTGTGGAATGCTAATTTGTTCAAATATCCAATCCAATTACAGCACATTTAATCTTGGCAAGAAATTAAAATAAGTGTATTTGTATTTCCCAAAATGTCAAACTATTCCTTTAAGTAAATGTGTAAAAGTAAGAATTTAAAGCATCCTCTCACCTCTCCAGTCCTGTATGATCCAACATGGAGGCCGTATGCCAACAGCGGATCAAAATCTAATTTTCTCTCTAAACAGGCTACTTGCTCTCAGATCAACCAAATGGCATTTTATGAATAATGCCACTTAGTCCTAATTGGAAACACTGGTCCAGGAAAATAACATGATAATATAATCCTTTTTGCCGAAGTAGGGTATTTGGGTCATATCTGTGTCTGTAATTCTCGAGCTCATGATGCTCTGATGTTTAATTATCGTCAATTAATTATAGATTTTTGCCATGTGTATGGTAATTAACGCAGCGTTGCTCCATTTGGTCATTACTTAATCTAATTTGAATGGACCGGGGATGAAACGCATAGTGTCAGTCAGGTCCTGTGTTCATCCGCAAAATTGATTTTATTAGCGAAATCAGCTGATTTTAAACATGTTGTCATTATGTGTCATCATAAGCTACTTTAGTGGAGGAAGTGCAGTTATTTAGCAGCAACATCAGAGGTTATCTGTGGGTGAAGGACAGTTTAACTGCAAGTTTGTCATGTCACACAGTGCAATTACTGTAATTATACAGTCGCTGCAACTTACTCTGCCACAATTTACACAGTCACACTTATTTTCTATTTATCTGTGCTCAATACTGATACAAACTGGAGACCGAATTAACCTTT
The DNA here is from genome assembly GCA_034769285.1 of Lutjanus argentimaculatus. Taxonomy (NCBI): domain Eukaryota; kingdom Metazoa; phylum Chordata; class Actinopteri; order Lutjaniformes; family Lutjanidae; genus Lutjanus; species Lutjanus argentimaculatus. The sequence continues at coordinate 48,699,844 of JAWZSL010000001.1, forward strand.
TCTGTGGTTTTGAGAGGAGGTCAGATGCCAAACTGCTCTAACATTTATATTCCCTAATGCGATAATATGAAGCCTAATCAGCCAAGGTTTTATTTTAACTTTTATTTTTTATTTTTTTATTTTAACTTTTGGCCCCACATCCTGCCAACAACAATGGGACATCATTTTGATCTGACAGCGATGTAAGCTAGCTGATTGCTAAAAATGATGGATGACATAAAGGTTAAAGTAGCCAGCGGAGGATACTAAATTGTGGACAGACTGTAGACTGAAAAGATTAAGAATTACATTGTCATGGCTTTGCTGCTTGTAGAAAGTTTCAAGAAGTATTAGCTTTTGATAGTCACAAGCTAGGTTCGTCATCACCGTGGAAACATATCGACAGCTGCAGGAGCACAGGTGCTACACCAGTTGAGAAGCGAATGAGTGTGTGTGTGTGTGTGTTTAATCACAGGTGAGGGTCAGGCCGCAGGGCTTATATTAACGGATGCAGGCAGGCGCAAATTTGACTTGGAAATAATTGCGAGTAACGGGTCAGTTCTGGTTCTCAGCTTTGGGCTTTGTGCGGGTGGGGGCAGGTATGCAAATCTGGACTAGGAGGTGGCTCTTTTGGCTGCTGCATAAACTCAAAACGAGCGTTTTGACAAATAAAAAAGAAACAGCATTGAAATGATTGCGATCTGCAAAAGAAAGACTGTTATTATTGTTATTATCAAAATTAAAGGGATAGTTTGGATTATTTGAAGTGAGGTTGTAAGAGGAACTTATCCACAGTCAGTGTATGAACTACAGTAGTTGGCGGTTGGCACATCCCCAGTTTGAGAAGCAGCAGGAGTCCTGCTGTAGGAAGCTAAGCAATGAACTGCTGTGGACAGGGTCAGCAGAAAAAATTGTTTTAGCCACCTAAAAGAGGGCCCACATAAAAAATAATCTCTATCAGTTTAAGTGTACGCTATATTTAGATTATTTTCATCACTTTGCTTTGCTGTCAGGCAGACTTTTCTGATGGGAAATTGTCATTATATAAACCAAATGTCACGCTCTTCCATTCAACCAAACCCCTTGGCAAAATCAGTCATTTTACCTTGCAGAACCCCGAGGTTAGTTGTCTACTGCTGCCTCAGTTTCTTTGTGTTATTGTGTTATTGTGTTATCTTTCCATGTCCTACAATGTAAAATGACAGATTTTACCTATGGAGTTTGGTTGGTTTGGAGAGAGGGCGATATTTAGCTTATATAACAACAGTTTCCCGTCAGAAAAGGCCGTCTGACAGCAAAGTAAAGTGATGAAAATATTCTAAATATAGTGTACACTTAAACTTTTAGTGGACTTTTTTCAAGTGGCTAAAATACATTTTGTTGCTGACCCTGTCCACAGCTGTACATCGCTTAGCTTCAATGCCTGTACTCCTCTCTGGGCCTGTGATGACCATCATCTACTGACTATGGATAAGTATCTCATATAACCCCACTTCAAATAATCCAAACAATCCCTTTAAGGAAAAAAAAGATTAAGCTTATGCCTCTAGTTTCCTGCTCTGCCCCTAAAATCAGATGTTCTCCTCCAGGAGAAAAACATCTGGCTTGATTCGGGAGTCCCATGGGGATACAAACTTTCCCTCCCTTTCTGCATCTGTTGGGCTGCGTTTGAACCACACACGTGTGCACGCTCAAGTATTGTAATGTTGTGTATGTGTACGCACTAATGACCACAGTTGTGGTCTTACGTAACAGTGTTATTGTTGGGAGGACGGTGCAGACTGCTCTCCCCTTTAAGACTGACTGATGGACCGTTTCACTGCCTGCGGACGTGGCTGTTCGAGGAAGAGTTTGTGAACTTAACTGCCCTCTGTGGAGGGACTGTGATCTTGATAAGATGCTACTACTGAGACTCACAGTATGAGAAACAAAACCAAGTTTAGTCTGAGCACAACACATCTGATTAACACATCTGATGCAAGACTGCAACTTTCTCTATTGTTTGAAACAGCTGGAATTTTTATTTTTTTGTCTTTGTAGGTTGCAGTATTGTCTTCAAATTCAGCCAAAGGACACTGTAGACCTACCAACTGTAGTTTTGATTGCCTTTAAACCTTGTTAAGACATTCATGCCCCCCTCATAATGAATTTTAATCACTTTGGTGGTCTCTTAACTTGTCATCTATAGTGCCACAATCAGGTTTAAATTTGAATTTGTCTGATACTTTGGTTCATAACTTACTACCTACAAAATTAATGACATTTCCATCTGCCTCATGTTAGCATGCATTGAAAGATACTGCTTGGCAGAGTATTTGCTGCCCGGCCTCCTTGATTAGTGTACAAAAACACAACTTTATCCACTGATTTTGGTGAAACTGGATTAAATTTTCCCTGTGATGTCCTCCGGCTGCTCTGCCTCGACTCTTGGCAATTTACGCTATAGAGCTGTCTTATTGCCAGACAGATTTACATGTTGTTAGCGGCTACTTTAGCCACTAGTTGGCTAGTTAGTTCAGAAATTAGTCTGGCTATGCAAGACCACAGCACTCAGGGCTACTGAGCACCATCTTAGCATGAAAAATAGCTATATGAGGCAATAAATATGATTGATTTACTGTTTGTAAGATCCGCAAATGAGATAAGAATTAGGTTGGAAAAATGATAGAGACAGCCAACAGTTTCTGGTGACTGATCACTGTACACAAGCACACAACTACATAACCGTATTCACTGGACTGGATTGGTTAAACTGGATCATATTTTATGGATGAAATATTTTCTGTTTTTTTTCTCTGACGTCCTCCAGCTGTTCTGCCCCAAACTTCAGTGATATATCGAGTTTCCTGATGGATAAAGATTTACTTGTTGTTAGTGATTTGCTACTTTAGCTGCTAACTAGAAGTAGTAGTTAGCTACATTAGTGACAAGTAAAGCTACCTGTCTATCAGAAACTCTGTAAATCACAGAGAGTTGAGCAGCAGCAGGACATCAGAGGGAAAACCAGAAACTGCTTCAAACTGAACACACATGATCCTGAGCAGAGGGGTCGAATGAGGACTGAGTGGGTGTCCGTGCTGTGCAGGCTGTGTTGTGCCTGGAGCAAATGACCATATAAAGAAATACACAATGCACCACCGTCAGCTGTCGTCCAACTAGAAAAAAAATCATTAAGAACGTTGCATTTAGGGCAGTCTGAACCCTGAGCATTACTTCTATATATGTTTACCTCATTATTTGACACTTGGACCATGTTAATTTGAACACGCAAAATTAAATTCATGCAAATTCAACAAATCCCTGTGAATTCTGAGCAACCCTGCAATTTTGCCCAAACTTTACATACTTTTCCGCAAATTTTACCAATCATTGTAGCTACCCACGAGGCCATCAATCACAGCAGTCACCAGCTCAATCAATAAACCAACTCATTGTTTTGTGTTATCATTCACTATTTTTGTCATTGACATTTATCAATGTTCTGTGCACTTTTATTTTGAAATTTTGTGCTGTTTTTGAGTTTGAGCTCCAAAAAGACTTTGCTTCTTTACCGAATACCACCAGGTGCACTTCTTCATTTACAAATAAAGCAGATTTTTATATTTTTTTAATCCTCTTGGAAAGGTTATTAGAACACTGAGAACAGAGTGTGGTTTTATTCTCCCTGGAACAAGGTGCCTTTGATTTTTAATGAATTAAACAAAAAGAATTGCAACTTTCTTTTCTCTTGGTCCCAGAATTTAATTGCAAAAAATGCCTAAAAGCAATGCAACATACATCGCAATTTTTTAGAAAAGCTGCCATGAAATCAGGCATTTTGAGCTGCAACAGTCCCAAAAAAGGTCTGTGAAATGCTGAAGCTTTAAGCTTCGATACGTTATTAGTATTAAAAACTATATTTGATGCCTCTTTTGATACAACAACAAAAAGACAAAAAAAAAAAAAAAAAAGTCTGTTGTAGACGATAGATAAATTTAACATTTCAGAGTATCATGGTTACCTGTTTGCCACCAGGTGTCCACCACAGAACAGCGTCCGTCCCCAACCACTCTGTGGTACCACTCCCATGCCTCAGTGTTGATGGGCTCACCCACTGCACATAGACAAGAGCAGCTAAAATCATATAACATAGTCATTAGGCATATTTTTATGTGTTCTGCAAAACAAACTGTGAACTGATGATGCAAGAAAACAGTTAAACAAGAAAAAAGTACATTGTAAAACAAAGAATTAATACATCTGTGTTGTTTCAGAGGAGGATTTACATTCTTTATGTTGAGCTTTGTGTTTTAACCTATAAGCTTCATGTTTCAGGGGAACAGGTGCTGCTGTGTGTGTGTTTGATCTGCTGGCATGCTGGACTTTGCTGTGGACACTGAGGATCACTGAGGCATGTTGACATACCAGCCTGGCTTGACTTTCAATATACTTAAAATATGTAACACGTGTGTGAGCTTAGAGGAAAGGAATTTGTCTGGTAACTCTGCAGAGCAGGAAACAAACACTGTCGACAGAGTGAAGTTTTACATGTGAGGCAAGTGCCAACTAGTTTATATGACAGGTTGACTCGGAGAAGTTCAGTCATTGTGTTCTTACTCATCAAAGTCAAAAGGGAAATTGTTTGCTGTGATTGTGATGGTGATGTAATTATATAACAGCCTTACATCTGTCGACCATCAGCTCTGGTGCATAGGTTGAGAAATTAAGACACTGCGATGCACTGTGAGGGATGCTGCACTGAAATACGTGATTTAAAACTCGGGTAGGCAGTTTATTTTTTTACATCACTGGGCAAAAGTTTCTCAATAACCCTTTAGCATAATATAATTTAAGTGGTCTGAGAAAAAACTGATTTCTGCTCGTCCTCTGAGCTGTGTTTTCAGGCTTTAGAAAATCTTGCCAGGCACTTTGGATTCCAGTTTCTATTTTTCTTAACTGATGTATTGTCGTCTTGTGAATATCTTTGTTTGTATGATGGTGAAAATGATCAATAAACATTGTTAATTGCAAAAAAAAAAAGCTTTGGATTGGTGGCTTGAAGATTGGTTGATTTTCGAGTCTCATCATTTTCACCATCACATCAGAAAAACATTTAATAAAGATATTCACAAGATGAAAAAACATAAAAATAAAAATAAAAAAAAACGGTGTCCAATGGGTCTGTAATTTATAATGAAACTCAACAATCAACTATGTTTCTCCAAATGATGGCTAAGGTCACACAAAGTGACAGCCAGAAATAGTAATATTTTTCACACACTCGACTCATTTTATTTGCAGTCAACTACACCCCAAACAATTCATATCCAAATCCAAGTCCACACTACATAGTTTGTTTGATTTATAATCTCTTTATTTTACTTTCAGCCTCACACTGTTTAAACGGAGTGCACAAATCTTCACATTATAAGGTTAGAATGAGCAATTTTCTGTTAAATTAATCATGTTTGTTTGTTTCTTTGTCTTGAGTTACCATGCTGGTCGGAGGTCACTTCCTGCAGAAACAAAAGGTGCAGTCAGGGCAGAGGACTGTTAAATCCTCAGGCCAGCTCATCAGGCCGTACCATCTGCTGCCATGTCAGAGGGGAGATTTGGGTTTAATTAGTTTTTCCTTTGTATGAGTTCTAGTTAACGTCCATTTTGTTTTCTCCTCTTGTGTTAGTTGGTTTGGCCAAGTCAGTATATATGTTCCCTCATGTTTCATTTCATTAGGTCAGTTTGTTCACTTAACGTCTTGTTAAGTTGCTGTTAGTTTGAGTATAGTATGGGGGTATAGTATAAAAACCCTATTTTTTCCAACAAACTCCTGTTCTCATCATTGCCTCACTGCTTGTTCTCTGACACTCCACAATCACTTACTGCATTTTAAGTAATTTTCAAATCAAAATCATTTGCACGTGCAAAGAAAACTCTATGAAACCAGAGGAACGTTTTTACAACCTGGGTCCTACTTGTGGCCACAATTGCTATCAGTTATTGTCAATTTCAATATCCATCATGACCCAATTAATGATTTCAAAGTGATAATAAATGTAAAAGAGACAGATATGTCTATATTTCAACTATTGATTGCATTTAAAGGTCGAGTGTAAAAGATCTGCCGGGTTTATTAGCATAAATGGAACATAATATCCATAAGTAGGTTTTCATTAGTGCACGAGCACCTGAAAATATATAAGTGTTGTGTTTTTGTAACCTTAGAATGAGCTGTTTATATTTACAGAGAGTGCAGGTCCTCTTCTACAGAGGCCATCATGTTGAACCACCATGTTTCTTGTTCAGTTCTATAGATGATATGTTGTTGTGTGTAGAGATTAATGAAACTCACATTTGATTTTACATCCAAATAAGTGCATTTAATGTGGTTAAATTGTTTCCACAGCGTTACCTGTTACAAAAAGAGAGACGACCACCACTATGCAATTGAAAACCACGTTGTAAAACACTTCCTCTTGTGCACATAATAATAGTATTTCTAAGCATCATGTTGCGCGTACCTGAACCGAGAGTCTTGAGGGTGGAGCGGTCGTATTTGTGCACCCACTTGTCTCCGTACTTGAGCAGCAGGCGGATCGCTGTGGGAGCCCCGTAAAACTGGTTTATCTTAAGTCTCTGAACCATCTCCCAGTACCTTCCTGTGGACAATAAAACATGTGTAAGTTCAAAGAGATGACTGACAATCTAAATCTCTGCGTTACTCAAAGTAAGTGCAGCCTCTGATACAGTCGATCACTTGATTCTTTTAATGATGACTCAGGTCCAAGTGATGCCTTTTTTAAACTGTATTTTAGATATCAAGTCATGGAAAGAAGAGAATTTTCTTTAGCTCAGTCAGGACAGAGCTGAGGTCTTATCTGAGGATATCTGTTGTGAAGTTCAGAGAGAGAAACTTAATGCAAAAGTGCAAGAACCGGCACTAAAGTGAAAATCAAGAGGTTATGCAGAGACACTAATGCATGCTTTTGTTATCTGCAGAATTGACTGCTGTAATGCTCAACTTTCTGGTCTCCCTAAGAAAAATATTTCTCAATTACAGTTACAACAAAATTCAGATACACGTGTGTTGATGAGGATCAGAAAGAGAGCACATATATCATCAATTTTATTGCATTTTGTTTGTATGAAAAGTGCTCTGATTTATTGATAAAATCAGAATCAGAACTGTAGATCTGACTGAAGCTGTAGCCTAAGAACTCAATCAATCAATTAGACTTTATTTATGCAGCACTTTTCATACAAACTTAATGCAACACAAAGTGCTTAACACAATAAAACAACGCCCCCACCCCCACCCACCCACCTACAGCAATGACTGCAACCGATAAAGCACTAAAATAAGAACAGCACTCATTAAAAACTGGAGCTGAGGAAACACTGACAAAATTAAGGAACATCAGAGGCAGGATAAAAAGTCGAGATAGAAAAATAAGGTAAATAAATCAATCGATAAATAAGTGATAACTCCAAACAGTAAGTACAAAGTAAGTGAAACCACAGATTAATAAAATACTAAAAGAGAGAATATGTGTAGAAATCATGAAAACAAATAAATAAAAGGTATGGTGTTAAAAGGAAAATGATCCAGAGAATAAAAGATAAATAAATAAGTTAATAATAATAAAGAGATAAAATAAAAATATATGCCGACTAATAAAACAGATTAAGATGTATAAATAAATACACAAGAAAAAAAAGATAAAGTTGAGTTACTGTTATTGAGAACAGTTTCTCCTTGACAATAACAAGGTGTGTGTTGTGTGTGCTGACACGTATAATGACTGTGTTCTGACTCCGTGTATACAGAAAATTCAATTTTAGTGTTGGTTCAAGTTCAACTGTAAACAGTTATTCATAGGCAGAGACAAAGCATGCAGAGCTCTTGGGAAACGACAGGAACACTTAGAAGTGTTTGCCAAGTCACAGACCGTACCTGGGTCGGGGTAAACAGGAGTGCTCTCAAACAGGACAGTGGTCCCCCCGTTGGCCAGGGGCCCGTAGACACTGTAACTGTGTCCAGTTATCCAGCCAACATCTGCCACACAGCCGAACACGTCTCCATCATGGTAGCTGAAGACGTACTGATGACGAGAGGGAAGATTAATGTGATGATTTGGATAAAAAGAGAAGATTTCCTTTCATACTCCTAAATAACCCATTTAAAGGGATAGTTCAGATTATGTGAAGTGGGCTTTTATGAGGTACTTATCCATAGTCACTGTATTAGCTACAGTAGATGGTGGTCCACACACCCCCAGTTTGGAGAAGCAGCATGACAACTGGTGCAGGAAGCCTAACCCTTTTTCGATGGGAGGTTGCCATTTTTTAAGCACTCTTTCCAGTGCCACCAGACTCCAATGGCAAAAACAAAGATTTTACCTTGCAAAACGCAGGAGATGCCGTTCTACTACTACCTTGATCTGTCAATCTGTAAGTGACTTTGATGAATGCAAACTATCCATTCAATACACAGAAGTCACAAAATAACACAAACAAACCAGCAACTCCAGTGTTCTGCGAGGTAAAATTACTGTTTTTGCCAATGGAGTTCGGTTGGTTTGGAGAGAACAATATTTGGCCTGTATGTTGGTGGTTTTCTGTCAGAAAAGGCTGCCTGACAGCAAAGTAAAGTGGTGAAAATATTCTAAATACAGCATATAGTTGTGTGACTCTGTCAACAGCTTCACTGCAGCTTGCTTAGCTTCAGTGCTGGTCCTCCTTTCTGCCTCTCCAAACTGGGGCGTGTTGACCACCATCCCCTGTAGGTAACACAATGACTATAGATAAGTACCTCATACAAGCCCACTTCAAACAATCCAAACTATTCTTTTAAGTTCTAAGGTACATGCAGATTTTGGAGCAACATATGCTGCCATCCAGACGTCTTTTTCAGCGACATCCCTGCTTATTTCAGTAAGACAATGCCAAGACACATTCTGCACATGTTACAACAGTGTGGCTTCATAGTAAAAGAGTTCAGGTACTAGACTGACCTGCCTGCAGTCGAGACCTGCAGTCTCCTATTGAAATATGTGGTGCATTATGAAGCATAAAATAGAAATCATATATCAGGCATCAAATTCAGAACGAGTGTATATTTACAAAAACATTAATGTTTATTAGTTTTAACATTAAATATCTTGTCTTTGTACTGTATTCAATTGAATGTAGGTCAAAGTGTATTTGCAAATCCTTGTATTTTGTTTTTATTTATGTTTTACGTAGCATTCCAGCTTTTTTAGAATTAGGTTTGTACATGAATACACAATCCCAAAACTACTGAAGAGCAACATTTTTGTAAAACTCCTCTGTAACCTGCTGTGATCAGGCTGAGATTTCCTCTGCAGATGGTTAAACACTGGATTATGGATCTTGGCAGACAGCAGCTTTACACTGTGTGATAAAAAAAGATAAATACCCGGTGTGTGAGTGCGGCATACAGCAGGTATCCAGCCTGAGTGTGGACGACTCCTTTGGGCTTCCCTGTGCTGCCTGATGTATAAAGTAAGAACAAGACATCTTCGCTGTCCATGGCGGCCGGCTCACACACCACATCCTCCTTCATCATCTCCTGCACAACATGGTGAATTGGAAGGACATCACATTTTATAACCACAGCATAGTAATGGAACCACAACAGAACAAACTTTATTGCTTTTCCTAGTTGCAACATCATCTCTTGTTGACTGATGTAGTGTGTAACACATGCAGTCAGTCCTTTAAGAGAAACTAACAGCGTAGTCAAACCATGAGACAGATGTGGCAATATCATTGAATTTAGAAACAGCGATGCACAGTCAAATGTCAAACAACTTCGGATCATCTTAAAGCAGCTCAGGTTAGCCCCGATCATTTTACCAATCTTGTATTATCTCCAAATACTTCTTCTCTGTTTCTTGTTTAATGGGCTCACCTTTAATTGTAACGTTCAAAGATTCTGTTGCGTATAAACTTGATATCATCTGCAACCAAATGTGCAAGCTGATCTACTCACGATGCACACTGAGGACTGCATCTTTCACATGTGCAAGTCAACACGTATTGTCCATTTAGTACGTTTGCCTTAATGAGTACGCAATATGTTTCTACCCAAAGATGTGAAACACTGGGAGAAGAAAATGCAAATAGGTTCATTTAGCACAAGCATTGGAATTTACCAAGCCTGATTATGTTTATTTGCTTCTTTCACTAATTCCATGGGATTGTAATTCATTTTGCACTTTCAGTCATTCTGCTTTCTGTCCAAACTCCCCATGGAGGACACCTGTAAAACAGGCGAAACCCTCATTTAAATACTGCTGTCTCCACAATATTTGCACCCATTGTCATTTTACGCAATTATTCTTAGTTGTTCATCTGCAAAAAGCACAACAGCCAAACCTGCAAGATGATAATTTTTCTATTTTTTTGTTCGCTCTTCTGCACCAGCATCACAGGATTTGGACAGATATATGGACAACTGTGTGGTCAGCGTACATCTGAAGACCTGTATCAGGGCATGTATCTGAAAGGTCATTAATGTACAAACTGAAAAGCACCCAGGTCAGTTCTTTGGGGAATTCCTGTTTCAATTTCACAAAAAGTTGTTGTTATGTTAATAATCACCACACACTCTTCGTGACCCTTTAAATATGAATCAAACCATGACAATGACCATTTTGAAAAATTGAACATTGAGAGCTTTGATGTTAGGATGTTTGCACACTTGTCATGTCATTTTTCCTCTGCTAAGGTAAAAATGTTTTAATCCAGCTCCAAATCAGCTACTGATGGATCTGGTAGTAAGTCTGTCAGCTGCTGTTTTTAACATACAGAATGAGATTTAGATTAGCTTTTTAATCAGTTAGTTCACTGATGCAAAATTAATTGTTAAGCATTTTTGCTTAACAAACATTTTAAAATATTAACTGGTCCATTGAAAAGTGACACGGTGCAGCTGCAGTCCTCTGTGGTCGACATTAATATCTTAATCGAGCTCTGCTCTCTCACCTCCTCCATAGTGACATCCCTGGCTGTCATGGCGACCGGATTCTCTGTTCTCATAGCAACAAACACCTGCTGCACCGTCGGGCAGCTCTCAACAGCCGAATCCACCGTCTTCTTCAGCTCGGTGACCTTACCCCCTCTGACGCCCTGGTTCACTGTGATGACGGTGCTGGACTGAGCTGGAAATGTGACGTTTATGAGATCAGACTGGATGAGGCGGGTTCAACTGCACTGTTACCACAACAAATACTGTGATACTGTGGCTCAGGATGTACTGAAGGTTAAAAAAAATAGACAACTTAACAAACCCTATTAAAATGCAGAATTAAACCTAACTGTGTTTGGATTATATCACAAAACACAGAGTAATTTATAATAGAACAAAGTGAAAAGTGAGGAGCTATAATCAGAGATGGGAACAAATACATCACAAGTATTTTGTTACAAATTATAAGTAATTGCTCAAATGTATGAAATGAAATGGTTCCTTCAATCACCTTATAAAGTTGTTTGAAATTTCGAGTTGTGTTTTTGGCCATCTGGTGAATACGTCCAATATTCAATACTTTTAGCTCTGTTTTTGGTCTCCACCACCGACATATAAAGACGGACGCCATGGCTCCACTTCCTCAAACCGACCGCTACACACTCCCTCTCCCTGATGAGTGTGACTCGACACCGAGTCACATCACGGCTGCGGAGGGTGTAAAAACACTCAATGTGGTGGACCCTCAATGCAAACGGAGTGAGAGTGTGTAGGGGCCGGTTTGGGACTGAGCCCTAAAGATGGACACCATGGCTCCACTTCCTCATTTCACTGGGCTCCAAATAATTGTGACAAATACCTGAGCTGCATTCAGCCTCGACAAAATGTAGCAAAATGTTTATTTAAAATGAAACTGTGGTGCATTGAACACTATTGTGTGTGCACAAGCACACTGCACTGCCCTGACTGTTTAATGGGTGGATTTATATACAGGTTGCCTCTGACACACCCATCAAACAAGAGAAAACATACTCAAAGCCCGTTGTACACCGTTGCGTACCATTTAGAGGAAACGTCATTCAATCCAGAAACAATGGCAACAGATTGAACACTCTCCTGTTTCTTTAGCTGCTAAATGCTCCACTATGTTCACCAGCTAGTTGCTAACTTTGTCTTTGTTTGGTACGAGGCAAGCAGTATACTGTACAGTTGGTTTTAAAGCATTTGGGAACAACACTGATGAGAAACTGAACCAAAGCAGTAAAGTTGTGGGTTATGAAACCAAACAATGAGCTGAAAGACACTAAAATACTCCACAGAGCAAAGAGGAACTACAGAGTCGGGGGTGTTAATTCTCTGTGGGTTTTCTATTGAAAGGTGCAGCTGGTGAAAATCTGTTTCCAGACTCATTCCGTCACTTAAACGTCATCTCATCTGTCTCACCGTCTCTGATTCGCTCCGCGAGGGCCTCTGCACTGAACCCTGCAAACACCACGTTGTGTGCCGCACCGATACGGGCGCACGCCAACATGGACGCCACAGCCAGAGGACAAGGAGGCATGTAGATGGTGACGCAGTCCCCCCGCTTCACGCCGTGCCGCCTTAACAGGTTGCCCAGGCGACACGTCATCTCCAGTAACTGCCTGTAGAGAGACACCAGTGGACCACACTACACTATATGAGGAGAAACAAGGAGGAACATGCACGCAAACACACACACACACTAAATCCAACCTGCTGACCTGTAGGTGACCTTGACCTCTGACCCCGGCTCATCTCTCTCCCAGATCAGAGCCACCCTCTCAGGGCTGGTGTGCACGTGGCGGTCCAGACAGTTCACTGCATGACACACACAGATAGAAAATGTCACATTAGCTGCTTCACTCACCAACACATCAGCATGGTGCGTTCAGGGCACTCTTTACAAAGGTATGCTGATAGTGACTGGTTTTGCATGCTGATGACTTCACTGTCACTGGATGTGTTTTATTTAGAAGTGTTCCTCAAAAAGCAGCATGGAAAACCGTGTCTGTCAGGAGGAAATAAAATCACAGTCTACTGCCTCAGAGTGTGACTTGATGACTCAGTTTATTCTAACAACCAAATCTGTTTACATAAATACAAATAATTAGAGGTGCGCCGATACTATTTTACATTTTCTCCAAAGTCCTCCAGGTTATAACCAGGACTTATTACAGTTTTATATTAAGATGATGTATTAGAGGAAACACGATATCGCGAGATTCCGCAGGATGCGATCTCACGTGATCGCCTGTGGAAGCAGATGTAAACAAACCGGAGACAGACACGGTGCAACAGTTTGCTGCAGTATAACTTCACCGCGAGAAAAACAGACGCAGCTCTGTCTCGTTGTAGACTGTCTGTCTTCTCTTTATCCTGTTCTTGGAATCTGTCGCTGATACCAACTTCATGCAAGCGTGTGTCTGAGTGTGTGTAGCTGTGATCAGCGCTGCGCTGGATGTGATATCACGGCCAGTTTGTCTGCTGCGCGCATGACGGGACCATTGTGTAGAACACGTATGTGAGAATGACGGGCTCAGAATCGGTTATGTGACGCTGACCAGCCGGTTCTGGTCTCTGGCCGGTCGATCGGTGCATCCCTGCAAATAATACTAAAATGATTTTGTAGAAGAGGTCAACCACAACTTCTGTGCGTACAGAAACTCACCGCATTTCATATCAACAGATCCCTGATGTCTTCTACAAATCTCACACAGAATAAATATCAAATCCAAGCATGAACTGGCTAAAATAGCTCATATTACCCTAACTAAGTCCCGCCCCTTTTGGACGCTTGGTCAACTTTCTCCTTTCCTGTTTCCTGTACTTAGGTATGCTCTGTGTTATTAAGTGAGATCATTCGTTACTATAGCAGTAATGTGATTACTTTGATGTGTGCTTTTATTTGCGATCCAGTGGGTTAATATGATGTTTTTCAGTGTGACAGTCGTCCCCACCACGAGGACAACTGTAACACCAACTTCTTGCACTAAATTTAATATTATGGTCTTGTCCTTATTAGTGAGTGTTTCTTATATCAAAACATGACATGAGTGTATTTCGTGTAGTCTGTGACTTATGAAGGAAAATGTAAAAAATGTTATAGTAGTCCCTGGTCTCCCCTACTTTTACTTTTGTTTTTTTTTTTGTTTTTTTAAGTTGCACTTCATGCTGCAAAACAATTACCAGGGAATCTAATTACCGGTCTGAATATTCTAATTAAATGTAGATGCAGTCTTACCGGACACATTCAGTTTTCCTCCCTGAAACCACTTGACCCTGCCTCGGCTCAGATCACAGTCCTGCACCGTGTTGAAGGGACTGATCCAGCTCAGTCTCTGACGCGCCGCAGCGGCCCAGAAGCTCTCACCGCGGGAGACGGAAAACTCCTGCAGGGCCGAGCGGTCCGACACCGCTTCAAACCCCGCAGCCTCCGGCATGAAGGCCGTTACGTTACATCTGCCCCGTCCCAACACATGGAGATAAGAGCTGAAGACGCGACGACCGAGGACGGCAACGACGCACTTTGAGGCGCATCCGCGGGGCAGCCACATCATGAGAGTGAAAGTACTCCGTGCTACGAGAAATGATGTTTGCAACGCATTTCCTTCTCAGACAACGCTGTGTTTAAGCAGCTTTGTAAGATGATAAGTGAAAGGAAAAACTTGGAAAGTCCAGGGAGGAAGGGCTGGAGGAATGATGCGTTAAAGGGCGGTACAAAAAAAACCCATGTGCCGACACTTTTTGTTTCTTGGAAAGCGTGAAGTAGAAGAGCGCAGCGGGATTTCAACATCTGTTGCAAAAGAAAAGTTTCTCTTTGTGCAACACGCAGTTTAGTTTAAAGGTCCTCTCGAGACATGTCACAAGACATGAAAGGACACAGTTTTGAACAATAGCTTGTGTCTGATATGTTTTATTTTATTAAATATTTTAATCACCTTGTCAGGGCGGATCTAGAGAAATATTCATGAGTAATCAATATTTGCTGGGAAAAGCCCCAAATGAAGATGTTTTAACTCAAAAGTATGACGTTATTGTGGCACACGAGTAAAACATTGAATAGAAATACCTAAAAATTGGCATTAGAAATCTGAAAAACATTTTTTTCCCCCAAATATGTCTCTTTGACATCTAAATTTTTGCCAGCAGCTGTTCTTGAGTCAAGGCTATGGATGCGAAATCCAAAACAAGAGAAGTCTCAAAGGAAAATAGAGAATTCAAAAACTTCTGCTCCATATTGTCTTTTTTTTTTTTTTTTTTTAACAAAAATGTCTCTTTTAATAGCAAAGGTTGCAGACCCCTGCATAAGAGCATCATCTCTTGCTGCATTCACTTGCACTCAGACATCAGATTTTCAGTACATTTTCCACCAGCCACAGCTTTTACTTATATACACATTTTTTTTTAAACCAGAACTGTTCAAAACTGGGGTGGCAGCTGGGATGGCAAGGCATCTATTAGGGGTGACAGCTGCCGCCCCATCTCCCCTTTCCAGATCTGCCCCTGCACCTCGTCAAACATTCTTAAAATGACCATAAAACTGTTTCCCCTCATTTAAAGATCCAGGATCTATGTGATGCAAATAATTTCAGATTTTAAAAGTTTAACCTCTTGACACAGGACTTGTTTATAAACGAGTTGTATCATCACAAAGTCATGCTCATAAGTAGACCTACATGTCTTTAAACGTTTCTTATGCTCCCATACCAACTCTTCTCAGGACTAGTACTGTTTGTACTGGCTGACATCTTTGTGAGTCTCCTGTAAGCTTTGTTGCACCTGATATGACTGTAGAAATTAAACCCAGTGGTGGACAGAGTACTGAAAATCTGCACTCAAGTACAAGTACTGTTACATTACTAAAATATTACTCATATTACTCAAATACTACTATATGTTTTTCATTGGCATGTCATTGTTTTCATTGGTCCATTTGTGATCAGATCGCTGTAATGGCTACTAAAAAGCAGATTAAAGGTTTGGATATTAATTCAAATTGTACTCAGTACTCAACTGTAATTTTAAAAGTAACTAAGTAGATTACATAGTGTAGTGCATACATAAGTATGAGTAAAAGTACAGGCTTGAAAATCTACTCATAAAAGTAAAAAAATAACTACTTAATTACAGTGCTATATGTCACCTATACACCAGTATCTGACAAAAATGTTGTTTTGTTGATATTCTCAGGTATTTGTATTTGTGACAGTATTTCTCACTTATGATGCCACCAGAGTATGAAGGAGAATAAATCAATTCACCAAAGCTATCAGATGTAACTTGCTAGCTAATGACTGATGTAGATTAGCTCAACTTATGTTCTGTGTTCTGTTTAAACCACTTTGAAACAAAAAATAGCATTTTATTTCTCTGATTCACTGCTTTGAATGGTGTGTTTACAAACAGAAACCAACAAATCCTGCATGTTATACCTTTAAAGCGAGCACAGAGAAACTTGACCTCTTTAGCATTTGATATGAAAACGGTCGTCTGGTATCAAACTGCACAGTAAAGCTCCAAGTAACAAGAAGCGAAACACATTTTTGAGCAGCAGGGGGGCTTTTAGATATCGGTAACTTTTAATTATAGGCTACAGATACATTTATACAGAGACAAACACAGATATTAACTGTACATAATAGGACAATGTTAACCACTGGACATTATTTTCAGTATGTACATCACAAATGTTGGAGCAGCAAAGAGAAAAAGATTGAGGCTTGTTACACGATCTGTGTACTTGATCCAACTGAAATGAGTCATCACAGGGAGGTCAGAGGTCACAGTTATCTCATTATTAGCACCTCTGGAGCAGCTGGGTGGAGTGAGTTTTTTAAAAGAGGCTTGTTTCCAAATCCATCTTTGTCCAAACTGTTGCATAAATATGGCTGGGAGGGGGGAGGATACATTACTATTAAAAAATGTAGTCAGTAACCCAGTCCAAGAATCACAATATTAAAGCAATTTAACTCGATTACTTTCCTCAGTAGTAACATTGTTTAGCCTACTTGTTTGTTCAGATATTCCTTCCTTATTCTGGTCCGGGGTTTCTGTTTCTACCAACATCACCACCTATAGTCCCAAAATATTTTTCAGTAGTAGCAGTTGCAGCAGTAATAATAGTATTGAGAGGTTAGCCAGATTTCTGTGTAGCTAAGGTTAGCGCTTTATCTGTGTAGTTAATGACTGCGGTTGGTCTGTGTAGCTAACATTAGCGACTGATCGGTGTAGTTAATATTGGCAGTTTGTCTGTGAAGCTAATGTTAGCAGTTGTGTGTGTAGCTAACTTCTGGATTCTAAAATTGTAATCCTGCTAATAATCCCACTTTTTTTTTTTTAATGAAACTGTAATCTGATTACGTCTTTTTTTTTCCCTGACACTGGTTTGGAACACAGCCACCTTTTTTTGTGTATCCTAATTACGTATCCCTTTACATGTAATCCATTACTCCCCAAGCCTGTGCATAAAGTAGCTGCCACGTCACAGAACTGTAGTGTCAAAGAAAATAAATATATTGTTAATGCAGCAAAAAATCTGCCATAACTGTGAGGGAAACAAGCCTCTTTCAGTCTCCTACAGAAGGTGACATGTAAAGGTGTAAGTTTGGAGTTAGCTGTACAAATATTTAAGAAATCATCTCCTTGGTTGAAGGAAGGAAAACAATTATTTCTCATGTGTTTATCTATGATTGTAATATTTGATCTGCAGGTTTGATCAGCGGTGGCTCCATGTGCACCAAAGGTTCAATTCAACCAATGAAACACGACCTCTGCCTCTGTGAAATGTTTGCGAACTCCACCCTGCAGGTGTTTCTCCATCAGTCTGTATCCTGCAGCGTTTCTTTTTTTTTTTTTCAGTTACTCTTCTCCATCTCTGCCGTTTCCTGCTCCATCACCTTGTCCTCAGCTTCCTCTTTATGCGTCACGTGGCTGTTTGTCTTGTCAGAAACTGTCCCGAGCATCTTGGCGCTGTGCTCCTGCGCCTTCGCTCGCAGCGCGGCAATACTGTTCTCCCTCAGTTCCTCTTTAGAAATTGGTGAAATAGTGTCTTTCGTGTGTTTCTCCTTCTCCTCCTCCATCACTTTGTCCTCTGGTTTGTCCTTTATCGGGGGCGGTGTCAGGCTGCTGGGCTTTCCAGGAGGGGAGTTCGAGGTTTCAACTGACTTCTTGTGCATACCTGAAGTGGAGAGGATGATCAATTCAGTTAGGGTTTGCAGAGGAGGATTAGAGGAGGACATCAACGGGATAATTTGGATTTTTTGAAGTAGGTTGTATGAGGTAGTTATCCATAGTCAGTGTATTACCTACAGCAGATGGCGGTCAACACACCTCCAGTTTGGAAACTATGCAATGAACTGCTGTGGACCCAGTCAACAACTAAATGTATTTTAGCCACTTATAAAAACAGCCCACCTAAAAAAACTAAAATCAGTTTAAGTGTATGCTATATTTAGAATAATTTTGCCGCTTTATCTTGCTGTCAAACAGCCTTTTCTGACAGGAAGCTGCTGTTATACAAGCCAAATATCTCTATCTCTCCAAAGCAACCAAACTCCACTGGCAACAACAGCAATTTTACTTTACAGAAAACAGGGAGTTGCTGGTCTATCGCTGACTTGATCTGTTAGTTTGTTTGTGTTATTGTGACTTCTGTGAATCCAAACTATCCTTTGAAAAAATCAAAGTCACACGATAACACAAACAAGCTAACAGATAAAGGCACTGGTTGACTAGCACCTGTGGCATTCTGTGAGGTAAAATTACTGTTTTTGCCAGTGGAGTTTGGTTGCTTTGGAGAGAGCAATATTTCACTTATATAACAGCAGTTTCTTGTCAGAAAAGTCTGTCTGCCAGCAAGGTAAAGCAGTGAAAATGTCCTAAATATAGCATTCTCTTAAACTGATATTGATTTTTTAAGGTGAGACTTCTTTTAAGTGGCTAAAATACATTTTGCTGCTGACCCTGTCCAAAGCAGTTCATTGCTGAGCTTCCTACACTGGTACTCTTAGTGCTTCTCTACTTCAAAAAAATTCAAACTAACCCTTTAAAAGATGTCAGCTGTCTTAAAAATATCCTGATCTTGGATATTGGTGTAGTTTGTGGTATTGATACATTTATGCACCAGTCTTTCCTCACAAACCTGATATTTTATATGCACCGAGGTGTCTAACACTGAAATAAAGCGTAAAGGAGGAGGAGGACGACAGGGACAGAAAGATAGATGGATGGGACCTCTTATTCAATTAGAGTCACCTAATTGATTTAAACTAATCAATTGACATGAGGCGAGAGAGGATATTCGGTCTAATCTGTCCTGATTAAGTAGGATTATCACTGCATCGACTGCTACCTTTTATTGACATGCTGACACTTTTATTGGCTCCTAACATGAGCGGGGCTTAACTCCCACCTCCTGTTGTTAGAATACATCTTAATCCCTCATTTTCAAACACAATGAGGACAAACTAGGAGGGGAAAAAATACATTTTTGTCAGCAAGAGCAGGTTTTCTAACAGTGAGAATCAATCAAAACAGATTTTATCTGTATTAAAAATCAGGATGAGGCAGCTCTTTAAAAGTACTCGACCCAGTGTGTGCTCTGTCTCCCAAAGAAGAAGACAGGTAACTTTGCAAAGTTGAGTGAGCTTCGATATTACAGCTGTAACGCTAAGTTAATTAATCGATTGGTTGATCGAAAGAGAGTCAGTAGCCAAATATTTCCTATTCTTCTTAAAATATTTTAGACAAGAAATAGTTAATATTGATGAAAAGATGAGCTCAGCAGATTTCTTTCCAGAATTTTAAGGTTTTTAAAGTGCAGTTGATGCTGCTACTGTGAATGTGATTTATTACCCCCTTGTCCGACAGGCTACTATATGATTCAAGATCAATAAAAGGTCATAAATTACACACCAGTCCTTTTACACTGCAGACCTTTTGATTTGTTACGGTCTGAAAGCAGAGATGTTACTACTAATAATACTACTAATAATAATCTCATGTCAACATGTCTTCTGCAAAAACAAAAACAAAAAAAAAAAACTTCTCTAAACTTCTCCCACTTGACATGTAATAAACACACTTGTGCAACAGTTACCTAGTAACCACGGAGCGTAAGAGTCTGTGACGCCCTCCTTGGCCGACTTGAGGATGGACTCGGGCAGCGGGATGGAGTGACGGACCATGGCGCCGTACAGGCCGTACTCCGCCATCACGCTGCTGCGACCCCAACACTTCTCCCTCTTCCTCCACTTGGCCCGGCGGTTCTGAAACCACACCTGCGGAGAGGAAGGTCAGATGAGGGTTAGATTTAAGTTTACTTGAACTTTGCAGAACACTAATGGGTGTAATTTTCTATCTGTTCTGTCTTTGAGCGTTTATCGTTGTGACTGCACCAAAACATTCACTCAAACATAAATTATGGATGTTTGAGCTTCACTGTGCGGAATGATGAATGTGCATGACTGTGCAGAGTTTGACCCTAGAAGACTGTTGTCAAGTGTCTTTGTGCTCACTTTAAATCTGACTTTAACAAGTGTTTGCATCAGAAAATGCACCTTTCATTGAAGCAGGAGATGTTGTTTTTAGTTCTACTTGTGAAATGAGCAATATTTGCAAATTCACAGACTGGGTTTTTCAGTAAGAACAGGTAGAGTAGATAAATAGATAAGATAAATTTTCAGCAGGGTTACTGAACTTTTTGTGGAAAAAAAACCAGACACAAATTATTATTCAAAGCAGCATATTTTCATATGCCTTAAAACATGTCTGGGAGGGTCTTTAAAGGACAAGTTTGCTGGATTTAGCGGCATCTAGTGATGTGCTTGCAAACTGCAACCAACTCACCTAACCCTCCCCTTCCAAACGTGTAGGAAACAGGGTTGGATAATTGGAGAAACATATCAGCTATCAGTGATCGGCTGATTTGCTTCTTTGGTGATTTCTTTTTCGTGTTGTCATTTTGGAGCCATATGTAACAATTGTGCATCCAAACATGAATACTGCAGTCACACCTACAAATAGCAAGCTGAAGTCATATGCTGTATATCTAATAGGTTGCAGTCCTATTTAATATACAGTCTGTGGTTGAAGTGAGGTGTTTCCCTCCACCCCCTCCTCCACAGACTCAAGAAAGCTCGGGCAGCGACTCAAGTGACGATGAGTCCTACACTGTAAGTTGATCAGCTGTCAGTTGTCTCTTAATGTAAAGTTAAGCCCACTGCTCTGAAAATACACACTGCCTGCCAGACTCCATTAACATTTTGCTCATTTAACTGTTAAAAAACATCTACTCTTTCTAAAAGATTATTAATGATTTCTTATGACTCCTAAACAGACAGCAACTCATTTATCAAACATTCGGCATTAATATGAACTCTAGTTGACGTGAAACAGGCAAACAAAAACAGTTATTCCGGCCCAGAATAGAAATTTCAAAAGGAGGGCGCTGCAGCTGTAGCGTGGTTCAGGTAGCGAGAATCTCCACTTAGCAGGTTTCCTTAATCTCTAATGACATATAATGGTCATTTTATGATATTTAAGTTACATAAAGTAAAACAAATATATCCCAGATTTTTCTTTTAATTTTAATTATTTCTGTGCTCCTGTAATGCACTTTAAATGACCGTGTGTCTGAATACTTCTATATAAATTGCCTTCCTTTACACAATACCTCTGTTTGTACATGTTGTCTCACCTGAATCCAAAATAATTACAAATAGTAGATTTAATCAGTGAGTGCTAATAATGATAAAAAGCAGTATCGAGGTATTTGGTCAATAATATCGTAATATTTGATTTTGTTTATATCATCCAGCCCTGCTTGAGGTCCATTACAGACTCAAAATGTAAGTGTGCTGTGCAAAATACTCCTGAAATTCTGTGTTTAATTTATTTTTTCCCCCCTCATTGCTACAATATGTTGTCTTCTGTCAGTTGCATGTGTGTGTGTGGTTGTGCATTATCCTCCTTCTGGCT
Organism: Lutjanus argentimaculatus; assembly: GCA_034769285.1. NCBI lineage: Eukaryota > Metazoa > Chordata > Actinopteri > Lutjaniformes > Lutjanidae > Lutjanus > Lutjanus argentimaculatus. Next base: position 48,721,790 of record JAWZSL010000001.1, read on the forward strand.
CCTCAAGTGCCTAAATTGATTTCCACCAAGCCGGGCCTTGTAATAGCCTCAGAGAGCTTGTGAATATGGATGAGCAAAACAAGGGAAAAAAATGAGCATCCTAAAATGGCCGAGGAGGCGGGATGAGATTGTGGAGAATGGTGTGGAGTGTGGAGTGTGTGTGTGTGTGTGTGTGGTGTGTGTGTGTGTGTGTGTATTTCGCAGACCTGGAATTAAAAACGATCAAAGCCGAGCCCAGAAAGCTATTCAGGTAGATCTGATGATAACCTCCATCTCATAAAAGATGGGCCTCAGATGAGCAATCATGCTTTCTGACAGCGACAGTGTGAGTGTGCATGATCGTGTGTGTGTGTGTGTGTGTGTGTTCTTCACTTATGTGCGTGTGAAGTGTGTGTGAAGAGAGAGGTGACCCCGGGGGCGAAGAGGCTGATTGAAAAATAAGTTAATTTCCAGGCCCGATCGATGGGAGACAGGCGGTCAAATATCACGGGAAATTAAAATGCTCATAGCAGCAGCAGCCAGGCGGAGGCCTGCGCTCAGCCGCTGACCTGCGCTAATTAATTTCTATGTAGTTATCGTTTCATCTCAGGGCTGCGGCCCGTCTCTCACAGGAGGAGAGACGATAAGTTCTCCTCAATTAACTAATTACACTGAGAGGGTGAATTGGCTGCTAATATGAAAGCAGGAGTGAGGATGACGATGGAGTCTGAGGGCTGCAACTAATCATTATTTTCATGATTAATCGACAAGTTGTTTGTTCTTTAAAATGTCAGAAAATGTGAAAAATGCCAATCAGTGTAGGGCAACCAACCATTATTTTATCTGTTGATCATTTCTGGATTAATTGAGTTGATCAGTGCTTCCTAAAGCTCAAGATGACGTCTTCAAATGTCTTGTTCTGTCTACAAACCAAATATATTCAGTTTACTGTCAGAGAGGAGTAAAGAAACCAGAAAATATTCACATTTAAGAAGCTGAAATCAGAGCATTTTTGTTTTTTTTCTTAAGAAATTACTCACACCAGTCAATCAATTTTTAACATAGTTTGCTATTAATTTCATAATCTATTAATAATAGTTAAAATGGCCAAAAAATAGTATAATCTAATATGATTCCATCAGCCTAAACTATCACATAAATTACTTAGTTAAACTCTGATAAAAAAGAGAAAAGTGTCACAAATTCATTTTAATTTTAAATGTTTGGTGCTGACCAATGAAAAATGCTGTTAAAACTTCTCTGTGTGAAAAAGTTTAAATAAAATGAAGCAGCAGTGTTGCAGAATATTTGTTTCACAGTTTGAACATGATGTTTTTTAGATGGCAGGTTCAGCAAAGTGCATCTGTACAAATGTGATATTAACAATTTAGTTATTGAAGAGATGGAAAAAAACGGTATCAGATTGTTATCTGTATCAAATACTTAAGATTACATTATCAATATCAGTATCAGACATGAAAAAGTGGTATCAAGCCATCCATCGATCAATCATTGCAGCTCTTCAGGATCCAGAATCCATTTTTTAACACCTTCATTTCTGCTCTGCACTGACTGCAAGTTAATGTATCCTAATTATTTAACTAAATTAATACACACTTTATATTTTAAAAGTGTTTTTTTTTTTTTTTTTTTGGCCTTATTTCCCATTTTAAAGCAATTATTTTTAAATATCTTCAGGATTTAAAATTTAAGATAATAACAGTATTACGTTCATCCTGCACATAATGAATTAAAACTGATTATTTAGCTTTAATTGATCATCAAAATAATCACCAATTATTTTGATATGGGTCTGAGTATTTTTAATGGGAGAAAAAGTCAAAATTCTTATTAAAAAATATTTTTTCTGCTTCTTAAATGTGAATAATTTCTGATTTATTCACTCCTCTCTGACTGTGACAAAACAAGACATTTGAGGACGTCACCTTGGGCTTTGAGAAACACTGATCAAGAGCTGCAACAATTAGTTGACTAATCAATTTAGTTGTCAACTATTAGATTAATTATTAACTATTGATAATGGAGTAATCATTTTGAGTACTTTTTCTTAAGAAAAACATGCCAAATTCTCTAATTTCAGCTTCTCAAATGTGAATATTTTCTGGTTTCTGATTTTTCTGATCATCATTTTTCACCATTTTCCGACATTTTGTAGAACAAACAACTGATCAATTAAAAGGGAAAATAATCAACAGATTAATCGACAATGAAAATAATTAGTTGCAGCCCCTCTGCATAGACCTGAATCCACAATAACACACACACACACAAACAACACAACACACACACACACACACACACACACACACACAACACCACTGTATTCTGTCCTCTGGCAGCTCAGTCTTCATGGAGAGCATCTCTCGGGCGTAGACGTCTGGATAGTGAGCTTCATTAAAAGCTTTTTCCAGCTCCTCCAGCTGATAGGAGGTGAAAATGGTTCTGCAGACCAAATTAAAGAGAAAACATGAAAATAAATACTCATTTATAATTTGGATTTCTTCACAAACTTGTTTCATATTTTCACATTTGTCATTTGAATCAAGCTGCAGCTAAAAAAAAAAAAAAAATTGAAAATATGAATAATGAGAAAAAAGAAAGAGAAATACTAAATTATTTATTTGACACAACTATGAAGCAATAAAGTAAGAAATAAAAGGAAAATTAACAGGGATGAGAACAGTGAACCAATTATTGATTAATCGGTCATTAAGAAATTATTTTAATGAGTGTGCTCTGCATGTTATCTGATATTCAAGTATGTGTTTAATATGTTAATTTGTAGACCTTTATGTCTTTATATGTTTCACAGGCTTAGTGCTCTCAGAGAATATGCAATATGTTGCTGGAAATAAAGCTGTTTTTTTTAAAGACAATTAATTGATTAATTGGAAATTACTGTTAACAATGTTCGATTAAGAAAATTACTTACAATTTGCAACCATTACCAATGGTACACAAAAAAGAAAAAAACAGAAGTTAGCTATTTGATTTTGTTCGTCACATATTTTTGATTTTTCTTGATGAAAAATATAGAAATACTGTATTTGAAACAGCGCAGATTTTATGCAGGCTATTAATTTCTATGAGGACTTTTAGACTAATTAAATATTATTCCACATACACACAAATGTTATTACAGGAATTAAATGGCGATTTCTTTTTCTTCTGGAACTTCATCACTGATGATACCAAACGAAAGCACACTGATACATAAAGGCCTAATATTTGCCACACTAAAACATCTGCCTAAAAAAACAAACAAACAAACAAAATAAAGACAAACAAATATGTAAAATTTTCGATAGGCCTAACCTTATTTTCCGTTTGTTTGTTTTACCTGTGTCGTCTTTTCTTTCGTTTCTTGCTCTGACTCAGGGAGGATTTTGAGAACTTTTGATCACCGGAGGAAAGACTCACATCATCAGAATCTGTGAGGAGACACATCAGTGAACAACTGGAAATAAGTAAATAAGTAAATACAAATAAATATACTACTACTAATGACAGAAAACCGTAGTGCTGTTTTTTTTAAACAAACGTCTGATTTCTTGATGTAAAATGGGTATTTATGCATGTATATTGGACCTTCAGCGTGGATCTAGCCCAAATGATAGAAACATGCTTTAAAGTACTCAAAATGATGAAACGGACTAAATTAAGTTTTAAGAATTAATTTCAGCAAGCCTCTTCACATTTTTGCAATCATTTTCCCCCCTTTTTTTTAAAAAAAAGTCGCATTTAAAAAGAAGAAGGAAAAAAAAAAAAAACAATCTAACATCCTTATTTCTAAATTAATTTAACTAAAATTATCATTTATCATTTGGTCCCAGGCTTGAAGCTTTTGACACTTGGACTCTTTTTTTTGTTGACCTCTTTGTCATTTTGTGCAAGAAAATCCGGCTCTCCACTCAGTCTCGTTCGTTCAGAATAAAATACATGAACGAAAAACTGAAGGATTCCAGGTCATTTATTATCATTCCACAGGGCTGGACAACGAAATCTGTTTTCAGTTAGAGTTGTATTTCCTCCTGCTCAAACACAAAATAGGCTACAACATAATATACGGATAATTATTTAAATTCAGAGTGGAACGAGATAAAATATAAACCTACATAACTGTGTACTAATGTGATAAAAGTTGAATTTAAATCATGTTTCCAGAGTTAGGAGGCCTTCTGTATGAGTCAGGCACTGACCGGAGCTGGCGGAGTGCTGTGCGTCGTGCTGTGCGTCCATGTGCGTGGCTCTGTGCAGCGGCTGCAGGTGCACATTTTGCGCCTCCGACAGCACCTCCAGAAACGCCGGCTGGCTGTAAAACGAGTGTATTCCCTCCGGTCCCAGCAAACCCATCCCGACCCCGAGCCCCCCGTGTCCGAGCGCCGACCTGGCGGCCAGGACGTGCGCCCTGTGCGGCAGAGCCTCCAGCGGCCGCCGCGGTGCCGCCACCTGCGGCTCCTTGTTGAGGCCGAGCAGCTCCTGGATCCCGAAGCCGGTGCGCCGGTGCACCGTGGGGGCCATCTTCCAGACCGGAGGCTGGTGCTGGTGCTGTTGCTGGTGCTGGTGGGACGCCCCGTGGTTCACGCTGGTCTGTGAGGCCGGTTTCTGTTTATTCTCGGTGTCTGAAAGCACAACTCCCTCCTTCCCCGTCATGGTGGCGTGCTTCCACTTTATGTTATAGTTCCTGGTGCAAAGAGCTCCGTCAGTGATGCTCCGTCTGTATCTCCTGCCTGCCCGCCTCTCCTCTCTGCTGCGCTTTTTATCCGACGGGCAACAGGCGGCAGCCAATCACAGGAGGGCACAGACTCCACACTGAACTTTGCATCAGCTCCATGAAGCTTCATTAAAGCAGATTACACTATTTCTGGTGATTAATTGTGTCAAAACACATCCGGAATATTTACATGTTTGCCAAGAAACTGGATTGTGACAAATAATGAAAAGTGGACTCACCATCAGTTTTGTGCAGAAAAAGCTTCACTTTGATGCCATAAAGTCACATTAATGTCACAGTTCAGCGCATAAAAACTGGAAACACTAAGAACTAGAGCTGCAACAGTTGTCAGCCATTAAATTTCCAACTGTGCTGATAAAAAACTTAAATTGATTCCAGCTTCTTAAACATAATATTATAGTTTCTTTACAACTTAATGACAATACACAAAACCAAGACATTTAAAGACGTCATTTTGGGCTTTGCAAAACTGATCAACATTTTTCACCGTTTTTTTGACATTTTATGGACCAAATAACTAATCAGTTAATGGAGAAAATAACTGACAGATTAATTGATGTTGAAAATAATCGTTTGTTGGAGCCCCACTAAGAGCTTTAGAGGCGTCTAGCTGAGTTTGGTGGGTGTTTTGGTCAAGAAGATACAGGAGGCGGTGAGAGTGCTTTCAAAGTTAATTAGCAAAAACTGGACTTAATATTTTGTTTCACTGTAACTCTTCATGTTTCTGTCACTGACATTTTGATCCAGACTCGTCAAACAGATCCAATCAGTCGATAAATCCGTCAAGTGAAGAAAATCAGCTTGATTTGCTGCACGTTTGTTCTCATTCGTTGAAATTTAGTTGTAAAGAACTAAAAAAAAAAAACAAAATCAAAACCCAATTCAAACTAAATCTAACTTTTGTATTTGACCTGAATAAACTAAGTCCTGTAAGGTTCATGTTTTATTTCAGCCTACAGGTAGAAGTAAGAAGCTACTAAAACACAACTTATTTTCATAAAACAAGTCTCATTTCAGTTGTCTCGTTTATAATTTCTGCCCTTAAAAAGCACCTAAATGCATCGATTGTGACAGACAAAGGCAGCTATAATGCTGCTCTGAAAAAAGAGAAATGGTGGACCAACTTAGAACAAATGACTTCACTTAGTAACACAAATAAATTAGTTTCAAATCATTTTCAATGCCATTTTGTAGATTTAACTTTTTGACTAAACTTTACTTTGACTTTATTAGTGTACAACCACACTGAAAAGTATTTAGTCACTCAAAAAATCACTGAATAATGATAAAATAAAATAATAAATCAAGTTGTAACTTTGATTTGACAAAAATAGGTAATACATTTGTGAACAATTCTCTTTTTTTCAGTGTACAACCACTGAAAAAAATTTACCACTGAGCCAACTTTACAAAAATACTTTAACTGGTGATGCGTAAATCAATCAAGTTGTTCAAATCAAGTTATGAAAAACTGATTTTTGAAAGAATTTTTTCTTTAAGATGGTCCAACAATTATCTTGTTTGAGTACAATTTAAAAGATCTGATTATTACACCTCAGTGTTTTAAACTCTTCTTTCTGTATTTTAACATATTAAAATAAATATATTAAAATAACGCACTAGACACAGTCACGTGGGAACAGGAGCTATGGAAAAAGATTTTCAGTGGTCAAATTAAAGGAAACACTAATAAACTCCCGTAAAGCCAATTTCTCCATCAGTTAATTAATCAATTCAGCTTCTGATTAGGAGACAACAAGCTGATTGATCCGTTAGCAGACCGGAGCTCTAACGTCCCACATCACCCACACTGTCATTTGCATATTGTAATTAGGTTTAAACGTTTTGTCTTTGGTGGCGGTCTGCTCATCTGTTGATCGGTTATTAAGCGGTTTTTGTTTTTGTTTTTTTATTCTTTGACGGGTCACACGAGAAACAAAACAATATCCCAGTTCAGGGTATTTAGGGCACAACAGGGTGGCAATTAAACGTGAGACAAACAGAGGAGCAAACAGATTTATTTACCTCCTGAGAGTCTTTTTTTTTTTTTTTTTGTCTGAGATCTGATATCAAACACAAAAAGCTGTGAATGTTCGAGCGCATAAATCGGATTTTGAAAATGAGAGCGAAGACATTTGGGATGTCTGTCAGGGGAAATCATCCGCAGCTTCTCTTCACACTCATTTATCACAGTAGGCTGCAATAATAAACCTGCAGCTCAAATTCAAACGCACTGAATTGTGAAATGAAGTGAATACTCTCATATTCCCTCTGTTTCCGCAAACCTAATCCTCCCTAATCAGCCATTATTCAATTATTGCGCAGTTTCAATCGTTCGGAGATAATTTGCGGCACGCTTTTTGGACATCTGGACGGATAATTACGCGCAGAGGAGAGTTTATGGAGATGAGCGGACGCGCGCGATGGAAGCGCAGATAGCGGTGTTATCAGTGCGACATGTGGTGATGAATGAATAAATACATAGGTGGGGTCCGGAGGGACAGTTTGGCAGCGGTGCGTCAGGCTGTCAGTGACGGTCAAACCCACCGCAGATTTAATGCTGCTGGTTTGTAATCTGAATGTGATCAAGAGATGTAGCATCACCCCGCTGCGCTTCATTTCCCTGCACGGAAACACTCTACAGGCCTCGATTTAAGAGGGGTAAAATAGGGGAGACCAGGGGCAATTGTAACATTTTTTACATTTTGTGCAATACTGTTTTTTTCACTACTACTTTTCATGTAAAACATTATGTTGTTTATACACTTCCTAATTTATATTTCACTTATATTCAATGTTCTGTAAAGGAAAATGTAAAGTGAGCAGGATGATTCAAGACCTGAATCGGGGTCTTGCATCATCATGTCAGGGTCCTCCCCCCCCCCACAATAATGATCTACCCACTGTACATTATCCTGCTTATAACATGTTACTTACAAAAAAAAAAAAAATGGCACACATTTATGTTACAAAAAATATTAATTTAAAAATAATTTTATGGCTTTAATTTGCTCACTGTGCATTATCCTGCTTGTTATGTAGCAAAAAAAAAAAAAAAATCAAAAATTTGACGCAAAATTTTAATTTTAAATGATTTTATTGTTCCTCTGATCAGATCTGTTTCCATAGCAACAGTCTGTTATACATAAATAACAGACCTTAGAATGTTGTCATTGACCAATCAGAATTGAATATTTAATAAATTGCTTTATTCTCATGTTACAGTAATTTTGGAGCAATCTGGCACAAGATTTTCCTTTATGATTAATAAACTTCTATCTTATCTCGTCTTATCTTCCTTTGTAACTCACTAATTACTTGAAATACACTCGTCATCTTTTGATATAAGAAACATACATATGTACACTAATTAATACAACTGTTTTCTACTAATAAGGACAGACTATAATATTACATTTAATGCAAGAAGTCCAACTGTTACCAACTGCTGCCTTGAGGCAATAAGTCATATTACCAAGGGGTGTCACTATTTCGATATTAAATCCAAATTCGATTGAAATGAGCTTTAAAGGGTTTAAAAACTTTTTTTATCGTCATACCTGTTTGCTATTTATCAGTGGATCCCAGAGACCCGGTCACGACCCACAGGTGGGTCACACGAGAAGAGGATTAAGGAAGAAATTTTGCAAATTTAAGATTTAGATCTGCAGTACACCTTTTATAAAGCATCTCAAAATGTGTGTATTGTTTTAGTGATGAGAGCAAAAAACGAGTCTGTTAATTTAGTCTAAATGCACTTATTTTGCCTCATTTACTACAGTATATTTTCAATAACAAGAGTCAAGATAACAGAAGGTGATGCAGAAAAGGCAGTAACAAACATTCATTTATACGCAAATTAACTTCAAATTTATTGATAAGACCTATTGTGAACTGGGTCACGATGGTTTGTCATTTTTAAAAAGTGAGTCTGCAGGAAAAAAGTTTGGCAAACACTGATCTAGATTATTTTGGTGTTAGTTGCTGAGTTTTTGAGGTATTAGTCGTAGAGATGTCTGCCTTCCCTCCAATAAAATGGGACTTAATGGCACTCAGCTTGTGGGGCTCAAAGCACAAAAAATAAGCTTTAAAAACTCAACAGCAACGTCTCATCGTCAGAAAATCATGACTCAGTTACTCAAGATAATCCACAGACTTTGTAGTGAGCAGTTTCGTGTTCTTTCTAGTAGACAGATAGGTAGATTACTGCAGAAAGAAACCTTTTCCGTATTATTAATTAATACACGTTTTCTAACAATTTGTGTGAGCAGCAGTTCCTACAGTTCAAGAAAGAGAGCGGTGAAGTCTAGTTTTTCCACCTGATCAGATATTGCTTGTAGGGGCATCACAGGGAAGATAGAAAAACAGGAATAAGATGTTTTGTTTGTAAATAATCATAGCTGGTTGTTTATGCAAAAATTAGACTTGTTTCCGGCATATTGTTCAGTTTTTTCATTTTTTAAAACTTTGTATGTAACATGAAGAAAGTAGCTAATTAAATGTTTGTTAAATGTTTGAAAAGTTGGCTCACAAACTATTTAAAAAAGAGGAAAATGTTAAATTTATAAATGGGTAATGTATTCAGGAGATACAGAGTGTAAACTGGAAAATAAAAGTCATATTAATTTCAGCTGTGATACAATACAGAATAGCAATTCATCAATCTTCCAGAATATTTATGTGCTTGCCCATTTAAGGGTTAAAACACTGCTTTAGTAAATGATTAAAACTATATAAACTCGAGTCCGAGTAGTTTAAAAATGAGTCTTGGAAAATTAAAAAGAAAACAAAAGAAAAGAAAGCAATAAAAATGTAAAATAATTAAATATCACATGGTCCAGATGTTAAAGAACTAGAGAGAATGACAGAAGGAGGATTGAAGCGACTTAAATTACCTTCAGCATCTCATGAGAAGCTATTAGAGAGACATTTCATTAGAGGTGAATGAAGAGATCAATGCCACACCAATAGATATGCTAATGAGGTTTCTATATTACACACGCGTGCCGTGACGTCCATGAATCACGTCCTTCCACTCAGATCAGGAGGACACAGCCAGAAACACATTTTTGCATCACAATAAGCATCACATCTCGCCGTGTCTGAACACAAATCGTCTCAGTTCAAGGTTCATCGCTGAATCATTAACAAACGGTTCAGAAAAACACAAAACCTGAACTCAACACTGAGCACGATGACGGAGGAAAACAAAGAAAATGATCCACAGATTCATGAAACCATGAATATTTACCTACTGTAGACATTACCTGCAAAAGAATGGCTGTAAATATTTTAACGGGAATTATCAACTTCTTAAAAAAAATCCATTTTTAAATCTTGTTTGAAAACGTGCATTTAATTTGTTCGCACATTAATTACCGTGCTTGTTGCAAATAATTCAAGAATTCATATGCTAATTATGACACACAGATCTAAGAGGATGAAATGATGAGATTTTATATCCAAAAGGTCAAAGGTCAACTTCACTGTGACATCACAATGTTCAGCTCTCTATCAGTCCTCTGTAAAAAATAGTCTCTTAGTGAAGACAGCACGTTTCTCACTGGAAATTATTCACTGGGATCACACATGGCAATTAGTTAGAACTTCTATTTTGCTAAAAAATACACACAATACACTTTTTTTTATTAATTCCCTTTAAGTCTTCACAACATTATATGAGCCTAGACAGCCATGGATGTAAACTGTAACATACAACTAGGAGGTAATTCTAATTTCAGACACAGATGAATTATCAAGTTCTTCGAAAGTTGACCTCTAGTAAAATATTGATTAAAATATTTCTGAGTACAGTCCTGGTGAAGCAAAGAGCTACTCTTTACTGATCACTCTACTTTTCATGTACTGATACACACATGCACATACATGAATATGTGGTGTAGAGCAGCCTTTACTATGGAAGGGGCCATTTTTGGCCAGAAAAGACGAAAAAAAAAAAAAAAAAAAATCTGTCTAGAGCTGCAATTATTTTCTATTTTCCTCTGAGACTTTTTGTTTCTTGGATTTGGCCACAGATGTACCTCATACATTTTAGTAATTAAAATATTAAAAGTCCCCCCCCCCATTTGGTGTAGACTACACATTTTTATGAATGGAAAACTGTCACTTTAGCTCAACAATAACTGAAAATTAAAATGTTTTAAAAAAGGAATCATACTTCATTTCTATTTTTTTTTTTTTTTTTTTTTGGTCAAAGCCACAGGGAGCAACTGGAGAGGGAGCAAAAGAGCCACATGCAGCTCTGGAGCCACAGGTTACTGGACCCCTGGTGTAGAGTCTTTTTAATGTTTATTGTCCCACTTATGTTTTTGTGTTATGTCTCATTGTGGTTATGTGACATTTTTGTTTCATGCAATATCACCAAAGCATCTTCCTGTCAGATACCGTAACAAACAAAATAACACAACCAAATATGTGAATTTTGATATTTTATTAAGAACAGCAAGCAGAATTTCTTTGAATATTTAATTGTGTGTCCTCTGTCTTGTCAAGTTTATAAGTCAAGTTTTGTTTTTTTTTAGATTTGCTCCCCCAATGTTGGCTCCAGTGACATTACTGCACACATGGAAAAGAAACTGAAAGCAGCCTCACTAATCATTAAAGTACATCAGCAAATTTAAGCGGTTGAAACCTGCAGAAACCCTGTTCTAAATTATGTTAAGCAGTGTGAGTTTTCCAGGTGATTTTTTTGATGTGATTTTGTGCATTGTATTGATTTGTCAGTGTTTTCTTTAAAGTGATATCCACTCTTTGATGATGATCCACTCAATATGTACTCACCTCTATGCTGATGTGATGATGGGTGAAGGTCTTCAGTTCACAAAACAATCCTGGAGTTTCAGCAGAAAACAGGGTTGTAGCCAATGGCAGTGAATGGAGACCAAATGTGGTGTAATCCAAGTGTCTGTGAGCCGCGACATTAAAATTGAACCACAAAAGACGCCATTTACACCATGTTTTTAGCCAAAATGTCGACTGTAGCATGCAGCATGTAAACATGGCGTCGATGTATCGCGAGACTTTGTATATCTCTTAATGGATGCACTTGTGAAAATATCGTGAGATCGACGCCATGTTTACATGCTACCTGCTACATGCTACAGTTGACATTTCGGCTAAAAACATGGCGTAAATGGTATCTTTTGTGGTTAAATTTTAATGGCGCGGCTCGCGGACACTCGGATTACACCACACGAGCAGGATGGAGACATTTTGTGTTTGTTTTGTGTTTTTTTTTTTACATTTACATTTGGTCTCCATTCTCTGCCATTAGCTGCAACCCAGTTTTCTGCTAAAACTCCAGGATTGTTTTGTGAACTGAAGATCTTCACCCATCATCACGTCAGCACAGGGGTGAGTACATACTGAGTGGATCATCATCAAGGAGTGGAATATCGCTTTAAGTCCTTTCAGACAAAAATGAATGCAATCTAAAGGGACAGATCACCCCAAAATAAAAAAAAAGTTATTGGCCATAGAGATGGAAATTAAACGTTTCTGAAGGAAACTCATGTACACCAAACCAACCCTAATGTGTTGTTTTCTATATTACTATGGGTTTGAGTGTTGGTTTGCGGATGTGTCTCATGCTGGCTGGTGGCTTGTAGGGTCTGAAGGGGGGCTGGCCTCCATAGGGTTTGGGCAAGGGGAGCAGGTCGTCCAGGGGGATGTACGTATTATAACGGAATTCGGCTTTTGTGTACCCTCCTCCGGGCAACAGGTTCCTCCTCTCTTCTTCAGCCAGCCTCTCTCTTTCCTCTTTGGCCCGCTTTCTCATCTTCTTGTCTCGGACTCTCCTCCTCCACTCTTCCTCTAACTCAGGGTACGGTAACACGTCTTCTCCTGCTGTATTGCAGTCATGACTTAAGTTCTCTCGGCGTTTCTGGATTTCCCTCACCAGATCTTTAGACATCTGGAGTGTGTTAGCCGTCTGCAGTGTGTATCCATCTTCCTCTTTCTGGAGAATTAGGTGGAGCAGCAGGTAGCACCTCAATAGGACTTCTAATAGGTGAGATGTCCCTCAGCTCATGGGGAGGATAAGTATCCACTGAGACGACCACCTCCGCATTACAAGGAGGTACATGTCCAATAGGTGTGAGTCTATGTCCTCGAACAGATGACTCAGGTCTTTGTCTGGAACCCGCTGGAGGCTGAGGTGGAGGGCGGGGGTCCTGCTGGACAGGGAGTCCGAGTCTCTCCAGCACAGCATTGTTGCGCGCGCTGTGTGCTGCACACAGCCGCTCTGACTGACGGATCAGAGCCTCCATCCCAGTCCTCTGGATGTCCAGGATCCTGGCCTGACTGCTGTAGACATCAGGTCTCTCCTGTCTCAGGTGGTCCTTTGTACTCTGGGATAAAAAAAAAAGAAAAAAAAAAGTCATTTCACAGTGAAGTTCAAATAAAAATACTGTATTTCACAAGTGCTTTGACCTATGTTTTCACAACCGTTTCAAGGTACTAAACTGATTAAATTCTTAACAGAACAGAAATTTTGACCTTACAGAACATGATAAACACTAAATTGTAGGTATGTAACGATACCAAAAACTCAAGGTATGATAATACAAAAATATATCAAATAAAATATATATATACATAATTTCATTGTGATAATGTGATATTTAATATATTGTTTCATCCCTTCTAAATTGCAATTCTCTGAATAAGGAGAAAAAAAGCACAATTTCGAAGCCAAAACTGAATGGACTGAAAACAGGGTCCGAGCAAATATAAAATACTGTTTTAGACCAATAAAAACATACTGAAAATCTGTTAATTAATCAGATACTCTGTATGCATCTCTGAAAAACATTCAGATATTACCAGCAGAAAGTTTTGAGGATAAAACAGTTGTACTTACATTGTCAAAACTGTTAAACCTCATCTTTGTCCCGAATCCATGGAAGTTATTTGACGCCATTTGTTTTACTAAATTTCACTATCACATAAGAAAAAAAACAAGTATTTTTCACTTCAACAGATAAGTGTGTGTCTGCCTGGTTCTTTGGCTATGAGTGTACAAGTTGATGTCACCGTGACACCATGGTGCATAAATTAGAACTATGGGTTCCAATTCTCCATATAAGGAATGTCTGAATTTTAAATAAAAACAAATAATTCATAGTACAATTCATAGTGTATAATAATGAGCATTAAAACTGAAAATATTTAATATCATTGAGAGTAAATGAATCTGTTTGTATCATGTGTCAATATGTGTTTTTGGATGTGTGAGAAGAGGAACAGTGTGTTACCTGTAAGACTGAAGGCATGAACAATCCCACAATGTGTCACAGCACTTTACAAGGCAGTTCTGGGTCCCCGCAGAGGCTGCATTTGTCCTTTTGTAAAGGCTATCTGCCTGGACAGAGACAGAACACTTCATGTCTATCAAATTTATTTATTCTAATTTCTCACCTAGTTAAGGAAAACCAGATGAGAGCTGAAGGTGGTGGCTATGATAAGGGCAGCATTAATGGGAAAAGTGTGCAACTTATATTACAATAAACACCTACAAAACATCCACATCTCAACTCTCTAACAATCATCATCATGCCTTGACAAGCCTGTGTCTGGAATTTTACACATGTTGATTCATTCAAACCTATTGGTATTGTTTAATTTAATAAACCATTAATTAATCAAGAGCAGGATCAGCCTAAGTTGTCTGACAGTGCAAATAACATTTTGGACGTTCATGTTTTGGACCAGTGTGAAATAGGTCACGTCTGACCATAGCTGTGTTCGAAATCATCCACTCATCCACTCACTCCCTATTCCCTACGTCGTGTATATGATGTAGTGCACTATATCATGTACACGATGTAGGGAACGACGGGAGGAGAATTCGGACACTACATGTGGTGACGTGTGGCATTTTTTTCTTCTATCTCACAAAACACGCGCATGCATTGTGGTATACGGAGTAAAATGTAGGGTACATTGGTTGTACACTCACATTTGCAGTGCATGTGGGTATTTTATAAGTGGACGATGTAGTGGAGAAATTGGAACGATACACCACAAACAGTGCAGAGCACACTATATAGTGCACTACATTCGTGATAGGAGAGCAGAATTCGAACAAAAAAGTTTAGTCACTAGTAGACAGTGGTGGATAAAGCAGGAACAAACACAATGAAGCCAAGATAAGCTTGCTTTGAGCAGAGCACATGGTTCTCTCTCTCGCTCTACACACATCACACAAGAGCCATGCACACAGCAAGCTAAGCTATATATGACTTTGCAATGATTTGCTTTTTCAAAATTTGCTTGTACTATACTTCTTAAAACAGTATGTAACGCAGTTGCAAAATCGCAACTACAAAACGCAAACAGTAATACACACCCAGTTATCATCACATTACTGAGCTGAAGAATACATTAGATACTTACCACATGACCACAGAATGTCAATCTAAAACATGATGACAGATTACTCCAGGCCACTCATATTGTAGGTAACTGAGTCCTTTTTTTTTTTACCTTTCTTAGCTAAATGTGATTTGTACTTTTTGTTATTTGGTTAATGTAGAATGTAAAAACTTCCTTTTAGTTACTTGAACTTAACTTTCAGAAAGAATACCAGTAAATCTTCTGTGAAATTTGCGTACATACTAACGGTAACAGTAGGTGCGGTATGCACCTAATAAGTTATGGTTGCAACCCGCCATTAAACCAAAAGAAGAAGAAGAAGAAGAATAAGGGACCACGTGATGCAGGATGAGGGGAACAATGAGTGGATTACAGGCAGGGTGAAGGCAGCCGTCCAGATGAAGTGACACCTGAACAGGAGACGTGTCCTCCTCTGTGTAGTCAGAGACATGTCTCCTGCTCCTCTCTGCCTAACCTAACAAGAGTGCGGGACAGTTTTCTCAGTCACTTTACTCATCTCAAGACTCATTTACTTTTCATGTCAAATTAGTTTGAGGGTTTTAAACTAGCAAACAACATTAACACACAGTTGCTACCAGCACACGGTAACGTTAGCTGCTAACTAACTGACTACATTCGAATAGATGCTAATTTCGCTAGAGTGCTAATGCGCTAATTAGCATCCCACCTTAACTCACGACATCTACATGAAGCCGTGCAAGAATACACACAGGAGGAGTATTTACCCTCTGCAGGCCACAGAATGTCAATTACTTGTTGAAACATGTCTGACCATGATTCCTCTCCAGTCTCCACTCAATAATCTTACCCAACGGTCACTGGACTCCTTTGTTTTGTTAACCCTTTACCTACTGAGGCTAAAAATGGTGATTTGTACATATTTTGTTATTATGGCTATAAAATGGTCAGGAAATGCCCTAAGTCTAAGAGCTTTGGTCCCTTTTCCCAGGAGTACTTGAACTTGACTTTTAAACAGAAAGACAGAACCGCAAATCTTCTGGATTCAAGTTTGTCTGTTTTACCGAACTAAAACGAGATTAACTGGCTCATTAACTCCTCGTAAAACTGACTTCATACAAACTCACCTGAACTGTCTCTAACAGTCTGTCCACTTCTTCAACATTCACCAACGCTGGTTTGGTTAATTCTAATTAATGAACCCCACCCCCCTGTCACCTGCCCATCCCGACAGCCAATCACTGACCGGTGTTCGAGCAGTCGGCTCATGTCTCCTCCTTCATAATGAAGGTAAAAGGGAAGTGATGACGTCTGAAAGCCGGCGTGGGAAAACGTCAAGTGAGTCCTCCGAAAAGACCAAATATCTCCGGAACCAGCTGATCAATAATCTCCCTTCACTGCAGGTGAGTTGGTGAAAGCCAGGTCTTCATTTCCCCTTTTTTGCCCTTTATTTTTTCTTTTACAAACTTTTCGTGTTTGATTTTCTGTTTGAGCCTGAACTGAACTGAACTATTGTCAAGTCTAGAAAGGAACCCTTGATTTGTGTAACTCTCGCGAGATTTGTGCATTTGTTTCTTCATTGTGCACCTTTTTATTTTAAATGTGACAGCGCATTGGTTTAATAAATATTGTAGGTTTACGGGCAGAAAACACTCGGTTAGGGTTGTGGTTGTGGGAAAATCATGGTTTGGACTTCTTTTCTGCTGTTTATTGCTGATGACCTGAAAAGTTGTGTTTTTATGTTGAGTTTGAGGGAATATTTATTTTGGATTTTCCTGAAAATGACTCTCTCTCTTTTCTCTTCTGTCTCTTGTTAAATGTGTTTTTTTTTCATTGTCCCGTCAACACACTGATTTATACTGAACTTGTGCTGCATTGTCACCCTGATTATTTGCTGTGATTATTTGTGTGCTGTTGTTCTGGTGGTTCATTTTTATGACAGAGTGTATTCATGGGTCCATGTGGTCTGGTCAACTCGCATCATTTAAAAACAAAGATGAAATATTTTGCTGACAATCAGTGCATCATAGTGATTTTTGCCAAATGTTGAGCAGGGGGGGAAGTAATGAATGACAAGTACTTAAACTACCCTGATCTGAATGTTTTTTCATAGATTAGGTCTCATTCAACAGAATTTTCCCCACAGTTTTAAATGTAGTTACCCACGTCCATCTTTTTAGACATGTTGTCTTGTATCACTACAGTTTACTGACCTACATTTTCTCTTCTTTCAGATGATCTGTGCTGCAGACTGTCGTCACTAACATGGAATCAAACGGCTCAGTTCATCACTCCAGAATCTTTCAGGCCTCTTAACTTTTTCAGCAACTGTCACAGGTGGGCTGGTTTTAATACTATGAAACACAAGGTTATGAGACATTTCTGAAAATAATTACTATTATTGTAGCATATAGTTCAGTGTATAGTTGATCCTTATTTCTTAATTCAGGTTTATTAAATACATGTTTAGCTCTATTTTCTTTTTTTTTAAATGCATAGTTATTAAAAACACTGGTTAAAGTTTATGGTTTCATCGCCCTTTCATTTGGGACAATAAAGTAAAATATAATTCCTCCGTTGTCACAAATTTTAACCACTTTTGAGGGATTATCACAAATGTGTTTTTGCTCAGTACTGTGCAGAAGTTTTAGGCAGGTGTGAAGAAATGCTGTAAAGTAAGAATGTTTTCAAAAATGTAATTTTTTTATTTTTTTTTTATCAATTTACAAAATGCAAAGTGAGCCAACAGAAGAAAAATCTAAATCAATTTGGTGTGACCACCCTTGGCCTTTGTAAATCGATCAAAAATAAACGATTACATTTTATATTTTAGAAAGCATTCTTACTTTACAGCATTTCTTCACACCTGCCTAAAACATCTGCACAGTTCTGTGTACATATACAGGTGCATCTCAATAAATTTGAATATCATCGAAAAGTTAATTTATTTCAGTAATTCAATTCAAAATGTGAAACTCATATATTATATAGATTCATTACACAGAATGATATATTTCAAGCATTTATTTCTTTTAATTTTGATGATTATGGCTCACAGCTAATGAAAACCCAAAATTCAGGATCTCATAAAATTAGAATATGACATAAGACCAATTTAAAAAATACTGGGTTGGGGCTCCTTTTGCATGAATTATTGCATCAATGCGGCGACCAGCCTGTGACACAGCTGAGGTGTTATGGAAGCCCAGGTCGCTTTGATAGCGGCCTTCAGCTCGTCTGCATTGTTGAGTCTGGTGTCTCTCATCTTCCTCTTGACAAACCACATAGATTCTCTCTGGGGTTTAGGTCAGGTGAGTTTGCTGGCCAATCAAGCACAGTGATACTGTGGTCATTAAACCAGGTATTGGTACTTTTGGCAGTGTGGGCAGGTGCCAAGTCCTGCTGGAAAATGAAATCAGCATCTCCATAAAGCTTGTCAGCAGAGGGAAGCATGAAGTGCTCTAAAATTTCCTGGTAGACGGCTGCGCTGACTTTGGACTTGATAAAACACAGTGGACCAACACCAGCAGATGACATGGCTCCCCAAATCATCACTGACTGTGGAAACTTCACACTGGACCTGAAGCAGCTTGGATTGTGAGCTTCTCCACTCTTCCTCCAGACTCTGGGACCTTGATTTCCAAATGAAATTCAACATTTACTTTCATCTGAAAAGAGGACTCTGGACCACTGAGCAACAGTCCAGTCCTTTTTCTCCTTAGCCCAGGTAAGACGCTTCTGACGTCGTCTCTGGTTCAGGAGTGGCTTGACACAAGGAATGCGACAGTTGTGGCCCGTGTCCTGGATACGTCTGTGTGTGGTGGCTCTTGAAGCACTGACTCCAGCCTCAGTCTGCTCCTTGTGAATCTCCCCCAAATTCTTGAATGGCCTTTTCTTGACAATCCTTGCAAGGCTGCCGTCATCCCTGTTGCTTGTGCACCTTTTTCTACCACACTTTTTCCTTCCACTCAACTTTCCATTAATATGCTTGGATGCAGCACTCTGTGAACAGCCAGTTTCTTTAGCATTGACCTTTTGTGGCTTACGCTCCTTGTGGAGGGTGTCAGTGACGTCTTCTGGACAACTGTCAAGTCAGCAGTCTTCCCCATGATTGTGTAGCCTACTGAACCAGACTGAGAGACCATTTAAAGGCTCAGGAAACCTTTACAGATGTTTTGAGTTAATTAGCTGATTAGAGTGTGACACCATGAGTCTACAATATTGAACTTTTTCACAATTTTCTAATTTTCTGAGATCCTGAATTTTGGGTTTTCATTAGCTGTGAGTCATAATCATCAAAATTAAAAGAAATAAATGCTTGAAATATATCAATCTGTGTGTAATGAATCTCTATAATACAAGTTTTACTTTTTGAATTGAATTACTGCAATAAATTAACTTTTTTGATGATATTCTAATTTTATTGAGATGCACCTGTATTTGCTTCAACTTTACTCACTATCATTTAACTTTTAGTCTGTTCTGCACTATTGGCTTGAATTTATGTTGCTTGTCTTTTGAATTTTACTTGAATAGTAATAAATTTTAGCTTCTCTTATATAATTTTATTTTCTATTAACCACCACTGATTTCATGTTTGGTTCTAACTCTGTTCTGTTTGTCCTCATGCTGCTGAACATTTGCCCTCTTGGGGCAGTGAGGGTCAATTAAAAGTTTCTCTTAATATTCACAGACTTAGTTCTCAGTTCTTCATGTTATAGATAATCAAAGTAAATTATTAAGTTCTTCATGCATAAAAAGAAAAATGACAAAATGATCAAACATTGTTGTCCTCTTAAAACTGAACTAAACAACTGAAACCTGGCCAGAGAGAGTTTTTAACTTTGGTGAGGAGGTGATTTACTCTTTGGGGTGAAACATAAACTGAAGCTAAAAGTTTCTCACAGATCCTAATTTGATTGTGTTTCGGTGAAGAGGGTTTACTCGGAGCCAAATTTTGAGACTCTGAACAAGCGGAGTTCTTTTTGCTGTTTATTGCTGAAGACCTGAAAAGTGTTTTTATGTTGAACTCTGAAGAGTTTCAGAGAATATTTATTTATTTTGGACTTGATTGAAAACAACTTTCTCTCTCTGGTTAAATGTGGTTTTCATTGTCTCGTCAATTCACTGATTTATACTGAACTGACTTGAAAATGATGAGCAGGGGAGGAAGTAATGAATGACAACTACTCAAACTACCCTGATCTAAACATCTTTTCATAGACAAGGCCTCATTCACATTCACAATTCCCACAATTAGAAATGTTCATCTTTTTTTAGACGTGTTTTCTTCTATTCTTTCAGTTTACTGACCTACATTTTCTATTCTTTCAGTTGATCTGTGCTGCAGACTGTCGTCACTGACTCAAACAGCCCGACTCTGGCCGCTTCTCTTCGTCAGCAGCTGTCACAGGTAGGATGTTTTTAATAATATGAAACACAGGGTTATTAAACACTTCTGAAAATAATTACTATTATTGTGGTTGGCATCATTTTTAAACCTTCAGATGCATTCTGTGTACAGTCAATCCTTATTCCTTAATTCAGGTTTAAAAAAATACTATCTAAAGTAAACTAAATTAATTAAAAATACTAAATTAATTAAAAATACTAGTTAAAATTTATTGTTTCATTGCCCTGATATCATTTGGGACAAAGTAAAATATAATGCCTCCATTACTTGTCAGAACCACTTTTGAGGATCAAAGAATGTGTTAATGTAAATATGCTGTTCAAAGAATATCAGCTGATATATTTCATGTAATTATAGAAGACAAAGATGAAATAATGATGTGGAAGGCAGGAATAACTTAAATGACAGAGTAAAG
This sequence comes from Lutjanus argentimaculatus, assembly GCA_034769285.1. Classification (NCBI taxonomy): domain Eukaryota; kingdom Metazoa; phylum Chordata; class Actinopteri; order Lutjaniformes; family Lutjanidae; genus Lutjanus; species Lutjanus argentimaculatus. Next base: position 48,742,727 of record JAWZSL010000001.1, read on the forward strand.
TTGCAGCAAATATATATATTATTTTTTAAAATTAATATGGTTTTAACTTTTAGACTGGTTTACACTATTGACCTGAATTTGTGTTGCTTGACTTTTGAATTTTACTTGAATAGTTATAAATTTTAGTTTCCCTTATGTAATTTTATTTTCAGTTCTTAACCACCACTGATTTCATGTTTAGTTGTAACTCTCTGTGCTTTATGTCCTAAAGGGATAGTTCACCCAAAAATGAAAACTCTGTCATTATCTACTTGCCTTCATGCTGATTGAAGGCCAGGTTTAGTTTTTTTTAGTCCACAAAACACTGCTGGAGTTTCACAGGAAAACAGCGCTGCAGAATCTCCCAAACAGTTGAAGTTGATGGTGACCAGTTTTCAAATGTAAAAAAAACAACAGAATAAAAACATGAATTGCTTCCATACTGCTGTAATCAAAGTCCCATAAAGCCCAGACATGCCAGTTGACTAAAAATAAAATTTATTTACAGTGTTTTTAGCCTAAATCCTCACTGTAGATCCTCAGCTTGGAGCCATGATCGTGTGCACATGCACACTGTCTGAACTGAGTGTCTGTAGTGTGACGATGTGAAAACAGCATGTTGGGACTTTAGGAAACTTGGATTACACCAGATGAGCAGTATGGATGCTATTTATGTTTTTTTTTTGGCAGTTTTTTTTTTCTGTTTGAAAACTGGTCACTATTCACTTGGGTTGATATTCTACAACACTGTTTTCCTGTGAAAGTACAGCAGTTTTTTTGTGGACTAACAAAATAAACCCGACCCTCAATCAGCATGAGGGTGAGTAGATAATGACTGACTGTTCATTTTTCAGTGAACTATCCTTTATTGTTGCCTTTATTTGCCCTCGGGGCAGTGGGGGTCAATTAAAAGTGCCTCTTAATATATAACTAACTTTGTTCTCAGTTCTTCATGTTATAGCTAATCAAAGTCAGTAATTAATAATAAAGTGCTTCAATGACAAAACAACAAAATAATAAATAAATTTTTTTATATTACCAAACATTCTGTCTTTATCTGTCATTGTAACAAATGTTACCAGTCATAATTATCAAAGACAACATAATATAAATATATAATGGGCTGTAAATAATCAACATATTTCATGATAATCTGTAAATCTGCATATTGATCTCTTTAGGAATGACACTGTACATCTTGTAAATTAATCATTAATTTATTTACGTACATTTCAAGAGACTAACTTTTGAAATGTATTGTTTTTTGTTTCATTCAGTATTTTATTTCAGTCATGTAATGTTTTCACTGGCATCAGTTACTGTGGTAACTGACCCAGAATTTAACTTCCTTTGGGGGATGTACAAAAGATGTTTGTTTGCTGGCCTGCTGATTTTTACCATATCATTACATTGTGACTGCTTTGTATCATTGGGTCCTTTATTTCTGTCTTGTTAATGCATATTGTTGGTTAAACTTTTGCACAAATAAAGAACCTTTAACAAGTCACATGTCATTGTCCTCATAATAGCAATGTTCTTTCATTAAAGAAGATGATGATTGCTATATTGACCTGTTGCTTCTTGTTAGAGTGACCAACTGAGACATTACAAAACTTATTGTATTGAAATACAAGTAATGTAAATTTTGTAACTGGATTTATTAACAACATACAATGTGCATTCCTGCAGAGATAAACATGCAGATTATTTACAGATTATCAAGTAATGTTTGTAGAAAGACTATTAATGGTATATTATATAATATGTTGTCTTGGATAATTGTGACTGTTACAACAAGAATAACGACACATGTAAATGGAAACAAATGGGCAAATATTCAATAATTACATGAAACATTAAAATCAGATGTTACATGATGAAATATGTGGATATAATGTATAAAACGCTGTAAATATTTGACTTATTGAAGGAGTCAGACAACACAACACACAACACACAACACACCACGGCGTCTCCTGTGGTCCAGCCGCGTCTGAGGGGCGCCCGACCTCGCCGCGACGGTCGCGGGCTTGGCCGGCGCCTCCTGTGGTCCGGCCGGCGTCTGAGGGGCGCCCGACCTCGCCGCGACGGTCTTCGGTGGCACGTGGCCATGGCGTGACATTGAATCTTGATGTTTCGCCATGAACCATGAAATTGCTATAACTTTTGTTTAAATAATCCGATCTGCACCAAACTTCATTTGTTTGATAACAGCCTTGCCCTGAATACATCTAAATGACAAATTACTGCAATAGTCATAGCACCACCGACTGGCAACAGGAAATGACATGTTTTAAACTTTGACATGCTCCTCCAAGCAGGATGGCCATATCCAACTCAAATATGGTCAGAAAGGCCTTAATACCATTGTAATGCTGTATAGTGAAGATCTTGACGTATCGTCAAATGGCGTTGCCATGACGGCACAGTGAAAGTCATTGTTTCACCAAAACACAGGAAGTTGCATTAACTTCTGTTTACTTAGTCGAATCTGCCTGAAATTTCACATATCCAGTCGTCATCCAGGCCTGAACATATGATATGAGTTTTGTCGATGAGAGTGGCCAAATGGCTTGTTCACGCCCCTTTAAGTGCACTCCCGAGTTCTGTCTATGGGAGTGAGATGTGTACTGAACCACTGGATGAGAGCAGCAACTGTCACTCTACAGATCATTACATTAGCAAAATAAAACAAATGTCGGTCCAAAAATCGTCTGATAAAAACGGTGATGGATTCAGCCCATCAACATAGTTGACATATTCATCAAGTCACTCAACCACACTGTGCACTGTGGTTGTGAAATTACAAATGCAGACTGGAGTTGAAGTAAATTTCACCTCACCTTGTCTCAACCACAGCTTTTCTGTAAAAGTGGAGTAAACAAACACGCAAAGGAGAGGACAGAGAAGCTAGCTCGGCTACACAGCAACACATGGTAGAGGACTATTTACATAATTTCAGTCATTTTCTTTTGCTGTGAAAATCATGGAAGCACTGCACTGGGGTGTTATAAGGTTAAGAAAAACCTGGCACCATGAAGAGCCTGACGGTCGCCTGGCGGCCGTTAATATTTTTTCCTTGCCGACGTTGGCAGCCTATTGGACCACCAAAAAACACAATTTTTTTTTTTTGTTGTTGTGCCCGCCACCTCAACAATCCTTCCACTTAGAAGTTGCGCAAGATAGCTTGCGGCTTCGCTAGTGCTGCAGGCTAAGTTAGTATTACTGAGCATTATTACTGGACATTTTGACCGCCAAGTTTTTACCTCATCTTCTTTAAATAAATTTTACCAGATAAAACCAGCAATTACCGGCTGTCGGAAACTCTACAGCCTGTCATTTATTACACTGTAGACCTCTAGAATAAAGCTGCTTGCAACAAATATCTTCACAAAAAGCCTCTGGTTTACTTTATTTTTATCTCTGCAACAATCTGAAAACTGAAAAGACTGTTGCGAACTCACTTAACTTTGCAAACTTTATTCGTACCCTGAAGTTCAGTCCGCACCGTCCTCTGTCAAGGAGTTCGGTTAACCATGGCTGCATAATGGCAGACCTCGCAGTGAGTGACGGGCACCTCACATTTGAAAGAGGTCACCTGATTCCACACACTTTGCAGAGTAAATTCAACAATAAAATGTTTGTTGTGTGGTTGTATGAAAGAAGATTAGCTGGGATTACATAAATAAATATTGTTAAGGAAAAAATGCACAATTTCTTATATTTTAAACAAATGCAGATTAAGTCCAGGTCTGCATTTTTTTTATGTAGAGATGTTTTCTTGTTAACATCATAGATTTTATAGTGTTACATTTACATCCTCCCATAATCATTTTTTTCAGTGCATGTTTCAAGATCTTGAAAGAGAAACTATACAGGACCACTAACTTTATGGAGATAAAGTAGACTACTTTAACTTATTGGTAAGCACTATAAGTAAGTAATCCAGTATTATAGTTTCTATCAAAAGTATTAAATGATGCATGATTGTTACCTTATCGTATCTTAATAAATAAAATATTTGCAGTTGTAAGAGTCCAGGTCAGTGATGAGTTTTTCTGATCCATCTTTGTCTTTGTTCGAGGCTCCAGAAATGGCTCCTCTAATCTAGCTAATTGCCGTTTCCCAGAGCTCGGCGTTTAAGAAGAAGAGCCAGGTCACCAAGCAGCCGTTGATCAAAACATCCTATTAAGTAGAAGAAACAAAAGGCTCTCACAATTCGAACAATGTGCCACTGGTGATTCAACAGTTTGCTCTGCGGGCACAAAGCATTAATTAGGGCAATAACTTCATGCCACTGTCGTTCTATAGTCTCCATTTCTGTATGAGTGCATCTATTTGTGCTCTGAAGTTTGTCGGGGACTCTGACTTGCCGAGTGTGCCGCATTCCCCCGTTCCATGTGCAGATGTGTTATTGGCGTAATGAGCAAAATACTTTGGGAAACGTGGGAGAGAGGGCCCCCAACTCCAAAACTTTCTTGACAAAATAATATACCTCATTGTGGTTACTCCTAACGAGAAGTGACATAATTACTTGGGCCCATTTCTTGTCTAATTAGCACACTTCCACAGCGGACTAGCAGTTAGGCAGGAGAAGGGAATCGGACAGGCATGGCAGCAGCAACACAAAAAGGAGCCTCTGGTTTCAGCGTAATTAGGTGAGACAATGCCCCTGACTGTTTTGAGCCATGGCAGCGGCTCAGAGCTGGGGCTGAGCAGGCGAGCGGACTCCCCGAGACCCTAATAAGCCCCTAATTGTCCTTTTTTGATTCACATGGGCAGCACCAGACATGAAGACTGCCTATTCTTGGTCTCCTGCAGAGAGCGAATTTGAGTCGACTCACTCAGGACCTTGGCAGCCGGGCCTTCGCACCGCAGACAACTCGTGTTAACCTCCTGTGACAGCGTCCCAAACCTGCAGCAGCTGCCAATGTGTGGAAAACTGACGCGGGACTCAGGAGCAGCCGTGTTTCTTTACAGAGAGCCATGAGGTGCATCAAAAATGTCTTTATATTGTCTTCTGAGTTAATGGATGCCAAGAAACATGAAGTTAATATATTTAACAGAAGAAAACTCTTTAAAGCCAGTAAGAAACCAAAATCCACTGTAGTCGTCTAACGATATAATTTAGGGTTGTATGTACACACCCTCAAAGTAATTCTGAATCACCTAACCCTATTCATGTAGTAGTAACTATGTAGTGACGTGTAGGAATTGTGCAGTCAATGTGTGGTTTATCATGTACAACTAAAGACAGACTTTGACTGTCTGTTCTATCCAGGAGTGGAAGTAACTAATTTGCAAATACTGCAAAAAATTGCAAATACTCCAGTAAGTATTTTTGGGGTACTTGGGGTACTTTTTGAGTAGATTTCAAATCTGCACTTTTACTTATACTTCATTATACATTACATCATGTAATCTCATAGTTGAGTAGCAGAGTTGGAAGTAACTAATTACAAATACTCAAATTACTGTACTTAAGTAGTTTTTTGGGGTACTTGTACTTCTATGACTAGATTCTCAAGTCTGTACTTTTACTCATACTTAAGTATGCATTACAAGATTTAATCTACTTAGTTACTTTTAAGACCATAGTTGAGTATTGAGTACAATTTTAATTCATATCCAAACCTTTTGACTGCATTTTAGTAGCCAATCAGGTGATCTGATCACAAACAGGCCAATGAGGACATAGACACACAACGGATAAACAAAACAAAATGCTGTGATAACACACGTTTGGAGTAGGGATGTTAATGATTAATCATTAATTGATTAGTTGCTGTAAAGAATTTAACCAATTAAAAATGTAATCATGGATATTTACATTATATTTTGACATTTCTTAAATAAGAATAAATTAAACTTGGACTTAAAATTAGGGGGAAAAAAACATGACCAAAAAAAGAAAAACCCAAAATGTGTTTTGTATCTTATGAATTATTGATGATTGATCGATTGTCAGCATTTTCAACTATTGGTTAAGGAAAACACACAAAATTTGCAGCTCTAGTTTGGAGATGTGACTGTGACATCAACAGTTAAAAGTAACTAATACTCTAAGTACTTTTTGAGATGAGTACTTTGTACTTTTTACTTTTACATCTGCATTTTAGTAGCCAATCAGATGATCTGATCGTAAACAAGCCAATGAAAATCAGGACATACAAATGAAAAATAAAACAAAACACTGCCACAGCAGCAGGTCTGGAGTAAAGATTTTACTGGATAATGATTAATCATTAATCGCTTTATCGCCATTAAGAATTTAACCAATTAAAAATGTATTGATGGATATTTAATCAATAGTTATGGACAAAGTCATTGCACCTTATCTGACTTTGTTTTATCTTGTGGAAACTTGAATAAGGAAACTTAAAGTTCAACAAAAAATTAGAAAGAAATCACCAAAAAAAAAAAGAAGTTGAAAACTGGAAAAAAAGTTGTATATCTTTTAAATTATTGATTAATTGATTTGTCTATGAAGATTTTTTCATCAGTTCTTTGATTGTTAGCATTTTCAAATATTTGTTCAGGAAAATGCACACAGCTTGCAGCCCTGGTTTGGAGCGGTGAGTGTGACACTGAGCAGAACAGAGAGTTTTGGGGAAATTCAGACTGAAGATTTGGAGAAACAAACTTTTTCCCTGGCAGTCTGGGAGACAGTAAGACAGGCAGTCACTGAACTCAAACTCCAGAGTGTGTATTTTCAGAGCAGTGGGCTTTTATTTTCAGGATAACAGGCTGAACTTTACATCAACTGAAAGAGTTATAAATACCTGATTGACTTACACTTGTCCTCACTTGTTATTGTTAATTGACCATATTATGTTCGTCCTCCTGCAGCGTTTCACTTTGCTCCCTGAGTCTGGGGAGGAGACGGAGGGGGGAGACAACTCGCTTCAACCATAAGTCGTATATTAAATAGGATTTTAACTTATTTAATAGACCATCTATGTCGCCAACTCGCTATTTGGACTACAGTACTTGTTTTCTGCATGCACAAGTCCTACATGTTGCTCTTCTACAAGTGAAAATGAATAAAAACCCTGGAATGGAATTTGAACCAAAACTGTAGAACAAGTTTTCTTCCTGGGCTGAAAAAAATCCTCTTTCTGGGCTGAAGTCTTCCCTGCAGTGGAAAAATAAAGTGATGAGCAGTGATTCAACAGTTTTTAATGACAGGCATCTAAAAAGTAATAGTTTAATCCAAACTCAAACAATTGTTATAATAATGATATGATATTCTAAAAACTGCATAGACGGCTAAAACATGTTTTGCGGCTGCCACCATCCACAGCAGTACATTGCTTGGTTTGTCCCGGCGCTGAGGGAGATCAATCAAAACTTAATCTGACGCACCCACACAGTACTGAGAAATGGTCTAACATGTTAAACAAAACATTAAAGGAGCAATATGTAACAAATGCATGTCCAAAAATGAGTACTGTCAGTTGGAGCCATAGACGGTGTATTAAATAAGTTGAAATCCTATTTAATATTCAGTCTACGGTTGAAGCAAGTTGTTTCCTCCCACCCCTTCTCTCCAGACTTGAGGAAGCTCAGGCAGGTTGCAGGAACACTGCAGGAGCGCAATGCGATCACAAACTATCAATTGTGTGTCAATGTAAAGTTCAGCCTGTTATCCTGAAAACAAAAGCTCACAGCTCTGAAAATACACCCTCTGAAGTTCGAGTTCAGTGACTCACTGCCTGCCAGACTCCATTAACATATCGCTCAGATTAACCGTCTACTCCTTCTAAAAGATTATTACTGATTTGCTAAGACTCATAAACGGACACATACTAATTTGGCGAACATTCAGAATTAATTTGAACTCTAATAAACTAACAATAACACAACTTACTGACCGAATAGGCATTTCAAAAAAGGACATTGCATCTGCAGCGTTGTTATAAAAGAAGCCAGTATTTCAATTTAGGTTGTTTCCTTAATCTCTGATGACATATTACGGTCATTTTATGATTTGTTACGGTAAATGTATCACAGGTTTCTCCTTCAAGCTTTGTACATGTATTCCACCAGAGCCAAATGTCCTGTCTTGCAATGTATAGCGAAGGTGGAAAATAATTTATTTGCCCTGTGATTCGGACCCACTTTAAAATTTAATCCTTGGCCCATGCTACACCCTTCCTCAAAGTTTCATGAAAATGGGCCTGTAGTTTTTCTGTAGCACAAACAGACAAACAGCACAGAAAACATAAACTTTTTGACTGAGGAAGTTATTTATTTTCTCTTCTTAGCCAGAACTGAAGTCATTGTCTGAGCTTCACTTTCCTTTTTTCTTGCAGCTAAAGAAAACCTTGAACCACAAGCAGCTGAGCTCTACAGGCTGCATGTCATCACTGTAGGGTGAGTGTGTTTAACCAAACACACACACACACACACACAGAGGTCCATATGTTTGAGGCCACTTCTAATGGCAGGTGGTGCCCAGAAAACTCAATATTTCATAATTTGCTCTCTTTAACCTCCCCTGCAGTCAAAGCCTCTCCGCTCAGAGGAACGTCAATTCGATGTGCCCTCACTCCTTTAATTAGCTGTCAATTAGTGCAAATGAATCAACTCTTCGCCTAATTAAGCAATGCCACCAGGCAGCTCCCATATACAGGCCATTGTGTGAGCGGCATGAGAAAACCACAGCTAGCAAACTCGTTTTGGATCAGGAGTGCAACTTAACAATCACACTGACACACTGTGTTCAGGGACCTGTCTGTGTGTGTGTGTGTGTGTCCGTCGAGAGTGTAAGGGAGGGTGAAGTCACACGCTTTATGCTACACTGATTAGGCGATGCAAAATGAATATTTTCTATTTTATGAATCTAGAACACCATAATATGCTCAAAACAAGTAAACAGGCCAGACCATTTGATTCCATTTTCCTGTGTTTATAATTTTTAACGATTTCCCTTGAATCAATACCCCGTGTTTTCCTCTTTCTGTCTTTCCTCCCACTTGCTGCTTCAGACACCAGAAAAATATTTTGTCATGCAGTCCACATACTTAATTTACAGTCAGAGTGGAAATGTAATCTCTCCAAACATCTGTTCACTTCTGACTCTCAAGACAAGAGCTTCTTTTTACTCTGACAACAAGCTGCTTTTAAAAGTATGGAAGCCCATTTACGCCATTGTGTTTAAAAAAAAAAAAGATCCTGTAAGTCATTATAATGAGAAACCTTCTCAGGATAATGACTTACTATCTTGAAATAATGAGTTGGTATACCTTTGAATTGCTAACTCATTATTTTGATAAAGTTTTCATTATTTTGAGGTAGAAAAGGCCTTTAAACACCAACAGCAATGTGAATAAACAGTATGAAACTGACTCACCTGACTATTCATATAAAGCGTGACACAATTTAGCAAATTAAAAAAGATCTCAGCAAAAAAAAAAAAAGATTTAATCAACACTTTTGCTCCTTTTAATTAATAGTGAGAGGACCTGGGTACAGCCATACTGTGAAGGAGAGAAGTATCGTGATTCTTATTTTTACGATTCCTGAATCGATTTTTTATATAAAAAATAATTAGCGCTTAACCTGTTAGCTCAATGCTAACATATAATGGGAACTCCCATTCATGAGCTGTAATATTTTCTTCACAAACAGATCTATTTTACATCACACGCTTAAAGGGATAGTTCACCTAAAAATGAGAATTCAGCGATTGTCTAGTGTAGCTGTCTTGCTACATGAGTTCCCCCAAGCACAGGCTCACAGATCCAGCTTTATTATATGACTCCTGCCCACAAGACTACAACATAACTCAACAATTTAAGACTTGCGGCTGTCCTGCTCCTGCAGCACATGGTCAAGCACAGGTCAGCTCAAAAAGTAACCAAAAACACCGGCAGGAGTGCCTCTTGTTGTTGGAGCAGAGGTCACCTGAGGGCCAGCACACTGCTGCATAAGAAGGGGAGAGTGTAATCAGGAAGCAACCAGCAGCAGCTGTGCTAATCAACTCACCTGACACTACTCTCACGAGCCACCGCCACACCTCTTTCTCTCATGCAGCTGACTGTTAACCACACCCACCTCCACATCTACTCACCCTCATGCCGATTGAAGGTCAGGTTTAATTTTTTTAGTCCACAAAACACTGCTGGAGTTTCACAGGAGAACGGTGCTGTAGAATCTCCCAAACAATGTAAGTGACTGGTGACCAGTTTTCAAATGTAAAAAAAAACAACAGAATAAAAACATAAAATGTCTCCACGCTGCTCATCTGGTGTAATTCAAGTCTCCTAAAGCCCCGACATGGCAAGTTGACTAAAAACATTTTATTTATGCCATTTTTTTAGCCTGAATCTTCACTGTAGATCCTCAGCTTGGAGCCACGCTGACGTTCACACTGTCTGAACTGGGTGTGTGTTGTGTGACGGTGTGCAAACAGCATGTCGGGGCTTTACACCAGATGAGCAGTATGGAGGTGTTTTTTTCATTTTTGGGTCCCTTTAACACAAAATGGCATTAGTCTTCATACTAACAGGCATTTATTTGCTTTGCTCTGTGGAAAAATGAACTATTAGCTGCTGACTTCACATTACTAACTCAATCTGCTACTCTGGTTTCAACCACACGGCAGAGATACAGCAACCTCAGAGGGTCAAAACTGAAAATTCATAGCTTCAAACCTCAATTTCCTATGTGTAGGTTGTTCATTGAAATGCTCTTTGTGCTGTGTGCAGTTTTCAGGGGCTCTCCCCTCTGATTTGATGAGCAGGTAAAGCTAAATGGTAGTGCTTTACTTAAAAAAGTATTTTATTTACTGTTTTACAGTTTAGCAATGATGCTGCTGAAATAAAACTCAAAGACTGACATACATTTCTAGAGACTGTATCCTATTTCTAAAAACAGTGCAAATCACATAACTGATTTTTTTCCTCTTGGTCCAGTGTTAAAAAAACAAACAAATCACAATAAATCATAATATTGAATCACCATCCAAGTATCATCCCATCCCCAGTAACATGTTCACTCAAACACCGTGTTGTCAGGATGCTTTGTGTCCTGAAGAAGCAAACAGGCACGTGCACACTTCAGCCATGTTGCCTCCCTCCTTCCCTCCAGCAGCCACTCTGGACCATTACAGCCTGTAATTGTTATTTAATGGATTAAACATTCATCCTTCCTGTGCAACCCCCCCAGCAAGGGTTTCATGACAGCCTCACCATGTTCACACTGCTAAACATCCCCCATCTCACACACACACACACCCATCGACGCTCATTTGACAGCAGTGTTTGTGCTTAAAATTCAATTACCCACTTATTGATAGCTCTCTGGGGTGCTAAAGAAGTTGACACGGTGCCGGTGGAGAGGTGTGGATGATTTCCCAGGAGGCCCCGGTCTCCTCCGCACATCTCCAGCTGGATCTATTTCATGGCTTTACTCATCAGCAGCAGACGCAGATGGAGCAGAAGCAGCCGTCATACACCTGCACACACCAGCGCACGCAGACACGGACAGACAGCGGCTGCATCAGCATCACACATACACAAAAACACAAAAAACACAAGTGATTTATTATTGTGCATGCCTAACAGCATAAGGGTATAAGTTATTTTGGTCAGTTTTATCTGATGGTCAAGAAAACTGCATTTGGAATGATGATAAAATAAAATAAAATAAAATAGCTACACTTAACATGAATATAGAATTAAGGTCTCAGTTTTAGGGCTGCATCTAACAACTTACTTTCAACCAATCTGTCATTTTTTTGATTGATTATTAGTTGTTTAGTTCATAAAATGTCTTAAAATGAAAAATATCTGTTGCAGTTTCACAGAGCTCAAAGTGAGATCTTTATACTGTAAATTCATTGTTTCGTTGGTCCAGAACGCAAAAATATTTCATTTAAAACTACATGAATTACATAAAACAAAGCCTGAACCACTATACTGACCGGAGTTTAATAAAAGGTATGAAGACATTCTGATGTCACAGTGCAGTTGACCTTTGAACTTTTGGATGTAAAATGTCATCACTTCATCATTTTATCCTGTTAGATATTTGTGTGTAATTTTGTGATAATTAGTGTATGAATTCTTGAATTATGACCAAAAATGTGTGTAGTGAGGCCAACTTGACCAAAACGGACTGTTTACCAAGTGGACTGAACTCCGAGGTGCACTGATATTGGATTGGTGCACGGTTTTGGCTGATACGCAAAATTCAGGTATCAGAATTAGTATCGGGTGGAAAAATGGTATCTGAACATCTCTAATCATATATTTGTGTAAAATATTGCCATAATTAACGTATTAATTCTTGATTTATGGCCAACAATGTGTTTAATCAGTTCATCCTTGAGTCCAGGTGGTCATTTGTGTCAGGTTTGAAGAAATTCCCTCATGTTGTCTTTAGATATCACGTTCACGAGAATGTGGTGACCTGAAAACATAACGCCTGTGGCCACAGCTGCCGCCAGCGTGAAGCCATAAAAAAAGGGCTTGACAATAAAAATTTCTCAAAGGTTGCTTTTTCTCTTTAAATTAGTCAAAACATTTTCAATGTTGGATTCTTTTTTTCTCCCACCAGGTCAGCCACAAAGTGGAACATACATAATAAAATATGTATTTAAGTAGTCCCATAAAATACAACTATAGTCTGAATACATGTTTTCAAATGTAATCTTGTCTGAATATAGTTATTTTTTGTAATCTGATTATGTAATCTTGATTACATGCAATCCATTACTATCCAGCCCAGCTGAGAAACCAAAGGCTTGACATAAATTATGAATTGGCTCTTACGATCCAAAGTTGATTATTGATTATCGTTCTGATAATGAGCAACAATCGCCTCCATACTGTCTGTAAACCTGCTTGTTTTCATTGGTTTATGTGTGACAAATCAGCACTCGCTACATGTCAAGCTTTGACGTGGCACTAAAAAGCCACAGGTAGTGCCCCACAGGTTAGCCACGCGTCTTTAAAGTCCCCCGAGGCCTCCGGGGGCCCCGCAGGAACACTCGGCTTGCCGCTGGCCTCGTTCCCCCGCTAATTACAGCACTCATCTCTGTTCTCCCACGAGACGCCACCGCTCTGATGACAACACGCTGCACAGTTTGGAGCTTAGCAACAGCTGGGGCTGCCGGCTGCACGTCAATACCCAGAGGGAGGGGGGGTGGAAGGAATAATGATGTTGTGTGTGTATGCTGGGGGAGGTGGTACCACGATGGATTCATTCACACCATGAAGGGGTAATTTTGTTGCTATTTTGCAGCTGACTCCCAAACTGTAATTGCTACTCAGCGGTGTTTAATCTGTTGAATTAGATTTCTGCTTTGACTGAGTACCTGTGAAACTTAAAGGGGTAGTTCAGATTATCTGAAGTGAGGTTGTATGAGGTGCTCATCCATAGCCAGTATATTACCTACAGTAGATGCTTATCAGCACGCCCCCATTTTGGAGAAACAGAGAGAAGCAGTGTGTACATTATATTTAGAGTATTTTTACCGCTTTACTTTGCCATCTGACAGCCTTTTCTGCCAGATCGCTGTCTCCAAACCAACCAAACCCCACAGCCGATATCAGTAATTTTACCCTGCAGAACACGGGAGTTGTTGGTCTTCTTCTGCCTTGATCTGTTTGTTTGTATTATTGTGTAACTCTAGTGAATCCAAACTATCCTTATAAAACACAGAGGTCACTTATCTACACTTCCAATGAGTATTTAATAAACTAGATTTTCCCTTCTAGTGAAACTTTTTTTGCTTTTTTAACTTTAGGCACTGGATACTACTGAAGTGGAACAACGGACGACCAACACGATAAGGCCAAACAGAAGCAAGAAAAAATCTGGCTAAAACTGAAGTAAAACTTAAACACAAGCAAAATGAAGTTTTAAAGAAAAACTAAGACGCAAACATAATCGAAATAAAACGAAGATGGTAAAAAAAAAGACAACAGTAAAAGAGATAAGAACAGGAAAAGAATAAAAACATGACAACAAGAAAAAATAAAAACAGTGAGAGGACTGCAAATAGAAGGATATGAAAAGAATAAAGATTAAAATTTAATAAAAAAAAAGAGACGTCACATAAAAGCAATTTTTTAAAGTCCACCCCTTTTCTAAAAGCTAAGTGTCTGACCCAGAACTACTTCTGTCTTATCAATGTGACTCTGCTTCTTCATTTATCCACACTTATAAAAACAACTCAATCAATGGTTATTTTTTAAATATTTTAATTTTCATTTATCATTGTTGTAGGTTTATGAAAAGCTCAAAATTTCAAGGCAACATACAGCAATAGATTTTTGAGTTTTGAGTCCAACTCAAACTCTTAAGTTAGTTTAAGTCAAGTGAAAGTGAATGATGGTTAAATTTGTGATATTTTCAATTAAAACCATGTAATTTTCAGGCACCAAAATAATGACAAATCGGTTTCACAGCTCACTGTGACTGTGACAAGTTCAAGTTCAAGTTAATAAAAAAAGAAGAAAAGTAAAATATCTCACCTAAAGATTATAGGTTGGTAGAACTTTTAAAACTTTATTAAATTATTAAAGCCTAAGAGTTTGACTTGGGCTCAAAATTCAAAAATCGAGAAAATATATGTAGCCTATACACTAAATTTAAAAGAAAAAGTTGTAATACTTCATCAACTAAAATGTGCTTCATGGCTCGGTGCCTTTTCCTCTAAAGTTTGACAGTGGCTAGTTTTCCTGCGTCTCCATAAGCTCGCTATAGATGCCAAATTAAAAACAAGTCTTCATGGAAGATGGAGAATTTTATAGTTGCAGCTCCTGACAGATTTTTTTTTTTTTTGGCCTTTTTTTTCATAGAGGTTGCAGACCCCTGCTTTAAACCATAACACAATAACATGTAGCCTGAGCTCAGATATACGGCACCATATAATCCAACATGAGTTCTGATTAGAAGATAAAGATGAATCTTGTTGTCCTTTAATGCGACAGGGTCAGACGACAGCGTACGTGTCCCTAAGGACGACAGTGGATCGATGTGCTCTGTACATACTGTACTCCTCTTGCTGTGATTGCACTGACTGTTCATTAGCAGGCCGCCGGGCTTTAATGGCCTGCACGCTTCTGTCGGCCGTAAATCTCCGGGCTCCACCCAGGTTTGCTCCCCTGTCTCATCAAAGGGCTGTGAAGAATGAAGTCAGCGTGATGAAAAAGAGAATGAGATTTATCTGCTCCTTCCTCCTCCTCCTCCTCCACCTCTTCTACGCACCAAGACGAGCTCACGAGCACAGAAAAATGACCTCGCCAAGACACGCCCATAAATGTGATGATGCTACTGGATGTGTTTGAGATGCTGATGAGCCATCAGTGTGACATCAGTGTGTCTCTGTGTCACGTCTTAATGTGGTTCTGGTGAGTAAAATGTGGACTCGAGAGCAGAAACACAAAGGCAGAACAAGAAAAGATAGAAGTGAGGTTTATTTTGTGTCAGCAACAGTGTGTGGACTCGAGTCAAGTGACTTTAGACACGACAAAATTAAAGACTTTAATGACTCGTTGCTTCACTTGGACTTGAGCCTTTGGACTTGACAATACTTGATACCTTAGGACAGATTAAAAAGTGTGTTAAAACGTTTGCCAGGAATAATTTAACTTCCCTTCATTTTTCTGACTCAACTAACATTAACGCTATTTGTTCTCAGTAAGTTGACACTTAATTCCCCAGATCCACTTTGTTTGAACCAATTCAACAGCATCCAATCAAGCTGAAGGAGAGAGCCGTGAAGAAAAAACATTGAGAAAAAAATGATAATAAAAATAATTTTGTTTGTTTACAAAAATTAAGTGGCCAATAAAAAATGAAATGCATTATGTAAAACTTATGGAAGCGTGACAACTTCCAGCTTTATTGAACACTTGAAATTGCACAAAGAACAGTAAGTCAAGGCTAATATTAACACAGTTAGCAAACTAATACTTAGCTAACGTTAGCTAATGGCCGCCACCAAGTCGGATTTCTCTTGAAATCTGATGAAATGAGTCTGTGTTTACGTTTTCACACGTGGAGTTACAGCTCCTATGCTAGCCAGTTAAAAGGAAGTGGGAGGAGATTTTTATTTGGATTATTTGCTTTTTAACATTATATTTTGTGGTTATTACAGCAGAAACACTACCACTTTTGTCCACAGGGGGCTCCAAAGTCAACACAACAAGAAAGATTCAGAACTTTTTTTGCAGGGAAAGAAGCAAACCAGACACTTTTTCCTCCTTTGTATACAAACAAATGTTTTTTTTCTACTTTTTAACAACTTTTTTTTTATTTTGCACATAAAACAAGCCACAAACATGAGAACATGAATGATGAGATGACTGATCTCTGCAATTTTGTTATGATGGGAGTATTTTTTGTATATAACCACCAACAGGACCTTAGTCATGGTTGCTGCTAAAAAAAATATACTCTTAAACTTGTAAGCATATTTTTTTAAATTGTTTTTTAAAAAAATGACTTCTATTAAATAAATAGAACGGCATAATTTAAAAACGGTTATGGATGTTTTGAGGCCTTTTCTTGATCCGCTATCAGAAACTGTATAGCCCCTCTCCTGTAAGTTTAAATATTATTTTATAATTCTTTACTTTTCATTTGTGAGCATTGAAGAACAACTATTTAAAATGAAAAAGTCCAGTGTTTGGAGGATGCAGGTTCATCCAAAAGACTGAGTATTCTCAGTATTCTCTCTCTGGATGTTTTACCGGTAATCTCTTGACCATGAACAGAAAACAGATGAATAATTATGAGTGTTTTGGGGTAACTGAAACCAGATCTTGCCTTCTATGCTCCTTTCAGAGGGGCTAATTGTCAGAAAATGTTGTTTGACAGTTGGATGATGTCATGGTCTGACCAGCGAGTGTTGGCGCAGTGGAGAGTAAAGACATGTTGCTGCGTCCCATTCATCATGACCTTATTTTTCCCTGCAGTTCCAGGTCAAGAAATTTAGGTCAGAGAACAATGCACTCTCTCTGTTAGACCTAGCGGGGTGCCAAAACCCTTCTCATGCTCCCCACTGACCCTCATCCCAAGCTTTCACATCCAACCACTCAACGCAACGCCACACTTGGCCGACACACCAGAACTCCCAGTGGATGTGAGCTGGAAGGGCTGGTTCATACTTTAAATAAAGCAGGATGGGGAGCCACCTTGTGGTTACACATTGCAATTACACTCTAATCTATCATATCTATTCTATCTATCTATCTATCTATCTATCTATCTATCTTCTATCTATCACCTGCTAGGCCAAATAATGGTTTGGGGGCCGCGAGGGGTCTGTTGTGCCCTACTGAAGGGTCTGCGAAAATCTTTCAGATTCATTTAAATTATCATGATATTAAAAATAAATATTTAATTATACAAGATACATTATTGTAGCCTGCATTTATTTTATAATTAGACAATTTGAGTAATTAGTATAATTGGTCATTATCAGGTGAAAAAGATTCAAATCAAAAATCACCACAGACTTTTCAGAGTAAGTTTATTTTAAAGTCGATTAATTGTATAGTGCATATAAAATATTAGGGAAAAAAAATTCTAGCCTATTGACTAGAGACTGTTTTTACTAGTATACAGTGTATTACAGTGGACTGATGGAGAGCTATATGTCACAGTGAAGTTGACCTTTGACCTTTTAGATGATAAAAATAAAAGGAGGAGGGGCCCCACTGTCAACAGATAGGCAGATCGTTTTGATTAGAATTATATTTCAATCCTTAAGTGAAGGCTTTAATCTGTTTTTTCCACTTTCCCCTCAATTTCATTTAATTCTACATTCAAGGTTCAGAAGTGAAGTTATAATTTGAGTGAATTTGCTAAAAATAAAATGACAGTGTTTACGGTTAAATATTGAATAATGTTTATATTTATTCAAGCTTCAAAGATAAGTTCATAATGGGACATCAAAGCTTTATTGCATGTGTGCAAAAGGTGTAAATCACCCAAAACATTTCACTGATATTATTGTGTCAGCAGTTTGGCGACTGCCACCAGAATGAAAGATTGTTTTGTCACCTGCGTGAGGTGTACTGGTCAAAATGTTTAGATGTTTTTTTCACCGTGACAGTCAACACTGGAAATATTTCTCATTTACAAATCTCTTGTTTTGTTTTACTTTTTTGTTGACACTGACTTCTTACTTGTAGTTTATCATCAGTGTGATAGGCTACACAACAACATTCAGCTAGTAAAGAATGTAAGTATGTCAATTTCATGTAATGTCATGTCATGTAATGTAAATTTCATTTTGCAGTACACAAAAAGAATACATACATTTAAGCCGTCCTTTGTACACATATGTATAGTAAATTTATTTGTGCAACAATGTGTTACATGCAGGGGTGTAATGGTAAACAGAGGTGGGTTTGAGCCAAAGCGAATGAGAAAAATTGTAATAATGCGGACTTTATCATAATATAATATGAAAAAGTGACTTCAGTATTGACCTATGCTTGTTGGCAGTTGAAAACAAACATTTTAATAAAAGAAACAAAAGTAATTCTCATTTAAGTATTGAATTGAAGCAATGAGAAAAACTATAAATACAGTATGTGGTATACAGTATTTATTATTACAACATAATATAGCGTATTAACACTATATAATATGAAAAAGTTGCTTCAGTATTGACCTGTGCTTGTTAGCAGTTGAAAACATTACTTTTCACTCAAGAATTGAGTTGAAGCAACTGTGTTAATATAGGCTATAGTATTAATAATTATTATAATAATAATAGAAAATATTAATATATAGAATGAAAAAATCATTTTCATTCAAGAAAGAGTTGAACAATGAGAAAAACTGTAATAATGCATACTGTATTAATATAGGCTATAGTATTAATATTATTATAATAATAATAGAAAATATTAATATATAGAATGAAAAATCATTTTCACTCAAGAATTGAGTTGAAGCAACTGTGTTAATAGGCTATAGTATTAATAATTATTATTATAATAATAATAGAAAATATCAATATATAGAATGAAAAAATCATTTTCATTCAAGAATTGAGTTGAAGCAATGAGAAAAACTGTAATAATGCATACTGTGTTAATATAGGCTATAGTGTTAATAATTATTATAATAATAATAGAAAATATCAATATATTGAATGAAAAAATCATTTCATTCAAGAAAAGAATTGAAACAATTAGAAAAACTTGTAACACGTGGGCTGATGTCCCGTTTCCTCCAGGCTGCTTCCGTCACATTAGTCCAGCGCGCGCTATTGCGTGGGTGCCAGACCACGCTCGAACAACCCGCCGCGGAGCCGGCCTACGCGCTCGACGCAAGCGGCGCGATGACATCACTTTTGGCGCGCGCCAAGATTAAAAAAAAAAAAAAAAAAAAGTTTTGTTCAGTGATCAACGATGGACGCGTTCGAGACCAGACTGTCCGCGCAGGTACGGCTGCACAAACACCTGTACGACCGCTCGCTGCGAGAGTACAGGGACAACCTGATGACCTCAGAGTCATGGAGGGAGATCGCTGCCGCCGTGGGCAGAGAAGAAGCGTTCTGTCGGAGGGTGTGGAAGAACACGAGGGACCGCTTCGTCAAAGCCAAGAGGACTCAGAGGATGAAGAGGGGGGTGTCCCAGGTGTCTATAAGAAGGTCCCGCCGATCCTGCTGGAGCTGGAGTGGCTGTCCCACTACGTTAAACACAAAGACACGGATAATAGTGTGGACCCGGAGGTAAGAGACAATGATAAGTGTAATGTTTACATCAGTGTGGAGGTTGATGAAGCGCACTTTAGCTCGTGTCTAGAAAGGAACTCTAGATTTGAGATCTGATTTGAAATTTGTTTCTTAATTATGCATTAAAAAAACTAATTATGTTTTATAATGCGACAAAAACGCGGTTTACATCTGCGTATGCTTCTTAAATAGTAGGTGGGTGAGGTAGGAGGGTTTAGGGGAGAAAAAAAAAAAATAGTTTAGAACAAATCTCGCGAGATCGTTCGCAGGTTTCACTTTTAATGAATTATTTCTTTATTCGTCTTGCAAATCCAAACGAGGATCTTTTTCCCAGCCTTCCCTCTTAGTAAACCTGACCACAGCGTGACATTATAAAACAGAATTAATTAACACAACTTGCGCGTTGAATAAACCTCTGGTTCAAATCTCGCGAGAGTTTCGCAAATCAAGGGTTCTCTTCTGGACTCACTTCTCTTTACTTCCTCACTCTCGATTGAGTTTATTTAATGTGTTTATAGCACGTGTGCTCACTTTTACTGATGGACAAACCCTGTACAACGAAATGTGAAGATAACTTTGGAACAAAGTAAAAAAAAAAAAATTTCCACAAACATCTCTGCCCAAAGACAAAGTAAACTAGCTAATACTCCTATACAAGTATTATCTCTTAACATATTGAATAAAATATTGTTGTATTTTCATTTTCATAAATAAGAACAGTCGGGGGGCATGAGATCTGACATTAATTTGCATAACTGGTCAATGTAAAGGCATACAAGCGTTCTCAGACAATTTAAATGGTAAAATCAGTGTGAGTCTGCGGCAGACCCTACATTTTATTCATATGACATCTACCTGTTCCATTGACGCCACTGCTTGTACAGTCTGTCAGCTCCCAACACCATGAAAAACACTCTGCTGTATGATCAGTTTATTTTTAAAATTCATAATTCTATATTTTAGAAAACAGAATAGGGGCACTAGTCTGAAAATGCATATATTTTTCCATATATATTTTTTCCCATCCTTACCCAGACCTGGAAATTACTAAAATCAAATTCCATACTTTTTCATATAAGCCCTGGTACTACCAGCACACACTAGTCACATACATGGTGTGTTCACTGATGTAGCCGTTGTCATTTCTGATTGTTTTGTCTTGCCTTTGGTCTTCAGGAGTGAATTTGTTGCAAAAAAAACAAACAAACAGAGTAACTAGTTTGCATTGTGCTATGTTTATCATGTAGTGTTTTATGGGGCAGCAGCATTATAATTATAGTTTTCTTTATTAAAGGATGACGGGGCGGGATTCAACAATGAAGTTCAGGAGATCCCATTAAACTACTGCACCTTAGATGCCACAAGAATTGATCCGCCCGTATCTTCAGTGACACCAGGAACCCTCTCACCATCACGTTCTGAACCATCCTCATCCTTGGCGGAGATAACCTCTTCCGGCGGCTCTTCACCCTCAGTGAGGGACTCACCATCTCCCCTGAATCTGTTCGCTGCTGCCACGCAGTCAACACATCCAGGCCTGCTCTCTCCTGTTCCTCACCATGTTAACCATCCTAAACCCCCCACATCCCCCTGCACCACAGACGCAGAGCGACGCACCACAGATTGTGTCCTTTGTGTGGTGCACCAGGATCAAGAGAGACAGAAACCCGCACAACAGGATAATGCGGACTCTCGGTTTTGTGAAGTAATCAAGGACATGCTGGCTAATGTGAACCCAGCGCATAAAGCAGATGTTAAATTTAAAATTTACCAGCTGCTGTTTGAGGCGGAGAGGGACTTCCCGAGAGAATCTTGAATAAACAGCACTATTTTGAAGATACTTTTGTTTTTATGTTTGCATTTACAACATTTGTTTCAACAATAAGGCTTCAACTAACAATTATTTTCATTTTTAATTGTTTAGTCCATAAAATGACAAAAAAATAAATAAATAAATAAATTTAAAAAATGTAAAAATACTCATCACAGTTTCCCAGAGCTCAAAGTGACATCCTCAGATTGCTTCTTGTGTCCAACCAGCAGTCTGAAATACTCTTTATTTACGATCTTGGGTGACAAAGGAAAATAGCGTATCTTCACATTTAAGAAGGCGGAATCAGCAAATGTCAGACATTTTTGCCTGAAAAATGACTGAAATGATTATCAAAATACTTTCTTTTGAACAGTTAATTGACTAATTGTTGCAGCAATACACAAAATTGTGCAAATAAAAGTTTTTCTATTTGCAGTTTTTGTGTCTTTGTGGCTTTTTTCTAAAATAAAAAGGCAACTTCAAACAGCCTGGGGGGTATTCCATTAAGGTTGATCATGAAATCTAAGCTTAAGCGAAAAAGCCAGGCTTAAATTAACTTCAGCATCCACTTAAAGCTTAAGCCCTTATCTTCATATTCCCATGAAAAACCTTTACAAACCTGCTGATCAGCTGAATGTACACCACCTCCACCTGGAGAACACCTGCAACTATCTCCATCAGCCACACTCATCACTTCTCATCATGTCCTGCAGTTGGAGGCAAAGTACAACTACAAACATTTAACGGCTTCCTGTCGAGTTACTCATGAACTCACATTTCCATTGACCTTTATCAGTGGTTCACTTTCACTTAAACACGACAGTCACAACAGAAACAACTGAAGGAAACACAGAACGTGAGAAATGCTGTCACAATTACTCAGAGCAAAAAGAGACACATTCTCATTGTTTTATTTGGTCCAACTAACAGTCCAAACCCGATAATACATTAAAATGATCTGAAACAGTTACAAAGAAAGCAGCAAATGTTCACATTTGAGAAGCTGGAACCATGAAACGTTTTTCTATCAAGCTTATGAACCAAATATTTAAAAAAAAATGTATATCAGGATTTTAAATTTCTGCCATGTTTTGGATTATTTTGTGTCTTATTATTAAAACTCATATGTACATAGATGTATAGAAATTAATGAATAATAATACATATATTTAACAAAATGCATATAATATATATAATATAAATATTGCTTACTGTGATGTGTTTACTGACAGTGTTGTTGACAGCTGGCTCAACAACTGAAGGGATGGCCCTGAGCTCATTTATCATGCTGAAGTCGGCCTCTGCTGGGCTCAGTGTGCTATTACTTTTACAAGGAAGGTCCATCATTGATACATTGACCAATACATGAGATGTTCAATGTCATGTCAAAACAGCCAGAAACACGACCTGCAAATAGTGTTTAACCCTAAAGTGTCCGAGAGCAAACTTAAAAGGATCTGAATACCATTGATACTATGAAAAAGTGGTCTTATCACAGTCTTAAAAGAAATGTATGTTTAGTGGTAGTGGCAGGCAAATGGTTTTGGATGGAAGATAATTATAATTCCCCTACCCCAATGAGTAATGTCCCCCCATGGCAACTTCCTCAGTTGACTTTAGCATCATGGAGCCAAAGAAAGATTGAATGGAAAGTGAATTAGGACACAAATATTTTACTGACGGCTCAAATTACTGAAAAAAAAAAAAGGTTTGTGACATCTTATTAGTGTCTAATTAGGGTATAGCTTTGTTTGTTTAGTGACTAAAAAGGAATATATTATTTCAAGTGTTTGTCTAACACTCATTCTTGAGAATTGGGACAAAACTTTGTTTTTGGTGGTAAAACACGTTTTAAAAGCTGAAACTCTCGGCTTATGACAGTTTGCAAGACACGCATCCCTATGATTGATAGATTACATATAATTCACATACATAAATCGTTAAAGAATACATTTTCACAGCCTTGTAATAAGTAGTGTAAAATATAGTGCGTTCAAAAAAAGCGAAGAAGAAGAATACGGTAAGGCAGGTTGCCGCCATTTAAACGAAAGAAGAAGAAGTAATAGTAGTAGTAGTAAGAAGAAAAAAAGAAGAGGCATGCAGTTTCACAGGCGTTCCTGAAGGGGGAGCTCTAACTTTTTTTGTTGCCAGCCTGTCACTGTGCTGCTGTCAGTGAATGAATGTGTACGGCTAGCCGGCTGGTAGCTTTGGCAATGTTGTCACTATCAGAATGATATCGCAGCGGGACAGAGGAGAACTCGCTCGGTTTTATACTGTCACGGATCCAAAAAGCACCAGAAAGGCTACACTGTGTACAAAGTCACCGCCAGGGTAAGTAAGTGGAGGATGGTCACTCTGACAGCAAAGCTAATGCTAGGTGTTGTTAGCCGCAGCTAGTTAGCTGCTTAGCTTGAGCTGTGCTACCCAAGCTGCTAATGATGCAAACACGATTTTAACCTCTTGAGCATTAGCAGGCGATGATGACAGCTTTCGCAAACAACACACATGTAGCTAAGAGACACACTCAGACCTGCTTATAACCCCCCAGGTGATTGTCTAGTTGCTAATTTACATTAGCAATATTAGCCGGACTGATAAAATCCGATCTAAACGCGGTTATTTACCAGGTTAACCGCTATACAGCTAACTAGCTAGCTTAATTAGTGGTGTGTGTAGCGTCACGGTAAACAAGCATTAAAGAGATCACGTTTAAACGTCTTTAAGCAAAAGACAAAATCGATCCAGACTCTGATATTAACTAAACAGCTGGTTGATGATGTCATTCTGTTTTTTTTTGAGGCAAGTTTTCAGAAATGTTTTGATGTAAGCAATCAATCATTCAAACTTTATTCGTATAGCACTTTCATACAGATTAGTGGAATTCAAGGTGCTTAAAAGAAATCAATTTTGACGTCAAATGTAGTCAGCTGAAGCAATAAATGCCTTGATGTGTAATATTGATCGAGAAAGCTGATTGACAACATAGGCCTTTATCAGCATTACTCAAGTTTGTTGTTTTGTATCTAATCACATACGTTAAAGGAAGACAAGTGGAAAAACAACGTTGAAAATCATGTTAAATTTATAAAAGAGTCAAATCATGAAAATACCAAAACAGATAAAAATGCATTCGTGGATAACAGAATAAAAGAACCAGTAAATGCAAATAAATACAAGTAGTAAAAGTGACAGCAGAAAGGGCTAAAAAATATACTACATTAACTAAATGCCTGCCTGAATAAATTGATATTTAAAAATGTCAGCATCGAATGTTGTTCAGACCTGCAGGATATTTCAGCCTGATTTTCTAGTCTGCACTTCTGGGCGGCCAGGAGGCATGCTAGATGAATATTTTTGTCACCTAATGCCAGCAAAAAGTAATAGCTGTAGGCTAGGGTGGTGATACACGGTTACATGGATGTGGGCATCAGAAGCTGTATGCAATAAATCCTGGTACATGTAGACTCTGCTGACATGGCTCAGTAATCCTGCATCGATCTTACAGATGAAGGTGCTGCCATATTCTGAAAATATTTCAGGTTAGGAGAGCTTTGGATAGTTTGACTTTATTTGTAAGCAATTACCCCTGTCCCCTTTAATAATATACAGCAACTCACAAATCAGGTAATAGTTATTAGAAGTAAAACTTTTGATGAAATGAATTAGGACTGAACAATTAATCAAAATTGTAATATGGCTTTTCTGCAATTTTCAAATCACAGGAGGTGTAATATTTATTAAAGGTAAAATGTGCTTCAAAAAACTTTTAAATTAATGAATGTCATTAGGCAGAGATGTCCTGTCCTATAAACCAGATTTTAAAGATTTAAAAAAAATCTTCATTTTGATACAGAATTCTGCAAAAAAAAAAGAGAGAGGAAACAATCACACCATAGTCATTTTAACATGTTTCATGTTCAATCAAAAATAACAATAATGATGTAAAAATGATCATTACCTCTAATATCGTAAATCATATTGCAATGCAACATCAGCCAAAATAATCGCATTCAGGTATTCTTTGAAAATCGTTCAGCCCTAAAATGAATGTACATATGTACACTATTATTCCTCCACACTTCTGTCAGACCTCCAGTTACTATACGCGGGCACCCTCCCAGTTTCTTTTTCCCTGCCTGCCCGCCACCCTGCTTGTTTTGAGTGTCGGTGATGTCTCGTTCCTACACTCAAGACTTCCGTCACTGGCTATATAATGCACGCATTGTCACACTCAGAGCTGTGTCCCTGCTCATACTTGTGCCAGCCTCACAAGACCAGCACTGGCATCTTTTACTAGTAGACAGGAATCATTCACATGGTCTTGAGTTCTCTTCTCCCTCTTCCTCACAGATAATCTCCAGGAAGAACCCAGAGGATGTCCAAGAGGTAAGACATGCAGCTCTTATTTTTTTGTATCGTGACTTCATGAGTGTTTGAAGCATGCGCAAACAGTCGACTTTCTGGAAAGACAAGAGTCTGATGGGATGATTTGGAAAGAATTTTCCCTGCAAGGTTGCGCTGGTACTATGTGTATTGTAAAAGCTACTGGTTCTCAAACCTTTTTCACTAATGTACCCACTTTGAAATATTTTATTTTTCGCCAAGGACTCTCTTAGCAGCGCAAAACATTTTTGTCAGTACATTGCTGCTGCATGCACCATCAGTATCAGCTCGTCTAGGTAAATCCCATTTAATTATAATCTTCCTGATAATTATGCTCTTTCGTTGGCTCCGTTTTTCATGTTCTTTTTAAAAAAAAATGTTTTAACAAAATCTCTCAGATCCCCTGCAGTACTCCAAAGTACTAGTGCCCCCATTTGGGAAACACAGGCTTAAGCTAAGATAGTTGAAACTTTCTAAGACCAATATAATAGCACATTTAAACATTTTCAGTTTGACAGTATTTATTTATGAAATTTACAACTAATATTAGTTGAAAGTGACATGTAAGGCACGTTTGTGTGGCTCTACATTTCTCATCCACCTCCTTACACATGAAAATTTATGAACCAAAGCTTGACTTTTCTGGCCAGAAAAGTTTCCTCTTCTGCACACATTCATTCATTTTGAATTCTTTTTACATTCTAAGCTCCCTGTCTTTATGTCAGAATACTGACACTCTGGTATTTATTGTCCTCAGGATAAAAAATTAAGAAATACCCTGAACATCTTTGCTCAAAAAAAAGTTTTGTATTTTCAAATCTTTTACAGAACATTTATCTATTCCCCTTTCACGTAAAGTATCAATGAACATGCAGTTAAAAATACACATGCATGCTCTCTTCTGTTTCTCACACACTGAGGAATGCAGTCTGGCCTGGAACCAGAGCTAATGCAGCAGGCATGATGTCAGTTACTGCTTATGTGTAAGAGACAGAGAAAGAGAAACACATGCCTTCATTATTGAGCAGGGCTCCTGTTTGGGAGCGGTGCTCTCAGGCCAGTTTTTCTCATACCAGCAGGCTGGTTAAGATTTTAACAAACTGGACTTGCATCTCATCATTAGACCAGTTGTTTTCTCTCACTGAGTTTAGGATCTGCTTCACCCAGGTTTGTGTCTGAATGTTGTGAGTTGTGCAGAATGACTGGATGCATATTGGATGGATGATCGGAGATGAGAACTAGCTAAGTAAGAACAAAGGACAGGATGTGTAGGTTGTTTTTTTTTATTTGTGCTGTTTTGTTATTTTATTCTGCTTATTTGCTCTTGCTGTGTTCTGAATGTTTACATTTGATTGAACTGTGTGTGGGGAAAATTAGGAATAAGATGGAATATAAAAAAGTTTTTTTTTAATTTAGTTTATTTAAGGGGACAATTATTTATCTCTGCTGAATGCTCGCTATTAAGTTTGTTACTTTTGTTTTTTTTTTTTGTACTTGCATATTCTGTTTTACTTTCTTTTAACATTTTAGAAATGAAATCTAATTTAAAGCTTGTCACATGAGTTTG
This sequence comes from Lutjanus argentimaculatus, assembly GCA_034769285.1. NCBI lineage: Eukaryota > Metazoa > Chordata > Actinopteri > Lutjaniformes > Lutjanidae > Lutjanus > Lutjanus argentimaculatus. The sequence goes on from JAWZSL010000001.1 coordinate 48,770,180, forward strand.
GCTCAATCTTAGTCTTTAAAGCTCTGGAGTGCTGTTGTTTAACTTTTAAAGTTTTAGTTGTCTTTAACAAGACATAGTGAACATTTGAATGATTAAGATGTTTTAAAATGAGATTTCTTTTACTGACAAGTACAAAACATCACGTATTGTTTAGTAAACCGTTGCTGTTGAATAATCTATTTTTTAAGCCTCAGATTTCTTTAAACACAAAATTATTGATTCTTCAACTTCTCCTCCTCCTTCCTATCTTCATCCTTCTCTCCTCTCTTTCTCTCCGTAGATAACAGTATGGAAGAGATACAGTGATTTCCGGAAGCTTCATCAAAACCTCTGGCAGCTGCACAAGAATGTATGTAGCCAGTCGGAGCTGTTTCCTCCATTTGCTCGAGCCAAAGTCTTTGGTAAGAAACAAACCCCTTTGATTCCTCTGTGTCAGACATCCAATTTCACTTGTCATGAAGGTAAAGAGACCTATGAGGACCTATGCATGTGTCCTGTTTGATTTTTTTCTTTTGGTACCTGGCAATGTTCTCTAAAATGAACAAATAAAAACTGTTATAGTGACAGACTTCAAAGTACAATGCTATAAATCCTGGAACTTTGAACCACTAGAGAAGTAGTGATGACTCTGCCCCCTTGAGGCGCCGTAGTGTTATCACTCAGTCAGTAAGCACTACTCTCACTTAACAGGACCACTTAAAGGCAATCTCACTGTGTGTGTGTATCCGTGTGTATATCTTTCTATCCTTCTGTGGCTGTGTAGGTCGTTTTGATGACTCAGTAATTGAGGAGAGAAGACAGTGCTCTGAAGACCTGCTACAGTTCTCTGCTAATATTCCTGCTCTTTACAGTAGTCAGCACATCCAAGATTTCTTCAAGGTACGCAAACACACACATGCAGAAACACAAACACACTCCTCTGTGAGAGACGATCGACTGCGATGTTTTTAATTCTTTTAAAGGGAGGTGAGGTTCACGACGGCTCAGAGCTCATTGGACCAGCTGAGCCCTTTTCTGACTTCCTGGCAGACAGTTTATCAGACTGCAGCTCTGACGGTAGGATTACATACAGTAACTCTTACTCTTAAAGGGATAGCTTGGAGTCATATGAGGTTCTTATCAATAGTCAGTGTATTACTTACAGTAGATATTGGTTGGCATGCCCCCAGTTTGCAATGTCAGCAATGTACTGATGTGGACAGGGCCAACAGCAAAAAGTATTTTAGCTATTTAAAAAAAAGGCCGCCTTAAAAAAAAGACAAAAAAAACTATCAGTTTAAGTGCACTCTATATTTAGAATATTTTCACCCTTTAACCTTGCTGTCAGAAATCATTTTCCAACAGTAAACCGCAGTTTTATAAGCCAAACATCACTTTCTCAAAACCAACCAGACTCCACTGGCAAATACAATAAGCAGAACACAGCATTTCCTGGTCTGCTACTGCCTCGATCGTTAGTTAGTTTGTGTTATTATGTGACTTTGATGGTTAGTTCAGATTGACAGAAGTCACACAATAACACAAACTAACCGGTTGAGGTAGAGGAAGACCAGCAGCTAAAATTACTGATTTCGTCAGTGGGGGTTGGTTGGTTTGGAGAGAGCAATATTTGGTTGGAAAAGTCTGTCTAATGACAAGGTAAAGTGGTGAAAAAAAATCTGATTTCTGACATTACTTAGCTTCTGTGCTGGAACTCCTACTGCTCCTCCAAACTGGGGGCGTGCTGACCGCCATCCACTGTAGGTAATACACTGAGTATGGAGTACTCAGTATGTACGTATGGAGTACGTACAGTCCTAGATCAAATAAGCCAAACTATCCCTTTAATTTACAATGACTGTTGTTTCCAACGTGCTCAAAGATGTGTGCAATTTTTTCAGTTCAAAGGGACATCAGTGGAGCAGATGATTTGACTATCACGTCTGAGTATGGAGGTAAAGTTTGTTTATGGATCGAAATAATATCCACTTACATTAGATCTCATTTTAAATTTAGTTTTTGGTTATATACTGTATATGTATAGACTTACTATGAAGTGTGTACAACCCTAATTCCAAAAACACCGTAAAAAGTAAATAAAAACAGAATGCAGTTGCAAATCATTTTCAGCTTGTAATCAATTGAATACAGTACAAAAATAAAGATATTTAATGTTCAAACTAAGTGTTTTTGTAAATATTCTGAATATGATTGCATTCTGTTTTTATTTATGTTGTACGCGTCCCACTTTTTTTGGAGTCAGGGTTGTATGTATTTGTCTGTCTGTACTGACCCTTGCGTCCCCCCCCCTCCCTTGCAGGCCCGTCCAGTGACAGTGACCTGACCTCCCTGGCTGTGGATACAGACTCTCTGGCTGGGCTGGATGATGGCATGGCCTCAGGCCGCACCTCCCCAAACCAGCCACAGGGGGGAGCCACCAACATTAGCAGCAGCTGCAGCCCTCGCTTGCCCTCCCTGCACGATCGCCGAACCCCGTCTCCTGCCCCAGTCCCTGCCTCCTCAGCCCCTAACCCAGAGGTCAGCTGGCCGGGCCGAACGCCGCTCTTCTCCGGCAGTCTGAAGAAAGCCGGTGGTGGGAACCAGAAGGACGTGAAGTCAGACTACTTAGACAGAGCCAGTGAGCTCATCTCTTTGGCTGTACAGAAGGAGAAAGAGCAGGACTTCCAGGCAGCTTTCTCTTGCTATCGCAGTGGAGTGGACTTGCTGCTGCAAGGAGTGCAAGGTCAGTTTGGGAGACAGCTGGTTAACTTTGGTGCCGTTTAAGACCAAAAAAACATTTCTTAATTTAGCTGACCATTGTAAAGACTTTGGTCACCCAAAGTTAAAGAAAGGAGGGACAGTTATTCAAGTGCAGATGCAGTATTGTCAAAATCATATACAGGCTTCTTCAGTACTGTTTTCATATCTGCATTCTGCTTTTTGTATTTCTGTACTACAAATGATGATACAATTGTATATCAATAATAACCATGGCAATTTCTTTCAGCAGCAGTTTAATTCGTGGGCAGTAGGGTTAAGTATCAAACTATTTTACTGACAAAACTAATACTGATATGATTAGACAACACGATTGAAAAGTCCTAGTGTAGTGGATTGTAAATGTTCCATAATGTAACTCATTAACATCCTCACATTTTGACCCTCTCTGTCTGGTGAACACCCACATCTTTCAAACTTTATGTCCTCAGATTGTAATGCTGGCTTTCTGCTGAAGCTGTGATATGGACCGTTTCTGCATTAAAATGCTTAAAAATGCCGCACACATGTTATCCTGTATGTTTTGAGCAGTAAAGTTTTCACTGTGGGTCAACAAAGGGTGGATACTCAGCTTTGATGCACTGATGTGTATTTATGCACGTCATCACCGCCGTTCATCTGTTGCAGTTCGTCAGTTTTTGTCAGATAACATCCTTGCGGCCAGTTGTTGAAATTTTCCGCCAGTGACCCTGAACTTTGACCCCAGTGTGGGTGGGCCAGACATAAAAGATATCACTTTTACTTTGTGGTTTATGAGGCTGTCACAGTTATAACAGTCTGTTTTGCAGAGCTGGGAAGTAACAAAGAGCAAATACTTTGCTACTGTACTTAAGTAGAGTTTTCAGGTATCTTTACTTAAACTTGAGTATTTTTTTTGACAATTTTTGCTTTTACTTACTACATTTAAGCACAAATATTGGTACTTTCTACTCCTTTCATTTTAAAAATAGGCTGATTGTTTTAGTTTTAATGCATTTGCAGGAAATTATTGATAATTTTTTTTTGCATCATCGTGTGCCACCTTCCCAATGTCAAAACCGATTTCAACCTGAATAGATGGGACAATAACACATCTAAAAGATGATTCCTGGGTGTATCCATCAGTGCATATCTCATACGAGCGCTACAGATGTAACAAGACGACAACTACATAAAAGTAAAAAAAAAGAACAATGTAAAAGATGTAACATGATGTAATGAGATGAAAGCTGCTTAAAAGATGTAACAAGATGAGAGCAACTGTAAAAAATGTAACAAGACGAATTAGATGTAAAAGACGTAACAAGACGTAAACAACTCAAAAGACGTAAAAAGTGAGAACAATGTAGAAAACGTAAAAAGATGTAACAAGATGAAAACAATGTAAACAATGTAACAAGACAAATACAAGGTAGAAGACGTAACAAGAGAAAAACTATAACAAGATGGAGAAAAGCTAAGGTTTAGTAAGCTTTGCACAGAAACAGAAGGTAGAAATGCCTTCAGCATAAATGTACTTTTCCGCTTTTACTTGAGTAAAGAAGTTGAATCAGTACTACTTTTACCTGAGTCATTTTTTTTTACACAAATAATTGTACTTCTGCTTGAGTAAAGAATGTGAGTACTTTTGCCACCTCTGCTGTTTTGTCAGTAAATAAAATGCTTGTACGGAAACTTTAAACCCTGCACTTTTAAAAACTGCTTCGTAAAGTCAAATAATTGATCTCGCTCACCCCTTTTCAGGCGAGCCCAGTCCCACGCGGCGAGAGGCGGTGAAGAAGAAGACTGCAGAGTATCTGATGCGTGCAGAACAGATATCCAGTCAGCATCTGAGAAGCAACATGGGTCAGGGGTCAACGCAGACAGTGGTGAGTGGGAGGGAAATGTCATTGGCCCACATGCTGTCTGTGTTAGATTATGCAAATGTGCTTTATATGCATGCATCCACCAGGGTCCTCAAACCACTTGAGGCAGTGTATCAGAGTGCTTTCGAGTCACAGATGAAAACACTGCAGCAAGTCTGCGTTGAAAAAATGTTAAACCCATCCTTTTATACGGCACATTGACGGTCCAAAATTATTGATATTTTTATAAATATGTATTAAATGACAACTGAAAACAATGTGAGAAGGTGATAAACCTACAGAGAATTATCACCTGAACCAGCAGCTCCCCTCAGCTTTACTGAGATTTATCCATCAGTTTAAGCTCATTGTTCAGTTGTCTGTTTTCTAAAAAAAAAACCTGTATACTACCTGCTCAGCACCAAACAGCAGACAAACTATGTTAGCGACTATCTGCTGAACATAGTGGAGCATTTGGCAGCTAAAGAGCCAGATATTTCCCGCAGGACACGTGGGAGACAAAAAACGGAGATAAAAAGAGAACAGATATTGGAAGTTTATAATGTAGGAAGAAGGGCCCTTTCATGATATCAGATTTTCACTTTCAATTATTGTTGCCAGTTATTTCACAATAATAATATTATTATGAAATTTATAGAAATCTTGGGAAAAAATGCTGTAAGTCAAATTCATCTTTAACTTTGTTAAGTGCTTTATCTCTTTTTTGGCAAATGAATTACAAACAAAATACGAGTGTAGAGAGGTGAAGAGAGTCTGTAACCATACCTGATTTAAGAGCATACACTATGTTTTACAGGCCCTGGATTATTTACATGATATAGGCTTGTGCCAAAGCCAATTTTGACTTTTTAAATTTAATATCAGAGCCCCGTTAATCTGCACGAGTGAATTTTGAATCCTTGTTGTCTCTTTTCCATGGATCTGACACCCCACAGCTTTGATCTTCGTCTGCCTGCTCATCAAAACTTTACAGAGTTAACGTTATGGATATTATTTGGATTGTGATATAAAGATAATAATGTTAAATCGAACATAATGCTGTGATATTGTCGCCCTAAGCACAAACACACAGACTTAATGCTCTCATCTATGCAGCTGTGTGCACCGGCTTCAGCAAGCTCAGCTGTCTGTCTCAGACCTGACACGTCTATTTACGCTTAAGTTGATTTTTTTTCAACAATGCACACATAAAAGTAAGGTTTGGACCCAATTAAAAGGCATAGAACAAATATATTTATCTACCGCGTGTGCTCCTCTGTCTGGACCAGAAACAGAGCAGCTCTGCTGTCATCCCACAGACCCCTTTGATTATCACTAATAATAGACTCACACTTTTTTTTGGTTTGACACAGGAGACCATTTGTCACGCTTGTTGACTCCTTTTTAGTCTTCTCCCCTTCTCTCCTCTCTCAAACTTGATCAGAGCCTGTAGCATTAAGGGGGAGCCAAGTGACAGCCCACATTTCCCATAATGCCTGGGAAATGGCAATAATAGATAATAAAACAAAATATATACAGCAATGGTATGTGCCTTATCAATATTGTGCCATCTGAATACTATGGTTAATATCAGTACTAGTATGTTGTGACGCACCTTGTAAGAAGTTTGCCTGAACTTTAGATGATGATATGACAGTTTGTGTTCCCAACTTGTGTCTGCTGCCCCCAAGTGACCAAAAAACACACAAAAAACCACAGTTATTGCAGGTTTAAGCAAAGGAACACCTCTGAGTGCTTCCTTAAAGTGTAATTAGTTTGTATTAGATGTTGTCTGTCTTGTGATGATTATCTTTTTGTATTTTGACTGTGACACTGAATATTGCTCTTTTTCATGTGTTGCCTGGGTCACATGTTGCAGGAGGTCACGATACCTAATAAATGTGATTATATTTTAATATTACTTTTTTTTTTTTTTTCATCCAAGGCTTTGGGGGCACAGTGCTGCCCGTCCACCAGCAGAGGAGGACAGCAGAGTCCATCTGAGGAGCTGAGAGCTTACAGGGTGTTGGGGGTCATTGATAAGGTCAGTTTACTGTTGACAAGTCTTGTATTTTGTGAGTTTACTTTAATGTTATTTTATTTAGGGCTGCAACTAGTGATTATTATTTCATTATCGATGAATCTGTCATCTGTCATGTTTGGTCCTTAAAATGTCAAAAGATGTGAAAAATTTTGATATCTTGTTCCAAAAGCCCACGTTTACGTCCTCAAATGTCTTGTTTTGTCCACAGCCCAAAGATATTCAGTTTACTGTCACAGAGAACTAAGAAAACTGAAAATATTTACATTTTAGAAGCTGAAATCAAAGAGATTTTGGACATTTTCTCTTAAAAAAATGACTCAAAATGATTGATCGATTAACAAAATAGTTGGAGATTAAGTTAATAGTTGGATAATAATTGATGCTCTAATTTCTTTTGTAATGACAAAAATAATTTGTCTTTTTAAGACACAAAAAGACAAAAATTGATCAGTGTTAGAAATAAACATTTCACTTTCTTTGATTTGATGTCAGAATTTTCTTGTTGAATATTGTAGTAAATACTGAAGAGGAGAATTCTTAAGATAAAAACAAAACAATAATCATTGTCCTAACAAAATAATTGCACTTAAGTCCGTCAGACACCCGTTTTTTTAATAATTGCTGCAGCCCAAATAAATGTAGATGGTATCCATCTTCAGATTTCTCCTCCTTGTGTCCTTCCCTTTCTTCGACCACCTCTTTTTTTTTTTTTTTTCTGAGGCAATAAAACGTAATAGATTTACTGGATGGCATGGTAAGGGCTGAGTGTGTGTATGTTTAGTGTCAGTTATGACCACCACAAGGTCAGTTTAGGTTGCTGGTCCTCTCAACCAGCTGCCGGCGAAGCAACTTTACCACTCAGCCATGAAATGACTTGGCAAGCAGCTCAGGGAGCGGCACACAACATTGAATCAATGATGCTCATCCTCCACACACACAAAACCCCAAGGAAAATGTTGACACAATACCAACATGTGTTACTCTACAGAGGTGCGCGCAAAATCCACAATATGTCACAAACAAATCAGACACACAGAACACACACACACACAAAAAAAAACATGAGCGGAAACTACGCTATGCAGAAATGGCCCCCGGCTTTCCTCTCCTCTTTCTCCTCCTCCTCCTTCCTCCTTTCACTTTTAATGGGGACAGAGGGGACAGATGGAGAGAGCTCCTCACCCTACTGCCCCCCCTCTCTGCCCCTCTCCTCCACCTCCCCCCTTCCCTGATGTTTGTGTCTTAATTATATTAGCGCCCTGGCTAGCACCGCCACTCTGTTTACTCACAGCTCCATTCATATCCATTTAGCCTGCACCTGTTTGGTCCCCGCCAGGGTCACATGGAGAGAAAAGCACCCACAGAACATACGCACGCACCGCGCTATGCACAAACACAGACCGGCTCACACACATATGCTCAAGCTCTCCCCTGAGACGGCGAGGGAGCAGAAGAGCAATGGAGATGTCAGAGGGAAGGAGGGAGGAAATAAAGATGTTAGGAAGAGACAGAGGGAGGCAGTTAAAAGGAAAGTGTAGTGAGTGTTGGAGGTTAGAGACGCTGCTGCTGGCAGACACTGTGTCTGTTATGAGGTGTTGTTGCAACATGTCTTTCATATCTGGTGCTTCAAAATGTAAACTTTTCGCAGTACAGGAAAGAAATTTGTGCATCTGATTTATGAACATAAACATGAATAACCATGAATTTGATTGGCAGATTACTCACATGTCCCTTTCTGTATATATTAGGGCTGCAACTGATTATTTTCAATAATGATTAATTATTTATTATTATTTTTCTCTTGTGAGGTCTAGGAGATAATCACAAATAGTGAAAAACGTAGGTATTTTCCATTTAATTTTGGCCGATGCATAAATCTTCATTGTCAAATGTCTTCTGGAATGAACATGTTATTTTGTTTGCTCTTATTGTGACGGCCCACTGGCAGATGCAGATATAAAATACAATGCTGTTCAAAATAAAGTACATTGCTTTTCAAAGTAAAATACAGTGGTTCTCAAAATCAAATACGGTGCTTTTCAAAATAAAATGCAATGTTTTTCAAAACATTTACTGGGCAAAATATGAAAACTACTGCAGACAGTTTTTTTAATCAGAATTTTTACATTTTCATGTAAATATATACATATATAAACATAAGACACTGCCTCAGTTTACGAGTCACCCAATCAGAGGACTGCTGAGATTGATGATCACCTGAATGCATCGTCAGCCAGACAGTAGTATTCAAAAGATACTAAATGATGCAATAAATCTTAAATATCCATTTAACCTCACATCCCCCAAAAATAAAAAATAGAAAAAATGCAAGCCATTCGATAGTCCCCTTCCTCTGATGCACCTGTCACACATTCAGGTGTGCAGAGACTCTTTTCGATATTTTTGAGCAACTTGAATGTGATTTTTTTTTTTTCTAGTTTCTTTTCTCTTCTGTGACAGTAAACTGAAGATTTTTTGGACAAAACAAGACCTTTGAGGATGTCATCTTAGGCTTTGGGAAACAACAACTAATCGATTTATCAAGAAAATAATGGACAAATTAATCAACAATGAAAATAATCATTAGTTGGAGCCCTACATAAAACCAATGACTTGTTTTTTGCAAATGGCATGGCTGTCAGTGCTGGCAAAAAAGTTTAAATTTAATTGAATCATGACCTTAAAATAGAAAGTCAAATTGAATCATGTGACATTCCTAGTTCATTCTGTCATTTTTACACTGTTCTTTGTTTTGTTTTGAGTTTTTTTGCAGCTAGTATCGCTTTCCTCCTTCTTTTGCTCTCGTTCTGCAGACATCTGTAGATTCCTTTTAGTCATTGTTATGTGGCAGGGTCTCGGCACAGCAGGATCCAACATGTTAATGCCAATTTTTCTAGTATAATTTAGGGACCTACATTTATCTTGCGGTGACCCTCATGTGTGCCCTGACCCAGCCTTTGAAAAACACCGCTCTCGAGGACATAACCACTACATCATCTTAGACTGTGTATATGTCTGTTCATACCTGGCAATTAATGGCACTCTTCCATCACAGGTTCTTCTGGTCATGGACAAGAGAACACAAGAGACGTTCATCCTGAAAGTAAGTGTAATGTGTATGTGTGTGTGCGCGTGCGCACCCCGCATCCTCGTCGTCCTGACTGTAAAGTGTCAGTGTGAGGTGTGCCAGAAGCCCCTGTGTGTGACCGGTGTAATTGATTCTAATGGGCCTGTCCCTGTCAGCTCCTCTGCTCTCAGGTGTGAGACGTGTGCCAGATGCCAACGCACAGCGCAGGCACAGATGACTACACACATGTGTGCACACACACATAGACGCATACCTACACACACACACACACACTCACACTCACACTCGTTGCCAATGTGAACTTTACGTGTAGCGCTGATAGATTCGTGTGCGGCTCTGTTAAAGTCACGCGCTGTATGTGGCTTGATGAATCCAGTGACTTTGGGTTGCCATGGGGCATAGCTGGCACCTCTTTAATGGGAGGTTTCTCCTTTGCCACACTCTCCTCCTCGCCTTTTTTTTTTTTAAACACTTATTCTACACACAAACTAAAACACTCACCTTCCTCCTCCTCTCATGTCCTCCTTATTTGGGTTAATTTTCCTTTTCTCCTCTTGTCCTTAAGTGCATATTCTTTGTTCCTTGCTTACTCCGCCTTCAAAGGGAGAGTTATTAATGATGATGATGATGTAGGATTTTTTGTGGTGCTTAACTAAAATACACGGCAGCTGACACACTCCCAGTTTGGAGAAGCAGAGAGGAGTACCAGCACGGAAGTCAAGCAATGAACTGCTGTGGACAGGGTCTGCAACAGAAGGTATTTAGCCACTTTAAAAAAGGTGCACCTAAAAAAATCAATATCAGTTTGTGTTTGTTATATTTATAATATTTCCACTGCTTTACCCTGCTGTCAGACAGCCTTTTCTGACTGTAAACTGCCATTTTATCTAAGCCAAATATTACTCTCAAAATCCATGGACAAAATTAGTAATTTTACCTCTCAGAGGACAGGAGTTTCTGGTTTACTGCTGTGCTGATCTGTGAGTTTGTTTGTGTTATTGTGTTGGTGTGCGGTGTTTTAAAATGATAGTTAAGATTCACCGAAGTCACACAATAACACAATCAAAATAACTTATTGAGGCTGTCCTAGATCAGCGATTCCTGTGTTCTGTGAGTAATCGGTTATTAACCTATTATGAAATTAATCACCAACTATTTTGATAGTCGATTAACAACAATCGATTGACAGATTAATCAGTGATAAAAAATAATTGTTAGTTGCAACCCTGAAAATCACTGCATTTCCTTAAGGTTCCTTTTGGTTGTTTTAGAGAGAGTGATATTTGGCTTGTATAAGGGCAGTTTCCTGTCAGCAAAGTCTGTCTGATGGCAAAGTAAAGCGGTGAAAATATTCTAAATATAGCGGAGGCTTGCCGCAGTAGTAGGTGTTATTGTTGTTACACAGTGTTTGGACATACAGTGATTACATTACTGGCCCACCTCCCCCACTGTCTAAACGTGTTATCAAATGTTTAGTTGGAAGACGGATGCCACAGTTATGAAGTGAAAGTGTTTCTGCTCCGTGCAGCAGCAGTCGTAGCACAGATAGCAGGAGTCAGATTTCAAATGTGTAGACTGCAGTGATGCTGGTAGTAAAGTATTCAACTTAAAACTAACTTCTCTGTGGTATGCCGTAGGCTAATCACAGAGGTTGCCCAGTACAGAGCCCCAGCGTTAACAAACAGTTGTGGGGTGTGCACAGACACAAAAGTGAGTATTCTGTTGTTCACCACCAGCTGACGCCTTCATGGTAATGTATTGAAGTGTCAAAACTAAGGCTAACTTGGCGTCACCAAGGTAGTGTTGACAAGGAGCTAACATTGCAACCTGGTGTGTGCTTAACCGTTAGCATGACTGTACAGCTCGTTTGTGGGCTGTCAGCTACAGTTGTTGCAGTCAGGGTGACGTCTGACAGACCTGACGACTCAAAGCTTAATAATGAAGCAACCCACTAAACATTTGTTTTGTTCAAAGTAAGGGTACGAGCTAAAGATCTAGTTTTAACGATCAAAGTAGGCATGGACCTTTTTTAATTGGCTAAAATACCTTTTGTTGCTGAGCTTGTCCACAACAGTTCATTGCTTAGCTTCCATGCTTGTGCTCTCTCTGCCTCTCCAAACCAGGGATGTACTGCCCAGCTTTCTACTGTAGTAAATACACTGACTATCGATAAGTACCTCTTAAACCCTTCATCAGATAATCCAAACTATCCCTTTATTTGCTCACCTCCTCCTCCTCTCGTGTCTTATTGCAGGGTCTGAGGAAGAGCAGTGACTGTGGGTGGACGAAGAGGACAATCATGCCTCACTCTGTGCCCTACATGGTGCAGCTGAAGAAGTTCATTGTCTCTGAAGACGCAGTTTTTCTTTTGCTGCAGTACGCTGAAGGTAACACACACGCACACAAAAACACACACACACACACACTCCTCATGCTCACCAGTTTCATCTTCCCTCTTTTGTCTTCTCTACCTCCAACTGTCTTTTCCCCTCCTTCACCTGATCCCTCTTCCTCTCTTCTCTGCCCTTGTTCCAGACAGATGTTTGATAGAGATGGGTGTGTGTCACAGGTCATTATTCTGAATACCAGGTGGCGCCATGCTTCATTAGCTATGCCAACACCTGGGCCTCCTTACATCCCACTCACTCTAGGATGTGTGTGTAGCTCGTGTGTGTGGGTGAGTGCGTACAATGAAACGCATGCCATATTTTTTAATGCCCTGTAACCTATTCAATCTGGCGCACTCTATAACCACCCTGCGCTAATATTAGTGGACAGTATTGAATATCATATGGGGCTGTTCAACATGATCTAATAAAGCCAATCAAAGGCAGAAAAGGCAGGTTCACTACAGTTAGAATATCCGGGGTTGCTCCTTATGTGTCTTTAGTATGCTGTTAGCAGCTGATGGGGTGAATCAGGATAGACAGGCAGGCGGAGTAGAGGCAGTGACCTGAGTGACATTGGACAAAACACAACATGTGGATGGTTTTACTTTCTAAGCCATCGAGCTGCCCCGCCATCATTATCATCACTGTGAACTCCCTATCCATTCTCATCACACACAACAGATGCTGCCTTCCAATTGCTCACACTACAGCTGTGTGTGTATCTGCATATCTGCGTGTGCGTGTGTGTAAGACATAGAGAAGTCAAAATACTAACATTACACTGGCAACCTACAACACACACCCTCCCCAACCCCATTTAGCCAAATTGGGTTCAATAATAACTGTTTTTGTTTGCCTTAGTTATTCATTCCTAAGTGGAAACTAATGAGCCTTTTTTTCTAAATAGTCCTGGTAACTAAGGAGCTGCAGAAACCAAAGTCAGAAACTAAAAGTCTCTTTTGACTCTGTGGCCAATAAATATTCCATCTAGGTTGCCCTGTGTGTCCACCAAGTTTCATCCCCATACTTGTAGCCTTTGTACACACTATAAAAGCGTTATTTTCTGAGGTCTATAACAATCATCGCTCCAAACCAATGCAGTATGCGAGAGACAGCCATGATGTGTATGCGAATGTGCAGTTAAAAGTCTTTCCACCATCCAAAAATCACCAACTGTGGTTCAGTTGAAAATAAATCCTTAATCCACCACGTTAGATGTGAAAATATTGTAGCTCCCCGCTGCCTCTCTGAAGCCCGACCTCCCTCGCTCCTCCCGGTTTCATATTTCTCCTGTCCCCGCCTGCTGGCTTCATCATCTCCACAGTCAGTGTCCTGATCAGAGCAGCTGTAAATCACCTCAGTAGAGTATTCCCTGTCATCAAGCTGGACTCTGTCACTCTCAGAGGTTGTTTTGGGTCCCGACCTGGCCATGTTCACTGAGAGCTGAGCCTGGTTCTGTTGCCCGTGGTATTTACAAATACTCTACTAGCGCTCCGACCTGCAGGTCCAGCCAGACATGAGTCAACTAATAGGCTAACTGGGATAAGGCGGCTAGTAGCTACCGCCAAAGATAGTTACAGCAAAAAGTATAGTGAGGAGCAGTTAGTGTTTATTCTGGTGATATGCTGCCCCCTATTTGTTTGGAGTTACCTTCGACAGGTGGCCGTATCTTACACATTGCTCCATTTAATTTGTCCATGTTTCTGCTGCATTAAAACATCTTCATGAGTGATTTAGAGGTCGGCCACATAACTCTGTTAATTTTGTTTAAATATGAATAAACCATCCCTATCCTAAAGCTGTGTGAATGAATGTTGAACACAAATTGTAGCAGCCTTGAGTCTTTACCTGACCACTCAGCAACTTTCACTGCTGCTACACCCGGAGCAGGAACTTTTTGGAACACGAGTACTACAGCCTATGTACTAAATTTAGACAAAGGTTCCCCCTGTTGGGGATGAAGCTGCTGAGTTCCCGAAAACATTCCTGGAAAACCTTCTGCAGTGAAAATGTGCTGTGACTATGTGAAATTGCACAACTTTTTCTCTTAATTCCTCATTCTTCCTCTCTGCTCACTGCTGTATTAGATACTCCCTCCTTTTTTCTCTGTCTTTAATGCTCTTTTTCCTTCATCTTTAGGCGGGAAGCTGTGGTCTCACGTCGGAAAGTACCTTCGTAATTCCAGCCCAGATGAGAGCTTTGACATCCCTTTCATCCAGAAGAGCCACACAGCAGCTGTACGCTCTCCACAACATGCCATACCACAGCTGGACGCAGATTCAGCCAGTTCTGGTTCTGTGCCGGCCGCCTCCTGTTCTGATTCTGTCTCAGGGCTGCAGAAGGAAGGGGAGAACCTCATCGCATCTCCCCAGAAAAGCACTCTCGCTCCCAGGCTTGTTGAACAACTTGGGGCCCAGTCGGACTCTGGAGCCACTTCTGAGGAAGAGTGCACCAACAGTTATCTGACACTTTGCAACGAGTACGAACAAGAGAAAGTAGAACCAGATGCACTAGAAGAGGAGGAGGAGAAGAGTGAACAGGAAATGCTGTCGCTGGAAGTGCCCATAGCGACGACCACCACGTCCTCGCGGAGCCGCTCGCTTCTTAGCAACGACAGCCTCTCTTCACCTATCAGCTCTCAGGAACTTGGCTTTTTCACAGAGTCGTCCGACAAAAGTGGCCACACCCTCGACAATGAGCAATACCACGGCGAGGGACAGGACAACAGTGAGGTCTTCAGTCCTTTGCCGTCCCCCGCTGCGCCTCTGTCTTTGGATCAGTCCAAGCACACGCCAATGGAGTTTTTCCGCATCGACAGCAAAGACAGTGCAAGCGAGGTGACCTGTCTCGACTTAGGAGAGCAGCGCCCCTCTCACAAGCAGGTATCTGTCTTTTTATTTTGTCTCTTTAATTGTTAATGAGATTTCAGCTTTAGGCAGAACATCGTGAGCATTGAGTCAACACATTAATAAACAATGCAACTTTGGAAAAAATGCAACAGAAACAGCTGTCAGTAAAGCCTCAAACAGATTATCATTCTCAGTTATTCCTTAATTAAACAATGCAGTTACTTGGTGGTCTCAAGTTTCATGCAAATTATCCATTTTTCCCAGGTCTTATCAAAGATATCACCCGCAACTTTTAGTTGGTATGTCAGCTTTTCCATTGAGTAGATTAGGGATGTGTGTGATTAGTCCCCACCGCAGCTAGTCAGCATCAGAAATACTACTCAGGCTGATCTAATTATTAATATTTTATACATGCACAATGCCGGTTAACTGTTGCATCTTAGTTGTAAGACAGCCTCCTGCAACTAGCACTGTCATAATGTGCAATGTTCATAATGCATGATGCAAAGTGTCACACATTTCAGCCATATTAATAATCCAATTTGGTTTTTGAATAATGTTATTAACATCTTTATATGGCTCATAATACATGCAGCATGTTTGTGGGCAATGTTTAAACCTATCAGTTAATAAATTGGGCTAAATTTTAACCGTTTTCTGAGTTTTTGCTTACCTTTAGACTAGTCGACTAGACTAAATTAAAATTTCTATTAAATCGTAAAATTAGTAGCCAGGAAAATCCGAAGTAGATACCCTGGACAATCTCAAGTCTCACTGGTCCCTCCCTGGAGGCTCACCTTTATTCCACTGTCTTGTTAAAAGCTTTTATTGCCAGCTTTAAACAGAATTTGTGCCAGATATTTATCTCTTCTTTGCACATGTTCCCTAGGCACATCACAGGTACATCACAGCACAGTTGTTTGGAACAGCATATCCAATAAAATTAATTATATGTTTTTAATTATATTTCAAATTAATGTTGAATGTTAGCTGAATGAGTAAGTGTCTCTTCTTGAGTCATAAAAAATGTTAATAATCATTTAGAAGGAGTAAATATTATTACAGTTAAATTAAGCAAAATGTTAATGGAGTCTGGCAGGCAGAAGGCAGGCAGTCACTGAACTCCAACTCCAGAGTGTGTGTTTTCAGAGCTGCAGCCTGCCTGAGCTTCCTTATTGAATATGGGGAGGAGGGGAGGAGGGGGCCGGGGTGCACCAACTCGCTTCAACCACAGACCTTTAAGTCTTGAAAGTAGTCCATTGTTTAGACCTTAGGTCAGTATACCCCTGGTTTGAATTTTGGGTCACTACACCTAGCTCATCTTTCCTTGAGTTTAAATTTCGTAACTATCTTATCTCAGATTTCTAGTCTAAATGTTGTTATTATACTCATTATATGTCTTATAGTTTCTAAATGTTCTTTGTTCCCTAACAGGTCCCTGTCTTTTCTACATCTGACTTTGGTTCAGATTTCACTGAGGATCTTCCAGAGCTGGCTCAGGAGGTCAGAGGCCACAGCTCAGAGTTTTGGGGGTTGGACTGTAGCGATAAAGCCTCCAACGAATCAGTGCCAGTCATCTCATTTAAAGAGGCAGTAGTCGAGGATGAGGGTCACCCACCGGACCTTTTGGTCAACCTGCCTGTAATGGGCGGGACTGTGGACTCTTTGCAGGAGGAATTAGAGACTTCGGGTGTGTGTCTGGGCCTCGAGGCCACAGCGTCTCCTCAGAAGTTCATCCAGCCGGATGTTTTGCAGCTTCACAGCCAGCCTGAGGACGAGGAGGAGCAGCCACTGGAGCAGGAGCTGTCATCTTTCTGTACAGCCTCTGCAACCTGTGACACCAGTGCCG
This sequence comes from Lutjanus argentimaculatus, assembly GCA_034769285.1. NCBI lineage: Eukaryota > Metazoa > Chordata > Actinopteri > Lutjaniformes > Lutjanidae > Lutjanus > Lutjanus argentimaculatus. The sequence goes on from JAWZSL010000001.1 coordinate 48,786,980, forward strand.
CATCCTCCTCTCCCTTCAACTCACTGTGGGACGACTGCAGCTTATCGTTTGGGCAAGAGGCCTCTGACAAAATGGTGGTTCACCCTGCATGCCAAAATAACGACCTCCCCTTCGACCTTCCAGTCACTGACTCGCTTAATGAGAAACTAGAGGCCAGTACAAGAGTAAATACAGACAACAGCACAGGCTCTGTCCCCGCTACGAACGGGACTGAGGCCTCTGCAGTGGTTTCCAGTTTATTAGGTCTTGATGGTGAATCATCAAGAATTATTAGTAATACAGGTGGCAGCGAATTTGATAAAGAAGTATCGCGGCTGTTCGCAGAGCTGGACGAGCTGTCGTTGGCTGCATCCCAAGCTCGCATCCCGGAGGAGTTTGTGCGATGCTGGGCCGTGGAGATGGTGGCAGCCCTGGATTCTCTGCACCAAGAGGGCATCGTCTGTCGAGACCTGAACCCCAACAACATCCTGCTTGACCACCAAGGTTAGACCACCATTATCTCCACAGCCTTCTACATGACACAGAGCTGTAGAGAAGAACTCCTGTGAGAATATTTGATGAAGTTTTGTTCTGTGAGATCCCAAAATCTCATAATTTATCTAATAGTTCTCCTGAAGTTTAAAGATTATACTAGATTATTACACCAGACCTATAATCCCTTTATTCTGTTTTAAAGAGTAGGCAGACCTGCAATGATTAATTGATTAGTTGTCATCTATTACATTAATGCCCAACTATTTTGAGTAATTGAGTAATTTCTTAAGAAGAAAAATTCCAGTTTCTTCATTGTGAATATTTTCTTGTTTATTTAGTCCTGTATCATAGTAAACTGATATATCTTTGGGTTTAGGACAAAACATCATGTTGGAAACACTGATCAACCTTTTTCACTATTTTCTGACATTTTATGAAACAAACAACTAACTTAATTGAGAAAAAAATAATTGACAGATTAATTGACAGTGCAAATAATTGTTAGTTGAAACTGTAAAATATTCTATTGGTATCTGTATCACTTTTAGGGTATAGGTACCGGTATCATAAGTTTTTAAACGATTCCCAGCCCTAATATTACAACAGCTTAATTTCACAAAGTTTAGGAAAAGGTGCAAGATGGACCTGAACATAATGAGCGAATGCAAACATCTGGGCTGCTGTTACACTCTCACACATCATTCCCACTTCATGGTGGAGATAACAAGCCAGAGAGATCTTTAACAAGGGAAATATGTATTTTACTTGGAGGTGAGAAATGCAAAATTCATACTTTTGGCAGAGGCCACAGCAGGAAAAAATCATTTACAGACTATTAGATGGTTTGGTACTTTTCAAGAGTTTGACCACAAATAGGTCAGACGTATATAGTTCACTAGGGACTTGAAAATCCTATAAACTCTTGGTGACTTCAGCTCATATTTCTCTCATAACAAGCATAAAATCACATCCATCTGAAGCTGCTGTACTGTTTGGATTTCTTATTGTTTTTCCGTTTTTTCCACAAACTTGTATAATGTCACGATCTTGCTAATTCCTTCTTAGAGCAGATATTATTTGACTGGGGGACTGTCTCTGTCAGTCAACCGTGATGTAATCTATTTACTGAAATGAAGGCGAAAGTGTTGTTTTACCAGGAGGTCACAGATTCCCCCTCAACTTCTTCTTTTGTCGTCCTACAATCATCTCTCTCCACCTCGTTATCAACAAGCGTCTAATTAGCTGAGTGGCTGTTTTCGTCTCCCTGGTGGTAATTATTGTTCTAAAGGGCCCATCAACGGCGTAGTGTGGTGCATCAGTCTGGCTAGCCCAGGCTAATGGCCACGGCTACCTAATGACACCATTAGTTCTAATGATAGCGTTAACGGGTAGCCGCTAAACAGGAGTAATCGCAGGGGCTGCGTGCTTGAAAAGCTCGTGGAGGGATGTAGAGAGGCAGAAAGGAACGGAGGAAGGAGGTGCTGCAAAGGTGAGTAAACAGTTTGAAAAACAGCAAGCCGGAGTGACACTTGACTGTGTGGGGTTGAGATGAATGTTTCACTGTTAGATTTTGAGCTGAACGCTTTCTGTGTCTTTCTGTCTCCTTAGGTCATGTTCAGCTCACTTACTTCTGCAGCTGGAGCGACGTGGAGGAGTCCTGTGACAAAGAGGCCATCGCCAATATGTACTGTGCACCAGGTGAGACATACATGCAAATGCATCATGCATTTATTTCTCTGATTTCTCTGATGCACTGGGATGTATGAGGTACCTATCCACAGTCAGTGTATTAGCTACAGTAGATGGCGGTTGGCAGAAGCAGAGAGGAGAACCAGCACAGAAGCTAAGCAGTGAATTGCTCTGGACAGGACCAGCAGAATAATGTATTTTAGCCACTTAAAAACAGGCCCACCTAAAAATAAATCAAGATCACTTTAAGTGTAAGCGATATTAAGAATATTTTTAGACTTTGACTTTATTGTCCCCAAGGGGAAATTCATTTCCACAGCACTGTACACATTTGTCAACAAGCAAACAACATCGATCAGAAGACAAACAGCAGACCTTAACAACATATGTAGACCACAGAATACACTCAACAAGGCAGCTTGGATCAGGGTTTTCCCAAAGTGAGACCTTCTGCACCTCAGAGCCCCTGTACCTGCGCCCAGAGGGCAGCAGAGTCAGATGGTGGGTGAGCTGGTGTGTGATGTTCTGTGTTATTGTGGTTGCCGCTTTACTTTGCTGTCAGACAGCCACTTCCCAGGAGAAACTGCCATTATGAACCTAATGTTGCAGTCTCAAAACCAACCAAAGTCCATTGGCAGAATCACTAATTTTACATCGAAGAACACAGGAGTTACTGGTCTACTGCTGCCTGAGTCTGTTAGTTTGTTTGCGTTACTGTGTGACTTTGGTGTTTTAAAAAGAATGTTCAGAAGTCATACAATAACAAAAATAAACTTAGAAATCGAGGCAGCTGCAGACTATCAAACTCCCATGTTCTGCAAGGTAAAATTACTCATTTTATCCATGGAGTTTGGTTGGTTTGGAGAGAGTGATATTTGGATTGCATAATGGGAGTTTCCTGTTGAAAAGTCTATTTGACAGCAAAGTAAAGCGTGAAAATATTCTAAATATAGCGCACACTTAACTGATATTTATATTTTATTTTTATTTTATTTATTTATTTCTTAATTTTTTAGGTGGACCTTTTTTGTAAGTGGCTAAGAGGAGTTTTGCTTTCTGACCCTGATAATACAGATCACAACAGAACAACTGAGTGAGCATCAAAACACAAAGGAAAATTACATTTTTACAAAAATAAATGGTGAAGAAATAAGTAAAAAAAATTAGATTAATACAAAGAAAATAAAGAACAAACAAATAAAACAAGCAGATAAAAACAAAAAAAAAGTGGTCAATCTGGAATTAAGGTACATTGACATTCATAAACATTTAAATATATTATTCTCCAAACTCTGCTTGCTTTGTTTTCCATTTGGCGACCTTTATTTATTGTTGTGTTAGAATCAGAGATAGTTTAATAATTAAATATTGTCCATTACTGGAAAGCCTCCCAAAAAGTCTAAATTAAACTACAAGAAAGAAGGAGATGGTCTATATTCTGTCTCAGTGTTGGAATAGCAGAAAGCAAACATGTCAAAAATCTAAATGTCCACATCAGTACGTTGCTTAGTTTCGGTGCTGGTGCTCCTGTCTGCTTCTCCAGACTGGGGACATGTCCACCGCCATCTACTGCAGGTGAGACACTGACTATCGATAAGTACCTCGTACAACCCCACTTAAACAATGCAAACTAGCCCTTTAATTCATTAGGAGCCTCATTTTGTGTGTGTTAGCGTGTCAGTAGGGAGGTTTATGTGGGGCTAATTCTATGCAGGCATGCAGGGCCATAAGTAGGCCACTTTCCCATGGTCACAAAACCCTCATTCATAGCCAAGCATGAATAATCCAAGTGTACACAAACCACTCGACAGTAGAAACAGATGAACACTGATTCTTCTAGACTCACTTAAGATTGAAAAATCCATATGCAAAGGTGTATTTTCCCTTCTGTTGGTCAAAGAAACCACATCTAAAGCGTTCACACAGCAGTAATGATGGCAGTGTTATTTTACATTTTAATTAATTTTTTTGTTAGATTAGATCAGAAATATCTGTATTTTTTTTATTCTTGCAGTCACAGTTTTGAGGAGCTGCATCTTGCTGTAGTTCTGGCATTGTCCTGTAGAGTGTGCTGTTGTGCAGCAGTGAGCCAGTGGTGCGGTAACCCCATGTGTTGCCCCCAGCAGGCTCGTGGCAGCTCTGGCATGCTGTTTACAAGCTGCCTAAAACAAACTGCTGCTAGACTACAGCACCATGTCCCTACTTAGCACTTCTGTTGGTTGTGTGTGTGTGTGTGTGTGTGTGTGTGGGTGTGTGTGGTGTGTGTGTGTAGGGTGTGTTGTATGTGTGTACATGCATTTGAAATCTAAAGGCAGATTCATTTCCCCGTATGTTGCTCCTTTAAGCACATGGCTTCACACTTGGGCTGCTGGAAAGATTATTTGTGATGTGTTTAAAGGTGCTGTAAGGAACTTTCTTATTTTGTTGATTCGTTGGTAGTGTTTCCACCATAATAACCACAAAAATATAACATCATTCTGAATAAAAATCTCATCCTGCTTCTTTTTAACTGGCTAACATACTACACACTGTAACATTGCCTGGGAAAATGTAAAGACAGGCTTATTTCATCTGATTTCAAGGAGAATCTGACCTATTGGCAGTCATTAAGAATAACTTAAATGTCTATCTAAATAGCTTAAGAAATAGCCAGTCTTCTTTCTGATGGAGTTGTTTGCCTATGTGGGTCATATAGAGGCATCAGTATTCAATTGACCAGTGAAAAACTCCTTGTAGTAGCTTTAATTACATCTTCCTTAAATATGCACTGTTAGCTGAAAACACTGGACGCGCTGCGAGACGTACACAACGACCCTCGCACCCATTCACTCTCCCACGCACTTATATTATCGCTCATATTCATCATCTCTCTCTCGAGCCAGGAAGGTCACTTCAGATTTAAATCCTCCTTGTGACGAGAACATACAGTATGCCACTGTTGTAATAAATCTGAAAGCAACAAATGCTCCATCTAATATCCAAAGTGTGCATTTTTATTCCCTTAGCAACAGCTTGTTTAAAAGCCTACTAATGGAAATAGAAGCACACAGAGGCATATAGTGGCCAGCAGTAGACGACCTAAAGACACAGGAGCGAAGCTCAGCACAAGGAGCTTTATGCATAATGTAGCGGAAAATCTAAGTGCTAAACCGAGACATGTTTGCCACTTAAGTCATTGTGTAATTAATGCAGTAATTTTCTTGTTAAGCAGCGAGAGGTTTTTGCACTTGTCTAAGAGTGGAAGTGGATGTCTGGTTTGAAAGGTAACATGTAATATGCTGAACAGTCTTGTCTATTAAAAGATGAATTTGGTATTCAAATTGAATTTTTTAAAAAGGTAGATTTTGACTAAATATATACTTGACGTACAGTTAAGTATTAAAGCACTATTCAGTTGCATTAGTCAAGTTCAAGGCTGCAACTAATGATTGTTTTCATTGTCAATTAATCTGTTGATTATTTTCCTCGATTAATTGATTGTTGAAGCTATAAACTGTCAGAAAATGGTGAAAAATGTCTATCATTGTTTCCCAAAGCCTGAGATGACGTCCTCAATGTCTTGTTTTGCCCACAACCCAAAGATATTCAGTTTACTGTCATAGAGGAGTAAAGAAACCAGGAAACAGTCACATCCAAGAAGAAATCAGAGAGTTTTGAGGTTTTTTTCTTAGTAAATTTCTTTAACTTACTTTTATGTGAACTAGGGTTGCAAATTTTGTGCATTTTCCTTAAGAGATAGTTGAAAAATCTAACAGTCAATTAATCATTAATTAGATACAAAACACACATTTATTTCCTCATTTTAAGTTTAAGTTTCTTTATTAACAATTGGCTCAGCCCAAAAAAAAAAAAACAAAAAAAAAACAACGTCCAATGAGGTGCAGTTACTGCCATTTGAAGACTATTGATTAATTATCAACTTAACATTTTAATTGGTTAAATTCTTCATGGTGATTAATCGATTAAGGATTAATCATTAATATCCCTTAATGTGAACTGGCTATCAGGACGTCAAAGCGGCAAATCAAATCAAAGCAGCTTGTTAGTATTTGGCGCTTTCAACATAATGTTTGTTAATGTTTTGTCATAAGAAACATCTGCCCTGCATGTTATTAGAGATGTGGTGACATATTCCCACTAACAAGAAAACAGGAAGAAAAAAGTCACAGAGGTCGGTGTTTTTGTGAGAAGTGGACGTCTGAACAACTCAAAGAAATTATTTTTAGTCAAATAATCGAATAATACATGACGATTTTTATGGCTGGTAGAATATTTTGGGTGAATTTTCTCAGTTTATCTTCGACTGGCAGATGAGCACATGGACGTGAAACTGGGGAAATTAAACACACCCAAACTTAAGAGGCTACAAGCAACTTTTAGATTCTTTACTTGTCAAATCCATAAGTTAATCAATTCGTCTTTTCAGCACTGTAAAATTTAGATGTAGTTTGGCTTAAAGACAAATTAAAGCATAACCAGTGTTGTGGATGATGAGAGAAGCTTGAGGAGGCAGTGAAATAGAGCTGCAATGATTAATCGATCAAAAGAAAATAAGTTGCCTGCTGTTTTGCTCATGAATGAATCATTTCATTTTTCAAGCAAAAAAGTCAAACATTTGCTGGTTTCAGCTTCTTTAATCTCAAGATTTGCTGCTTTTCATTGTCACTTATGATCGTAAATTAGGAGTCTTGAAGGGTTTTTGCCCGATTTAAAGACGTCACTTTGGGCTCTGTGAAATTGTGATGAGCATTTTTCCCAACTTTTGACAATTTATAGATTAATTGTGACAATCAGCAGATTTGTTGATAATGAAAATAATTGTTAGTTGCAGCTCTAATAAACATATTCAGACTTGAAAAACTGTAAGAAGCTTTTGGTTTCTTTACCTGTAAAATGATGTAAATGATTAATTTACTTTGTAAAAAATTGTAATTAATTAACTAATCTATCCAGCATGATAAATTCAGATGTGGTTTGGTTTAAAGACAAACTATAAACACAAATTAAAGTATAACTCCTGTTGGCTGTGGATGATGAGAGGAGTTGCAGGAGGCAGTAAAATCAGAATCTTGTTAAATAAATGCGAAACTTGCACGTCTAGAGTAGCTCCTGACACAATAAAAACCATTAGAGCAGGTCAAATAGAATTCCACCTATTACAGTATTTTGATAATAGATTAATTGTTAAAATAGTTTTTCATGCAAAAATGGCAGAAAATGTTGTGTTCAGCCTCTCAAATATGGGGATTTTCTCTGTTTATTATCACATTAAACTAAATATCTCTTAGTTATGGACTGACAAAACAAGACATTTAAGGACTTGGATAAACATTTTTCACTGTTTTCTGACTTTGTATAGGTGTTGCAGATTAAACATGACAGTTAACTTTAGTCTTTGCTGTTATTTGATAACCACTAATAAATAAAACAATCAAGCAAGTAAAAAATGACTTGTGACAAGTAGATTTCAGACCCACCAAAAAAAAAAACATTGACGTTGAACCCTGAAGCGTGGTGCTGATTGAATCACGTTTGGGTGGTGTTTACATTCAGCTCACACAAGTAATAAAAAAATGTTTTATGAGAATAGATGGCCAGTAAAAAAAAAAACAAAACCATTAAATAATGCTGGAGATAAAAGCCAGGAACTGAAGTGACCTCAGCCCAGGTGTGAAAGGTCTTGTTAGTTAAACGACTGTTGAGCCCATGTGGATCCATGGATGTAGTACATGTTAGCGGCCAGCAGGGGGTGTATTATGCTGCTGTTGAGCGATAGCACCACTTCCACATCCACTGACTGTCTTATTCCACCACTGGCAACTTTTTCTCTTTTTCTAGTGAGTCTCTTACGTCCACCTTCGTTTGTTATCGATGTAATTTGTTTTATTATAAAGTAGCGTTTATCAGTTATTCTACTTAGTTGTGTTTACTGCAAACCCTACATGTGGTATATGCATGTATCTGTAGATGTATGTGCTTTGAACACACACCCACCCACACACACACACACTCTAACGCAGAGGTTAGTGAGTGTGTGTCTCTCCTGCCCTTGTTATGTATTGCTGTTTATCCAGACAGGGTCAGCTCTAGCGATGGCTTCATTCCTGATGACAGATTTATGACTGTTTGCCAGAAAGCTAGCAGGGGGCCTGCTGTGACCGTATGTGTGTGTGTGACCGGTGTGTGTGTGTGTGTGTGTATAAGAAGGAGGGAAACATGTTTTTAAAACGCACACATTCACACCCAAATAACACGGGAGTGGACTTGGAAAATACTGCGGCAGCCGGGTATTAATCTATTTATTCTGCACTTCTGCTTATTTACTTTCTCACCATTTCGTCATTATTCATAAACATCCGGTGGCTTGTGTTTTGTTCTCTAATAAGGAAAAAAAACAAGCTGCTGAATGAGTGTGAGCAGTGCTGGAAATTAAGGATGTCCCTTTGTCCCAGAGACAATAAAGATACTGTGTCTGGGTCAATTCTGGGACAGTAAAGAAACGTATCACAAACGAAATGACTATGTTTTTGTGTCACGGAAAATGTGTGTGTGTCCTACCAATCCACATTCCTCCAATCCTCTCCAACTTTGCCTCAGATAATGTTAAGGGGGCTGGACTTTGCATGTATGGTGTTTGTTATCTGTGCTATTTATCATTTCATCTCATTTTTGATTATAAATAAATATTCAACAGTTTTACATTTTACTTTACAATGTGAGAGGTAGCGAATCTCCAGAGAAGTTCAGTTTTAGGATTGCAAATTGTATGCACTTTCCTTAATTGATCATTGGTGACATTAACAATGGCTTAATTGTACAAAAAAAAAAAAGTCAAAATTTTGTTCACAGCAAACGATACCAAATGCGTTGCATATTCTCTGACAGCATTACGCGGCCTAAGAAACACCTAAAGTTGCATATAAAAGCCTACATATGAAATACATATACTTGAGCATCAGATAACTTTTGGAGCGTGCTTCTAAAAAAAATCTGCTTTTCTTTCAGATCTTTATTTGATAGTAGGTTGATTAAATTTTACTTGATTCTTAGCGATCGATCATCGATTCATAATTATCATCCCTATTCTGTTTGTATGGAAGTTCTGAGTAAAAGAAAAAAAATAATCGAATGTGATAAAATACAGTCCGGTATGGTTATTTCAGAAACAGGTTTGCATTTGCACTCTTTGATGCATTTATTGATCACACATTTAGAATTAAACAAAATAACTGATTTGAAAACTGATGAATGCGAGGAGCACCGCGTCCTGCTCCTGCGTCATGCCCCCCCCCTTTTTGGGTGGAAACAACCACTCTGATTTGACTGGCCGTCAGTTCAGATTCAGAGGTCTTTGCCAGTTTAAACTCGGAGTGGGAGTGTCTTGGTACCTTCAGTTCAGAGGGCTATGATGTGATTATAAAATGATTATTGTTGCATCTTGATGCATCCCTTTTTTTAGTTTTTAAGCCACGGGGTGCTGGTTGGCTTGTATCCATCTGCAGTTGTTCACACTCAGCCCTCCTCACCATAACTCAAAGAACAACCTAGTTTAGAAGTGAATATGATGCATATGTTATATTTAGGGTTAGGATTAGAAAAGGGGACATCTTTTCAGTCTGCTGCTTCACTTCCACTAAAATATAACATGAAACATAACTGGTAATTATTATTATTTTCATTTTAAAAAGTTAACGGCATTAATTAATGAATTAATCAACATGAAAGCATCATACAGTCTAATATGTATTCTGTATGAGTCTGTATGAGAATAACACAGTGTGGGGGAAGCAGAGCGCTCCGCTGTGTTCATGTTATGTCTCAGCAGTGGAGAGCAGCCTCTCTGCTGCACCATTAGCTCTGAGGAAAGACATCGCTGTCCAGCATACAGTTTCTGAGGTGAAACAGACTGAGCAGAGAGTTATTTCCTTCACCACAGAGTTGGCTGAAGTTATTATTTGCCAACGGTGTGCGTGGCTCAGCCCCTCATGTTTGTTACAGGTGACTGCTGCTGTGCTCCGTTCATGTTCGTCTCGCAAATGCAACTATTTAGACACCGAATTAAACCATGATTGCAACTGCTGCCTTTTGAGAAGATGACATACATTTCTCACTTTCAGGATAACTCACAGTAAGCTGTCCAGGTGCTGCACTGCCCTGCGGTTTAGTTCCACCTTTTTTACTCCGTCAACATCACATTCTCAATAAATATTTAGAAAATGTATTTTTGACATTTGTGAATCAATTCAGAATCTTCCATATCCGCATCGTGATGCATCCAAGAATCAAGTGTTTCCTGATCCCTAGTTTAAACGCCTAAAATAAGAAAACGCTGCCAGTCTTCTGGCCAGTCAGGTGAACAGTTAAGCTGCGTCTTTACTGATCAACGATCTGTATTGTTGCATAGAAAAAATAAAAGAAATAGGAGTCCTTTCAGTCTGCCTCCGTCAAAGTGGACGGCTCTGACCTAAACAACTACCTTATTGAATCTTCAGGTAATGTATTTCAGGCATTTGTCACTTTTTGTTTCGTTCAGACATTTTATTTTGCGTTTTTGGTTCTGTTGAACAAAACTCCGCTATAAAAGCAGGTAATTTATGGTAGGGTCATATTTTTCCACAATAAAAACTTTAGTTCCACCTTCACTAAGACTCTAATTCACTTTGATCTACAAACACATCAGCACACATGACATTTACTCAGTAACATCATTAACTAACCTGTGATGAAGTCTTTGCCACAGACACAAACAACACAGACTGGTCGCTTTTATGTGGCTTGTTTTCACCAAAGAGAGGCGTGGTCATGGGATGTGATGTGTGGCTGCTCTCATCCATCATGGAGCCAAACTCTGAGGGAGATTTATTTTTTTATTTACATTTAAGTGCATGGAACAAAAAGCAGGACTTGAATGAGTGATTTCATTGAAAAGTTAGTTTGGTGTCCTGACTGTAAGTGTGACACGACCTAATTTGATTAGAAATGTGAATTGTTTATTGTTCTGTTGAGAGGGAAGCAAGGCCAAAAGCGATTGTCTTCAATCTCTAAGAAAAGGGAAATTCATTCTTCTTCCTCTCTGAGGTAACAAGTCAGTTACCGAGGACTCCATCATCAGACTCGCTGCTTTGTTTTGTTTTGTTTTCCTTTTACCTGCTCAGCCACAGTATGATCTAATGGAAGATAAAGTTTAGTTCCCCTTTTGACGCAGAGCTGTCATCTCATTGTTTGGAAAGGCTTTTCAAATAAGAAATTGCACCCTGAAAGTACTTCTGCTTTGATATTAGAATACTTTTCCTCACAGCGAAGATGAGTCATAGGATTGTTTCGGGTTTGTTTTTGAAGATATAACATCACCAGACACGCACATGTGCTCTCACAGTCTTGGAACATCACACGCCGATCCCTCCTTAACTTCCTACCTGCGCACACTTTACTTCCCCCTTCAACAATGACAGTCGGTTGAGTTTTTAGGGAAGTTGGTCTAAGAGGAGAAGAGAGAAAGTTCCTTATGGCCCCCAGGAGGGAGGAGATGGAGTGTGATTAAGATACAAAGCAGGGGGGAACTGCTCTGCTGAGGGGAAAGGGAAGAAGAAGAGGCCACGGGGTGAGAACGCTGTATTGTTGTATCTTAACTGCTCAGTATCCTCTTGTTTTCTTAGAACACATGATTTATTTTAAAGTTTTTTATGGTGCTGTTCAAGAAAGACGGTTAGTAGATGTATAAGGGCTGGGCAGCATAGTTTATAAATAATATCTTGGTATTTCTAGTGTTGCCATATACATTATGTACCTTGATATACATTTACAGACGTGGGAAGCACGAAGTACAGATTCTTTGTTACTGTACTTAAACAGAGTTTTCAGGTATCTGTATTTTACTTGAGTATTCAATTATCTGACAACTTTTGACTTTCGCTCCCTACATTTTAACACACATATCTATACTTTTGACTCCATTCATTTTCAAAACAAGCTTTTGAGGGGAATCTTTGGTTGTTTTTATTTTGCATCGGTGCATGCTGCCTTGCCAGCACCAAAACCGATTTCAACCAAAATGTGCAATAACACATTAAAACCTCCTTGGTGTATCCATCAGTGCATATCAGGTACGACAGACATAACAAGATGAAAAAGACGCAATAAGACAAAAAGACTTAACAAGACAAAACAATGCAAAAGACATCACAAGGTGAAAAAGACACTTCAAGACATAAGACGAGTTGTTTTTTTCTTTTAAGCCATTTCCAGTAACATGACATTAACAGCACTCACTTTCCCGTTTCTTTGCTTTAGCAGGTCTTTTAATTCCACTGCTGACGCTGTTAAAATGACAGATCTCTGAAAGCAGGACATTCAAACTCTAAACACGTAAAGTTCTTCTTTTTTTTTTCTTCTTTGATCCTATTTTCATGAATAAACCCTTCCTGTCATATGGAGCAGGAAGCGCAGCCGTATATGGTATCATTTTGGCGTTAATTATGCCAATTTGCAAGTCTCATGCATGTTCACACAGATACGCACAGGTGATTATTTACACAGTTTTCTGACGTTACGAACGTTTGCTGAATCTGAGGTGGCGTGTTCGTACGAGCCCTTCGTGCAGGAAAAAGTAAGAGAAATTTAAGACAAGAATCCAAAAATGTTCTCGCATTAGGCCCAGTGTTCCTTTTAAAAGCAAGACTGAAGTTAAATTCGACATTATAAAAGTAACGCTAGCTTCATAATTACATTTTTTAAGACCGGTCAAAATTGTGTGCATGACATTTAAAGCTCTAAAATTGAGGACCTGCGGCTTTGTGCTTTCAAAAAATATTAACAGTGAGATTTTTTGATAAATAAAAAATGTGGCCTTTAAAACCAGGATAAGACACCGTATTATAATGATATCCAAAATCTAAGACGACATCGAGTCTTATATCACAATATTGATATAATGTCGATATGTTGCGCAGCGTAGGATGTCTGGTGAGACTTTAAACGTCCACATCATCGCACTGTGTAACAGTGGGGTTTGAGTGACCCATGGCCTCTGGATGCGGTTAATTCTCCCTTCCCATCCTCTTTCTCTCTGTCTCCCGTTCTCCCTGCCTCGCTCTGACAGAGCGGTAAGTGTAGCCAGCTCCACTGTACTCTCCCTGCAGCTCCTTAGACATTAATCCATTGTGATGACATCGACCTTGCTCTGAGACGTGTGCTTGTGTGCGCGCGTGTGTGTGTGTCCAGTATATCCCCTCCAGCTCATAACCACGCAGGTATCACTAGTCCGTTCAATGACGATCTTCTCTCCTTGGCTGTCAAAACAGTAGTCCTGGGGAGCCCTGAAGACTGGTTGCTCAGTTGGCAGTGAGCGTGTGTGTTTGTGCGTGTGTGTGTGTGTATACGAAAACGTGCAGCTCGTATCATAGCCCGCTCTAACCTTAACTGCAAGAGAGCCGCGCCGGCCCCTGGAGTTCCCGGCCGCCTCCAGGAGATGAGGGGTCTTTGTCTCTTCTGCTCCCCCAGCTGAGGAGGCTGGTCTCTGGGCACGCCACAGCCGTGACCCTGGGTCTCGGCCCTCTGGAGAGAGCAGAGCAGAGCAGAGGGAAGCTGAGCGGCACAAGAGGCCATCTGGTACCCAGTGGAGCTAGCACACACACACACACACAACATATACACTTTTGACTTTCGAGCATCACTCGTGGTTTCTGTGTCTTACTTAACGCATACTGTGGAGTGTAGGGATGATATCATTAGGATTTTATCAATACCAAAATTGATAATGATACTGTTTATATATACCAATACTTAGCGATACTCTGATTGCTGCCGCTCGCCATAATTTGGAACCTAAAATTAAGACATCACATGAAAAGAATCAATAGTTTTTTCCTATTACTTTATTGTAGAAATAAGTTAAATTGTTTCATGAGTTATTGCATTTGGTTGTATTTTCATTAGATTTAGTAAAGTGAGCTGCAAATATTAGTAGATTAATCGATTATTAATCGACTGTTAAATTACTGAGAGAATACAATGACCTTGTTTCACCTTTAAATATCATTACTTTCACAACAGTTTCTCAACAACAAAGATCTAGTGATCTTTAACGAGGGAGTTTAGACTAAAATTTGGCAAATATGTGCACCAAATGAAGAAAACAGCGAACTTTAAGTAAATTTTCTGATGGCTAGTGGAAATTTTAATGTCTGTCTTTAAGTAGAGCTGCAATGATTAATCAATTAGTTGTCAGCTATTGCATTAATTGCCAACTATTTTGATAATTGATTAATTGGTTTGAGTCATTTAAAAAAATAAAGGTCAAAAGTCTTCTTAAAAACAAGACATTTGAGGACGTCATCGTTGGCTTTGGAAACACTGGTTGACATTTTCTGACATTTCATAGACAAACAACTATTCGACCAATCGAGAAAATAATCGCCAGATTAATTGTCAATGAAAATAATCGTTGCAGCCATAATTTCCTAATTTAAGTGTATTAAAACAGAAAAAAGCCCTGAGCTTTGTGTTGTGGATACTATTAAACGACTGCAAGGAACTTTCATATTGTGTTGATGTTGGAGGCCCCTGTGGACAAACGCGGTAGTGTTTTTGATTGTCATAACCACAAAATATAACGTCAAGAATAAAATGAGCTAAATAAAAATCTCCTTTGAACTGCTAGACACTGTAACTTTGGCAGGGAAAATCCTCATTTCATCTGATTTCGCAGCGAATCTGACCCGACATTAAGAAAACCTCCACAGGAACAACCAAACTTCTTGTGGATAGTCTTATTAACTTGCGCAGGTCATATAGAAGCATCAGTAATAAACTGAGACCCAGTTAAAAACACCTTGTCATAGCTTTATGTTGTCATCAGTAACTGGAACCGGAAATATACATCATAATGTTGAGATCTATGGTTTTTTTTCGCTGTTAGTAAAGAAGGCTGTTATCGAGAAGGAAAAGAAAATAATTGTGTGTGTAAAGAAAACTGAACACAAATGTCTTGCCATTTGTTCTCAGTTGTTCCTGCTTTACATTTCTTGGTGTGTGTGTGTGTGTGTGTGTGTGTGTGTGTGTGTGTGTGTGTGTGTGTGTGTGCTGCGTGAGTGTGTGTGTGTGTGTGTTTGAGGTCAGGTCATGCAGATGGTGTGAAGTTGCAGCAGACGGTTTCCTCAATTTAACTGCTTTTTTATTATGCAAATCACCCTTTTATGAGACACACACTTGTTTGTGTGTGCGTGTGTCTGTGTGCAACTGTGTCCATGTTTTTGTGCTCGTTTTTGAATCGATTGTGTCATTTCAATGAAAGATTAAGTAATCCAAGAAGATGTCAGTCTGGAACTGTGTTTAATGTTGAGCCTTTAAAAGCGAAGCATCTGAGATGAAGTAATCATGTCAGCGGTCTTTTGGCTGCTAAGTTTAAAGGAGCGATATACAACTACACGACTAAATATGAGTACTGCAGGCCAAATAGCGAATTGGAGCCATACACTGTATATTTAATAGGATGAAAATCCTATTTAATATACGGTGAAACGAGTTGTTTCCCGCCGCCTCCTCTTCCTCAGACTCAAGGAAACAGGCAGGCTGCAGGGACACTGCAAGAGCACAAGACGAGCAGTCATTTGACAATAACAAGCAACAACAAGTCCTACACTGTCAGTTGATCAGCTTTTTATAGCTGTCAACTGTCAGTTAACGTAAAGCTAAGGCCGTTATCCTGAAAACAGTTCAGGGACTGTCTGCCTCTAAGCGTTCTCTAAACATCTCCTTCCAGAAGGTTATTGATGGTTTCTTATGAATCATAAACACACACTAACTGATTCAGCGAACATTTGGCATTAATTTTAACTGAAATTATCTTGAAACTAGCAAATAGTAACTGATAAAGATTTCAGAGGAAGACGCTGCGGTTGTAGCGCGGCTGTAAGAGAAGCAAGTATTTCAAATGCTTTCTTATTCTTCAGTTGAAGGGCTCATTACATGGGTGATACAGTGTGAGTGAAAAATCAAAATGCAAATGCAAAAACACTCCAAGGCACACTGTAATGTTTGCATAAAATTAAAACGCCTTTATTTTACATTGTAAAAAGAGTGATGTCATTTTTTTAAATAAAAGCATTTTCATTTGTTACAAGCCTTAGAAGGTATCTTAATGTGCTTTGGGGTGTTTTTGAAGGAGGCTTGTATTTTTTTCACCAATGCAACGAGCCCTTCACTTGAAGAATAAGCACAAAATACTTGAATTATCCAAAGAGCACCTGTGTGTGTCCAACAGAAAGACCCAGCAGCGCTTCCACTCTGATTACACATCATGATCATTTTATATATTACTGATTTCTCCTTTAATTATGCACCTTACTTTTCTATTTTATTTATTCTTCCGTATGTTTTTCCCCAACACGTAAACTATTTCTCTGCTTGTTAATTTATTGATTTATTCAGTGTCTTCCCTCTGTTCTGCCCTTGTTTCAGAGGTGGGAGGTATCAGCGAGGAGACGGCAGCGTGCGATTGGTGGAGTTTGGGCGCCATCCTGTTTGAGCTCCTGACCGGCACGGTGAGTCAAAAAGTACAAAAAAAAAATGTTATCTTTGTTGCTAAGGTGTTGTGGGATGTCTGTAGGTGTCTTGGCTTTCAACTCTCTCACACTCTTTATGGTCGTGCCAGGTTGTGTGTGTGATTGTGCGCGCGCGTCTGTATGTGTTTGAGTAGGTGGAGTTTGTTGTTTGTGGTGTGTGCACGTGTGTGTGTGTGTGTGTGTGTGTGTGTGTGAGGTGCGTCTTGGCTGCCGTCTCTTACTCTGGTTCTCGGGGAGTGCCAGGGGTGTCGGTGTGACTTTCTCCCCCAGCCTGAGCTCCATCTGCTGGGCCAGGGGGTCAGCTCTCCCCGGGCTTCTTTGCTGGCTCCTGGAGCAGTGCTGGGCTTTGAGCACGCCGCTCTGAGGTCGGCGTGGAAGGTGAAGACCAGGGGCAGCTCTCAAGGTGCTGGAACTCGGCTGGTCTGAGGGACAGACTGAGGGACAGTCCTTTAAGACAGGCTTTTTGTTTGGAAGACAACAGATATGCTGCACATGTACACATGCTAATTATAACTTGCTGCTCTCTTGAAGGACAAATGCGCTCACAGCAGCACAGAGGTAGTAACTAAGTACAAATACTTAGTTACTATACTTAAGTAGAGTTTTCAGGTGTCTGTACTTAATTTGAGTATTTATTTTTCTGACAACGTTTTACTTTTACTCCTGCCATTTTAACACAAATGTCTGTACTTTCAACTACTACGTACTACTTACGGTTTCCAAAAAGGGCTTGTGACTTTAGTTTTGATACATTTTAGGGGAATTATTGATTATTTTTATTTTGCATCAGTGTATGTCGCCTTCCCAACATCAAGACTGATTTCGACCTAAATTGATGAAACTAAGCATAGAAAAGATAATTCCTTGATGTATCCATCAGGTTAACAAATGATGAAAAACAGCGGAAAAAGTGTAAAAAGATGAAAAACAATGTAACAAGATGAAACGATGAAAACAACATAAAAGATGTAAGAAGAGGAAAACAACAAACATTTGTATAGAAGGAAAATGACATAAACGACATAACAAGATGAAAATCAATATAACAAGATAAAAAAAGACATAAAAGACATAAGACAGAAACAGTGTAAAAGATGTAACAAGATGAAAATGACAGGGCCGTAAAAGACATAAAATGAAAAAGGATCTAAAAGATGAGACGAAAATGACATAAAAGACGTAACAAGATGAAAATGATGTATAAGATGTAACATGTTAAACGATGAAACAAGATGAAAAACAACATTAAAGACTTAACATGACATAAACGAAGTAATAGGACATAAAAGACTTCAAAAGATAAAACAGAGGAGGAGTCTTGACTGCGGAGTAAAGGTGAGGTGAGGTTAACTTTACACAGACACAGCTGGTAGAAATGTTCTTCAGAGGGCGGCTTTTTACTTGTACAGTTTTACTTGAGTAAAGAAGTTGAATCAGTACTTCTGCTTTTACCAGAATCTATTTTCACAAGTATGTGTACGTCTACCTGAGTGAAGAATGTGTGTACTTAGGCCACCTCTGCAGTAGCACGCATACGACACCCGGGTGCAGGTGCAGAGCGTCCCTTCAATTGTTTATTGTCTATTAAATTTGAATAAATTCTAACTGATTGCCAGTGGGCATATTTTCATATCAGCGATCAGTGGTTCCCTTCAATGGCCCAAACATGAGTCGGGGTGTGAGGTTAGTGCTATTATGCTGAACAATACACACCCACTTACCTGGAAAAAAAAAAGTCAGTCACACAGATGTCTCCTTTGATGATTATGTCTGGGTACAGACCTGGCAAGGATACACACACACAGGCACACATAGTGTCTCTTGATCCTTGCAGGATAAGATCTTGCCTGGAGCAGTCTTGACTGCGGCTAGGAACCCAGCCAGAACTCCTGCAGCACGTATCAGGAGAGACAGACAGAGAGAGAGAGGGAGAGAGAGGCAACCGACCTAACTGATGGAAAAAAATACACACAGGGTCTCCCAACACAAACACACAAACAGTTTACTTTCTCTCGCTGCTGCACATGTTCTGTTGGAGGTAGCTGCATGGAAAGAGTGATTACGGTCATTATTGTCAATTATTTTAACAATAGGGCCGCGTTCTGTGGGTAGAAAAGCACTTGCGGGTCTTGTGCTCCCTTTCTCTCACTTCTGAGATTGTTTTAATTTTTTTATTTTTCTGTGAGTGCAACAATTCCTGGTAATTGACAGTTGAACCTGGTCAGATTTTGCTCTAAAAACAAATTTCAAGGCATTATATTAGGGCTGGCTGGCTGACTATATATATATAATATCTCTACTTTTAGGCTATTCTAAGATAAATAATATATATATCTTGATATACCTATTTTCAAATATCTCAACATCGACATTGCAACAATATTATAGGGATGATTATTGTTGTTTTCACAAAATATTAACATGAGATTTCTGATACTCATCAATAATGAATGACTAAGTGGGTGAAGGCAAATAATAGAACAGCTAGACCAGTCTGGTAGGTCCAAAAAGTGACATCACTTTCCTGAAATGCGGTCGTTAAAACCAGAAAAAGCCGCACTTATGCCATCACCACTTTATGGAAAACTGAGTGTTCCAAACAGTAGAAATTTCACCTTCTACAGTCCATAATATCATTAAAAGATTCAGAGAATCCTGAGAAATCTCTGCAACTAAGGTGCAAAAATGTCTGTGACCTTCGACCCCTCGGGCAGCACTGCATTAAAAACCCACATAATTGTATAAAAGATGGTACATGGGCTCAGGGACACTTTGGAAAACTGTTGTCAGTAAACACAGTTTGCTGCATCCGACTTCTCTGCCCCGAGCTCAGCTGAGATGGACTGATACAAAGTGGGAAAGTGTGCTGTGGTCTGACGAGTCCATATTTCAGATTGTCTTTGGAAATCATGGACATCATGTCCTCCAGGCTAAAGAGTAAAAGGACCATCCAGATTGGTACCAGCACAAACTACAAAAGACAGCATCTGTGATTGTATAGGGGTGTGTTAGTGCCCATGGCATCATGGGTAACTGTCACATCTGTGAAGCCTCCATTAATGCTGAAAGGTACAAACAGGTTTTGGAGCAACATATGCTGCCATCCAGACGTCTTTTTCAGAGACGTCCCTGCTTATTTCAGCAAGACCGTGCCAAGACACATTCTGCATGTGTTACAACAGTGTAACGACTAAAAAACGACTTCAGGTACTAAACTGACCTGCCTGCAGTCCAGACCTGTCTCACATTGAAAATGTGTGGTGCATTATGAAGCACAAAATACAACAAGAGAGACCGCAGACTGTTGAGCACCTGAAGTTGGATTTCAGGCAAGAATGAGGAAGAATTTCACTTTCAGAACTAAAAGAAAAGGTGATGTGTCACAGGTGGTAAACATGCTCCTGTCCCAACTTTTTTGAAACATGTTGCAGTCTTTAATTCAGTCTGAGTGTATATTTACAAAAAAACAATTAAGTTAATCAGTTTGAACATTTCATATCTTGTCTTTATACTGTATTCAGTTGAATTTAGGACGAAAACTATTTGCACATCATTTCATTCTGGCTTCATTTACATTTTACACAACGTCCCAACTTTTTTAGAATTGTGATTGTATAATACAGTTTAGTATTGTATTAGCAGTTTATTGTTTTATAAAAATGATTTGATTGACTTTAGATTTTAGGAGACTTAACTTAGTTTCTCCTTTGTGTATTTACTATTGCTCTTTAATAAAGCAAAAGTATTTCTTATCTGATCACTCGATTAATTGATGGAATAATCAGAGTATCTGATTACTATAATAACCAACCACTGCAGCCTGACCATAAACTGCTGCTTGACTGCTACTGGCCCCTCCAGTAAAGCTGCTCGGAATAAACGATGCATAATGTACAAACATGTCATTCTCTCTGTGACACAGCAGTTCCAAGAAAGAGCAACAGCCGCTGAATCATTATGTTGTTGTAGTTGGTGTGATCAGTGTTGTTTCAGGTGCTCGGGCTCTTTGGTCTCCTCCTATTTGTCCCGTCCTGGTGCTCTCGCGTCGACCTTTGCTCTGCGGGTGTCAGTGTGTCTGTACCTTTAGCTCTCACTCTGTCAGGTTTTTTTTCTTTGTTTTCACTGATAGTTATCTATTCTTTCCACACCTCCTTCCCCCTGCACAGTCTCTGCTGCGGTGCCATCCAGCAGGAATCGGTCCGCCACACCGCTCTCAACATCCCCGAGTCTGTTTCAGAGGAGGCCAGATCTCTGCTGGAGCAGGTGAGAGTCTGCTGTGCTGCTGGTAACTTGGAATTTGACAGATTGTCCCCACCGCCTAAAAGATTTTTTGTAATTCTGTGTTGTCTATTCTTTACAAAAGCCACGGGAAGAAACATGAATATGACTAATTCCTAATGACTAATTCACTCCTTTTTTAAATGGGGAGTGGTGAGTGAGGGGATTTTTGCAAGCTGCATGATAACATTAAAGTATTCATCTGTTGCCTTTTTATGTAAATTAAAGTTACCACTCTCTAATCTCACAGGTTGGTAAACACGATGGTAATCCAACCCAGACAGAGCTTATAAAAAAACCTGTTTATGTGATATTTAAATACCCAGATTATGGCAGGTGTTTCCCAGGGGAAAAGGATGCACAATAAACTAGAGGAGCGCACTTGGTAGTGTGCAGATCTTTGCCAGGCAACTGAGAAAGAATATTCGGATGTAACCCCCACGTAGTCATCAATATTTTTGTAACAGTAATTTGAGTTAATACTTATTTAATAATTATGTATTAATTCTTAAATTATGTCCAAAAATGTGTTTTGTGAGGTCACGGTGACTTTGACCTTTGACCGCCGAAGTCTAACCAGTTCATCCTCGAGTCCACGTGGAAGTTTGTATCAAGCTTGAAGAAATTCCCTTCAAGTGTTGCTGAAATATCGTGCTGAGGTTCTAGTGACCTTTGAACACCAAAATTTGTCATTTGAGATATTGGGTGACGCAAGAACATAAAGCTTCTGGCTAGCGTTGACAGAAATATAGTTGAATATCGATACTGAATATTTGAAATTCTTTCAGTACTCATTTTTTGCAGTATCGATATTCTGTCCTCTGACCAACAGAGTTGACACACACACACCACTGAAGTGCCCACGTAGTCTCGCCTCCTCTCGCTTAGTCAGTGTTGTCTTCTTCTCATCACTCATCTGATTTGCTCCAGTTGAATGTCTGTTGTCATCACAGCCTTGTTATATTCATCTTTTACTAAAAAATCCAAAATTTTATGCCCTGAGTGTTTGAGTCAATTCCTCCCTGTGGTATTGAAAATGGTATCAAATATCAATATCTTTCAAGGTAATGTATCAAAATTAGAAATTCCAGTGTTGTAGTAGAGACAACAGTATGTCTGGTCACAGCTGTCGCCATCATGGAGGCAAAAAAAAACAGGTTTTTCAAAAACAAATCCTACACAAAGTGGAATTGTCCTTAAAAACAGGGCTGATAGCATGCTCATATCTTATAGCTAATTGCAATCCTCAACACTAGCGTGGCTTTATTTCTGCTTAATGTGGCACAAATCTGCCATGAATCAAGTAGTTTATATCATTCTGTAGCTCCTCTGTAATGTTCCTTGTGTATTTCAATCCAAACATTAAAACTTTGGCCAAATATCTTCGTTTTAGCGTCAAAATACTATTTTCCCAAGCCCTTCTAAAACATTTTCCCACATGACCTGACAGAGGTTTCTGCCTGATGACGTTGCTACATATAAACCCCCCTAGGATGAGGGAGAGGACGGCACCAGCGCTGTAAACGTCACTGCTTTTTGCTACCAGCCGAGTGGGTGTTTCCATTTGGTAAAACCCAGAAAAGAAGAGGATGAAATCGCCCTTTTAAATAAAGCATTTTTCCTGCACAATGACTGCATTTCAGTGATGCATTAACCATAAAAGTTGTAAAGTTTTTGTCATTTTTAGAGGCTTTCTACTTGTGTAGATGTCTGTTTACATTAAAATAACCACTTACTAAATTTAATGAACTATCAATTTACCATTGATTAATGACAGTTAATATAAAGTGTTACCCAGATTTGTCAGTTCAGCTGATTATTTGTTGACTCAAAACTGTGTCTTGTCCTCCTGTGCAGCTGCTCCAGTACAACCCGATGGAGAGGCTGGGGGCAGGCGCGGGAGGCGTGATGATATCAAAGCCCACCCCTTCTTCGCCAGAGTGGACTGGCCCAAATAGACGCTGCGCACTGTGGGACCGCGGAAACCAGAGCTGCATGCTGGGAGACTGTCTGTCCTGAATGAACTCCTTTCAGACCCGCACACACAAATAGATATACAGTAAATACAGATAATGCATTTCTGCACACATCTCTCATTTTGCCATTCAGCCCCCGTGTACTTGTATGATTTTTTTTTTTTTTTTGTATGGAATTTGCCAAGAAGCAGTATTACCTTCCTTGTAAATTGCCCGTGTCTTTATCTCACAAAGGGTTTACTGTGTAACCTTTTTGGTGCAGGGAACACTTAACAACAATGTGTGGTGCAATAATTTATACAGTAAGTGCTGGTACCGAGTGATGATCCACTACGACATTGTTGCTTTTACACTCCTCACACACTAGCTGTAAGCCAAAATGACACGCCTGAGAGCGAGAGGTGACATTTCTGTCTTTTCACTGCATTCATAAGTGCTGCATGCTTCCTATTCACACTGACGCAGACTTAGGTCACCTTTTCTAAAGACCCACGTGCAATACACTCACCTGTAACACTTATATCATTCCTCACGGAGCCCATTGAGATTAGCTGTGAGTGAGACAGGTTGAGCTTTTTTATTTCATGCAGGGGCAGATATGATATCTCATTCCCCACAATATTGTGGGTTTTTTTTTTTTTTGTTTTTTTGCCAACCCCTTTTTTACTGCCAACCAGCCCACGTACAGTAACAGAGATGGACACTATGCAAGGTGAGCGAACAAAATATTTTGAGGTCGGGAGGTTTTGTTGTTTAGTGAAGAATTTAGTTATATTAAGATCGAATTATTTAATAGATTATAGGTGGAAAAAAGGGCCAGTTTAACAGAGAGCTTTGTGGACAGTGAGTGTGTTTCATTCATTCATTCACTGGAAAAAAAAGAAAGTAAGAATAAAGAAGGATGAGGCTTGAACCACACATTTGAAACCAGCCCTTTTACAGATTGTTTTTATGAATATCAGAGGAAACTCTCTGCACTGTAAAACACTGCATGTAAGAATATGATTTATGTAATATATTTAATACAATGAAGACTCTATCAAACAATAAATAATGTGTCCTGTAAATATAAACCTTTTAAAGGATGCTGTGCTGAGTGAGAGGTGCACACAGGTTTTCAGAAGCCTTGATCATGACCAACATGTCAATCACTTACTGCCTCATCAATCAGATCCTCTTCATTTGATTGTGCTTTTTTTGCTAACGCGCCACACAGATGTTAACGCTGATTTTATAATATCAATAACAAACTGAATCACGTGGTAAACATTTCCGTGGGTACATGACATGCCATATATCACTTCTTGTATAATCGAATGAGAATTATCGGAGCATATATCAAACACGTCTTAATACATTTCTCTAACGACACACAGATAATCACGTCACTGCTGCACTCTGTTGTATTCCACTACTGCACTGAGGATTAATACATATTAACTGACAGGTACTGTAAATTACCAGGTACATATTCCACATATTAATCCTTTTTGTCAGATATCATGGAGGTTTATTGTATTCACTTGAGAAAAAAACAATTATAGTTAATTTTTCATGTTAAAAAAAATCAGCTCTGTTCTGGATAAATGAGAACTTTTCATGGGAAAAAAATTTGTTTTGTTTTTTTATTTATGAAATCACTACATGAAAAAGAATAGTCTGCATAGTTCTGCATTTATGACATTATTTCATGTAAGAACGCTCTGTTTTTTTTTATTTATGACAATTTTTCATGTAAAAAAAATCTGAAAATTTCTGAATTAATTAGATATTTTGAATGAATAAATCTGACTGTTCTGAATTTATGACAATTTTTCCATGTAAAAAATTATGTTTTTCTGAATTAATGAGAAATTTTGATGAAAAAAAATCAAATTTGTTTTTGTGAATTTGACATTATTTTCCATGTAAAAAGGCTCTGTTTTTCTGAGTTAATGAGATAATTTTTCATGTAAAAAAAAATCAGTTCTTTTTTTTAATTAATGAGATTTTTGTATGTAAAGAAAAGGGGTTCTGTTTTTCTGGGTTTGAGATAATTTTTCATGTGTAAAAAATGTCTGTTTTTCAGAATTTATGAGATAATTTTTCATGTCTGGACCTGCTGGAGTATCCTTGAGGCTGGTTATAGAGTTTGGGACAGGCTTTTTGAAAAACAGAGCCAATTTTTTTTTTTTTTTTCATTAAAGTTTCAGATTAGCTTTGTTGAATTTTTTTTTTTACATGAAAAATAAATCATAAATTCAGAAAAACAGCTGCTGTTTTTTTTTCATTAAAAGTTTTCTCAAATTCATAAATACAGCTGGAATTTTTATACATGAAAAGCATTGAAAAATGAGCCTATGTTTGTTTTACACATGAAAAAATGATCTCATTAACTCAGAAAAAGAGATTTTTTCCCTCAAGTTAATGCAATAAGCTTCTGTCAGACATAAGCATCACAGTGAGATTCTTTTTCCCCTGTTTTCTATTGAATGCTCACTCTCGTCTGTGCTGTTTGTCTGTCAGTCAGTGCACTCTGGATAACAATAAACATACCTGGATCATTACACCTAGTCTTTTCTTCTTTTATACTGTACATCCGCTGGTTATGTGTAAAGGAGTGGGGAGTGTGTTTCCTCTGAGGCTGAAGCTCATCTTACCAGCAGGACTTAAAGACACTCCTAGAAAGCCACTGTCACTTCTGCTGAGTGTCACTGTGACAGTAATATGAGCCAGCACACACACACACACACACACACACACACACACACAGTTATGGCATCACCAGCTTTCAGTCTTAAAAATGTCTTTGGAAATAAGTTTGAGAAATGTGACAAAAGCAGCTTTTCTGTCCTGTCTCTGCCCGTGTATCTAGTCAACAGTGCCACTTCAACCCCCTGATGAAATTAGTTAAATTGAAAGATTAAATTAAGCATAATGAGGCAGCAGTGTTCATCCAGGTATATGGAGGACTTGACAAGCAAAGAGGTGTATTTTAATTTGTCAAAGTGGTGGAGAAATAGTTTTGGGAAATTGACTTTCTTGCAGGGGGTTAGATGATCAATATCACTCAGGTGTCTACTAAAGGTCCAGTGGCTAAGATTTATGGGGATTTATTGGCAGAAATAGAGCATAATATTCATAAGTATGTCTTCATTAGTGTTTAATCACTTAAAAACAAGAATCATTGAGTTTTCTTTGACTTAGAATGGGCCATTAATATCTACAGAGGATGTGGGTCTTCCTCTGTGGGGGACGCCATGACCCGTTTTCCATGTGGACGTCAGCCTGACACAGCAAGGATTTACATCTCCATTATGACAGGGCTACCTGCTTTAAGGTGTGTCTTTTAGCTGAAGACGAGCTTAGCTCAAGTCCAGCGGCTGTAAAATACATCGAATTTCCTATAAATTATTCACAATAAAAGTCCAGTTTTATTTTGAAGCAGCAAAATCAAAGCAAAAGCAAAGTGTTTTCATCAGCAGTAACTTAATACGACTCCTGAGTGGAACTGAACATGAAATCTGAACATAGAAGCAGAAAAAATAATCTTCAAACCACAGAGATTCAGTTAGAAGATGCAAATGTACTGAGAGAAGAAAGTCCATCCTGGGTGGGATTCAGCACAGCTCGGCACATCAAAAGCGGTGATGGAAATGCAAATCAGTGTGGCGCTGTTTGACTTGGCGCAGCTAGAAGTGACAATGGAAAAACCCCACATGCTGCAGCGCAGTGTTCCTACAGTAGCCTGGAACAGACAATGTGCACACTGGCTCTAGACAGGGGATTTTGTGAGTGTCATGGCCGCCACAGGTTCTCCTACATGCTTGGAAGAGGAAGGTGAGACGAGCGGTATTCACTTGGTTGCAATCTACAACCTCACTGCTTGATGCCATTAAAACCTACAAACACTGGTCTTTTGAATTTGTGGCAGGGGACAGTGACCAGTTACATTTGCTTAGTATAAAGACTGGCAACAGTCTAGTTTTTTGTTTAATTCACACAAAAAGCTAAATGAAATTGACAACTCAACACTAGCTGGGACAGCTGGCAACAGTCCACCACACAAACAAACTGAACATTTTTTTAGAGAGCTTTAAAGGTGCTACTAGACAGATTTAACTGTAACTGTTTAACAGAGCCAGGCCAGTTGTTTCCTCTGTTTCAAGTCTTAATGCTAAGCTAATTGGCGGCTAGCTATAGCTACATTCATAGCTCATTAGTGAGCGCCTACTTTTTCAATGGCTCCGGTTCTGGAAGTGAATTTCCCATCAATTCACTTCCACGGATGTTTCAGAAAATTATTATTTAAAGAGTTTTAAGCCTTAAACTAAGTCAGCGAGCTACAAGATGGATCATGACCATAAAACATTTGATCAGAGCAAAAAAAAAAAAAAAAAAAAGATCAGAAAACAGAATAGACACAATTTTAATTGTTTTAATTTTTATTTTAAGCATGAAAACACTACTCCTCTCATAAGCCATTGCTCATGACACCGCTTCTGCTTAAATTTAACTTTTGTTATTATTATAATGTTTATATTGTCAGTGACAGTGTTGTAATACTTTGTCTTGTGTGTATATAAATTATATTCACTAGGGACTAGGTTGGTGCAGCAGACCTCGAGACGGCTCACCCAGCAGGATCAGCTGGACAGCGATCGCGGGAGAGAGCCAGGATAAGAGCTAAGCTAACTCGGCTTAGACCTGAGACAGCGAGCCAGAGAGAAACCCATCGTCGTCGACCCACATTGATTCTGCATCAGCCCACATCCTTCTCCTCGAACCCTGCAGATGCAGTGGTATCTGGACATCCAGACATGCTAACGTTCACAACTTATGTCAGAGCAGATGAAGACAAGTTTAACCCATTCCTGATATATGTGCTCTTGTGTTTCACATTTTTGAGAGACTACCAAAAGACGCCACTGTCCAAACTCATGAAACAGAGTATCGCTGTCCTCAGAGTCTCCTGCACACCGCTTCAGTATGTAGAGAAATGGAAAGCAGCGGGATTTAGCAAAGGGTCAACTGAACTTAAGAATGATGATGGTCATTTTGGAGAGACTGTGGCTTTTTAAAACATCTAGAAATCAATCAAATTTACCTTGTGGATCAATAAGCTCACTTAGTATTGTTTTCGTCCAAATATTCTACTAAAAACTGATTTAATAACTCTTTCATATCAGAATATTTCCACACTAGGCAGAAAACTGACATCTGGGCTCGACTGAACTGAACATGAACTCATTCCTGCGATGTCCCCATTACCTGAAGTGACACGTGCTCATCTACACACTCAGACACATCAGGTCGGGGGAGTTGTTAGCAGTGTCGGGGTGTATCCCCTCGTGTCAGCCTCACCGCCACGGGGTCAAGAGTCTGGGCTGATTAGTGCTCGTCATAAGACCTGTCTCTCATTACACGCACACTCAGGGCGAGAGGTTCACTTCAGCTCAGAGAAGAAACCTGTCAATCTTAGTCAGTCGCAGATGTGAGATGTGCCTTCAATGTGTTCACAATAACCGCAGAATCCCTCCAAGCATATTTAATGCTGCTGTACATGAAGAACTTCCTCCACTGATGATTAAATCTGTCTGGTAATTTAAGTATATTTACTCAAGTACAGTTTTGAGATACCTGTACCTTAGTTCATAGATTAAGATCTTAAATATAAAAACAAAACAAAAAGCTCATAAAATAAAATAGTTAAATACTTGTGAACTATTTGAATGAACCACCAGGTAAAAATCATCATTTAAACATAAACATAAATCAAAACCAGGCCTTTCATAGCTCAGTTAGCTTCAAACTTTACGTTTTGCCAGGACAAATTAGCAGCTGTAATCCTGTCATATGGTTACTGAGTGTCAGGATCCTGCAGTTTTCTTTCATCCTGCCAATGCCTCACTTTTGTCCTCTTTAAGACTGAGCTTATAAAAACTTCCCAGCATCCAAGCACACAGCAGCTTTTAGGCATTTTTCTGCTGTTTGCTAGCAGACGGAAAGTGACAAGCAGCAGTGTTTTGTGAACTAAAAAACTAAACCTGACCTTGAATTGGCATCAAGGTGAGTAGATAATGACTGAACTTTCATTTTGGGGGGAATTATCCCTTTAAATGTGCTCTTTCTGTATTGTGTCTTGTATCTTATCTCGGTGCCACCAAAAGTTGAAGACTGATTGATGGGTGGATGCCGTGAAAATGATTGGTTGAAATTGTTTGGTATGTAAGAACACTTCATATGTTTTACATTAAGAAAACATGATTTGATTTTGATATAAGAATACAAAGAAATTGTTTTGTTTTGCATGTTTTGTTGAATAGGAGCACAATATGACCAGGAATGTGATCTTAAAGGGTCCTTGTCCAGTCTGTACCACTTTTAATGTAGTGCCTTATTTGGAGATGTTGGAACAGATTATTTGGGCGGGTAATGTAAACTGATTTTGAAGTTGAGCAAAAGATTTTAATTTTACTGACCTCAAATAGCTGGTTTATTTTACTCAGACCTTTTGCTGAATCCTAAAAACTGAGTTAAACTAGTCTTGATACAAAGAAAATGGCACTGGAGCTGGAGTAAATCATCCATAGTATATATATTTTTTTACACCTTTACTTGTTTTACGGTGCTGTTCACCTGTACCTTACCACCATGCGCAGCTCCTATTATTGTTGACCACGAAGCTCGTGTGTGTGTGTGTGTGTGTGTGCGCGTGCAGTGGTAAGGATGTGTGTGTGTTTGTGGTATGGTGGGGGGGCAGATAATGAAGAGGCATTGTGTCTCTTCATAATGACATCATGGCTCTGACAGAAGCTGGAGAAGATGCCCGGGGTCTCAGAGCGGAACTCTTCAGCTTGGCGCAAGTGTGAGTGTGTGTGTGAGTGTGTGTGTCCGTCCCTGGGCTATAGGAGTCCTCCTGGGCTTTGTGAACGAAAGTCAAACCGTCAAAGACAAAAACAAAACCTGACCAACAGCAATATGAAGCAGAGGGCAGGCCATTTGGCTGCTGCTGCCGCCCGCCCGCTCGCTCGCTTGCTGTGCGTGGAAGTGATGGGTGCGAGCGAGGGCTGAGGGGACGCACATTTGAAGAGAGGTGGGAAAAGACCACAGAGAAAGAGAGAGGGAGGTCCAGGAAGTTGCAGAAGGGGTTCAGGGGGTCAATTCACCCTGCGGGCCCGGGTGACGCTCTCAGGGCTCAGAACGAGAGGCCTGTATTGCATCATGGGAGTCCTTGGTGCGTCCTCTTAATCTTGCCTCTGACCAGACGGATCCTTCCCTGTGGCTTTTGCACACACACAAAGACACACATACATATATATTTAAAACACATGCACCTTGCTTCTTAGTGCATGTGCAGCCGAACAGACAGTGGTGGAAGTAGTACTCAGATAAAAATACTCCATTACAAGTTAAAGTCCTTCATTCAAAATCCTGCTGAAGTAAAAGTGAAGTTTAAGTTATTATCAGCAAAAAGTACCAAAAGTAGCTTGTTCTGTGGTTGACTATTATATATTACATTATTAGATCAATTCATGAGCATCATTTTACAAAGTGGAGCTAGTTTTAAAGGGATAGTTCGACTTTTTGGGACATATGTGTAACCGAGCTCAGCTACACCTCACTGTAACTGGATGGTAAGTTACCCCTCGACTCTGCGTTGTTTTGAATAATGATGAGGAGGCTTGTTGATCTTTTTACTTCTTGTCTGTCATACAGTTTGCTCATTACAGGCAGCTCACATGCAGTGTGCTACAAAAGAACAGAAACTTAAATTAGCACAGACGCCAGCTGGCGAGCTTAGAAAGTGCATTATGCTGTTATTTGAACATTTTAGTGCTTAAAAAGTAAAGCAGTCTGGTGGCTTTGGCAAGCACAATAAATCATCTGTTTCTGTTTACACAAGAAGGATCTTACTCTTACTCAGAGGTGTATCTCTGTAGGGATCATTTCCATAATGACTCTTAATAATCTTATAAAAAATTGAGCCTGTCAGTGTCAAAACAAGCACTTCTATCAATGTAATCTGGCTGTCAGGGCTGCTACTTATGTTGTGGCTCCCTCAAGACTGGGCCAATTTCAAAATTATTGTCCTTAGATCTCTTACCACCATGACAATAAAGTGTGAAATGATGTTTTCCAGCAGGATGGCGCTTTACCTGGACCGCCTCAGTAATCACATTTTATTGGACTTTATCAAAGCATGCAGTCACGAGAGCAGCGTAAGGAATAGATCTGTGCGTAGGTGTGTGCAGCGGCAGGTGAAGGAAGAGAAGTGAGCAGCAGATGAGAGACGACGCTGCTCATAATGGAGCGGAAACTTAAACTTAGCAGTAAGTTGTCAGCCTGGCAGTAAATGTACAGTTTATATTGCAGTGTGTCAGTTAATAAACGCTGCAGCTTCTCAAGACAAAGAAAAGTCTCGTCTGTTGTTTCCCAACTGCTGGAAAAGTGAAGGAGGTTTAAGTAAGCTGAGCAGGAAAGGCTAACGTTAAACGACCACTAATGCTAGCATTGTACCTTAACAACGTTAGCTTCAGTGAGATCGTATCCCTTTCATCAGTTTTGTAATCCAGCCTTGAACCGCAACATCTTTTTTGGAGACGTGGTCAAATAAATCCATGATGACAAATCCAACATTTAATGTCTTTTGTAGTTATTTATCAATTTTTCCATCTTTAAAACAGTTGCTGTTGTTGTTAGCATGTTGTTAGCTGCCACTGGCAAGCTCAAGATGCCGTGGGTTCAGTCTGTCAACCAATTAGGTGTATTAATGGATCCACGGTAGGCATCACGGGACCGTGGTACTGCCGCATTGTGGTTATCGTCAAAGCCCTAGTTGCCCTCATTAGTCACTTATTCACAAAAACATGAGAAAATAGAGTCCAGGCTGAAAAACACTGAATTTACCCTTTAATATACGGCATATCTTATCTTAGCAAAAGTCAGCCACCCCAGATAAAGATAAAGGTCTTATTAAATCTCCTCTTGGTCTGATTTTAATTAGCTGCTGTAATACTACTTGTCACTGCCCTCGTGCCTTGGGCTGTCTCACGCCTTAATCTGATCAGATAGTACAAAGCAGCTCTGTCTCTTACCTCAGCTCCTCCACCAGACTGAACAAAATGAACCTCTGCAGTGGCGATGAGGTAACCGTGAAACACATTTCAGTCACAGAATCAGTTTCAGTAAATATCAGCGTCACTAAACACAACCCCACAATTAACCGCAGATTGGCCTGAGGGGCTTCGGTGATCTTACAAACGTGACACTGACCCGCGGTGTGCTGGTGCACCTTCATTAGCCGTATGGTTTCATACTGTGATGCTCTGCTTTCCCGCCTCAAGACAATACAGCAGGGTCACTTAGAGGTCACTGGAAACATAGGCTGGTGAGGTCAACCTAAAAATGTTGTCGTTAACATATATGACCTTTGACACTTGAAAGTTTTCATCATAAAGCATCAGCAAGTCCTCTTTTTAAACATTATGCAATAAAAAATAAGTATGAAGAACAATTACAGTTGTACACCTGTGGGAAAACAGAGATCAGATCCAGCAACTGAAAAAAATCCTGAGCAGGGGAAATCAAAGTAATAAAATGAAATCAAATGAAACGGAACAGAAATTAAAGCTGCAGTGAGGAATATTATTTCATTAGAATTTTGTTTCAGACTACTAATTTTGGCAGTTGCATATCACTAACAATATTTAATTCAATGATTGCCTGCCTGTTTGTATTTAGTTTTTTTTATAAAAAAGATGTTATTTTGCTAGTTAGTTACAATGTTTGACAAGCCTGATTTTCCAATGCAAATGCATGTTTGGTGCATCATTTGGTGGGAGGGACTTAGCAGAGTGACACAAGGCTTTTTTGAGTTGCGTACATTCAAACTGCCTACCGCAGCTTTAGCAGATTCATTTTATGGGTATTCAGTTGATTTATTAGGACAGTAACACTGTATTTTACATGTTCAATGGACAAACAACCATTGAAACTTGTTTAACTTCTTTAACTTTTTTTAAAAGATGTATGGTTATAGGCTAAAAAGCTTTATAATGAAGAAGTTATTTCTGCGTGGGACCACTACATTTAGTCTTGTCTATCTAGAACGCTGGGACA
The DNA here is from genome assembly GCA_034769285.1 of Lutjanus argentimaculatus. NCBI lineage: Eukaryota > Metazoa > Chordata > Actinopteri > Lutjaniformes > Lutjanidae > Lutjanus > Lutjanus argentimaculatus. The sequence goes on from JAWZSL010000001.1 coordinate 48,820,059, forward strand.
GAAGTTTTGGGAGATTGCCACTGTGCATCAGTGTCATACATTTATTATTTTATTCTTAATATTTTTTAGGTGCTTTTATGCCTTTAATGTACAGGACAGGACAGCTGAAGTAAGGACAAAGGAAGATGCAGATGGGAGTCGAACCCACGGCCACTGCAGAGGGCTCACAGCCTCCGTATGAGGGGCCAACGCTCTACCAACTGAGCTATCATGCCACCGTAACGTACATTCATATGCACCCTGATTCTCCTCTCTTACTCTGAATATGACAATAACTATATGAATTTGATGTAAACAGCATATTCTCTTTGGATGATTCTAATTAGACCTTATTCCAAATATAGCATGCTGTGATTAAGACATGTTGGAATATACCCATATTATTCAGATTTTAGGATCGTTCTTTGGACATGTATACAGTGCATTCAGCATATGTGTCTTAATAAGGTTTTTTACTGCAGTTTGCAGCACAAACTCTGTGCGTTACCAAAAAAAAACATCTAGCGAACAGTTTGTAAGGCTGGGGTAGAGTTGCATGCACAAAAGAAAAGTCCACACCTACTTTTAGACTTTATGAAAGACTTTGATATCAACAGGTTTTTGGATATGTGCAAACATAAAGAAGTTAATATGTAATGGGACAATTTGTTACATTAACCAGAGTATGCATGGCTGCATGTAAACAGGGATATTAGTGGATTATTAATTTTCATTGGCCATGTAAAAAGCTTAGGAGGAATATTATCTTTTTTGGAATAAAGGCAAAAATTGTGCATACAACGGTACACTGGTTGTGGTTTTATGGTTAGAAATCTCAATCTTCAGCTTTCTTTCTCTTTGACCAACATAGATTTTCAAGCATGTTTGACTTTGAGGTTGATTTGAATGATACTAGCAGGGCTGCATACTTAAATTTGTGCATTTTGACACTGGGCTGACCAGTCTCAAGGGGAAGAGAGAGACTAAGTACAGCCTAAATGCCTGCTAACCCTGAGAGATGTCTCAACTCCCCTTCAAGTCAAATTACCCAAGGTGTCTTGCTGCATAAAGCGTCCTCCGTATACCTCGATCTGAAGCGCCGGTTATTTTTCCTGCTCTGAGCGTTGGTCTACCTCACCTTCCCCGCCACATTGGATTTAGGGGTGTCTTTATATAACACACATGCCTGCGCGTGAGTCACGATAATACGAGAGGCTCAGATGGTAAAGGAGTCCCAACCGGTGCCCAAAAGACGTGTCACTAGTAATACCTCCCCCCCAGACCTGAGGTGTCTCCTTTCGTTGTGCTGTGGGCCTCTGTGATCCGTGTGGAAGGGCGGCTTGCCAGGGCCCAGGCATGCCGTTAGCAGCTCACTAACATAGCATTAGCTCCACGGTCATCTCAGTGGGCCTGTGCTGTCTCAAATGTTTCCTCACGCTCGGCTACACACACCTTCTGTGGCTCCACACCGCTTGTTAGCCGGCGACCCCCTCTGTCATAAGACCACCCTCCCTTTCTCCCCTTCCCCCTGACCGTGTCTCCTCCTAGGCCTTTATTCTCCCACCCTCTTTTTCTTCTCTTCCTCCCCTCTCACTCACTCCATCCACTCTGTCGAGGCCTCGGCAGAATTAATAAGACGTGAACTGTAATTTATATTAAACTAGAGAAAAACTTGAAATAATATGTTCTTTATTTGACAGTACTAGACCCTTTATTAGACTCTCATCAGACTTTCTTGGATGGTAATTAGAGACACATTACAACAGAACTGTACTGTAAACTAAAATGAAATCACATATCTGCTACTTGAGACTCACGTTCTCTGGCTGGAGAGTATCCAAATGCAATGCATATTTATTTTTGATCAAATCACATTATTTGACTACAGTATTACAATAAGTCTCTGATTTCACTTTGGTTTACAGTACAGTTTTGTTGTAATGCATCACAAATGACCCTTTTAAGAAAGTCTACACTTTAGTTTACAGTACAGTTGTGTTGTAACGTGTCATAAATCACCCTCTAAAAGTCTAACAATGGGAAACAATACACTTTAGTTTACAGTACAGCTGTGTTGTACTGCATCCCAAATTATCCTCTAATAAAGTCCAATAAGAGTCCAATGGTGGGGGAAAAAACGCTTTAGTTTACAATACAGTTCTGCTGTAACAGGTCCCAAGTAATCCCCCAGTGAAATCTGATAAGGGTCTAACTATAAGGGAATAATACACTTTAGTTTACAGTACAGTTATGGTGTAATGTGTCAAAAATGACCCTCTAAGAAAGTCTAACAATAGGAAATAACACACTTTAGTTTACAGTACAGTTGTGTTGTAGTGCATCCCAAATTACCCTCTAATAAAGTTCAATAAGAGTCCAACGGTGGGAAAAAAAAATACACTTTAGTTTACGGTACAGTTCTGCTGTAATGTGTCCCAAATAATCCTCAAGTTAAGTCTAATAAGGGCCTAACAGTAAGAAATAATACACTTTAGTTTACAGTACAGTTCTGTTGTAATGTGTCACAAAAGGCCCTCTAAGAAAGTCTAACAGTGGGAGAAAAAACATTTTATTTTCCAGTACAGTTGTGTTGTAGTGCATCCCAAATTACCCTCTAATAAAGTCCAATAAGAGTCAAACGGTGGGAAAAAATACACTTTAGTTTACAGTACGGTTCTGTTGATAATGTGCCCCAAATGACCCTGTAAGAAAGTCTAATAAGGGTCTCACAGTGGGAAATAAAACACTTTAGTTTACAGTACAGTTCTGTTGTAATGTGTCTCTATTTACTCATTGGTGTACTGTAAAATTAAGTGTGACCAAACATCTCCTGGTTGCAGCTCAGGGGCAGAGGCGTTTGAGTATCCTGCTAAGAAAAGCGAGATAAGGAAAAATAGCAGCGTGGGTGCCATCAGATCACTTGCCTCTCTCCTTGTGTTTGGGGTAGTGGGGTTGCCGTGGGCGACCTGGAGGGGAATGTGATGCTTGTTAAGGAGACGTTCCTGGGAATGCCGCTTGAACGCCGCGCTGGGAGCGAGAATCTACCCGCTAATCTGTCTGTTCCTCCGAGGCGCAAGTCTTCCTGGCGATGGGATGCATTCTGTTACCACACACACAACACACACACATGCACACACAGCCCAAGTTACAGCAGTCCCAGCCAGACGACATCTCCCTCACCCTCAGGGGGAGAGAGCAAAGGAGGAGGTTCAGAGGGAGAGGGGAGGGACGGGGTGGGAGGCTGGGGAAAAAGGGGAAGCAGATTAGGGAGGTAGATGACATCTCACACATCCTGACAGGGGGGCATTAGGCAGAAACGAGGGGGAGGATGGAGGTGAAGGGGAGAAGGGTGGGGGGCAGATGAGATTTGGGAAACAGGGAACCAGGTGGGAGGATAACTTTGATGTTGCTGGGGAGGTGAAGATGATGAGTGATGGGTGAGAAAGACGAGGAGAGCTCGTTTTAGGAAGCAGTGAGCAGAGGCCTCAGAGTCAGCCGGACTTCATGATATCGTGGTGTCTACGGTAACGGGAAGGGGCTGACAGGGGGTGAAGGGTGGGGTTAGCGGGGCGTAGAGCAGTGTTCTTGAGGGAGTGCGGAGGATCCTTGGAGTCCTGGCACCTTATGGCATGGCCTGCAGTCAAACAGATGCTGCAGGCCTTGCCAGCCTTGAGCAGGGCACAGATGAGACCATTTAGAAGCAAAGGAGGGACGTGCCTTGTCTTACCGAGCAGTGCAGGACCATGTGTGTGTGTGTGTGTGTGTGGACCTGTCTCTCAAAGAAAACAGAGCGTGAGTTGTTTGTTTAAGTTATGCTAATGCACATCAGTTGTCTTCAGTTGGTTGTACATTCAGTGGGTTCAGACCATGATGCCCTGGCAGCCAGCTGCTAACAGGAAGTTGTGTTTCTCACAGGTTCTGATTCAGGTACACATTTAACAAACTTTGTGTTTATTCTGTTAAAACTGAGACAGTGTGTGTAGCTAACATTAGCAGTTGGTATGTGTAGCTAACATTAGCAGTTGGTATGTGTAGCTAACATTAGCAGTTGGTGTGTGTAGCTAACATTAGCAGATGGTGTGTGTAGCTAGGTCTCTGTTGCTTTGTTTAAGTGTCGTCCACACCAAGAGTGTTACCAATAGTTACCAAAAACTATACTGATACTGTTTTGTTGAGATCACTTTCTTTTCTTCTTTAGATAAACTTGAATCTTTGAGTGAGAAATTCCCAAAAATTGGATATAAAAAATGACTGAGTAAACTCAACTCAGTTTGGGAAACACGGGACCAAACTATGTCCAACAACAAGAATACACAATGCTGTGGGGTCTGTCTTCTGTTATCTGTGTAGCATATTGCCCAGACAGGCTTATAAGGCTTCAAAACATCAGGTAAACTGTATGTGAGTAATATTCAGTCTAGTATGACAAATTTTCCAAACTTTACAAATAAAATTAGCCTATACTTTTCCACTCAGCCCAACTTTTTGCCGAGTACTCAGAGCACGAGCTGAGACATCTCGGAGCTCGCCCATGAGCTAACCAAAGCATTAGAATTTTAATCGGGCCGAAAAGTTGAGCCTGAAAAGGCCCAAGCCTGACAAAATTCTGTCAGAACCCAACCCAAACCCCTCCCTCATTAGCATATTTCAGCCTGAACCCGATTACAGCCCAACATTTTTCCTTAACTAACTTCCCTCTATGTATCAAACAGTAGGAGTTGGCAGTGACAAGGACAGTACATGGGGGGAATTTGAATCGGCAATGACAAAATTAGAGAGAGAAATGAAAAAAGAAAAAAAAAAGAAACCCAACATAAGTCCATGAAATATGTGAGAAATACGGCCTGACCCAACCCAAACTCGTTGGGTCCCATTGGGTTCGGGCACAGATCTCAAGCTCTATGAAGCATGCACTGTGACGTTCTGCAGAACCATGCCCATCTGCAACAAATACCAAATTATTAGGGATTTTACAAACATTTTAGTGAATACAGTCTACTTTTGAGACTCCTAATCTCTAAATCTCAGTTTTCTTTCAACAAAACTAAATATTTTCACATAAACATGTAATGAAAACAGCAAAAATGGGGAAAATAAAGGGTCGCAGTGACCATTGGTGTCAGCAATTGTAGGGGTTCCATTACGTTCCCGCCTCTCTTCACAAATCACACCTGCATGTTTAAGGATAGTTTAGAGAAAAAAAAATAATCTGCTGTATCTTTACTTGAGAATCTGCGCCTCTGTTTTGGAAAACTACTGACTCTAGTGGGTGGAAGCATGAAGTAAGTGGAAGAAGAGCAGCACCGACTCTCTCCTCGCTGTCTATTCTCTCTCCTCCATCTCTATTTTTTCAAGTGTAAGTGATAATATCCTCCCTTTTTCTACCTCTCACCGGCTTGAGTGATTTGCTAAGGCGGTGTGTCCATGTGTGTGTACGTGTACATGTGTGTGTGTGCGTCTCACATTAGCCTTTTTCCATTAAAGCAATTTCGCCGCCCATTGTATTCCTGAAGAGGACCTGGGAAGTCACTAATGGTGCCTTGCGTCCACACTTGCGCGCTCGCACACACACCCGCCGCACATGCACCCAGCAGAACATCTCTCAGCGCGTGCTATCATCACCTGTCGCCTGATTGCTGTAAAACACACACATTAGCATAGAATGAGACACATTATCACTCCTGATTATGGGACGCTAAGAGGTTTCACAGAAAAAAAAAGACCTCGCACCTTTTCTCCACAATGCCTGCTGCTAGTGAGATAAATGCATGTTGTCCAACATCTCTGACGCTACCGAAACAGCCTGAAGACTCTGCTGATGGATTTAATGGCCTCTTGTTGTCCATGTTCATAACTGCTCAGATTTGTCATGTCAATACTAATTTTTTAAATTCAGATGGCGCCCTGATCCCGCTACCATCAAAACATGTACTTTGTATGTTTCCGGCTGTTTTGAAAGAAGAGTGAAAAGCGCCCGGCTGGTGGTGATTTCAATAGATTATTATCTATTTTAGCCAGAACAAATCTAAGTAGGAACACACACACACAACACACAGAGGGTTGGGAGGGTTACTTTGAAAATGTAATATGATACAAGTGCTAATTATCTGTTAAAAAAATGTAGTCAGTAAACTAATAGAAGTATCACAATGTTTAAGTAATGTAACTTGATTACTTTCTGTTGCTTTTGAATGACCTCAATAGCAAATATGGTCAAATAGTTTAGCCTAATACAATGTTTTATGTTTGTTGTTGTAATTGTTTGTTCTGTTCCTTCCTTTGTTATGTGTGAATACACATTTAGATTTTGTAGCATATTTAAATCTACTACACACTCAAACTTTAAGTAAACTGACAGAAACATATTCTATTTTTACTGACACACCACCAGCATCACCGCCTACAGTTCAAAAATTGAATTTTTCAGTACTGATAGTATTGACAGGTTAGCGATTCGCGATTTCTGTGGAGGTAACATTAGTATTTGTTGGTCGGTGTAGCTAATGTTAGTATTTGTTGTTCTGTGTAACATTTGTGGTTTGTCTGTGTAGCCAACGTTAGCTGTTGGTCTGTGTAGCTAACGTTAGTGGGTGTTGGTTTGTGTAATGTTAGCTGTTGGTCTGTGTGCCTAAAATTATCAGTTAGTGTGTATAGCTAATCTTAGCAGTTGGTGTGTGTAACTAACGTTAGAAGTTAGTCTGTGTAGCTAAAGTTAGTGTTGGTCTGTGTAGCTAATGTTAGCGGTTAACATAGCGGTTGACGCTATGTTAGCGTTGTCTGTATAGCTAATATTAGCTGTTGTCTGTGTAGGTAATATTAGCAGTTGGTGTGTATATCTAACAATAACAGTTGATGTGTGCAGCTAAAGTTAGCAGTTGGTCTGTGTAGTTAATGTTAGCTGTTGGTGTATGTAGCTTACATTAGTGGTTTGTTTGTGTAGCTAATGTTAGTGGCTAGTCCGTGTAGCTATGTTAGCTGTTCGTCTGTGTAGCTAACATTACCAGTTGGTCTGTGTAGCTAACATTAGCAGTTGGTCTGACCTATAAATGTTTCTTTAAATTAGGTGTTGAGTTCTTGGATGATGACAGTATTTTCACAGCTGATGACAGAACTGTCACTGTTCTGTGATCTTGTTCCTCTTTTTCTGATTTAAAAAACAAAATAATATTGAAATTTTACACCCAGTGAAGCATTTTTTCACTAGAGGCCATGATAATAAACTGACTGTAAGATTAGCTGGTTTTACTGAGACCGGAATGATACTGTGAGACTCATGAAGTGTTGTAGAGGATGCACAAAGTGCATAGTTGTATATTGTTCTTTATTTTAAAATCTATTTTAAATAAGTAATCCCCTAATAATTCCCCTTTTTACTAAATGTATCTGTAATCTGATTATGTCTTTTCTGTAACTGTACTGGAATACAGTTACCTTTTTTGTATCCTAATCAATTAATCCTGTTACATGTAATCATCACTCCCCAAGCCTGCACACATACACACACAAACACACACTGTATCCGCCATGACAGAGGTGACATTGCATGGTTAGCAGGTGGCCTCTCTTCCCTGTCTTGATGAGTACAGGAAGTGTTGGCCATGTACAGCGGAGGCAGAGGACACTTGTTTGAGTCAAAGGTCGTCCCACTCTTCTTTTAGCACTGTTTTCTTAAGTCTGGGGTCCCTGATGAGGTCCCGCCACTGTTGAAAGGCCTCACTCGTCTCAGGGGTGGAGGAGGAACAGGAGGAAGGAGGGACACTGTCATTGATGAGTTTTAACTATTTTCTTTTAGCCTTTCTGGGGCTTTTTCACCAGCATCCTGGAAACGGAGGAAAGGCTGTGTCTGGATCCCCATATAGCCTGGCAGGGTCACAAGGTGATGGGTGGAAGAGACTTCAGGCTAAGATGGGAATTCCCTGATAGTTGGGTTCAGTTAATGGTGTGTTGTGAAAACTGTAGACTTTAACGGTTGACTTTTTAACGGGAACAATGATGGCTTGTTGCCTTTGTCAGTAACGTTTGCTTTTTTGCTTTGTCATACACCTTTCTTTTGATTTGATTTGGTTTGACTCAGTGTATTAGCCTAGCACAGCTTGAAAATGTGTAGTTAACTGATCACTGCTGGTTCCCTGTTATTTTGTTATCTAAAAGCTTTTATTATTAAGCCACGAAAATAAGGAAATTTTGTGTTTTGAACAGCAGTAATTTAACATGACTCCTATACAACTGAAAGCAAAGATGAAACAGTTAAATAAAGCACATAACTGAAAGTACAAACAGCGACACAGGAGAGAAACTAAACTTCAGACCGCAGAGATTCAGTTAGAAGCTACAAAAATACTGAGAGCTGAACACACAGACACTTTTAAAAACGTCTTTCTCTCTGTTTTCCTGCACACAGATTTGCTGAGTCTCAGCTTTCCAGCATACAGCTGAAAAAAAAACAGAAAGGCGAACTCTACTGTCAGTGGGAAAAGGGTTAATCGGCTATCTTAGCGGGTTTAGCCACATTTTAAAAATCTTCATATATGTGCTAATTTTAGTGTAAAATGGTATTAGATTGTGTAATTGTGTGACTTCTGTGTAATAAAGTGTTTCTGATTCACCAAAGTGAAAACCAACTCATATATACTCAACCCATACTGCCTGCTGCTTCTCCAAACTGGGGGCATGTCAAACATCATCTCCTGTAGGTAAAACACTGACTATGGATAAGTACCTCATACAACCCCACTTCAAAAAAATCTATGAACTATACCTTTAAGGTTGACAAAAGCGTTGCATTCGCTGCAGGAAGTCCACTTTTTGGAGAGAGAGATCAGGAAGAATAACTGCAGCTAAGATTTTGAGGTTTTTGCGAGTTAAAACTGAATAATTTAATAATTATTTAAATGTTAATAATTTAAAGAGTAACTGCTGGGACGGACGATTTTAGCGATTTTTAAAAAGCAACAGAGAAAGTGAAAGAGTGTGAGTTCAGATTTCCTTGGCACTTAGTAGCTTCGTTTGCCCACCTGTCACCCAACACACACAACACACACACACACACACACACACACACACACACACACATACAGAGGTCTGTGATAATGACATAATTGTCCCGGAGCACACAGCCATGCAAATAGGGAAGATGGCTTGTGTTGCCATCCGTAGGTCTCTGCCATCTATTTCCATTATTCTAATGCACTGCTACTGATGACCTGCTCTCACACAATTAACAGTCAGCGAGGGAGAGAGGCTGAAGCAGACACAGAGAGAGGGAGAGAGAGAATGTGTGGTATTTGAGAAAAGCATTTTTCTGCCCTCATCTTTCTACCCTGATCTCCTGGCCTGTTTTTTTTTTTTTTTTAAATGGCGTACCAGCTGTAACATATGGTAAGTTTCCCTCTCTCGTTTTTTGTTTGACTTTTGTCTCATCTCCTCATCCATCCCTGGAGGCAGCGCTGGAGTTGGATGAACTTAGAAAAAAAGAATTCATCACTTTTCTGTCCACACTTTCCATGTTATTCTCTCCTCCATATTATTTTCTGTCTCTTCTTGCCCCCTTATTTTCTGTGATGTGTGTGTGTGTGTGTTTGTGTGTGTGTGTGTGTGTGTGTGATCTTGGGAGAATGGGCTGTTGATTCTGGTCTGTTCCTTGGCTCCCCGTCTCATGGTCTTGGCCCAGGTCTGATCTCCGCGATTGGATCGGGGGGCTTTTGTGGTGGCTGATGGGACAGAATTAAGCCAAGTGGCACACACTGAGCACGCTCCATGGCGGGCAGATGGACGGAAAGTGAAAGAGCTGTGATTTCTCATTGTGTCCCGCCGTCTTTTGGGGTGTGTGTGATACCCCCAGAGCACATCCTCCATCCAAGAGCTCTATTCTTCAATCAGTGGCCACCGCTTCCTGGGTCCAGAGACACGCCTCTCCAAGATTTCATCTCTGTATCAGACCACAACTGGGTTGTAAGCAGCTTACAGAAGAATAATGCAGGGCAAGATACAGCAGCTCAGTCTTTGTTTAAGGCCCTGTCAAAAGTGTGCAATACACTGTCTTTTTCATACTCTTTGAAAGTACTTTTTTTTTCATCCTAAAATCAAAAATTCATATTTTTCCTCTTTCTTGTAGGGCTATTTATCCATCCAGACTGTTTTAGTGTGAGTTGCCAAGTTTGGGAGCTATCAGCCATAGGGTTGAGTCCTACGCAGCATATATTTATATAAATTCACAGGTCCGGGTACAGACACAGGTAAAAATAAGATAAGATATAAGATTTTATTAGTCCTACAACAGGGTAATTTTCAGTGTTTCAGCAGCAAAGTGGATAGCAAAAATATAAAGAAGCATCACTAAAAATATAAAAATATAATATTTATATATATAAAAAATAACTAATTTGGGGCAAGCTGCGGGTAAGAACCAAAATATAACAATAATGTGTTTTTTTGTTGGAAAAATCAGAAATGAAAATGACTGTGCAGTATTTTTGTCTAATCAGCCACCACGATTTTATTGGAAAGCCTATAGCACAACCTTTGACCCCACATCCAAACAAACAATGGGACGTCACTGTCTGATGACCATTAACTGTAAATAAATCTTTACGTCTATTATCTGGCTGCTATCTAACAAGGATGACATAAAGGCAAAAATAGCCAGTGGAGAACATCAAATTGTGGACAACACATCATCAAAGGCCAAGTTGGACATTTGGGAGAAATTTGGTGTGATCACAGATTGTGAAAATGACTGTCAGAGGCTTCGCTACTTGTATAAAGCGTAAAAAAGTATTAGCTTTTGTTAGCCGCAAGCTAGGAACATCCACAGCTGCAGGGGCTCAGGTGCTGCACTAATTGAGAGCATGAGTGAGTGACTGTGTATCACAGGTCGGGTTGGGTCCGGATTTGACTTGGAGATAATCGTGGATAACAGGTCGGGTCTGGAACTCAGCTTTGTGGACGTGGGCGGGTGTAAAAGTGGGCCTGTGCAAATACATTTGAAAAACTCAACACCAGTGTCTCTTTCCAGAAATCACGACCTGGTTATTCAAGTTAAGCAACAGACCTTGATGAGAACAGTTTTATGTAGGAACTATTTTATTTCTACCGAATTACATCCGCCAACCGTGACTGCTTGATTCCACCAGGCATGTCTGTGACCACGGCCATTGGAGACAGTGCTTGTGATTCCACCAGAAGCACTGCAGCGCGTCCCAGAAGCGGTTTTGATGGACGCAGCATGGAGCTGCACAAACAGATCGGGCAGGGCAGGAAGTCAGTCACAGGAACAGCTTAGAGCTCGTGGTCTACAGACCAAATGCATCCTGGCACCTAATTTTATGTGCCCTAAAGAGGGTGCAAAGAATATAATTTGCGCAATACAAGTTTAATCTCTGTTACGGAAGTACAGTGTCCATAAACTCATTTACTGTCCCAGAATGCATCCTGATTTTGTTATCTGGGTACTGAAGGCATCCGCTAAATGTTAGTATATGCAAAACATCAATATCACATCGTTGTTCCCAGCAGTGGTACTCTAGTCGAGTGGTTGTATAGTAGCAGCCAAGCAAACGACCGTCATTTAATTTTTAAGCAAATATACTTTTTTGATTTGAAACCCTCTTGGAGGCTGGACAAGGTGAAACAACCTGAAACCTTACTACCTGCATACTGTTAATTTATATAGGCGTAGTCTTATATTTACAAATTTCAAAATAAAAGACCCCGTGCAGACTCCCGATCATACAAATGAAGATAAAGATAACCAAATCAGCATAATCAGGGTGGCAAAATGCTCCACTTCTGAAATGTGAAACTGTGTGAAGTACGGATCATATTGATGATGCAACTTGCCCATTGGAATTAAGGTGTAACACCACACAGAAGAAAGCGTGCATCTACTCATGGATGAGAGGCTTGTGCTCATGACAGCGCTGGACGCAGGTTTTTCTCTCTGTTTGTCATTATTTGTGATCTACTCTTAATCCCACTATGATCCCAAAACACATAGGAAGCAGAGTGAAGGAATGAACGATGGATTAAACTTCACCACGTGTTTTCAAGGAATGCATACAAACAAACCACAAGGATCCAGTACAGCCGAGTTCCTTCTCTCACTTTACCCACAACTCAGTGGAGCATGTGTTTGACTATTTCTATTAAAATTCATCTTGTGCTGTCGACTCTGATACGTGGTTTGATTTTGTCATTTTAACTTTTGTATTGTCTTTCGTGCTGTCTACTGCTGTGTTGCAAAACAGTTTCACTCTGAGATCATAATAAAATTGAAGTTGGCTGAGCTGTAAACTCTCATCCATAAGTAGACGCATGCTTTCTTCTGCTTCTATCTTGAGTAACCGGGTCACGATTTTTATAAAAGAGACATTGCTCTTGAGTTTTTCAAATGTTTTTTTATTTTATTTTATATTTTGACTGCTTTGAAGTATTGCAAACTGAGTGCCATCTCAAGGAAAAATATATATCTTTGATTTTGGGGTGCACTGTTTCTTTAATCAGAGGCATTTGCAGCCATGCTTGTCATTACATACTTTTTTTTTTTCAGAAAATGATACACGGCAGATAATTTTAAAATATGGTGTTGTTATTTAAATTAAGTCTCTGGATCAGTGCACTTGCAGTTCTGTCCAGCTGTTGACAATGAGCTCGTATGCTCAAGAGATTTGGGAAGTAAACAGATGCCCAAAATGTCTGTTTAAACATATTCTAAAACCGATTAAAAAGATATAAAGGGGTTAAATGACTGAGGCGGTAAAAGTTCCCACAGATCATATTTAACCTCTTACCTTTGGAGCCCAACCCCTGAAGCTTAGCCTCAATGGGATTTACACCAAAGAGTGTGTGTAATAGTTATTTGACCCACTGCTTCTCTGTGCATACGTATGTGAGAGTGTGTTTGGGTGAATGTGACGATTACAGCAGATTACTTACACCCATGTAAAAACAGGAATTAGTTCCCAATAAGAAGTGCTTACAGGGCCTAAAAACGTCAAAGATAATCATTAGGCCAAGGGGAGCATCACTCATTGCATCACGCAAACACCCACTCTCACATTACACGTTAAAAAGGAGTAAATACCCCGCCTTTCTCCATCCCCTCCACCCCTCCCAAAACTCACAAACTAAGCAGGCGGTGGCGGTGCTTAACCGCTCCTCTGATCTGGACATTAGCGAGCGGGCTTTGGAGTTTTATTTTAAGGGGGGAAATCGTGTGAAAGGGCCCAAAAAGCCTCGCCAGGAAGGGTGGACGAAACGCTTTCCATCCGCCCCATCCTCTGTCGAGGACTGATTCAGGCAGAACCTTTTGTCTCCTGTTCTGAGGGCTGAGAAAGAGAGACCATAGGAGATAACAGTGGCAACATGGCGTCCCCAGTAAGGGTTGAGTGATCTACTTAGAAGGGCCATGGCAGGCCTGGCCAGCAGAAGCCAGATAGATGCCTGAGCAGGCTGGCCGAGGACCAGACACCCCTTTAAATCTGCTACTATGGCTAATCTCTAATCTGGAGATTTACTATATCTGTTCCCCTCTCCCTCTGTTTCTCTTTTTCTCTCTGTTTCTACTTCTCCATGTCTATAAATGGAGCAATCTGTGAGTATTTCAAAAATGCATTTATCCCCAAAATGTGTTATTAAAGACTGTCTAATTCCCTGCACATCCCTCAACTACCCCCCACCTCCCCCTTTACCAAGCACACACACAAACACACACTCAACATTTTTTGCAGATGGCCACATAATGCACAATCAGCCAAACAAGACGGCTGATTTTAGGGTGGAATGTTGGACTCCCTCTCCCTTGGAGGGCATCCTTGGTGGACACTGCTAGCTAGAAGCCATTTAGATGTTAGCTGTATGCAGCGAGCCAGCACCAGTCACAACCAATCCTGAATCTTCCCTTAACTGGACCGAGCTCCGGTCCAAAAACTGGAGCGAGGAGGAGCTTGCCTGCCGGAAACAATGTGTTGAGATTGCAGAAAGACGTGCTGGGTGCCATGCATATATCAGGTGATTACTTTACACATCTTGCAACAAATAAAACCCTAAAAAGGACGTCTTTGCAAAGGTCTTGCTCACGATCTTTTGATCTTTCAAGGGTTCAATGTGTAAGATTATTGAGGATTTATTGGCAGAATATGGCAGAAATGGAATGTAGTACGACATTTATTTGCACCTGGGATGAAATAGCCAGTGTGGCTATTTGCACCCAAAGTGGTATAACCAATGTAGTTATTTATGCCCACATGTGTATAGCCTAGCATGGCAGAGACAAGCCTCCAACTGTCTGTAGCCAATGTGGCTATTTGCACCCAGGGTGGAAGAGCTAATGTGGCTATTTGCACCTGTGGTGGTATGTGCCAACTTGGCTATTTACACCCAGGCGTCTGTAGCCAACAATGCTATTTGCACCCGGAGTGTACTGCTACTGTTTACACCCACATGGCAAAGACAAGCCATGATCGTTTCCTAAACCTGACTAAACAGTTTTGCATACATCAGGTGATTACCTCACACATCTTGCAACAATTAAAACTCTAAAATGGCCTTGTTACCAATCTTTCGGTCTTTTAAAGGTCCAGTGTGTAAGATTTATAGGGATTTTCTTGGCTGAATATGGCGGAAGTGGAATATAATATGGCAGACACTAATTGCACTCTGGATGGAATAACCAATGTGACTATTTACACCTGAAGTGGAATAGCCAATGTTGCTATTTGCATTTGGGGTGGAATAGCTAGTGTGGCTATTTGCACCCTACTATATACATAAATACAGGCTATATACACCCAGGTGGAATAGCCACTGTGGCAATTTACACTTGGGCGTATGTAGCCTATCATGCCAGAGACAAGCACCCAGTTGTCTGTAGCCAATGATGCATACATCAGGTTACCTTACCTTGCACAACTTGCAACAAATAATGGGATGGAATAGCCAATGTGACTATTTGCACCCAGGGTGGAATAGCCAATGTGGCTTTTTAGACACGGTTGTGTATAGCCTAGCATGGCAGAGACAATCACCCAAGTGTCCATTGCTGATAATGCTATTTGCACCTGAGGTGTAAGTAGCCAGTATGGCTATTTACACCCACATGACAAACCATGTTTTTTTTCTAAATAAATATAGTATAATAAAAGTATAAGACATCTAAGTCTGAATGTTAAGTTACAGAGAATTTGTTGCTGTTTATAGTTAAACTCAAGGGGCCATGTGTAAATAACCAAATGCCTCTTATTACTAGGGTGCAAGTAGACACTCTGATATAATATAATATTCATGAGCATGTTTTAATTCACGCATAATGACCCGAAAGTAAGAATTATTGTGTTTTCATTGCCTTTAATAGCCATTAGCTATTAGGCATTAATATCTACAGAGGACGCAGGTCTTCTTCCATTGAGTCCGCCATGTTGCACCGCCATGTTTCTACTGTAGCCCACAACAGATAAGCCAAACACTGGCTGTAAATACGGCCTTTTGTGTTTTGAGAGAGTTTCACGGCCACTGTGGGTTCTCCCACACACCTGGAAAGCAAGAGTGAAACGAGGTGTTTGCAATCTGCAACCTTATCGCTGGACACCACTAAGTTTCACACACTGGTTCTTTAATGGATGTTGCAGTCATGTGGTTGGTTTTGAAAGATGGTTTCCTCAGCTGCCAACAACAGCACCTTTCCCCCTCAAGCACTCAACACATGGCAGTCTTGAAACTTGCATGATGAAGACATGATGTGTCATAATAATTAGGAGCTGGACAAAGGATCTGCTGTTTAGCATGGAAATTTATGCAGTCCCCTGTGTTTTCTATGAAACAAAATTCTGGCATTTTCCTCTTTTATTTTTTTGTCCTCCCAGCCCGGATTCGTTCAATTCATTGTCACCGTGCCTCCATCTAGGATAGGTGAATGTTCACTGACACTAATGTGGCGCAGGTCAAGAGAGGAAGGGTCCCACCTAATGTGCATCTTCTTCCCTGCTCTTCTCTTTGCCACCGCCAAAAAACAATACTTCCCTCCTCCCTCGCTCCCGCTTCCCCATACTTAGGCCCTCGCAGCAATTATGCCCAATCACAGGGCCTCAATAGGAAGCAACCAGGGCTTGTTTGTGCCTCTGCGGTCATTAAGAGGGGGGCGAAGAAAGGAATTAATGACTTAATTGAGGAGGAGAGAAAAGGGGGAAATCACACAGACTCTGGGAGCGGAGGGGAGAGTATGAATGGGGCGCCTGGAACGCTCCTGGAGCAGGGGATTGTGGGATTGCTGAAGTGTGTCAAGATTTTGGTCGTCCTCCAGAGCAGATGGCGGCTTGTCGTTCGCATACCATCTATTCTCCTCTTTGTCAACCCAGAACGGCTTCTTTTGTTCCTCCCCATTGCTTTGCTGCAAAAGTTCATGGGTGGAGGGAAGAAAAAAAAGAGAAAAACAACACAACAAAACTGAAACATCGGTCCAGTTTGCTCCAGATTAACAGTCTCAACGTCTCTCTCTGTCTCTCTCTCCCTTTCCTAAAGTTTTTGACCAAATCAGAAAGGATGCTGTGTCTAAAGTGTTGGTGTGCCAGCCTTGGCACATTGCTATTCATTCCTCTCTAATGTGGCAGGGTCCCCTCACTGCCAAGCCTCCGCTCCTGCTCCACAGACTCCTGATTACTGTGGATAAACACGCAGGAGGAGATCCCCCTCCTCTCCTCCATCCACACCAACTGAGACTTGAGAGATACGCTACCTCCAGGAAATTCTGGCTCGCCTCGCTCTCGCAATTTCTCTTCCCATCCAAGATTTCAAACCGATAAAGTAATCAGGGAGGAAACTGAAAAACAGCTTGCTGACTATTCAACACTTGCCACACCTCTGAAATTTTCCCTCTTTGATTGTTGCATGAAAAAATGTGAAGCGAGGGCGGACGTAGCACCGTTAAGCCCCAGGGTCGACAGAGCTGATGATAGCAAGCTGAGGTGCTTTTAACAGTTTCCTTTTTTCTTTTTTATTTCATGTGTCCTGATTCCTGGAAGCATTCCTTCTGTAAACAGCAACTGAAAAAACAACTGAGGCTTATTTGGAAAATGGCTAGCACCTTTGCAGTGCTGAATAATTAATGTATGCTAATGCTAACAATGTATTAGTTATTCAAATGTGATCCTTTTAGACAACAGCACTGTTTACCCCCTATTACTCCCTCTGATCGTCCACTCCAAAAGGGTGGCACATAAAGAGAAGAAAGCGGAGGAAGAGAGTAGAGATGAGTGTATGTGACACTAGCAGACACCAGCCAACACAACAAAGAAACACAGTGAGATTAGCATGACAGAGAATACTAGCGCTTCACACATTAATACACAACATGAACTATAGCCATAACCCTCAGGGGCCCGATGCAATATTCATCTCCTCTACCTCCTCCTTCAATCTTTCTCTTTTCACACCTCTCTGTCATTTCTTTTTTTTATTTCAGTCTTTTCTCTTCTTTGCTCGTCTCCTCTCCCTCTCTTTCCCACCCCTCTGCTCTTTCTCAGTAGACGTCTGAAGGGCCCTTCAGCCCAGAGGAGATGGGGACTGGTCTTACCCGGGGCAGGGGCCACTGCGTGGCTCGGTAGGAGAGGAGAGGGCTCTCTGTCTGGAGGATGGAAGGATGGTTATGTGTCTGAATGTTGGGAGAGGAGGAGGGCCTCCCATTGATAGATTAAGGACCAGGTTGGCTGTACTTGAGAACTGTGGTTCTCTATCGCAGGAGGTGAGACTGGAGAGCCAGGTCACACATTAGCATGTGTTTTGTTTGCGGCTCGGCTGTCCCAGAGTCCGTTACTCAGTTGTATCACTAACAACCAGCGGGTGGAAGAGGAGGGTAAACCTGCCGTCTTGTTTGCTGAGCAGTATTTGCACAGCGTGTTAGGCTTATGTAAAGTATGTAAATCTTTCTAACACACATTTATACTACGCAGACAGGGGATTGGTTAAATGTTGCTGCCCCATTGCTACCGATAAATATACTGTAGGATGTTGAGCTTCGTCTCTGTTAACCCTTTTGTAGCCGAAAACCAGTACTAAGTAATATCTTTGGCCACATCCTTAGTGCCGGATTACATGCTGCATCATTTCCTGTGAATCCCTCGTGTTTAGGTAGGTAATATGGATGCAGCGTGGGAATGGCGGACCCCGCCACCACCAGTAAAGACGTTTATATTTCAACAAACTCTGAATTTTGTCAGTCAAATCGGATTTTCCCGTTCAGTACAAACATTAAACTCTTTATTCCTTTTTTTCCTTTAGACTCTCAAGCAACACTTTATTGAACTGCCACTGATTCAGCAAAACTTTCAGGGTGACAAAGACATTCGTGTAATACAGTAAACAAGATCTAATCTGTGCTTACTACACTAAAGACAGATTGAAAACGTGCGACAACATATTTTTCCAACACTAGATATCAAACAAAACCCAGAGACTATTTCATATTAAATGTACAATGTGTAAATGCTGCTGCTAGGGGGCTCTCTTACATAAAAAAATCAGATAAATAAAGAGAGTGAGACTTGTTTTCTTCTTTGTTATACAACTATCATAGCTGATGAAAATCTGGTCACTCAGGCAGGAATCACCTTCAGGAAATGAGGTAACGTATTAAAGTTGTATTCACATTACGTTTAGTCAGGTGCGCCAACTTCCTTCCTCGCTCTCTGATGTATCCTGTGTTTCCCCAGAAGTTAAAGTGACTAGCAACTAGCTAGCAACTGATAGTGGGAAACCATGTTACCTTGAATAAATTATGGATTTCTCTGTGTTTGAACATTGTTGGAAACATTTGGGATGATGTAAGTACACAGCTCAACAAAATATAAACATATGTCCTACAATTTTAGACATTTAAAGCAGAAATGCTACATATTATTGATTTAAGTTGCTGTGAGCTGTAAAGTCACCACTTCTAAACAGAAGGCAGAAGAAAACATCATCTCAGAGAAGCTGACCAGAGAAGGCCTCTCTTCCTCCAGACAGCTGCAGTGCTGCTACACGTCAGTGCTGTTCACAGCTGTCGGAGACAGTGTACGCATCTGTTTGGGAGTATATTCTGGCCTTCAGACTCACCTTGGGTCCAGTTCCACATCTACCTGTACCTGTTACAGACATCTTCACTGAGTGGACAGGATGCCTTGATGTAGTGAAAGATTACACTTGTGTATCACATGAGGTTTGTTGGTTCACCTGGTCTGTGATGGTTCTGAAAGTAGACACTTCACAAGCACAAGAGGAAACTGATCAATCTGATTCTATGCATAGAAATTAATGTACACAGTGTTCATAGATGCAGAGTTGATAAATTAGGTGCCTGGTTTATTACAACTTTGGTCTTATTTTTGTAGTTTTAGTCATAATTTCTACTGGTTATAACATTATACTCAGCAAAGTAAGTAAGTTGCTGAGACCTCCTAGATCAATTGACTTGAGTTGTGCAGTCTGATTATTGCTGACAGGATTGATAGTGTTGTACGACTTGAGACTGGTCTTGATCTCAAGGTCTTGGTCTCGAAGACTCAGGATTCAAGAACGGTCAAGACCACGGCTGCAGAGATATCACAAAATTGCCTGTGCATTATCAGATTTATTTGTTAACATCATTGATCGGATATAAAACTTCCTGCTTCGAATGCAACCAATACTTGACTCTTTTCTCATTTGACATTGTTGTTACTGTTACTGGCTGTCATCCCTAACAGCTGTCTCTCCCCGTCCAGTCATGTTCTTGGACTTGACTGGGTCTCAGCGCCTCAAAATCTTTAGGTCTTGATACACTCTGGTCTTGGTTGTGCCTTTGTTTTGGTTTAAGTTATCTTGACTACAACACTGAGGAATGATGGCAAAAAGATGCTTGTAAAAAAATCTGCATTTCCAGTCAAAAAATCACATCATTTTGACCTTTTACCCCTACTTCTCTGTTACTTGGACGGGTCAAACTTTCAAAATTAACATCAGCATTTCTTCTTCCAGCTGTTATATGTAATCAATATTCAAATTCTTTGAAAAAATCTGCACGAATGAGACACGCCTGGGTGGCTAAGGTTGTGTTGAGCGGTCACAATATCCTTTCAAGGGTCTTTAAAACATATTTTCATGCCAGCCCTCGTCTGTGAGCCGCTTTCATTTGTGAGTCAGCGGAGCCAAGACCGCCTGAAGCAAGCTCCTCAAGGTGATTCAGTCTGGGAATGTCTTTGAACCTCCCCGAAGCTACTCCTGCCGCACAAAAGATCAATGCGTCTGCGAAAAAATGCAAGCGCAGTCGAGTTTCATCCCCCCCCCCACCCCCAACCCCCCACCCCCCCTTCTCCTCATCAAAGATGGGCTTGAATTAGGTGCAATTAAGGTATTTCCACAGCCACCATAAAACAAAAACCACATGACAGGAGAGCCGTGGCTTCACCATTACCAATAATCGCCCACTAACTTCACACATTGTCACTCAGCAGCAACAAGGTCAAAGATGTGAAGCTGACCTGTTTTTTAAAAAACGCACATGCCAATCAGGACAACAGTAAAATCCCACTAAGGGGCTGCGAAACAAAGTCATTTAAACACTGAAAGCTATAGACCCCCTCCTCCGTTTCCCCTTCTGATAATGATATCAGTAATAGAGTCTTTTGTTTGATAATGAGAGCTGCTATTTCTGATAGGGAATAATAATACATGGCTATTACAGTTTCATCTGTTGGGATTGAATGAATAACAATGCTTTCGTGCAAAACCCAGCGCCACGCTAAAACACACAATCTGTACGTCTGTAATTGTAGGGTTGATGTTGAAGTGGCCGGCCACGTCGGTCAGGCGACACGGAGAGGAAAGCAAAGGTCCTTGGAGTTATTGTTACGGGGCGAAACAATGAAGTCGATTTGGAGTGTTAATCATACACTTTGGTCCAGCGATGAAAGTCCTGGCTGTGTTCACCCCCTGATGAGACTGTTTTGATGCTAATTGTACAGTGGAATAATAATTAAGTTAATGACATGGAGCTCTTTGCATGTGATTTAAGAGAACATGTTTGTGGTGCTGAGGAAGACTGGCACTCGTAATGAGTGACTCAGGGCTCGCTGTTTACAAAAGTTGGAGAGGTCAAGATCACAATTCACTGTAATAATTACAGTGTAAATCTTGCAGCTGGGACATTAAAGGTGATCTCAAAGTTTTAGCACAATTTGTACACTATGGAAGTCCATTTCTGCCAATATGATGAAAAAAAGAGCCCGTAAATCATTATAATGAGAAACTTTCTCAAAAAAACTACTTAGGATCTCAAAACAATGAGAAACTTTCTCATGATGATGAGTTAATATCTCAAAATAATGACTTAGTATCTCTTAAAATAAGAAGTTAAATAAGAGTAATATAAGAGTTGTATGTCAAAATAATGGGTTTGTTTCTTAATGTAATGAGACATTTCTCAAAATAATGAGAAAGTTTCTCAGATTAATGAGTTAGTTTCTCAAAATGATAAGTTTCTTAAAATAATAAGGTTTCTCAAAATAATGAGAGTTTCTTAAAATAATAACAAATAATGAATAATATTATTATATAATAATTATTATAATAATGAATAATAAAATAATACGTTGGTTTTTCAGAATTAGGAGTTAATCCATAATAGTATGTAATAATATTAATAATATGAATAATAATAATAATGAGTTGGTAATGAGTATTTCAAAATAATGAGAAAGTTTGTCACATTAATTAGTTTTTTCCAAATAATGAGGTAGTAATAGTGAGTTAGTATGTCAAAATAAACAGTATCTCAAAATAATGAGTCTCTTAAAATAATAACTTAGTAATGAGTTAGTTTCTCCAAATAATTAGAAACTTTATGTCAAAGCAAAGTGAAACAGTCTCATTATTTTGAAATACAAACTTTCTCATTATGACAACTTACAGGATCTTTTCTTTTTTTCCCACACTGGCAGAAATGGGCTTTCATTCTATACTGTAAGTAAGACAGTAAATTTAAATGCTCTAAAATTCTTGTTATACAACCAAGTTCCCTTTAAGAGTTGAAGCGCGACTGGTTTTCATATTTACGCTGCAACCTGTGAGAGTGAAAAACCCGAAAGACGAAAAACTCTGCAAACAAACTGACAACTTTCCGCTGCTGCTGCTGCTGCTGCTGCTGCGGCCGCCTGCCAACTTCAATGACTCCAGCTGCAACTGCCAAAACACTGATTCACAATCTGACAAAACTGGATGATGACAAAAAAGCACATTCTTAACTCAAAACACTGTGCCGATGCTTGAGATAGAATTTCTCTCCTTTGTGGGATGGATGATAATAGGTGAAAACAAAGAAGCGGGGTGTAAAATGCTTCAGCTGAGCGTGATTACAGCTGTGGCCATCATTAGGCAGCCTCTTTAATGTAATTGATGGAGTGGATTCTCATAGCAGACCTCAATAGACTGGGCAGGGTCTCCTCGTTTATTTGGACTCATCTGCATTTGGTCTGTGTGTGGGGTGTGTGTGTGTGTGTGTGTGTGTGTGTGTGTTGTGTTTATGTGTTTATGTGTGTATGTGCGCATGCAGGCATGAGGTAGAGCCAGAGTGTGCAATAATTACGACTTCACACTCTTCAGACACTTAGAGAAAAGAGCAAAACAAAGCGCAGTAATCAGTGTGTGTGTGTGTGTGTGTGTGTGTGTGTGTGCGTGTGTGTGGTTTGGTACATTCTAAGTGCAATTGTGCAAATGTGGTTTCAGTGTTTGTGCACACATGCATGGTGTGAATGTGTGTGCAGCTACCGTGCACAAGTGAGTCCCATAAGTGTGTGTGCATGTGTGTGTACGTGTGTGTGTGTGTGAGAGAGAGAGAGACTGTTTGCATTTGCTCAAGGATCCTGACCCTTCAGAAATGACACGTTTTCTCTATCTACCCCATCCTTTCCCCACACATTAGGTGCTTACAAAAGACAGAGCACTAATGCATCATCTAATTGGCCTAGGCTCCTGCCTCTGCCTCTCCCTCCATCACTCTATTAGCTCAGTAATTACCCATATGCCTCAGCGAGGCGGGCGTCCAGATAATGGCCGCCTCAAGGGCCCTTGAGCGCGGCAGAGAGGGGCCGCAGTCTGTCGCCGCGGGAACACAGCAAGCTCTCCAAACTATCCCAGCACCGCACTGGGAAAAACACAATGGGGAAGGAGTTTGGCAACTTCGTCTCCCTCCTCCCTCCCACTCTCCCCACCACCACCATCAGCCTCTCCCAAAAAAAAAGGAAAAAAAGTTATGAGTTGAGGGAGTGGAGATGCAAATTGGATGTTGTCTGTTTAGTTAATGTGCAGTCGAGTGTGTTTGTATGTGTGGATGAACTCCAGACTTTTACATTTCTTCAGAGGAGAGGTGGGGATTTTTTCACACCTGTCTGAAAGGGATAGTTCACCCCCAAATTAAAAATGGATATTTTTCTCCTGGTCTGTAGTGCTGTTGATCCCTCTAGATTTTTTTGGCATGAGTTGCAGAGTTTGGGAGATATCAGCTGTAGAGATCTCTGCCCTCTCTCCAATAAAATGGGACTAGATGGCACTCAGCTTGTGGTGCTGAAACCACCAAAACATACATTTTCAAAAATCATGACCTGGTTACTCAAGATGATCCACAGACCTTGTTGTGATCAGTTTCATGTAGGACCTGCGTTCTTTTTGCAGCAGAATCTACTGGAACTACTTTTGAATCAACTGGAAAGAAATTAGTTCCTACAAGCAACTGCTTACAACAAGGTCTGTGGATTATCTTGAGTACAATGGTCATGATTTTTGAAAAGAGTCGCTGATTTCGAACTTTTCAAATGTATTTTTGGGTAATTTGGGCACCATAAGCTCTGTACTATTTAGTCCCATTATATTGGAGAGAGGGTAGACACCTCTGCGGCCGATATCTCCAAAACTCTGCAACTCACACCAAAAAAATCTTGTATTTTTGATTTTGGGGTGAACTGTCCCTTTAATACAATACTCCAGCCCAGTATCCCACACTGAACAATGCTGCCTCCTGTCCAGTGCCAATGTTCTGTTCTAATGCAGGGGGGTCATGTGTTCTGTATGTAGTGAGGCAATGTAGTGTTCAATGACGGCTGTGGTCAACATAGGCCTGGGAGATATAGCTGAAAAGCCATATCGGTAGATATTGATAATTATCGATCATGCAGGTTGTGACTGGCGCCATGTTGTGTACTCCAAAGGGAGGAAGCAGCTAAGGTGATAAAGTAAGTTTGTTGTGTTATCGGCCTTAGTTAGGAAGGCGGCACAACGCTGTTCTGATACCTCAGCTGGCTCCTTTCAATGTGAAGGAACAGCAGTTTTACTCCGAGCTCCCTCCAAATGTCCGAGCCCTCTCATAATTGATGTCCGACTTCTGCCACACGGAGCTGACCTGTCCTGTTTTAACTGCACTCATTTTGCACACTGTTTCTCTCATGCTGATTGGGTATTCGAACAACATACCTGTTAAATGATTGGCTGTTCGCGTGTCGCTCACAGCACGCTCAGGCTGTCTATGAGCTGGGGCATATTTGTTTTGCGCTTTCATGGTGGTTTGCTTTTACAGCATTCAAGTAAAACTATTGAACATTTCATCAAACTACTTTCTGATTGCTATTGATGATGTGTCTATTGCTGATAGATATCACTATCGCCCAGGCATAATATCAAGCAAAGAAAATCTTGGTTAACTGAAATTCTACCAACTCTTCAACCATCGATTTGTTAAATCTGCCTGTTATCACTAGATAATTAAATCAGCCACAGTGCACTTAATAAGTCTACCTGGCAGCCTAGATGGATGCTAATCAAAGTTAGAAAACCTCCTCCGAAATATGAATTCCTGCTGACAGCAACCAAACACACACTGGCAACAAATGCTGCAGTTTGAACGCCCACAAAAAGAAACATTAAAAACAGTTATGGACCTCCAACCTCCTACTCCTACTGTGAACAGCGTCTCTTAACTGTCCTTCAGTATCACAACATTAGTCCAACAGCGCACCAGCCTGTGGGATGAGCCACAATAACAACATGATAGCATCAAATTTAACAGGATAACCTAGAAAATGAACACTAAAGCAACATGAAATATGGCAAAACCTACAGCTTTCAAGTTTGTAGTTGTGTCAATCTAACACTGAGTTTTAACTTGCTAGTGCTCATTAAGAAAGCAGTCTGCTGAGTAAAATGCACTTTGTCATCACACAGTTTCAGCAAAAATAAAGTCCTCTGAGGCTGGAGACCAATGTAGCAATTTGTGCTGGTACAGTGGCAGGGTGTCAATTAGTTTGGAGGCCATAAATGTTCAGTAAGTAGCCTGTCACTCAAAAATAAAATGCATTCGGTCTGCCTGTGTCCACCCCCCAACAATAATGGATTAAGAACCTTCCAGTGACTGCCCAAGCAATGACAATTTGGTTGGACAAGAGCATATTGACCAACGAATCAACCAACCAACCAGAATATATCAGCACTAGTTCAGACCAAGAACAGCATCGCATCGAAACAACATAAGGATCCAACTTTGGCGGAGGCACGTAGTTCCAAGTAGCACTAAAACATTCAGGAAGAACAGTGTTAGTAACAAACCCGAGGCTTTTTAATGTGCATCAGATGCCAAAACACAGCATAGAGGTTTAGAAAACTCTGACAATGGATGTTACAACTCTGGAAAGTTCTCACTGCAGTGACTGTTTTATCTGTAAACTACCAGGAATGTGCGGTCGCACTCACTTGATTGGTCATCACAGGGCCTTGCTGGATGATACTGCATTGCCGTGCAACAAAAGTTGAGCCAGGTTAAACTTTTTTGCCAACCACTTGACTCTTTTTGCCAGAAACCTCTGAGCTGGCATTCATTGTGTTGCTGGACTGGCCTCCATCAAATAATTCACACAGGACTTAAGTCAGTCTGAATGCAGAAAGCATGCATGTGAAAATGTTGGCACTGGATGTAAAAAAAAAATATTGCTGAACTTCTAGTCCGGGTTTTTGCAAAATCATCCAATATCAGTGTTTTTATCTGGCAATAGGGTTGAAAACTCAATACCATGTGTGCAGTGGTCGGTCACTGTAGTCATCACTGCTCTCCATACTGGCCTATGCAGTTCCTTTGTAGCACAGCTACACTGTAAATGATCAGTGACTAAATCCATCATCCTGTTTTGTTTAAAAATGCCAAATATCATTCCAAAATTCAGAATCAACAACAATTTGAGTTGGCCAGATAGGAGGGTATCTTCTGCCTTGTGTCATGTGCAGTGTTGTGCATGACTGCGCTAAAAGAGTGGCGTTCATTGAACGAGCTCGTATTTTTTGGTGAATGGTGAACTGAACAGATCAGTTTGCAATCAATGACCATCAACGTGAGTGTTGTTAGACTTAACAGCGCTCATGTCGTCAGCTGGTTAAATCAAACTATGATTACAGCACAGAGAGAGAGACAGAGCCTGCAAATTTGGACAGAAATGTTGGTATAAAAACTTTGGTTGATCATGCAGCACGAAGTGTATGAATTACACTGAAGAGTGAAGAAAGAGTGAAGATTGTGTTACAGTGAGAAACAGGCCGATAGATTGTGTTATATTCACTCTTCTCTTTCTTGTCTCCCTCTTCATCTCCTTGCAGTTCTCATGTATTATGAGGTGTTCAGTTTGCTCTCGGAAGTCGGAGTTTTGAGTTCCCCGATGGAAATTTCAACAGTATGTTGGTGTTCAGGTTTTTCTGTCTGCTGTAGCATAAAACATTCTCAAATTGTTGTGAATTGTTGTGATTAACTATAGATATGAGTAATCCAGGGACTTGAAATTAAACATGAATATCCTGCACCACTTAGTGTGACATTATTGTAAAGACTCCAGCGTCCCTGGTAGGAGGAGGTTCCATTTTAATTTAAATTTTAAAAGATAACAACAACAAAAAAAAACTCTGGAAGAAATGACGTGAACTAGTTCATTTTAATCTATGTGAACTGACCTTTGAGCTAACTGAACTTGCACAACACTGGTCCTGTGTAGGTTCATTTCCAGTGTTGTTTCAGTGACAAACCTATGGGGCTTTTGGCGCACAAGAGTCAAACCATGCAGCTCTGAGTCGCACCCGAGATGGATCTTTTCTAGAGTGGGGCCAAAGCGTGCCTGACCCACATCTAAGCGGGTTTCGGTGAGGTCTCGCTGACGGTGGCCGACCTGTGGTGACTTGCCTTCTCCTCATTAAACAAGCATGTCAACTCGTGTCATGTGACCACAGAGTAAGAGGCTTTTAAAAGTCTCTGTGCAATCAGCTCTCATTAATTTAGTAGCTTCTAACTGAATCTCTGTGGCCTCATTTTAGTTTCTCTCCTGCCTGCCTGTTTGTACTTTCAGGAATCTGCTTTATCTTACTGTTTCATGTTCACTTTCAGATGGATAGAAGTTGTGACACTGCTGAACTCAACATTTTGCTGCTTTAAAATTTAAAAGGCTTGTAAAGAACAAAATATGTATTGTGAAGAAGTTATAGGGTATTAAACCAGTTATCCCCTATTTTACAGACACCTGATTCAAGAGAAGCGCGTCAGCAGTTAAAGACACACCTTCAAGCGGGTAGCCCTGTTGTAACGGAGATGCAAATCCCTGCCATGCTGGTCTGACACACTGAGTCATTAGTCAAGCCAAGCCAGCACATGTGTATGGATAAGGGGCTCTACATGCTCCCACCAGGATGAAAGAAAGAAAAGCAAGACACGAGAGAACTCAGTCCATCAAAATGTGACGAGTTTTTTCACTGAAAAGGCAAAAGTAGACACCATGTGACTCAGACTGCAGAAGACTCATATTAGGGTGACTGAACACTAGGATGCATTTGGGTGGCATGTCAGTGTTGTATCAGGGCTCACATGTCATCTCCCTTGTCTTCCTCTCTCTGTCACTCATTCTCTCCTTCCTCTCTAAATCTCTCAATCTTACATCCTTTGAAAATGAAAATCATAATTCTCCAATCTTCCATCTTCAGCCTCTTAATTGAAATCACATAATCTGTCACAGAATAGGCCCGGCCGCCCTCGTCCCATCCCCAGATGACACTTCCAAAAAGAGTACAACAAAGAGCTTCTTAAATAATTCCCACGCCCGCCCTCGGCATCATATAATATGGATTACAGAGCGCTCTCTCCCTCCCTCTTTCTCTCTCCACCTCCCACTCTTGCTCTTGCTCCCTCAATCTGGGATATAGTCTCATCCCTCCATCCTCCACCCAAGGCAGATTTTGTGACACTCAAGCTGAGCAGGCAGCATTATCTGTTTTTAAAATCAGATAAATATATAAATAAAGCGTCCAGCAGTAATGCTAATATATGCCCTAAGAGGGTCTAAGGCTTCAGATCTGTGGACTTAATCTGGGTTTTGGGTAGGTATCTTCCCTTGGCCGTTCAGAGATTTGCGAGATCACTGTCAGTCCTGGGGCCGGCTGAATTATCTTTGCGTATTGTGTTAATCTGTTGGCATGCAGATTGTGGTACTAAGGTTCAAGTGGGAAGGATTAGGGGAGATCTGAGCAAAGCTGATGGAGGCAGCCTTCTCAAAAACGCTCCATGCGTTCAGGCCCCTCTGTGGGTTTTTTTTTTTTTTGCACACTGACCAAAGGGACCACTGAAGCATTTCTCTCACACACACTCGCACACAAAGATACACACAAATCGCCTTCATTCCACCCTCTCCATTCCAGATAATTCCCCTCTTAAAATCTCCCCTCAGACCAACCACTGCGAGTGCAGGACCCAAAATGCAAAAACCAGTGGCCATGCCCACTCCACAAATCCCAAAACCTTTTAGAGCTACTTGACAGAGAGAAATCCATCTGGAGAGGATATCCAGCGTCCATTACTTAGAGACTAATGTCTAGTTTTAACTCAGTAGTATTTATTTACATCACAGCATCTAAATAAAGCACATTTTATGCCCCAAACTCACCCTAGTAATGCCTTATTAAGATGCCTCTAACACAGAGCCTGCACATGGACAAGGTTTGTAACTTTGTTAATTGTTCGTTGTCAGTTCAATAACCCAGCACTTTGTGTCGGACTCTCCATGATTATCTCTGGAGAGTGATAAAATCACTTCAGGTAAATGAGTGATTGGACTGGAGGACCGCTGAAGTACAACTTAGCAGTCCTTTAGCAGCTTCTGTTTGCTAAATGGAGCCATGGAGTTGGAAGTATGAAGAGGCTGCAGGGGTCAGAGGGGTCCGCATGGACCAGCAATTGGACGACTCTCGGAGGGACGAGCAACCAATCACATCAATCATTCTCTACATATCCTCGACCCGGAGATCCAGCAGGAGAGCCGGGATTTCATTTCCACCAATCACTTGGCTTCAATGAAAGCTAATTGAACAATTCTTATCTCTCAAATCGTTTTTATTTGGTTTAAGTTCCCCGTGACAGAAATAACAGTGTTGGAGGTGCACTTGTCTTTATGGAAATGTAAGAAAAAAATCTCTTTCAGTGGAGATCGTTGTTGAGTCGTCCGGGACAAATGGGCTGCTTAGGAACACACAAGGAATAAAAACGTTGCATCGGCTCTTGAACTGAAACTGGAAAAAAAAAATTAGTGCTCAATATTAAAGCCTCTGGAAATTCGACTAGAAATAGTAAAAACACATTTATGATATTAAAGGTGAGCGTCTCATTAAGCATCCACAAAAATCTGAGGGAACATAAATGCTCATCTATTATAAAACCAAAAAAATCCCTGCTCGTTTTTGCTGTTTAGATAATTTCTCAAGACTGTGTGGGTGTAGCAGATCATATTTTGATTGACGCTCATATTTTGATTGAAGCTCAGCAATGCACTGCTGTAAAAAGGGGGCAGCAACAAAACCTATTTAAGCCACAAAAAATCAGTTGATATCAGAATATTCTGACCACTTTACTTTGCCGTCAGTACCCGTCTCTGAACTATGCTCTCTTCAAATCCACCAAAAAAAACAATAATTTTATCTTAAAGAACAGGAGAGTTACTGAACTACTGCTGCCTCGATTGGATAGTTCATGTGACTTAAGAGTTTTAACATGTTACTTTGGACCCAGCTAACGTTATTTGGTGTGGTAGGCGGTGGATCAGCAAGCTTCAGTTCCCAGATGAGTTGGCACAAACTCAAGGCTTTTACACACTGACACTGAGGCGAGCTGACAACACGAAATTACAAATAATTCAGAGGCGAATTTCAACATGTGTGATAAATCCATTTTCCAAGTAAATTAACAAGCGATGATGACCTGGCTCTCCTTATACTTAACAAAAAGAAGAAAAAACTACATACTTGGGTACAACCAAAATTGAGAAAGAGAGGAGAACTTGGTGAGTTTTATTGCTTTGTTCAGGAGCTGAAACTTTAAGCAGCTGCTTCAGAACGTTTGTCAGGATGTCTGTTGGCCCTGAACAGCAGATTCGCTGTTAGTCAGCTGTAAGATGATAGCTAGCATTCATATGGACTATTGTTACATTAACATAGCTGGAAGTGTTCTACATATTCAGTTAAAACTTGATATACACACCTTTGTCATACTGTTGCTAATTTGCTGTTCCTCTCCACATGTTGCCTTTGAATGTCTCTGCAGTTTTTTTCCTGTTCATTATAATAAACAAAAAGTTCGATGACGCAAAAACAATCTGCAGATGTTTTGGATGTGACGTCATCAACCACATGCAATTTGATTGGTGCTGGTCGGAAGGGAAAAATCATCTGAAAAATTGACATTTTCCCAGGCAAAAGTTACAGTGAGGTGTATGTTAGCTATAGTGAAAAAGAAGCAGGAGATTTTTTACTTAAATACATTTATTTTTGACGTTCTATTTTGTGGTTATGACAGTGGAAGCACCACCACTTTTGTCCAAAATCAACTAAATAGAAAAGTTCCTTTAAAGCTTTAATGGGGGAATAATTGCATGAAAAACAAACAAAAAAAAAAAGAAGTGTCAAGTGTGGAAAGTCCTTCAGAGCTACATTTGAGTGGGACAACTTTTTTATGACTGGTTCATTGTGTAATTTTTGTAAAACGGAAAAAAGTGTAAGCATGCCCAGTTGAAGC
This sequence comes from Lutjanus argentimaculatus, assembly GCA_034769285.1. NCBI lineage: Eukaryota > Metazoa > Chordata > Actinopteri > Lutjaniformes > Lutjanidae > Lutjanus > Lutjanus argentimaculatus. The sequence continues at coordinate 48,851,113 of JAWZSL010000001.1, forward strand.
CCAGTTGAAACCCAGTATCAAGAAAATGTACAAGAACTTACTGTAAATGACAATATTTTGCATTTGGATTAAAACTAATTTCTTATATTTTTTAGATGCCCACTAATGTGTACATAAGACAAGCTTTAATGTATGACTTTATACATAACGTGCCCTCAGAAAACTCTGCATTTCTCACAGGGACTAATGAGTCCACTGACCAAGACTCTGAAACAGAGAGATCAGGGTTACATCTCCGTAGTTTAATCAACCAAATGTCTTCGTCTCACAGTCCTGCTTTATTAGAGGCAGAATCTTCTGGCTCTTTCTGCCTGCGTTGATAAGGTTAATAGGCCTCTAATATGGTAATTGTCTGGTCAGGGAGGAAAGAGACCAAAACATTTTAATTAAGGAGCGAGTGGCTTTTTTTTTTTTTTTTTTTTCCCCTCTCCTCACTTCGTTTGTACTCCGGTCCCCTTAAATTATCTTCCAGATATCAAGACTTCCACAGCAGTTGTTTTGTCATCTCTCCAATTAAAACAAGCCGACCGTCGGAGAAAGTCGACGGCTAATTTCTTTTTTTTTTTTTTTTTTGTGATCCACGAGCGAGCAATAAGGACACTAATAAAATCCGATTAGCAGTGACCACAGGGCTCCTTGATTGATTCTTGTCCGATATTGTTTTTCCACAAATGTAATTAGGTCCAACTCTGGATACTAATGCAGCTCCTCTGATTCGTCACTGTGGCTTCTGTTCGCTCTCTTTGTACTCTTTACTAAATATTCTATAATTACCACCAATTATTATTGTCCTCCTTTTCCGTTCAAAATATATTTTTCAGAATTCCTTCACCTTTTTTCACAGTCAAATTCAAGCACTTTATAAGAATTTTAAAGGTGCATTTTCAAGCTTTTCAAGCACCTTACAGCTGTGGTAAATTACATATTTGTACATATATATGTCAGTATTCATTCAGGTATCATTTAATCTCATGCTGTGCAGCTGTGCATCAATATTCACTCAGGTTATCATGTCCAAAAATATCATTTATGTTCAGTGTGACTTTTTTTTTTCAATATTATTGCTCATTATCATGTGTAGTATTATTTTCTGTTACATTTAATGTCATGTTTTAATATCGTGTTCAATATTACTTTTCATTATTATCATGTACAATATTATGTTTAATCTCATGTGCTGTTTTTACATTCATTATCTGGTGCAATATAACTTTTTAGTACTTCTCAAATTCACTGCCAATATTACTTATCAATGTACTTACTACTTTTTCTATTTTAGAGTACTTCTGCAACTTATCTTGCTTCTATTGTTATAGGCACTGTTTCTTTGCATTCACTCCTAATACACTTTATATTTTATATTTCACTTTACATTTAACACAATATTGTTGTTATTCTGATGTTACTGTAATTTTGGAGTAATCTGGCAAGAATTTCCTTTGATATTAATAAAGTCTTATCTTATCTTATCTTCAGTGTATTATCATTTCAACTGTGCTATATTAATATTCGCTATGTGCAATGGTGAACATTCACCTGTTGAGTCTGTTATATTGTGTGTATATATATATTGTATCTGTTTTCTATATTTTCTCTTGTTTATATCATTCCTATTTTTTATTTCCTCTTGTTTACATTGCTTGTTTGCTTATTTATTTATTGATTATTGATGAGCTCTCTACCTTGTTATCGACTTTTCTTATCTTATCTTATCGACACATAGATGAAAAGATCATATCAATTCTTTATCACATTAAATCAGATGTTATCGCATTATAAACAACTAAAATCATGTCCGTTCTACATAACGGTGACAAATTAAAGGAAAACACAACAAAGTTTAATGTTTCAAACTGTGTCACCTGTTGACCAGTAGACCAGACGTCCTAATACACAACCTGGCTGAGCTGATATCTGACTTCTTTTATTTCCTTAAATCAAAAGTGAAATTTATTTGTCAGGTTGTGTGTGTGCTTTTCTCTTTTGACTCTCTCTTCTTTAGGCAGAAATGGCAAAAAAAGTTTTATATTTGCAATGTAGCCTTCTATCACATTTGTGAACACTTGAACTGTCGTTTTATAATTAGGTCATACTGAAAAAAATGTGATGAACAACAATACTGTTGCTATTATTTATGAATTCATTTCTATTAATAATACTTGGGTGGTTTTTGAGCAATTATTGGGGCAGTCTGGTAACACTGACCCCGATTTTTCTAAACAAACCTAAAAAAGAAAATTCTCAAGAACAAATAATCAAGCAGAACTGTGGGGTAAATGTGGAACAAATTCTTGTAAGTCCGGCGGAGAAGTTACAAAGAAAGACAAAAGCTTGATTAGCATTAATGTCGAACAATTACAGGAGGAGTATTCATAAAGGGAAGGATCTTATTAGCTGGAGAAAAACAGACCATTTCTCGGCTGCTTAAGCCTCAGGATTACTCAACCTTTGGTGGCAGAGAGGAACAATGTGGCTTTTAAAAACCCATTTTGGAGAGAAGCGTCTGGTTGACAATTATATGCCTCTAAGCTGTTTAATAGGTGGCTGGGAAGAGGTCTTTAAGATCCTCATTCAGGACCGGCGATCTGGGCCGCGGTGTTTGAGGCATCTCGGAGTGTGTGTGTGTGTGTGTGTGTACGGGGGGTATGAGGAGGGTTTTACGAAGAGCCTGACATAAGACAGAGAGAAAGGACAGAGAGAGTTTTAAGCCTGCTAAGCAGATCAGTGTCTTTGTGTGCGGTCAACAGAGGCACTTGAAACTTTTCGTGAGCCCCGACTGTCTGTCTGGAGCTAATTCTTTCATTTTCTGATTTCTTTCTGAGGAAAACAGAGACAGAAGAAGGGCATTTATTAAATACTTTAAAATCTTTTTTTTTTTGTGCGTCTTGTTGAGATGTTTTGCTCTTGCAAAAATGTTACGTATCAGGGGATGAGGATCCATGAAACTGAGGGACAGAGGTGGCAAAAGGACCCACATTCTGCACTCAAGCAGGAGCACATACTACTGTAAGAAAGACTCTGGTAAAAGTAAAAGTACTGATTCAACTTCTTTACTCAAGTAAAAGTGAAAAAGTACAGGCTCTGAAATGTACTCAAAGTATGAAAGTAAGACGTCACCTTCTGAAGGACATTTCTACCAGTTATTTAAGTAAAAAAGCGAACTCAACCTCACCTTTCCTCTGTGGTTGTGCCTCATTTTCGGTTTTGTGTTGTTTCATCTTTTACGTCTTTTTTTGTCCTCTTACGTCAATTTGTCTTGTTATGTAGTTTTTTATCTCTTACATAGTTTTCATCTGGTTACATAATTTCGCTTGTTACCTGTTTTGCTTCATTTTCATCTTGTTGTGTCTATGTTGTTTTTGTTTTGTTACATCTTTTACATCATTTTTTGTCTTTTTCTGTCTTATACTTATTTTCATCTTGTTATGTCTTGTTACGTTTTTAGCATCATTACAGTCTTGTTGTGTCATTTTGTTTGGTTATGTCTTTTATGTCACTTTTGTCTTGTTACGTCTTTTACATCACTTTTGTCTTGTTATGTAGTTTTTTCCTTCTTATGTATACTTACGTCTTTTACGAAGTTTTTTCCTGTTACATGTCATTTTCATCTTGTTACGTCTTTTATCTGGTTATTGTCTTGTCATGTTTGTTTTTGTCTTGTTACGTCTTGTTACGTCTTTTACATATTTTCTGTCTTGGTTAAGTCTTTTACATTGTTTTCATCTTGTTACGTCTTGTTACGTCTTTTGCATAGTTTTTGTTTTGTTACATCTTTTACATCGTTATTGTCTTGTTACGTTGTTTTTGTCTGGTTACATCTCTCACATTGTTTTCGTCTTGTCATGCAGTTGTCGTCTTTCGCGTCTTTTTACTTCTTTTGCATCATTTTTGTCTTGTTATGTCTTGTTTTGTATTTTTCATCTTGTTACATCTGCCGTGCTTGATATGCACTGATGGATACACCAAGAAATTGTCTTTTCTATGTGTTATTGTCTCGTCCATTTAGGCTGAAATCAGTCTTGATGTTTGGAAGGTGGCAAAATAAAAGTAATCGATAATTCTCCTCAAATGCATTAAAACTAAGTAACAAGCCTGTTTTGAAAATGTAAGGAGTAGAAATTACAGATAATTGCATTAAAATGTAGGGAGTAAAAGTAAAAAGTTGTCAGAAAAATAAATACTCAAGTAAAGTTCAGATACCTGAAAAATCTACTGAAGTACAGTAGCAAAGTATTTGTACTTAGTTACTTCCCACCACTGCTGAGAGATCAAGTAAATCTGAGATATAAAACACAAACTGATAACTAATCTTATTCATGAGACTTTTGAATTGAGGAGAAATCTAAATTAACAGATAAAATGTTAACTGTTTCTGACCCCTTTTGACTCCTTAAAGCAGCCTGTTTGTGTTTACAGATTGATTTATTTAAAAAGAAAAAACAGTCAATAATCTGTTTTCCCAAACGATTTTTAATCACCCTTTCAAATATTTGTGCCGTCGCTTGTGTGGAGTCGTGTCCTTTAGGATTTGAGATGGCCACAAACAACAGGAGGGGGGAGAAAAAAAGGCACCGCCAGAAAAAAGATCAACAAACAGGCGAAGCATAGAGACAGAACAGTTTGAGGATGAACGCTGCTAATCCTGACCTCGGCTAATGCTAATGCAAATGCATGTTTATCAAATATGTAATCGACATTAGTTAGAAAAACAAGGATCTGCCAGCACTCTGCTCTTTGTTCCGTGATTGTGGAAGAGGGAGATTAAGATGGGCTTTAGTGATGCTCAGATGGATGGAAGGAGAGAGGGGATGGAGGGACTGGCTGGATGCACTTATGCTCACTGTCAAGAAAAGAAGTGAACCTTTGCAGGCGAAGCTGCTCCTCTCTTTTCATTTGAGCTGCATGGAATTACATCCAGTCAGTGATGGCAATTCTGCCACCCGATTTTGAATTAATTTTAGTCTTTTGACAAAAATTGATTTTGAATTTCAATCACATTTTAGTCATTTTATTTTTGTTAGAGCTGTCTAGTTTTAGTGACCAAAAAAAGACATAACAGTCCAGTTGGGTAACCTGCAAAAAAGTTGTGTTATGAGTAAAAATATAACTAAAATGAACTAAATGCAAGTGGGCAGCAGGTGAGAACAAAAATGACTGTGCAGTATTTTTAACATTTAAATTAGACAATAATGTCAAGCCTAATCAGCCACCAGGGTTTTTTTTTTTTTTAATTGTAAAAGAGACAACTTAACCTTTGACCCCACGTCTGGCCACATGATGGGACGTCACCATAGATCTAATATACAAACCTAGACGGGGCGTTGCAGCTCAGCCATGCTGCAAATTTCTCCCGGTGGCCACTCGTGGTATTGCAGTGATAAATTCCCCATCAGGGCCCAGAAAGCATTTCCCACCTTTGTAAAAGAGAGAGCTGTAAAACTGTTACAGGACGCCTCAAACTGCAAACAAGGTCAGTTATGACACTTTCTATTTTGTATTGTTGATCCATGGAGTGATTAAAAAAGTCTGTGACATCATCACAATGTAAAGTCTATGGGCGGAGCTGGAACTCGCAGGCGGGGGCAAGGTGGGGAAACACTACCCAGTGGGCCGTATAACCAGGAAGTAAACCCGGAAGCTAGAAAACTTTTTTGGTTTATGCACCAGGTGCCATGTTTGCAAGCTTTATCTACTTCATTATGACATTATAATACTTCCACGTGAGTGACTGTGGTGCCGGTTTTTAAGCAAAAGGGGACCTGCAGGTGTAGGCAGGTGTAGGTTTTACAAAGTTTTTAAAATTAGCTCAACATGTTGATAAATACGCTTGTTTGCTTTCTGGCGTAGACTGAGAAGACAGCATAGAAATCACCCTCATTAAATATAAACCTACCAGTTAGCTTAGCTTTGCATTGAGCTTGTAAACAGGAGGAAACAGCTATCTTGCAGTTTTGTGGGGTTTTGTGCAGAAATATTTCTTATATTACAATTTATTAAAGAATCATTGGTTTCATTAATGATGCTGTATTTTCTCACCTTTGGACAGAGCCAGGCTAGCTGTTTCCCACTGTTTCCAGTATTTATGCTAAGCTAAGCTAAGCTAACCAGCTGCAGGATGTAGCTTTACACAACTGTACTTATCCTATAGATACGAGACGTCATCAGTGTCATCCAACTCTCCACTAGAAAGCAGGAAAAGCCTGTTTCCCAAAATATCAAACTATTAATGTTTACGTTTACCATGAGAACACAACACGTTCTCATCCCAACTTGTCATGCGCTGTTGATTCATCACCGCCCCTCTACATCTGATACTGAAGCACGAGGTATCCTGGGCCAGAAATCTGTTTTAACTCGTGATAAATGCTGTAAAATGTAAAACATGAGGTAAGTCACATGAGACATACAATGTCCACTGGTCAGTCTTCAACATTAGTTTTTAGTTTGCATTGGTTGACAAAAATTCAACATTTGTCTTGTTTTCAAATCTTACTTTTTAGTTAGATTTGGTCTTGTTTTCATCTTGAAAAAACAAAAAATTTCCATCATATTTTTCGATGATGAAATCAATACTCCATCCAGCTTGTGTGATGTAATAATTTCTAGTGAAAAGAGGCATATTTATTTTCTTTAACAGCGAGCATCTAAGGATGTGTTCCAACACGTGCACATAAGACACATCTTGCACTACACGTCACACGGTGTCCTGAGCTACGAGGGAGGCGGTTGGGGAGTGTTGTCAGTAGTGTTGCGGGGCAGTTTTTGTGGTTAAATGTTTACAGGATGACACAGGGGCACAACTCTTGCCAGTCTGCGCCTCCCCTGGGCACCCGGAGAAACAGAGGTAACCTATTTTCTTTGGCAAGGTTGAGCAGTCACACGGAGACTGTGTTTGTGTTGTTTGATTGCACTGCTCCTTTAGGCTCTCTTACCTTGCTGCCTCCACTTTAATATCTCATCTTTATTTTTTTTTTCTCTCATAGCCAATTTCTTTCTTTTTTCTTGCTCTTTCTTTCCTGTTTCCTTATTCCCTCTCTCCTCCATCCTTCTTCCCCTCCGTCCGCGGTCACACAGGGATAACGCAGAGGTCTTGCTGTGCTGTGTTTGCCTGCTTGGTTGCAGGGTTTGTTGTTAGTAAATGAGGTCATTAGAAGACACTCTGACCTAACCAAAGGCATTTGTTCTGCATGCTGTATGTTTTTTTTTTTTTACCCTGTTTTTCTCAGTATAAATATACACCTTTGATGGAGCGACCAGATGCTGGGATCATTAACATGTCATTATATCACCCAACAAATTAGGGTGAAAAATTCTGTATTCCCTTCACCTCTCTGAGCATTAGATACAGTGAAGTCTGCGTCACAAATAAACACAGAGTATCTAGTCTTTCTCCTGCTCACACATTTCAGATGTTATCTCCTCCTTATCCCTGACCTCGTCCCCTCCTCCGTGATGTTTTGGTACATCTTGCAGCAGGGTGACACCAGCAGGCGAGCCTCGGGGCCTTTGGGTCTTCTTTGCGTGGCACGTAGCCAGATCCCCGATGACACCTGTGAGCCTTGGCAGAGCTCCTGGTTTACAGTAGCTGTTAGCAGGCTTTTATGTCAAACAAAACACCAACACAATGTGCTCTCTCTCACTGTACCTCAACAATCCCCCACCCCCAAATGACTCCAGCCCACTTTCTCCTGCTCTCAGAGTGGTTGCAGCTCTTCCTGCAATCATGCGCTACTGTAAACACGGCCAGTGAATCAGTCTTTTTCTCACCATGTCAACGGGTTTTAATTATCGGTGAATGTCAAGGATGTCTGCTGGGTCCACCTCATTTCTCTCAGAGCCAAACCCATTTCTTGTGTTGTGTAACATCGTCCGCCATTGTCCGAGCACACTCATAAACATACTTCATACGCAGCATCTCTGAAGTGTATTCCATTGTTCCTCAAGTGGGGAGACGAGTGTTGCCGCTCTCCAAATGGACATTGGCGCATCTCCTGAAACAATACGGTTCCCCCACACCACATCACTCACACACGTTTAAAAACGCCAGACCTTGACCACTTACGCCTGGAAAGAAAATTACCTGAGCACAAAGCGGGAGCTCTTGTCTACACCCTAAAACACATCATAGCACTCTTGTCATTGCAAGTGGAGGGTCTATTATAAACAATTATTTTAGCCCTTCACGGACAGTTTGGTCTTTGTGATGCATTGTGTTCTCCAGCAAAGAAGTACAGGCAGTAATCAATGGAGGAGCCGTGCGGTCAAGGTAAGGCTGCCGGGTGATCTAAACACATGCATACGTGGGAGGGAGAGAGGGCCGCTGGGAGGAAGATACTGATGTGATGTACTGTATGCATAAAGGCAGAGTGACCGCGGAGAATGCTTGTTTCTGATTGGCTCCCAGGAGTCCGTTATAATCACATAACACAACTCCTCAAATAAAGTTTAAAGCCTCGCTGCAGGATGTTTGGGCATTTATATGATATTCTTCTGAACATTTCCTGACAATGTTGATTATGACCACACTGTTCACCAAATATTTTTTGACAAATAAAGGAGCAATATGTAGCAACTGTGCATGCAAGCATGAGCACTGCAGTCCACATAGTGAGTTGGAGCCAAAGATGGTATATTAAATAGGTTGAAATCCTATTTAATATATAATCTATGGTTGCAGCAAGTTGTTTCCCCCTGCCCCCTCCTCCCCAGATTTGAGGAAGCTCAGGCAGGCTGCAGGAACACTGCAGGAGTGCAAGATGTGTGCAACTTTGTAAATTGACTATAACAAGACAGCAACTGTAAGTTGATCAGCTGTTTATAACTTTCACTTGTCTGTCAAATAAAAGCCAGTGCTCTGAAAATACACAGTTCAGTCACTGTCTGCCTTCTGCCTGCCAGACTCCTTTAACATTTTGCTCACTTTAACTTTTATAAACATCTACTCCTTCTAAAAAAAACACTTACTCGTTTGGCATCAATTTTAACTCTAATTAACATGAAACAAAACAGTTATTCTGGTCTGGAAATGAAGTTTCAAAGGAGGACACCATGGCTGTGGCGTTTTTTTCAACTGACCATGTTTCCTTAATCTCTGATGACACATCATGGTCATTTTAGGTTTTATTATGGCAAATATATTACAGATTTCTCCTTCATTTTGTGCTTAATGTTACTTCAAGCCGTGGGTTAAATGACCCCAACGACACGAGGACCCTGTGTGTTGGGGTACTTGTATTCAGGTGAATGAGGTCTACTCTACACGTACGGAGGTATTTTTAAAAACACTGTTTTAAAACCAAAAAGGATATTAGCACCATCCATATTCACACACCTACAAACACAGTTAACACTGGCTGGTGCATGGGGCTTTAAACAGGGGCTTTTCTAGAGGCGGTCATTTTAGACAATTCTTGTGATTCCACCAGAAGGGCTGCAGCACATTTCAGAAGTTTTCCAGAGACGTCTCTCTGCTTCAAATATGCGACTGGTCTATTTTTGACTAAAGCCACATACAGCCAGAATCAGGAACGGCATAGAGCAGCCACTCAGTTTTCAAAATAAAACACCCTGTGCAGACTACTGCAGGAAAAAAATAAGCAAAAAAAAGATCAAATCAGCTAAATCTGAGCAAGCCAACAAAAACGCTTCACCGTGTGGAGGACAGACTAAAAGAGCCATGCACGGTGGAATCAAGGTGGACCTGCATCTGGAGAGATGATGTAGGCTACATCAATGGTGCTTGGACTGTTGCTGTTTCCACTCTCCTTTTTCTTGTAAAAACATTATTACATGTACCCAGTAGAGTTTTGGTCCAGTTTTGGTGCTGTATAACAGACCCAATCTTTTTTCCTTGGAGACCCTTCTCCATGTTCAAATCTAATTTTGGCAACCTCAGAGCAGTGAAAGCCTTTGGGGACCCCCTGTTTTTGCCTCCCCGCACCCTCGGTTGGCAACCAATGCTGTATAGTAAAGCCATGTTGGTCCCCATAATGTTGTATAATGATGTTTGTGTTGCATATGAGTATGCACATGCATGCTATGAACACATGGGTGACATTATGCACACACACACTTGTCACATGCTCAGTGAGTTAGTATTTCTAGTTTTGCTTTAGTTAATTTTAATTTATTTGCACAAGTAACAAGACTGACAAAGACATTTCACAAAGAAAAATAAAGTTTATCAATGGAAAAAAACACATTAGGACAACATACATTAGACAATATGTCTGTTACAGGAACGTTTTTACTTGTATCTGTCTGTTTTGTAAGAGAAGAACTGTCAGGATTTGTTTATAATACACAAAATGATCAATGACAGACTGCTCCAGAAATAATTATTTGGAAGGGAAGAGAGATGAGGTGTTACTGTCACTTTAAATTATATAAATATTGTAAATCACCATAAAACTCAATGACCATCAGCAGGAAGTCTGATTTTACTTTCACACAACAGTTGTTGAATTTTTAATGGAAATTTTAAATAAATTTTAATCCAGATATTAGAAACCAATTCAAAGTATAAAGTAACTAAATTATGGAAGGAGATCAAACATGACTATGAGGAAGGATGCATGAGGGCGTGATGGAAATATGGAAAGAGAAAGAAGGATGGAGATAAGAGACAAAAAGCGAGAAAGAGAGGTGTGAGACGTGTGGGTGGACACTGGGCATGGTGGCAATAGGCACGGGGGCTTAATGAGAGGTGAGCCAGAGGAGAAACAGAGCAAGGACAGACAGAGAGAGAAGGTAGCAGGCAGAGGGAGAGGTGAGAAGGAGGGAGTGAGTGATAGATGGTGCAGCAGGAGAGGGGGGAACAGAGGAAGAGAGGGAGGACGGGACTTTGGAAAAACAGAAGCAGTAAACAAAAAGCCAAGAATAGAGTCCAGGTGCGAAAAGTGAAGGAACAGGTGAGGGAGACAGGGATAGAGAGGACGGGATAGAGGAGACAACCGAAGGAAGAGCAAGGCAGGGTCGGAGGGAGTCGTCCTCAGACTGAAGGGAAGAGCGAACCAAAGAGATCCAAAGACTTTCTGAGTTTTATTTTCTATTTTTTCTCCACATATAAACACAATAAAACTACTTACATGACAGTTTTACAGTATTTTACAAATGAATGAAAGAATGTAGATGATGAGCACCAATAGAGTACGAATAGAAGTTAAAACAACAAACAATATGTTTTTATCAGCTAAATAAGTCTCTATATTCATTTATTACACAGCTTTGTTAAATACTTGATTCTGATTGGTCAATAGACTGTTGCTATGGACACAGTTCTGATCACAGACTCTGGAAGAGCAATAAAATATTTTGTGTCAAATTATTGATCTTTTTGGTACATAACCATGTAATAAGAAGAAGAATGTACAGTGAGCTGATCACTATTATAAAATAAATAAAATAAAATCATTTTAAAATTCATATTTTGTGTGCAATTTTTTTTTTCTGGTAAGTAACAATGTAATAAGCGGGATAATGTACAGTGAGCATCAGGGTCCTTCATCATCCTGGTGGGGTTTATTTCACAATGACCTGCTCACTGTACATTATCCCTTATGCAGAATTTAGTTTGTTTTTTTATTCAGGCAGAGAGCTACCACAGCACTGAGTGATTAAAAGTATTTTCTTCAAAAAGTGCCTCCTAATTTGATTCCTTTGATGGTTTATCTCTTACTGCAATTCTGACCCTTGACTTCCACTAGATTAAAAGATAAAGAAATAAAAATAATAAATAAATAATAGGCTAATGGTGTGGTCACATCACTACAAAATTCATCTGTTCCTCTTCACAATATTTTGTTGTGGAGGCGTGGTCACATAAGCCATGTTTCCACCAAAAGTAGACACAACTTTTCAAGAAACTTAAAGGTTTCTTCAAACAGTTGTTATCTGCACTTCCACCGCGATCTAAAGACCTGTGAAGATTGGGAAAATTAGTCCACTGACATATGAAAACTGCTGTTTTTATGCATAATTTTTGCACTTGACTCTACAACAATGTTGATGCCAAATAAAGCGATGGACAGGCATACCTTGCGGGAGATTTTCACATACACCTTGCCATTGCTGGATGTTGGCCTGGACTTGGTTGTCGGTCCATCTCTGTTGTATGCTTTCCTCTTTAACTTCATGTCGATGTGTTGAAGCACAGTGAACAAAAACAAACTGGTTTGTGGCTGCAGATTTTCAAAAAAATTATTGCTCAAAGAAAATGCTGCAAGTACTCCACCAATCAGAAATGCTCAACGATGCAAGCCCCACCCTCAGAGTTCCTGTGCTTGTACAAAGTACTATCCCCTGAGCAGCAACTTTTTGGAGGGTAATAGATCTTCAAAGTTTCAAGTAAAGTTATGGCCTGCCACATTAAAAAACAAACAAACATAAAAACAGACTACTGTAAACATACTGTACAAAACATGAGACCTGTGACAGGTAGCTACATCGGGGACAGTGAGGAAATGGCCCTGATTACATTAGAAACTCGGACCATGCTGATTACATCAAATAATTAGTTCTCAGTAATAGTGAGTCATGACCAGATTACCTATAGATCTACTCTGTATAGGAACACACTAAGCCAGAAATCGGGAGCAGCATCTCCTACAGTGTCCTCCTCGATCATATCTAGAAGGAATCTCTTGATTTTCAAGACTCTTGCGAGAGTTTCTGCAGGTCTGGGGTTCCCTTCTAAAAATGACTGCCCTCCTGCCTGCCAGCAGCCCAAGGGAGGGAGAGGAAGACAGAGATGCTACTCTGTTTGCAGAATAAGTCGCTGAATTTGTCGCTACTCGCCTTTTAGAAGTAAAGTCACTAAATCTGGTGCCATAAAGAAGCGCTGCTTTCTGCCCCCTAGTTGTGTGCACATCTCTGTGATGATGTTGCACTGAAACCCGTCTTTATGTCGCTTTTACAGAAAAAGGAGAAAATTGACTGAGGTTCCAGGTCATCTGGGACTTAGGAAGAGTTAATGGATTATTTGAATGTGAATGTTTGCTGCTTTAAAAGCCTACGGGATAGCGTAACATCAAAAATATAACCTAACTAAAGACCCTTGAAGAATACAGGTAATATTACCATCTTTTGGGTTTTTGGGAGACATGAAAAACAAACTTTTGGGCAGAGAAATTTAACAGAAAACACCCGAGTGTCACTAAACAAAGAAACCCACTCCTCAGACACAAAGGAAAATGGGAAGAGGACAAACAGAAACTTGGCTCTGTCCCAACTTGTGAAGGAGTTTGGGACAGCACCGCGTCTCCCCCTCTCATCCACCCCCTCCTCCACCATCCCCCTATAAAGGTGATGTATGACCAGGGGATGGATGTGCCCTTGTCAGAGCCCTGTGTCTGAAAATGCTGATGGATGGAGGGATGGAGAGGAGAAGGCGAAGGAGGAGAAGGAATGCAGGTGATGGGGAGATGACAGTGATGAAGCATGGGTGCGCCACACTGCCACATCTCAGACAGCTGTTTGGCGACGGGGGCTAACACTCTAAGTGTGTGTGTGTGTCTATCTGTGTGTGTGTGTGTGTGTGTGTGTGGAGGGTGAAGGGGACACACATGGAGGAGGCTGCAAGACAGGTGAACAAACACTTGCATGTATATTTCACTCATTCTTGAGAAGTGGGACAAAACTATATTTTTAGAGGACTTGAATTTTGTCAACTCCATCAGACACACAAAATCATTTATGACACAAAGAACAAACATTAGTTGTACCATGAATTTTTTTGGTTAATGTGATCTAATTTTTATAAAACCTTATGAACATATGTTTGATGAATATAACAAAAAAAAACAACTTTGTCATAAAAATACATATTTTAAAACATGATTGCGGTTATTAGTTATTTTTGCAGTGGTAGGAAGTAACTAAGTACAAATACTTAGTTACTACACTTAAGCAGATTTTTCCAATACCTGTACTTTACTTGAGTATGTATTTTTCTGATTACTTTTTTTTTACTCCCTACATTTTAACGCAAATATCTGTACTTTCTACACCCGACATTTTCACATTTTTTCACTTAAGCGTCAATATTTTTATTTGGGGCCGCCCACCCAAAATCAAGACCAATTTCAGCCTAAATGGAAAGAACAATAACAGAGAGAAGAAGATTCCTTCGTGTATCCACCAGTGTGTATCACACACAACAGACGTGCAACAAGATGAAAATGACAAAAAACATGTAACAAGAAGAAGAAATGACAAGATGAAAAAACGCCATAAATGACATAACAAGACGAAAATTTAGACGTAATGAGATGGAAACGACACATAAGATAACACGAAAGATGTAACATGGTGAAAAAACAAGATGACGATAAAGACAAGACGCAACAAGATGAAAACAACGTAAACAAGACATAACATGACAAATACAAGTAAGAAGAAGAAAAGAATGTAGAAGACCTAACAAGACAAAACAGATACAGTGACTTGACCGTGGAGAAAAGGTGACAATATTACAGATAAGACGATTCTTTGGTGTATCCATCAGTGCATATCACGCACAACTGATGCAACAAGATGAAAAAGACAAAAAAGAAGAAGTCATGACAAGACGAAAAACGCCATAAAAGACATAACAAAATGAAAATGTAGACGTAATGAGATGAAAACAAAATAAGACAAAAAAGATGTAAGAAGACGTGACAAGACTAAAATGACGTAACAAGATGAAAAACTTAAAACTTAACAATACGACAAGAGATGTACCAAAAAAAAAGGTGAGGGTAAGTCAGCCGGTAGAAATGTCTTTCAGAGGATGACTTTTTACTTTTATAGTCTGAGTACATTTCAGAGCCTGAACTTTTTCACTTTTACTTGAGTACATAAGTTGAATCAGTGCATCTACTTTTACCAGAGTCTTTTCTGACCCAAGTATCTGTACTTCTACTTGAGTAAAGATTATGTTTACTTTTGTCAGCAGTGTTGGTCAAGTTACTTGGAAATAGTAATTAGTTACTGATTACTGATTACTTTTCCAAGAAAGTAATCCAGTTACTTTATGATTACTTATTTTCAAAAGTAATTAGTTACTTTAATAATTACTTAACTTACTTACTTTTCAAAAACATGATGCACAACCTGAATACGCTATAAAGCAAAAGACCTTTCAGCCTAATTCTATTCTTTCTGCATATTCCATCATATAAAATTGAATCAAATGAATTGTGTCTTTTTTTAAAACTTGTTTTATTAGTTTCAATCTTTTAACTTTATGCACATTCCGGGAGTTTCTCAGTGAGTTTCACATTCCTGTGCCGGCTTGCTCGGTGCTTGCTCAGATTTGAGGTGGAATTTTTCGCTGTAGATAAAAGTTTTCTTCCCACGCAGAGTGAACAGCAGACGCTAATGTTTTTGTCACCTTTTACCGAGTCAAACTCAAAGTAATGTCGGTACTTCCAAGCATTAAACGCTGCACGGTCCTGCTCTCTCCCGCACCCCATGTTGTCTCTTGCTGATCACTACATGTGTCTGTTGTTTACCACTGACGTCGCGCCGCTCATACGTCATTGTCACGAGACAGTCTCACAAAACAAAATCACGGGGAAGTAACAGTAATCTAATTACTGTTTTTGCAATTGTAATCCCTTACTTCACTCGTTACTTGAAAAAAGTAATCGGATTACAGTAACGCGTTACTTCTCACGCGTTACTGCCCATCAGTGTCTGTCAGTGGGTATAGTTAGTTTTAGATTTTGAAGGCTTTTAACACAATTGAAGGGTGTTTTCTGGGCAAGTTTAGAAATTAAAAAAATTAAAGCTCTTCACTCTAAAAAAAAGTTAGTTGTTTGTTTGGCATGACGTGATTTGTCCCAGTTCTGAAGAATGGGTGGTTTATAGAAGAGTGAACATGAAATCAAAGGAGAAACTTTGTACACGAGTCTGTATTTTTTGTGAAAATCTGTTGGCTTCATGCAGGAGAGAGGCTGCGTCTCCTCTCTCTGTATCTCATGTCCTTCAAGGCCCGGCTGTAGCCTCCAGGCAAGCCTCGGGCTCCGAGGCCTCCCTCCGTGTGTGCAGGATACCAGATCGGACTCAGACACACACAGCTGTGGCCCAGGGGCCTTCGCTCCTCCCGGAGAATGACGCTCGAACTCCCTAGAGCCATATTTAAGTGCAACAGTAAGTGATTATGTGCATGTGTGTGTATCAGCTGTATCTGTGTGTGTTTGTGCGTGACTTTTAGCCCACCGCCAGCAGGTATTCAAGGGCCCTTTCAAATTAGAAACGGGGAGGGGACAGGGGGCTCAGCCGATTCCCCTCAGAGCCCGGTGGGTTTCCGAGCAAGGACTCTGGGAATATCAGGAATATGTGTCACAGTGGAACATCACAGCGGCGGTCATAAATCACACAGCTTGTCTCGCTCATCATCCTCCGGCCACAGGTTACGCTGTCTGAGTTTTACTTGACTGCAGATCAGAAATAAAATACAACAGAAGAGAAGAGGCAGACTGTCGGTGAAGTGGAGCAGTCAGGTTTAAGTAAATATCTGCTCTGTTCAAACATGAGGATCTGAATCCCTTTTAGTTGATCTGTAACCCAGGGTGGAAGTAACTAATTACAGATACTCAAATTACTGCTGTTTTTTTGGGGTACTTGTACTTTTATGAGTAGATTTTCAAGTCTGTGCTTTTACTCGTACTAGTATGCATTAAACTATGTAATCTACTTAGTTACTTTTAAAGTTGTAAATGAGTACAGAGTACTTTGAATTAATATCCAAACCCTTAATCTGTGTTTTTGTTGCCAATAAGGTGATCTGATCACAAACGGGCCAATGAAAACAACGATATATGGAAGAAATACTACACACTGCAGCACAGGCTTGGCATGAGGATGTTAATGATTAATCATTAATCGATTGATCCCCATTGAGAATTTAACCAATTAAAAATGTATTCATGGATATTTAATCAATATTCTACAAATGGCAGTAATTGGACCCCATTTGAAATTGTTCTGTCTGGTGGAGCCATTTGTTGACGAAGAAATGAGAAAAAAAAAATGACAAAACAAAACAGAAAAAAATGAAAATAAGAAAGAAATAACAGAAACGGTGTTTTGTATCTTATAAGTTATTAATGATTAATCAATTGTTAGTATTTTCATAGTCTGACTCGCCAGATGCACCCTGCTGGTATAAGTCCTGCCATGTCAACTGGGCTTAGTGCACAACTCTTTTGTGCAACGGTTTATATTCAGACAAAGGAGGTTAAATGAAAGTTTGTGGTGCTGCACAACTAATAAGCTACAATAGCCTCCTCCATTTTGGTCTCTGTGACTCTCTGTAACCTCAACTGTCAAGAGAACTGTTTAAACCTAAATAAAGACGCTGATTATATTAACATAGTTTGGATTTTGGGAGGCATCAGCTCGTCTCTGTCCCAACTTCTGCACACACAAAGCTCAATACCAGGACCCGCCATCATCTCCAGGTCACATCCGCACCCGCCCAGGATATAAGTCCTGTGACCCGACACATGTTTAAACACATATACAAAGCCACTCATTTGTGTTCCTGGAAAAGTATCTCTCAGGTGCAGCACGTCGATGTGTTTCCTTGGCGACGATGTCCCCTGCAACTATCAATGTTATTCTCACAGTCTCTGATCACACCAAATTTCTCCCGAACATCAAACTTGGCCTTCAGTGATGTATCGTCAATGTGTGTGATTGTTTGTGCACTTGGGTGAATGTGACATGTAATTGTGGACCAGAAACGCGCTACATAAATGTAAGTCCATTTACTGTTTATTGTCCGCAATTTGGTGTTCTTCACTGAACATTTTGCCTTTATGCCATCCATCAAAGGTTGTGTCACTGGCTGTCACAATAAAAGTCCTGGCAGCTGATTTTGGTTCTCACAAGCTGCCTTCAGTTCTTTACTTACAAATACATTTTTTAACCATTACACAACTTTTTTGCAGCGCAGGATATAACGCTGAATGGCTGAGATGCTGAGATTTTTCCTTCCCCTCACTTCCTCCCTTCCTTCTTTCTTTCGCTCCTTTCTTTGTTTCTTTCCCTTCCTGCTTCTTACAGTTTCAGGGTGGAAATGACACCAGTTTACATGAGCAGCAAAAAGCATTAAACTGACGAGAATACAATAAAAACTACGTATCAAAAGTCTTTACTAAAGGTCCACTTATTATTCTTCTCTAAAACTTCTAACCGGTCTTCCTCATAGATGGAGTTCAGTTGTCATGGAGACAGTTCATCATCATGTGACCTAAGTATGGAATTCAGTCACATGATAAAGAAAATGTTTTAAAAGTCAACAGTTAACTTTTCTGCTCAGTTTATTGAAGATTTTCTTACACTATCTGATGGAGTCTTGATAAAATTTGTGAAGTTAATAATACGTATGTTTTTTGAACTGAGGAAACTTTACTTACAACAATAACATGTTGATAAATGTCATCAAAAGCATCAAATAAGCAGCAATGTTACTGATATTTGATTCTAACATTCCTACATGGTGGGGAGTAGAGAGGGGAAGAGTGCTGAGACTAAAACTGTTGAGTTAAAAAGTAGTAAAGAAAGACGGGGTCATGCAGATAAAGGCAGGATGTGAAAAAAAAAAAGGAAAATGGGGCAAGTTTAATCGAGGACTGGAAGAGCGGGAGATGTAGTGAGGGGTATGTTGAGAAGAGGAGGGGCGAGGGAGAGGTCTGGCTTGGGACAGTGAACTGGAAGTGTGTGTGTGTGTGTGTGTGTGTGTGTGTGTGTGTGTGTGCTGTGTGTGTACAAAATGCACTTGTGACACAGAGCAGTATTGACAAGCAGGGCTGATGCCCCTGAGAAAACCTTCAGAATTCAATCTCATTGATTCCCACAGAGGAGTGGAGGACGCTGCCTCTGGTCCATACCCTGAGTCATTACACACACATGCAGACACACACACACACACACACACACACACAACACACATGTAGTGACACACAGTGTGGTACAGTAGGGGGATCATTACTTAAATTCGTGCATTTCAAGCGTTTTCTCTTAATATATGCATTATGTAAACTCAGCATGATAAAAAAGAATCTTTTTCAGAACAGAGAAGTAAATATTTTCAATCAAACTTTCTGCAAATCTTTTAACACAACCAACAACAACAACAACAAAACATTTTCTCATATAACAGATTCATGCTGAGCACTAATGTGACTCATTTCTGCAGCTCCCACACTTATAGTCCAGCTTTTTACCCAAAAGTGTGGGTCAACCTGACACAAGCTGGAACATAAACAAACACTGTCCTCAAATGGAACTTGTGACGTTGTATTTACATCATGGGAAGACGTGTACATGACCTGTGAACTCAGAGCGTTTAGAAGAAGAGAGGCACGTTCATATGGACTCTGTTCGAGAGCATCGTAAACATATAAACAAGTGGTGATTTCAAGATTTAAAGGATAAACTGGCAACACTGATTTACTTCCTAAAAACAATAAAATATCTCTTAAAAGTAAGGGTTCTGAAAAGGTTCTTCTTGAAGTGCGAAGGTTCTTCTCAGAAGCGTTTTGCTTGTGAGGAACCCTGCTTTGAAGAAAAGGTTTATCAAGAGTTCTTTGTAAGCCTAAGTGTCGCACCAAGAACCTTTTTTCTTAATTGACAAACTCTTGTTAAGGGTTCTTTGTACCATAATCTAAGCAGATACGTTTATATTGTTCTAGAAAGAAAAAACCTCGGAATATAAACAGGTTCTCTGTAAAACTGGGTGAGCACTCTTTGGAGGTGGAAAGGTTCTGGATACAACACCCAGAGAGGGTTCTGGGTGGAACCATCACACCATAGTAGGGTTCTCTGCAGAACCTCTCATAGAGGGTTCTGAGTGAAACCTTTCACAGATGGTTTTAGGTATAACCCTTTATGTTGGGTTCTAGGTAGAACTCTCTGAAAGGGTTCCAAGTGGAATAGCTATGAAATGTTCTTCAAGCCAAAGGACCTTTTATGGCTCTAGTTAGTACCTTTATTTATAAAGCTGTAATGCATATAAACTTAGGCAGTTATTAATATAAATTTAGAACAACATCATTTAAATATCACCTAAAACTGCACTTTTATGCAGAGGTGGGAAGTAACTAAATACTTTGTTATTGTACTTAAGTAGAGTTTTCAGGTATCTGAGTATTTATTTTTCTGACTTTTTACTTTCACTGCCTACATTTTAACACAAATATCTGTACTTTCTACTCATTACATTTTCAACAGGCTTGTTAATTTACTTTTAATGCCCTCCATGGAAATTGATTTTTATTTTGCATCATCATGTGTTACCTTTCCAACATCAAGACTGATTTCAGCCTAAATGGATGGAACAATAACACACAGAAAAGGTGATTCCTTGGTGTATCCATCAGTGCATATCATGCATGACAGACTTAACAAGACAAAAACAACACAACAAGACGTAACAAGACAAAACAGATGTAACAAGACGTAAAGCGACATAAAAGATGTAACAAGATGAAAATGACATAACACAACGAAAGAAACATAACAAAACAAAAGACAATATGTCATTCTCCTACTCTCATTCTTCTTTCCTGTCTTCACTTTGACCGTCCTGTCTTATAAAAAAAAACCCTGACACAACAAGACAAAAAAAAAAACAACGTAAAAGACAAAACAAGAGCGAAAAAGCAGCAAGACAAAAAGATGAAAATAATGTAAAAGATGAAACAGAACAAAAAGACAACACAAAAAACAGCACAAAAGATATAAGACAAAAAAAATGTAACAAGACAAAGAACAATGTAAAAGACAGAAAGGGAGGCTTGACTGGAGAAAATGTGAGGTTCAGCTGGTACAAATCTCCTAGGAAGGACTATTTTTATTTTTTTATTTTTTTATACTTTGAGTACATTTCAGATCCTGTACTTTTTCACTTTTACTTGAGTAAAGAAGTTGAATCAGTACTTCTAACAGTCTTTATTTACACAAGCATCTGCACTTCTACTTGAGTACAGAATATAATAATTATATATAATCAAAGATATCGCAAGAAAACAAACCCAGTGAAGATGGATGCAATGGGAAATTGAAGCATCAATGATTGCACTATTTTTCAATACTTTTCCCATGAACATTTTTGATACGTTACAAATGAATTTGAGTTTCTGCAGCGATTTGTGTGGGGTCATGTCATATAATTCCTGTACCACTCAGACTTCATTACACCGTCCCTTTGTGCAAGCATGTCTGATTGACTGAGAGCGAATGCATCCACATAACATGCATGTGAGCGCATCATGTGTGTGAGAGACAGAAATGAGGAAGAGGAGGAGGAGGAGGAAGAGGCCGTGGTGGGTGTTGAAGGGGTGGTGGTAGTAGTTGGTGGGGGGGGGGTGGATGGGTGGCACAGAGTCCATGTGTTGTTATGACCTTGGTCACTGCTGAGGGGACCTAGTTTCTTGCCAAGCCAATCAATAAGCTAAACAGGCGGAGGATGGCTATTTGGAGCATGGGAAGCCAAACTCAAATACTGATAGGTTATCTGCCTGTCCCAGCACCACTTCTGTGCAAATATTGGACCAGCACATTTTTCACGGTGACTTGCATTTGGAAAAAAAGAAAGAGAGTCAGAGAGGAGTGAGGGGGGGTGGGATGTTGAGAACAGACACGGTTGAGTGGATATGTTGCAGAGGGCAAACTCTCCCTCCTCCCTCCATGTCTCTCTCAGACCCCCTCTTCTTACCCCCTCAACCCTCAACCAACAAGTGCATCTCTCTGTCTGTCTCTGTCTGTCTCTGTCTGTGTCTAACTCTCACTCACTCGCTCTTGGGAAAAGTGTAAAAAACAGTACACATCTGTAGTATAT
This sequence comes from Lutjanus argentimaculatus, assembly GCA_034769285.1. Lineage (NCBI taxonomy): Eukaryota > Metazoa > Chordata > Actinopteri > Lutjaniformes > Lutjanidae > Lutjanus > Lutjanus argentimaculatus. Next base: position 48,872,945 of record JAWZSL010000001.1, read on the forward strand.
TTACTATAAATAAAGCCATAAAATGACCACAATATTTAATCAGAGATTAAGGAAACATGCTACAAGCTGAAACACTTCTCTGAAAATAATGCTCCTCCACTGAAATTAATATTCCAGCCCGTAACTTGTGTTATTGTTCAGCTGTTAATTAGTTTGCCAATGTTTGCCAAATGAGTTATGTCTCTTCATGAGTCATAAGAAACCATTAAGTAGATGTTCATAATGGTTAAACTGAACAATGCGTTGATGAAGTCTGGCAGGCAGAAGGCAGGCAGTCACTGACTCAAACTGAACAAGAGTGTGTATTTTCCGAGCAGTTTGCTTTTGTATTCAGGATAACAGGCTTAGCATTATATTGATAGATGACTGACAGTTATACACAGCTGGTCAACTTACAGTGCAGGACTCGTTGTTTGTTACTGTCAAATTAAAATCTTGTGCTTATCTTGTGCTACTGCAACCTGCAGACAACCTGTCTGAGCTTCTTTGAGTCTGGGGAGGAGATGGGGGGAAACAACTTGCTTTAACCATAAATCATATATTAAATAGGATTTCAGTCTATGTAATAAACAGTCTGTGGCTCCAACTTGCTATTTGGACTGTTGTACTCATTTTTGGGCGCGCAATTGTTACATTGTGCTCCTTTATAGGTCCAGTGTGTAAAATATACAGGGATTTATTGGCAGAATAATGAAGCAGCTGTGTCGCTGCAATGTCCGAATTGTGACGTTCATTCATTTATGGTGTAGCGACGTTCCTGCAATATCACATTAAAATGTTACGTTGCATTATTGTTACTTATACACTGCATCAGTGTCACTGCAACATTGCACTAATAACATTATGTTGCAGCGATGTCACTGCCACATTACACTTAAAAAGTTGCGTTGCAGTGACGTCACTGCAACGTTACACGTAAAACCTTATGTTGTAGCAATATTCAGCAACAACCCTGTCTTAGTAGGGATGTTGCATGTGTCATCCCAACGATATAAAGTGTTGTTGTTACAACAACACAAAAACTGATGGAAACGTTGGTACAATATATGAGCAATTACACTGCAGCTATGTTCCTGCAATGACTTTGTATTAGCAGCGTATCACACTGGGGAAGATTAAACACCAGCCAAAGGTAGTTTTCATAACATGGTAACCCAAAACTTGTGAGAGAACTGGATATCTGTGTGTGTGACTGTGGTTGTGTATCTCACACAACCATAAAGATAAAGAATATTTTCTACATTATTGAGGTAATGTGCTTTGTCTATTGAACTCCTTCTCTTGTGGACAAAATGTGAAGTAATCCAAAGTCAACACTGGAATAATTATAGGAAAAACTAATTGCTTATTTTGTGATGACAATGGCTGAGAGAACAAAAATACATGGATGAGTAAGTGAGTGAACATGCAAGTTTGCTCGTGTGTGAGCGTGTGATAGTGAGACAGAGACAATGGTGTGTCTCTAAGTGATCTGTAGATGATGGCAGCTGGATCTGATCAATAATGGATGAGTGACACATGCCAACCACTGTATCGCAACCACTCTGGAGAGACACCAGACAGCCCAATGTGTGTGTATCTATGCGTGTGTGTGTGTAAGTACAAATGTGCGAGAGCAACAGTGAGACCCCTTCGAGACGATTCAAAGCTCAGAGAAAGGCAGAAAAAAGTGAAATGGACAGAGGGAAGGAGGGTGAGCTGAGGGAGGCAGAGAGCGCGGTGCTTTTCCCATCAGGTGTAGAAGTCAAAGCCAGCTCGCGTCGGTGCAGCAGAGACTGGAACAATGACTTCAAGAGCAGCGCACAGCAAAACCACATTAATTATTAGAGAGGAGCGATCAAAGCACAACTGTGACATGAAATAAATGAATTAAAGCTGGAAAAAAATATCGCCATCTGGACGAAGGGTTTCACATCCCAGAAACAACTCGCTGCTCAGATGCCTGCCTTTGTTTTTTCCCCCCTTTTTTCTGTTTGTGTTTGTCAGTTGAATATTTCTACAGTATGTAGGCTGAACTAGATTCAACAATTGCTCATATTTGTTTTGTCTTATTGATTGAAATTGTTTCACTGCCTGTTGGTTTTGTGGATAAAATAAATTTGTAATTAAAACAATCACCAAATGTGTGATTGAACTCTTATAGTTTATATTTATTTGCTTTCTTTCCCAGAGTTAGATGAGAACATTGATATCCGTCAGTGCATCAAGTACCAAGCTGGAAACAGGGCATGGTTAGCCTAGCTTAGCATAAAGACTGGAAGAGGAGGGAAACAGTTAGATAGCTTTGTACCAAAGTTAAAAAACATGTCGACCAACATCTCTAAAGCTGACTTATCTACACTATGAATCTGTAACTTGTTAATAAACAGAAATATAAAAATGCTGCAACAGTTTATCCATCCACCAAGTTCTTCTCTTTAGCATCTGTGGCTATATATTCAAGAAATGTTAAAAAGAACACTTCTGGGCTCTGTAAAGGCATGATGGTACCAAACCTAGTTAAAGTGTAGGAAGACAGGCAAGATACATGATAATTAGTGAGTGTTAAAGGTGTATTTGTGATCAGAGCCAAGCTAGCTGTTTCTTTTTGCTTCCCGTCTTTATGCTAAACCAAGATGAACAAGCTCTGATATGTAAGTTTGTTCAACATTTTGGGGAAATATGCTCATTTGTTTTCTTTCACAGAGAGGATTGATACCTAATTTTTCACGGAAATGGGGTTACAAATTAGCCTTAGTTAAAAACCCTACATGCAGCACACCTGTATCTTGTTATGATGACCTCCAACAAAGTTTCTTGCACTGTCCATGACAAACGAACTAATAGGTAAATAAAAAGAAAGACATTTTACATACAGAGCTAAAGCCTGAATATCACTAGCCTAGCTTAGCATAAAGACCGGAAGCAGGAGGAAACAGCTGGCACTGCTCACTCCACAGCTCAAATATCTTCCGACTCCACAGCGCTGTGGCAGCTGGAGAAAGATCTGGCTGAACTCAATATCATTCTGTACTTCTGTAAACCAATCACTATCGTCTCGCCAGGATGTAGCAGCGGTGTCCTTGCAAAATCACGCGGGGGGACTTGATTTGGTGAAACATTTGCTCATGGGGAGGCATACTCTGACATTAAAATGTCTAAATCCTGCTAACGAAAAGGTAAGACCTGCTAGCTTGTTTATGTTTGCAACCCTGGCGCAACACGTTTCCGTCACAACTTTTATCAAATTCGTCACATATGATGATTTGTCACAGCTGATACTGAAGCACAAGGTATCCTTTAGCCAGAAAGCCATTTTTACATGCAATTAACACTGTGAAACTGCCTTGTTTAGATTTAGGATGAAATCATGTTTGGGGTTACCATAACTATGTGAAGTTAGGTATGTCATGTGACAAAAGTCGAAACTAAAGTCATGTGATGCACCTAACATTATGTGTCTTACAGCTTTTAATAATGATTTAGTTTCATACAGCAGATGAACCCCTGGTCTCCTGGGTGAAAGAGTTTGTTTGACCCTTCCATCCCGCCTCCTCCATGTGTGGACTTTCTCCCTCTTTATACTATGTCAGCAGCCAAGGGCATGTTATACAGTTGCAGATGGGCTTACACTGGGGGGTACACCGTCACTGTCTGCTCCTGTATGAGTCACCAAAGGGTGGTGACAAATTGTCGGTATCTGATAAGTTGGGAGTGAAACCAGGCTGGTTGACGACCAGGTTAGGGTAACTTGTCATTTTCAGCTTGTAAGTTGGTAGCTCAAAGGTTGTTCTTTCACATACAGCAACTGGGCGGAAGGAAACGAAACTGCTGACAAACCCTGTAAAGTTCACTAATCAACACATATCTTGTTTTTTAAATCCGTGCAAACCTTATTGTAAAAATGACAGCTGTTTTTTAGAGTGAGTTCTACGGCTCCCCCCTAAAAACACAAACAACAAACAACTTTGGACGGAGCCTGGCTAGGTCTTTATGCTAAGCTGAGCTAGTCGCCTCCTGGCTCCAGGTCTGTACTCGATGACCTGTGATCTGACTCTGAGAAAAAAAAACAAAAAAAAACATGATTATCCACACTGCTGAATTGTTTGAATCAGCGACTGTTGTCATTAAGACCTTGAAGTGCTGGTGGAGACGACAGTTCAGTGGAGGCATGTGATTACAGATTGTGTGTGTTTAGTAACAGAGATGGCCCCTTTTTCTGTCTGTCTGCAGCTCTGGCTGGCTGAACTGGTGTGATGTTGTCTTCCTGTTTCAGCTCCTCCACTTGGGCCTGGCTGCCGTCCCTCGTCTCTCTGTCCAACTATCTCACTCTCTCCCTATCTCTCTTTCTCTCTTTCCATTTCTCTCTTTCTCTCTCACTGACACTGGGCACTGCTCCCCTCCCTGACCATCTGGGCCTCTCCTCCACGAAACTGTGTGTGTGTGTGTGGAGGTGTGTGTGTGTGTGTGTGTGTGTATGTGTAAGTGTTTGTGCATGCGTGCACATGCAGACAGGCATGTGTGAGCGAGAGTTTGAGTTTTCTCCTCAAGAGGGCATATATGTGTATGTCTATGTTTGTGTGTTTGAGTGTGTGTGTGTATGTTTGTGTGTGTGTGTGTGTGTGTGTGTGTGTGTGTGTGTGTGTGTGTGTGTGTGTGTCAGTAGAAGGGTCCTCCTTCGCCAGGTGGACAGCTGCTACTTAGTAGCCTTACAGCCCAGCCAGCAAAGTCAGGGAGAGTGAGCTGGCGGACTTAACCCTTTATATTCCAAAACAATGCTGAACATGGACAGCACACGTGTGTGTAGGTGTGTGTGTGTGTGTGTGTGTGGTGTGCGTGCGTGCGTGTGTGAGCAGCATTAATATGATGCATACTGATGTCTTGTCAGTATTACTTTACTCACTAATACTTCATACCTGTTGTACGGCTGTAAGCTCAGTTTATAAGCATATTCAAAACATTTTTTCTGGTATTTATTGGATTTATCTCATTTGTTTTTATTAGAAATCATGCTTAAATACAAAAAAAAAAGACAAAAAAAAAAGACTTTGGGATTGCCCAATTGCTGCGCCTGGCTAAAATGCAGTGTTGGGCTCGTAAATGTAAAATTAAACCACAGTAATAAAGCATTAAACACATTGTTTTTTCCAGAGCTGATGATGGAAGTAGCTGAGGAGTGAGCCATCTCCCTTCCGTCTCATCTCTGTTAAGAGTTGCACGGGCACCTGCAAGAAAATGGCGGCCGGTGAAGACAAAGTTTATGAGCAGAAGCGCAAGCAAGCATTTAATTTATTCTGGAAACAGGATTTTATTTGGGTGGCGTTAGAGGATGTGGGCGAAACACAAACTATGTATTACCATTTTCGATGTGCTTTGCATCTATGACTGTGCCCTTGTTCTGATTCATTTACTTAAATAAAGATTATACACGGCAATTAACTTTAGTCTTTGTTGGTAATAAATCAAACTATTTTTATCAGGGGAAGTAAACACTAGCAAGTAGATTTTTGACCCACTCGTCCGACCGGGCAAAACATTCAAATCTGTGTTCTGAGTTCGTCTCATCACAGAAAAACTACTTATTAAACATCTGGCTAAATATGAATGATTAAAAAAAACTTTCGTTAACTTACTTACTTAGGCTTTTAGAATTGTAAAAAAAAAAAAAAAAAGGTAGTTTTCTGCTCTGCTGGGGGCGTGTCTACAGTCCTGCACCAGGTCAGGTACCCATCAGGGGGCCTGCAAAAACCTGCTGGGTAAAAAATATATTTATATAAATCCACAGGTGCAGAACTAATTGTGTGTAGACAGCAGGTGAGAACACAAATATAACACATAAAGTACAATAATATGTTTTTTTCATCCGAAGAAATCAGAAATGCAAACAATTGTACAATATATTTAAAATTCATGTTTGCTAATACAGTAATATCAAACCTAATAAGCCACCAGAGTTTTATTGTGAAAGCTCTACGACACAGCCTTTGACCCTACATCCTGTCTAACAATACGATGTCAATATCTGATTTAACAGTGATGTAGGGAAGCTACTTGCTAATACTGATGACATAAAGGTAAAAACTGTGGACAACACATCGTTGAAGGCCAAGTCGGACATTTGGCAGGATTTTGTGTGCGCTCTAAGACTGAGAATAATGTTGTCAGTGGCTTTGCTGGTTGTAAAAAGTTTAATAAAGTATTAGCATGTGATAGCTATAAGCTAGGCTCGTTGTCACTATGGAAACACATCAACAGCTGCAAGAGCACAGGTGTTGCGTCAGTTGACAACACAAGTGAGTGACTGTGTTTGTTTAAACACAGGTGGGGTTGAGCTGCTTGTCTTTTATTAACGGTTACTGGTAGGTGCAGATTTGACTTAAGAGATAATTGCAGGCGATGGGTCGGTTCTGGTTCTCAGTTTTGCAGATGCAGGCAGGGACAGGTTTGCAAAACTGGACCCCTGCAGGACCGGGCGTGTCTGCTCTGCTCTCTCAAGTGTGAAACACCACTAACAGCACAACTCAGTACTACATATAGGTCTCAGTCTTTTCACATGTTTGCATCTATTATTCTCTATCGTGTATAATGTGTTTTAATGTCTTTAAAGTTTAACCCTGGACAGATCTATACAGTCTGAGATTGACTTTCTGTTTTCAGACTAGAGCAGCAATCTTGGATTGCATTTTAAAACAACAAATGACAACACAAATCATTTACCTATAAGTAAATACCTCAAAAAGTAAACTAATAAAACTAATTTACTGTAAAGTAACTTTGAACTTAAAGTAACCACCATTATAGTTATGCCTACACATACAGGAAGGTCTGCTGCTGCTGCTGCCTGCTGTGTGATGCACATACACATTTAGCATCACCAGCTGTGTGTGTGTGTGTGTGTTTATACATTGTGTCCAATCTACATCTGTGTGTTTGTGAGCCTGGCAGTCAGATTTAATACTCTTATCCGTCCCGGCGGTCCTGTCTTTGTCTGGTCCTTAAATGGAGGTTTAGTCTCTGCAGTGCAGGCCTGGCTGGATGAGCTTAATCAAACCATTAGAGTCCTGAGCCCTGAGGAGCATCTCACCACCTCCTACTGAGATCTGCTTTAAGACATGGTGGCAGTGGCAAACACTCAAACCTCTGGATTAGATCGGCTCTCAACGACTTAGCGGCGTCCCTCTCGCTTTCTCTCTCTGTCAGGCTTTATCTGTCTGTCCGACTAAAAGCACTTTCTTTAGAGGCCTTTTAAAAGAGTCTTAAAGTAAATGCAAGCAAGCAAATGAGCACGAAGTGCAAACACAGGCGTACAGCGGTGGGCTTTTTCACAGATCAGTGAGGGATTATTGATCCTTATTTTAAAATAGGTACATAAACTTTAACCACTTATGGCTACGATAATATATACGTCCATTTTAAACGATAAAAATATCTCTGCCCACATACTTCCGCGTGTCCTTTATGTTGGCATGGTTAATATATCCACTAGAGGGTGCCACTCAAAGTCAAAAGTTACCTAAAAGAGGAAGAAGAGTCAAGAGTTTCTGACAACAGCAAACCTGGCGTAATAATGTAGCTCATGAGAAAGACGAAAAAGGTTGTGGGGTACGCACGTCCAAAAGACGGATCAGAAAGGCAAACTGAAGGTAAAAGTCAAACAAAAGATCTGTACACTTTCCTGACTACTCGCAGCAACTTTAATGGAGCAGTGATTCATCAGGCATTGACCCTTTGCTAAGCCCCTCCTGCCAATAGCAACTAGCCAATAAAAGATTAGCAACTGAGGAGCCACAGGCCTGTCGAGCTTGATATTTCTCTATGTGTGTAAGGGTAAGCACAGATTCTAAGACATATGATAGTCTGCGCTTCATCTTTTTATAGTCTTTCAAAAACATAAAACACAAGCACACATGTGAGGAATGGATTGTCTTTATCTGCTCTAATGTAAGCTGCAGACCTTAGCATGTCCGGCTAACTAGCACTAGCTTACTAGCTTCAGTATCATTACCTCCAGCCAATCTTTTATTAGATATCACTGCATTTGCCAAACACATGGCTTATTCCCAGGGTTAGATTGGGACGTGGGGATTTGGGGAGGAAGATGTGGGCTGGTGCACATTGGAAAGAGTTTAAGCATTAGCATTAGCTTATGATATCATACATTTTGGCTGACAAAATCCACGGTGGTCAACAAGAAATGAGAAGCTGCTTTTGTTTACTTATCTGCATCTGTGCAGTGCAAGTATAGACCCTTTTACAGCTGACGTCATCGAAGAGCTGCGCGCGCATTTTGGCAACAGAAGTAGCGGTCTCCTCCAGTCATCCAGATGAGTTATCAAGCTGCAAAGGTTGAATTAAACATTTTACCAAAATCACCAAAACATTTGTTTATTGAGTATATGATACTTCAGAATTGATATTCCAGTGGTCAATATAAGTTGCTCAAACTTCTGAAAGATTGTGACTGTTTCAGAGCAATTGGTGGCGTCTATGGCTGCAAGTTATTAAACGTGTCGATTAGACTGAGAACGTGATTAAAACTGCTGGTGTTTGCAGCGGCCCATTGACAAGCTGTTGTGGTCCGCCGTACTTCCGTTGCCAAGATGCGCGTGCAGCTTTCTCGTGTTTACAAACTGTAAAAGGGTCTATAGAAAGCTTGACAGACGCAGCAACAGTAACTAAGGAGGGCGGGGCTTAGTGGAGGGTCAATTGTTTTGACAATGCCTGATTTTTACCTCTTGAGAAAGAGGCAAAAGCAGAGCCAGCAGTATAAGTGTTGTTGGTCTGTGCAGTCATTAAATACATCACGACATGTGGACGAACAATTCTTTTCACTACCTAACTGACATTTGTCATTTCTAATACTTTCAGATTTTTAAAACTTCTTTGTCGTGCCCTGTGCTTGTGTCTTACTTGAACTATTAGCTACACTGCCCAAATGGCTACCGGAGGAACTACTCATTTTGTCTGTATTTCAGAAAACATGCAGAAATATGGATGACACGAACACAGAGTACGGACAGTAGGCTCCATGTCTATCTTTATGTGTAACTAACAGAAAACCTGGTTTGTTCTTCAAGAGTCAACTAGACTCGAGTCCTGCTACACTGCAGGGATGTGCAGGTGTTTCAGGAAATGCACTGGACTACTTGTGTTAAGTAATGACCTCTATACATCCCAAAAAACTACCCCTGCGTCCTTGAATATACCAAAATTCCCACTCTCTGAAGATTTGGGACTTTTTTTGTGGCAGTCGTACAGTGAGCCCCCCTCAGAGTGATCCTCCACCCCGGTTTTCCACGGGCTCGCTCCTTAATTGATTTCACATGCGACAACTGTGGATTGTCTTCCCGAAACGTTCCTCTACGGCCAGCGTGCAAATGACAAGCAGTGACAATGCCGGTTTTGTCCCCGGCCTCTTTTTCTCGGCTGCTTGTGTTCCAGTGTTCTTGCTTTGATAAGCGGTATCGGAACGCATTCTTCCTCGCCCCCAGAGGATGATGGGTATTAGTGTTTTCTGAAGAGTCTGGAGTCCACTTCCTCGGCAGCCTCCATCCAAGGGAGACAAGCGTATCAAAACACTTCCCCTCAGTCCGGCTGATGCGCCATGTTAAAAGATTAGAAACAGTGGCTTAATTTGAAGGGAGAGCTTTGGAAATATCAAGAAGAGGCCATCATCCCCTGTGTTCGGTTTGTAGGAAGTGGATAGAGATATCCTCCATTGTGCATCTTTCACTGTGACATTTGTTTGAAAAAAAAAGGGAAAGGGAGAAAGAAAGAAATAGGACATATTCTAAAGCCTTTCTGTGTTGCAGGAATTAAACAAACGCAAAAAAGGGATAAAATCGGCTTAGACTGTTGAGACAAGTACATCTAAGAGAATGCACAAAAGGAGGGGTGTAAACGGCGGATTCTTCCCAGCTAAAAACTTATCAAGCGCAGGCTTTGTGCTCAATCCATTTAAGTGAGTCCCTAACACGCCCCTATTGTATGCCTTTAATGGTCGAAAAGTGACTTGTGCAGGGCTATCGCCTCTTCATGGGGATTACAGCTAAGTGCTTAAGTTGTAGTGAAACCCGGATTTACTGATGGCAAAGAGAAAAGGGCGAGGGAGGGAGGGCAGAAAAAGGACCCTTACCAAGGATTTGTGTCAGGATCGCACTGTTCCCCTCGTCTGTCTGTGGCAGAGTCGAGAGAGGACAACTGGTGTTCACATGCGAGCCAGCACGCACACGCACACGCAAGTCACAATGCTTTTGCACAACATCCTTTTACTTTCTGTATTTTCCTTGTGATCCCTGTCCGTCTGTCCCCGTCCCTCTGTCTCTCTGTCTCTCTTTTTGCCCCCCCCTTCTCTCTTGCTCCCTCTCACTCTCATCCCCTGTTTTAATTAATTTCTAGCTGTGCTGCCGTATGAGACTTGGCCGTGGAAGTGTCTGCTCCTGCAATTTCGGCCCTCATCTCCCGCGGCTGCCAGAAAATGACTCAATGCTCCTTCCGTTTCAAGAAGGAGAGGTGAACAAGGCCAGCATAAAGAAGGCAGAGAGAGAAACTGTACACAATAATTAGGCTTAATGGTCTATAAAGGTACTCAGTGTGACGGATGTGAGCCTTTTTAATACACTGAATTCAACTTGTGCTGCTACAATGCCAGCTACTGCCAAGGTTCAGAAACTCTGTCTCTAGAGATCCAATACTGCATTACTACAAAGTTAAGAGATTTGTGGAGGCCAAGGTATGATCGAAATCAACTGACCCTTCATAAGCCCCGCCCCTTTTTGGTCTGAGTGGTCCAATGACAGTCAAGCAAGCTTGGTACCTCGGCCAACTTTCTCATTTTCCTGCAAAAGCAACATATAGTGTCAAATCTTAAGTTAGCTAATGGCAGCAAAATGCTAGCAACTAGCTAGCTAATGATTGATGTAGATTAGCTAGCTAGTTTTGCTAACATTATCAAATTTATGATGTGATTATATGTCTCTTTTATATTATTTTGATATTTTGAGCGCTGTCTGATGTCTGCAATCAGCCGACCACCTCAAGGCAGGTGGCCATGTCGTCTACAAGAATGCCTTTCAGTGCTGGAAATTCAATAATATTTTCCTTATGTCCTTATGTTAAATCAGAAAAGGTCTTTAACATCACTGCACGGTGTAAAGTTTGTTTGTTTGAAATGCTTGATGTCAAACTTGAGGAAACATCTGCAGGTAAGTTAATGTAACTGCAGTAAAGTTGTGAGGTTTACCTGGTTTAAATTTTTGTTTATAAAAATTTTCAGCTTTATTGCCCAGCTTAAAATATTACCATGTAAATATAATAAGGTAATAAGGCTGAGTCGCACTTCCTGTAACTAGTAAACTGATTTTGACGTGTATAATCAGTGGAGTGCAGCTTTTATTAAATTAAATAACTGGGTTTAAACAGGGAGTGCCGTGTGTTATGTGTGTTTTCAACACAGGAAGTGGACGTTTGTCATCTACTTGTGCCGGTGGCGAAGCTGTGAAAGCGCTGTCACTCTCAGACACGAGTGATATGATACACATTCGTTTCAGAGGGAAGAGATCATGATGACAGCGACGACAGACGAGTGCGCAAGTGTCGGGGAGAGGACGCTTCTCCTTGAGCGTTGTGTGTTTGCGTGTCTGTTCCCTGAGCTAACAAACTGCATGAAGGTAAACTCGGGAGCACCTGCCCCTATTGTCATGCTCTCACCCACCCACACTCACACACCTTTCCCTTGAGCACACAACACCCAATACTGAGTAAAGATGAAGAAAGGGCCAAGCCCTGCATGAGGCAAAGGCCAGCCATTCAAATAAAGACGGTAAACCCTCTGTCTTTTCTCTCACTAAGCCTTGATATGTTCCTCAAAGCTACTGAGGCCCATTGTGCGTCTCTACCTTTGTTGCCTTGTGTTTAAGCAGGCTGATGATCATAATGATGATGATGATGATGGCCACGATGACAGCGACGGCAGTGGCTTAAGGAGAAGCAGCTGCCGAGGGGTTGAGAGAGGCACAGACAATCGGCCTGTTTACTCAAGAAAAGGTACACTGTGGATGTTCAAAGTGACGGCTGCTGAATGGAGACTGACTTGCACGTGTGTGTGTGTGTCTGTGTACAGTGTGTGTGTGCAGCAGGAGTGCCTTCAGGTCCATCTCGCACAGTCTGCAATTAATGCTTCAGGTTCCTGCTTGAGTTCACTTCACCTTCCTGTTTGTCATTTAATTTGAGGCTTTATGTGCATGTTATGTCATCACAAAAGTCGGTAAGTAAACAAGTGGATTTAATTCCTCAATACATATCTATAACTCAAAGGAATAGTTCAGCTTCTGGGGAATTACCCATGCGACATGGATGTCTTTTTTTATGACTTTGCATGCAAATCAAAGGTGTGTTTACAGGTGAGATTAGATGTTTAGCTCAGTTGCAGTTTGCAATTCTTCTTAAAGAAGCAATAATTTATTTTTTTAGTCTCTTGGGTGTAGTGGAATGAGATGCAAACGTTTGCATATCCTCACCTTATGAAGATGTATTGAATATGTAACAAGTGGGAACTGTTTAATTTTAAATAATTATTCTTTAGTTGATTTTATAGACCAAAGATAACAGAGGATAGACTGTCTTTCTAGGAGCCCCACAGAGACGGGTTTTAAATAAATGTGATATTATTTTGTGAAACAAATAACGTCAACATAAATACAAACAATAAATATTCCCTACTCATGAATCTTCTGAGTAGGAAGGATGGTCAAGGGAGGTCAAAGTTTATATTGTTCAACAAATTCTCAAACAAATCTAAGTCAAAATCAGAATTTCAGATTCAGGTAAATGCATAGGTTGTTAAGGCTGAACAAGAATTAAAAATAAATAAATAAAAATCATTCCTCTACACAACGTACATAAACTAAAGTGCATACAGTTCCAAAATAAAAAGCCCTCAAAGGTTTAATTCATTAAACACAACTATTTAGGTCAACATAAGGTCTACTCTGCAGTTACCTTGAATTGGAAGTTCTTTATGGTGAAGCTAGCAGGAGAAAACAAAACATCCCTGAAAAATGTTTGACAACAAAACGGTGGTAATAATAAATATCAGCACTAACTCACTGATTTGTGTAGCAAATTTAAACAAAACAATCCATTTGTCCAGGATTGGATGATAGACATAGTAAATAGTAAATATCATAGTTAATTTTTAACCTGGGTTACAAATATCTTTGTGAAGTCAAGTTTCTGGACACTCAATGGATTTGAGTCTATTATCTACCCCCTTGTTAGGTCTGTTTTGATTTCCTGAGGGAGATGTCTTTACCTACTAATTGCTAACGTTAGCTACACAGACCAACCACTACACAGATTAACTGCTAACGTTAGCTTACACACAACCAACTGTTAACATTAGCTGCACAGACAACTACTAACATGAGCTACGCAAACCAACCGCGAACGTTAGCTGCACAGACCAACCACTAACGTTAGCTACAACAAAAACTATTAACGTTAACTCAGGGGCCAACCGCAAATTAACCTACACTGATTTCTGTGTGCTTAATTAGCCCATTAACGTGTCAGTCCTACCACAACTGAAAACATTTGAGACTGTCGGTGCTGATGCTGGTGATGAAGGGTGGTGTGTGGGAATAAGTTTATGTCAGTTTACTTAATCAAGTTACATTACTTCAATATTGTGATAGATTACTGACTACATTTAACAAGTAATGAGTATTTGTATCAGAATACATTTTTAAAGTAACCCTCCCCACCCTGATTATTCCCCAATACTGTCCCTTTAAATGTGTAAGAGGCTGATGTTTGCTTACAAAGGAAAAGCCTCTGCAAAAGGGGAGCTGGAGAGAACAATTATGTAAGCCTGTTTCACTATTTTGAGGCTTGTTTTTTGTTTGTAGCAAAGGCTTAGCATGTAATCTTATGCTGCCTAAGAAGACACTCGTCAGACTGGTGTGTCTTCTACATATGCGGTGGCATGACCTGCCCTTCCATCTTGCAGCCTGTTTCCAGGATTTGCTGTCCCCTCACTGTGGCAACAGTGATATTTTTGCCCTACTTAAGCTCCAGATGCTGAGAGGCTCCTTGTACTGGCACTGCTGCAAGAGGGCCAAAGAGGTTAATGCACCCAGGGAGGGAGACGCAACCAGCTGTTGGCCTTCTAATGTTTAAAACCTCCTCCCCTTCATCCATCCCTGCTCCCCTCCATCCATCCTATTCTTCCTCCCTCCCTCCACCCCTCAAAGGAAGAAAGGCCGGGCAATAAAAAGCGCTCAAATGGTGAAACATCTGCTAGGACATTTCACTGCGGCCAAGAGCGTCTTAAGTCCTCCGCAGCAACAATATGAGGACATTTTCTGGGCAGGGGCGACGGGGACTTATAAAGAGATAAGAGGAGATAATGGCTGGATGGAGGACTTGGGGGCTGCAAATGCACAATCAGGAGGTCCGCGCGGAGATGGGGGGTAGGAGGGGAGGGACAGGAGGGAGAGAAGGAGGGAGGAGGAGGGTCCAGGAGGCCAGAGGAAAGTGGTTTGGTAAACAATGCCGCCTCCGCATTAGCATGATAATCTGTAACATGCCTTTATTTAGATAAAGATGTAGGTTATACTGGGGGAGGAGTAGTGTCGTGCAAGTGTTTGTGTGTTTCTGCGTGCAGGAGTAGCTTCTGTGTGTGTGGTGTGTGTTTCACTGAGAAAAGACACTCTGGTCCATGGATCCATGGACATGTAGTCACAACATTGCAAGTCTGAAGGCTAAGCAGCTTATATTACGGCTGTTATAGCCTCTATACATCACTGAGTGTTTTATGATTCAACATTTATGAAACTGAGTGACTTAAAATGCCCTCTGTGTGGTAAAAAAACCTGGATTATATCAACACTATATAACTTCTGAAAGAGGAAACAGCACAATCATCTTCATCCTACAAATACAATGTTTAATTCATAAGCAATAAATGCACTCAATTGCTCAAGGGGGCTCAGTGATTTTTGGTAGGTAAACGTCCCGCGTCTCCTGTGGATATAAATCTGACTGTAAACTCACTATTGACGCATCCAGGAGGTGAACCTGGATGAAATCAAAGAAATAAACAAAAGAGACCTTGCCGTCAATAAAGAAAATTCATTGTCCCGTTCTCATTGTCTTAATCATTGTGACATGCCACTTTCACTGTGACAGAACCAATCCTTGCCACAGAGAGTCTACAAACATTTGGCACGTGGCCACTGTCAAGATCACTGTCAGTTCACTCAAGTCGATGATGACCAAGGATGTTGTGGTGTCCAGGGGACATGCCTCACCACCTTCAACATCCTTTAGGTCAGTCGCTACAGGACTCCCTAAAAACTTGGTATTTCACCTGGATGGTTTTGCATGAAGTAGCAGTGCACGCTTCAGCAAGCTCATGGGAAAGCTCAGTGACCATTTCAGCCTGTGCTCTGAGATAAGAAAAAAGTCGGACTGAGTGGCAAAGTAGAGGCTAATTTTATTTTCTAAAGCTTGGAAAATTAGGCAAACTATACTGAACAATGCATACAGAAAGAGATCAGTGTCTTAGATGTTTGTGAGCCCATCTGGGCAAAATACTACACTGATTTTGATTTAGTCCATCTTGTCAATGTATTTTAGCACTGCTTTGTTCAGGGCAAATCAAAGTGAACTCAGTTTATCCACCTTATCTTTGAAATGAGTTTACTTTTTAATCAATGAGGGGAAATAAGGCGAGTAAAAGTGTTGTGCAAGTTCACGCTTAAAAAGAGCATGATCAAATTGTTTTATACTTTCTATTTTTCTTCACTTTTATATTTGTGTTTCATTGTTCAACAGCATTCAGACTGGAAGGCAAAGGGGGAATTTCATTGCATAGGGAAACTTGCTTTTAACTGTGCATATGACAATAAGCACTTTGACTATTGGATTGACTATTGACTATTAATTGTAAACTGATCCGATCAGTTCACCGTTAACAAAATATACGAGTACATTCAATGAGCACCGCTGTTTGAGCTGGCGAGTAAACTACATTTTACACCCCTGATTTAGTTAGATTTGCCAGTGTAATGTTATGATGGTCAATTTGAGAATTTACAGTCAGCACAAGCTTTTACTCCGAGGAACCAAAATCAAAGTGTGTCTTCTTGAATGGATGGATCACAAAACAATAAAAAATCATCTCGGCTTAAAGTGACAGTCAGACGTGAGGTCTAAGTTTAGGTTAAAAAGCTTAGGTTAATACTTAGGTTAATAAATGTTTTGCTATCTTATCCAGAAAGTGACAAGATGACACAGTGAGAGCTGACGAGAGCACACATCAGGAACACAACACTCAGTGTAACACAGGACGTAAGGCACCGCCCCCAAGAAAAATAACAAGTTTTTAGCGAGTCCCTTGTCACTACAGCCTTGCTTGGTCTGGTATTCGCTTATTGTGTAACTGACATGATGGTGTAAAACTAGTTGTAGACACACTGTACTCTGAGGTCCCATTCACTGTGACCCTATTAAGGTTTCCCATTAATGAGGTCTTTAAAGCATTTGAGCATCTTAGAAAATGAGAAAACCCCCAATTCCACAATCCACAGGCAGAAATTTGAGAAATCCAGATGGACAAATTTCCTTGTCAGACAGTCAATTTTGATTTTCCAGTCTTGCTGCTGCCACCAACTTTTTTTGATTTTACGTGTTTTCATTTTAAGGCATGCAGACATTTGTCTCACTGCCACTTTCAAACATAAAGTACTTTATTTTTCCTGAACTTTTGACCTGTTACTCTAAAAGAAAGTATTATTTTTTACCCAGTACTAAAAGCTTTGACTTTGACATTACTTATCACTGCAGGTTTAGATGTGATAAAGTTTTGAGGTTATGCTTGCAGTGAGTCAAGTGCAACATATTGTCAGTCTGTTTTCCTTCGCTGAGGTTATAATTGCACTGCTACTTAGATCTTCTGTGAGAGGATAATACTGCAGTTACTGAGGACGGCAGCACGCTTCCCTCTTTGTAATGGCAGCATTAGTGAATATAATTGCTCTTGTGAACTGCGGTCAAAAATAGCTTCAATCTGTCGGGTCTGGAGAGAAGAGAAGGCATCTTAAATACCGTCATTTTAGGCGAAAGTCTCCATGAAAACAAAAGCAAATTGACCATGTAGTTGTGACATCGGACTGCGTGGGGTTTGACCAGAAGCTGATCCAGTAACATATATTATTTAATGTTAAAAAAAGCAAACAAAACTTGCAGTAAATTGTAATATCAAATCTCAATACTTAAAAATCGCAGTACATATTGAGTTGGCGCCTATGTGTGGTGATAGTATCGAATCGGGAGATTAGTGTCCCAGCCATAAAAAAATGTTAGAAAATATTTGCACTTAGTATTTTGGAAAATATGATTCAAAACTCAAGACAGTAAAAAGACGGAGGGAGAAGGAAGTAATGAAGTGGGACTATAATAACAAGACAACACACACACACACACACACATGCACTGCTGTTGCATGTCCTCATCACATGCTCTTGTCATGTAGTCTGAAAGTGAGAAGTAGCAACAGCTGGCTCCACCGCTGCGTCTGGACCGCAAGACGGACTCTGGAAGTGTGTGCCCTTATGATAATGATATCTCTGGCATCAACATAGTGCGTGTGTGAGTGTGTGTATGCGCAGATGCAGTCTAATTTGATACATTTGTATGGTACATGAATGTGTAAGTGGTGTGAAATATATGTGTATGCGTGTGTGTGTTGTGTGTCAGTCCAGGCGCCACTCGCCCTGATAAAAGCCCTTTGACACTCAGCTGTTTAACAGCTCAAACTGTCTTTGCTCAGTGGATTAATCACGCACACACACACACGCACACACACGCACACATGCACGCACAGCTTCAGTGACCTCCACGACACCTCCAACACACCCCTCCCCAAATTTAACAAGGAATAACTTGTGAGTATGTGCATGTGTTTATGTGTGTGTGCGCGTGCAAATTAAAGCGTTTACACACATGCGCAGCGGCCTGCTGAGGGCGTCCTACACCATACGGCCCCTCTCCTCTGCATTTTAACACTGTGGTGACAGGTGCTGCTCCAAGAGACAATAGAGCTCCTCCAGAGCTGGCAGCCAGCACACCATACAGACAGAGAGACAGAAAGAAGAGGCGTTTGTAATTGTGAGTGCATGAGAGACACTTTCCAAATCTATTCTCTCCCAGAAGTTTTGCCTAAATTCAAAGGTGAGAATAAGTGGTTTGAAAAAAAAAAAAAAAAAAAGCAAGAAAGGAGTTTGAGACTCGAATGGAGACACTTGAGTGCTGCTGAGAGAAGAAGAGGAGCATCAAACGGCCAGCTCGCAGCGGCTCTTTCAGCTCATAAAAAGCCGTAAAAAAGTTTTTTTGGCTAGTCTTTGATTCCAGCAATGTGACTCCTCACGAGCACAAAGACGAGATGTCAGGGCACTTCTGTTTTTGCCACACAATACAAACCCCGGCTGCCAAACTGGATTCTGTGGCACCGATTCAACATGTTTGGTGGTTTGTGGTGGCGTATTTTTAGTAAGCGTGTAACGTATGTGTCCTGGGTGAGATCATATACACATAAAATGTTCCCTGTGGCCTGTGGGTTGTTTCTGGATAAAGTTCAGCTTCGGCCAGCAAACACACATATCGATAGAAACGTCCCCCCTTAAATTTCTTAGAAAGCATCGCCCGCTCAGTGTGTATGTGTGTGTGTGTGCGTGCACGTGGATGTGACTTAAGCTATTTTCGGTGACACAATTCAGGCTCATAATCAGTTTTGGGGACGTAATGGTGGATGGCTGGTGCAATCAGGGACAAAAGCTGTTTCCCCAGTTGGAAAGACATTGATTTTTGGGGTCACATTAAGGGTTACAGTTAGGTGAGTAGTGGTTATGTGTAGGGTAAAGGTCTTTACGCACCAACAGCGACGTGAATAAATGTCACGAAATTGCAAATAATGCAGAGGCACGTTTCAGTGTGCCTGACTGTTTCATTCAGAGCCATACAGCAGCATGACTCTAGATGGTCAGCAGGTTATTTTACTCAGAAGTAAAACATTAGTTTGGCTGGCTTAACATTTTTAGGTTCATCTAGATGTGCTATCTAAACTATATTTTTAGCTATCCTTTTCTTTCTTTCAGGGCTATGGCTCTTAAGAATATGTATGTAATCTGACTCATTTCCTACTAAGTTCCTGGAATAAACTCTGGAATTTGGTACAAATTAAATAGAAAATAGGGAATTCTTGGAGCAAACTGCTCAATCTAAATCAAAGAGCATTTTTTAATTAAAAGTGTCTGTAAAATATTTACTGTAATAAATCATAAAATGACCATGACATGTCGTCAGAGATTAAGGAGACATGCTAAAGTGAAATACTCATTTCTCTGACAGCATCTTTAATAAACTTTTAGAAGGAGTAGATGTTTATAACTGTGAAATTGAGCAATATGTTAATGGAGTTTGGCAGGCAGTTACTGAACTCAGACTCCAGAGTGTGTATTTTCAGAGCAGTGGGCTTTTGATTTTAGAATAACAGGCTTAACTTTACATTGACAGACAAGTGACAGTCATTAAAAGCTGATCAACTGACAGTGTAGGCCTCGTCGTCGCTTGTTTTTGTCAATTCACAATGTTGCGCTCGTCTTGTGTTGCTGCAGCCTGCCTGAGCTTCCTCAAGTCTGGAGAAGAGGGGGCAGGGGGAAACAACTCGCTTCAACCACAAACTGTATATCAAATAGGGATTCAGCATATTTAAAATACTGTCTATGGTCCCAACTCTCTATTTCATTGTGAGATTCTGCAATGCTGTTTTCCTGTGAAACTCCAGCAGTATTTTGTGGACTGACAAACTAAACCCGACCTTCAGTCGGCACAAGGGTGAGTAGATAATGGCTGCATTTTCATTTTTGGGTGAACTATCCCTTTAACATTTACAGGCTCAGCTAGGTGTACTATCTAAACTATATTTTTAGTTATCATTTTCTTTCTGTCAGGACCAAGAAATATTAATATAACAAACAGTGGCAAATGAGTTTGTAATTTCAGACTCATGTTCCAGGAAGTTTCCAGGAATAAATGATAGAATTTGGAACTAATTAAACAGAAAATATTGATTTTCTGAAATTAATTTATTATTGGAAATTTCACATTTTTGCATGTTCAGCATGATACTAAAACCAATACTCAATACTCTTTTTGATATAACTCGCCATAATTTTGTGGAAAAAAAAACAAAACAAAAAACAGACTTGACATGAAAAAAATGTGAGAAGTTTCAAAAGTTATTTTATTATTACTTCTTTTGCTGAAGTGACAAGCTAAATTGTTTCCTGAGTTGTTGCATTTTGATTGTTTTTCATCAAATTTAGTGAAGTGAGCTCACACTTGGCCCTATCAGGAACCAGTACCAGTTTAGAACCGGTTCTCAACCCCCGTCCCTGGCTGCTGCACACTGACCAAAAGACTATCCGGGTTGTGCAGGGAGTTAATTGGAATTGTTAATCTTAATTGTCGTTAAGATAGTTAGATGTGCATGGCATGCATTGTGTATTTTGGCCCGTCTTGTGTGAGCAGAGCAAGTTAGTGTGTGTGTGTGTGTGTGTGTGTGGTTGGGGAGTGTACCAGAGTGTGTGTACTTGGCATGTCACTGGGGCCAGGTGCAGGGCTGGGTTGTAATCACGAGTATGGGTTCTGGTCAGGTCAGGATAAACAGGGTCTCTTTCTCATCTCTCCAGGGGCCACCATTTCCTGGTACTCTTTGTAATGGGAGGAACACGACATCACAACAGCAGAGGAGATCAAACAGTGGCTGTTCGCTGAGTCAGGGTTAAGAAAAACCACCAGTTGACACAAAAACATGCGTGACAAACGGACCCGGGCACAAATTGACGTAAGGCAGGTGATATAAGTGTCTTATCTTGGCTGTGCAACATTTAATAGCCTAATATCCTTCGCCTGGTTGCATAAAACTACTTAAGCTAAGGTTTCCCTTAAAATTTCATTTAACGATGCCATAAGAAAAGAGTTGCATAAAGTCACCATGAGGATTTCCTGCGGATGTTGTAAGGGAAAACCCTTAAATCTCTATGTATTTGCCCTTAGCTACTTACTGTAACCATTCCCTTATGCGGTGCCGGAGACCATTTTCCTCAGAGAATTTTAAGGGAACCATATCAGTCCCTTAAAAGTGAAATAATTTGTGGAACAAAAGACGATGGCAGAATTTATTTTGATTTAAGAGGAGCAGGTGATACCAAGACATATTTTTCAGGACAGGGAAAACCCACTGGACACTATGAGCAATGTGCAACTTGTTAGAGAGTGTACATCTGACTTAGCACTAGCAACAGCTAGCTAACCAAACATTAACATAACTCTGTCTCATACAGTAACATTAGCTATATCGTTTCATAGATACTCTCCAGTTTTTCTTGCCACCTTTTGGATGTTTAGGTTTCTCCTTTATTGCTGTTACAGTAATATTTTCATATTTCTTCATGACTTCATCTACAGTTCATTTCACCTTTTCACATTTGTTATGGCGGCTTTGCTTAAATTTACTTTGGATTATTGCTTTCCATATTTTTTGAGAAGAAAACATTCTCATCTTCTGTCCAGTTTGGTTTTCTTTTTCTTTTAGTTTTCCCTTTGTTGTCCATTTTGGAGAAGTTAGCTAACACAGGCTAACTGAGTTTGTTAGCTAAGCTAGCTAACAACCGACAATAATGCTGTATAGACCGAATCACTGTGATGCTACGTTAACAACAACAGTTACTTCCAGGTAGAAAACTGGCAGCTGATTTGAATTTCGGTAGGGTTGCAAATTATAAGCCCATTTCCTTAATCAATCATTGGTAACATTAACAATCAATTATTCAATTAAATGTGTAAAAAAAAAAAACAAACAAAAAAAAACAACTTTGCTTCTGCCAAACAATTCGGCCAAATGTGTATTTTCCCCCTTAATCTTCCCTCCTTAATCATTTAAAGCTTTATTTCCACAGCAACATATTGCATATTCTCTGAGTCAGCATTTCATAGCCTACGAAACAAAAACAGACATAAACATATTAAACACATGTGCTTAAATATCACATAACATACAGAGTGCATTCATAAAAATAATTTGTTGAATTTGATAGGAAATCGATAAATTTTACTTGATGAATCAAATAGATCATTGATTAATTATCATCCTTAAATTTCAGAGATAAAGTTTGGATTATGTGATAAGTGTTTATTTCAGCTGTTATTTTCAGCTGTAACTATATAATTTAAAGATACAGTTAAACACGGTGGTCCGATTTATCTGATGTTTCTGCTGTATTATTTTTATATACTGTGTTGATTTGCTAGCGTCTGTGATAAACCACCCAAAACTTCTGGTGGCATTTTCTTTAGTCTGTGGCCCAAAAGTACAAACATGTATTATAGACGAATGAGACATATATACATTGAAATAACATCATGAACAAAGAAAACACTCAACGTTCTGCTATTAATTACATGTACGTGATGCAAAGGTTTTTTGAGACAGAAGTCATCTGTTATAGTAACATTAAAGGGGAAATTGATGTGAGGGAAGCGTAACCATGGTAACTAAAGTGCACATGTGCTGTTTTATGTCAGTAATTGCTGTGAATACCTTAGTCTAAACACTTAGACAAAATGGAAGAAGACAAACTAAGAGGAGCCCTCATGGAAATATCTTTAACTTAGGGAAATAAACTCAAGTTTAAAACTTTAGGTGGTTTATGCAACTGGTTCAAGTGTTGCATGAGCAACATTTAACTTTTTTTATTTCCACCTTGTTTTGGTGCTTGTTGTTTTTGCAACCACAGGACTGAACAACTGTTAGATACGATCTGATTCAGTGTGTCTGACCTCGTTTTCTGTCCGTCATCTAACCTCAGAGCACAAAAGTCTTTATTTTTTTTCTCTCCAGAATTCCCCCTTCAGCCTGTGATAACCTGCCGTCCATCCCCACCCCCCACCCCAACCCCCCTCCCTCTGCCTTGTGGGGCAGGAAGCGGAGCAGCTCAGACGTACTGTACGGTCCCTCGCGTCTGGGCCGGAACCAGGATGTGTTGCTAGGCGCAGGGATGATTGTGTCAGCACTTGCTGGCCGCTTCGTTTCCTTACAGGTGATCTCCTGAATGGACAATGACAGATATACGTTTCCTGCTATTTTTCACTTCTGCAGGAGGGGATCAGAAAAACACGGGACTCTGTGACCACGGGGCCACCTCCGCAAGCGAGTAAGCAGAGTCGTCCCAAAGTTAGCCGAGCTTCAGACCGGGTGAGACAAAGACACATTCAGCCGGTCCGCCACGAGACCTCGCGGTGACCCTGTGACCCTGTGGCTGGAGGGTTCAGTGAGTGGTGGCTGCAAATCTGGGAGATGGAAGGGGGGGGGTGGATGATGAGGAAATATTGAGGAAGCCACTCTTGATTTCTGACGCGTTTGATGAACTTTGATGGGTAGAAGGTCGAGGAGGATGAGAGGGTGATGGCGTGGCAGGAGGGGGACAGGGAAGGGGGGGGAGCGGGCGATGGCGTGTGGCAGGATAGAGGAGGTCATTCTTTTGATTTATGATTTTTAAACTTTTTCTAACTGTGGAGACGGCAGAGTGTATGCACGGCACGGGAGGGGAAGGGGGGACGTGGGGATGGGAAGTGAAGGAGGGATGCGGCGGGGCGCTGAAGTGGAGGGGTGGTCACGCTCTTTTGATTTATGACTGGGGTGATTAATGCCCAAGGATATTACCCCTCGGAAAAAGTGCTGGCCCCTTGACTGAAGTTGTGTTTTGCTACATGTCTGACAGGCAGGAGCGATTTGGCCTCCTTTTGTTTTGTGACGACAGTGTGAAGAGGGGTCATCTCTTGTTCACGAGTCAGGAAATATCTTTCTAATTGGTTTATAATGAGCACCCAAACTCATTAAAATGACATTTTATTGAAGAAAGACGTCTGTTTTTATGTTAGTAAAATTCTGTCCTTGTTTTGATGTTAAAAGGAAATTACGTAACACGTTAACCTGTCTAAAAATGCTCCCTACGATGATATCATACTGAAAAGCTGTTCCTTAAGATTAGCACAAGTCATTGAAACTATATTAAACTCACACCACACAGCTAAATATAAACTGTTTTCTATATATAATCAGTTTCCTCTCATTCAGAGTGGCACAGAGCTCCAGGGCCAGACAGTCAGTCCACAGTCTGGAAATACATACAATGCAACAGATCTTAAGATTTCTTCTCTTACTATGACAACCTCGCCTGGGAACCAGATGAATCTGCCCCCCCTGCTTCCATTCAGACAAAAATCCACCAGCATCAGCTCCAGTCAGGCCAATCACGTTCAGTGTTTATTTAATATGGAGTGGGTACTATCATCATACATGGGTGCTGATTCGTTATATATTACGATTCTTAAGTATTGTGACTCTACAATTATTATGATTTGATATGACAATTTATTGTTTGCTTTTTAAGATTAGACCACAGGAAAAAATTGAATTATACACTTCTAGAGACTGTATATCATGACTGATATTCCCCAAAACAATGCACATCACATGTCAGTCAGTGTTTCTGAGTTTTATTTTAGCAGCATCATTACCATACTGCATATTTAATTCATTTTGAAGTAAACTTTAGCTGTTCCTGCTCATCAAGTCAGTGCCATAAGAATAATAAATAAGATGATCGATAAGATTTTAGACTAAAATGAATAGGGCCCCTGGAAACTGCACACAGCACAAATCTGAGTTTTGACCCTTTGAGGTTGCTGTAGTAGCAGAGTAGCAGATGGAGTTAGCAATGCAAGAAGAGCAAGAAATATATGCTGAAAGTATATATCTCATATATTAGGCATGTGAAGTA
Source organism: Lutjanus argentimaculatus (assembly GCA_034769285.1). Lineage (NCBI taxonomy): Eukaryota > Metazoa > Chordata > Actinopteri > Lutjaniformes > Lutjanidae > Lutjanus > Lutjanus argentimaculatus. The sequence continues at coordinate 48,897,829 of JAWZSL010000001.1, forward strand.
AAATTGATTAATATTAGCTATTGTGATGCTAATTCAATAACTAACTAACTAACTAACTAACTAACTAACTGACTAACTAACTCAGATCAAACTGTCAAACTTGGCAGTGCTGATAAAATATGAGTCAGATTTCTGTTACTGTGTTGTCTATTTCTTGCCTAAAATATTTTCACAAACATATTTTAGTGTACTGTTTAGCTGTAATACAATAAGGATTGCCATTATGCGACCTGCTTGGATCACCTACGTCACATTTCATTGTTCTGACTGGTTGTAGGTCTATCCATTGCATCCATTTTGGCCTGTGTGTGTTGATAACACCCACTTGTGATCAGATCGCACTTCCTTGCTCCATATGTAAATAAACACTCAAGCAGTTTTTGTCAGTTTAATGCCCATTACTGTCCATTAGGTTGTTTATTTGCTCCTTTCTTTTTATTAGTTCAGCACCGCACTAAACTCTTCTATCAGCCCACATGAGTCTTATATTTTTTTTTCCTCACTGTCAGCTGCCTGGAAGGAGAGAAGCTCTGTGATCCGCTGGGATTTTATAACATAACTGTGACCAGGATGATGCACAGTTTTAGTTTTTCTGACTCAGAGATGACAAAAGAAAAATCTTAATGACAGAGTCAAAGAAAGTAAAATTGTGTGTCCTGGCACACCACAGAGCCTCTCTCCTGTCTGCTCTTCACGGTAAAATTTTACAGGGAAAGAGGCAACTTAATGTATTGCATTTAATGCAGAATTTACAATAAGACACAACTGATTAAGAAGTCACCATAGCTGTTTTACTTCCCCACTCTATATGCAAAGAAACACGTTTGCTATGCCCTTAGAGAAGGTCACCTATGTCCTGAAAAACAGACATGATGCCTTTTTAAAGATCTGGCAGCCTTTTCTTGAATATGTAGAAAAATTGTCTTTATAACTGTGGGTTCTCTGTAACCTTTGACGTGGCTCCATTGTAGGCTGAGTCACAATATATAAATAAATTTGATTGTGTTGGCTTTTTACAATTATTCTATTTTCTTACTATACTCTTTTTTTTATTTAATTTATTTAGTTTACGCTTTTATTCTTTCACCTCATTGTCTTTTGTTAACTGTGTATTTTATCGTTGAGTTTTTAGTGTGAATAAGTTGCACTGTTCTTGCATAATTGAAAACTTGAAAATAAAATATTCAGAGAAAAAAAAAGAAAAGTTTGCAAAATATGCTCTTGTTTTTAACCAGCAACTTGCTGAGACACATGGACATGTTTTTCCACAATGAAAGACACAACTATATAATGCCTAATTAATGTATAACACTTGCCGAATTTACAAGAAGACAAAATAATTAAGCTTTGTCATAGACAGTGTTTCACAAAGTTTGCAAAGTTTCTCCTCACTCAACAACTTGCAAAATAGCATGATTTTGCAGTGGGGTCCGGGGTTACATGTGTCTTCTCAAACATCCACTGCACCTCCGTATGTGGTCTGAGTGTTCAGATTCAATGCGTCCTGAGTGCTTCAGACCTGTATTTAGAGCTGTGCATTGTGATCAGACCACACAGGCTTATGATAACCATGATAGTTATCGCTCTATGTTGTGGCACTGCTTAAATACAGTTTACGACCTTCTCTGACCGAGTTTACCCCTACAAGTGTATTCTTCAGATCGAGACATTCATAACTGCTGTATAATCATTCATGCACTTGTTTTATGTGCATGTTTTTGTGTATGTATCCCCCCCCCCTGCAGACACAGGACGAAGTGACAGGAAACACTAAGGTCAGCCGTGGTCTGGGACCTCTCCTTTTCAGGAGACATAAATCACACGAAATCCACCGGTTCCTCTCCTCTTCAAAGGCCTTTGTTTTACAGCCTCGGCACAGAGGTTATCAGCAGGGCAGCGGCAATAGTGTGTATAATAGACCTACTTACACCGGCTGATAAGATGCATTGAGAGGCTGTGGCTCTCACTTTAGGCTGTCAATAACAGCAGGAGATCAGTGTGTTTTTTCAGGCTTTGAATTATATCACATCAATGTGACAGCGGCACCATTTTTCGACGCGGACTTGTCTGCCAATATAAACCCTGGAAGAATTGTTTGGGTTCCTGTCTGTGGGTTTCTACGACTGACCCTGTCCGGGTGATTAAATGGCTCTGTGCTGCAGGTCTCAGCGCCATCATCCCCGGCTGGATCAGAAGGTTATACACACAGCGGCGTACAGTAGATATTGATGTCGTCAATAAAAGTGTCTTGGAGTTATGTCAGCTGACTAGACGCTCCAAGGTTAAGCGGTGTTAAGCACACCTTCTCCTCCTCGTTAGACTCTGTTTGTCTCAGTGTCAATCGCACCATATGTCAGCCTCTTTTATGTTTGCTTGTTCACTCGCGATGACAACTTTTCTCCCTCCTCCCCGCCGCAACATACACATCTAATCGTAGGTCACCCTCACGGTTCTGCACATGTTGAACCAAGGAGCGCTGGTGGGGGCATCGGCTACTGCTAATCACTAACGCCATGGCTAATGGCAGTGTTGTGGAAGCAGTAGCCTTGCAGCTGTGTAATCTCGTGTAAACTCACATAAAAAACCTACAGTCCCAAAATATTTTTCAGTAGTAGTGTTAGTATTGACGGGTTTGCTAGCTAACTAGTTTTCTGTGTAGCTAACATTAGCAGTTGGTCTATGTAGCTAACGTTAGCGGTTGATCTGTGTAGCTAATGTTAGCAGTTGATCTGTGTAGCTAACTTTAGCTGTTGGTCTGACCTGTAAATGTTTATTTAGATTAGATGTTGAGTTCTTGGATGATGACTGTATTTTCACAGCTGAGAGCAGAAATGTCACTGTACTGGGATGTTGTTCCTCTTTTCTGACTTAAAGAGAAAATAATGTTAAAATTCTTCACCCAGTGAAGCATTTTTTCCACTAAAAGCCATGGTGACTAATTCGAAGAACGTAAGATTAGAAGATTTTGCTGAGACCAGATGACCTTGTGAGATTTATAACGTGTTGTAATGTATGTGCACTCTATATATACTATACCAGTATATTATTTTTTATTTTAAAATGTATTTTAAATTTATCTGTAATCCGATTACCTCTTTTTTGTAACTGTAAGGGAATATAGTTACTTTTTTGTATCCTATAAGAAGTTTATACACACAGCAGCGTACAGTAGATATTGATGTCGTCAATAAAAGTTATGTCAGCTGACTGACGCTCCAAGGTTAAGCGGTGTTAACACACCTTCTCCTCCTCGTTAGACTCTGTTTGTCTCAGTGTCAATCGCACCATATGTCAGCCTCTTTTATGTTTGCTTGTTCACTCGCGATGACAACTTTTCTCCCTCCTCCCCGCCGCAACATACACATCTAATCGTAGGTCACCCTCACGGTTCTGCGCGTGTTGAACCAAGGAGCGCTGGTGGGGGAGGAGGGGTTGGGTTGGGGGGGCATCGGCTATCGCTAATCACTAACACTATGGCTAACGGTAGCGCTGTGGAAGCAGTAGCCTTGCAGCCGTGTGATCTCCAGCTAACCTTGCCCACGGGCCTCTTTTGTCTGCACGCCGCACACGGCTGGCTCCATCCTCTCTCTGTTATTGAGCGCGTTGAGGGGGTGTGGGGGGCTTAATCAATGGCGAATCGCTGGCACCGTTCTCAGGACAGTGACCGAAGCCCAGTCTGTTGGCCCCCTTTGCCTTCCTTCCACTGAACCCCCACCCCTACCCCCCCACCCCTTCCTCAACCGGTCCTCCCTCCACCCCTCAGCCGCCGCCCCCGCCTCCAACCCCTCCTGTCTGATTGACACTTGAAAGGTGGCCGAGGACGGGGCCGGAGGCGATGTTCCACGCTCTGGAACCCTCCGTGCAGGGGAACAGCTGGTGACATCTGCAGAGAGGCCCACAAAAGGCAGTTGAAAGCGTGCAATCGCGCCCCCTCCTTCTCTTCTTCCCTTGTCTCCCTCACTCTCTCCTTCTCTGTCTCCCCCCCCTCACCCTCTGTCTCTCTAACCCTCTCTTTCATTCTCTCTGCTCCTGTCTCCCCCGCTCCCTCTGCCTCAGATGTCCCCTCTATCTCCTAAGAGCTGGCCCTTTTGTCTAAAGCAGTGATACAGGCACCCAAGCGCCTTTGAAAAAGCATGCTTTAAACTTGAAGAGCTTACGCCGGAGCATGTGTGTCTGAGCAAAGAGAAAGAGAGGGGACAGAGAGAAAAAGGGGGGAAAAAAAAGGCGAGGGGGGGACACAGAAAGTGAACGCCTGTATGTTGTACGACAGCAAAACAGCAACATTTTCCTCTCTTTTAAATAAACTCCCTCTAGTCATTTCATTTATTTATCTGTCTGCTTCTTCACTGAGAATTCACCCAGTGTCTCTGCGTTTGATCTTCTTACATGGAAAACTATCGGCTGTATTGATATCCACGTGCACACGCCCAGTTAAAAGCTGCCTTTTAAGAGGCCCCATTGTCCCTGTTCAATGGCATTACCCCGGCTCAGCTCACAGTGAGTGCTTGGGAAGCGGAAGGGGGTATCGACTCCCGTTAAAAGAATCCAAACGCGTTCACTGACGAGACACACATCGCCCACAGGAATGTCAAACTTCCGACCCGTTCCCCGCTCCCTCCCTCCCTCCCTCCCTCCATCTTTCCCTCTCATCACTCCATCTCTCTGTCCCAGAGTCAAAGGCTAACTCTGTGCTGTCTGTCCTCTACTGAGTGTTTTTTCTCTTAAATGGAGGTAATCATTTTTTCGTTCACGTAAAAACTTTTTTGTCTGACTACATTCCTGCAGAGCGCCTGTCACACACTCTTAGAAATGAGGGATCTTCCTGAACCGCTGATGGAGAACCCAGAACCATTTGCTTCTGAAGAACCCATTTTTGAAAGTTTATCAAGGGTTCTTTGAAAGGCATTAACAGCCCCTTTCATCCAAAGAACCCTTTTTGGAAGAAAGAGTTCTTTAAGGATTGTTGAAATCCTTTTGTCGAGGGTTCTTTGTATCATAATATAAAAGGGTTCTCTGTAGAACCCCTTGGATAGGTTCTAGATAAAACCCTTGTAATATAAAAGGGTTGTTGGTAGAACCCCCTGAGTGGGCTCCAGATAAAACCCTTGGAGTATAAAAAAGTTGCCAGTAGAACCCCAGATTGTGTTCTAAATAAAACCCTTAGAATATAAAAGGGTTGATGATAGAACCCCCAGGATGGGTTCTAGATAAAACCATTGGAATATATAAAAGTTTCTTGGTAGAACCTCCTGGGTGGGCTCTAGATAAAAGCCTATGAATATAAAAAAGGTTCTTTGTAGAATCCCCTGAGTGTGTTCTAGATAAATCCTTGGAATACAAAAAGGTTCACGGTAGAATGTGCAGGATGGGTTGTAGATAAAACCCTTGAAATATAAAAGGGTCCTCAGTAGAACCCTTTTGGTAGAATCTAGATGAAACCCTTGGAATATAAAAAGGTTCTTGGTAGAGCCCCCTGGGTGTGTTCTAAATAACACCCTTAGAATATAAAAAAGTTCTCTGTAGAAGCCACTGTGTTCTAGATAAAAGTTCTTCAAGGATTGCTGAAATCCTTGAAGAACTCGTTTATCAAGGGTTCTTTGGACCATGACAAAAAAGTGTTCTCGGTAGTACCCCCTGAGTATGTTCCAGATAAAACCCTTGGAATGTGAAAGGTTTCTTAATAGAACCCCCAGGATGGGTTCCAGGTAAAACCTTTGAAATACAAAGAGGTTCTTGATAGAGTCCCCTGAGTATGTTCTCTGCCTTAGAAGGTGGAACAGTTCTGGATAGAACCCCCAGAGTGAGTACTGGGTGCAACCATTACACCATAGGAGGGTTCTCTGTAGGGCCTCTTTTAGGGGGTTCCAGGTGAAACCTTTCACAGATGGTTCTAGATAAAATCGTTCATGCTTGGTTCTAGGTAGAACTTTCGGAAAGGATTCCAAGTGTAACCTATATAAATGGTTTAACCAGGAACCAAAAAAAGGTTCTCCTTTGGGGACAAGCTGTAGAACCCTTTATGGTTTTAGTTCTAACTTTATTTCTCAGAGTGTATCTGGTGTATCTGTACATTTTCACATCATTATCAAAACAAATTCCCAACAAAAAGTGGACCGGCTCCTCCACCTGTCCACGCCCCTCACTTCTGGCCTCCTCCTCTTCCTCCTCCTCCTCCTCCTCCCTTCATCTCCTCCTCCTCTAAGAATGTAAAGGAGAGGTCAAAAGGTCGGCGTGCTCCAGGTATCAATATTTCAGAGCTGTGTGAATCCCTCCTTTCAGGGAGCCGGCCTCGCTGACTGAAGGTATCTTCAGGACCCAGGGGCCGGCTGACGGATGAGCACAAAGCACCCATCAAGCTCCGAGCAGCGCCGCGGCTCGCACGGTCCGCGTTGTGTGTGTGTTTGTGTGCGTGCGTTGTGTGTGTGTAAGCGGAAGGCTCGGGCAGCTCCCCCGCGGTCTCCTTTGTTGGGCTAACCTGCTGTTTGAATGGAGCGGGAGCTGTGAGTGACAGAGGAAAGTGTAGCTGGCGGTAAAGTGAGATATTGACCTCTCAATCGCCATGGAGGGCGTGCGGGGGGAGTAAAGCGGTCAACGCCGGTGCGTGAATGTACAGCGCGCGTCTGTGGAAGCCTTTAAATAAGTCGGTCGAGGGAGGAAGCTGTGAAGTGTAGATTTCTTTGAACAGATGCTGGTGTGCGTGTGTGTACGTAAACTAGTCTGTGAGTGTTTGAGGAGTGAACCGCTGCTGTCAGGTGAAGTGACGCTGCACCCTGCTAGCTGGCCTAGCCGCTCAGTAACATGAAACAAGATTCCCCCCAATGATAATATTCAGTTTCAGCTCTGCCAGCGCGTCCTGTCTGCCCCTGTCCAGAGCCCCTCCAAGACAAAGGGGGAAGGAGCCTGGCGGGGGAACAGTAGCTTCTTGTTATTATGACATGTGGTAACATGAACTCCTTGGAAGACTTCTCCTGTCATCCCGGCCTGAGGTCCTCTTTATTCCACAGGCAGGGGACGTGGAGGTCACGACCTCCCGGACAGATTATGTTGGAACATGCCGCGCTGTGTTGAAACTGACTTGAATAAGTTTATTGGCTAAGCCGGTGACGGCCCTTTGTGCGGACTCCCTTGGGAGGCTGAATACAGATTAGTCCATGGATTGACTATTCATATCAGATTGTACTCAGTTTGAGCTCGCATCACACTTCTCACTGTTTTTACTTCAGCTTCAGGAATTCTTGCGTTAAACTCAGAGGATAACATGATTTCAAATCCCCATTTCCAGTTTTTTTTTTTTTTTTTTTTTAATTCTGGTCTTTGTTGTTTCAAAGCACTGAAGTTTTTTTCTCTCTGATTTGTGATTTGAAAGAGACTTAATTCACTGGGGTTACAAGATGCATACAAGTTCTATCAGTAACATGATATGTCAAGCTTGTAATTATCATCCTTTAAAGTGAAACTATTAAAAATATAAGGAAAAAATTTAGTTCCTCTAATTTATTATTTATTTTTATTAACTTTAACGTGTCAATATAGTAATGCCAGAGGTGTTACTGTACTTAGGTAGGAAACATATAGGTTTTTCTGTAAGGGAACCTAAATGGACTGAACAATAACAAACAAAAGACGAAGAGATGAAACAAGACAAAAAAGACAGAGAGGGAGATTTGACTTTGGAGAAAAGGTGACGTCCCGCTAGTTTTTGCACAGAAACAGTCAGTAGAAATGTCCTTCAGAGGGTGACTTTTTACTTTTATACTCTGAGAACATTTCAGAGCCTGTACTTTTTCACTTCTACTTGAGTAAAGAGTGTGTACTTTTGACATCTCTGCCAAATGCATGGTTTCTTGTAGCAGCTGATGTCTTAATGATAAACTGTGACACCTCCAGCAGTTAACAGTTGATTATCAGCAAAAAAAAAAAAACAAACTCTAATAACATTCACTCTCTGCATGTCTGCTTTAAGGCCCAATTAAGAGACATGGATGTGACTTTGTGTCCTTTCTTTGCATTAAGTTCAAATTTGGTGAAATTTAAGGGGGCGGAGTTTAGGGCTGGGAAACAGCATTCAATACCTTTAATTTAAGGTAGTGACAGAAACAGTTCCAAGCAGTTTCAAAACTTCTCCAGTCAGATGATAGCTGCATTCAATCCTGTTGGTAACCAGATTTAGAAGAAAAAAAAAGGCCATTTGTTTTAGTTTTGCCCGCAGCCAAGCGTTCTTCATAAAGAACAAGAATCTTAGAAACATGAAGTACTCCACTGCTATCACTATCACTTTACTCTTTACTGGTGCTGGTACTGGTATTGTAATTATTTAAACGACACCCTAACAGAGTCCCAGTGTCAACCAATAGCAAAGATGTTCGCGCAGATGAGAGGTGATGGCGACTCCCCTGCATTTGCCGCTGTGTGACCAGGCCTGTAAACTCTCACACAATGCATGCTGGGAAGTATGCTAATATGCTGCACCTGCATTCTAAAAATAAACGCCGTTTTGACTCTTTTTTTTTTTTTTACTGAAATGTGTGTACAAGAAAATAATAAGTTGGTGAAAATACAGAAAAATGCTGCAGTTTTATGTTAAGAAACTTTTATGTGAATAAAATGATGAATTTCTCTGGGTTTGAACGTTGTTGGAAACATTTGGGTTTCGGTAATCCGGCTATATCAGCTTTCATAATTATTGCAAAATGTACTCAAAACTTCCTGACTTAACATACAAATGGTGTCAGTCTCACAAGGGACGAGTGTTTGTGTCAAGTGGACATAAAGTTTTCATGTCATTTTGACAGTCCTGAACATTTGTGTAGAACAAGCTCGAGTAAAAGTTCAAAAGTTCAAAAATCAGATGTGTTTTTATACAGATAATTTGATGATATAAAGAGACAAAACAGGCATTTGTTTGGATGTTTATATGACATAATGACTTTTGATTGCTTAGCTCTGAGGTCCTGCAAAACCTGCCATAAAACTATTTTTCTCTTACAGGTCAGTCTGTGAGACAAAAAGTGTCAGTGACACTCGGCCTCTGACAGAACCCGGCTATTTTTAAAGTCTTGTTTGTTGCACTATTAATATTCTCACTCTGTCGTCCGTGGCGGGGTTCAAAGGCGCACGCCACGGTGTAGGAGATGACAAGTCTGCTGTGTCGCTGAGCGAGCCAAAAGAGTGACAGCAACGTGGCCGCTCTCTCTTGTTAACGAAATAAATAAATGTGCTCTGAAAAGCCAATAAGCGGCAGGCGGGAAGCGGAGCCAAGGATCGCTGCGTCAAAAACAACCGCTCCAGCCATTAATCTCTCTAACTCTCTTAGCCCCCCTTCTCACTTTCTCTCTGTCTCTCTCCTCTGAGAGAATTACTGCCATAGATGTATAATTCACGGTGGTTTGGCTTTAGAAGGCAGCGGTTCTGTTGGAAAACACGGTGACAGCCAAGTTAGTGCACCCTCTCATTCAACTCAGCCACCTGTTCACAGGGGAGGGGGCAGAGAGAGAGACGCTTGATTTATATTTCATCTTTCCTCGCAGTCTAATGACTTTGTTGCGCAGTCGGGGCTGGAAATCGTCTCATGTATTAAAGATGACAACTTAAAGGAATCCTAAAGCCCTGACATGATTGAGCACTTAGGCAGACACTTTTGGTTGTAGTTGAGATTGCTTGTGTCAAGTTTAACTTGTCAGCCTCCTATTCCCAAGACCAACTCATCATTTCAAGTCCAATCAGTGTCATCAAGTTTAAAAGAATGGCAAAACTTTATGTGTATTAAACTCTGGTGAACACTTTGGCAGCCTTCCCAGTTTCCCTCCTAATAGCACTTTTCATTCAGCCAATATTATTATGGTCGCACTTTATTTTACGGTGCACTAATAAGACGTAAAAAGCTGTACTTTGTGTCAAATTAGCCAACAACTAGAGATAATATGTTGTAAACCCTTTATTAGATCCTTATTAGACTTTCTTAGAGGGTAATTTGAGACACATTACAACAGAACTGTACTGTAAACTAAAGTGTGTTGTTTCCTACTGTTAGACCTTTATTAGACTATATTAAAGGATAATTAGGGACAAATTACAAAAGGACTAGACTGTACAATTACAGTGAAATCACGCATCTCTAACTTGAGACACACTTTCTACAATTTGCAGAGTAAACAAGACCGATGCCTGTACTGTAGGAAATAAGACACTTTAGTTTACAGTACAGTTCTGTTGTAATATGTCTGTATTTACCCTGTAATAGATTTGGTAAATAGTACACTTTAGTTTACAGTACAGTTCTGCTATAATGTGCCCCATATTACACTCTTATAGAGTCTAGTGTGGGTCAAAGAGAGGGGACAATACACTTTAGTTTACAGTACAGTTCTGTTGTAATATGTCTGTAATTACCCTGCAATAGATTTGGTAAATAATACACTTAGGTTTACAGTGCAGTTTTGTTGTTATGTGTCCCTAATTACCCTCTATCAAAGTCAAATAAGGGTCCAACACTGGGAAATAAGACACTTTAGTTTATAGTACAGTTCTGTTATTATGTATCCCATGTTACGCTCTAATAAAGTCTAATAAGGGTCGAACTATGAGAAATAATACACTTTAGTTTACAGTACAGCTCTATTGTAATGTGACCCTGATTACCTTCTAAGAAAGTTGAATAAGTGTCTCATAAGGGGTCTAATATTGTCTAATTAAAAACATATTATTTCTAGTTTTGTCTAATTTGATACAAAGTATGTCTTCTTACGTTTTATTAGTGTACTGCAAACTAAAGTGTGACTGTAATTTCTTCCTCGATCAAGACAGCTTTAACACATTCAAATGATGAAGCGCCTCTGTGTGTGTGTGTTTGTTTGTTGGATGTATGTGGACCTGTGTCAGTGTGGCGGTACACGTGCGTGCCCGTGTCAGCGCCATTTATTAGCGTGGCGTGATTGTTGGAGGTGAGGAGGAATAACAAGTTAGGGCTTTGGCAGCCACTCGCTCTCGCCCATCTGCGCGGCCCCTGCATCAGTCTCAGGGTTTCCTCGCCGATGATGAGGGCTGTCAGGGGCTTTTTAACCTCCTAACTGCTGCTCCCCACCGGCCCTAATCACACATTAATGACATCAGGAGGACCCCGGGGCTGGCCGCGTCGCTGCCTGCGCAGACAGAGTACTGATGAAGAGGGCAATTACCGACCAGCAAATAGCATAACCTCCACTGATCTGTACAGGGGTTATGGGCTATTAGCGCGCAGGTTACGCTCAAAAGATACAGCAGAGGCTTAAGGAAGGATCTGGTGCTGAGAGTAATTGGGGAGGTGTATGCATGTGTGTGTGTGTTTCATGCATTAAAGGGGAATTTTATTATTCTTACTGAAAAGGTTTTGTTTTTGTTTTTTTGTCATTTTGTCCATCTTTTTTTGCACTTTTTTCTGGATCTGTGGCCAAAGTCTCACCTTTGACAAACAGGGGTGTGATTACTGATTACTATGCACAAGGAGTCTAGCTGTGAAGCACCTCTGAGTGGGAAAACTATTCATATTTCATCAAAATGTCTTTGATTTCTGCCAGACACACACACACTTGCCCCTTCACACACACACACACACACGCTGCGCTCTCAGTCCTGTCCGTTTCCTTTGCTCGGAGATGAGTGAGAGTGTTTGTATGAAATATTAACAGGCCATTTGCTCCTCTGCTCCTCTGTTTGAGAGCTGGATGTTGGCCCTGTGTCTCTGGTCCCTCTTTGAGGCCATCTGTTGGGTACGGGCACCAGGGAGGTTTCCGGGAGGGGGCCCTGTCACCCAGGCAGGCCAGCCCAGAAAGCCGCACCGCCCTGGGGATCGATACACCCGACCTGCTGGGTGACGGAGCATCAAAGCTCTCCAACCTGCCAGATCACTGTACATGCTACAAGGGCCACTGATATGTAAACGCTTCTGCTTACCATCGGGGCCCTCGGGGAGCCGCCGCAGTCTTTGTGCCACTTCTGAGGGGCTGTTTTCAGCACAGTTTATGTGCTATTTATGTTAACCTTTGTAGAGTGGCGGTTTGGTCACAGAGCCCTTGACAAAATGCCCAGGATCCCTTTGGAGAGGTTTCCTTTAAAGGCGGCTTGCCTTGTTTGAAAAAGCACTTAGCAGATCGTTTTTTATTCTCTCCCAGTTTTTGTTTATTTAAGTTTAAATTAAGAGTTTATTTTTAGTGTTATGGTGGAATTGTGGCTGGCTTGAAGATGTCCCTGAAAACTAACAAATCATTCATCCACAATGTAAAGATACGAAATAGAGGCACACTAAGGCTTCAATATTTGTATCTGTTAAACCAACAAAATTATCTTTATCTGTCTTCAGATGGAAGACCAGAAGTGGGCGTGGTTTACACCAGAAGTCACGTTAAATCTGGCACATGTTTTATTTAATAATATATGAGTTTCTGAGACTTCTACAACATCGATATGATAAATACTTTACTAAAAAAAAACTGCTGTATGTAATATGAGGCATGTCTTCTGCCCTCTGGTGGATTATCTGTGCACTGCAGGCGGCAGCCAGCCTTTGGCCGTTTCTCAATACCAAGTTCGCCAAGTTCGGACTTATGTACTTGCAAGTTCAGACTTAGCAAGTTCGATCAGGGAGTACAGTCTCTCGAGGACGGGAGGACGCAGGACGGTCATTCTGCAATTGGGATGGTAATGTACTTGATGATGTCACCGATGTCCGTTAACAGGACGACACATCTCCAAAAACTTCGGAGCAAATTTTAAACTACGCGCTATTGTGATGAATTGACAACAGATTTTAAGTTTTAACATCTACTTTCTCGCATAAAATTATCTTAAAACTACATTTCATGGTACTAAAACAGTCGTATTTCAACACTGGTGACTTACAGTTACAGTTACACTGCTCCGCTGTTGTTGCCACGAAATGCATTCTGGGATACGCGGCTGCCCCAAGTACACACAAGTCACCATCCGATGCATCCTTGGTAAAACGGGCAGCGCAAGAACACATCCGGGTATTTGACTGTACTTGGTGAGATGTGAACTTCTGAATTGGAACAGTACTTGGACTGAGACTGATGACGTTTCTCAAGAACACAAGAACACAAGTACAGAGAAGAACGCATATTGAGAAAGGGCCTTTGAGTGCAAAATCCAACATGGCTGCCTTCACATAGTTTGCATGTTTTTGGCCAGGAAATCTTAGCTAATTTTGAAAAAGTTATGGTAAGAATAATAGTTATATTGTTACTTATATTTCAAATGAATATTTGCTGTACTCAAACAACCTATAACTACTTAATATTTTGTCATCATTTTATGGTAAAATCATGTTGAAAATGTGTGCATCAAATATAATACAGCAGGTATATAAGATGATTTATCTGTGAATCCATCAATCATTATTCTATTGAATTTCACAATGCAATATGCATTAAGCCTACCAAAATAACAAATATATTGTTAAATAAACTAATAACCTAAAAGGAGCCATTTTAAGATAAATTTGGAGTTGAAACTGGGGTAATTATACTCATTTTAATTATGCTCATTATAAACACTCATGGAAATGAGCACTCGCTAATAATTATCTTTTTAATTGATTTTCACTAAAGCAGTTCCTTGGCTATTATGATCCGTATGTTATATCTACCAGTTCAGATTATATTGACTATATTGTATTTCCCAACCACAAGGCAGAATTAAAAGGTTCCTTTTTGACAAGAAAAAAAAACCAAACCAGTAGAAATGTGCCAAATCTTCCAAAAGCAATGAACGTATTTGTGTTTGTTCCTGAAATCAAAATGATTGTGATCAATTAATTTTCATAAATGCCTGACATATCAAATATGATATAAACAAAATATTATATATGTAATTGGATTTTGTCAAAAGGTCCAACAAACACTTTCAAAAAATTAGAATTTTCTGGCAATTGTTTGATGTGTCAGGCTTCACAGAGCCAATATTCACTGGCACTACAAAGCATCAACAGGATTTAACTCTGGCATTTAATTTAATACGCTGTATTTCCACATCCTCATACTGTACTTTTCATCTCTATCTGTCTTTTCATTTTCAGCTAAACTAAATTTTATGAGCTGTCTGAAGCCCACCACCACCTCCTCCCCTTCAACCGGGTGACATTGAAAAATCAGAAACTGAAATAAAAGTTTAAAAAAAAATAAAGAGTCTTTTTCATTGCAAATAGAAATTCTACATTAAAGATATACAAGTATATAGAAATATCCTTCAGTTGAAGTCTGTAATCTTGGTGCACTAAATCAGTGATTGATTAAGGTAAATGTGACCTTTTTAAGTCAGCAGAGGTTATCATGAAGCTCACTTTTTCCAAGCAATGACAAGGAAACTTCGGATGTGAGAAATATCTGTTTCCACTGCATTATTTGTGCTTTCCCAAATATCGTGTTCGTATTCAGGTGCATCCCTACACGTAAACACCTGCTTCTTCTAATAACTGGCATTAAACTAAAAAATAATCACAAAGGCGTGTCTGTTACAGCCACTGTGTTTTCTTTCCATACTGTAATTGTAGCATTTCATAGAGACACTTCTCTCTCATGACATCAATCAAATACGCCTTGGACAAGTATATACAATCTGTGTGTGTGTGTGTGTGTGTGTGTGTGTGTGTGTGTGTGTGTTTGTTGACATTTGATGTCCTTGTTTTGGGTAATGGATTTGTCCCTGGCAGAGAGAGGGGCTGGGCCAGAGGCAGTCTTATGAGGCCCCTGGGTTAAGGAGGCTGCATTAGCCCACTGCTAACTGATTACTGATCAGACAGCTGGTGCACACACACACACACACGCACAGACATGCCTGCGTGCATACATATGTGCAAACACACACATGCATACATGCATGTGCACTCACGACTGCGCTATTATCGTAATTAAATGCTCCTGAAATTATAACGCACTAATGTAAATGGTCAGAAACAAACAATGAAAAGTAATTTTACGAGGCTTTAAGAAGCTCCCGTGTTATTGTCTTTACATAGTAATGCTGCCGAAATAGATTTTTGTTGGTGTAGCAATGATTTATTTATTCTAACATGGCAGAAATGGGCACAATCATATTAAAAAGTATCTTTTTACAAATACTTGGTCATCAAATGTATCCAAATAAAATACAAAATACTTGTATGAGTAATTTGTAATTTGAAAATAAAAAAATATATATACAAGCTGATATTATCACATCTTACGGCCATCATACAGCCTGTGTGATGAGGCTGCCTCACACACGAGTCACACACAGGTGCAGCCATGCCATGACATTCGGAGTCTCGCCTCATTTTTCTTGCACGATGCATACAGTTCTCAACAAAAATACACAGTGAAATGAAAATGGTCTGCTGACAGTCGCAACATGACATCTCTTCACAACAGTTTCAATGTCTACATCTATGGGATATGTCAAAGACATGAAAAAAATAAGGTGAAGGGCAGCATTTTTCTTTCTCTCTTTTCTCTCTTTCTCCCTCCCTCACTCTAGCTTTCTGAATGAGGGGACAAAAATCACACTGCTCTCTGGTTAGAGCTCTTTTCTCCTCTTGCAAACTCTTCAGCAAAATCAGTGTAGAAAGATATGGCTGGCAGCAGCAGCTCAGCAGCAGAAATCCTGCTTGTGTGGACACCACAGAAGTGTGAGCCTCTGCAATTCAGTGAGGTAACAATCAAACACAGGTACAAGCAGACTGTGTGGCCCAAGTGTTAGACATTTAGTCTGACTTTAAGGGTACCATGTGTGAATTTATATGTATTAATCACTTTGTATTGCCAGTGTGTGAACTGATTGTTACGTTGTTTGAAAAATGAGACCTTCCGTGACTTTCTCGGTTGTCTTTATCAGCCTGTGGGCTGATATGTACTGATGTGGACTGCAAAGGACTCTGGATGGTTTTTCCAGCAAAATCCAAAGGATGTGATGTTTATGAGCACTCCTCACCACCTTGCTTCTCTTCAGCTCCACCAGCACCAACACTTTCCCACACTAGCTAATGTTAGCTCAGTAATGGAGTCCGCTAACGTCAACAAACTACCAGCACCCACCACAACAAAAGCCAAACAGCTTGATTTCACCGAGCACTGCTGTGTTGCATAACGCGTGTGATGCAGCCACCGGGATAGCTCATGATTCAACCAGAATCACATCCCAGAAGCAGCTCTTCACTTTGCTCTGCTTTAAATTCATGCTGAGTGTGTTTTTGAAGGATGCCTCATCAAGCATTGCAGAGCAGATCGAGCGGCAGGAAGTCAGACACAGACACGGCACAGAGGATCTGGTCAGTTTTCAAAATAAAAGACCCGTGCAGATGGCAATCATAAAAACTAACAAGAAAGAAACTAACTAGAATTACAAAAATCAAGGAAAAGTGACCAAAACAACAAAAACTGAGCAAGTCAGCATAATCAACGGCAAAACACTCTGCTTCTGAAACACTGCGGCCTCCGTGGAAGAGGACCTGCACCTTCTGTAGATATGAACAGCTTATTTTAGGGTAACGAAAACACAAGTAAACACATAATTCTTATTTTCACATGATTATACACAATGACAACATAATTAGGAATATGTTATTCCATTTCTGCCATATTCTGCCAATAAATTCCTATAGATCTTACACATTGGACCTTTAAACTGAATAAAACACATATTAATCCAAATCTATCAATCTAATTAATCTATTTAAATATTTTATGTACAGAAATACAAGCAAAGCAAAGCAAATACAAGCTTACAAACTATAAAATATTCCAGTAGTTAAATACATTTTTTAATTACATTTAATTGAAATACTGCCCCTGCTAACTGGCATCAGATGCATTGCATGACCTAAATAAGCTCTATATAAAGCCCTGCAGGAGGATATGACATAAAGCAAAGATTAGATTTGTCATTTAAAAAGATGGATTAGCATTAGCATGGTGGTATCATCATTACACTCATCTGCATTCCGGACCAACACTGGCCATCTCTCAGGCAGAGGAGTGTCACACAAATACACACACACAGACACACACCAGAACTTGTTTCAGCCATGTAACATGCACACACATACATCCACACACACACTCTCTCTCTCAGCTCATACACACCACGTCTTGGCCCTTCTCTGGTTGGCCGGCGTGTGCCAGGACACCGGTGCCATGAGTGTCCATGTGTGACGCTGGCAGCACCTGGGGCCTCACAATAAAAATACAGCCATCAGCAGAGGTCTTATTCACAGACCAGCACACCGTTACCTCTCAAACAGAGGAGCGTCCAGCTCGCTGTGATCCTCTGGATTCAAACAGCATCTGATCTGATTTATGCTTCACTGAGAGTAAAATCGCACTCCATGAGTTTTACTAGGGGCTGGACAAAAAAGATTTTTTTCTGTTATTCAAGTATAGATTTTTTCTATTTCTGTATAGTTTGTGATTCTCCTTTTTTTCTGCAAAATTCCTGAATTTCTTTACCAAAATGATTTTATATACACGTAACTATGGCTTAGTGCACTAGCTCAATGCTAACACATATGGGAATTACCACTAATGCGCTAACAGAAATTAGCATTGCAATTGCTGTTATTTTAACAAATGGATCCATTTTACTTCACATGCTTAACATGAAATGACGTGTGTGCTCATACTTTAAGGCATATATTTTATATATACTATATTATTTTTCATCACTTGATGAGCAGGAACAGCTAAATGTAGCTGTTTGCTTTAAAAAGTATTTTATTTACCAGTTTTAGATGCAGTGCAGCTGCTGAAACAATGGTGGTTAATTCATGCTAGAGTCCTGCCCTGGATCGGGTACCCAGGTGACCTGCAAAAACATTGCATAATGGGTAAAAAATATATTTATATAAATTTACTGGTGCGGGCACAGGTAAAAGTGAAATAATTGCAGATGAGCAGCAGGTGAGAACAATAATATAACACATACAATACGATACTATGTTTTTTTTTCCCTGTAAAACTCAGATGTGGAAATTATTATGCAGTATTTCTGATGGTCAAATCCGCTAATACAGTGATATCAAGCCTGATCAGCTAAAATCGATGACATAAAGACAAAAATAACCAGAGGAGGGTACCAAATTGTGGTCAACACATCATTGATGTTTGGGAGGATTTCGGTGCGCTCAAAGACAGTAAGAACCTCGTTGTCGGTGGCCTTGCTTGATTGCCTTGATTGTAAAATGTTTAAAATGTATTAGCTTTAGATAGCAGCAAGCTAGGCTCATCGTCACTATGGAAACACATCGACGGCTGTAGGACCACAGGCGCTGCGCTAGTTCAGAACACAAGTGAGTGACTATCGTGTGTTTTATTGTGTGTGGGTCGGGTTGGACTGGGGTGGGGCTTATATTCATGGTTCCGCGTGGGTATAGGTTTGACTTAGAGAGACAGCAGAAAGATAAATGCGGCTGACAGGTTAGCTCTGGATCTCAGCTTTGTGGTGTGAGCGAGTTTGCAAAACTAGTCTCTTTCATGCTGTGGTTGCTGGGAACAAAACACATTTCCCAGCTGGAGTGACTTAATGGCAAGTGAACAAAACTACTAGTGAACCAGGTTACTCCTTGTTCTCTACCACCCTACAATGTTCTCAGTTTGGCTTGACTGCCTGTTCTTCTGTTTGTTGTTGTCGCAAAGTTTCACAGCGACAGAGACACAGGGAGTCCCCATAAGCATAGTAAAAGCTGTAAGTCTCCTGCCATAGGCGCACAGTGCGAAGGGAGACAGAGAGACGCTGGGCTGCTGCCAGAGGAGTGCTGACTAAGATTACAGCATGCAGATTCTTGTTGATTTCTTACTTCCCCCCCGATGATCTGGATTACTCACTAGATTTGGTGCTAGTTGCTTATTTACTTATGTTGAATATTTTGGCAGTAAAACCAGACCCATGGCTATAGGTACGTAGTGCATTGAAAACAATAAGAAACATAATGATGGGGAGGACGCAGTCTTTCAAAACTTATTTTTTGTCTAGAATTAGCAAAGGTGCACCACAGTGGTAGTAGTATATATATATATATATATATATATATCAAGGTCAATAGAGGCCAGGATCTACCACATCAGACAAGACCCCAGGTGCAGGCTGTGCAAAGATGCCCCTGAGACAATCCAGCACATAACAGCGGGGTGTAAGATGCTGGCAGGGAAGGCATACATGGAGCGTCATAACCAGGTGGCTAGCATCGTGCACAGGAACATCTGTACTGAGTATGGGCTGGAGGTCCAGGGATCAAGGTGGAAGACACCTCCAAAGGTGATCCAGAATGACCGAGCCAAGATCCTGTGGGACTTCCAGTTCCAGAAGACAAATGTGATGGCAAACAACCGGACATAGTGGGGTAACAAAGAACAGAAACAGTCACAGTGGTGGATGTAGCGATCCCAAGTGACAGCAAATCAGGAAGAAAGAGCACGAGAACAGAGAAATACCAGGGTCAGGAGAGCTTGGAGAAGATGTGGGATGTAAAGGCAAAAGTGGTCCAGTAATGATCGGGTGACTCGGAGCAGTAACCCCAAAGCTGGTGAAATGGCTCCAGCAGTACCAGGAAGAACATCTGAGAGATCTCTGTCCAAAGGGGCACTCCTGGGAACAGCTAAAATCCGCAGAGAAACCCTCAAGCTCCCAGGCCTCTGGTAGTAGGACCCGAGCTTGAAGGAGGCACAATACCGCCCCAGGTGGGGCGAGAAGGGGATTTTTTTTTTTTTTTTTTAGATAGATAGATAGATATATAGATATATAGATATTTCTTTTTTTTTTTTTTTTTTTTTTTTTAATCAAAATTATTGCTAGGGACAATTCAGTAATCCCTGTATGTTGGTGGGGACATCCCTACTGTCCCCACCCAATTCTACACACTTGTGCTGAAATAAAACTCAGAGAGACTGACTGACTTGTGATGTGCATTGTTTTTGTAAATATGACTCATGATATACAGCCTCTATAAGTGTACTTAAGAACTTTTTTCTCATAGTCTAGTCTAGTGTTACAAAACCCACTACACAAGAATCCCACCACATGTCCAATCACAGCAGGAGATAAGAATATCATCCCAGCCTTAATTTTTACGTCGAGAAATATAGGATCTAAAATGTGACGCTGCTTAAACATAATGTACTGTTCTGTTCTGGACTCACACAGCCAGTGTTATGGCTTTAGGGCCAAGGATTTGAAAAACTCTTTATCCACTAAGGAGGGCATCCTATTACTGCGCACCGTGAACTACATTAAAGAGGCTGGAGAGCCGGAGCACTAAAGCCACAAATGGCTCGTGGAAGTGTGACACAACGGAGAAGAATAGATTTGATAGTGTGTTAATGGACGATTTTAGTGTCGGATTACACCCCATGGGAGCAGCTATACTCTATAGTGTATGCTCACAATAAGACTCAAAGACACTCTCTCTCTCATTCACACACACACACACACACATTTTTTTTTCTTGCTAAAAAATTGGAATACAATTTTAAAAAAATTTGATGGAATTTAATTTCTAAAGGGATTAAGGTTTGTGAGGTTTGCTTAGCAGAGAGGGAGGGACAAATACTAAAACTGTGTGTCTGCATGTGTGTGTGTGTGTGCGTGTGTGTGTATGAAAGAGACCGTATGTAATGATTAAATAAGGCAGATTGAGGTGTTAACATCATTATTGCACATTTCCTCCCATGAAATAAAGCATTGTTTCCTCTGTTGCCATCACGATGGGAATACCATAATCCCAGATTAAAAAGGATGGGTTAGCGGACACACACAGCAACACACAATGAGCCTTTTGTGTTGGTGTGTTTGCGTGTGTGTATGTGTGTGTATATATATGTGTGTGCAAAGCGTTATTGTTTACTGTACAGCTTAAACACCTGCGGGAGGGGGAGAAACGTTCTCATGCATGCAGTTTGCAACGTGCAGCAGCTCTCTATTCAGCACCAACGGCGTCCTCAAATGTGGACACATGGTCGCAAAACAGCAACACACTGTAAAAATAAACTATTTCTTTTAACTTAAAAATGCTAGGTTCAGGCTGCCCTAAAATTTTAAGTTGACTGAATTTGAAAATACAAGTAACGATTCAAAACAAACTTCTTTTCAAATAAAACGATATTAATTCAGTTGTACTTGAGAAAACATGATAACAAGATATTAAGTTGAACAAACAACTTTTCAGTCACGCTGACGAACATAAATAAATTTTATTTTCTTTTACATTCAACTCATCATTTTAAAAGATTTTAAGAGAGAAGAACAAATGTTAACATGTTCTCAAATGTGCTGAGAATAAATATGAGAAATTTTAAGCTTAAACAACCTGAATAAATAAATAAAACTTGTATATTTACAGTTACGTTAATGAGAATTTGTTGATTCCACTAAATTCACTGTAAAAGTTGAGAAAACTCAAAATTTCAAGACAACTTACTTTTTTAATCTTGAGCCCAACTCTTAAGGTTTGAAGAAGTTTTACCTCATTAAAAAATATTTTGTTGAGATCATTTAAACTCAACTTAAATCTTTAGATAGACTCGAATCTTTACAAGGATCCAAGTGTACAAGATTATGTATTTATCATTTACAACAAAGTTGTAAAATGAGATTTTGTTGTAGCTCCCTCTTTGATTTATTGGTTGATTGGTTGGTTGATCTGAGTTTTAGAAACCCAAAAAATTGTATCTCAAAAATTATCGAGTAAACTCATTGAAGTAATCATGATTAGTGGGTGACATTTTACGGACGAATAAGGTTCACAGCTCACTGTGACCAATTTTTGAAAAACTTTTCTTTTCTAAAAGTTTCTAAAACTCAAAGATTCAAGTTTATCTAAAGAAGAAAAGTAAATTATCTCCACTAAAAATTACAGGTGGCAAAAATTTTTTCAGTTTATTCAATACTTAAGACTCAAAAGTTAAGCTAAACTATTGCAGTAAGTTGCCTTAAAATTTTAGTTGTCCAACTTTTTTTTCAAAGTGAATTGGATTAAGACATTAAGTTGAACCAACATCTCTTCAGTCACACTGACAAACATTACTAATATTTCTTTTTAAGATTCAACCCATCATGTCAAAAGATTTCAAGTTAGAAAAACTTGTGTTTATAAGTTCTGAAGTGTTCTGAGAATAAATACGATATAATTTTAAGTTTAATTAACTTGAATAAAAAAACTTGTATATTTATGTTAAGTTCATGAGTAAAGATTTGTTTATTCTACTAAATTCCTGAATGTTTTTTTTTTTTTACAGTGAAGAAGTGTCATATGGTGTTTTAATAAAATAATTTGAGACCTGAGAGACCTGACAGTTGTTACATTTTCCTGTCAGTGTGTAATTTGTCTTATGAATTGAAAATTCTTTCTGATTTCAGCCTAAAAATACACTGATTAGTGTCCGAGGACTGATCAGATTCAGTATTACTCAGTATTATCCTCCACGTCCGCTCCATATGATTGAAATTTTACTCAGCTGGGCCCGTATGGGGTCTCCCGGGTCGTGCGCAGGGGCTAAGGCCCCCTCTAACACTCTCATAGTTCTTGATCATTCATGCAAGAGAATCCGTGGGTCACAGAGCGGGCTGGAAAAAAGCAGCTCACAAGTTGCTCACAGTGACAGATGTCCTCTGGAAGATTTCTCCATCTCGTCCTCCTCTCCCCTTCCCTCCCACCCTCTCCGCCTCCGTCACCCACCCACCCACCCACCCGACCTCTCTCAGTGCTTCTAAGCTGGGAGAGAGCAGCGAGAGGTGATCCCGGCCTGCTTAACCTACTTCCCAAGACCTTGCTCTCAAAGTGGGTGTTAGTGTGTGTATGTGTGTGTTTATTCATCAGGATAAACTCTCAATACTTGTCTTAATGCCTCTATCTGCGCCTGCAAATGCCACTTGTGCACTTTGACAGCATGAGATCTACAACTCTGACAGACATCTCAGTGTGGAGGAACATAACTGAAAGAACTTGGAGTGAGACATTCTCACTGTTCTAAGGGATGTGAAAGTTCAATTTGTGTTTTTGACTAACTCAAATTTTACTTTTTCAACCTTTAGTCGGGTTAATGTTACACCACAGGCTCTCAGCCAGGTTTCAAACTCCACAGCTGATCGTTATTTATTGGTTATGATAATGATGATGATGGTGATGATAATGATCTTTCTATTTTAATTAAATATTGATTAGTGAGACAAACATAACTAGAATTACAGCCTTGCGGTTGCATGCCTCTGTGAACCAGTGAAGTTAAAGTTTACGTCCATGTCTGTCCAGACTCATATAATACATGTAGTGAAGACTTTGAAGGAATTTAATAAAGTTATTAAGGGTATTTTTTGAGCAAAAGTTAAGTCACTATATTGACGATTCCAGTGAGAAACATGCTGTCTTCACTTAGAGACTATTTATACAGAGGACCGATAGAGAGCTGAAACACTGATGTCACAGTGAAGTTGACCTTTTGAATATTAAATGTCATCACCTTATTATTTTATCCAAATAGATATTTGTGTGAAATTAGTGTGTTATGGCCAAAAACATGTTTTTAGGGTTGCAAGTAATGATTGTTTTCATAGTCAATTAATTGGTAGATTATTTTCTAATTTAATCCATTAATAGTTGTTTGGTCGAATGCCAGAAAATGGTGAAAAATGTTGATCGGTGTTTCCAAAATCCCAACATGACGTCCTCAAATGTCTTTTTTTTTTTTTTTTGTCCACAACCCAAAGATATTCAGTTTACTGTCCTAAAGGAGTAAAGATACCAAAAAATATTCACATTTACAAAGCTGGAATCAGAGAACCAATGAATTAATTATCAAAATTGTTGGCGATTAATTTAATAATCAATTAATCGTTGCAGCTCTTCATGTTTTGTGAGGTTGCTGTGACCTTTGACCACCAAAATCTAATCAGTTCATCTTTGAGTCCAAGTGGACGTTTGTGCCAAATCTGAAGAAATTCCGGCAAGAATAGATACTGCGTTCACAAGAATGGGACAGACGGACAGTCAGACCAAAAACATAATGTCTCAGATCATGGCTGTCACCTGCCTGAAGGCTTGAAAATTAAATGCACTGTAGTGGAAGAAGTGGAAGTCCTGCAATCAAAATTTTACTAGTACAACATAAATTATTTTAAAGGACCAGTGTGCAGGATTTAATGGCCTCTAGCGGTGAGCTTGCAAATTCCAAACACCTCGTCTCACCCTCCCCTTCCAAGGGTGTAGGAGAGCCTACTGCGGCTGTGAAACTCGTGCAAAATGCAACAGGCTATATCTAGAGCCAGTCCACTCTGGGCTACTATACTGTAGAAACAGCAGTGCAACATGGCAGACTCCGTGTCAGAGGACCCGCTGCTTCTGTAGATATTAACGGCTCATTCTAAGGTAACGAAAACACAGCGACTCTTATTTTCAGGTGATTATACACTTATGAAAACATACTAATGAATATTATATTACAATGGTTCCAGCTTTTAAACTGAAAGGATTTGCTGCTTTTCTTGGTCTAATGTGACAGGAGATTGATTATCTTTGGGTTTTAGACTATTTGTTGGACAAAACAAACAATTTGAAGACATCATCTTGATCATTCAATTTTACTATTACACGTTTTATCTTTAAAAAAAAAAAAAGATCCCACATACTTCTTTTGCTCGGCATCACAATTTACTGAGCGTACTAACATTTCGGTCTCTCTGGACCTTCATCAAGAGTGTTTAAAACAATTCTTACAACACTTATCTAAACTTGTCTGACGTGATACTTGCCAAAGCATCTGCATCGAGATAGTTTGATGCACAAAAATCTCCTTTGAACGACCCATATCGTAGTCATTCTATGATTTGTCCTTTGTATTTTCTAGAAGTCTTGTCAGCAGTATAACAAGTTGTGCCATGTAAAATAAATGCCTCATTTGTGCTGTGTAGAATCGTTTTTCATAAAGAGCTTAGATCTGTAAAGCTAAAGTCGGCCCGTCTCCACTCAGACGCGGCGTCCCGGTCACAAAGGTTGGATTAGGGACCTTGCAGTAACTAACTCTTCCATGTCATTTGCAGTGAGACAAAGATCAATCAGTCAGATGAAGGGAGGGAGTCTTTAGATAAAGAGAAATTAAACAGAGGGAGGGAGCGGCAAAGGGAGGAGGGAATCTCTTAAATAAAGAGAAATTAAACAGATGAAGGGGATGGTGTCTTTAAATACCGCTCAGCCACTGTACGGCCTCCCTCATCCTTTAATGTAATGAGAAGAGGCGGAATAAAAGGCTTGGCCCTAGGATGAAAAGGTGATGGCGTTTTTTTTTTTTTATTCTTCTTTTTTTCCTGAGCGGTGAAAGCCTTATCCTAATGTAGATTAGATGTTAAATCTGACAGAAGGGTGAAGCTTTGGTTAGAGTGTTTTCACCTCATTTCACTTGGCCTGGCCTGGAGATTGTATGATGTCCTGATGAAGATGAAAAGCAAAAAGAAGGAAAGGAGTGTGTGTGTGTGTGTGCGTGCGTGGCGTGCGTGCGTGTGTGTGATATGACTCTAAACTCTTGGTTGTATTCATGCATGGGCTTCCAAAAAAGTGTGCTTGTCATTTCTGGAGGAAAATTTGGGGTTTTAATGCAACACCAATTCTAAAAAAGTTGAGACAAAATGCAAATAAAAACAGGATGCAATGATTTGCAAAACCTTTTTGGTCTATATTCAATTGAATACAGTACAAAGACAAGATATTTAATGTTCAGACTGATTAACTTTATTGTTTTTTTGTAAATAAACACTCATTCTGGATTTGATGTCTGCAACATTTTCCAAAAAAGTTTGAAGAGGAACATGTTCACGACTGTGATGCATAACCTTTTCTTTTACGAAAACTCGGGAAGCGTTTGGGAACTGAGGACACTAATTGATGAAGTACTGAAAGTGAAATTCTTTCTCATTCTTGCTTGATATACGAGTTCAGTTGCTCAACAGTCCGGGGTCTCCATTGTCATATTTTGTGCTTCATAATGCACCACACATTTTCAGTGGGAAACAGGTCTTTTACTACAGATGGATGGCATCATATGTTGCTCCAAAACCTGTATGCACCTTTCAGCTCGGAGGTATTTACATTTTGCACAACTTTCCAACTTTTTTTGGAATCGGGGTTGTATGTTATAAAGTGGCAAAGACACACTGTACATGTAACACACATGTAAACACACACACACACACCCTGCCACACACTATCTGAAGTGTATCACAATGTCTGTCCGTCTCTCTTGCACTGAATTTGAGGATAAATATCATTTGTTGGTCAAGCAGGTCATTAGTGAGTGACAGAGAAGAAAAAAATCTGTCTGTGTGTGTGTGTTTTTGTGTGTGTGTGTGTGTGTGTGTGTGTGTGTGCATTTTCTCTGTAATAATAATCCCTATGAAATCCAGATTTCTCAATCCGGTAGCTCAAGCTGACACTTTAAATAAAATCATTCTAATCCCACATGGTAAGAGAAATGAAAATGAGGAGATTAACATGGAGGGAGGGAGGGAGGGAGGAGGGGGAGAGGTAGAGGGGTTAGCAGCCTTCTCCCCCTCTGTCTCTCGCACACACACACCCCTGTCTCTCTCTTTCTGTCTCTCTCTCTCTCATCCTTGAACCCCGGTTGCTTCCTCCAGTCAGACTGCCCTCTTTCCCATCATGATCGGGGTGAGAGAAAGGTAGATACAGTGGAGAGTTTATGGCAGGTGAGAAGCTTTTAGCCCTCAATTAAATTTTTTGGGGGGGGATATTTAGATAGTGTCTGCTGGAGTGTGTGTGTGTGTGTGTGTGTGTGTGTGTGTGTGTGTGTTCTACCAGGGGAATACAATAATTGGACACTGGCAGGACCACTGATCCAATCAGATGATGGGGAATGATCTCTCATTCTTTCTCTTGCACAGTCATACTCCCCCTAAAACACACACACATACACACACACAAACACACACACTCACCCTCACACACACACTCCCAGTTCATTCAGTCACACAAATAAAGTCATGAATGGGTGGAGTTTGAATGTGTCGGCATTTTAACCCTCTAGACCCCATAACGCCCCGGAGATATAAATTAACATATAAATTCAGCAATTTTCCCACACAAATTGCCAAAAACACCACCTACTGCCACATTATCTGTTTACAGAGATTAGCCTCTGACTCCATTCTCACGTCTCAAATTCCTAATCGGACTGTGAACAATGGCCAGCACATGGAAGAGGAAGTTTTGGCCCCGATATCCGTTATCAATTTTCTGGCTGCACCGGAAGCCCTGAAACATTGGCCATTGCCCCCAGACACTTAATTGTCATCAGATGATAGCTGATGGGTTCTAAGACTGAGTGGACATAAACACAACTCCAAATGAATCCTACCGCTCAGTGTCAGATGGATGCGTTGCTATTCTTCACCAAAACATGTATGATAATTGGGCTAAACCAGCGGTTCCCAAACTTTTCCATTCCAAGCCCCTCAAGTAGCATTAGCTTATGGCCAGGCTGCTTTTTGTAAGATGTATATACCTTCTGCTGGGTGCTTTTGTTTTAAGTGATGCTGAAGTTTAGATGGTTTTAAACATTTGGGTCTCAAAGCTGAGAATGCATTCGGGGCACTCGTAGCCATTCTTATGTGCAGCAGTAAATCCAAATTTTATGTGTGCTGCATCGTACTTGAGTAAGTTTTTGTAGCTGTGCTTTTGTCAGTTGGGCTGTTGGTCTGCTTGTCAGGACATTTCATTTTCAGAAACAGAGCAGAGCATCTTCATGGCAAGTCAACACTGACAGCTCCTGATGTGATGAATGACGTTTCGACTGGCAGCCAATTGGAAAGACAAGCATGCCCAATAAGATTTCAGCATGTTATATATTATTAGACATTATATTCATAATAATACACATAATGATAATTCTAAAAATATTTTTTTTGGCATTTTGCTGAAGCCCTCTCTGACAAACCCTGGATGCACTTTAAACTAATTGAATTTCCCTCTGGGATCAATAAAGTATCTATCTATCTATCTATCTATCTTAAACATCACTGGGCTAAACTGTTTTCTTGTTGACAACCAGATCCAGTGTTTATTGTAGCATCATCACTGTGTTCCCAGATCTCAGCAAAATAAAATGTTATCCTAACTGATAAAAATTACATTAAAATCAGTTTTTTATCTCAGTGTGTCTCATCTCATGGTGAGCTTGCAGACTGCAAACTCCTCCTCTCACTCTCCTCTTCCAAACGTGAAGGACAGGGGGCTGCAACCTGCGGCTCTGGAGTCGCACGCAGCTCTTTTCCCACTCTCCAGTGGCCGCCTGTGGCTTTGACAAAAAATGAAACAGAAAAGAATAACTATTTTTATTTTAACATTTTAATTTTCACTTATTATTGCTGGAGGCCTAACGTGATTCTTATATTCTCCAGTAGTAAAAATGTCTAGCCTATACACGGAATGGAAAAAAAAGTTTTAATATTTCATCAAATAAAATGTGCTGCTGCTCAGCTTACTGTCCTCTAAATTTTGCCAGTGGCTAGTCTTAAGTATCCTCAGGCTAGCTATGGACACAAAATCCAAAAAACAAAGATGATAGGGATTTAATAGTTGTGGCTCCAGATAGATTTTTTTTCCCTTTTCAGCCAAAAATGGCTCTTTTGATAGTGAAGGTTGCAGACGAGAACATATTACAGCCGCAAAACTATACGAAAAATATGAAAGTCTGTCCTGGGCTACTATGGGAACATGGCGCTTCAACATAGCAGACTCTGTGGAGGAGAACCCGCTCCCTCTGATATAAAAGTTACATTCTAATGTAACAAAAACACAATAATTCTTAGTTTCAGGTGATTATACACTAATGAAAACATACTTTGATACTGAATATTATACTGACTTTTTTTTTTAACATATTCTGCCAGTAGATTTCTCTAAATCTGATACGCATCTATAAATGACAAAAATGAAGTGCCTTAAAGTACGCGTAATGGGCCACAAACTCAGTGAGACATGAAAATAGAATTAGAAAGAAAACTACAGTAAAGATTTCTCTAATGTTTTGTAATTAAACTGTCAGGTCTTTCTCTAGATTGCCACTTGTGCTGCTCATGTTTGACAAATACATGTTGGCATTTACGCCCCGTCACCCATAAAAAGCACAGCAGAAGGTCCTCAGTTTGGTTAGCGAACACTTCACAATCGCTGTTTTTACTGCTTAATCCAGCTCTTGTCCTCATCCTTCCTGTTTCCTCCCCTCTTTATCTCTCCATCTCCACCTCTCTGTGTCGACCTTCCTCCGCTCTCTCCCGCTCCGTCACCTCACCTCCATCTCAGCTTTTCATTTAGACGTTTCCCTCCAATGCCGTACTCCTGTCCTCGCTTTTTTGTTAACCCTCTCCCACACACACTTTATCTCCATATGATTCATTTGCCCTCTCTCTATCTCTCTGACCGTCCTCGCAATCTCTCCCTCCATCCACCCCCTCTATATCCATCTCTTAAGCACATCCTTTTTTCTCCTTCTCTCCTCCATCTCCACCGCCATCCCTTCCTTTTAAAGGATAATCTTCAGCTAAGTGGACAGCACTTCGCTCACTCTCGTTCCCTCTTAAGTGACCATCCGATAATCTCAGGATTCTCTGTTGAACCCCCACACAGAGGGAGAGTGGATGGATCAGAAAGCCCAGAATGGAAGTCCTAAACTGGGTCAAGACAAGGCCAGAGCCCGGGTCCTCTGGGGCTGATGGGACCAGAGCGGGATGGAGAAAAAGGCGGATGCCAAACAAAGTTGGAGGGAGATCATCGGAGCAGATGGACATCATATCTCTATGCTTTTATCTGTCTATCTTGTTCTCTCTTCAAGGCTGCAGGGCCTCCACTTTGAGATAGAAAGACAGAAAATAAAAAACTACAACACACTGTCGAGTGCAGACCCCCACCAGGCGACAGATGGTGAAGCACTTACTGCAATGCCACCACAACTGTCAGATGCAACCAGCTGAGATTTGCAAAGTTCAACAATAACGTGACTCCCACATGAAACAATATTTAACTGAAGCAGTTGTTGATCATTTGAAGCACCTAGCGGTCGGTTAAGAAGAGTTGGAAGTCAGCTGATTCCACCAGGCACGGTTGCGTTGCGCGACGGCTGTGTCACCTCAGCCAGAGCTGATCAATTCTTGTGGTTCTGCTAGCAGCACAGCAGAGTCAGTTTCTACGGACGGTGCGACAGGGAGTCAGACACAGAAAGAGCAGTGAGAATCCGGTCAATTTTCAAAATAAAACCCTGTACAGACTCAAGACATTTTAACTATGTAACCTGCAGCCTGCAGGAGCACTAAAAGCAAGGAAAGAGGACCAAATCGACAAAATCTGAGCAAGTCAACACAATCAGGCGGGCAAAACTGCCTCTGCTGAAAGTGCTGAAACGCTGCTGGTGGGACCTGCAGCCATGTGGAGGACAGATCAGAACCGTGGTGCAGATGTGCTGTGCACAGTGGAATCAAACGGTTACCGCTTCACAGTTGCATGCCTCCACCAGCCAGTCAAATTACAGTTAAAATCCACGTCTGTCCAGACTTATATAATGTATGTAGTGAAGACTTTTAAGGATTTCATTATGGAACTTTCCACTATATTGACCTATAACTTTGAAGGAATTTAATAAAAGGTATTAAGTGTATTTTTTAGATCATTTATCACTATCAGAAGTGGGTGTAAGTCAGTGACTAAAGTCTTCGCTTGACTTTGACTTGGTGTTCATGACTTGAGACTTGTGACAGATGACTTGAAAGGACCTGCCTTGTTTATAAATTAAATGTTTAAATTTTTCAAGGCAGACCAGCAAAGGTCAGTGCACGAGGCAGCAGTCACAGAGGGAGTTTGTCCAAAAACAATAAAATTTGGATTCAAGTATTATGTTGTCGATGACTGCAGTAAGAAGAGAACAGCAGTGTGCAGTGTCATACGAGAAGCTCCTTACACAGATGTGTTAATAGGCCAAAGAGAAATGCTGTGATCCTCCTGAAGGGGAGCCAAGAAAGGAGGCTTAACATTGTGATGTGAATGTTTTTTTCACTTTGGAGCCTTTTGGAACTATATGGCTATATTACAATTACAGAGCCCCGCTGGACATGGTTGTTCATTTAGGAGGCTTGCTACTGATTACCATTAAACATCAAATATCAGTAAGATTCATAAGGTGTAAGCAGTCTGTAGCAGTTTTCATTAATGCTGAAAAGAAAATGCAACTTTATAGAAACAGAATTTCATGTGAATTGACTCTTGACTTGCTTGACTTATAGCAGGGACTTGACTTGACTTGTTTCTCACCACAGTAACCTAGGACCTGCTTGAGACTTGAAGGTTAAGACTTCAGACTTGCTTGTGACTTGCACATTGGTGACTTACTCCCACCTCGTCACTATACATGTGTGATTCCAGTGAATAATTTCCCTTGAGTGACTCGCTGTCTTCACATAATGATGTCACAGTAAAGTTGTCCTTTCACCTTTTGGATATAAAATGTCATCACCTCATCATTTTATCCTATTAGATATTTGTGAATTTTTGTCAAAATTAGCGTATAAATTCTTGAGTTATGTGGACATTTGTACCAAGTTTGAAGAAAATCCACCAAGTGTTCCTGAAATTTCATCTTCACGAGAACGGGACAGACATGAGGTCACAGTGACCTTGGCCTTTGGACCACCAAAATCTAATCAGTTCAGTCCTTGAGTTCAAGTGAACATTTGTGCCAAGTTCAAAGTAATTCCCTTCAGATGTTCTTGAGATATTATATTCACAAGCATGGGATGACCCGAAAAACCTAACACCTGTAGCCTCGGCTGTCGTCAGCCTGGAGCCATAAAAAATTCTGAATCACAGAGGTTCTTCAGCATACAGTCATGGATGTGCACGAAAAAACTAGGTTGATTGGTCCAATCATATTTGTGATTAGCTGCAGATAAACTTCAGGTCCGTTGGTCAGGTCACTCACACACACACATCCACAAATGATTGTATGATTCCCCCGGCACGAATAATAATGATAAAGATAATAATGATAATAATATTAATAATAGTAATAATAATAATAATGAGAAGAAGAAGAAGAAGAAGAAGAAGAAGAAGAAGAACTGATGTGTTTGTTTAAAGTGCAGATAAACGTCACTTAGCAAATAGGGGGATTTGCTGTTGTTTTTTCTATCTGGACACACAAAAGAGGCTGAAGAGAGGGAGGGAAGATGTATTCACGTCGGTGGTGTCAGTGAAAGGACGTGACACTGGATGCACACGTGACAAACACACACATACACAGAGGTTGTGCTGATGGTACAAGATTCGTAGCACCTCCTTACTGGAGAGAAAAGAAGCCCTTAGTCAGGTTACACAAACACACACACACACACATACTTGTTTTTCTTTTCTTCCGCTGTCCTCTTTACGGGTCAGCGGGTGAATGAAGCCGCTGTCACTTTCCTTTGGGAGGCGTCAGTGACAGGCAGGCTGACCACGATAAACTTCCGCACAGGAAGAGGAGATTCCTGCAAGGAAAAGGCCAGGAGGATCAGGAACGGCCCCGGGCATCACTTGTCCTCTGGCTTAGCTAAAGACACTGGAAACAGCGTGTGTGTGTGTGTGTGTGTGTGTGTGTGTGTGTGAGAGAGAGAGGGGGGGGGGGGGTGGGGGGGGGGGATTGGGGATGGAGGGTGAGTAATAAAACCATCACTGCACCACTGAAACAGAATAACTGACTTGCAGAATTGTATTGTAGATAATGACGCAAACTTTTCCTTTTTTTAACGATTAAGGGAACATGCTAAATTTTTGACACACAAGTGTTTCATACTGCTCTTTTAATACTAATAAGCTGGTCTATTTATAATAAAGCAGTAGCAGATTTAAGTCATTTTGGTCTAGTTTCCCTTTAGACTTTATATTGTGCAATAACTAAATTTACACTCTACAGTAACTGCTAACGTCAGCCTGCCACGGCAAGTTGTTGAAAGTACAAAAAATCATTGGAAACGTTGCGTTTCGAGCAGTCAGAAACTTGAGCGTTTTACTCACATGGGTTTGATTCTTACAAGAGATAAGAGACAAATTACCGCATTTTTAAAGTAACTGCAGTAACACAAAACAAATACCACTAAAACCCAGTGAACTTCAGGTAAGTTGTTTTGCAAAATAAGATAAAAAACCCTTTTGTATTTTCATTTTAGAGGAATTATCCTCTACACCAGATTTTTCCCTCACAGGTACTTTCTCTGCTGTGTGAAACACAAGCGGCACCTCGAGACAGAAACAGTTCATCTCAGAACATTTACAGGCCGGAGGAGGGGACATTATTCTTAGAGCAGTTATTCATACCAACAGAACAAAAGAGACAGAGTCCTATTATGGGACTCTGCTCTGTCCCGACGCTGGATCTCTACCGGCACAGGTGCCACTGTGGCTCATTTATAGCCAGGTTAGGCCATGGTTAAGGCATGGAGCTGTGGACGCACGCACAAACACACCACATACACCGCATGCAATCGGGTGAAAGAAGGTGTGTATGAGTGTATAAAGAGGAGATTACTCCACTGGCTCTTCTAGGAACTGAGCAGTGAGTTTGTGTGGCTAAAAGCCTGCACAATGTGTGTGTATGAGTGTGCGCATGTGTGTGTCAGAGGTTCTGTGCATGCATGGGTGGGTGTATAAGTTTTTTGTGGTTTGACTCAAGATCCTCACCAGCATATATGAGTAAATATTTCACTTTGACTGTAGTTTATGATAATGAAGTCAGTGCATGATTGCTCATATATGTGTATGTGTGTGTGTGTGTGTGAGTGTGCGATTGCGTGTGAGGGAGCGCAACAGTGAGATCTTTTATCTCTACAACAATGATGCCACAAATAGGCACATGCCTCGCTATTCTTGTCCTCTCAAGGCTCCTCTGGCGTTCTGGTGGATGTACCCAGGCATACAAGGGGTTAGGGAGAGATATGGACCCGTGTGCATGTGTGGTGTGTCCACATGCAAATATATATGAGTATGTGCTTGTGTCTGTATGTATGTGTATTTTGTACACTGTAAAAAAAAAAAAATCATACAGGTATTTAGTGGAATCAACTTATCTTTTCTCATTAACTTAACTGAAATATGCAAGTTTGATTTATTCAAGTTAATTAAATAAATTAATGCACAATACAGAGTGCAATCAACACATTAAAGGTAAAACCTGCAACATTTTCCTTTACAAAACTATGTACAGATTCATACAAACATAATTCCTCTCAGTCATCTCTTATGATCCACTGTCAGTGTGTGGTGGTCCCTGTATCTGCAGACACCCTGCAGCCCTCTGTCTGTATTTCCTTATTTTTTTTCTCATTGTTTTGCTGCTCATTTCCCAACCCAAAACATTGGTATGTCACGTCCAGATGTGCTTACGAACAGCTCATACAAATTCTACCGACTTTACCTTTAAATTAAGATTATACAGAAACCTGATCAGCATATTAGCAGACTTCCCAGCATGCATTGTTTGAGAGTTAAAACTTTCCCGAGACCCTTATTTTTTATAGTTTGAAGAAAACATATTTTGATAAAAACTTGCTTTCTGTGTCTCTAATTGAGTAAAACATAAGTCATGGGTGCTCGTTTTCTGGGGCTGCCCCCTAAAAGTCGACTAAACCATTAGTCTGTGTCAAGAGTCTTGGTGAATGCCCGCTTTCATTTATTTGTTTAGTCACTGGAAAAAAAAACAAACCCAAACACCTCAAACTCCATTCAGGAGCTGTGCCTCGCTGTTAGGACCCTGGGGGGTTGTTGCAACATGGACCTTTTCTCTTCTAACACTGAAGTCACCTGCTGCTAACTGTGCTGCAGCTGCTGTTAGCCCGTTAGCTCAGTTAGCGGTCCTACCAGACTGGGACACGGCCTCAAGACTGATGGAAGCCAGTTTGACGGCTGGAAATACAGTAACGTTACCGAGGTGACTCTGACTCCGGGGACGATGAAAACCCGACGGGTTCAGGCGGTGGGTGACAGGACATGTGAAACGGACGAAGAGCGAGTTTGCAAACTAACGTGAGTATATATGATCCATCGTGTTGATAAGTCTGCGAGTATTTGTTTCTGTTAAGTTGGAAGTTATTTATTCCTGTAGTTTGAAAAACAAGGTTATGTGTAGAAATAATTTAACTGAATGTTCAGTCTCCTTGTTGGTTGTTTCGACACAATCAGGATCAGAACCCTTTTTATCTGTAGAATTTTTGCCAGTTCGCCTCTTGCACCAAAACTATATTTTTATTAGGGCTGGGCATCAATACTCAATATCTTTAAGGTATTCGCTGTAATATTGCAGTACCAAGTAGTATTGAAACTTCTCCAGTTAAATGATATCTGCATTCAAACCTTTTGGTACTCAGATGTAGAAAAAATTATTATTTGTGTGATTTTGCCCACAGTCCAATCACTGCAAATGTTTTTCATAAAGAATTGATAAAAGGTATCAAGCTAAGTACACCACTGGTATCTGTATCATTTTAAAGGTACTAGTAATCATATTTTTTAAAGGATACGCAGTCCTAATATTTATGTAATTAAATTAATATCATGAAACGGGCGACTAGTCGACGACTGCTGGTTGACTAGGAAAGTCTCTGGTCGGGGGGCAGCCATATTGTTTTCACAGTAATGAAAACATTGCGAACCCTGATGAAGGTTAGTACTGAATTCTTAAAATGTAATAAATTCACGGGAAACAGTTTCACTTATTGTCTTAGTGTCAATTCTGGAACAAAGTAGCTCCAACAAGAGCAGCTGCAGCTGTAAGTTCTTTGTGTAAAAGGGAGAACTGACTTCAACCTGAGAAAATGTAAAAGAAAATCCAATTTGTTTGTAAAGTTCATCAGTTTATTTGTTTTGAATGATTACAAATTAACTTCAACTTGTCTTTTCAAATTCAGTGAACTTAAAGTTTGAAGGCAGCCCAGCCACTGACATTTTTAAGTTAAAACATTTTTTTTTTACAGTGTAAAGGAGCAGTTTTGATCCAGACTTTTAATTCAAACAACTAAAAACATGTGTCCCCTGTCTCAAACAAAATGGCTTTTCAAATTAAAACACACTGTTGCATATCAGTGAATTTACTGGCAATTCTGAGCCTTTTACTTAGAAATTAAATTTTAGAGGAGGTAATCATTTACGTGGTAGCATGCCAAGCAACACGCAGCCGGGTTTTTTTCTTTTCCAAAGTGGGTTTTGTCTATAATAAGACCTTCAAGTGGAATGCCAAGAACTGAATGCTGGGCTGGACTGTTTGCTTATCTTCTCCCTCTGCAGCAGTAAAAATCAGGGGAAATAATCAGCAGATAACCCAGCAACACTCCACACATTCTTTATTCTTTGTTCACTTTTATGTCTCTGTTGGGTGGTGAGGGGGTTTAATGCTCTATTATGAGCCTGTACTCTTGGACCGGCAGTAAAAATCCTCTCCTTTTCTTTCCAGAAACATTATACTTCCTCCAGAGGGGGTCATGACGGAAAGGTGCACCTTCGCAGCCAAATTCGGCACACCCTGAGGTAAATGGAGCGCGGGGAGCTGATTGGCCCAGAGCACCTGAACCGAGCCGGCACACGACAGGATGAGGGTGTCGGCATCCTCCTGTTAAACGCTTGCTTCCTGCTGTTTTTCTGTTCTCGTTCTCCTTTTTCTCTCTGTCTCATCCCACTCTTCAGGCAGGAAGTCATTGGAATGGAAAAAAAGCATTAAACGAGGATGAGGAGGGGGTTTGTGTGCCGTTCCAAACACGCAGAGCCCTGCCCAGAACATCCACACGCTTAGAAATAAAAGTCCTAACTAGAACCAGAAAGAGTTCTTCTCAATTAGAGAATGCTTTTTGGGTCCTGGTAGAACCTTATATAAACCCTTTCAGTGAGTTCTACCTAGAACCCAACATAAAGGGTTATATCTAGAACCATCTGTGAAAGGTTTCACCCAGAACCCCATATAAGAGGTTCTACAGAGAACCCTTCTATGGTGTAATGGTTCCACCCAGAACCCTCTCTGGGGATTCTATCCAGAGCCGTGCCCCATTCTAAGGGTGCTAACGAGAACGTACTAGAACCCAACCAGGGAGTTCTGTCAAGAACCCTTTTATATTCCAACGGTTTTATCTAAAACCCTGCTAGGGAACCCAGGGAGTTCTATCAATGACCTATTTTTATTCCAAGGATTTTATCCAGAACCCACCCAGAAGATTCTACCGAGAACCTTTTTATATTCCGAGGGTCTTATCTAGAAATAACCAGGGAGGTTCTACTGAGAACCTTCTTATATTCCAAGGTTTTTATCCAGAACCCACCCAGAAGATTCTACCGAGAACCTTTTTATATTCCGAGGGTCTTATCTAGAAATAACCAGGGAGGTTCTACTGAGAACCTTCTTATATTCCAAGGTTTTTATCCAGAACCCACCAAGAAGGTTCTACTGAGAGCCTTTTTATATTCCAAGGGTTTTATCTAGAACCCAACCAGGGAGTTCTATCGACCCAGCTGACCCATATTTATTCCAAGGTTTTTATCTAGAACACACTCAGAAGATTCTACCAAGAACCTTTTTTATATTCCGAGGGTCTTATCTAGAAATAACCAGGGGGGTTGTACTGAGAACCTTCTTATATTCCAAGGTTTTTTTTCCCAGAACCCACCAAGGGGGTTCTACCAAGTGCCATTTTATAGTCCAAGGATTTTATCTTAAACCCACATAGGTGGTTCTATCAAGAACCATTTTAGATTCTAAGAGTTTAATGTAGAACACACTCAGTGGGCTCCACCTAGAACCCTTTTATATTCCAAGGGTTTTATCTAAAACTAACCCTGGTGTTCTACTGAGAACCCATTAATACTATGGTAAAATTAACCCTTGACAGAGTTCTTCAAGGATTCTAACAATCCCTGAAGAACTCTTGACGAACCCTCTCTTCAAAAATGGTTCTTCTGAAGCAAACAGTTCTCAGTAGAACCTCAGCCCTTCAGGAAGAACCCTTATTCCTAAGAGTGCACTGCAACAGCTAAAAATTCCTAAAGAAAGACAGATAAATTGAGGAGGAACAACGGCAGGGATGGGGTGAGAGATGAGATGGAGGAAGGCAGGAGGAGGAGGAGGTGGGGAGATGAGGGCATGTGGTGGTGGTGGTGGGGGTCTTCTCTAGGGTCGTGCTCGGAGGGCGTCGGGCAGCACGAGAGGCAGGATGTTATGGTTTATTCAGCCCAGGAGTGGGGGCGACGTGGACAAGGTGTGCCTTGCCCTCAGCACCAGCCTCAACGTGATTTATAGCAGCGCTGGCAGACGCCTCTGTCCACGGGGAAGTCTTTGAAAATGCCGGGAGTAATTTGCATGAATGTAGGCCTGTGCATATACACAGTATGTGCTTTAGTGTGCACTTGTGTGTAGCCTTTTTTTTATGTGTGTGTGTGTGTGTGTGTGTAGGAGCACTTTATAGGCTGCTGGTTTTTAACCTGTGCTTGGAGCATGCTCATGCATGGCCCAACAGAGGGGGATGGTCAAGCTACTCTGATTAATTACAAGCTACACACATACATTACAAGCTATATAAAAACGCCTGGATCCTATAGGTGATGCACAGAACTGTAATTAAAAGAGCGTGGTAAGTGGCACTAACATAAAAATGAAATAAACAGTGGTGGAAGAAAAAGTAGCAATACCACACTGCACAATTAGTCAATTACAAGTAAAAGTCCTGTATTCAAAATCTTACTTAGTACAGTACAAAAGGTACGAATTACGATTCCTCAAAAAGTTGGGGACACTGCAGAATGCAATGATTTGCAAATATTTTTGGACTTGTATTCAGTTGAATACGGCACAAAAACTCATTCTGAGTTCGATGCCTGCAACACGTTTCAAAAAAGTTGGGTCAGAAGCAACAAAAGGCTGAGAAAAAAAAAAGCTGTTTGGAACATTTCACAGGTAAACAGGCTATTTAGGTGCGAGCATCATGATTGGTTATTAAAGGGGTGTCCTCAAAAGGCTCAGTTGTTCTCAAGCATGGATGAGGTGAGGTTCATCACTTTGTGAAAAACTGCAAATAGTCCAACGGTTTAAGGACGTTTCTCAACACAAACTGCAGGAATTTATGGATTT
This sequence comes from Lutjanus argentimaculatus, assembly GCA_034769285.1. Classification (NCBI taxonomy): domain Eukaryota; kingdom Metazoa; phylum Chordata; class Actinopteri; order Lutjaniformes; family Lutjanidae; genus Lutjanus; species Lutjanus argentimaculatus. The sequence continues at coordinate 48,936,969 of JAWZSL010000001.1, forward strand.
CAACATCTACAATCCATAATATCATTAAAAGATTCAGAGAATCTGGAGAAATCTGAAAACCACCACTGAATGCCTTTGACCTTTGACCCCTCAGGTGGCACTGGAACACAGTTAAGACTCTACCGTGCAAAGCGAAAGCCACACATCAACAACATCCAGAAACGTTGCTTTGACTGACTTATCTGCGACCGAGCTCATCTGAGATCGACTGACGCAAAGTGGAAAAGTGCGCCGTGGTCTGACGAGTCCAGATTTCAAACTGTCTTTGAAAATCATGGACGTCGTGTCCTCCAGGCAAAAGAGGAAAAGGACCATCCAGATTGTTACCAGCACTAACTTCAAAACCAGCATCTGTGATGGTATGGGGGTGTGTTAGTGCCCATGGCATCATGGGTAACTGTCACATCTGTGAAGGCCCCTTTAATGCTGAAAGGTACATACAGGTTTTGGAGCGACTTACGCTGCCAGACGTCCCTCTTTCCCTCTTACGCATTCTGCACGTTACAACAGCGTGGAGAAGATAAGCAAACGGATGTGCACCTGGACAGCTGTGGACACCCAGGTACGCAGATTTCCACACAGCTTAAGCACACACCCTCTGATGACACCTTAACACTATGAGGACCCTCGCGACAGTATAATTTTGGCGTAAAGGGTTAAGGGACTGACTGCTATACTAACCTTCATTGTGGTTAGCATTGTTTTCATATAGCCTACATACTTTCCAGATGCACGGCAAGTTAACTCTGTTTTCTTCAAATTACTGGACAATAACTGTATGCAACATTCACACACATGCACACCCATCCACATATAAGTGTAATATAACTGCAATATTTTACAATTATGTAACCTTTTACAGCTTTCTATAATTTATCTGTTCTTAATTATTCTTTCCTTCTGAGCAATTCAGTTTATTATTGTATATTTTATTTTATAAATGCACATTTTATGCTATAACTCTATATTTTGTCTTATTGTTGTTCTGTCTTTTATTGTTTAACTTTATTTCCGCTACTTAACTTACTCTTTGGAGCTTCCCGGCTAAAGTTTTTCACACGCTTGTACTTGTGTAAACGGTGTGAAAATAAACGCCTTGAATCTTAAATTTTAAGAAAGGGTTTTAATTGTCAAACAATGCATGCTTGGAAGTCTTATAGCGATCATGTTTCTGTAGGAAGTTAATTTAATGAGTTGAGTGAACTCTCTGCAGTACATTCACTCAACTCATCATTGAAAATCAAAAGATTTCAACTCGTGCTTATAAGTTCTGAAGATCAAACAAAAACAGAAATTTAAAGTTGAGTTAACTTCAAATGAATAAAATTATATTCTTACAATAAATTATAAGAAAAGACGAGTTGATTCCATTCAATTCTTACACATTTGTGTTTTACAGTGAAGTGAAGTGGAGTATAAAGTATAAAAGTAGTATTAAGTAGCCTAAAATGGTCGTATTTAAGTTCAGTTAAGACAAACTTTCAGTTTGATAATGCCAGAGGTTTAATTTTCAATCAACAGGCGACCAGAGAACAACTCTCTCCTCTCTGTGTGTGTTTGTCTGTGTCTGTGTGTGTTTACAGGCCAATTATAACGGCGATTACCCTCCTCCTGACCTCCCCTGAGGCGGCTGAAACTCCTCTGGTGTGAGAGGTCAGCAGGGGGTCAAGAGAGGTCACCAGCGAAAGGCCTCCTCATGGTGTGTGTGTGTGGAGGGCCTGCTGGGTGCCAGGCCCTCCAAACATCCACACTGGGGGTCAAAGGTTACGCCGATACATAAACCAGACAAAGGGGTGCCAACAGGTACGAGACGTGTGAATGTCCACTGCTGTAACAGGAGAGCCGACTGTTGCAGAGAGCTGAACTTATAACTGCAGACTAATGTGTGTGCTGAGAGAGGCACTTTAAAGCTACTTAAGCCTTGTACATGTCACTTCATACCCTATAGACGCCCTTCTTTATGGTATTTGGGGAAGTGCAGAAAGGCTGAAGCACAGGTAACTGATCACTAATTACTCTTAATTGCCTCAGTCAGCCAGAGAAAGCTTTGTGTGTGCGAGTGTGTGTGTGTGTGTGTGCCTGTTAAACAATCATATAGTCGTAGAAGCTATTAAAAACTCATTAACCTGCGTTTTATTTGAAGCCCCCTGCCCCCGTCCATCATACCCCTAATGTATTTTCCGTGAGTTTTTTTTTTTTTCCTTCAGATTTAATTTAGCTCCTCTTTGATTTTACGACTCGCCTCTGTTATTGTAGGATATCTTCTCCTTTCCTTGTAATTTTATTTTATGGCACGGAGTGAGTCGAGTACAATACGCCCCCCGGGGAGGACCACTTACCTCCACGCCAACAAATATAATTACCGCTGATCAGAGGAGCGAAAACAGACCGCCGCTTATCTGCCACAGCCTGTGTTTTTTTTTTTTTTTTTTTTGAGGTATGGTCACACTGGAGGATGGAAATCTAAAAAGGAAAAACGCAGAGACCTGCACGCTGTAGGGGGTAGACTGGGGACAGTTGCAACAGGAGACAGCTGCAACAAGTCTTATTTCTCCAAATGGCAACATGCTAGATTGATGATACTCAAACTGCACATGCTCAGTTAGACCGTCTCCCCACCAGGAAGACAGAAGACACGTTTAACACCTGCTGCTGCATTTATTTTAAAAAAAAACAACTTGTTTTGGAGGTATGAGAGTAAAATTTCATGAAGTGTAGTTGTGTCATACTGTCCTGACCTTTTTTTTAATGAATTAATCAAAACTTGCTCCGAAATTCTGAATCACTGTTTTGTTGACTTCTAAGTGACACGGTTAGCATGTGTCACACTCTTAGAAATAAGGGTTCTAAGAGGGTTCTACCTGAAGGACTGAGGTTCTGTCAAGAACTCTTTGCTTCTGAAGAACCCTTTTTTGAAGATAGGGTTTGTCAAGGTTTTTTTTCTTTTCTTGTAAGACTAAGGGTTCCATTAAGAACCCTTTTCATCCAAAGAACCCTGCCGAAAAAAGAGTTCTTCAAGGATTGTTGAAATATTTGAGGAACTCTGTCGTCAAGGGTTCTCAGTAGAGAACCCCCTGAATGGCACCTAAATAAATCCATTGGGATATTAAAAAAAAAAAAAAAAAAGGTTCTTGGGAGAATCCCCTGAGTGTGTTCTAGATAAAACCCTTGGAATACATAGGTTCTCAGTAAAACCCCTGAGTGGATCCCAGAAAAAAACCCTCAGAATTTTAAAAGGTTCTTGGTAAAATTCTCTGAGTGTGTTCTAGTTAAAACCCACTGAATATAAAAAGGTTCTGCATAGAATCCCCTGGGATGGCTCTGGGTGGAACCATCACACAATGGAAGGGTTTCCTCTCATAAAGGGATCTAGATGAAACCGTCCACAGATGGTTCTAGGTTTAACCCTGTATGCTGGGTTCTTGGTAGAACTCTCTGACTACTAAATACTAAATAAATAAGTGCACTGCTAAACAAATAAATAATACTATATATCATTGTATAAATAAATTATATTATAATAATAATATAATACAATATATATTTTCAGAGTACTATGCTTATTGAGACATGATTAGTGAAATTTAGTTAAAATGTTTTGGGTAATTAGCTGCACAAACGTAAAGATTTGGTTGGTCTAGTCCTAATAATTTCTGAGTAACTGACAGAAATGCAGAAAGCGGTGTAACTGTCCCCAGTCTCCCCTATAAGGTAGACAGCTTGCTGCCAAACTCCACAGAAAAATGTGTAAATTCATGATTCTTTATTTATAGACAAAAATCCATACATTACAGAAAAACACTTAAGAGAGTAAATGAATCAGTGAAACACATTCTTAAATTCGGCACTAATTAAATACAAAAAATAATGTTTAATAGAATTTAATTACAGCTTACATAATTGTTAACCCGTTATTCTCTCAGTGTCTATCAAAATACTCTAAGCCGTAAGGGGCGGTCGCAAGCAGTGTGGGCAAAATCTAAAAGTTGATCCACATGTCAAATTGATCCAATCAAGCGAACTTGGATATATGCCGAATGCAGCCTACAGACGGAGCACACATTGTCACATAACAACTGAAGTCAAATTCAACAAAATATGCAGCCCAAGAACGGCTGCATTAAAATTGTCACATTATTGAACGGGGTTTGGCGGGGATTTTTTTTTTTTTTTTTAAAGCTCGCCTTGAAACGCAAACAACGCACCCGGAGAACCAGCTGTGACCGTGGCCTTGCCTGCCGTGAATAAAATAGGCTAAGTTACCGCCAGAAGTAAACAGCTAAAGTCCTTTCGTGTTTACCAAGTAAAGTCCTCTGCTGCATGTTGACAGGTGAGAGTTCATAGGAGCAAAGTTGGTCCCCTCCCGATGGAGCTGCCAGCCTGACTGTGTAACCCTCAAGAAATGGTGAGTGTGTGTGCATATGTGCGTGTATGTTTTGTGTGTGTGTGTGTGTGTGTGTGTGTGGTGCATGTGTGTGTCAGACAGAGGGAGAGATAAACAGGGAGAGTTGCTGAGGGGGCTCTTTGACTTTGAGCGCATAAGCCCTTATTTCATGGTGCCATTGTTTGTTTTAAGGACGTCAGGCTTAATACAGTTCCAGGCGATTTCCCAGCATGCCCGTCCGCCCGAGCACCTCCAAGGCGCTCTGTGCGCGTACATGCGCGCGTGCTCACGCCTGCGCACGCTGACTTCATCCTAACCCCCTCTCTCATCCTCTCACAGGCTGTGATGTTTTTTTGTTTGTTTTTTTTAATTTGTACACTTTCAAGGTTGTTCGTATAAGACATGTTGAATTAACTCAGACTTTGAATTTACTGCGCTATTGTCTGCTAAAGAAATCCCAAATTTGTGGCTAATTTTGAGGATTTTACACATGGTCACGACTAATTAGGATGTTTAGAATATATCTGTGGTTTTAATGAGTGTTTGACTGCAGCCATATTCCCATCAGCCTCACTGAGCAGCATTTTTTTAATTGCCTATTATTTCCAGTGCAGGCCAGACATGGAGCCTCATTTAATAATGTTTAAAGCAAACAGGTTTTTCTTTTTAATCAAAAGTTGAAAACAGGATAGAAAATTGTGGCAATACTGTGTTTTAACGCTCAGGGGCCACGTGTGAGGAGAAGCAGAAATGGTCTACAGCAGTGATACACTTGTTTTTCCAGGAAGGAGGGACAGATATGTCAGTTTTGTTCGATGGGATAAATCAGGCAGAAGGCTGATCTTTGTGCGATTGTTTTTCAGGCTGTGCAGAGTGCAGTACGATCAGACGGTGAGCTCTGCAGGGAAAGACAACTGCAAATATCAGCTGAAGAGGAGCAAAAGTTACAGAGAAATTAGGATAAATCTGACACCATAAAATTGTATTTCATACTAAAAGAGCTTTAAATGTGCTTTTCATTTTGTCCCTGGTTGAGCAGGTTAATACAAATATCTGATTTATCTGTAAATCTTTGCACCGAGTTAATTTAGCTAATAAGTTCAGTTAATAAGTCAGTTAGTTTGAGAATAAGGAATTTTAAAAAAAAGATGACTTATGGGCCTAATAATGTTCATTCATTTTATCTGATAGATGAAAATATTATATTATTATTAATATTTGTTTGTTATCTGGTTTCTTTGCAAAAGTGGCTCCCAGGTAAAGCAAATTAAGTATCCCTGGTCTAGAGTGACCTTTTCATCACAAGGATCCACATTAGACCACAGAACCCGACTTGAGAGGATTTTGTCTTAAGAAATTCCCTCTGAGAATTTTTTTCCCCCCAATTTTTGGATTTAAAGATAATAAAGTAATCAAAAATTGGTCTTAAGTAAAATTTTAAAAATGACTGTAATTTAGAGTGATCCTAATTTGATCAGTCAATCAATGACCAAACTAGGATCACTATAAATTACAGTCAATCAAAACGGCCAGCCCTATTTAGCTCAGTATTGACCTATCAAAATGTGACAGTATGGGCATATATGTTGTCCAATTTTTTAACAAATCACAATGCAGATTGGTTTTATTTCTCAGCTTTATAGACATCATTCTGTGTATATCTCAGGAGTGTAAATCTCAAGTTTCAACACGATATTACATCGATTCTTTGGACGATGATACGATATTTACTGATATCACAAAGTCTGCTGAGATACGATTATGATTCAGTTCAATCCAGGGGCCTCTGATCAATAACAGATGATATCATGTGTTCATTTTACACATTTAGTTACATTTCTGTGAGCTCACAGAAACTAAAACTAAACGAACTAACCAATAAAAACTAAATCATGATTCAACAGTTTTATGACTGAACTCTTCCAGACATTTGTGACACAGACATGCCGTGGGAATTTCAAAATAAAGGTATATCTTAAAGATGATGATAAATATTTTCACTTTGCATTAATAATATTGGATCGCTAAACACTGAATCAATTTATTGATCCAGACTGATGTATTGTTACACCTCTAGTATATATGATCTTTTATCTTGATTCAGGTTTAATATATTTTGCTCTATTTGTGTTTTTCATGATTCAACTATTAAATTCATGAAGATTTACTGTCTCAGTGCCCTGATGTCATTTTATCATTAAACTGTAAAATGTCCTTCCTCCTTTACGTATCTTTGTCACAAGTTGTAACACTTATGAGGCATCGTTGCAAAAAACAGTGTTCGTGTGGATAATCTGTTTTCTCTATAAAGAATATCGGCTGATATATTGTTTTTTACTCCCTAAAATCCAGCATCAGTCAGGCTTTAGTTCCAGTTTCAAAAGATATTAGATAAAAGTTAAAATACTCTGTACTTCCTTTTGCTGTAACTCACTCATGGTCCCCAGTTTGAAACCCTCTGGTTTAGATCAGTGGTTCTCAAACTGTGGGGCTGGCCCCACTGGTGGGACGTGGATGATCAGAGGAAAAATATGGAGCGAAACTAAGTTGAATAAATATGATTTACATAGCCATTTTTATTAGCTGCTTCTCCAATTATTGTAAATTAGTGATTAAAAAATCGTTTGAAAAATTTTTTTTTTTTTTTGGCCAGAAAAAGTTTGAAAAACCACTGGTCTAGAGAAAGTGTGATTAAGCACAAATGTAATTTTTATATATATTGAGAGCTCATAAATCATGATGTATATGGAAATAAATGTGTACAATGTCACATATTATAACTGTTTATAATTCATTATGGATTACTTATCAGTGTATGTTGTCATTTTCCTCCACATATTGCGCCATACATTTGCTTCTGCAGCAATGATCAACACTCATTCATGCAAATAAAGCACATTTGAGCAACAGTGTGTGGTGTTGTGTGTGTGTGTGTGTAACATGCAGAGAATCTCATTGAGTGCGTAAAACAGGCCACAGAGGATGACCAACCCCAAACACACACACACAACACACCACACCACAAAACACACACGCCTCCGTAATCACCACTACTTGTAGCCTAGAAATAGAGGGATGTGGGTCATGGGGGGCCACACGGTGCCAGCCACCACAGCCAAGAAGTAATAACACTAATAATAACAACATCTATGTAAATTCCTGTCATTTGTTTTTCTTTCTTTCTTTCTTTCTTTTTTTTTTTTTTTTTTTTTACTACAGACGTTTCTTATATTGCGTTCTGGTCATAAATGTGCTATTTCGCCTTGACAACAGGAACAAGTGCGATGCATATTCTTTCCCAGCATGCAGCATCCTCATCTTTGATGGTGAAAGCTGAATACATTAAGTGGTGGACATGAGGCCCAACAAGGACTCATAGAGCCTCTGAGAGTCAGACGCCTACTCACTTATTACACTCGGACAAATCCTGCTGTATCCTCCTCTCCTCTCCTCCTCTCCTCCTCTGTCCTGTCTCCTAAACCTTTTTATTCAGGGACCGGAGACCTCTCCGGAACAAAACAGCTTTTAGCGCTACCATCTCTCTCTGCTCTGCTTCTGTTTTCGCAAATAGCTCTCTCTCTCTCTCTCTCTCTCTCCTCTCTCTCTCTCTCTCTCTCTCTCTCTCTCTCTCTCTCTCTCTCTCTCTCTCTCTCTCTCATTTCTCTTAAAAAAACTGTCTGTGAAAAGAAATGAAGAAATGGAGCTGTTGTAGGAGCTCATCAAGTCATTATCTGATTAATGCCATTTTACAAGCTGCTGCTCAAGAGATTGCAAATAATATTCATTCTTTTTAATCATAATCAATGCAATTTAAAGCTACTACAAGGAGTTCTTAACTGGTTATGACACAATCTTAATTTATTACAGATGCCTAAATATGACCGACATGAGTTAAGGAGACTAACAGCAAGAAGACTGGATGTTTCTGTGTAGTTATTCTTAATGTCTGCCACCGGGTCGGATTATCCTTAATCAGGCAGAATGAGCCTGTGTTTACATTTTTCCAGGCAAAGTTACAGTTAAAAAAGAAGCAAGATGTTTTTATGTTGATGATTTTATTCCAGACGTTATACTTTGTGGTTATCATGGAGGAAACTACAAATTGTGTCCACACAGGCCTCCAATATAAACAAAACATGAAAGTCCCTTATGGTAGCTTTAAATTCAGGAAAACTTAGTTTGTTTGTTGATTTTCTGCATTCAATTTGCTCTAAAAAAAATAAGCAAAGAGACAAATAAACCTGTATTATTATTATATTATTATTATTATTAATAATAATAATAATAATAATAATAATAATAATAATAATAGAAAGACAGTTGAACCATCGTTGATCTAGATTAATACTGAGGGAAAAATAGGCCACTGGCTCGTCTCCACTCCGACATACCATCACCGCTTGTCCGCACTTATTATCACTTAATTGTGGTCAGAATGTGTTTTTAAAAAGTGCCTTTATAACACCTCTGGGAGAAATATTATTTCCACTGCCTCCCTCCTTCTGCTTTTGGGCCCAGCTCTAATAAATATGTCAATAAATTCAGCCATCAGCGCGCAGTGCCAGAGCGCACTATCAGTCTTGGGCATCGAGGTGTGTCGCACTCGACCTAAAAAAGAGGGGGGAAAGTGAGTTTGAAATAAATACCCCGGGCTGATCCACCTGGAATGGGCCGCGATAAGAGCAGCCAGTGTTAACCAACACGTTTCCTCTACACCTCATCCGAGTCTTCCTTTTCCAAACACGCGTTTCTTTAATGTCCCGGCCCTGTTTTTCCAGCCTGCGTGTGCGCACCGACGGCACCCAGGGGAGCCGAGGCCAAATCAGCCCACAGGCCAGTAAAAAGGGGAGCAGAGGGGGGCCGGGACACCTGCTTTGGAAAAGACACTCCAGACACTAAAAGTTTGCTGACTTCGTTGCAATTCGTTCGTCCTAAAAAACACTTGCTTGCGACATGGAAAAGAGACTCGCCTTTTCCTTTCTGGCACCTGACAGAGGAGCATATGGAAAATAAGATTTATCGTTAAGTACTTTAGGATCCTGTTTGTGCAGCAGAGGGTAAAAAAAAAAGAAGATTCTGTGAGCAACAAATGAATCCAAAGAGAAAAAGCTGAAAAAAGGAGAAAAGCACGTTGATCTGATAAGAATTAAGCATGAACAACTTTTTCTTTACTGGTTCCAACAAATTGATAATATTAATAATAACAATGACAATAATTACACATATTTTACACGTTCGTTATGGAATAAATTTATAGATAATTTGTTTAATTCGAGGCTTACGCTTTCTCTAATTGCAGAAACGCCTGTAGAGCCAGATGGATTTGACCTGTTTAATCCAGAAAAATCGTCAGAGTCGATGAAAAAAATTATTATCTTCTGTAAAGATTAATTTCAGTGGCGCAAAAAAATCATTACTTCCCAATAACATTAACAAACGATTTGCGTAAACACCTGTTGTAAAGGTCGGAGGCTGAAATATTTGCAGAGCGCAAAAAACCTGCAGTGTAATTTTAAGTGTCCAATTTGTAAGAATGCAGGAGGATGAGGGCGAAGCAGCCGTCATCATTTCATAAATCAGAAGCGTCAAACGGGTTTTTCTGTCGGGGAGGATCAGATGTCAGTGTCCGCAGGGTTCAGCCTTCACAGGTGGGGAAGTTTCAAAGGGAGAAAAAAAAAGAATCCAATAAATCATTGCAACTATTTTAAATTTGCACACATAAAGGTGGATTTTTGTTTTCATTTAACCACCAGTTTTAGCTGACAATCATGTTTTCATGACGGTGCAATCTTTACGCACACGGGGGGATATTTCAGTGGCAGCAGGCTGTGGATGAATCCGAGTGACAGACGTTTCATGATGATATTCGGCTCTTCGCTGAGCGTTTCACAAAGAGACCGTTTAGCTCCGCTCAGATATTGGCTTCCCAGGATAATCTGAATTCCAAAGCAAAGCTCGGAGCCTCTGCGCCGCTTTTTTTTTTTTTTTTTTTTGCTTGTTCATAAATCAGACTTTTGCTGCTGCAACCAATGAGGAAACTGTGCACGTAAAATATCTCTACATGCCACTTTGAACCTCCAATACCCAAGTGACCCACCACTGAAGCTGTAGTAGAAAAAAAAAACAGACTGATGTTTAAAATATAAAGACATATTAAAAGATCAAATTACACAGTTGTTAATCAATAAAAATGACTGCGCTTGATGGCATGTTAATGCGCTTTAATAGACTCTGAAACACAATCGAAACATGCATTGACACAAGCGTTAAAAAAGTAGTTTGGATTGTTTAAAAAAAACACGCTTAATTTGGGATTTTACTGCCACACGCAAGACTGAAAACATTTGCATTAAAACTGCACAAAATCAACATTTCATTTAATGTTGCATTCATCATAAAAAACTACTTTTATGCTTAAATGTAATAAACAAATCTACAAACAGGCGACAATGTCACCGGTTGCCAAACAATCAACTTATTTTATGTATTTTCTTATCGTGAAATTGTTCTCATTCTGATTTTTTTTGACACTTTATTCAAAATCTATTTGAATAAATCAGCAGTTATTATAAAAAAAACTTTCACATTTAAGACTTTTACATGAGAATAATTAACATAATGAGATGTAAACTATGTGTTTTATTGTGGCTTATATGTAAAATGTCAAAGTGCGAAACGATTCTTACTCGCGCAGTCGGTGATTTTGGGAAGAAAGAGATTAGTAAGAGTGGTATTTCCTTTTTTTTTCCTCCCTCTCTCTCAAGTCCCCATTCTCTGGTCAAGTTCAGTGCGTTGTTCTCCGGACCGGACGGACGCTTCTTATTGGTAGGTTGCGACAGTTACATCACGCCGCTCATGACGCGCACGTCTTCCTGTTTCCTTCAGCCGCGTCTTAAAGTGAATCTTTAGTGGCGGAGGAAGCGCTCCGGCAGCATCCAGTCCTCTGCATCCATCCAGTGCGCCTCGGAGACGCACACATACACACACACACACATACACACACGCACACAGAGTCTCTCTCTCTCTCTCTCTCTGTCTCTTGCACTCTCTCTATGTCTCTCACTCTTTCGGTCACAGCAGAGGATAGAGGGAGAGACCGACGCGCATGAAGAGCTCTTTTCATCTTTTTTCATATTTTGTTCCTTTCGCTTTCGTCGCTGCTGACTTTATTCCAGCTCTTCCTTCTTCTTCTCTGAGAAAGTGTTAACATCCCGGCAGCATCCAGCGCGCAGATTCTCCCCTTTTTTTGTCGCCGTAGGAGTTCAGGTTGTCCCCCTCTTCATCTAAAGGGTAAGTAACCTTGTCCTCGGATACCTCCCCTCTCTTGTTCTGCCTCGCTTGCCTGCCTGCCTGCCTGCCTGCCTGCGCACGGTGGGCGGAAAAAAAAAAAATAAACAAACATCATTAACGGGGAAAATTTATTCCGCTGATCAGCAGCTAATCATATCTATAGGGCTTTATTTGCTCTGTTTCGTTCCCCCTCTTCTGTCTTGGTTGGTGTGTGGTGAGAGTTGCGTGATCAGCCGGTGTGTTTTTGGCGAGGATGATTTGCGGACGGTAGCCCAGCCTTCCTCATCAGATCAAGTTGATTTGCAACTTTGCGAAGTAAGTTTGGGAAGCGTTTTTTTTAATATATATTTATATAACGGGGAAGGGGAACTGGTGTAAAATATGACTTGTTTATACAGGAAAACTGAGATTTAGCTTTATTTAATGTCTCCGGTCTTTGTCCTGTGCGCTAAATCTTATTTTAACGCCTTTTTATTGGCACAAAATCCTCGTTCGGGCAGTTGCGGGGCTTGTCAGTTCCTCTGTTTTGGGAGTTTGGTGTCTCTGTTTTCTACGGCAGCACTTTTTGGACAACTGTGAGTGAGCCGGTATGTTGTTGTAAGTGTACACAAGTGTGTCTCTCTCAGGTTTTGATATCTTAAGTCTGTCTGTCCGTGGTCATGAGCAAAGAAAACTCTCTCTTTTTGCACCATTTTACAGCGTTAGTGTTGCTGAACTTTAAGTTTAACTCGGAAAAGTTGCAGCAACTGCACATTATTTTAATTTAGGTGAAGTTTCCAACCTGAACTTTCTGTTTGTTATGATCCGAAACGTTCAAAGGTTCATTTTTAGGGATTTAAATACAATTTGGCATCAGTTTTCTCATGAAGAAGCAGGTTAAAACGATGGCATGAAGATCTACAGCTTGAAATAATTGAAAGGTTTTTTTTTGGGTGTGTGTGTGTGTGAGAGAGAGAAAGAGTGTGTGTGCGCATGGGCAATGAGAGACAGGTGCGCCGTCGGAAAAGACAGGTGCTGGTGACTATTTCAAGCTCATTGTTGAGATCCTGAGGCGATCCAGTCAAGTTTTGTTTTCTTGGAGATGTATCACCTCTTGTCTGAACTGCTGGATATGACTGTCAAGACTTGGGCCGGAGCCATTTATCAAAGGCGTGTGTTTGAGAAGACTGGTGTTACTGCTTCAACAGGACGGGGTCTGGGAGAAAAAAATGTATTATTACGGGAAATTTCGACTTTTATCCCGTGAGTCAGTTTCACAAAATGTTTTTTCAGAGTGAAAAACCAACAAGCCAGACAACACAAAGCCAGCAGTAAAGTTGTGTGTTCGTCTGAGTGTGTGTGTGTGTGTGTGTGTGTGAGTGAGTCTCAGTGACAAGAAAGAAGCTTTTCTTTATTTAAAAACACTTTTCACACATGCAGCGATAATGTAAAGATGGTACAATTTCATTCAGTTAGAGCAAACAAATGATCAGCTGAAGAAGGTGTTTTTAAAACCTCACCGGAGTTCAGTTTTTCCTGCTGTTTTTACCACTTCAACTGAAACACAGCCTTCAGTTTCTGAATGTCTTCTGTCATGGAAAAATTAAACACAGATTTGAGTCATTTTTGTATGTAAAATTCAATTTTTTATAGCTACTTTTCAGATCTAAAAGTCCACCTAAATCAGTGTAACTCCTTGAGTATATCTGCAACCTGTAAAATTTAAAAAATCAAAGAATACTGTTTGTATTTGTTATATTTTGAGCCACTGAGTCTTAATAAGTGATGTTTCCCTCGAGAGTGTAAAAAGAAAAATGTAAATTGTTGCAACACTTTTTCTACTTTTATGCTCTTGAGAAAACATTGTCAAATTATAAATTTCCTCACCTCAAACATATTTTAATTTTTCAAATAGAGGACGTACAGATTAAATTGTCTGCGATAATATCTCTACATTTTAGATTCGATGGCTCTGACTAAAAAAGACACTGCCACCGCTGCTTACATAGCATTATTGATGCAGGCCTGTACTGACAAAACGTTTTGCTTTCAGAGGGGCATTAGGGTTTTTGTAAGAGCGCTTTAAGTTGTTCCTTGCCAGAGTTGACCCCTGTGACCTATTCATTTGAGCAGAATTAACTGCCCTTGCCAGATGAAAAGACAAACAAAAAACACAGAAGTGAGCTCACGCTGGCACCAAAATCAATAGGCCTATTTTGTGTTTCTTTTATGTGTCACTCTGCCCATTGCTTAAGATATGATGGCCATATTGATTAATGCAGACACAGGAGTTGCATTTTAAAATTACGCAATGTACAAACATGGTTTAAAATGAGAACATTTTGTTGAACTCAATCGATCACGCTCACTTACTAAACAGGATTTAGTGAAGTGTATTATAAAAACATATACAATATGCATATACACCACTTTTTTTTTTTACCCTTAACCCTATTTCCTTTTATTTTATATTGTGAATTAATTGCTCCTATGTTGGCTCACAGCGAACAAAAATGGAAATGAGGACAAGTACTTAAGTAATTATCATAATTTTATGCAGCTTTGTGTTCCGTGGGAACTGGTTCAGTGTCGCGCGGCGTGTAACAGGGGACAGGATAAAATGTAGGACTTTGCCCTGGAATGTCGAGCCAAGGCCTAATTCCGACCCCATCTTGCCTGTTCTCTTTACCCCTCTGTCACTGATTCTCGCTGCCTAAATCTAACCGCGGACGCCCCCGTCCTTGTAGAAACATATTAAGAGGGAGACACAACTGTTCAGTTTATAAAGCCGACTATGATTGTTTCAGCCTCTCAGAATCTTTAAAGGTAGAGTCAGTGGTATTTGTCCAAGCTGTTCATAAATGCACCAGAAAGATATTTAATTGTCGAGTCTCATTTCCAGGATGTCAAATACCAAGCTGTTGGGCTGGTAAAGTGTCCCAAGCACAGCAAATTAATGAGAAAAATAAGGAAATACAGGCAGAGGGCGGTGGGTGAAAGAGATTATGATTATATGAGTCGCTTTTTTCTTTCTTAGGAAAATGTCCTGCCTGAATGAGTGGGTGTCTTAGATTCTGAGAGTATTTTTCACTTTGGTGAGTGATGCATCTGTGAATTTGTGCCCACAGGTACTCAGAGGCTTTGATCCTAGAGGACTGGGTTTGTGGGATATGGCCCAATAGCAGCAGCCCGTGATGCCGGACCATGACAGCGACTCCCTCCTGAACAGACAGACCAAGCGAAGACGTGTGGACATTGGTGTTAAGAGGACCGTGGGCAGCACAGCCTCCTCCACAGCAGCAGCCACAACAGCAACCACTGATAACATTGCCCGCGCCAAAGCAGCCATTTTCAGTGCCATGAACTCTCTGAGCTCCCACTCTCACCACGGATCAGACACCGACTCCATGGAGTGCTCTGTAGTGCAGCCACATGGTGGGCCTGGCGTTGTATCAGCCAGCGACAGCGAGTCCAAGTCCAATGTACTCCGAAAGCTGCTGAAGAGGGCCAACTCATACGAGGACACCATGATGCCCTTCCCTGGCACCACCATTATCTCGCAGCTTCTCAAGAATAACATGGCTAAAAATGGAGGAGGACCCGAGAGGGGAGAAAGAGGGGACAGGGGTGACAGAGGGGATGCCGGCTTCCCCGGATCAGGGCTCTCCAATGCAAGTTCAGATGCTCCCCAGGAGGACGCATGTAGTAACTCCTCCCAGGACAGCACCCCTCAAGAGTGCTTGTCCCCGTTTGGTCGTCCTCCTGGCCTGGCCACCTTTGACATCGAACGTCTCAATGATGAACACCTGCGTGCCAAGCGAGCCCGCGTGGAGAACATTATACGCGGTATGAGCCACTCACCCAGCGTGGTGGTACCTGCTGCTTCCCGTCATGAGCGTGACCACGAGATGGATGGCGAAAGGGAGATGGAGCTGGACTGCCCACCCCCTCAGTCGCAGCAGCAGGCCCCCAGCAGCCCACGAGGAGGTGAGGTGTGCAGCAGCAGCAGCCGAGAGAACAAGCGCAAGCAGCGTCTGCCTCAGCAGCAGCAGCAGAGCTTCACCCAGCTGGTGTGCCAGAGGAAGGAGCAGAAGCAGGAGGAGCGACGGCAACTGAAGCTGCAGCTGGAGGACATGCAGAAACAGCTGCGCCAGCTGCAGGAGAAGTTCTTCCAGATCTACGACTCAACGGACGACTCGGAACACAACGACCTCCACAACGACCTCCACAACGACATAGGAAACATGTCAGAGGACAGCCCAACCCGGTCCGACAACGGTGCCGATGACAGGGGTGGAGATGACTTGCGCTCTGACAATGAAATGTCTGACCTAGACCCAGGTCATTTCCTGGACAGGGCGCGGGCGTTGCTTCAGGAGCAGGCCCTGCTGGCGGACGGAGAGAAGCCAAGAAGAGAGGGGCTCGGGCGGAGCAAAGCACAGGGAGGTCCAGGCTCCTCCATGCACGCTGAAGGTAAACAGCTGGCAGAAACACTGAAGCAGGAACTCAACTCAGCCATGACCCAGGTGGTGGACACCGTGGTCAAGGTGTTTGCCAAGCCTCCACGTCCTACACCCCAGCAGGCCTTCCCCCCGCTTTCCATACCTCCTGAAAGATTCCCCACCGCTGTGAATGGAGACAACCCCAACTTCCACACCGCCAACCAGAGGCTGCATTGCTTCGGCGATGTCATCATTCCCAATCCACTAGACTCCTTCGCCAGCATGCCCGGGATGCCCGGCGCCACCAATGACCAAACCGAGGCGCTGCCCTTAGTCGTGAGGAAGACCCCCAGTGAGCACCACCACCAGTCGTCAGCTGTGGGCGCACACGGTGGGCACCACCACCCCGCCCTTCACCCCTCCTCGCTCTCTGCCTCCATGGGATTCAGCCCCCCATCCTTCAGACACCCCTTTCCACTGCCTCTCATGGGCTACCCCTTCCAGAGTCCTCTCGGTGCGCCCACAGGCGGCTACTCAGGAAAGGACCGCTCCTCGCCAGACTCCATGGACCTGTCCCGGGAGACCACGAGCCTGAGGACCAAGATGTCGTCAGGTCACCACCTCGGGCACCACCATCGCTCTTGTTCACCAGCGCACACTGGCAGCACAGCTGAGGGACTCTCCCTGTCCCTCATCAAGTCCGAGTGCAGCGACCTCCAGGACATGGCTGACATCTCACCCTACTCAGGCAGCAATGTATCCTTTAAGAAAAAAATCTGGGTAGAACTTGCATGTGTGTGAGTGTGTTGAAAGGCAATAATAGGTGAAGGAAGAGGTTAAACCAGGGGTACTTTCTACTTTCAACTGTCCCAGAGTTAACAACCATCATCCAAATGTAAAGATTTTTTCCCCATTCTGCATCAAAAATCTAGTTTAATAACTGTTTCAGTAACTCACAACACTTAATTGACCTGCTCTGGCCCACCATGGAAGATCTGGCAGTTGGTTTATAGTGAAAAAAATTGAAATCACCCTCAGTGTTGGTGGACACAAACAGTTTTCATTTCTTTTCATCACTGGTTGAGTTACTGTTTCTTAGTAAATACTTGACACATATACTCATGATAGACAAAGGTAATAATTTCTTTTGCAATGCCAAGTTTCACTACTGTCCCAGAATTGTCCCAGACACTGTATCTCTGTGTCTCAAGTGCTATTTTTACATATGGTATATTGTATTTTTGTATAAACTTTACATAGTATATATAAAAGATACAGTGACTGGGACAATTCTGGGACAACTTAACATCGCAAAAGAAATTACCTTCATGTGTCATGAATATTTTTGTCAAGTATTTACTATGAGATCTGTTCAAAGTGTATGTAAAAGTCCTTTGCTCACAGAAACAGGTCTGTATTTGCATTTCAGTTTGCAGTGATGCATTTCTGGATCATTCAGTTATGATATTAACAAAAAAGACACAGTAACTCAACTAGTGACTAAAATAAATGAAAACTTTTGGTGGCCAAACACCTGGGCTGGTTTAATTTTTTTGCATGACTAGCTAACTAGCAGAACTACCATGGTGGGCCAGAGTGGGTCAACCGATATAATATATATAATATATTATATATGGCAATATGTTGCAGCTGCACCCACATGCCATCCCTCTGGATGCACCTCTGGTTTCATTAGTCTGTGATTCAAAAAAAGACTGGCCTTGAGTCCATTTGCTCCAGTAATTTGGACTAATTTTCCAAGTTTCTCCTACAGTCTCCCTGGTGTTTTAACTCTCCGTGGTCCAGTTCAGACCAGCTCCTGCCTGTGTGCGCCAGGAAAAATCTGATTTCAGGTGGTAATTCCCCGCAGAGACAGGTGCGAAACACATGCAACCACAAAGAGTTAAAACATCAAATCTTTTTTAGCCCGTTTGAAACTAGCCTAAGAATCTGAGAAATTGTTGATGAATCACTTTTCCTCCCACTGCTGTTCTCTCTTCTCCATTGCGCTGCATTGTTGTATTTATTTTTACACTCATACCTCTTCCTTCTCACAGCACCGTGCAGCCTTTTCTTCCATCTTCAATCCTAAGTGCTTTAAAAGCTTTCTTGTCACATATCACTTACTCACAAAGATTAGGAACCCCATGACATTTACTGCCCCAATTCCTTTTATAAAAAAAATGGCCTGAAAGAACAAGGAGGGAGATAACATCCTGAAACTTGGCACACAATGGTGTTATATAGCCTCCCTTATAGTTTAACCCCAGTGTGCCCCAATCATGCCCTACGGATAAAGAGGCTATCCCCTATGGGAGGCTCAAATTGAATCCCCCAGGGACTCGGGACTAATAGCTTAAACAGATACATTCAGCCCCTTCTCTGTTTCGCCTATACCTCCTTAGTCCCCAAGTATCCGACACCCCTTAACCCTTATGAAAGTTTGATTTGTGTCCTTAGAAAGCTTTGTCTTCAAGTCATTAACATTCATTACATGCTTAAGAAATTAATCCAACAGCTTTCTACCTGTGTATTAGCAAGTGAATATGTATATTTAACACTTTGGATGCCTTGTTTTTGCTCTCGTGTGTGTACCTGCCAGTTTCGAGTGTGTCTTTCTGTGTGTGTCACAAAAGGTTCGCCTGAGGACTCAGCAAAGATGTATATTTATGATTGCTTGTGTTTTCTCTTGTGTTCCTCTTATCATCCATCGCTGTTGTAAAAAGCCCACAATCATTGTCGTTTCTTTTCTCTTTTTTTCATTTCATAAAGATCTGTCAACAGCCCGGGGGGCCCTTCGGCTGTTGCTTGGCAGCCAAATACTTCTTTTTTTGTTTTCCCTCCCTGCAAAAACCCCCCCTCCTCCCCGTCTTTTCTTTGAAGCGGACGTTAACAGGTGTTTGCAGCGAGCTGTTTATCTTTCATTACCTCGCCTTGTCTTGTCTTCTGACCCAAGGGTGAACGCTTTCCAGAGATCCATAATCCTTTGCTTCTACGGACTCCCGATGGAGGGATGAAAAGAGAAAAGGGAGAGAGAGACATACAGAGACAGAGAGAAAGTAGAAAACAATCAAACAATAACCACATATGCCAGATGCTGTGGCTTTCATTGTAGCATTTATAAATTCAGGGCATTAACAGATGTACTCCCTTAAATGGAAAAGAACAGGCAGAACAACATGCCCACATGTGTTCTTTTATTTTTGATTCCACAGGTTTAGGAACAAAGTTTTGCATTTACAAAATATAGTTTTGTTCATTATTTTCTTTTAATTTGTCAGTTTATTTACTCTTGCAGCTGCTTCCATTGATGTAGATTTTTTTTTTTTAAAAACATTTCTTTGGCTTTCCTTTTTTTTTTTTTCGACAGCTTGTCAGACATTTTGCGAGGTGCGTTCAAGTTCACCAGCTCTCGGCAGCGTTGCGGAGCAGATGGCTGCTATCAATTTCCTCATTTGTTCTCAGTCCGACTCCAAATATTCTTGTCCTTACACCTGGAATTAGGAAGTGGCGCCGCTATTTTCCTCTCATGACTTTGGGCTTTGGGGAAGTGTTGCGAGAATGATGATGTCTTGTCAGATGTGGCAGGCGAACAGTGGGCCAGCTGGTATGAGTGCACCATCATGACAAAATAATAGCCTTGCACGCCACCCCTAAGTCCAATCACAATTACATTTGCAAGCTGTGAGTGAATTGGAGATGAAAATGCCTCATCAGGAGATATGAAGCTTCTTAATTGTCGTCTGAAGGGAGGTGATATTGTGTTTATGGCTGCGGAGGTAAAACCTCGACGTCTTTGTTTTAAAATAATTTTTAATTTCAGCGATAAGGCGAAAGCGATGCTAATCCTAATTGAAAAAGCAAAAACAAATTAATCTGAGTGTAAGTGCGCAGCTTTCACCACAAATAAATCCCACCTTGCCTTAGTGGAAAAAGAGCTTTCTCTTTTTCCCTCTCTGTCTCTCCCTCTGCCTCTCTGTCTGAGGATCCATTGTATCCCCTCCACTTGGAGCAGATGGTGTGGTGTGGAGAGTGAAGTGCTGCTCTTTTGGCCAGGCCTGACAGAGTAACACCAGTCTGCCAGGGTTTCCCCCACAAGACCCTCGCTGCGTATACAACCCAACTCTCCCACTCTCCCTGAATCAGACAAAGTAGACGGGGTCTTTAAGGAGCCAACCACAGTGTGGTTCAGCATTTGCTGGCTTTGCTGTGTAACCCCGAGGCCAAGGGCAATCCAATCTAGCAGCTGATGCTTCTTCCCACTCTATAGTTACAGCTACATCTGGACACTTGACTGGTTTTAACGACCGCAGCCGCCCCCGTACATCATAAATAATGTCGAGCAATGTATTTTGTCCACTCAAGTGTAAACAGTCTTCATGAAAACTTGAGGCTGTGCGCTCTTAGAAACAAAGGTTCTAACTAGAACCAGAGAGGATTCTTCGGCTTGTCCTCAGGAGAACCCTCTCTGGCTCCTGGTAGAACCTTTTATAAAGGCTCCACTTGGAAACCTTTCGGAGAGCTCTACCTAGAACCCAACATAAAGGGTTATACCTAGAACCATCTGTGAAAGGTTCCACCCCTTATGTGAAGTTCTACAGAAAATCCTTCTAGGGTGTAATGGTTCCACCCAGAACTCTCTGTGGGGATTCTATACAGAACTGTTCCACCTTCTAAGGGTGCCAACAAGAACCCACCCACAGGGTTCTACTGAGCATCTTTTTATATTCCAAGGGTTGTATCTAGAACACACACAGAGGGTTCAATTGAGAACCTTTTTAGATTCCAACACCCACCTGGGGGTTCTATCAAGAACCATTTTATATTCCAAGGGCTTTATCTAGAACACACACAGGGGGTTCTTCCTGGAACCTCTTTTATACTCCAAGGGTTTTATCTAGAACCCACCAAGGGTGTTCTACCAAGAGCCTTTTTAGATTCCAAGGGTTTTATGTAGAACACACATAGGGTTCTACCAGAAACCTTTTCAGATTTCAAGGGTTTTATCTACAACCCACCCAGGGTGTTCTATGACGACCCTTTTATAGTCCAAGAGTTTTATGTAGAACACACAAAGGGGGTTCTTCCAGGAACCTTTTTAGATTCCAAGGGTTTTATTTATAACCCACCCAGGTTCTACTGTGAACATTTTTATATTCCAATGGTTTTATCCAGGACACATCAAGGGGGTTCTATTAAGAACCCTATTATATTCCAAGGGTTTTATCTAGAACCCACTCAGAGGGTTCTACTGAGAACCTTTTTATATTCCAAGGTTTTATCCAGAACACACCCATGGGGTTCTAGAACCTACTCAGGGGGTTCTAGACAGAACCCTGCTTCTATCTAGAACCCACTCAGGGGTTTCTACAGAACAGAGAACCTTTTTATGTTCGAAGGGTTTTTGTCCAGAACATATCCAGGAGGTTCTACCGTGAGATCTATTGTAACAATCCGTGAGGAACTTTCTTCCAAAACAACATTCTTTGGATGAAAAGCGTTCTTAATGCAATGACAAATTTTTTCTTCTTCTTCAAAAAAAAAGAGTTCTTTGGAAGCAAATGGTTCTGGTTAGAGCATCAGCCCTTGCAGAAGAACCCCTTTGGAACCCTTATTTCTCAGAGTGTATCTTGTGTGTAATTTAAAGCCCTGTCTTGCCGCTGCTTGATGAAAACCCTTGTTGAAACAGCCTGAGGTTTTAACATGCAGCCCGCCCCCCGTCCCCGTCCCCTTTTCAGTGTCTTATCCTCCAGATTGATATTATCAGATGCATTATACGGCCGTTAATTCACCATGGAAATGGCTTGGGCCGTTCGGTGGCGCAGATGTGTTTCAGTCCCCCCATCACTGGCTGTGTCCAAAGCCTCAGAGCCCCTCTTCTCCTTCTCCTCCTCCTTCTTTTGCTCCTCCAAGGGTTTGGCAGCGGCAGAGAGAGGCTGGGGGGTAGGGGTGGAGCAGAGGGAGGAGGAGGGGGGATGTAATTGAAGGTTGGAACCATGCTATCCCTCAAGGTGCCCCCACCAGCCCATCTCCATCCTCTCTGCTGTTCAATCCAGGCGATCCATTAGGAAGACAAGGCCTCTGACATGTATTTGAATATGGCCGGCGTGGGTGTGAGAAGGTTTTTCATGTTGCTCGGGCCAGTGTTTGGGACTATCTCCTAGACCTTGTTTTGTCACTGATATGAAGCCAGCATCAGACAGTCATATTCAGGCTTGGCATGTGTTGTCGCCAAGCCATTAGGCCTTCTTCCCCGTCACTGGCGTTAACTGCTGTCTTTGTCTGTGATATGCAAATGTCTCCTTTTTTCTTCTTCCTTTTTTTTTTTGGGGTGGAGGTTAGCGAGGGATGTAGGCAAAGGCGTTTGCTTACTTTGACTGTGAAATGAGCCTCCTTATGTAAAAGCATCGGCTGTAGCGCTGGCCAGCGTTTTTATTTACCGTGACGCTCTCACACCTGATACGGACGATGCTAATTGCAAGCAAATGGTTCTGCTTTGGTGCACTGTCTTCGCCCCCACCCGCCCTCCCTCCAGCAGCACTGCATTCATGCCTGGAAGGAAATTTGGTTACCCATCGTCCAAATGATGATTTCTTGCCAATCCTACTGCCAATTATTAGCACGCACATATTGTATTTGTGATAATATCAGCGGCTTGATCTACCATAAGTTGTTTTCCTCCAAACAGTTGTTAATGTCCTTAATGGCAGCTATTTTCAGATCCAAGAGGGTCTCTCTCCCAATCATCTGAAGAAAGCCAAGCTCATGTTTTTCTACACCCGCTACCCAAGCTCTAATATGCTCAAGATGTTCTTCTCTGATGTCAAGGTAAGTTCAAATATGCTCTTCTTCTTCTTCAGTCCTTCTTTTAGTTTACAACCTTTGCCGGTATCTTTCTTTTTAACTTTAGTTCATACGATCCCTGTTCAGCTGTTTTCAAACTCTTTCATTGTACCTTAAAGGGATATTTTGGATTATTTGAATCAGGGTTGTATGAGGTACCAAGCGATAATTAGAGTATTAACTACAGTCGATGTTAGAAGAAGCAGAGGGGCACCAGCAGGAAGGTAAGCAATGTACCAGAGACAGGGTCAGCAACAAAAGGTATTTAAGCCACTTCAAAAAGTCCACCTTAAAAAAATTAACATCAGTTTAAGAATTTGCTTTTTAGAATATTTCTACCACTTTATTTTGCTGTCAGACAGACTTTTCTGACGGGAAACTGCTGTTATGTAAGCCAAATATCGCTCTGTCCAAACCAACCAAACTCCATTGGTAAAATCAGTAATTTTACCTTGCAGAACACGGGAGTTGCTGGCCTACCAGTTAGTTTGTTTGTGTTGTTGTGTGAGAGTGGTGAATCTGAACTTCACTTTTAAAAACACCAAACGCACACAATAACCCAAAGAAACATAATAAATCAAGGCAGTGATGGACCAGCAATTCCTGTGTTGTGTAAAGTAAAATGACTGATTTCACCTATGGAGTTTGGCTGGTTTGGACAGAGTGGTATTTGGCTCATATAACAGCAGTTTGCCGTCAGTAAAGGCTGTCTGACAACAAAGTAAAGCAGTGAAAATATTCTAAATATAGCTTTTTTCCTTTTGTTGCTGACCCTGTCCACAGCGGTCCATTGCTTAGCTTCTGTGCTGGTTCTCCTCCTTGCTTCTCCTCACTGTGTCAATCAGCATCTACTGTAGGTAATACACTGATTATCAGTAAGTGTCTCCTACAACCTTACGTCAAATAATCCAAACTGTCCCTTTTTTGGCTGCATGTAACAAGTGTAAAGATGAATAATTCTCTTTTCTGTCTTTTGCCACATTTCTTCCTTGTACATTTGTCCACGCACCTGCTTTTAAAAAGGGGGAAGTTTGATTTATCATTCGCGATGTGCCTGCTTCAGTTACCGAGAACAGTGTGTTGCTTGTCTGTCTTGAAACGAGGCCCTTCCGCTCACTAAGTTATGGTTTTATGCAAAGGATGAAAGAAGAGGAAGTTGAATGGGTTTACATGAGGGAGCTGGAGAGCCTATGAGTATTCTAAAGATAAAGAGCGGAATGACTAATGGAGGGGTGGAGAGGGCAGAGAGGGAGGATGGAGCCTGGAGATGGAGGAGGAGTGGTTATCTGAGCAGGTGTAGGGAGGACGGTTTGATGGAGGGAGGGGAGAAAAGAAAAGAAAGAGAGTCCGTTTAGGGAACATGGCAAAGATGAGCTGACTCCACTGGGAGTTTAAAGGAGGATTCTGTAATATATTTTCTGTGATAACTCATAAAATCACCATGATAGGTCATTAGAAATTAAGGAAACATTGTCAGTGATGTAACAATATATCGAATATCGTGATATTGCGGACTGTGGCAATATATATTGTGATTACATGGTTAATTATTTTATTTTGTAAAAGGACTGATTGCTGCATCGTTTTTGTTTTGCAATTCCACATACATAATTCAAACATTAACTAGCCAAAGATAATTCATGGCAGCTTTTTGCACATGACTGGCTGCTTTTATTTTATTTTATTTTATTAAAGAAGGAACGCAGAAGTATTTTAAATTAAAAAGATAAACTAATTTTATACCAAGGCTTTGGTATTGTTATATCTTTACCTGATACTCTGACAACAACTCTATAGCCACAGTGTTCAGTGTTGAAATTTACATTCTGGGCCAGATTTACTGTTTTTTTATGCCCATTTCACATTAATTAGAGTTCATATTAATGCAGAATGTTTGCTGAATGAGTTTGTAAGTAGTAAGAAATCATTAATAATCTTCTAGAAGGAGTAGATGTTTATAACAGTTAAATTGAGCAAAATGTTAATGGAGTTTGGCAGAGAATAAGGCAGGCAGCCAATGAATTCCAACTCCATAGTGTGTATTTTCAGAGCAGTGGGCTTTTGTTTTTTTAGGATAATGGGCTTAGCTTTAAACTGACAGCCTTTTATTGTCAAATTAAAATTTTGCACTCGTCTTGCACTCCTGCAGCGTTCCTGCAGACTGGGTGAGCTTCTTGGGAAGGAGGGGACAGGGGGAAACAACTCACTTTAACTACAAGCTGTATATTAACTAGGGATTCAACCTTAATTTAGCCTTTTATATGCCATCCATGGCTCCAACTCACAACTTGGACTCCAGTACTCATTTTTGTATGCGCAATTGTTACATACTGCTCCTTTAATGAAGAAAAATTTGGAAACAAAGCACAATATGTAAGCTGCACAAAAAAAAAAAACAAGAACAACAGCACAATGGCCGTTGTGGTGGTGTGCGCGACCGCGTTTGTTCGTGTTGTTGTTGTTTTGTGTGCTCGCCCCTCTCGGAGCATACGGAGGGGGTACACACTGTGACATATCCAGGCCATCTTATTCAAATCAGAAGATAAAGGTCCCTTTTTTTCCCAGCTGCCCCCTCTTGGAGGCCGTCGCCACCATCCACGACTCGTAGGTCGCATGAATTTTCTCTCGGCTCGTCACTGGTCCGATATAAAGGAGGGTGCATGTTGGTAAAGCGTGTAGGCACCTGTAAATGTTTAATCGGTACAAAACTGCTCAATATTAATTAAAGCATCCCACTGATTTGACATTGGTGTTATTTGCTGATGAGTATTAGCATTTAAGATTCACTTGTTTTACTGACTAATCATTCCCGATGAGGTGGCCTCTCTATGAATGGCCTCATCAGATACTTAAACAAGGTCAAGATTGTGAAGGGGATTATGAGTCACATTGGTTTGTGTTTGTTTTCAGTGGAGGACAATGGACTCAAGCTGTAAGTTTGTAGACATGTATGGGAATGAGACTGACTATCTAATTAGATGCAGCCAGCGTGGCCTCTCAGCAACTGGGTGTCCTCAGACATAAGTCTTGAAGGCTAATCAGGTCTCCGCTAATCAGGTCTTGACTGTCAAGAACCTAATGAACGTGGGAAGTGGGTTGCCCTAACAACTGGGGGACGCTGCCGCTGTTGTTCCCCTTCAGTAAGCTCCTTTTAAGACTATTGTGACTTTTTTTGACTTTTGGTGTTTGTTGAAATGTTTTGACAGATTTGGCATAATACTATTGTTGGTGCTGCCTATAGTATCATCCCGCTAGCTTTAAGACGTCTCATTATCAACGCAGATATTGTTTTGATGGAGGGTGAATAATTATGACAGATTAATGAACAGATTAAATAAATTTAATTCAGTCCATTAATAAAGTCAGTCAAAGTTGTTGCCTTTGTAAAGAGATACAGCTTGTGGATGTGCTGCATGTTAAAGGTCCAGTGTGTAAGATTTAGGGTATCTGTTGGCAGAATATTGCAGTGAGCGGGTCGTTATTGCAAAATAAACCCCAACAGGGTGAAGCAGGACCCCGACCTGAAGTGGTTTAGTTTGCAATAATGACCCGCTCAATGTACATTATCCCAGTTATTACACAGCTACTAGAAAAATCAAAAACTTGACACAAAATATTAATTTAAGAATGATTTTATTGATTTTAAAATTTATTTTATTACTCCTCCTCTATCATCAGAACTGTATCCATAGCAACAATCAGCTATTCAGAAATAACAGACCTTAACTTACCAATCAGAGCAGAGTATTTAACAGAGCTGTGTAATATTATATTCACACATATGTTTACATTAGTGTATAATCGCATGAAAATAAGAATCATGTTTTTGTCACTTAACAATGTACATAAAAACTATTTGTCTTACCTTTTAGTGCCCAGGCTTCTTTAAATTTTTAAGTCAACTGAGTTTGTGTTTGAGAAATTGTGTTTAATAACCTTAAAATATTAAGTTGAACCAACAACTCTTCCGTCACACTGATAGATATTACAAAAAAAAAAGATTTCCCTTTACATTCTCTCAGATTGAAATGTCAAACTATAAAGACGAAGGGTCTTGGGAGAGTTTTAATTCTCAAACAATGCATGCTGGGAAGTTGATGCGGATCATGTTTCTTTAAAAACTTAATTTACTGAGTTGACCGAACTCTTTACAGTACATTTATCCAACTCATTTTGAGTCAAAAGACATCAAGTTAGAAGAGCTCATGTTTATAAGTTCTGAGGTGTTCTGGCCACTGTAGGTTCTCCAGCTCACTTGGAAGGGGAGGGTCAGACAAGATGTTTGCAGACTGCAAGCTCACACAAGATGACACTAAATTCTACACACTGGTCCTTTAATTACAAGCTGCTTGATGTATTGTAAACGTAGATTTTTCTTTCATTTTTAAAGGCAGAATTAGTAGGATTTGTTCTGGCTGTTTGTAAACGCACCACAAAGATTGTTTACTGTTGAGGTTCATTCCTAGAACTGACATTCTGGGTTGGTAAAGTGTCCCGAACACAGCAAAATAATGAGAAAATAAGGAAATGCAGGTAGAGGGCAGGATCTCTGTAGATACAGACACCGCCACACACTTCTAGTGGGTCATAATTGATGACTGACAGGGATTTATTTACATCTATACATTGTTTTTTCTTAGGAAAATGTTGCATATTATGCCTTCAAGCAAACCTGACACACACACCTTGCTTTCTTTCTCTCTGTGGCTCTTTTAGCAACAAGCCTCAGTATTTGGGCCAGTCATGTGCTGTGGAGTAGCGGAGGTCAGGAGGGTTTTCCCTTTTCTATATGTCATTCCTTCTCTTTTCTTTTTTTTCGCTGATGGTGTGGCATGTGTGCCTCGGCGGGGCCGGGGAGAAAGAAAAGCCAGCCGCTGGATTTGAGTCGCCGCAGTAACAAAAGCCCGCTTTCCAGGGCCGCTTTTTGTGTGCAGTCAGCCAATAGGCAGCCGGAGATTATCTCCCACAATTCACCCCTGCGAAAACAGGAAACGTTGGAAAGCCCTGATGACTGTGAAGGGGCTTACGAGAGAGAGGGAGAGGGAGAGAGGGAGGCCCGTGCAGGCTTCTGTGTCTTTCTGCTCTCCTCTCCGGTTGTTCTGGATGTAGCTTAGCACTCTGAGGTCATCTGTGTGCTTTCTGCTCCATTGTTGACCACTATGTCAGGCAAAGTGTTGGCCAGAGACACACTTTGGCTTTTTATGCAAATGCTTTTCAGCTTTTCATCCTGAACCAAAAGGACAGAACTGTAAAACCATTTTCACTCTACATAATAATAATGATAAATCAGCTGATGTGTGTGCAAACATTGGGGACCAGCGGTGGAAAGAGTACTGACAATCTGTACCCATGTAGAGGCACTGTTACCTTACTGGAATATTACTCAATTACAAGTAAAACTACTGGGGTTAACAACTACTTAAGTAAAAGTACAAAAGACTCTTGTAAAAAAACTGGTTTTAGTTACGTTTCAAACTGTAGCTAACATTTGTCAATTATGAGTTTAAAAGTGAGTCCTGCAGTCCAAATAGTGAGCTGGAGTCAAAGACTACATATTAAATAGGTTGAAATCCTATTTAATATACACTCTATGGTTGAAGTGAGTTGTTTCCCTCCACCCCCTCCTCCCCAGACGTTCAGGCAGGCTGCAGAAACACTGCAGAGGCGCAAAATGAGCACATTGCAATTTGACAATAACAAGTGAAGATGACTCCTACACTGTAAGTTGATCAGCTGTTTATAACTGTCAATGTAAAGTTAAGCCTGTTATCCTGAAAACAAAAGCCCCACTGCTCTGAAGTGGGCTCAGTGACTGTCTGCAAAACTCCATTAACATACTGCTCAATTTAACCGTTATAAACATCTGGTCCTTCTAAAAGATTATTAATGATTTCTTGTGACTCATAAACAGGCAAACATTAATTATTTGAACTCTAATAAATGTTAAACGGGCAAATAATAGCACAAGTTGCAGGCAAAGGAGGACATCGTGGCTGTAGTGTTGTTGCAATTTCAACTTAGCACTTTTCTCAATCTCTGATGACATATCATGGTCATTTTATGATATTTTACAGTAATTACTTTACAGATTTCTTCTTTAAGTACACATAAAATTACAGACTTTAACAAATGGTCATCCTAGAGGCACAAGGACCCCCCAAAAAGAGCTTAATTACAGTAATTTGAGTAGTTGTAATTCGTTACATCCACTTCCGTCTGGGGCTGAAGCTCAAAGTGCCTGAATACTTTTGACAGACGACTAATATATTTTAGACCAAGGATACTTGAGTGCTTTCCTATTCTGGACTTAAGTATGCGCCTGTGCATGAGCAAAACATGTGTGTGTGTGCGTGTGTGTGTGCCACTTTCTATCTTGTGCTGTTAGCACTAAGCGCTGACCTTTCACAGGCTCTTGAGTGTGAGTGTGAGAAACACGCTCTCGCTGTCTCTCTCTCATCTGCCTCTCAGCCAGCCACACACACACACCCTTATACACACTTATATGCTAAAAAGGGACACACACACACCACACACACACACACACACACACACACACACACACACATTTTCCTCGCTGCATCTCATGTCTGTGCTGGCTGACCCCTGCCAGCTCTGATTAAGGAGCTGCAGTGATGTGCTCCTTTGAACCAATTCCCTCCTTTTACGCTGAACACACTCGTCCTTAGTCGCTATCAGGGGTCCTCTGTCCCCCACCAGCAACTTAATGAACCAAGACTGCTGGACGCTGCGAGGGGGACTTGCCAACATTAAGTCCCCGAGTGGTGGTGGGGAGCAGTTGATGCAGATATAATGTAATTTAGTGTATTTACCTGCACGTACAGTAAATATTGCATGTTTTGTTTGCTCCCTCCGTGCTGTGATTGAGCCACGGTTCAGCTCAGTTGCATGGGCCCTAATACATCTTCCTCTGAGCTGTCGGTATAATAAAGTAATCCTTGTCCAAAGTGACAAATCTATCCGTCACTCGGCTGCAGTGACACCAAAGGTCTCCTGCATGAGCGATGGTAACTCTTTCACTGACTTTAATCTCAGTATGTCGATCTCGCACGCGCCTCAGACGCATGCACGCACTCATGCGTCTTGCACAGATCGACACCAATTCACTATTGTCTCATATTCAGAGACATTCTCATCTAATACTACTACTACTACTAATACTAATAATAATAATAATGTCTACTTGCCAAAGTAAATTTTAACTTGCCCCTGTACAAATTATTTTATTAGCAGTGATCAGAAAATAGTGAAAAATGTTCACCCCAGTTTTTCAAAGTCCAAGATAATGTCTTTAAATGTCTTGTTTTGTCAGCCTAAAACCCAGTTCAGTTCAGTTTAATATGATAATAAACCAGGAAAAGTGAGAAATCTCCATATTTGAAAGGCTGAAAAGCTGACAGTTTTGCATAAAAAAATATTTAAACACTTAATCAATTATCAAAATAGTTAAATATTTTATTTTATTTATTTATTTATTTTTTTTTTTTACCACTTGCCCAGTCATCAAAGTGAGTTGCCAGGTTTACTTGCCTGACATGGCATTTTACTTGCCTCGGGCAAGCAGGCAGTCCTTTGTACTATTGTTGAGCCCTGCAGTAATGCTGAGTAAACAGGCAGGCAAAAGGAATAAAAGAAATAAAACCTAAAAACAATGGATGGATAATAACCTAAATATCAAGGATAAAATATAAAAACCATCGGTGCAATAAAACTTCAAATAAGTAAAGCAGTGCAAGACCTAAGTACGATGTCAATAATAAAGTACAGCATAACACAATAGTTAAATAGAATTAAGATTAAAAGAGAATTCTAAAAAAAAAAAGACTTTTGAGAAAATAAGTCTTCAAAAGTGATTTAAAAGAAGATACTGATGTGGCGAGCTGGAGTTCCTCGGGCAGGTTGTTCTACAGCCAAGGAGCTCTAACAGCAAACGCTCGGTCACCTTCAGTCTTTAAGTGTGAGGTGTGAACAGTCAGCAGGAGGATCTGAGGCTCTGAGGCTGCACACTGGTTGGTGGGGCACAGCAATTCAGATATGTATTCTGGAGCCAGGCCATGAAGAGCTTTATAAGTAATAAGAAAAATCTTAAAATCAATCTTAAAACAAATTGGTAGCCAGTGTAGTGGCATCAGAATTGGAGTATATGGTATCTTCTTGTTTTTTGTTAAGAGTCTATTAATTGATTTCTGATTTATAGAAGTCCGTGACAATAGTCCAACTGCGAGGAGATAAGAGCATGAATAATAGTTTGAATACAGAGAAGACCGAAGTACGCACAGACACTTGTGTTAGTACTGATAAACTTTACTCAAGTAAAGGTGAAAAAGTACAGGCTCTGAAATGTACTCAAAGTATAAAAGTGAAAAGTAGTTCTCTGAAGGACATTTCTACCAGCTGTTTCTGTGCAAAGCTAACTGAACCTCACCTTGTCTCCACGGTCGAGTCTCCCTCACTGTCTGTTTCATCTTGTAACATCATTTTCGTCTTTTTATGTCTTTTTCATCATGTTAAACCTTTTACATTTCATTTGTCTTGTTACATCTTTTACATTTTTCTTATCTTGTTACGTCTCATTATGTCTTTTCCATCTTATTCAGTCTTTTACATTGTTCTTGTCTTGTTACATTTGTTACGCCTTCTTAGTCTTGTTACATCTTTTACGTTTAATTCGTCTTGCCACATCTTTAACGTTGTTTTCGTGTGTTATGTCTTTTATATTGTTCTTGTCTTGTTACATCTGTTATGTCTAATTCATCTTGTTGTGTCTTTTACGTTGTCCTCATCTTGTTACAGCTTTTACGTATAATTTGTCTTGTCACTTCTTTTACGTTGTTTTTGTCTTGTTACATCTTGTTACATCTAATCCGTCCCATTACATCTTTAATGTTGTTCTCATCTTGTTAAATCTTTTATGTCATTTTCATCTTAAGTCTTTAACGTAGTTCTAGTCTTGTTAGATCTTTTACGTCTAAATCGTCATTTGTTTTTTACATTGTTCTTGTTTTGTTACATCTTTTATGTTGTTTTCATCTGTTACATCATTTTTGTCTTGTTACGTCTTTTATGGCATTTTCTCGTACAAGATACGCACTGATGGCTACACCAAGAATCATCTTTTCTGTGTGTTATCCATTTATATTGAAATTGGTCTTGATTTTGAGACAATATTTCCCCTCAAATGCAATAAAACTAAAGTAATTAGCCTGTTCTGAAAATGTGAGGAGGAGAAAGTACAGATACTTTAATTAAAATATAGGAAGTAAAAAGTTGTCAAAATACATACTCAAAGTACCTATACGTGAAAACTCTACTTAAATACAGTAAGTATTTGTACTTAGTTACTTCCCACCTCTGTTCGGGTGTCATATAGGTCTGGTTAACCTTATTAGTGTGTTCCTGTACAGAAGGAGAGGTTTATACGGCACGGACGACTTGAATGAAAGTGTTTTTGTGCTCCGTCACACTCCGACTGTCTGCTACATTGTGTGTGTTTTAAGAATAGCCCCGTGCAGCCGATGTATTTGTAAGTGTCAGTAGTTTGTTTGTTTGACACTCCGATGTCACGACCCCAGCTTGCTGACTGCTCACGTTCCGACCCTCTGCCTCCCCCCCACCACCGGCGAAACGCCATTGTCCGACGGCACTGACCTGCACCCGTCCTCTTCTCTCCTCCCTCCCTCATTTCCCCATTTATGCTCACCCTGCACTTTACGACAGCCACCATGCTACCCCCGCCTCCCCCCTCCTCCCCTACATACACCCTCCCAAACCCCTGCCAAACAATGTCAAGCGGACTTATTCTTTCCCACTCCGCCATTATGTCATCTGCTGATCATTCCAGAAAGGCACGGCGCTCTCCTTTAACCCCCACCCCCCATCCCATCCCACCTTGGTCTTCTGATTCGCCAACTTTTCTGCACGTCTCTCCATCCCCTCCCATCTTCATGTGCTTTGCGTGTGTGTTGACTGCCATCCCAGATCGCGAAGAGTGTGTGTGCATGTTTGTGCGTGTCTGTGTGTTGTCGAACAATAGCCAGAGCCTAATCTCCATGTCAAAACCGCTCTGCCTCCCCAGCGAGCAGTCCGCTCAGCGTTTAGTAGCGTTTTGTCCCCCCATTCTTCCAGCACCACAAAAAGAGCAGAGGGGAGGGAGGAGGGAAGGCCTGAGTGTGTGTTTTTGTGTGTGCGTGTGTGTGGACGAAGGGTGTGGGTGATGGTTAGGGGTATCAAGCATTTCACAGGCTGGAGTTTTGAATTTGTGAGATGTTATTTATGAGGAAAGAAGGCATTTAAAGGGGCAATACGCAACAATTGGGCATCCAAAAATGAGTTCTGCAGTCCAAACAGTGAGTTGGAGCCATAGATTGTATATTAAATAGGCTGGAAACCTATTTAATATACGATCTATGGTTGAAGCGAGTTGTTTCCCACCATCCAGTCCCCCCACAAGGAAGTTCAGACAGGCTACAGGAGTGCAAGACAAGTGCAACATTGTAATTGGACAATAATAAACGAGGATGAGTCCTAAACTGTAAGCTGATCAGGTGTTTATAATTCTGTCAATTTAAAGTTAAGCCTGTTATCCTGAAAACAAAAGCCCACTGCTCTGAAAATACACACTCTCTCTAGTTCAGTGACTGCCTGCCTTACTCTTTGCCAAACTCCATTAACATTTTGCTTTCCCCGTTATAAACATCCACTTCTTCTAAAAGGTTATTAATCATTTCTTATGACTCATAAACAGACACTAACTCATTCGACGAACATTTGGCATCAGTCAACACCTGCTAACATCTGGCTCTTTTCCTCAATGGGAAAGGGTACAGTCGGCATTCACTCCCAGGTCAAATGACTCTGCAGTAGTCACAGGTACTTATCATGTCCAGCTCTGATCGGCACGGTTACGGACACGCTATTTCCGCTTCTTTTCAGCAGAGGCAGTGAAGGCTAGTCGCCTCTTTTGCTCCTTTTTCATATGCTGCTTGACTGTTTGTGTCAGCCCAGCACAGCAGAGTTTGCACCCGCTTGAAGGTGTGCATTTAAGTGATGAAGCCTTCATATTTAGTCGAGCAGGTGAATGGTGGATTCATTGGCTTTATATAAAGTCTTCACAATAAAAGCCAACTGTTATTTTGTTATCTAAAGCTTTTACTATGAAGCAGCAAAATCAGGAAATGTTGGGTTCTCCTATAGTTTACAGCCAATAGCGCACATGCAACGGTAAAATAAAGCAGATACCTGAAAGTACAAACAGTGACGCAGGAGAAAAACTAAACTTCAAACTACAGAGATTCAGTAAGAAGCTACAAAAGTACTGAAAGCTGAACACACAGACACTTTTAAAAATGCCTTTCCATCTTCTCTACTGCACAGACAGGAGCTGAGTAGAAAGGCCCTGCATATACACACCAATGTTGGTGTAAAAAACAGTATAATTAATGTGAAACGGGCAAACAAAAACAAAACATTCTGGCCCAGCATGGCTGTTGCATTGTTATCTGAGTAGCAAGTGTTTCATCTTAGCATGTTTCCTTAATCTCTGTTGATAAATTATGGTCATTTTATGACTTATTATAGTAAATATATCACAGATTTCTCATTTTTAAGGGTGTTTTTAAGGGTTTGATCAGAGTTTTCACTGGGGCATTTTAGGGTGACCAGGCTAGGCAGCTATCCTGACCCCCCTGAGGTCCTTATCTGGTGGTTTGGATGTTTAGACAGTGTGTTTTCACTGCTGAGACCAGGCGGAAAAAGAGCTGGGAGCAGCCGAGGCTCTTAATAGGTTTACCTCGTCCTATTGAATCCAGCCGAGCGGCACAGATCAGATAGCCACAGTCTTCTCCGCTTATCGTCTCTGTCTTTTTCCCTCTCTTTCTCTTTTGCTCTTTTTCTTCTCCTTTCTTTCTGCCTGGGAGGTGCGGAGAGGGGAGGAGAATCAGGGTGTAATTGGTGAACGGGGTTAAGTACATGTTTGAGCCCCCTGCGGGCCAGGGCGCTTCAGATGATGACTTAATCGTTTTTCTGGTCAATTATGTGTTTGCGGTCTCGCGTCCCCCCCACCTCTCTCTCCACTCTCAGGGTTATGATAGGGGGGAGGTCTGCTCCCAGTGGGGAAGATGAACCCACACACACACACACACACACCCTCAACTCTCACACACACTCTCTCCACCCCTCCTTGCGAGCTGTCTTACTTAATGTCTCCATTATCTTCCCTCACTCCTGTTCTTTCTTGCGCTCGTCTTTAATCTTTCTCTCTGTTTCTTCACAGTCTTTTAACTTATCACCTCACGTCTCGACTCCCTGATGTGAGATGACTCGCTCTCATCCTTGCACTTCATCTTCACGCTCAAACTCAAATCCTGTGGCTTAAAGGGATAGTCTGCATTATTTGAAGTGGGGTTGTATGAGGTCAATAGTCAGTGTATTAGCTACAGTAGATGGTGGTCGACACAGCCATAGTTGGGAGAAGCAGAAAGAAAGAAGCTCAGCAATATTTTAGCATAGCATATTTTAGCCACCTTAAGAAAGGTCCAACTAAAAAAAAAAAATCTTTATCAGTTTAAGTATATGCTATATTAAGGATATTTCCACTGCTTTCCCTTGCTGTCAGACAGCCTTTTCTAATGGGAAACTGCCGTTTTATAATCCAGTTATCACCCTTTTCAAACCAACCAAACTCCATGGAAGAAATCAGTCATTTTACCTCACAGAACACAGGAGTTTCTGGACTACCGCTGCCACAATTTGTCAGTTTGTTGGTGTTATTGTGTGACTTTGGTGACTTAAAAAGCTAGTTTGGATTCACAAAAGTCACACAATAACACAAACACACTAACAAAACAAGACAGTGGTTGACCAGCAACTCCCGTGTCCTGCAAAGTAAAATGACTGATTTCGCCAGTGGAGTTTGGTTGGTTTGGAGACAGTGATATTTGGCTTATATAATGGTGGTTTCTCATTGGAAAAGGTTGTCTGTCGAGCAGGTAGAGTGGTGAAAATATTCTAAATATAACATACTCTTAAACTTATATTGATTTCTTTTAATTGGATCTTTTTATTAAGGAGCAAAAATATGTTTTGCTGCTGACCCTGTCCACAGCAGTCCATTGCTTAGTTCCTGTGCTGGTACTCCTCTCTGCCTCCCAAAACTGGGGGCGTGTACCTCATACACCCTCATGTCAAATCATTCAAACTATCCCTTTAATAAGGTTTACACATGGTAGTACTCCTCTACACTGCTTGCATGAAGAATAACAATACTGACACCCTAAACAGTGCTAACTCCTCTTCATCTCTCTTTCCAGTTTAATCGCTGCATAACCTCCCAGCTGATCAAGTGGTTCAGCAACTTCCGGGAGTTCTACTACATCCAGATGGAGAAGTTCGCACGCCAGTCCATCAACGACGGAGTCACCGGAAGCGAGGAGTTGAGCGTCAGCCGCGACTGCGAGCTCTTCCGTGCCCTCAACATGCACTACAACAAGGCCAATGACTTTGAGGTAAACACCAACAGTTTGTTTTTTTTTAAAAAGCAATTTAATGCAGACTGAATCATAAAAGCTGTATGTTCTTCTAAGCGAGAGGAGGAGGAGGAGGAGCTGAGAGCGAATGCGGTCCATATCAAAAAACGTTGAATTTCACCGGATACCTCGTGATGCAGACGGGTAGTGTGACACCGTCTCACAGTGTCCTCTCTGACACTGTTCTCAATGCTGAGTTCAAGTCTCCTATACATCCTGCCGCCCTCGGCACACTGCACTATAATGTATATCGTCGCTGTCCTGTGAAAACCATCTCTGGAATAGTCTGTCAGCTTTCTCAGAAATACCTATGGAGACTTTTCTCATCTTAACCCTTCAGTTTATCTGAAAACAATCAAAATAACCAAATTTGGTGATTACTGGACAGCAATAAAAAAGAAAATATTTTTCTATAGTGTGCATCAGAGGCTTCAGCCTTAGAGATAGAGCCCCAGAGAGATGCAGAGGTAGCAAAAGTACACACATTCTTTACTGAAGCAGAAGTACAGATACCTGTGTCACTCAAGTAAAAGTAAAAAAGTCCAGGCTCTGAATGTACTGAGTATAAATGTAAACATCAGCCCACTGAAGGACATTTCTACTGGCTGTTTATGTGCAAACTTCACCTTTTCTCCTCGGGTCTCTGGTCTGTTTCGTCTTGTTGCGTCTTCTTATGTCATTTTTTTCTCGTTAGTTTGTCGTGTGTGATATGCTCTGACGAATACACAGAGAAGGTTATTGTCCATTCCATCTTGGTTGAAATTACAGCTGTCCCTGACTAAGAATTTTTTTTAATCTAATCAGTTTGGCCGTACAGTACAATTATTCGACCATTTGTTCTTTTATTTTTCAGTTCAGTGCAGCACACCAAATTCCTTTATCAGCTACACGGGTATGTTTTACCAGTAAGACACACGTTTTAAGTCTTTCTTGGTCACATGTGATGTGAAAACATCAAATTTTCAAAGTCAGAGAAGGTAGAAGAGTGCATCCTCCTACCTATCCATGCACTGGCAGAGCTTCTCTCCCCAGGCTGCAGCCACTGCTCAGCATCACCTGCCTGCACGCTCTGCACTCCTTCATGCCATGAATTAAGGATTTATTACGACCAAACCAGAGTTAGTGATTATTGTATCAGTAGAAAGATGAATCAAGACGTTTTTGCTGAGTTTTATCTTATTTCTGTCAAATCCGAATGAAGCTGCTGCTGATGTCAAATTTACAGTTTTTCAAAGGGAGTCTGGTGAGTTTAGCGAGAGCAATAAATCAATTTCTGGCTAAACAAAACCTTTTATTACTCTTTAAAAAAGGTCTCTTACTGTCATGATCCTTCCATAATGTTGTCAGACACTTAAAATAACAATCTGAATCCGTCAGTGACAAAAAGAAGCACAAGTAAACGTCACCTGCCCTGCACGCTGCTGCAGTGCGTCACCTGCGCTCTGTTTATCACTCTTCTCCACTTCCATCACAGTTAGTTTTGCGGTTTGTAACGATTTAGAGACTTGGTTTGTAAAGTTTACAGCCTGTCATGCTGTTGCATTGCTCTGAGTACATTGACAGAGCTGAAAAACAAGATCTGAAACTTGTTCACCAACCACTCGTTTCACACCCTCTCATCAAGGCATGTCACAAGGATTTTCTTAAAAAAATGCGCCAACTAATATAAAAATACATTTAATATTCCCCTTATTTTTAACTCATCATTGAAATGTTATCCCTGTGCATTTTTGCTGTAATGCAGACTGACTGACAAAGGAACACAGCAAATGCTGATGATTCGAACCTTCGACTTTCAGGGGGGCAGCCATAGTTGAAACCAGTCTTGATGTTGGGAAGGGGGTGTGTAACGATGCATGCACGCATGATCAATAATTCAACTCAAAAGCATTAAAAACAAGCCTGTTTTGAGAATGTAAGGGGAGTATTGTTTAAAATGTAGGAAGTAAAAGAAACAAACAAAATGCTAAAGTAAAGCACAGATACCTGAAAACTCTACTTAAGTGCAGTAACAAAGTATTTTGTACATTGTTACTTCCCACCTCTGTAGAAATGTGAGGAACTCTCATCCAATGAGGAAGAAACTTGCTTGTTTTGCCTCTTCCTCACTGTTAATTTCCCTGCAATGCGTGGCTCTCAGTGTGTGTATGTATGCGTGCGTGCGTGTTAGAGAAACCACACTTTACTTCCCTGTCCTCATTTACCTATCATCCGCGGTGACGACATGTTTACATCTTCCAGCGTATTGTGATCATAAATTCTCGGCAGGCAACTTCACCTTTAATGCGTTTCATTTCTCACACTTCCTCCTTTTGCCACCGTCAGTGTTTATGTGTGTGTGTGTGTGTATGTAAAAATGTGTGTGTGTGAGGCATTTCAGGATCGCCAGTGCTCTCTCAATGTCAGCTGACAATAGACCTTTAAAAGGCTTGTGTTAAGAAGGACCTGGAGTGATCTGAGTTTGTGTGTGTTTGTTAGAGAGCGTCTATGTGTGTTCGTGTATGTGTGTGTGTGTGTGTGTGTGTGAGTGTGAGTGTTTTGTTGTTGCTGCATTTCCCAGTGTCCTGTTCACCTCGAAGGGTACAGCCGTCCCTTGGACCGGCCTGGCATGCTGGCAAAGCACTTCTCCAGTGTGTGTGTGTGTGTGTGTGTGTGTGTCACTTTGAGGGGGGAAAAAATCTCACTGTTATCAAGGTTAAGCGTCCTACTGTTTTAGTGAGAGGAAGGGGAGAGGAAAGAGGGGGAGAGGGGGAAGAGGAGATGGATAGATAGGGGATAGAGGGTGAGAGCTCGGAGACAAAGGAGAGAGCGATGAAGGGAGGGAAGGAGAAAGGGAATCGAGGGGAATGGAAAGGGGAGAAAGAAGGGTAGAAGGGGAGAGAAAAGAGAGATGACGTGCAGGAGAGAAGTGCCCTTGCGAGCAGTGGGAGTTTTGCAGCGCTCACATTTAAAGTGCTTCACTCTCTTTCTCTCTGTTTACGTCTATCTCTCTCTGTCCGTTATTTGTCCACTGGGGCTCCTCTCTGTGTGTGCACCCAAACACACACTCACAGTGTCACACACACACACACACACTTCCCCCACATCCATCTTCAGCCCTCTTAAGGGAGGCTTTGAAAGACTCTGGCAGGCAGAAGCACTTGTATATATGAGGTCTCAATAAGCCCAAAGTCCATCAGAGCGAAGCACAAAGAAAAATGACACGATTGCTTCCTGCTCGGCCGCAGGAAGGATTTGTTTAGCGACTGAGGAATACGATTAAAACAATAAGATACAGCGACCTTAAATGGAGCAGAAAAGAGTTTTACACCACCAACATGTAAAAGCAAATAACCAAAAGGATAACAGGAAAGAATAACTGTATCTTCTGAAGGTTTCATTTTTCCTGATCCTGGAATCGGAGGTTATTTTTTCTTCAGAAGCCTGTTTCTGTTTTCATATCAAATTATGCTCCGCTGATGGTAAATCACCTGACACCCACAACAAGAAATGGATGTCCCTGATGGAAAATAATGTCCCCAAAACACACAGCTTCAGAAAACGCTTGATTTTTATATATACACCAGGGTTGAGTATATAAGCTGAGCTGTCTCCCATCGTAACATCGAGATTTAAAAGCGCCTTAGAACTGAGAGCGCAAAAATGAAGGGACAGGTTTATTGTAATAGCAGTTTACGCCTGATTTTCTAAAGGAAAAGCAGCATAAAGTACAGCCCACTTTGTAATTAATATCCAACACACGTATAAAAAGTGTAAAAGACAGTATTTAAATATGATATCAACAGTATTGTCTATTGCGATGTTTCACTGTGGACATCGTCATACGCCAACTCAGTAGACATCGCCCAAAGCTGACATACCATGCCTTTGTTTTGAGCCCGTGTTGCCTGTCAGAACAGAAGTTTAAGATCCCTTTGCTTAGTTAAACATTTCTTAACTTGCATCCAGTCTTCTCCATCACTGAATAATTCACACATCTATGAATATGCAAATATTTCAAAAGCTTCACTGTTGGACCCAACTTCACTAAAAAGTCCATGACAGTATGTGTGAGTCAAGTTTTCACATCACACTTGTACCACAACTGGCTGGCAGACTATAATATAAAATCAAGCTTTTACATCTTAAACTTTCGACCTTTAGCATAATACTTGAAAACAGACCTCTAGTTGAGGATATAAAGGATGTATTTTCTAGTAAAACGTCCTTTATTATGATTTTCACTGGATGATTATGAAAAACTTGAGTTGTGCCTCAGTAAGGGAAACCTTTTTGTAGCAGACTTTACTTGCCAAGCTTGGGAGAGAAGGCAGAATATTTTCTTCAAGATTGAGCTGCAAAGTAATGAAATTAAATGTAATGAAAATGTCTGAACACTGCAACTGTACTGTTGGAGCCCTGCAAACCCATGAAGGTCGGGCACAAAACAAAACAAATCAAATATAGTGTCAAACTCTGTGCTACATCTTGCTGTGCAGTAAAATTCAAGCAAGTGAAGAAACGAAGAGCAAAACAGGTCTTTGAATAGAGTGGGCTTTACATTCAGCTTAGGTGTGATTTGTTGTGTGTAGGACTTAGTGGCATCTTGGGATGAGCTTGTTGAGTGCAAATACTTGTTTTTACTTGAAAGTCTGTATCTAGAGCCAGTGTTTGCTCTGGGCGTCATGGGCTACTGTAGAAACATGGCAGTGCAACACTGCAGCCTGAATAGTGGAGGACCCACACCATCTGTAGATATAAACAGCTCACTCTAAGGTAACAAAAACAACAGCAGTTCTAATTTGCAGGTGATTATACACTTACGAAAACATACTTATGTCATGTACTGCCAGTAAATCCTGTCAAATCGTACACACTGGACCTTTAAGGTGCACAGAGAAACTTTCTCCCTTCAGCATATAAACCTGAAAACAGACTTCTAGAGTCAAACTGCACAGTTAAGCTCGAACAAGTGCAGAAACGAGAAGCAAAACACATTTTTGAGCGGAGAGTAACTTTAATTCAGCATAGTTTTGACTTAAAAATAAGTAAATGTTATGAATGTAACTACGTGAGGGTTGTATTGCAGGGCAGATGAGCCAAATGTAAGCTGGAGGACACAACTCAAAACTACATAGCTTCATGATACCAGAATTTTAAACTTTGACACCGTACTAGAATAGAAGAACAACACGCGGTACCTTTTTCATACTACAACAAAAAGAAAAAAGGTCACAGGCACTCAAAATAGGATCATTTTTTTTCTTTTTTTAAACCGAAAAGTCACTGAACAGTCTTGTTTTGCTGCAAGCCAAATTTCAGCCAAGGAACCTGAACTGAGGTCTTACACAAGAACTTGGATCCTTTCTTTTTTTTATATCTTTGGTACTTTTGACAACCTTAGTTCCCAATGAATTGCACTTTAAAGAAATTAAATGGATCTAAATGTTTCTTAGACAGGTTTGCGTAACTCGCATAACCTGCCACAGAAAACCACAGACAGAACAACCTCTAGGAAGAGAGCGTGCAACTCCCAGAAAAAAAGTTTGCACCCAACGTTCATGCCCCCCCCCTTGACAAAACCCCCCCTCCTTCTCCTTTCTGAGTCATATCTCAGACAAAACCATCATTCTTCTCCTGGCACCAGGAAGCTACTGTTGAACCAGGCTTAAGGGGAACAGCCTATTTGCATACATAAATGTGAAAATTTGCAAGAAGGCAGTCAGAGAGGAAAAGAGCGAGAGAGGCCAGGTGAATAAGTCTTCTGTTGGCCGAGGAGCTGCGGCAGCGGTGGTGGAGGTGGAGGAGGGTGGAGGAGGGAGGGAGGGGAAGGTGTTTTGCATATTAAGGTTTTTTTTGCTGGGCAGGTGTCTGAGAGATACAGGAGCTGATTAGAGTTTAGCACAAGGAAAATTTGCCCAGCCATGCAAATTCTAACCCCCCTGACAAACCAACCGCCTTGGTGAGCACGAAGACTCTGCGTGTAAGTGTTTGTGTGTTGGGGTGTGTGTGTGTGTGTGTGTGTGTGTGTGTGTGTGGGTGTTATTTGTGTGTATGACAGTGTGTGTGTTTGCAAGTGCGGGTGCGTGGGTTGTGTTTTTTTTTTGATGTTTGTGTGGGAATGGTGTGTTTGTGTGTATTACGCATGTGCACAGACACATTTGTTATGTTTTTTCCGTCTTATATGTGCGTGTGCATGCGAGTGTGTGTAAGTGTGTATGTGTGTGTGTGAGTCATAGAGGTAACATGGAGATGGAAATGTACTGGATGTGTATCAGGATGCCCCCAAGGCCCTTTTCTGTGGATCTCTCCCCTTTCTCCTCCACCCTCCTCCTCCTCCTCCACCTCTTCCTCCTCCTCTTCCTCCCCTACCTGCCTGCACCACCACTTGAAACAGGAGCCTACGCAGATTCAGCAAGCGCACACACACACACACACACACACTGAGTTTTCCCTTTGCCAG
This sequence comes from Lutjanus argentimaculatus, assembly GCA_034769285.1. Classification (NCBI taxonomy): domain Eukaryota; kingdom Metazoa; phylum Chordata; class Actinopteri; order Lutjaniformes; family Lutjanidae; genus Lutjanus; species Lutjanus argentimaculatus. Next base: position 48,979,890 of record JAWZSL010000001.1, read on the forward strand.
ATTCTGCATCATCAAAGTTCCATCCACCTTGGTGGCGTCTTTGGAATGAATATGTCCTCTGTTTCAGTGATCACACACACACATATAGACGCACACACACACACACACACGTCTGTGGCCTTTCTTGTTTGATGCTAATCTGCTCTGTCACTGTGCTGGCCTAATACGCTCCCCATCTCCCTCCCAGCTCCTCTTTTGTCGCGATTGTTTCCCCTTTTCCTTTCATATCCCTCCTCCCTTGCTCCCTCTCTTCCTTCTGTTGCCTCTCTCCTTTCATTCTTTCATCCTCCTCTTTTGCATGTCTTCCGTTATATCCCCCCCCCCCCTCCCCCACACTCCTCCCTTTCGTCCTCTCCATCGCTTTTTCCCCCCATTAGGAAGTTTTAATGGCATAATTGTCACATTCCTTCTGGCACAATGAACACCAGCGGTAATTAAAGAGCTTGCCGTTAATTACCTAGACCCCGGCTCTACTTTCCTCTCTCTTCTCAGCCCCCCTCCTGATCCCCTCTCTTCTTCTCTTTCTTCTTCCGCTTCTCATTCGCTCCGTCCATCGCCATCAAAGTCTTCCGAAAAACACACACACACACACACACACCCCGGCCTCCCAAAGCCTTGACTTTGAGCGAGTTGTGCTTTCATGTGAGGACTCAAGTGAAAATTTCTCGCTTAGTGTCCTTTTCTTTTTTACTCCGCAGCCCTCCTCTGTCTGTCTTTGAACCGCCAATGACAACACACACATCATCTTTCATAAGACGGGAATGTGTGTGACCTGGTAATGGGTTAGAGACAGCGCGAGAGAGGTGGGGTCTGATAAAGAGGCAGTTTTATGATGGCTCTGGGAAACTCTCAGATTTCCATAAGACAGACTAGGCCAAGTTTCCTCTGTCAGTGACCACTCCTCCCACAGAGGACACACACACACACACACACACACAAACACACACACCTCGGCATTTAAAAGAGGAAGTCCCTATGATCTCTATGTGAGAGGGAGGGACCTGCAAACACGGTGAGAAGCCTTCGCTCGCGCACACACACACACCCATGTGGGTATCGTGTGTCCTCCCTTATCAGCTGCTCTTTCTCCTATTAGAAAGACGTCTCACTCCTTTTGTCCCTCTTCCTCTTTTGTCTGTCCATCCGTCTGTCATCCCTCTATTTGAATTGATAACGCCCTTCCACACACACACACATTCACTGTTATGACCTAGGGTGTCCCCGTATTTAGGGACATTCCCCATTTTTGGGGGCCTGTCCTCAGCAGGAACTGTTCCCTGACATGTCCCCGTTTTTAACTGCGTGTTAAAAACAGACCACAAAGTGAAATCAGATTTTACGCAGCAAGAAAGTGTCAGCAGCAGCACATACCGGCTGACGTCTCAATTGTGCTCGTTTTGGGCGACACACGTCTCCTTCTCTTCTTCATCTACTCACTACTTGCATGCAGTGCTCGAACTTAAGGACGTCCTGTTGTCCTCGGGACAAAAAGTGTAGAACCAGGGACTCAAAGATAAGGTTCTTGGTTAACAGGTGGTAATCACATAACGTAACATTAACATATTTGAAATTTCTTAGAAATTACCCCCAAACTTCATGGTTACGTGTGTGATAATTATCCAGTACCATTTTCATTGCTGTTAATTACCATCTCACATATTTGAACTTTCTTTGAAACTACCTGCAATTTTGTTGGTGATTGGTGATTATTGTGATAATTGCCAAGTCATTTGTGGGTAATGAAAATGGGTCTTGCGAATTAGCACATACTTAACCATGAAATTTGTGGGTAATTTGGAGGTAATTTGTGGGTAACGTCTAAGAAATTTCAAGTATGTTACTTGGTAATTACCACCTATTTACATTTACCATGAGGGGACCTGTGAATTGAACCATCACCGAAAAGATATAAGTGATGGCGCTCATTACAGCACCTATTTTGATTGTTGATGATCTTTAGTTCTTCCTTTTCACTTTGAACCCCACGAAGGTTTAGAAAGTTGGTTCATTTCTAAGTTTCAAGTTGCAGGTCAATCAAACATCCCCCCGACAGCCAAAACTGGTGCGGACGTCCACAGACAAGCTGTAAAGTAACACTAACGTTAGGCACAAACCCGTTGTGATGTTAGCTTCTGGTCAACACTACTTTGGTTTAGCCAAGTTAGCCTTAGTTCTGATACATTAGCACCAGCTAACACCTTCATGGTAATGTCCTGAACAACAGAATACTCACTTTCATGTCTGCCCGCATACTGTTTGGTGATGCTGGGGCTCCGTGTAATTACACTTTCAATGGATTTTAGTCTGTACAGACATATCCAGGTGTCAATAAGCAACCTGTGTGATTAGCCTGCAGCGTACCCCAGTGAAGTTAATTTTGAGTTTCAACTCCGTCTACCACATTGAGTGGCTGTTAAATATCCAACTTTAAACTAAATTCACTGTGGCCTTGAGCATACCGTTTTAACCACGGTGATGATAGTGGAGAAGATAGAGAAGAAAAGGTACATGTATGATAACAAAGCCTGTCAATTTATTATTCCAAACGTTTTTGAGATAAAATACAAAAATGGGGAAAGCAATGGGAATCTGTTAAAGTATTTTATCTAATAGTCAGTCCTTCCAGGAATTCAATGACTTTTTTGTGATGATTGGAGCTTAAAATGCCTGCAGCTTTTCTAAAAAAAAATTAGATGCACGTTGTGATGTTTTAGGTGTTTTTTTCCAATGAAGTTGGGGGAGCAAGTGAAAATTGAAAAAAAAAAAAAAAAGTTGTGCAACTCATTAAAAATCAAAGGCAACTTGTTTCAGGGGTATAAAACTGCACTCTGTTCTGAGTCAAAGTAACCTTACCAAAAAGCCTCAGGATTGCAAAAATTCTAACAAAATATGCTTTATTTGTAAATGCAGAAGTGCACCTGGGGGGGTATTTCACAAAGAAGCAAAATCTTTTTGTTCCTCAAACTCAGTTAAAACAGCGAGAACAAAATTATAAAATACAAAAGTGCACAGAGCATTCATGAATGTCAATAACAATGACACACATTGTATTTTTTTTCAGTACGCTAAACAAAATAAAAGAAATAAAAATACAGAAAGTAACTAAATAAAACACTGAGTCGGTTCAGTGAGACGGACATGTACGACATTTGTGCACGGGACTACTATGATTGGTCAAATTAGCGGAAAAGTTGGACAAAATTGCAAGGACGTGCAGAATTCAAGGGGACTAGTTGAATTTGTTAAATTTTGCAATTGTAACATCTCACCTTCCAGGAGGGACTGAATAGTACACTATTTATCATTAAAGTTTATTACAGTACAGTAACCAGATTCGAAGTATGTGAAACCCATTTTTTTTAATTTCATAGATAATAATACTGGATATTTTAATGATATATTGACCCCTGAAGTGGAAATGTCCCTGGTTTTAATTTCAGAAATCTAGTCACTTTATTATGACCAAAAAGTGGTCTAAAGTTTGACTTTTTTGCTCCCAAACTCCCCAGCTTTTTCCTCTCGCTGTCTCTCCATCTCCCTCCTTCCTGCTCTCTCGGTGTCTCTCCAACTCTCCATCCATTAACCAGAGCCACAGAGAGCTGAGAGCAGATGCTGTCTGTCCAACCGCCGTGCCCCATAGCATTGTGTGCTTCACCTCTCCTTCCCCCCTCACTCCCTCGTTCCTCCTCTTCACGTCCCTCTCGGGGGCTCCATTTGTTCTCCACCCAGAGAGGCTAATGTCTGTTTTCTCCTCCTCCTCCTTCTGCTTTTCCCCTCCCTGTCTTCCACTCCTTCACTCCTGTTCTTTTTTTGGGTTTCTCGCCACGCAGGGCATGGTGGGTGTTTGCGTATGGGGCGTGTGTGTGTCTTTGACCGGGTTTCGACCTCAGGGAATTTGAGGTGAAAAGGTCACGGCCGTTGCACTGGATGCACGGGCAAAGACACAGAGACACACACAAGTATAAACATACTCAAGTAAACACTCACTTGCGCACAGGTGTGGTGTTCTGAGTAAAAGGCTCTAGGGTTCTCTTTGAAGAGCGACTGAAGACAAAAGGAGGTAGAAGGTAGAGAAGAGAGATGAAAGGAGCTGGCGGTATAGATTTAGGTTCAGAGCTGCCAAAAATACAACCGATACAATTTGCCAGTGGGTTCATGTCAACTAGTCATACACACACCTCCTCTAACCCGCCGCCTTCTCCGCCTCATATCTACTGTCATTCTCCTAATCTCTACCGCTTACGTTGAGAAAAGGTTGATGTGCGCCAAACTTCACTACATGTACATTTATCATCATACAGCAACAAATAATGAGTACTTGCGTGTGTGTGTTTGCACCTGCTTTTGCTTACCAGCTTCTGTTTTCTACAGAGATGGTACAATTAAAGCTGTAATGATGAACTGAGGAGAGGAGCCGTCTTATGTTGTGCACTCGTATTTATCATCCGCAACGTGAACCGAATCACAGATGTGATAGATGATCATAGACACGGAGTGGGACATAGAGTTCGACAGATTCAGATTCTCGTTCAACCATCCGTCATTACTCCACTGAAGCCATGAGACTGTGAGCTCTTTTTTTTCACAGAAACTTGGGCAGATAGTTTCAATTTTGTTTACTCAAGTTTAGGGATATTCATCTCTAAGGGCAGGTTCACACCTAAAGGTCAGGTTCCTCATTCGAAACAATGCAAGGGAGATAACTATCTTTTTCCAGCTGGTCCAGGTTGCGCTCACAAAGGCAAAAAAAAAAAGGTCCAGAAACTGTAAACACAAGTCGTGCTGTGGAAAGTTTGATTATTGGTCATACAGACAACAAATGGCCCAGTTTCTACCTGGATATCGTACATCATGGAGCACCGTCAGGTTCATGTTGGTGTTGATCTGGATCGAATATCAGCAAACTTGAGAGGATGGTGCATGTGAACAACCACTAAGACAGCAGGTATTAATAATATAGTAATGCAGGCATTTCTCACCTCGTCATGAGTCCAGGTTCGTTTCCTGCTGGTCCACACTTCGGCAGCAAACACGTGACTAGTTCACCAGCCACCAAACCAGGAAGAGAAAACATGTAACATATATGCTGCTGTGGATTGGTTTGAATGTGTTCACGCCAGAAATAAACCATACAAGAGTTCACTTGACAGTGGTTCGAGATGTGTCCGATTCTGTGCTGGACAAATTTACATGCACGGTTCACAGTAATGTGCACAGCAACACAGACAGTAACGTTACAGCCGCACACATGCTAGCATGTCGCTGCGTTAAGAAGAGCGATAGGCTCCAAGAGTGGGATAAAGAGAAGAGTTATGGAAAGAAGATAGAGAGAAAAGGAGGAGAGGACATGAGTAGGGAGGTTTAAAAAAATGTGAGAGAAAACAGGAGGAGAGAAGGAAAGTTGGAAAAGGAAAAGGTGGAGAGGGAGAGAGGACAAGAGGACAAGGTCTGGCAGTAACCTGGAGCACTTTTAGAGAAAATATAAAAGTTATTTTAAGTGGTCCCTACTTTATGGTTGGTCTCTGTGGCAAATGTATCTAGCATCTTTAAAAAAAACCCAAAAAAACAGGATTCTAACAAATCTTAAATTATATGACATTATGGCTGTGATGTGAGCATCATTTACAACTTGTCTTGGCTTTTTAGTTCTCGTAGTGAGAAGAGTTAGGGGAAGAAAAGAATAGAGAGCAGGATCATCTGCTTCTCAGTGAATAGCCGGGGGCTATTGAGGGCCCCGTTTGACGTAGCCTGACAGGTCTTTTCTTCACCGCATGGTGTGTGTGTGTGTGTGTGTGTGCCGCGCGCCGGTGTGTGTGCTCGTACGTGTGCGTGTGTATGTGAGAATAAGCCACTTTATTCTGCGCACTGATTAAATGACCAGAGCTGTGTGTAGAGCCTGGGGCACCAGGGGTGGCAAGGAATCACTTAAACATAAAGAACTACATGATCCCCTCTCTCCTTTTCTCACCTGCTCACTCACACACACACCACACACACACACACACACACACACACACACACACACACACACACACACACAATATCCTCTCACTGCGCTCGTCCAACACTTGACTCTCTCTCCTCCCTGCTTTTCCACCAGTACTCCCCCTCCTCCTCCTCCTCCTCCTCCTCTTCCTCCTCCTCCTCCTTCTCCTCCTCCCTTCTTCTGTCCCTGGTCACCTTGTGAGGGGCAGCCTGCTCTGTGGCACAGCTGCTGATTATGTCATTATTTCTGGACCATTTTGGTCTCCCTCCGTGCGTGTGTGTGTGTGTGCGTGCGAGAGACTAATGAAGCGTGGCAAAGGGACTCATGCCAAAATGACCAGGGCGTGCATCAGAGCTGCAGATGTGTCAAAGCAACCCCCCCCCCTTCACATACACACACACACACACACACTTCTCATTTCCCCTGCTGATGCCAAACTCTCCCTCCTTCAATCCAATCTGCAGTTTATTATTTTTCTTTCTTCTCCTGCCATCTTGTTCTCACTTGCCCTTCCTTCCTCCCTCCTTCTATCTATCCATCCATCCATCCATCTTCCATCCTCCTCCCTCCTTCCTTCGCTGCTGCAGCTCCTTGCTCTCCATCCTTTATTGTTTGCCCGCCCACCCACACCCTCCTTCCTCCCTACCCCTTCTATTCTTCCTCTCCCTCCCTCCCTCTGTTCTCCTCCTCTCCAGATGTCCTGTTCCTATCTTCCAGACTCCCTTGCTCCTTTCTTTCCCTTCTGCCTCCTGCTTTCTGAGCCGGGTTGACTTCTTGACCTCCAGAGGCCCTGTTACAGCGCTCCGTGACCCCCCCTCCTACCCTTCATTTAGATCGTTTTCTCTCACCCATGTGTGCGCCATACAAGCTCAGACGATGAATTTTTAAGTCTCTAAACGAGGGCTTGAACTGTGATTTCTGGCTTCCCCCTGCTGTTTGCAATTCTTCTGAGTATAGATTATTTTCCTCTCTGTTGTCTGGGTCTGTTGTTTGGCTTGATTGAGCTAGCACCAACACAACCCCCAATGTCTATGAAAAGAGGGGAGGAAAGACATGTCAAAGAGGCCCTGATATGATATGAATTCTCAGCTCGTGTGTGCCAGTGTGGATGTGCATTACTCATGTTGTGCAGACATAAATCTGTTCACACACTCACATTGTGGGGACTCGCTTTCCTTATGGGGATGCAAGTCCCCACATTGTGAACATGTCTCCAGGAAATTAATGTAAATCAGTGTATTAAATTTTAGGATCAAGACTTGGGTAAGGGTTAGGCAAGTAGTCATTGCGGGTAGGGTTAGGGTAAGTCTCCAAGAAATAAATGTCAGTGTCACAAAGTTTAGGGGTAAGACTTGGCCGAAGGTTAGGGTAAGGGTAGATTTAGTTTAACGTAAGGGTTAGGGTTAAAGTAAGTCTCCAGAAAATTAATGCAAGAAAATGTAATGCCCTCTGAAGTGATGGAAACACGACCGTGTTGTGTGTGTGTGTGTGTGTGTGTGTGTGTGTGTGTGTGTGTAAGTCAATGTAATGTCCCCAGAAGTGATGGAAACACAAACATTTGGGTGTGTGTGTGTGTGTGTTAGGATTGGGGGGGGGGGGGGTTGAAGCAAGTAAAGGTGAAGGGAGGGAGGAGCGAGGAAGATGGGATAGGAGATCGACTTCATCAGCGTCTTTGACCCTGTCCTGTCCTTGACTCCCTGGCAGAGGTGCACCTTGAGAAGAGCCCATGTGACGCTAGTGCTCATGCTCACATACGTACACAGACCAGACAGCAAGACACACACACACGTATACACAACAGCCCCTCAAGGCTCCATGTTCTCAAGGCTATCAGTGGAGTGAGGGTGGCTGGTGTTTGCTCAGCTTTGAGGCCTGCTTCCCGTCCCAGTAGTCCTGTTTAAGCATGGAGAAAAATGCACATTTCAGAGATGAGAGATTTGAACAGACTTCAGGAAAAGACTGAGAAAACTAAGGGAGAAATTTGTAATATATTTACTGTAATAAATTATAAAATGGCCATGATATGTCATCAGAGATTAAGGAGACATGCTAAATTGAAATACTTGCTCTGACAACAACGCTACAGCTGCGGTGTCCTCTTTTGAAATTTCTGTTCCGGCCTGTAACTTGTGTTATTGTTTACCCATTTCACAATAATTGGAGCTCAAATAATGCTCCGTGTTCGCCAAATGAGCAAGCGTCTGGTTATGATTCATAAGAAATCATTAATAATCTTTTAGAAGGAGTGGACGTGTGTAACGGTTAAATCGGGCAATTACTTAATGAAGCCTGGCAAGCAGAGAAGTCCAGCTCCAGAGTGTGTATTTTCAGAGCAGTGGACTTTTGTTGTCAGGACAACAGGCTTAACTTTACATTGACACACAACTGACAGTTCAAAACAGCTGATCAACTTCCAGTGTAGGACTCATCGTCACTTGTTACAGTCAAATTACAATCTTAAGATGTGCAATCTGCTCCTGCAGTGTTCCTGCAGCCTGCCTGAGCTTCCTCAAGTCTGGGAAGGAGGGGCCGGGGGAACAACACAACTCGTTTCAACCATAAACTGTATATTAAAAAGGATTTCAACTTATTTGAGATACCATCCATGGCTACAACTCGTTATTTGGACTGCAGTACTCATTTTTCACCGCATAATTGTTATATATCGCTCATTTAAGAGCTTGGGAAAGAAATGATCAAGCGAAGGATCCACTGCCCATTCTTTTCCTTGCTAGTTGGTCAGACTCTTCAGCCATGGCACGGTCTTATCAGCGGGAGAGGGGGCTGGGGACAAGCACAGCGAGGGGTAGGAAGAAAGGGGACATGGGTTGTGTTTGCCTAAAGTGACAGTGTGGACCAAGGGCTTATCAAGGCCTTTGTAGATTATTGATCAGAGCAGATATGTGAGGCACAGGGGCCTTGTGTGTGTGTGTCTGTGTGTGTGTGTGTGTCGTGTGTGTGTGTGTGTGTGTGTTCGAGGTTCAGGAAGCTCTGGCTTGACTCACAGAACTGTCACAGGCCTTCTCAACTTGAGTTTCAACTCTTGTTTTTAAACATATGTTTCGCTGTCAGCAGAAGTGAGAATATTCTTAAAGGGACAGTTCACCCTAAAATCAAAAATACATATTTTTCCTCTTGCCTGTAGTGCTGTTTATCCATCTGGATAGTTTTGGTGTGAGTTGCAGTGTTTTGGAAATACCTACTTTTTCTTGAATATAATGGAACAGATGGCACTTAGCCTTTGGTGCTCAAAGTGCCAAAAATATAATTAACAGCAGTGACTCTTTCCAGAAATCACAACCCTATTACTCAAGATAATCCACAGACCTTGCTGTGAGCAGTTTCATGTCAGAACTATTTTCTTTCTCCCAAACTACACCCGCCAACTGCATCACATGCAGAACTACTAATTTCAGCCAAGGAGGACATCATTAAGGTTTTCATGCAGTGCCTCACCACATGCATACATGCTTCTTCTAGGTTTGGGTGATATTCTAAAATTTTCCAACCAGACACCATCAGCCCATCAACCTGTTTGCAGATATATTCATTCCCCACTCCCATGTGTGCAAGTGGTGACTTGCACACACTACATAAGTTTGCTATGCCCAGTAAATAAAATAAACTCACGAAGTGTTAGAAATGAAACATTCTTACACCAAAACTCTGCAACTCACATCAAAGCAATCTAGATGGATAAGTAGCACTACAGGTACCCCATCAATGGCATTTAAAAAATCTATAAATTCCCTGTGTCACACACACAAACAAATGCAATGACCAAAAAGCATGGGAAGTGTCAGTATTCCCAGGCTGAGCTGGGGTTAGGAATTAACCTGGCTGGCAGCGGGGGCTTCTGTTGTGTCCCTGCATTTCATCCTTCAAGGCTACAGCTCGCTAGCGCACACACTCACTTACACACACGGCCTTATCTTCCAGGGTCTCGTCTTGTTTGGCCAACGCTGTGCAAATAGAAGGTGCAATACATCTCCTGACAGTTCCCAAAAGCAAGGGGGGAGAAACACGCTGGCCAAACAAACAGCCAACCCTGAGTCACCAAGAGAGAAGAGATTTCTCAGGCTTTACTGAAACACATGCAAAAGACACACACACAAACGCAGCGTGTGTAACAGTAGCCTTTATTCGAGGGCTCGGGCCCCTGGCTACCTTTTTAAACGTTTGTCTAAGCAGTCTTAAGACAGGGGCCACTGCTGGAGTGAATAGCTCCCAGCAAGCCGTCCACAGGCTCCTATTGTCCTCCGTCATATTTTATTATCTCATCAAAAAGCAGGAAATCCGATTCCCTCTCTCTGAAAAAGAGCTTATCCTTCTGTCTCAAAGCAACCTGTCACGAGAGAGGGAGATGGAGAGAGGTGGAGAGAATGGGGGAGAAGGGGGGAGTCAGTGAATGAGAGTGATTAACTGCCTCATCGCTGCCTCTTGCCGGAGAAGTCCCTCGCTCTTTTTCTTTCTTTCTTTCCCCTCTTTCTTTCATCTTTTGTCTTTGGCATTTACCCAACACGCAGCACAACGCAAAGGTTAGGGAAACGTGTGCTTTTTCTCCTTTTGCTGATTCTTTTCTCTCTTTTTTCCCCCCCTGTCTTCCTCCTTTCATATTGTGTTACACAGGGGTAGAGCAACAATAATATCCCTTTTCATGAAAGCTTTTGTTTTTTGGACACACTTCCATCCTCCCTCTCTTCCTCACACCTTCACTCAGAACAAAACCCTTTATTTTTCAGAAGGCTAAACGATTTTATCAGCAGAAAGTGCATGTGACGTGATATATTGTCCCAGAAAAACTTTCACTTAACAATATTGTTGTTATTTTAAGACCATTTTCGCTGATTTAATGATAATGAATAGCATAATTATGCAAGTACATGTTTTCAAAGAGCAATAAACTTTTAATTCTCAAAAATATTCAGACATTGCAGCCAGATTGCAAAACAGAAATTACAGGCATCACCCAAGTCGTGTAATGCAGTGGTTTTCAAACTGGGGTCAGGGGACCAACAGGGGTCCTTGATTAGGTTGCAGTGGGTCCCCAGCAAAAGGAGGAATTAGAATACTTTAACTTTTATCACATTTTTTGGGAATAACAAGAGAAGAAATAGGGTTGGCTGTTTTGACTGATTGTAATTAATAGCGTTCATAGGTTGATTACTGACTATAAAGACACTTGCTCATTTGGCGAACATTTGGCATTTGAACCCTAAATAACGTGAAACAGGCAAACAATAAGAAGTTAGGGGCCGTAATAGAAATTTCAAAGGATAACATGCTGGCTGTGGCGTTGTTGTCAAAGAAGCAAGCGAAGAAGCGAAACTTGGCATGTTTCCATAATCTTTTATGTCATGATCATTTCATGATTTATTACAGTAAATATATTACAGATCTCTCCTTTAATAACAACAGCTGTCCCATGTGATGTGTGTCTATGTTGATATTTAAAATGAGTGATCACAGAAAAAGTTAGTTTTTCCAAGTCCAAGTTTTCCCAAAAGCTTCTCCAGGTGAGAAAAACGCAGGTGTAGTCTGAAACTAAATCCAAAAAGAAAAAGGTGTGTTTTCAAATTTAGCAGGCGTACGTGTGGAAGCACTCTCAGTCACCTTGTTTGCCTTTTCCAGGCGTCGTTCCACGCTCACACAACCCTCCATCTATCGCTGCCTCCCTCCCTCTCTCCTCCCCTCTTTGTACATCTGTCCTTTAATTTTGGGCTCTGCTGAGAAGTTGTTAAAAAGCCCTATGAAATATGTATGAAGGATTGTGAGCCACGCGATTGGCCCCATTTACCGGACAGCCGAGCAAATGAACGGCCACACTGGATAATCCCCCACAATGCCTCTGGAACAAAGGCCCAACAGCTGACCCTAGAGAGAGAGAGAGATGAAGAGGGGGGAGTGAGTGAGTGGGACAAGGGAGGGGTTGCAAACAGTTAAGGCTCACTGCTGGTCAGGAGGCAGCTCGCTCACACGTAGTCGCGAAACAAAGGCTTGTGGGACAGGAATAACTCCCTCTGTTCTGTCTCTCCTTAGACTCTTCTCGGCCCCTCCTTCTCTCGCCATCTCCTCCCCCCCCTCCCGTTCTCACTCTCTCGCGCTCGCTCAGTCAAGAGGATCTGAAATACCAATACCCTTTTCTCCTTGACATTGCTTTCTCCTTGCAGTCAGCGTTTTGCTGTCCTTTTATAGTCAAAACGTCAGGAGAAATTCCATGCAGGAATATTCTTAGTAATGCGGCACTCCCTGCGTCTAACGGCGAGGGCGCCGCGCTGCATCGGCCCGTTAGCAGCGAGGTCTTTTGGGAAAAGGGTGCGCATGCCCACAACGCATAGAGACGGAGAGCTGCCCTCGCAGCGGGGTCATTGTGCCAGTATTTCAGAGACGACAGCGGTCCAAACAATGAATTATATCCACCTCTTCTATCGCACCAGAGGGGAATTCAATATTTGGGGAATTGGGTTAGCTTGTGTGTTTTCTCTCTCTGCCAAACACACACACACACACGCACAGACACATACACATGCACACTGCACAAGCTCCTTATTCACGACTCACCTTTTCACTCGAGCAGTGGACAGAGATATGCACACACACCAGACACACGGGCATCTTAGCCTCCATTCATCACCCCGAGGGGGGCGGGTGGCTGTCCCATGTGTGTGCAAGTGTGTATGTGTGAGTGTGTGTGTGTGTTCATGTCCGTCTGTGTGTGTTCCAGTGGCCACTAACCTTGCTGTGTCCTGACACTCCTGATGAGTATCTGCAGGACACTGGAGGAGAGGAGCGGAGTGGAGTGCGCACTGTCAGGCATTTGGGCAAGCTGCTGTATATGTGTGTGTGTATGTGTATGTGTGTGACTGTGTGTGTGTGTGTTTGTGTGTGTGTGAGAGCATCAAGGGAGGCGGGCAGGGAGACAGTCAGCATTATCCAAGCAGGTGACCCCTGAAGGCTGCGTCGCCCTGGAGCTTTGAGTCGAGGAAAGAGACTCAGCCAAATACACCAGGGTAGCTAGTGTGTGTGCGTGTGTGTGTGTAGCGAGCATTATGTAGAGCTCTGTAACAGTACAGGATGTGTCATCTCCTTGGCACAAGGAGGTGTGTGCACTGGTGTGTGTGCTCACGCCTGCATCAGTGTATGTGTGTGTGTGTGTGTGTGTGTGTGACAGAGTGTTGGCTTGGGGGAAGGTGTCACAGATCTTTGCCAGACTAATCATCTCCATGGTGTCGGTGAGCGCTGCTGTCAGGGACACTAAAGAGGCGGCGTGTCTCCCCGTTCCCAAAGCATTTAGTACTTCCTCTTTCGCCAGCACCTCTCCGCCGCTCTTCACTCAGCTCCGCTTTCTTGTTTGGTCACAGATTTACAGTGGGACTCATAAAGATGTCACGCTCACCGTGTTGCGGGGAGGGAAGTGGGAGGTGTGAGAAACCTGAGAATTCACAAGAAGTGACTTTTCTCAGGCTGACGCCTCAATTGGCTTTTAAGGAAGTAGATACTCAAGAGATCGGAGATTTATGGTTTTACATCCACTGTGAAAATATGAGCATATCCTACAAGAGTGGAGATGAGCATAGTGCAAGCAAACACTGCTGCAAAGTGACAGAGCTGTGAAGGGGAGGGGGGGTTCTTCTGAGGATACAGGGTTCCAGATGTAAGAGTGCAGTTCAGTTTCTGCACAGACACTGTTGGGTGACTGGCAGCTGGAGTGCTTCAAAGGCTCCAACAGGAAACTCTCCTGGTTCATCAGTACAAAGGACAAGCAACTGCATTAGAAAATGCCAGATTCTTTGATAAAATGGCAAATGCACAAACCTACTGTAGGTTCATAAAAAAGTAACGAGAAGTTAAATGACTCCCAAGGAACATTTCAGAAAGACACATTGTTGAGCTAAAAATGATGCTGTGTGCATTGGTAACAGTGAGTGGAAGTTCAAAGGTGCTGTGAGCGATTCTGGGGAAAGACAGTTGATTGCCGAGTTTCAATCCCAGATTGTTAAATACCAACTTTTTTGGGCTGGTGGTTTAGGGTCACCACCAACCCAAAGAGTCTGTATTTGACAGACTGGTCAGCCCAAAGTGTCGGTATATAACCTTGATAAAATTTCTGAAAGTTTAAACAATTTACTTTCAAGTTGTGAGTCAATCTGAGATCATTTTGGCAACCATTACACATCGTTTTGTTCATATTTGCAACCACAAGGCTTCTGAATTAAATACAGCTCTGATTTGTTCCTGTACGGGCAGCTGAGGCTTGTGGGCATTGTACTGTTTATACTACACCATATCAAACTGACAGTAAACGCTTATTTTTTCCAGATATTGAAGCTAAAAAAATCTAATGGTGGCCATAATATAAACCTACAGTATCTCTGTTATAAATATCACCTCATGTCTGTGAAGGTTCTCAGTCATCCAGGTCATGGTATTCGTAGCAAAGTTTGTCGTAGCAAGCAGTTTGATACCCACCTGAAATCATGTGACTCCAACAAGGCACATGGTGGCAGGGTTCTTAACGACTCTCATTCACACCTCTCCCCCCCCAGGTGAAACCCAAGGTCCACACAATGGAAGGGTGGGCACTTGAGACACATGCCCCCTCTAGGTGTTAACGACCACACAGTGGTTTAAATACCTGAACTCCCAACCAGTCAGTCAGAACTGAAGAAGCCTCTTGGATGAGAGGCGAAACGTCTTCAAGAACTCTATCAAGTCCAGTTGCCTACGACAAACTTTGCTACGTATAAATATCACCTCATTTACACCTGGTATTAAAATGGAATCTGTATCCGAATACATTATCCAGATTGTCTGAACAATGTAAACCAGACTACCTCCAGATGTGGTCAGGCAGATCTGATCACATTCAATCACAAGCATGCATTTACATGTGTTTTTCTTTATCTGGACCTCTGTAACCTATCAGGTCGCATTTCAATACCAGGTGTAAATGGGGTGTAAGTGTTTCTATTCGGGATGCAGCTAACAGTTATTTCCATTATCGATCAATCTGGTGATTATTATTTTATTTTTTATTGATGAATTAGTCATTTAGTTTATGAAATGTAAAAAGAAAGTGTAAAAATGTTTAAAATGTACATTGCACAATTTCCCAGAGTGCAAAGCGATGTCTTCAAATTGCTTCTTTGTCCAACCAACTGTGCAAAACTCAACTCTTTATTCACTGTCATAAACGACAAAGACAAACTGAGAGACTCAGAAACAAGCAGGTGTATGATCGGGACTGCACGCTAAAGTTTGATTTTGCAGTTGCAAAAAGTATCTATACTTTTCTGATATGTTTGAAACAATATTATCTCTGTTAATTGTACATTCGGTAGTACTGAAAGTACAGAAGCTATAAAAAAAAAAGGTCAGAGTTCAGAATTTGTTTTGCACTCACTTAAATATTTTGTTGTCAATGTACTTTCATAGAAAAATAACCATTTCTTCCCTTCTTGTTTCTGCAAAGGTCCCTGATCGCTTCCTGGAGGTGGCCGAGATCACACTGAGGGAGTTCTTCAACGCCATCGTGGCCGGCAAAGACGTGGACCCGTCCTGGAAGAAGGCCATCTACAAGGTCATCTGCAAACTGGACAGCGAGGTCCCCGAGGTCTTCAAGTCCCCCAACTGTCTCCAAGAGCTTCTACATGAGTAAATCTCTCCTCCTCCTCCTCCTCGCTCAACGCTTTGCGCTTTTTTTATTTTCTCTGATTTCATAGAATTTCAAAATGATATTCTCTTTTTTTTTTCCTTTTTCCCCAACTTTACTTTTGATTTCCTGTTTTTTATTTTTAAATTTTTTTGAATGTATGAAAGTTATGAAGTAGCATTCCCAATCTGAAGCCTCTGTGGCAGTTCCTAAATGACCTAGCTATTGTGTTGTTGTTCTTATATGATAATTATCATGATGGTTATTATTATTTGTTTTGTTTTTCTATGATTCTGAACTGAAGAGACTCTAATCTTACTGGGTGTTTTTTTTTTTTTTTTTTGACCGTGTGAACCCTCATCCATTTTTTTGGCCTGTTTTATGATCAACACTAACTAAGTCCTCAGTGTGTATGGAAGGAGTTCTCTCTGTTACTCAACTAAGAACATAACCTGGGTTCCCTAAAGACTTTACTCGTGGCGCCCAGGGGTGTCCAAATGAACTGTCTCCGCCAAGTGGGTGCCCAGTAGACTGTCCTACTGAAGATCACACACACATGCACACAAAAACAAGGCCTAGTGAGGTTATTGACTGGACTAAGACTGGACTCGTGGTACTGGTCTGTACTGGTCTGTGGGACTTGGACTGGTTTCAAATAGCTACTGAGCTCTACCATGTTTTGAAGTGTGTTTTCCCTGCAAGTAGGGCATTGTGTTTATTGGCTGTACATTATTATTTTTTGATTATTATTATTATTGTTGTTGTTTATGATTATTATTATTTGTCACCACTGCTTGCTGAAGATTGGCACTTCGAGATTTGTTTGTCCCTTGATGCCGTTGCAGAAAAAAATAAATTATTGCTATTAATATTATTCCACAAGAGTTTTAGATTCTGGAATATTTTACCTCCCCAGTTTCCATCCTTCTCCTTCCTTACACTTGTTTCTGTTTGTCCATCTCCGAAGTGGACTTTGGTTTTGTTTTGTTTTATTTTTGGTGGTCAGGGTCTGGGGCAACTTGCCTGGAAAGTGTTTCTATTTGAGGTTTTAATAGAGGGCCATCAGAGCAGGCTTCTCTGTAGTGAATAGCCTATCCTACACAGGACCAGTCAGGAAACAAATACTGGAAAAGGAGTTAGGCAACAACACATGAAGTAAACGGTGCAGAAGTATAGAAATATGCAGAAGAAGTGTGGCCTTTCTGGCGCGTGACTTGCTGTTTTAAATCAGCTAAATTTCCGTAGCCACTCCAGCTTTGATAACTAAACTGCTCCCACTGAACGAGCCATTTGTTCAGCTATCAAATAAATCTTATTATCTGTCAGGATTGGTGAATACACACAATAATAACTGCATAGTTTTTTGTCTTTTTATAGCACTGTTCACTGAATAGCTCATGCGTGAGATGACCTGTTTATATGGCAGGCTTTTATTGTGATTAGCCTATATGAGGTGTAAATTACATTATGAAGTTATTTCAATAGCAGTTGATACTTGAATATATCAGAATACTGTGGCAATCTAAAGTACAGCGTCGCTGAAACAATAGATAATTGAATACATGCGAATAGAAGCATCACAGAGAGGAATTCAAGGAGGGCAAAGAGAGAGGTGAATATAAGCCGAAACACGGGCGTTCATTAATTCTGCTTCGAGTGGAACTTCCCCCACAAACAACACACACCACACACAGCTCCTTCCCTCCATGTTCACCTGCCTTTGAGTGATCTGGCTCGTCTCTCACGGCAACAATGCAAGGTCAGAGGTGAGCTCTCACCCCAGGGGTAGATGGAGAAGCTCTCAGCACTACAAAGAGCGGGGACAAAGGCGCAGAGCAAGGAGCGACACGCACCTGAAACCCTCTACTCTGTCCCTCCGTCCCAAACTGGCAGCTTTTGAAGGCCCAGAGCGAGATTCTATCGGAGCCACTGTGCCCATTTCGTTGAATGCCATTCCTTTCACTTTCACCTGAGATTCTAATCCCAGATTTTCCACTTGAGTTGTTCATGTGTATCTAGTGTTTTATTAATTTTAGCCGCCCTCTCAGACTATTAAAGGAGCAATATGTAACAATTGCGCATCCAGAAATTATTATTGCAGTCCAAATAGGACCTCAATAAAACTTTCTGCAATTGAAAAACAATTCACTTTCAAGCTTTGAGTCACTTCGAGATGATTCTGGAAACTATGACACAATGTTTTGTTCATATTTACGACCACACAGCCCTGATTCATTCTTCTGACTGGCAACTGCAGCTGAGGCTTGTGGGTACTGTAGTATTTAGGTGTATCCAATAAGGGTTTTTTTCCCCAGAAATTCAAGCTAAAAATGGTTATAATTTAAAACTAGAGCTGCCACTAACATTTATTTTCATTATTGATTAACTTGAGATTCTAATCCCAGATTTTCCACTTGAGTTGTACATGTACATCTAGTGTTATACTAATTTTATCCTCCACCTCAAGATATTAAAGGAACAATATGCAACAATTGTGCGTCCAAAAACAAGTAGTGCAGTCCAAATAGCAAGTTGAAATCCTATTTAATGGACAGTCTATGGTTGAAGTGAGTTGTTTCCTCCCCATCCCCTCCTCCCAAGACTTGAGGAAGCTCAGGCAGGCTGCAGGAACAATGCAGAGCACAAAATGAGCACAACATTGTAATTTTTCAATAACAAGCAACTACGAGTCCTACACTGTAAGTTGTTGTGCAGCTGTTTATAACTGTCAGTTGTCTATTAATGTAAAGTTAGGTCTGTTATCCTGAAAACAAAAGCCCACTGCTCTGAAAATACACACTCTGAAGTTTGAGTTCACTGAGTTAATAATTTCTTATTACTCATAAACAGACACTTACTCATTCGGCAAACATTTATCATTAATTTGAACTCTAATTAGCGTACAATAACACAAGTTATGGACCAGAATAAAAATTTCAAAGGAGGGCACCATGGCTGTAGCGTTGTTGCCAAACAAACAAGTATTTCAACTTGGCATGCGTCCTCATTATGATGTATTACAGTAAATAAATGACATATTTCTCCTTTAAGAACTATAAGAAGCAGTTAGTATTAGCTGCCCTTTTGTTAAGGTAAGTTTGAAGCACCGAGAGGACTTGAATGCCCTCTAAGAGTGCGTGCGAGCTCTCTGTTGATCTCACCTTGGCGACATTGGCTTATAGTGTGTCTGTGTGTGTGTCACAAAAGATCAAAAGGGGCAGGTTGCTTAACCTGCTGACTTGTCTAAGCGAGACAAAGCGCCTGACAAAAGGAGGCAGAGAAAGACGGAGAGCTACTCCCTTCATTATGTCCCCCACCTCCTCTCCTCCTCCTCCTCCTCCTCCTCCCTGGACAGTGTTCTTCTTAAGATCCGGCGCCCTGAGAGCGTGAGTCGGACATATTTCTCACTGAAGGATGGGCTAGGCCCTGCATGTCTCAGAGTCTCAAAGCACCAGCCAAGGGCTCTAAAGCGCCACAAACAAAGGAGAAAGGAAAGGACACTTTTATCTGATGCGCAGATTATTATCGCTCTCCACCCTCCCCCCCCTTTTCCTGCAACCCCGCCCTAAAGTTAAAGAGTTCCTGCGCCTAAAAAGATTAATTCAGGATAATGAAGACTTATGTGCAAAAAAAAAAGGATTAGCAAGACCTTAATACTGCGTTGAGAATATTTTTGTCAAGTTTTCCTTTTTAGGGCTCGTTTGATTTTAAGGATAACATTATTGAAATACATATATAGCCTTTTTTAAGAATTGTAAAAGATAAATCTATGGGAGAAAATATATACAGTAGTGGAGGTTCTTTGGAAGGCACTGTTAGAAATTGTTTCATAATAAAAGAAAGCTTGAGGGTATTTTTAGTGACGGCTTTGTTTAAAATCTGTATTCTGAATAAGTGAGTTGTTGGTAGATTAGGAGCAATAGTTGTAGGTTTTTTGCAGGTTTTGTGACCACTTTTTCCTTTTGGTTTCTTTACCTTTTTTTTGTATTGTGCTGAACGGCTGTCTTCTCGAGATCAGAAAAATAAACTTGGAATATGTTTTCAGAGTATGAAATATTGTTGTTGCTACTGTAAATACGGTCAGGATGAAACAAAGAATAGCTGTACAGTTTTTTCTATTATCACTCAGAGTGCTAGAGAGGGGTGGTTAAAAAAAGAAGGGTGGGGAAGAAGACAAAAAAAGAGGGATGACCCCGCCGCTCTCTCCAACTGGTAACCCTCTTCCAAAAGGAAAAAAAAGAAAGAAAAAAAAAACACAGAGGAGAGGTTTTGGTTGTTTTTTTTTTTTTTTTTTCCCTGCCATGCCTTTAACGGGGGTCTGTTTCCCGTCGGCAGTGCCCTTGAAGTTGCACCAGCATCCGTTTCTTTAATTTTTGCTGACAGGACGATGCATTAGGCTTAGCGGTCGGGTAATGATGATGTCACGGAGTGGCCCGTTGGCAGTCTCGTCCAAAAAAAAAAACAACAAAAAAACAAGGGCAGACTCCCGCCGACGTAGCTCTAGATTTGACCCGGGCAAGAGAGAGAGGGACAGGAACTCATTGTCATCAGAAGTGTCATGGAGGGGGCACATGTTGTACAGTAACAGTTTAAAAAAAGAGTCAGAAAAAAAGTGATTTATACCCTTTTTTTACCGGGTTCAAACAGTTGGAAAAAGTTTGGACTTTATGTGGAATTTCTGTAGGCTTTTTGCATTGTGTGTGTGTGTGTGTGTGTAGATGTATATGAGTGTGTGTCTGTGTGAGAGAAAAGACCGATTATGAGAACCTGTGAACCAGTGAGTGACACAATTCTCAACACTGTGGCCCCTCCCCCACCCCTGGGAGTACCATCCTGACATGTAAATGATTCTCATTAAGCGTTGGCAACGTGTGTTTGGTGTGTGTGTGCGTGCGTGTGTGTTGCGATAATTTCCTCTGATCTGTTTTCTGACCTGTTTGAAAGGGGTTTTTGTTTCTCGATGCTTTCGGTAGTACTTCTTTTTTTATTATTATTACATTGCTCCTCTTTTTTTTTGTAAATATCAACGATGTGGACTTACAGTGATAAATACTGCCTTTGTGTAACTTAGCAATATGTTATGTAAATAGTGTTTTGTTGATGCTTTTTGTATGACATTATTATTCGATTCTAGTGCAGTAAATTCCAACTGGAACAGCCATGTTTCAAATAGAGTCTGAATAGTTACACACATGCAAGTTGTAAAATAAAACTCATGACATGGCTGCTTTTTTCTGTTATTGGTGTCTATTTGTCTTGCAGATTTTGTGTAATTTATTGGTTTAATTTATCCTAATTTATTTGATGTTATTTTCTTTTTTTTTTGTTTTGTTTTTCAAACAGGGAAGGCTGTACTGCATTTCATTGAGTAGAACCCACTTAAAAAATTTTTTAATCTTATCTACCGAAAATGTAATTAAAGTCAATTAACGATAAAAATGGAGATCTTGGCAGCTAAATGGAATGGGACAGTTTAATAAAGACAAAAAAAGGTTGTTATGTTTTTGTTCCAGGACAGGGCCGAGGGTGGGCTAGAAAGCTGAAACTAGTTTGAAGCAGTTTTTGTATTTTCTCTTGAGATTTTTTCCCCCTTGTATTGCTTTGGCCCAGCCCAAAAACAACCAGTAGTCAAATTGCCTTTCGTGCCTTCACCCTCTATGAACTGAATGTATGTGCAGTATATATGCAAGCTTGTGCAAAATGAATAAAAAATGGAAATAAAAATGAAAAAGAGAGTAGAAAACGTCTGCTGTTTATGATTTATTTATATCATTTCTAACTGCATCTCTAAATCCACTATAAATAAATGTATTTTTGTGTGTGTGTGTGTGAGAGATGGATGGGAGAAATTGATGTGGTACTACACTGGTTTCTATCTTGTGTATGAACTATTTCAGTTACATGTGCATCACTCACACATGTATTTACTGTATGGATGAATGAATCAGGGCTGCTGTGAGTGATTCAAAGCACTAATGAGAGGTTTGGCAGCAGAGCACCGACATCGCAGCCTAGTTTTCTCCACAGATGACTGCAGATGCCGCCTCAACAGACTAAATGCAACAGTCGCCCCACACACACACACACACACACGAAACCATCTCTTCAACCTACAACACTGAATAAACGTGAATAAACAAAGTCTGTCAAAATTAAGTGCATAGTGTTGAAGCAGGACTGTGTATTGGCAAGAATCTGACAATACGATACGTATCACGATGCAGCGGTTACGATTCAATATATTGAGATATATTGCGATACTGTAAGCATGGTGATAAATTGCTTTTTTCCAATTAAATTTTAGATAAAATTTATCTTAAAAAAGGATAATCAGCTTTGTGATTGCGACCTCCTCATCCCTGTCTTTCCAAGAAACTCAAACACAAGAAGCATTGCTTCAGCTCTCAAACACATATAATACTATCTATAAAATCTATTCTAGGACAAATTATATCTCTGGTACAGACAACATAATGTAAAAACATTCTCCTGTCTAAAATATGGCCTTATTTCCCATCACGCATCATGCTGTGCTTCTCAAGTTTGCGAAGTTTGCTATTTTATGTTACAAAATGCAAATGTTACTTACTTGTTAGCATTCTTACGTGTTAGTGTATCTGATTACAACATGATGGTCTGTAGGTAATTGTGTACTGGTTTATAGTTTTAAGTTCTAACTATTGCCTGTTATCATTTATGACAAACTAATCGACAATTAAAATTATAATTATTAGCTGCAGCCCTTAATAGATTAACACACTGTCATGAATCTTTGCCAATAAACTATTAATTAAAAATCAAGTGTTTTTCAGAATCAATACAGGGTCAGTAGTGTACTGAATTTTCTTACACCCCTAGTTTGAATGATGTTGAGACCAAAACCCAAAGTTATCTGATTAAAAGAAAATGCATCAATTCTCACGACTTGAGAAGCTGGAAGCAGATAAATGACTTGAAAATGACTAAATGAGTAACTGATTCCCATAATCAGTTTAATGATCTGTTGATCAATACTGATTAATCAGCTAATTGAAGCAGCTCTGATTAAAACCAATGAATTGAGTGATTTGTGTGTGTGTAGGCATGTGCGCAGTGGTTCTCAACCTTTGTGAGTCGATCCTCACAGTCCATGCCTGATGAACTAAAGTACCCTTTCATCAACTTTTATGTTCCAAATGTGTCGCCTGAATCCATTTCAAACTGGATGTTGTTTAACCTTTAATCATATAAAAGTGGATATAGGAGTGTAATGTTGCAATGTTTTCAGTCAATTGATCTGTCAATGTTTACTTTGTTCAAGTTTGCATTTAATACAACAGCCTATGAAGTGGTAAAACTGAACACTGCTAACATTTTTCCATTACGTTCAGTGCTGTATTTTAACATTTTCTCCATTGATTTTAGGTAACTATTTCATTTGCTGCTAACTTACTGATTTTCTTGTACTTTAATTGCAATAACACCTTAATTATTGTTATAGTCTCTCATTATGTAAGTTAGATCTTTTTTTTTTCTAATCAAATCATAATTCAATGTTTTCAAATGATTGAGTACTCTACAATCTCCACATACCCCCTGGTTACAACTAACCCTTGTGGGGAATCAGACCTGTACCCTACTTCGAGGACACTGAGGTCATGTCCTAACCGGCCTTCTTATTTTTAATATGGTATGTCCTAAAATGTTAAGCAACAACTGCTAATTCCATTGCCAAAGTCCAAAATAAATATGTTAACGCGTATGAGGATCCCACTCTTCAGTGGGTTACTGCACTGCTAAAGATTTTGGAATTAAAAGATTTTCAGAATCTTTGTTGAATCTTAGTTGAGTGACCAGTGATTATTATCGAAATGTATCAGTAATATCTGACAAATGACTGTAATTCATTGATCAATAATGAGAAATACATTTTCCTTTTATTTTATTCTAAATAAGACTTACATTTCCAGTATTTTTTGTCTTATTTTGGAGGGCACATCAGGCCGATGTATTTTTTTTCCCTTGAATCTTTAGAACATGTAAGTAACCTTTTTTTTTTGCCAAGAAATAAGGTTGAATCAAACTGTAATTTTCCAAGTCAAGTTTCTCCCTTTGTATTGAACATGGCGATTTTACCGCGCGTAGAAACCATTAAAGTGTCTGTCTGGTTGTCCTCGAAACCCACGAGTAAAAAAACAAAACAAAACAAAAAACAATAACAAAGTAGCCATCTATGTGTTAACACCGACAGTATTTCCTTAAGGTTTTTAAGAGTTTTTAACTGGTTATGAGTCTGTCACTGGGTTGGACTCTCCTTGAAATCAAATGAAACAAGCCTGTGTTTACATCTTCCCAGTAAAAGTGACAGTGAGTTGTACGTTAGCCAGTTAAAAGGAAGCAGGAGAAGATTTTTATTTAGATCATTTTATTTTTGTTGTTAAATTTTGGGGTTTTTATAGTGGAAACACTACTAAATCTGTATCTCCAAAATCAACAAAATATCAAAGGTCCTTGTAGTAGCTTTAAAATGTGTAGATTTATACTTAAGTCTTCAAAACTTTCCCAGGGGACCATGCCCCAAACCCCTCATGACATCAGTACTTCTAAAATCCTGGCTACGGCCCTGTTGGGAATCACTCGTGTAGCGAAACGTTATAATGTAAAAAATCCTAAACAACACAAAAATGGACCTGCCTTGTTTTTTAAAAGAAACTGTTTGACACATTCACACTTTTTAAATTTTTGTGGTTATTTTATTTGCTTTATTTGAGTTTGGGAGTCTTTTAAGAAAATATACGACTGCTTTAAAAAGGCTTGGTGTGTTCTCTCTGCGTCATTTCACTGTTTTCTTATCATGACCTCTGTTGTACTTTCCACCACGCCTGCCCATTGCTCTGTTCCTTTTCTTCCTTTTGTTCTTGCCTGACTGCTTTTCACTCTTTTTGCTTTGATGCTCATTTTTGGAGTTGCTTCTTTTGTGTCTTTCTTGCTTGCTTGCTTTTATTCTTTTTTTTTTGTTCTCTCCCCTCTCCCGTGTTCCTTTTCCCTCTCGTCCTCCGCCTGCCTGCCTGCCTCCCTCCGCTTGCCTTAACCGGAGGCTACAGCTCCTTAGGTTGGGCTGAGACAGCATCTTTGTACAACACCGACCGTCTGCTCTGTAATCAAATACCATCTGTCGCTACATCTGAAGACTCACTCTCTCGCTTCCTCCATCACACACACACACACGCATGTAGGCACACACACGCACACACACCACATCTGTGCCTCCCACTCCTGAACAATGTGTGTGTGCGCTTTTTATGTACAATGACCCGTGTACTTACAATCATTCCACCTGATTCATTCTTGGCCTGTGGGGAGGAAGTCGCTGGAGTCACTTTCACCAATTCCTGTTTGTTCCACCTCTCCCGCCGGGGGTTCAAAGGTCATTGTCTTCAGGTATATCCATGTTTGTTCTGTGGCTCTGTGTGTCAGCGGGACCTTGGCTGCTGTATCAGACAGGAGATAGTGGACTTTAGCTCCTCAGTCTTAGATCAACGGCCCACTATCTCAAAGGCTGCCAGCCTTTCCCAATGTTTGCCCAATGTTTGTCCCTGCTCCGGCACAGAAAACGTTGACACGGTCCCCAAGGTCCCTCTCCAAGTCCCCCCTCCCTTCCATGTCGCCTGTTATCACACGCTCAGGTTCAAGAACATTTTCCATTTTGTGTTAAGAGTGTGTTTTTTCAGCTGAAGTTGTTTTCTTTAAGCTTTTACATGACATTTACTGGAAAATGTGTTTAAAGCTACTATAAGGAGATTTTGAAACAGTGTCAATTCAATACTGATGTCTTTACATGACCTAAGTAAACAAACTATCAGCGAGAAGATTGCTATTTCTTTATAGTTATTCATAAAGAAATAAAGAATTACTGTAATAAATCATAAAATGACCATGATATGTCATCAGAGATCAAGGAAACATGCTAACTTGAAGCACTCACGTCTCTAAGGCCGTGGTATTCCCCTTTGAAATTTCTATTCCCGACCGTAACTTAAGTTCTCGCCTGCCCGTTTCACGTTTATAGTTCAAATTAATGTCTGTTCATGAGTCATAAGAAAACATTAATAATCCTTTCAAAAGAGTAAACATTTATCATTTTTTAAATTGAGCAATATGTTAATGGAGGCTGACATGCAGTAAGACAGGCAGTCACTGAACTCAAACAACAGTGTGTGTATTTTCAGAGCAGTGGGCTTTTGTTTTGAGGATAACAGGTTTAACTTTACATTGACAACCAACTGACGGTTATAAACAGCTGATCAGCTTACAGTGGAGAACTCATCATCTCTTGTTATTGTCAGTTTACAATGTTGCACTTGTCTTGCACTCCTGCAGTGTTCCTGCAGCCTGCCTGAGCTTCCTCAAGTCTGCGGAGGAGTTGGCAGGAGGTAAACAACTTGCTTCAACCATAGACTGTGTATTAAAGAGGATTTAAACCTATTTAACATACTGTCTGTGGCAAAAACTTGCCGAAAAAGTGCACGTTTTCTCTCATTTTAAGTTTAGGTTTCGTTATTCAACGAATCCTCCGCCAGACATATGAGGAGCAATTAATGTCATTTCTAAACTATCAATTAATTATCGATTAATACATTTGTTATCAACTGAATTCTTAACAGTAACTAATCAATTAATGATCAATCATTAACATCCCTAGTTTATAATTGACCCTATTTCTTAAGTCAGGTTTAATATATACATATATTTTACTCTATTTATATTTTATTTGTAGTTTTATATAATTATTAAAAATATCAGTGAAAGTTTGCTCTTTCAGTGCGCTGAAGTCTTTTTGGAGAATAAAGTTCAGTGTTTAACTGTAAACTGCCTCCATAAATATCGTCAACTGCTTTTGAGGGATCATTGCAAAATTCTATATTGTGTATAATATACTGTGTATAGAGTATCGGCTGATATATCAATGTCAGAATTTTTTAAAAAATTGGCATCAGTTCCAAAAATCAGTCAGGCCGTATAATAAATATGAAGTGTTTAAGAAGTACATGCAAAACCCAGTGCCTAATAACATAACAACAAAAGTAAGTAAGTTCATCGCGGACGAGCCTCCAGTTGTTATGGCCTGGCTCAAGTGGCCACAACAACTAGGGGACACACCATGGTAATGTTTAACAGAGGATGTTTTATTTAATCAATTCAACCAAATTAAAAGGCCAAATGACACAATTATGCAGTGAGGTGTGTAAATCAGTAAATCAGCGGTGTGTGGTGTGCATGAGTGAACAGTAGTGGGTGAGGGTGTTGTTGAGTGCAAACACAATGTACGGACTAAACTAAAACAACATAACTGAACCAAAACCAAACGGAGGGGTGCCCGGGGAGGAGAGCGTGATTGTATCAGTCAGGACTTACATATGCACTGGGAACACTGGCGCCACAGTTGTTCCCGATCACCCAATCACCCCCTACACAACGACGTAGGTCATGGCAAAAGGTTAAGTAAAATAAGTAAAATATGTAAACTAACATAAACTAAAGTAGAAAAGTAGTAGTAGATGTTGAAAGTAATATTGGCAGTAATATTAAAAAGTAATGAGGATGTTCGAAGTCTTACATTCTTCACATTATTAGATAGATAATTATAATTCTATGCTTGAGAAAATCTGTCTTCAAATACTGTATTTTTTGTGATTTTGCTGTTCTGTTCTGTACATGCAACATCTATTGCACATCTGTTCATCCTGGGGGTGTTCACTCTTTTGAGGGTCCACAGGACAGGGGGTGTCGCACACTGTACAGACTGTAAAGCCCCTGGAGGTAAAATTGTGATATACAAATAAAATTTGACTTCACTTGACTATGGCTTGGCGGAAGTGGGGGATTTACAGCACGCCAACCCGACAACAAACAGAACATTTCTCTGGTAAATATCACCACACACAAGCACTGATGTAACTCCCCATGCTGTGACGAAGAAGAAACACAAGGACTCAGGACCTCATTTCGATTTCTTCTCTGTGCGATCCTCCTACCACAATGACCAAAGTGAGCTGTCCGCCGTTTGAACCGTTTTGACACCTACACCTTGCAAAATGACTGTGGGCTTGAAACTGAAAAGAGCAGAATACTATTGAAGTTTTTTCCTCCATCAGAGGAGGCTTTTTTTCTGTTTACAGAGGATGGTGATCTGTATGTATGTATGCTTTTATTTGCTCAGCAGTGCATTTATTTCATTAAATTTTTCATACCAAAATGGCTCCAGTTTCAATCAAAAAAAGCATGAAAACAGATTTCCACACTGCACAGATTGATGGATTCATTCTGCATGTGTTGGTAATTAAACACTGGATTTCATCTATTGTGGATGGAGCAGCACACTGGTCTTATGCTCCAGAGCCACTGGCACAGTGTGGGATTAACTCTGGGTTGCCCACATTTGGCATCAGTGATGGGGACACCTAGTGGTCAGTATGTATAATGTCTTCCTCATGTCATCCTTATGCATTCTTTTTGTTTTTGTTCTTTATTCATTATCTTTAGATTCATTTGTTCTTTCTTTTTCAACTCCCTCCTTCCTTTCCATCACTTGCATGTGTGTGTGCATGTGGAATTGGAAGATTCCAGTTGGACAGATCATTGTGCCCCCTTTTTCCTCCCCTCTTTCCCTCTTTCTCTGGAAGGCTCCAACGCAACTGGAGCCTCGGAGGCTCAAGAGAGGAGCCTGGGAAAGGAGGAACAAAGGGCCGTCCGTCTGCAGCCATCACCACTCCGCACCTCCTCTCCTCCCCCCCCCCCCCCCCCCCCCCGCCGTTCTTCCCTCCCTCGGTCCCCTCGCCTCTCTTCCCTCTCCTCTCCCCACTGGCCAGCGCCCCAAATTAAGACTTCAGACAAGAAAATGGGCTCAGTAAAAAAGGGAGAGAAAGCGAGGGAAAGAGGGAGAGAAGGAAGTCTGTAACAAGCCAAGAGGAGCAGAGCGACAAAGCCTCTGTTGTTGGATGGCAGGGCCCCTCTGTCGCTCTGCGAGGAACTGTCACTGTGTCAACTTGGACCTCTTGTTGTAAGTAACACAAACACAAACCATAATGAACACACACACAGAGAACATACACGCACAGGCAGGAACATGCTGCAGAGGACATGGCTCATACACACACACAAAAAAAAAGAAAAGGCTGCGTGAGCTTACAGTACAGCACATACAAAACATGCCAAGAACATACTGATACTCCAAAATTAGTGTAGACAGTATAGGTGAGAAGACAGGAGCGGTGAATCCCCACAGCACACCTTCATTTTGACTGCCAAGAGAGGTGAAGGAGGCCAAAGTGAGGAGGGAGGAACTTCTCTTAAAAGTGAATCAAAGTGCAGGTTTGTGAATGTGTTCACATGTGAGAACATGTGTTGAAGACAAAGGCAGGATAAATGATATATAAATGATATCAGGACACCTATTGATGCCAGGCCTTAAAGGTTGAACTGGGGCCCCAGGGGCAAACACCTGTTAGAGGGTCTTATGAAGTGTGCATGCACACACACACACACACACACATAAAAAACACACAGTAGAGAGGTCTGCGCTTGGCAAATTTCTCAAAGAAAGATCAAAAAACTGCAGGTGCCTTTACTACCCACCATCCCCCCAAAGAACGAAAACACTCATACACTTTAGAGCTGTGGTTCTCAAATAGGGGATGGGGACTCCGAGGGGCCTGTGGCACTCTGCCAGGTGGTCTGTGAAAAATTTTCAGATTCATTAATTTCCAAGTGATCATGATAGAAAAAAATGTGGTTGTTCTTAGAACATAACCACTGTGAAACAATCAGAAAAAAACGTTTTATTTCTCTGATCCATCGGGTTTCTCACTACGAGCGCTCCCTCTCCTCATTCAGTCCCTGCCT
The DNA here is from genome assembly GCA_034769285.1 of Lutjanus argentimaculatus. Taxonomy (NCBI): domain Eukaryota; kingdom Metazoa; phylum Chordata; class Actinopteri; order Lutjaniformes; family Lutjanidae; genus Lutjanus; species Lutjanus argentimaculatus. The sequence goes on from JAWZSL010000001.1 coordinate 49,009,409, forward strand.
CGCATGACCAAGGCTTCAGGCTCTCTTTCTCTCTTTCAGGCTGCATCCTTAGTACTACATTTTTGTTTTAAAACAGCATTTTAAAATGAAAACAATCTCTGAAATAATCTCCATCCATACTAACTCGCCTGAAAATGTCACATGAATATTCGCGTACACTGGGCATGCACGTTCCGGTGTAAACAGTTAGCAATCTGATATTATTATTAAAACACTGGAAATGACATTGTGTTTTTTGCCTCTCTTTCCTATCACTGTATTTTCTATGTCCAGACTGAAAACTAAAAATTGAAATCAGTGTTTCCCCTATAGTTTATTTGGGAGGGCGCCCCGCCCCCCCAACAGACACCCCTGCCCTGCCAACAGGATCCCCACCCAGAAATTCAAGTCATAGATTTAAAAAAAAAATTCCATAATTTAATTTTTATTTTAATCAAAAGGGCCTATAACAGGCGTTCTTTTTATCAAATAAAAAAAGCTAACTCTAATTTGCGCAATTTCAGAGTCTAATGCGTCGCTATCGTTTCATTACATTCATTAAAATGCATTTCTTCTCTTCTCTGCGACGGGAGGGGCTCCCCCCTCGCTCCTCTTTCACAACATACACACGTGCACTCACACCGGTACAGACACACCCACCCACACTCAGAGAGCGGAGGAGAGAGAGTGTTGCCGACATTACGGTAAAAAAAAAAAAATCAACAACAAACAAACAAATTATTAATGGACGACCGGAGGTTCCCCAAACGTTCGCCCCCCAGGCAAAAATCTCTGCATTTTTTAAACGAACCGTACGTGGCGAGGCGGGGAGCACAGCTAACTCTACGGTGGGTGCTAGCCTAAATGAGAGCATCTCTCCCAGCCCCGACCACAGCGCTGGCCAATCCCCCGCCCCGGTTAACGTCGCCACAACTAGTACTAAACACACCTGTTCCAGCCCTCCCACCGAGACACGTAGTAAGAAGCTGCAGACGGGTCACCACCGTCAGTCTGGCTTTGATCCAGCAGATACTGCGCATGGCTGTACAATACTGAACTTGGTGAGTGAATTAATGAGGATGGATGGATGGATGTATAGATGGATAGATGCATAAATCAATAAATGAATGAAAAAATGAATTGCTAAAATAAAAAACAAAAAATAAATAAAAAAAGTGACCCCCCCCCCCCCCCCCGCCAAAGCAAAGAAGCTAGGGGAAACACTGGAAATGAAAATTTCATACTGTTAAAATGTGCTGAAAATGTAACAAATGTTTACTGATGCACACACTTAATTCATTTCATCAAGCTTTACACAGAAAAACCTCTCGACAATTTGAAACAGCCTCATGTCCATTTGCAAAGTTTTCATTGACACAAAAGAAACCCATCTTGCTGCTGCACCTGCGTCTGGGAGACTTGCTAACTTTTGTTGATGCAGGACATCCAGTATTCACACTAAGTTTTTCAAAACGCAGTAACTAAACACAGTCATCACGATAATCAAAATTTGAAATGGCAATACTTGTCTGGAACTTTACTGTGGGTTATCATGAACCCGATTATCGTTTCATCCTTAGTCACAGTCTAAATGCACTACCCCGATTCAAAATTAATGAGATTAGAGACATTTTCACCACAACAAACTCTACATTTCTCTTGTGTTTTCACAAAACCAAGTAGAAGCATAAAAAATTGGGTTACATCAAATTATTATATTTAAGGGACATGCACGAGGGGATACCTAGTATATTTTCTGTCTTGAAAGGGGTCCTTAGCTGAAAAAAATTGAGAATCACTGCTTTAGAGCATCTTTATGAGTGTAAGTGGTCACCGGGAGTGTGTGTGTGTGTGTGTGTGTGTGTATGTGTGTGCTCTCGCATAACAGTGCATTGGGGGCAGAGATAGAGACTGAACTGGTTTGGCTTCTTCCAGTCTAAACTGGGTCTAGTGGGTCCAAGACAGATGGCACTCAGGGCAAAGCCGGTCTGGGCTCTCTGTCTCTTTCTCTCTCTCTCACACACACACACACAAACACACATCTCTTTTAATAGCCATTATTGGCATCCTTTGCCTCTTCCAGATCCCTGAATCAGAAATCACAGAGGCCCATTATATTTCCTATTGACCCATTTGGCAAGATGGTGGGAGCATCGAGTGCTGGATTAAATCGAAAGCAGTTTATAATCCAGTAATTCTAATGTTTTAATTACTTAGATGAACAGGAGGTTTGAGCAAAGGCTAATCTCTGAGACATAAGGGGGAGAGACAGAGAGACAGAGGCGGGAAGAGATTTGTCTTTCTCCTTTGCAACACACACACATGGGCTTACTCTAGGAATATTAGCAGCGTATTAAAGTTTATCACCTGTTATCAGCACAGATTAAAAGATTCGCAGACTTAATAATTCATATTAAGGTGAGGCCCGCAGAGTGGAGGTGCGAAACGATTACCAAGCTTACATGTCACTGTGTATCGGTATGTATTTTACCTATTTTTACCCCATCTGCACTATGTTCCGGTTAGAAAATCCATATTTCCAGGCTAAATTTGGTGAATTATCACAAGTATTTTTATAACTGAGACCTGCTGTATCTTGAGTGACATCCATGGCTGTAACAGATCCCACAATTGTCTTTGATAGCCACCCCTCCCGTCAATCAGCCTGTAGGACAAAGGCTGCTAAACCAAGGCTGATGACCTCATGCCTGGGGTCTGCTCCATACCGAAGGGGTCTTAACACCGTTCAACTTGCCTTTTGTGTCTGGGGCCGTTTTTCAGACGCTGCTGAGTACCGAGAACTGCCTCGCACTATCTCTCGAGGCTCGGGATGCACGCGCGCACACACAAACACATGCGCCGCTGAGCCAGGAGTGAGCCTTAAGACAAGGGGTGACAACCGGGACAGCTGCAGGGGCTGGAAGCCAGTCTTAGCCCCCACCACCACCACCACCTCCCATACCGCCTCCAGCCAGCCAAACAAGCCATTGTTTCTGGCCGGGCCTTTGGTATTTCATTTGTCATGAAATGGATACGGACACGGGACGACCATGAGGCTCTTTCTCAAAAAAAGAAGCTGCTACTGGCTGCTGTTGTGGCTGCTGGTTGTTAACTCCCCTCATCCTTAACCTTCTCGCGGAGCCTGCCCCAAGCACCCTGCTCTGAACTATTAATAAACCTGCTTTTTCCAAGGTAGAGATGTTGGGAGGGGTGGTGGTCCTAAGGGTATTGTTCTCTGAAAGGGGTGTGAGAATAAAGAAAAAAGAAAGTGAGAGTGTGGTAGGAAGGGAGGTTAGCTTACGTGCCAATCTGTTTTTGTCATCTTCATTTTCTCAGGTTTCTCAGCGGACATTAGGCAGGTTAGGCCTGTGAGCCAGGTAGGTCATCACCATCCTGCTCAGCTGTTGTCAATCTCAGCTGAGAACGAGTTTGGTTTTGTGGGTATTATGACAGAGGGGCTATATCAGCCTTGCAATAATTGGCCAACCTTTACACGTTCACATGGCTGCTTGACGCTAAGCTGCTCGCGCATGCCACGTCTTAGAGCAACTTTCAACACGTAGTTAACAGGGAAAAGGAGGAACTGACAACATACAGCTGCACATCTCGTGACATTTATGAAAACAGTAAAGACGCTACAAAGGCAATCACCCTCGCAGCTCCATCGTCTTTAAGTCCCCAAGACCAAAAGAGTTCATGGGCATAAAAACAATACCCCTCTATCTCCGTCAAGGGCATTCCTTGGCACAACAATAGGACCATCTCCTCCCCCGTATTTTCCTTTCCTCCCCTCCCTCCTCATTCTCCAGCCCCTCCATCAAAGAGCATTCCAGCTCCAGAGCCCCCTAAGCCCTTCACTCTGGGCCTGTCCATGTGACACGGCACGCAGACAGTCATCTTTAAGAATTGATTCACTCTGGTATCCAAAGCCTATGGAGCCTGGCTGCCAAGATACCCAGCATAGGCGCCACTCATGGGGTCCAGGTACACAACAGCTGCTCCCTAACAATAAAGGCAAAAAATGGGAGGCACTCAGGGGGAAGATGCAGCCCTAACCTCCCTCTCAAGCCTGAACTGGTCACCTTGAGCCAGTTGTTGCCTGCCTGCCTGCCTTCAGAGACGACAAAGGATTGGGTCCAACTTTGGGATGAGGGTGGTGGAAGGGGGTGGTCATTGAAATAAAATCATAATAAAAATGGAGAGAGAGAGAGAGAGGCGCAGGACAAGAGGAGACATATCTTTTCCCTTCCTTGGAAGAAGCAGGCAGTCACGGCTGTGCTACCAAGACGGTACGGAGCGACACATGGAAGACCATAAATAAGACAGTGGCATGTTGTTTTCTTCTGAGGCACACTGTGTAGTCGCCTGGAGGTCAAGTGAAGGAGATGCAAGCCCATCCCAGAAACCTCACACACACATTCTCACACGCACACACTCACATGGGGAAGTAACACCGGGTATGTCGTGATACTACAGAGAGAGATCACAAATCATACAGAAGGAGACAGGGGAGATATTACCTCACCTGAAGTGTTTCCATAAACTCCAGTGTACCAAAGCCTTGGGAAGTGGTATCACTATTCAAGCAGGTCCTGACCCACACACAGTGATTTATGGTGATACAATCTAACACATCATCCATCATAAATAAGGGAGATTAAATGAATAGACTGAGGCTGTGTATATAGTAACTCCACCTGGGGGATGGATGGTATAAACAGTATAGACAGTGCACTGGTATGAATTAGCCCTGAGGTATGACTACTGACTGCTGATCGGCAGAGCCCTTATTTTGCTTGCCCAGAAAAAAAAAAAAAAAAAAAAAAAAATCTAAAGTCCCAAGATTCGTCATCATCAGCCAACATCAGCTAATCATCTGGAAAATGTGAGAGCCCATGCTGCTTTGTTTAAAAACAAAGAAAAGGCTAAAAGCGCTGTACAATCGAGCTAGCATGCTATGGTTTGGGTTTAAAAAGTCAGACAACGACCAGAAAATGATATTGACAGTGGTTACAAGGGGTGGTAGTAACTTAGCAGTTCCTCCACAATTTCACCAGCTTTTTGGGGGATTGTTGCAACCTAAAATGCCCAATTTCATGGACGCTTCTCCAAAAATCTGTGATATATGTTGCAATGTTTTTAGGGCTTTTTTTCCCCCCTGTAGGAGTTAAAAAAATCTTACAAAATATGCTTTATTTGTGAATGAAAAATTGCACCTGGGTGGTAAAGGAGCAAAATCTGTTTGGAGCTCAAATTCAGTCAAAACAGCACAATATTTCTAAAATATAAAAGTGCACAGAGCATTGATACATGCAGTTAACAATGACAATTCAGTACTGTATTAAAAAATACCAAAAATCGTAAACAATCAAACACTGAGTTGGTTCAGTGAGATGTACATGTTTGATGTTTGCACAGGGGACTGTTATGATTGGTGGAACTTGCGGGAAGCTCTGATGATTGGTCAAATTTGCGGAAAAGTTTCAGTGATTGGAAAAAATTGTAAGGTCGTACAGAAATCACAGGGATTGGTTGAATTTGCATAGGCTAATTGCTGCAATCACAACATTGCAACTCCTTGGAAGGACTGACTTAATTGATATACTTGAAAAAAGGTTCTGTACTTTTCAGATTTATTATTCTAGTTTTGCACATTAAATGTTCTTAATAAATGTTTTTAAAATACTTCTGTACAATGCAAAATATTTCCAAGCATCGCCCTTAAGAGTATGGTAATAGCTGTCATAGTTGCCATCGCTTCAGAGTAATTCAAATTTTAAGAAAAATTAATATACCGTGATATATACCATTATCGACCATGCTTCAAATTTGATTAATAATCAACTATTAAATGAACTGCTGCTATTTCGATAATCGATAAATCGTTTTGGGTCATATCTTAAGAGAAAATGTCCAAATTCTATATTTCTGTTTTCTCAGGTGTGAATATTAATATAGAATATTTTTGTTACCTCTCAATGACAGTAAACTGAATATCTTTGGGTTGTGGATAAAAGACATTTGAGGACGTCGTCCTGGACTTTGAAAAACACTGAAAATAATCAACAGATTAACTGATAACATTTTCAAATTATACAACAATATACATTTTAGGCCATACTGCCCAGGCCTAATTCCAGCCTCCGAAATTATGTACACGGTCGAACCACTGTGCAGTCTAAAAACTAAGACAAAAATTCCAGGATATTTCAGGAAAGACGAGACAAAGTTAAGGAGAAATGCAAATGCAACAGACAGATCAGAGACTCAGGAAGCAAGAGACAGAGATGAGGACAGAGAGGAACTTGGCATCATTAGTCTTCCTGTTAAAACGAAAAAGGCAGAAGAGGGAAAGAGAGAGCGATGGAGAGAAGGGGGGAATTTACCAAAGCAGCTCAGGAGGGCCCTCATTACGATATTAAACAAGATTTAATAAGTGAGAGTGATTTGATGAGGTGATTATCCTGGCCCATTAATCAAGCAGGCTTCTGGCCTCGCTGTAATATGGCCCATCTTTCCCCTCTATACCAAAGCCTCTTTAGACGCTGAGCTCCTTACTGCACTAACGCCGCTTCAGAAACAACACCAGGCCAAAAAAAAAAAAAAAAAAAAAAAAAAAAAGGCATATTACGTCTCATCTCTCAGGCCTGCGGGTATTTTCGATGCTCACTCATCCCTCCACCTCCCTGTCCGCTCCTGTGGTGCATCTGGTAAATTGAACTCCTTAACATCTGGGTCAGAAAGTAAAGTCTTATCAGAGGGAGCTAAGAGTGATAACTGGCAATGATAACGAGAAAGCATCTGTTGGCTTTAAGGCTTTTGGTCTGAGAACAGAAGGAAGTTGTACGGATTTCACTGGATTGTTGGGTTTTGTATAGAGGTAGGGGAAGCCTCTGTGTGTGCTTTGTGTGTGGGTAAATGTGTGTGGACGGGCTGAATCACAGAATGCTTCTTAGGAAAATGAGGAACAAGTTGCATGAGGACATGAGAGAGCGAAAAACAGTCTGTTGTTTATGCTCAACCAGGTCAAAACAGAGTAATAAGACTGGCAGACCATGCGAACAAAGCCTCTAGGGCTGCCACTAGGTTTATCAATAAATCTTTTAGACGGAGAAATGCCAGAAAATTGTGAAAAATAGCCCATAACACTTTCCCAGGGCCCAAAATGGCATCTTCGAACTGCATTTTTTGTCACAGCAACAGTCCAAATCCCATAAGATGGTGATTTACAATAATATAAAAATGGAGAAAAGCAGAAAATCCTCACATTTGACAAGCTGGAACCAGCACATGTTCAGCATGTGTGCTTGATAAGTAGCTTAAACAATTAATCCATTATTATAATAGTTGGTGATTAATATTCAGTAAAATAACTAATTGATTAATTTACTAATCGTTTCGGTCTTAAAGCTAAAATATGTTTTACATGTGTAAAAAATGTAAGGGCTGGGTATTCATTCAGATTTCCCAAATTGAATTGATTCAGTTCAAAAGGTCCCAATTCGATTCAATTCGATTTGATATTTATTCGGTTATAGACATTTCAGTTGCAATATCAGTTTTGTTTGGTTATGAAAGAGTTTCTCAGAAAACTAATGCTGTAAATTGTACAGGGAATCCTTTAACCTGGTGCATTATTAAAATATTAATGTTTACACTGAGAACTGGCCCCAAAGCAGTTACATTAAGAGTGTTTCCCTTACCATTGTTATGAATGAATTCTTCATTTTCAGATGTTTTTATTCGCATGCTTTCATTTTGAATGGACACATACAAGTTTCCTTCCTTCCCGTAACTCCACTGTCTGTTAGTTTCTGGCTTCGTCTGGAACTAGAAGGCACAGACGATGTGCTGTCAGGCTCAAGCAGCACAGTAACTGGATTCTCACTCCATCATACATGATGTTGTTCTGTCATGTCGATGTTAAGTGTGTTTACTGGACTGGTCTAATGTCTGTAAAAAGCCTGTGGAAATCTGCCTTGCCAAGTAATAAGCCAAATGGCAAACCCAGCTAGCTTGCCCCGTATTACTTTGAACACACAGTTAATGTGGTCACTGCAACAGTTGTTCACACAGTCACACAGAGAGTATGATGATCTCATTTTACGGTCCGAAAATGCTTTAGTTACAACAAGTCACAGATCTGCAGTAAAGGGCTGAAATACAACTGATGGCTCCGTTCTCTGATGGGAGCCAGGTTGTGGTCAACCCCCTCCTACCACCCTGCAGCAACAGCGAGATCTCACGCCAAAGGTTGGTCACATGGGACTAGTGGGGTTAAAAACTGCATTCTGTACCACACATCAATCAATCAATTTTTTTTTTAACCCAACCCTAAACATTTCTGCATTAAAATCAGGGCTGTACCTGACTAAAGAACTTCCTTGTCAACTAGTCACTGCATATTTATGATATTAATTTAATTATTTAAATACAGATTTTTTTAAGCACAAAGCTAGCCGCCTGTTAAAGGCTAACAATAAAAGCTGTAATGGAGACTCAACATTTTGTCAGCTTCTTTCAACACAGTATCTCACATGTCTCCTTGTTGAAAACAAAGGAATAAATAACTTCTCGCAGACTTATCAAGACGATGGATGATGTATAGTTACAAATTAACTTACTAAGCTACAAACTCACCCCTCAACCACTTCACGCCTCCTATCCCCACCTGAACCCCATGCATCTTCATCATGCGCAGACTCAGCGTCCTGGTGGAAGACCACTCTATTGTTAATTCACCTTCTGACTCTCCACCATTTGCCCTTCTGCTCATTACAAGCGAAAAGGTCCATGTCGCTACAGTCCAGGGCCTAACAGCAAGACGCAGCTCCTGAATGAAGTTTCTTTTTTGTTTTTTTTCCAAGGATAAACAGATAAATGTAAACTTGGAAGACTAAGCCTCTTGTCACCGCTGGTTTAGTCGACTTAAAGGAGGCAGCCCTAAATAAAATGACTACAAATGCTAGACCTGTTATATATTTTCGTTGAGTTGTGTATTTACTTTATCCCAAATGTTTCCAACAAAGTTCAAACCCTGAGAAATCCATGATCTATTCAAGGTAACGGTGCATTTCCTATTAGCCGCAAGTTGCTATAACTTTCAGGGAAACACGGGATACATTGGCTAAGTCATAGAATGAGGAAGGAGGACATCAAATGTGACTAAATGTGAGTAAAACTTTAATATGTTACCCCGTCTGTCAACATGATTCTTGCCTGAGTCATATATATAGACAGATTTTAGGGTGAGCCATATCGCTCACGATTAGGTCTACACCTAACGATTATTTCTGAAACGATTAATCTAACGATTATTTTTTCGATTAAACGACTGACGAAATACAGACTGTCTGTAACGTTAGTTTTAGCCATTTCTGACTCATACCTGGTTGATAAAATGAACAGTAACGTCCGAATAACACCGTAAGATGACGCATGATTTAAAGTTAACAGCAGCGGTGCAGACATCACTTTCAACACGGGGGTGATAAAATAAAATCTAGAAAATCCATCTTGCGTTATTTCTACTAACAGAAATATGTTCCATGTGTTGATAATCCTGACAGAAAGTAAACAGGGGGATGCTGCTGTCTCACTTCAGCTGCTGCAGGAAGACAAGTTGCTCGGTGCTTTACTTCCAGCACTCGTGCGGAGAAGTTGTCCTGCTGTGATAATTTGTAATGTCCAGTTTGTGGAGCTTAAAGAGAGCCAAACTGTTGCGTCTCTGTCTAAAATACTCCCACACTTTAGACGATAGTGGCGAGGCTTGCTGTCTGCAGCTTGGTCACCAGGTGAAGCCAAGCTACGACCAGGCACAGCAGTTCATAACGACATTGTGCCACTTATGCAAATCATCGTATTTTCATAATAAATGATGCTGACTACGTTGATACGTCGCCCTAGCCCTATTCACAATATCTTTTTTTTTTCATTATGAAAAATTTTCATGGTGATAATGGCAACATTACAACTTAATTACAGAATGATATCACATCATAACAAATAGCAACAACAAGTGTGGCTGAAAGTGATAATAACGTTATCTGCCAGCTCCACGGTGGCGTAATTACAAAAAAGAAAGTAGTGTGGAAGTGGTTTAGCTACAAAAGATCATATGTACAATAAACCACAGTAATATGTAAGAAGTGAGAGAAGACTAACAATAAAAGCTGGCAACACAAAAAACTAATTTCACCGACTCAAGCAGGAGCACCCAGTTGAGTTCGAGGAGAGCCAAAAAGAGAGCTCAACACCTACTGTGAGTTCTAAACCAAAAATATCTTTTGGTGTTTTGTTGTATAATCAAGAATATTGTTATTGCAGAATACTCTAAATGATCATGGTTTTAGGGCCATATCACCCACCCCTAATAGATTTTCATGTGTAATGGTGGTAGTTTAACAATGAAGACAACAACTAATATGATCCCACGCCACTTCACAACGTCATCAAAACTACATCTTTTGTTATCGTTTTAATGTGAGACAGAACCTTAGCGGCCAAACATGACATAATGTGCATTTAACACCATCATTTATCTCTATGTACCGTACAATATGATATGTAACATGATGTTCGGGATGGGGATCAATAACCAGAAGTAAACTGGTACCACTTCCTGACTGACTAAGTGCCAAAATATCAACGAGCTCCTGGACAAACATATTTATGTAACACTACATAAACAGCTGACTGGGCAGAATGTTCAAAATTATAGGCTCACTTTACTAAACTGAATGAAAATGGAACTAAATGCAATAACTCAGGAAACAATTTAACTTCTTAATTCTACAAAAAGAGTACTGATAAGTATGGTATCAAAAAATCCTAATAATACCATATCTACACGATGTACAGCAGCTATTGCTGGAGAAGATAAGCCCAAATACACTTCAGACACTTGCAAAAACTGCTTTTTAATGGAGAAAAGGCGGTTTCAGTAAGATTTGTTCATTAGTGTGGTATGATGGCTCTGCCCCTGTTATTTATACGATAAGGTGTAATTTTCCCAGTTGCGCTCTTTTTAAACCATTCTGGTTATAATTTCTAGCGGTGTTTTTTCAGCTGCTTTCCAGATAAAGTCTGGAGAGTTTTTAATTGATGCTTCCAACGAGCGAAAATCCCTTCCAGTGCCACAAGGTGAAAGAGTTGACACTTAAAGAAAGAAAGCGGATTAAACAGATAAGTTAGGGTTTGTTTTGCAGGTGTGCAACTTCCTCCTGAAGCAAAATAGGTTTTATCAATGTGCCATCTGACTCATGCATTTAAAATGAGGTCTTTATATTACTGTTTACTTCTGACAGTTCACCTAACTGCCTCGGGGTTCAAGTGAGGGATCATACAATCAACAAGTTGCAACTTGGGCATCAAGTGGTATTCCACGGCACATTTGAAAGAGTCGATATTCCACCTTTACAAGTCTGGAATGCAGAGTATCACTAGTCAGTCTCAAGAAGCAGCTGCACTCTGTGTAGGAAGCAAAATGCACCACTTTCTGTGCAGTAAAGGAAAGAGAGAGCACCCCACTAGAACTGAAGTGATTACTTGGTTAACCTATTAGTCGACTGACAGAAAATTAATCAGCAAGTATTTTGATAATTGAGGAATCGTTTCACAAATTTCCAAGTAAAAGTAACAAACACTCCGTTTTGAGTCTCAAATTTGAGGATCTGTTGGGGGTAAAATGATTGTAACAAGGATGCAGACCTCATTACAAATTGGGGGAAACTGCACTGAGATTGCAGTTTTTGCTTGTTACATGAACTTTAACCACGAATGGGAGAAGTAGAAAACAGTTTGGTTTTAGCTCCACTTCCTACATTACTTTATTCAGTTTACAAGAATCATTGTTAGAAGGTAGGTCACCTCAATTCATTTGAATTATTCAGGTTAAAATACTCTCTGCTCCCAGCAGACTTTCAGGTGGACCGACTGCTAAACTCCTAAACTTCTATAATCAGGTGTTTATGGTAGGGACATTTTTTCACAGTAAAAACTTAATGATCTTTTATGATGGGGGAATAAATAAAACCTTGTGTGTTGTGTTTATGTGTGAAGTATTTCAAAAGTTGGCTTTTATTGAATATATATTTTCAATTAAATAATTTATTTTAAAATAATTTATTTTTTAGAAGTTGGGGTGACAAGTCCTCTCTGTCCCCCCTGGATCCGCACCAAGGACAGCAAACTGAAATCTTTGGCTTTAAGACTATTGGTTTGGATAAAACAACGAATTTGAAGATGTCACCTTGTGATTGTGATGTGAATTTTTCACTGTTTCCTGACATTTTATAGACCAACTACTCATTTAGTAGAGAAAATAATCAGCAGATTACACAGTAATGAAAAAAAAAAAGTTGGTTTCAGCCCTATACAAGACTCAAGCTTACATGAACTGACTGCAGGCTGAATCACTAGTGTGCTATTTCAGTGAAAGGAAAAATCAACTTTTAGATTAGTGAGAATACTTTAGATTATTGCTGTAAAAGTCTGAGAATAACAATAAGACACACTGACGCTGGAGACACATTTGAATCTAAAGCAACGTCATTTTCTCCTCACAGTGGTGTAAATCATACCTCCAGGGCAACCATGAGCCTTCAAAACATTAACCTTTAGTGTTTACACTGATTGAACAGCCAAGGTCCACATATTAACTGTATTAGATACATAATTTACCATGTGGAATGATATGACAGAGCAGTTGAGTCAAAGACAAGAGGTTAAATATAGCCTCAAGAGTGGGAGAGAATAGGTACAGTATTACAAAGACAGACAACCCCCCCAAAACATTTTAAAAGCTCAAGTGGAAGAAGATTACCTTAAAGCAGGCGTGGGACGGAGCTTTTTCTGGGAACTGCCTGAGAGTATTAATACAATAAGCACAGAAAATATAATACAAGAATGTTTTTATCAACGTAATCCGGAGAGATGAGGCCGAACCAACCTGGAAAATAATCCCAAGGAGAAGGTCCCCTGGTTATCTGTCATCTAGGACGCATGCACACACACACACACAACACACACACACACACTCACACACACACTTATCGAGACACACTCATACACAGTGTCTCGTCCTCGCTTGAAAATAATCGACCGATAATCTTCAAGAGGACGTTGTCTCATCTTTACTGTAACGTCCTCACCAGCAGAGAGGGTCGAGGGGTCACCTGCTGGGTTAAGCTATCAATGAGAGGTCGGCTTGTTATGTTTTTATTTATATGACATCTTTTATATGATACTCTGTCATTATTTGGACACTGGAATGGATATCTGTTGGCTAAGATCCTATTTTTGATTAATATCAATAGTCAGTGTATTACAGTTTGGAGAAGCAAAGAGGAGTACTAGGACAGAAGCTAAGCAATGTACTGCTGTGGCAGGGTCAGCAGCAAAACATGTTTTAGCAACTTAAAAAAGGCACAATAAAAAAACATTAAATATCAGTTTAAGTGTACACTATATTTTCACTTCTTTACTTGCCCTCAAACAGCCTTTTCTAAATAGAAAGCGCAGTTATAAATTCTCTCCTCTCACTCAATCAGGCTCCATTGGTGAAATTTTACATAGCAGAACACAGGAGTTGCTGAACTACCACTGGTTTGTGTTATTGTGTGACTTGGGTGATTCCAAACTAACCATAAAACACTGAACGTAGACAAGCAAACCCCATGTTCTGCGAGGTAAAAAGTGATTTCGCCTATGGAGTTTGGTTGGTTTGGAGAGAGCAATATTTGGCTTTTAACTGCAGTTTCCGTCAGAAAAGTCCATCTGACAGCAATGTAGGTTTATTTGATTAAATGTATTTATTTGAAAAGGAATAATGTACCTGTAATGTGTTTTGTTCTGCCTAGTCGAGCATGTAAGTCGCTAGATTTACTTGCCCTACATGGTGTTTTACTTGCCCCAGGCAATCCTTACTGTTGAGCCCTGACAAATATACCAAAACATGAAAGACACCAACTTTAACCACTTTTCTAATTTAAATGAAAACTCCTCACGTTTATTTTTCTCTACTGCATTATTATGCCTGTTATTAAAATTTTTGGCAATGTATTAGTGCACTGAAATTTATTGGCTTTTAGCCTGCATTTGTCTATTTATATTTGTATATTATTTCATTTTCATTGCTTTTATTTTTCCCTTCATTATGCTTTTAAAAGGTGTTCTAATGCACTTCTTTGCATCATGTAAAGCACTTTGGATTCTCTCTGTATTTAATTTACCTTGTCTTTATAATAAAACAGTTAGGTGGTAATTATGAAGCAAATACAGCAGTATAACTGTCATTGAGAAACACCTCGAGGGAAGAAAGTTGGGCTTTACTTGAAGGACGGACAGAGAATTTGGTAGCTGACACTCTGAGGGCTGTAAGACAATGTCGCCTTGGTGAGTAACTTTCTCTCTCTCGTTGTGTCTCTCTCTCTCTCTCTCTCCCTCCGTGTATCTAAGCAGCATAATTTGAGTAAATGACAGGGGAACATCTGCTGTGCATAAGAGAGAGGCCAACACTTTAACATGCAGATGTCTCTCTCCATCTGCATTAATTCAATAATTACCGCAATGGAGGGAGGGGAAAAAATCTTTTTTTATAGCTTAAGACAATGTTATCTGTGCCAGTTGGTATGGGGAGGGCGAAAGGGAGGGAGGGGGGGTGAATGAGCGTGTGTGTGTGTGTGGGTATGTGTGCATGTGCTGCTGGAGGTTTGTGAGAGAGAGGAGGGGTAGATTATTACACCATTTAGCCAGAGCAAGCTGTCACATTGCGAGAATCTCACTAATTCCATTGTGCCCTTGGTGAGTCACTGGCAGACTCCAAGTGACCGGTGATGCCTCAACGCCACCACTTGGTCACCGGATGACCAACCTGCTCCACTCAGGGTGTAACCGTGTGCGTCTTTTATAGTGTGCGTGTGTGTGCTTGTCAGATGACTAACCTGTGTATTTTAATGTCTGTGAGCATGTGAGGACGTGCATGAGGGTGTTTGTAACCACGCTGCAACTAGAAACACCTGCTTCACTCTTGTGTGTATTGTGGTTTGTGTGTGTGTGTGTGTGGTGTTTGTGCGTGTGTGGGTTTGTTTCACTATATTCGTGGGGTCTGACCAGCTTTGCAGGGCCAAAATACTGGACACAACAAGTTCAAAGGGCTGTTTGAGGGTAACTGTTTTACAGCTATGGTTAGAATTAAGTTTAGGTTAAGGCCCAGCCAATACTGGTTTTTAGAGCCAATACTGATACTGATATGAGGGAGTGAAATAATTCCAATATCAATATATCGGATGATATTCTTTCTTTATGTCTCTTAAATTCAAAATGACATCAGGGCACTGAAATAGTAAACATTTCCTGGTATTTTTAGAAGAAAATATTGGTACACTAGTGTATCGCAATAGTGTGTTTTGTGATACTGTATCCATATTAAAAATCACTGTATCTTGATATCATGATACATGCAAAGTGGTTAATTTTTTGTAGGGTTTAAACCCCCCACTGCTAGATATCAGTGTTGTTACCTATCTTCACTGTTGATTGCACAAAAAAAACTTTTTAACTCAGATTTTATTTTTTGGTGCGTTCAATTATACTATGACAGTTTTCCTAAAATTATATTAAAAAGCAAGTATATCACCTTTCTTGCAGCTTCGCAATACATTACAATATACTGATTCATAACCTCTGTATCATGACACGTATCATATCACTAGATTCTTGCCAATACACAGCCCAGGTGTGCATGCGTTTACAAACACACACCCAACCAACTGACCTCCTTGGCTAAAGCATAAGAAGTGGGACTAAGTCACACCAGTGGAGAAAGAAACTCTCTGACCTCCTGCAAAATTTCAGCCTCCTGGGGTGAAAACTGCAGCTGCCAAAAGAAGGGTTTTTTTGTTTGTGGGCTGACCCACCAACCGATGGAGTGACCTATAGAGCTGCTGATCGCAGCTAAAAAAAAAAAAAAGAAAACTGAATTATGTAAAAAATATATATATATCAGACAGCATATATGCAGATACCAATATAGACCTATATAGCTATGTTAGGCCAATATTGGGCCCATAATATGAGCCAAGAAAATAACTGTCTAGCTCTAGGGTTAGGGTTAGGGTTAGGGTTTGGCACTTAGTTGTGATGGGTAGGGTTAGGGCAGTGTTTCTCAAATTGTGGAAATTGTGGGGCGTGGATAACCAGGGAAAATATGGAGTTAAGTTGAACAAGTATGATTTACATAGGGAAAATAAACAAACAAGAGTTTGCCGATGCTATCATGTTGTCCCTTTTTTGTCACTATGATTGAACTTGGATCTTTTTTATTAGATGCTTCCCCTATCATCAATAATGATTAATAAGAATTGTGGGGAGTGGGGCATTAGCTTTTTTCGGCTTCTAAAGGGGGACATGCCAGAAAAAGTTTGAGAACCACTGCATGCATTATGTTAATGACGGATCCCCATGAATATAGTAACACAATCCTGTGTGTGTGCGTGAGTATGTGTGTGTGTGTGTGTATGTATAGTGCAGCCCATCGTCCGAGGTCTCTGAATTCCAAATTAAAGAGAATTTGAGGCGCAGCACCAGACAATGACAGGTCAAGGCTCTCACATACTACTAAATCAGTCCTCATGACATTTAAAATGTCAGGCAATCATATTTTGGCTGGCACCATCAATTACTATGAAAATATTGGGCCAAGGAGAGCATTAACATGTAATGGTTTCCATTCAAATAGAGCTAATTACTTTATTGAAAGGTGGACTCCAATATCTCATTTTCATCAAAAGCATTTATAAAGCAATCAGACAAATCTGATTATAATGGCCTTGTTCAATGAGTGGAAGGGATTAAATGTGAAAAATTATTTCAATGATAGTAAGAGGTTACTTTCTGCATTACTCGCATCACTTTTTCATGAGTTCTCTTATCTGTTTGAGACTGTTGTTACAGAGTAACTTCAGGTTTTGAAATTAAATATTTGGATTCACAATCATAATCAATAGTCTTATTTTAGGCTTTTGGCTTCCCTTGTATATTCTGTTATCATTTATTTTCTTTAATATGCTATTAAATAAATTAAATCAAATCACATTAAAGATTCTGATAGCAATATAACCATATAACTCATTTGCCTGGAGACTACATCAGAAAAGCATGTGTTGGTTGCAAGCACAAGCACCTTATATGACTGTTTATTGTTAGGCAGCTCCCCCTAGTGGACATAGTAAACATGACAGGAGAAGTATAAAGAGGCAGAGTTATTTCAAGTTTTCAGCAACTTAAAATTTTGTTATTATTACTGTTACTTCTAATCTCAGAGTAAAGTCACTTTCCTCATGAGACATACGTAAAGACGTTTTCCAAACCCTAACCAAGTAGTTGTATTGCCTAAACCTAATTAAACTTAGATTGTTTTACAACGCAAACCATGTGTGTAATGTCACGTGACTTGCGTAACTCCGATAAGGTCCTGTAAGCCTGTCGTTGCCAGTATTCTCCACCGGTAATAGCTATATGTCATTTTGGGAGCAAATGACAATCAACCTATTCTGGCATTTGGGTATGAGGATGTGTTGAAAAATCCTAAATTTACCACTATGGTAGCAACAGATTAAAATTTTTTTCCCCAGAAAATAAAAATACCAAAACACCAATAACCTGTGAAGGCACATGACCTCTGAAATAAAAGGTCACACTGTCAGTAAGTGGCTTACAGACACACACAAACAATTAAAGGATGTATCACTGTACATATACGATTACACACATAAATAAACATACAACCTGACATAATACCCACGAGCATGCACACACTTGCCCGCATAACCGCACAGAAACGCACCCACAACCGTGCACAGTAGCACACACACATATCTGACTCTTCCATGCCTGCTAAACATAGGGACAAAGGAAAATATCTGTATACTTAGCAGGCCAACTTCCTTTGATTGCAGCAGTGCTGCTGTAGGAAACAATGCACAGGCACTATTAATACACCAAGGAGAAAGAGAATTCCTCTTAGAGGAAAGCTCAAAGGAGCCACCGGCCAGGCTATTTACAGACTGACTGACTGATTGGATGACTGACTGCACTATACTTACTGTAGTCTCTGCATCTTGTCTTACTCGACTCCTTTTTTCTGCAAGGACTCCAACATGCTGACATATACAGTACACTGTGCATTAGAGAGGCAGTGGCACATGTTCTTGTATAATACCTTCTTTTATACATTTGCTGACTATTCTGGAAGTTTCAGTGTACAGATATCAAATAGAAGCAAGTGCATGAGGAATGTAACAGATCTCTTCCCCTGTTGTATCACATCCACACGGCTGTGACATTTGACTGGTGGTAAATAGCCGCCCGGCCACACTTATGATCGCCTCTCCTTTCTAAAAGTGCCCAGTTAAAGAGCATCAAATCCCCACTCGCTAAACCCACACAAGCCCAACCTTCATTAGCATAGCTAACAAACTCCCTGAAAGAGCAACAGTGAAGGGAGAGAACAATGGCAGTCTATTAAAGGGGGAGATGAGGGGGTGTGAGAAGAGGAGAGGAGGGGGGGAAGCTATTGTTCTGGTCTTATTTAGCCCTCGGTGTCACCCTGCAACTGTTGTCACTTCTAAGTTTAGCCGGACGGCTGAAGAGGACAGTGAAGAGAAGAAGGAGGAGGGAAGGCAGGCGGAGGAGGAGTAGGAGGAGGAGGGAAAGATGGAGGACAGTGGGAGGGTGGAGAGGCAGAGATGGTGTGAGGAAGAGGGGACGATGAAGGGTGGAGGATAAAACAGATGTACATGGAAGATCAAAAGAATGCAAAGTGATGTCAGTGTCGAACTCAAGTCTCAAGTCTTTGAGTTGGAGACTTAAACAATGTCACCATAACGTTCAGGTCTAAAAACAATATGGATATTTATAGTCATGTCACTACTAATGAATTGTGTCCAATAACAAGCAATTAATGGGGCTTTATATAAACAATGGCTGCATGTGAAGATGCAATGGCTAGTAGCTCCTTCAAATTTCACTACTTTTCTCTTTTAATCTACTTTATTTTAGTAGTAATGTTTCACCTATGACAGAACTATAGAAATGCACTTGTAAGCTTTTGAAAATAAATCATGCAGTTTGGATTAAAGAGCAGCAGACCCTGATTTGATCAACAATGCAGTCAGCATCTTCGGAGCATGCAGTCAGATCAGCTGGACACACCACAGCGGACCACCCCCAAGAGGAGTGGAGGTAAGCAAGGACAAGAGCCAGGCTACAGCTGGGACCTGGGGCTGCTCTTGGCTAATGTCCGGTCAGGAAAATTAAACGAAATGGGACTACTCTTTTTATAACCTGTCTCATAAGCCAGTACAGTGGAACACCTGAAAACACTGACCTATTCAGGAACCTATAAATTTAAGTCTTTTTTTAGGGCTCGTTTTCATCATCAACTCAAAAACAAACAAACAAACAACAAAAAAAAAATCACAAATATAATTCCCCACAGTCCAATAGTGATGTCTTTAGATGTCTTATTTTGTCAGTCCAACAATCCAAATGCCAAAGATGTTCAGTTTAACTATGTCAAATGTCAACATTTTTTTTTTCACCTTATTGCAGAGATAGCTGAAGACTGACAGGACAGGGGGTTGGGAGAGAGGGAAACCACACAGGCAGAGGGCCACAGGCGGGAATTGAATCATTGCCACTGAAGAGGACCTACAGCCCCAGTGCTTGGGGCGTACACTCAACCAAATGGGATACTGGTATTCTACACTACAAATTTAATGTTAACACCCTTCATCCATATGACAAACTTGAGATGAACAAAGAGAAACAGTCAGGCACTAGTTAAAAATACTTCAGTAGTTTTCTTATTTTGCTCAGTGAATGCGTACAATTTGAAAAGCATTGCATTTTACGATCTGCATCTGTCAGTGGGCCATCATGATAAGAGTTGGCATAATATACGTTAATTTCATTACAAGAGAGGCGTGATGTTCTCTGCAATTAGGTGGAAAAAATATGTGTATATGTCAGGATTGGTAATCTGCAAAAATATGTTGGATAATATTATATATATTACATCAGCAAAAAATCAGTATTGTGCATCCCTACTTAAAAGATGACTAAAACAATTTTTCAACTGTCAATCTAATAAACACATGTATCTGGCTCATTTCAAGTTCTGTTCATTGTAGCCTCTTTGAGAGAGTCAAAGTCAAAACAAGTTAAGCCAATTCATTCAAGGCTGAAATGCAAGTCATGCAAAGTTGCAGCTCAAGTGCGACTTGAATGGCTGGAACTTGATGAATCCTGATAAAAGGGACCAAAACTAAACTTATGATTCCCCTACTCAAACTCTTATGAATTTCTTTTTGCGTCAGCGAGAAAGTGTAGCACAGACAATAAAACGGGGAATTTTCTTCTCTGTGTTTGTATGTGTCTGTTAAGGCTGTCACTTTTTATTCGCATTTCAAACCATTTATTCAAATGTGGTGGATAAAGTTTATACTCAGGTGTCCTGAGTGGACAATCACAATGCCAAAGTCTAAGTCTTTTGGGTTCTACAGTGTAGATGGCAAATCAAGTAACTGTAAGTGAACTTCGTACAGAGGCTGTCTCACTCTGCAATGACAATAAATCTGTGGACTCACCTGCTTTCCTCCTACTCAAGTGAGGCAGCACCACAGACAAGCGGATCAAGTAATCATTATTATTCTCATGTATTAAAACTGCTAGGAAAGAGGAGATGCCCATTCAAATTCATAATCACAAATTGCATTCTATTTCAAATTCATTTGAACTTGATTTTTGGATAAAGTGACAGCCCTACTGTGTGCATTTGTGCACTGACGAAACAGCAACAGCAGTGTCGGTGTTTGAAAGGCATGAGAGCAAACTCGACTTCAAATAGATGACAAAAGGAGCCAAAAGCAGAGATGAGGCAAGACCCAAGGAGAAAGAAAGAGGGAGACAGAGTAGGGAAGACAGATTAGCCCAGCTGTCTGCTCATAAAGAGACCAAGGGGTGAGGCGCTAAGCCCTCCAGTGAAAGCAGAGCTTAGGTGGGTGACACAGGGCAGTGGACCCCACTCAGCCCACAGTGGCCTACAGCGTAGGGCCTGAGCCAAAGCAAAGACACATGGATAAACAGTGGGAGATGAGGCTCCGCGCCTGCAAAGCCCACAGGGCTAAGACGGCCGAGCAGGCGAGCAGGCAGGCAGGCGTCACATTCCCCCCCAGCCAGGAGTGGAGACAGGGGGGTTAAGGCTTAAGGCTTGGCTCCCTAACTGGCTGACAAGGGACGAGGCGGGACGGTAGACGCTGTCTCAGTGAGTGAGTTCATCAGAAAGAATGTAGATTTATTGTATATCGCCTGTGCTCGGCTCAGGAGAATAAAGGAACGATTACATAGGGTCTTGGCATGCACTCCCTCCCAAAACACAACCCAGAATTATCAATTACTCTGTCCCTGCTCTCTCCGCTGGATGCAAACACACACAGCACCGTCCATCTCAAGCCGTGCCCTGCCAATGACCCCTAGTTAGCACAGCAGCCTGGGAACGGCATGTGATGACAAGGTCATGAGTATGAAGCGAGGAGGCCTCCGTCCACTGCTACTGCAAGACTGAAAGTAGCAAAGGCCTTAACCATGCTGGATTTCACTTGTGACCCTCGTCTGCGACCTCGTGGCAGAGAGGCATTAGCAGCTGCTGTTTTATGAGCTCCCCAATGTGACAATGTACTGCGTATATCCGTCAGCAGGATGGCCATAAGTTATACATATTGTCTTCTGAAGGTGTAAAAACAGCCGGAGTGCTTATGTTGTTTGATCCTTGAAGAGGTGCAGGGTGAACAGAGCTCTGACAACGTGTGGATAAATTATGAGACAGTAAAACAGTAACGGTGGTGCACACAGTAATGTGGACAACTTAGAGGCCGAGCAGTTGGAGGCAATCAACTGTTTACTAAGCAGAGTTCAGCAACAGGTAAGAATCAGCAAGGGCAAGCAAAGCAGGCAGAACCAGGAACAGGCAATGAACAGGAACAAAGGCTGGAACACTAAGACTGGATGGTTGGTCTGGTGTGTATGAAGGAGACCTAGTGAGGGAACAGTGGACAGGTGTGTTGGTCAGTGAGGGGATCAGGCGAGAAGGAATTGTGAGAACACAACTACAGGGCAGGTGAGGAATGGCAGGTATGTCAAATAACAGGAGAGGTTAATGAAAACAGGAAAAGGAAAAAAAAAAAGTGAAAAAATGTCTGAACAGAGGAGACTGTTGTGACAAAAGTGTACATTTGTGGTAAGGCTTTGATGACACACAAATGTATATAACCATATCACCAGGGGATTAGTATCCCATACAAACACTAGCTGCACTGAACAAATCAACAGCTGGATGTGCCAGAATTTTCTTCAGTTAAACAAAGATAAAACTGAAGTAGCTTGCTTGTTTTTGGAGCCAAAAAAGAACGATTAAATGTCAGCATTCAGCTTCAGTTGGTAATGTTTAAAACAACAAATCAAGCCAGAAATCTTGGTGCAGTCATGGACTCGGACGTGAATTTCAACAGCTTCATTAAGATAATTAAAACCAGCCTGCTATCACCTGAAGAAAGAATTAAAGGACTTATTTCTCAGCAAGACTTGGAAAAACTTGCCCATGCATTTATCTTCAGGCAGCTTGACTACTCCAACAGTGTCTTTATAGGTCTCTTTAGAAAAAAACCTATCAGACAGCTGCAGCTGGTTCAGAACGCTGTTGCTTGTGTCTGTGCCGCATTTTTATATTATTTTGAGCCATTTGTTGAATAAGGACAGACAGATAAGAGCCTTAATGTTTTATTAATCTCTTCATTTAAATTGTTAATGCTTCATTAAAGAATGTTTCACATACTAATGTGCTAGAATTGCTTAAATAACACTTATACTGAGAATAATTGACTATTAATTGCTAATGTGTTTAACTGTTGGTTAAGGAAAATACACGAAATTTGCAACCCTATCTGTATGTCTTCCTTAGATAGCTTATATTTATAAAAAATAAACAGAGAATAACAATGATGCTGCAAACTAGAGCTGCTGATATTAGTTGATTAATCAATTAGTCAGTCGAAAGAAAATTAATTGTCAATTATTTTGATAATCGTTTCAGTCATTTTCAAACTAAAATGCCAAACATTTGCAGGTTCCAGCTTCTTAAATTTTGCTGCTTTTCTTTGGTATTCATAACAGTAAATGAAGAGTCTTAGGGTTCTGGACTGTTGGTTGGGCAAAAGAAGCACTTTGAAGACGTCACTTTGGGCTCTGGGATATTGTGATGAGCATTTTTCACCATTTTTTGACTGAACAATTAATCGATTAATCATGAAAATGACCGGCAGATTAACTGATAATGAAAATATTCATTGAGTGCAGCCCCTCTGAAAACCAGGACATGTTTCCACTGTTTTTCTTCACAACAAAGCAGTCAATCTGCCTTGATCTAGACAAAGTTTTGAGGCCGTAAAGGTCTTACTTTATTTCCAAAGGCTTGCCTCTTTCTAGGGCTGCAACTATTGATTATATTTATTGTTGATAATATCTCAATATTTTCTAGATTAATGATTATTTGCCTGGTCTATAAAATGTCATAAAATTGTGAAAAATGCCAGTGAAAAATCAGTGCTTCCTAAAGCCTATGATAATGTCCACAAATATCTTGTTTTGGCCAAAACCAAAAGATATTCAGTTTACTGTCATAAAGGAGTGAAGAAACCAGAAAATATTCACAATTAAGAAGCTGCAATGAGAGAAATCTGACATTTCTTTATTTAAAATGACTCAAAGCAATTAATTGGCAATTAATTTAATAGTCGATTCACAATCAATAAATTGATGAATTGTTGCAGCTCTACAACTAATTATTACTTTCATTATTGAATAATCTACATTGTATCACAATTTCCCATAACTTAAGGGGATGTCTTCAGATATTTTGTACCATCCAATCAACTGTCCCAAATATACTGTAATGCTGTGGTACACAAACCAGTCCTCACATTGGAAAAGCAGGAACTACATGAATGTTTGGGTTTTTTTTGCTTGAAAAACAGCTGAACCAATTGAAGTATTATTTAAAAAGTTGCAGATTAATTTTCTCTGATTGACTAATCAGCTGTTCTTCTTTTTGTCTAGAAAAGCAGTCAGACTTTACAGGAACATGAACATGATCAAACTTTGAGCATCTAACGAATTCTTAATGAAATCTATGATAACTGGTGTTTGAAACAGTTTGTTCTGAATCAAAAAAAAAAAAATGCCGCGGTGGGATCCATTAAATTTGAGTTTGTAAGACAAAAAGAAGAGCTAAACTTATCTCTCAGGCCAAACAGGTCAGGTGACTGTATCTATTTAATACCTCTGTCCTGTCTCTTTTCTGTCCTGTCTCTTATTCTGTTGATTTTCCCTAACAGGGTTTCCTTGAGAACTAAATCTACTTAGGATTTATTGTTTCTTATTATTTCTCGTCATTGGAAATTATAATCCTTTCACCTAATCCCCCTCTCCCTCCCTCTCTTTCAGATCATATTCATCAAGATCATCCCCTCTGACAAAGCAAGAAATCAGCACAGCGGGGAGGTCTAAAGAGAGCGCGTACCGAAACAGGGGGTTTCTTCCTAATCAAATCAGGTTCCTCTGATGTAATCAAGACGAGACGCCAAAGACGACCACATAATCTCCCAGGGACATGCCCGCCTTGCTTGTGCGTTATTAAAAAATGAGGAGGAACAAATCTTTAGATTGAAAGACTGGAAAAATGGAATTATAATAAATCGGGGGAAACTGGGGCAAGGTTGGATAAAGCCTTCAGATACAGATGAGGGACAAATCTTCACAGTGGTTTGTGCTTGTATGTGTGTGTGTGTATGTGTGTGTGTTGTGTGTTGTGTGTGTGTGTGTGTGTGAGACAGAGAGAGCAGGCGTATGTGTGTGCTTATGAAATATTTCAATTTACTCAAGATCAAGTCCCTGACCTGAGCTCTCCCTGTCTACCTCTGTGTAAAAAAATCAGGAGTGCTGGACATCCCACCAGAGCTCACTCAGTGCTGTCGGATAATCTGTCTGCACCTGAGGTGACTGCTGGACTGTGATGCATCATGACAGGGCGCCTCATCATTAAAGGCTGCAATTACAATTAACACCCACATGATGGCACAATATGACAAAAGTGGACACCAGCTACAAGGGACTTGAAGGCTCTTTCTATTAATCTGACCTGGTCTGATGTCCATGATGAGTAAAATACTACATGTACTGAATAATGCAATCAAAGTGAGTTGTTACAGCTGAATATTCAACTTAATGGGTGTTTTAGTGAACTGATCTACATATACAGCTGCCACAACACAAAGAAAGACATTGTACAACAGAGTAGGCATCAACTGCCAAGACATTCTTGGCCTTCACCACCAGGTGGCCTTATTGAACTGCAGTAAAAAGCACCAACACTGTGGAGATTAATTGAAGACAAATCATATGTTGGTTTTTAACACAATCTAAATATTATTTGGCATGTCTATCACATTGTGTGGCTGTCTGAGTGTAAACAACTTCAGAAATAGGTAGCCCAAAGGCAATTTTTACTTGTTGCTATATAAATTGTTTTAATTATTAGCAGCTGTCAAATAACAACAAAACTAAGGTTAACTGTCATGTTTAATATAGGGCTTCAACATCTATAAAATGTCAGAAAATAGTGAAAAATGTCCATCTCAGTTTCTCAAAGTACAAGGCGATGTTTTTAAATGTCTTGTTTTGTCAGTCCAAAACCCAAAGATATTCCATTTAAAATGACAATAAATGGAGAAAGCATGAAACCTCCATATCTGAGATACTGAAAAGCAGCTTGTTCTACTATTTTTACATTAAAATATATTTTTATATAATGTGTTTCTTTTTTTTTCCCCACTTGTCCAAGTTGCTAGACTTACTAGTCTGACATGGTATTTTACTTGGTCTAGGTAGTTACACAATCCTTACTGCGTCCGTGAATGTCTCATTCGTCCGGTCATTGTAATCTCAGAAAAGATAAATCGAAGCACTGACTGTTTAAAAGTCTCAGTTCAGTTACTGCTGAACCCTGTGACCATGTCCTGGTTTGAGTCTGGCAGAGACCCTTGTTTTCCTGTCCTCTCCCCTCACTTCTTCTCATCCCTCTACTGTCCACTTTCTAATGAAGGCATAATATGCACCCAAAAATGCACCTAAAAACAGTGATATAAAAGCCTCCTTACTGCACTATTTGAAAAAAGCACAATTGCTAAAAATCATCCCTTCAAAGATACAAAAATGAGTAGAATGACTGATTGTGAAAATAATCAGTTGCTGCCAACTTATTATGGCTGTAATTTATAACAATACTGTACACTCTGAGACAATATAAAATTATCTAACAGAGCTGCACGATATGGTTAAATGAAATCGTTTTGACAAATATTGCGTATGATTCACAATTGGTGGGAATGATCATTTTTGCATCAAAATTTTAATTTTCACTTAAAAGTAATGTGAAAATAGTGATGATATGACATTTTTTGGGGTCTGTACCAAACACTTTTTTTACTTTGGAGAACCTGATTTGTAGGCCAGGGCATCTCTGCAGCACTACTGTACTTTATTATAATAGTTTTCTCACATATTTTACTTTATCAAAAAATGTCCAACTACTTTAAGTACTGCACTTGGCCATATTGTGATTTTTGATAATATTCTGATTAATTGTGAAGCCCTATTGTCTACCATCAAACACTTTGTCATATATATCTGGGTGTACAAGTTAGCAGTTCTGCAAATCAATGAGCAAGGCAGCTTTATGTCTACATAGAATTTTTACAGCCGTAAAAAACATCATTAAAGTAATGGAACATAATTATTTGTCATGAATTTAATTCACAACCTTCACCAAGACAGACATTGTCTGATTTTGTCCTTCAACAATTTCTCAAAAGATTTTCCAGACACTTCACTGAATCATGATAATATCATGATATAAAATTATATTTTCTGTGATAGGTGATTTTATCAATATTGTCCACACCTGTGGCCTTTTTAAACCCAAAAAGTGAGAGGAACTAGTTGAATTAAGTGCTCATTTCAAAGGATGCCAATTTTTGGATTTTTGCTGATATTTTCCAACTCATTTGGTCCGACCGCTGGCGCCCACATATAGACATTTTTTTCCACCTAATTGGACAGACCATCAAGTCTCTCCTTTGGCAGAAGTGACATATTATACCTTCTCTTATCAGGATGGCTGACTGGCAGATGCAGACATAAAATACGTTTTCCAACATGTACACATTCATTACACAAAATAAGGAAACTACAGGTTATTTTCTCTGTCTCTTAACTTATTGGTCATAATGATCAGGATGACGGCTCTTAACATTGGAAATTAGTTTTGTAGTGTTTAAGGAGTGACATTTGGCTCCTCCTCGCATCATTACAAGCAGCAACACTTTAGAAAACCTACACACCACAGACACACTTGTGTCATGTGAAGCATAAAGCATCACGCTTATCAGCAGAAACATCTGCATTTCGAGCCGATACAGGATTTCATTTTAAAGCCTTCATCTGCCGATACTGATGACGGGCCAATAATATTGTGCATCCTTACTCATTTTAGCAGTGGAGTGCAGGAGGGTATAAAGTAGGGCATTGTGGCATTTCATACACAAAAGAATTCAGTTCATTTGTAGTGCTTTTTGCAGAATACAACAAATCACCTCAAAAAGAAGAGACGTGACTGGCATACACCACTGTGTATCTTCTTAGCATAAAGAAGATATAAGCTTATATAATAGTCACATGACTCACCCATTCTTCTTATATGCTTGACACACAAAACAGCCTAAAAGGTCTACAGTATAATGTAGTACAGATTAACATCTTATATGCAACCAGCAGGTACAGAGCTCGTTCACATACCACACTCCATCAACAGGTGACTGGCCCATTTTGCTAAACTGGGTAAATTATTCAAAGCCCCTGTAGATATGGCCCTGCTCTCCATCCCAAGGCGAAAGAGGCGAACTTCAGAATCCTAAATGAGATGCACCCAACGAAAAAAAAACATGGGACATGTGGTTTTTTTTTTTCACTGTGAGTGAATTGCAGTTTTTCTGGAATTACATGCACAGTTGGCTACAGTCCAAGGGGATTGAGCTGTCACCACTGATAGAGAACTATTTGACAGTCAAATTTGGTATTTCTGTTGAGAATCGGAATTTGGAGTTTGTTTTTCTAACAATACGTTTACTGAGTTTTCCATTTTTTCCCAAAAGCAAGATTCAAAGATAATCCCTACTGCTGTTATATGATGTGTATGTTTTCATCATTATTAATTTATTTTATTGTGTTTATTTATGTTTTTTTTTTTTTTTTTTTTGCATCAGCAGATTTATTTCGCTCTAAATTTCATTTCTGATATCTGTTGTAGCCCATGCTCAACAAAGAAGTTTATTATTGTGAAGATAGTTGGAAAGTGCTTTGTTGTTTTTGGTATATATAAATAAAAGAAGCAATAATACTGTACATAACCTCATAAAGTTAACAATCACACACAGTCAGAGACATTTAACCACCTGAAAAAACAAACTGCAAGCAAAGAGACAGATCTGGAAACAGGCAGAAAAAGGATGGATTGATGTGACTTACATTACTTTGTCGCCGCAGCACATCCTTTCGTGGGGATGAGCTGATGAACATCCGCGTGGTCGTATAGTCCCACTGCGCTTCATCCATCACTGGTAGCCAACTAGCTAGCTAGCAGCGCAAGAACACAGCCGTTGTCGTTAACGATAGCAAAACCGGAAACAAGCTTCATTTAAATTATGTTAGCTTCTTCACCAGATACTCGTTCACTGTCTCGCAGTGTCATAACAGTGACTCCATCTGAACGTTTGATACCATTTATCGAATCATCTTCGAGTGTTTTTTTCATTCTTTCTTGAAAATCAGACATAAGTCTTTGCCGCTCAACACCGCCGCCATTTTCCCCAAGCGGCCACTCTCGGTATTGCAGCAAAAAAAAAAAATCCCCACCGTCCCAAAAAAGCATTTTCTTACCATTATACTCGAACTGCAAACAATATCAATCATGACTCTTTCTATTTTTTAATTTTTGATTTTTTTTTATTATTGTAAACGTGTTTAAAATCTGTGACATCTCTAAAATGTAAAGTCGGGAACGTCTAAGAGTCATGTCTAGAACGAACCCTATTTTTGCGAAACTCTCGCGAGATTTGGACTGGCCTTTCCTTCGCTGTGCACGTTGTACAAATTAAATATGTTTTATAATGTGACATTGTTGTTGTTAAGATATGGGTAGGTTAAGGGAATAAATCTGGGGAAAAAATCCTGCTTTGTGTTAAAATGATCATTCTCGGGAGATTTTTCGCGGGTCTGGGGTTCCCTTCTAGACACGACCGTTTCATGGGGTTCTTGTTGCCATAGCAGCAGGAAAGCCCCCCCCCCCCAACCCCGGCCTCAATGTTATTTAAGAGTTGTAAAATCAAATATTGGGTGCTATAACAAAAGTTAAGAGTCTGTCTCTCACAAGAAAAAAAGTTTTAACATGTTTTCTTAGTCCTTGTCAAACAGCAGCAGGGGATGCCACTAAGGATGGACTATTATTGGGAGGGTGACGCCCCAGCACTTGGGAGCCGGGGCGCCACATCCCACTTCTCTCATCTCATTGTGGAGGAAGGAGGCACGATGACGGGCAGCATCGAGGGACTGGAGAGGTTTGACAGTCCGGGAAAAGGGCGAGGTCTCCGCGTTACCAGAGGCTTTAAAGTGGGAGAGCTGCTGTTTTCCAGCCAGGCGTACTCTTATGTGCTGTCTGTGAAGGAGAGAGGCTGCTACTGTGAGTTCTGCTTCACCAGGTAACTATGACTGGTTATTACCTCTCTCTGTGTGTGATACAGCTCATAAAGAGTCTAGATCTGAATAAGTTTAAGATGACAATACCTTTCACTGTCTTTTTTTTTTTTTCCCCAGATCCGTTCATTAGTGATTAGTCTTGTACCTATTCTTGACCACCAGGCAGCACCACATGGGCCATTTGTTCATAAAAAATGTTCCTCCATAAAGTCTATTTTGGTCATGTGGGTCATCTTTCAGAATAGTGGCTCATACATATCCTGTTCCACTTCTAGTGTGGCCCCCATGAATGCTAAACACGAGAAATATATTTTGTTAGATAATACAGTGTCTCAACTCAACTGAATGGGCTATATATGGAAAATAATATATCTGCTGATCTATTGTGCTGACACACACTTTTTAAAATCATATTTAAATAATTTAATAAGATAATCATCAATACAAGTGCATTTTCTCCCACAATTATTTCAAATAGCCACATCAATGGTTTAATAGTGAATTATAGCAGTTTTTCAGCTCTTGATTGTGTTTGCTGCTACTGTTATAATGTACACTAGGTGTCATTGAAATAATGAAAACAAGCAGCTCCAACGTAATCTGATTTAACTACAGGTGGGTATGGATGCAACTGGTCGCCTTGTGTTGACACCTTTCTCTGTATTAAGAGTGCTGTGATGTAAGACGTCATCACTCTTACAGAAACATTTCATATATTGTGTATTTTTAACCTTGAGGAATCAGTATTGTTATGTAATAACACTGCATTATGTAATAACTCCACACACTGTAATAAATGTTCACTTCATTATGTAAAAACACCCACATTCTGTAATTATCTGCCACATTTTGTTGTAAACAGCTTGAACGCAATGTGTAGTAAATTTCGCCACTTTTTCTAATAAATTGTTACATATTGCAGTGGTTATTACAAAACACACACATTTTATTACAAAATACCTGCATTTGGTAACAACCAAAAGTACGTGAGTTGCACTTTCTTTATAAAGCAAATTTAATAATATGGTGTAATTAGCTTCCTAAATATTAAATTAGACCCCTATGGCCTGTGGTGACCCCTTCAGTGTTATAATTAACTCTAATCTTAGTCTAAATAAGCACATAAAATCAATAACAAGCTCAGATTTTTATCATGTTACAAATATAGCCAAACTCAGGGACTTAATGTCACAATCTGACCTGAAAAAACTCATTCACGCTTTTATTTCTTGCAGAGTTGCCTACTGAAATAATCTTTTGACAGAACTCCTTCAGATAACGTCAGATGCTAGAACTCTTATAGGGAACAAAAGGTCAGATGAGAATCAGAGAACTGTAACAATTGTTTATAATTGTCCACATTACGTGTGAAAGAAGATGTTAGATGATTTACTCTTCCCCAAATCCAAACTGTATTTGAGGCCTCCTTTTTGATCCTGATGTAATCCACTCTAACCTACCTTAAATGTAGCTTAAGTCTTGCATAAATAGACCTCGACCCCGTAAATTTCAGAGACGTCTCCATCTTGGCAAGTGCAGACGGAGCTTGGAGCCTGGAAGACTTTTGCAGATACAGTTACAGATGACACACCATTTTATCATAGAGGACCAAAGATGCTTGATACAACTCTGTGCTCCAGTTGAGAAAGTTTGATTCAGTCCAATGAGAGTTGCTTGCCGGGCGCCTAAGCCAAAAAAGTTTTATAGCTTCCGGGTTTACTTCCTGGTTTTATAGCCCACTGAATATGCGCTGTCATGTTTCCCCCCTCCCCTCCTGCCAACAACTTCTTGCTTGGCTCATAGACTTTACATTATGATGATATCACATATTTTTAATTTTTTTTTTTTTTCCAGCTCTTGGAAAGTTTTACAAATATAAAAACTCCATGGATCAAAAATTCCTAATAGAAAGAGTCATAATTGACCTTGTTTGCAGTTTGAGGTGACCTGTCAACAGTTTTGCAGATGTCTTTTATTATAGTGGACTATGGGGAAAATGCTTTTTGAGCCGCTCTTGAATTTTCCGCTGCAATACTGTGAGGGACCACTGGAAAAAAAACGGAGGCAAGGCTGAGCAGCAATGCCCTATCTAAGTTTACATATTATATATAAATATATATATGGCAGAATGTCTGTTCACTTTTTCCTTTCCTGTTTCCTTACTTAGATATGCTATGTCTTAGGCTTGTCTATGTTGAAAAGAAGACCAAATTTTAAAGATGGATCAAAGATGTTGCTTGGCAACCTGTAAGTTACATAAAATCTGATCTTAAACTAGCTAATGTTAGCAAACTAACTAACTGGCCTGATCACGTTTGATGTAGATTAGCTAGCTAGTTAGCTAATATTTTGGTAACATTAGCTATCAACTCGTTAGCTAGCCTTTTCCTAATATTAGCTATCAGATTTAACTAAGTAGCTGACAACTGATTTCACTTAGATAGCTAATGTTTTGCTAACTTAAAACATGACTATAGTTGAGATATGTTGCTTTTGCACGGATCTTTTACCCATCTTTAAAATTAGGTTTTCTTTTCAACATAGATGAGCCCAGCACATAACAGATCTCAGTACAGGAAACAGGAAAGGAGAAAGTTTGCAAGGTTGCGAGGGGTGAGGCTTGTGTGTAGAGTTCTGTTGATACGTTCAAATCCAGGCTGAAAGAACATTCTTTCTGAACCCAAATTATTGAATTGTTTCATCCTTGGCAAGTAGTTACCCCAACCATATTACGGTTATGTGATCTCCATTTTTAAAATGACTAACCTCAACTTTGTTGTCATATTAACAGTAGTACCTGGGTGTATGTATTGTGTGAGAGTGTGTGTGTATGTGTTTGTAGTTTTACATGTAACATTGTGTGTTTTCTTCTGTGCTGTTTTTTACTGACCGTACAGGGTCTCTCTGGGTAATGTTCCCTTTAAGTAAATTAAAGTTGAAGTGGAGCGTAGACTCTGTATGATTGTAAACATTAATCATCATGGTGAAACTTGTTGTTACACCTGTACTTTACATCATGTAGTGTGTTCCCAGCTTTGGCCTGTCATGTTCACCCCCAACTAACCAGCTGGTTGGACTTGGCGTGACTACCAACAGTGTGTGTCTCAAAGAAAACTGGATGGACTTATGGACTGCTTTACTGTTTCACTGTTGTAGACAGACAGCTGGTCCGTCATAAGGTCAGCTCTATTAATACCACAGAATGTTTTAAAGCCCTTCATTGCTATCAGTTACGACCGGCCGCCAGCAGCAACTGCTGCTTCTTGTCTCAGAGCAACGGAGCAGGATGTTTAAATGTCCATACACACACTTACAGATAGATACTTCACTAGAAATATAAGATAATCCTCTATCCTCTGAGCTCTGCTGTCTGACATTGAGTGTTGCATGTCTGGGAAAGTAGAAGGATGTGTGAGGCTCTCTCACGCAGTTTGCTAGAAGCTAATAGACCTTGTTTTTTGTTATTTATAGGAAAGAAGGTTTGGCAAGATGTGGGAAGTGCAAGAAAGCCTTCTACTGCAATGTGAAATGCCAGGTAGGACACAGGTGGGGGAGGGACAGAATGACCCTGTGATGTAATGATATCTGTACAAGTGGTTAATGGACAAAGACCCCGTGTGAGATAATTGACCCCATATTGTAACCCAGAGCTCCAAACTATCACTGTTTATTTCCTTTACAACAGCTACTGTTGGATCTCAACCGAGGAATGATCATATTTGTGGGTGGACAGTCCTGAAACTTTAGGCAGAGGTCTAACATTTCAATAAATATTGGACTGACATGAAATGATATTGACATTGACGGTCTTATTCATGTCCAGTTCATGGTTCATGACCTAAAAAACAAATCACTGACTACCCATAACTAAACATAGTTACAGCTAAGGCTCATAAAATACAGCTTAGACTGTTTAACATTGAGTTAGATTTGAGTTTGAGATGACGCCAAATAGTCGCACATGGGAGAAGTTAGCCGCCTGGGCTTTCTGCCAGAAAGTCTGTCCAACATGTGGTTAATGGTTTGTATGAACTCAAGCTGTGATCTTTTTCTAAACCTAACCAAGTAGTTTTGTTGCCTAACCTAAAGTAAAACAGTACTTTTGATGCTTACAACCTAACGTACCTGTAACAGAAACCTGGAAATTATTAATTTGATTGATTTGTCCAAGCTGTTCGTATGCGCAGATTCAAATATCTACATTTTGGGTTTTGAGTGATTTATCCGAGCACAGTAAAACAATGGGAAAAAAAAAATCAGGAAATACAGGCAGAGGGCAGAGTCTTTGAGGACAGGTTATATGTGATGATTGAAAGGGATAATTTAATATATCTGTATGTTGTTTCTTTAGGTAAATGCTGCAGATTATACCTTTAAAGCCTTTCTGCCAGAAGACTTTTCTGGGTCTTCTGATTTAAGCCAGAAAGTGCTTTCTGGCAGAAAATCCCTAAATGCTAACTTCTCCCATGTGCAAAATAGTCACTGTAGGGTTCTCCTATGGGGACAGGCCGAAGACGCCTTGAGGTTCTTATTAGCACCTTTGTTTCTTAGAGTCTAGTTTAGTTCAGGGGCCATATATACCAACTGTTGCTGTAAAAGCTGAAATGTACATAGTTGGATCGGCTTTAAACTACAGGGTTGCTCCTTTGCATGATTTATAATATTTGTGCGTGTGTGTAGAAAGGGGACTGGGCCATGCACAAGCTGGAGTGCTCTGCAATGACTGCATTCGGAGAAAACTGGTGCCCTTCGGAGATGTCCCGCCTGGTGGCCCGGATCCTCGCCAAGAAGGTTGGGCAGTTAAAAAAAGAGTGTTCACAGTGTTCTGTTGGAGTGTTGTCTGGCACGCACTGTGGGTCAGTGGGGTCATTTTTGTTTATCGAGCGCCCGTTTTTCCACAGAAAACACAGAAAGAAAGATGTGCCTCAGAGAAGATCTTGCTTATAGGAGAGATCCAATCACGTGAGTTATTGCTCCTGTAACACACAGACATAAAAGCACATATGATAAAGACACATGGAAAGCATCAGATTCACTGTGATTTTCAGACTCTGAGTCTTCAGTACTAAGTGCCCCTAGATATCCCTCTTTAAAAAGCACAACCCATTCAGATTAGGCGGAGAGAAACACAGAGGGCTCATCTATATATATCCTATAGATGTGGGTCAACTGGCCATGGGACAACAGAACAAGTGTAACATCTTCAGTGGGAGGCAGGGGCACTTCAGGCTGACACACAGAGCTGACTGCATGAGAATCAAATGTCAGTGTAGTCAAACGATGTTGGATTTATTCAGTAGTGGACAGTAATGAAGTAGATTTACTGAGTATTTGTTTTTTTTGGAAACTTATGGCTTTCACTCCCACTGCATTTAAAAGAAAATATTGTACATTTGACTCCACTACATTTCTATTTCATATTAGGCTAAGCATAGCTTTGAAGTCAGCTGTGGCTGTTTTTTCTTTTCTAAAATGCAAGTGGCCACACGCTGTGTTCCTGTGCAGAACTGTGAGTTCTTGAAAGTTTGGGGGGGGGGGGGGGGATCTATACATATATATATATTTGACTTCGAAGTCATAAATCATATTTTGAACTAATATTTCCTGGTGTTAAAACTATTCACATACAATAATGTGTGTATGTGGCTTAAAAACCAAGGTCTAGGTGTTAGTGGGTTGTTAAAAGTTTTTGTGACCAGAGGAAGCTGCGTAAAGTCTGATAAATTGCGTCAAGTGATCTCACTGAGTCTAGATTAAGACTGAAAATCGAGGAATTGAAAATGAAAAAAAAATTAGGGTAAGATGTGAGCTTACCATACATCTGTAGTAAGCTCTTCATCTCTGCTTATGGCTGGAAGCTCAAGGCTACATTAGCCATTACTAGCCTAACATAGACTCACTGTTTTCTGGACATCATGACATTTCCCGCAAAAACTATGAATAAATACTTCCACATAACAATAATAACGTCATCCCTGGTTCCTCCTCTTTCAGCTCTGACAAAGGTCTACTTTCCAAAGCCAGTTGTGTAGGAGAAATGACCATGAGTTTCCACATGAACCAGTGAACAATCAGAAAAGTGCAGGGTGGACGGTTTCTGGCAGGATGTTGCATGGTGGCCGGCAGCATACGTCAGCAAAGTACCCGCTGTAAAACATGACCACCTACCAGAAAACTGAAAGAAACATGCTCAAGGTCTCAGAGAATATTTAGGACTTACTTTTGGCAAGTATTTTAATTTCTTAAATGGATGAACATTTACAGATTCACTTTGTCCGAAGTGAATGTGAACTGTTGCGGTAATCCAGACACTTTTTTTCTCAAGATTTCTCCCCAAGAATTGGCCCAAATGGTGTCAGTCAAGCTTTGGTTTGTGTGTAAAACTCATCTTTGCGTGCACTGATATGGTATGGGGCTTTGACACACTTGAATCTCCAACTAAACTGTCGGTAGTTGAGTTGCATTGTGGCTAACGTAGGCGTGGAGAAAAAAGACGATAGCTCTGCCTCTGCTGTGTTCATTTTGATCTTTTTCTTGAACTGTCCTTCATGCACAGAGACCATTCTTAGACAGTAATCCACAACCACAAGACGCCACATTATTCTTTAGTAATACAGTACGAAAGTGAAAGTTTTCCCTGCACAGGTTTCTGTTCAAATAACTACTTAATTGCAATACATCAGCCCGTAACTTGTAAGAAGTGTTAAGAAAAATTTGGCAATGTTAGCTGTTAAAAGAAACATGTTTTTGTCAGCGTGCCCATGTTTGTGTGTGACTTTGATCTTGTGCATCTCCATGTCTGGGGGGAAAAGTTCATCTTTCCTTTGAAACGCTGAGTCAGTGTGAGTGTCTGACATACGAGAATAAATTGACTCTAGTGTCACGGGTCAGGGCCAAAAGAGGATCACATGTAGCACCACACACACACAGTCTGGCAGATCGTAGTATACAGAGGACGTGGTGACAATGTGTTCCTGCCTTGGCATAGTGAGAGTGACGAAGGAAGAAGAGCTGTTTATCCCTGTCTATTTACAGTTGTTAGAGAATAACAGACCGGCTCTGATTAAAACTTCTGAGCAAAGACGATCAAAGGAACTGAACTCGATCTATTTCTCCTGTGTGGTTGCTCACATCATTTCAAAACCGGCATAATTTCAATTCAGTGTAAATTTAACATCCAGTCGTAACAACTATACATACAATGTAAAGAGGATGAGGGCAAGAAATGGTGAATCATACACAGATTTAAAGGTCCAGTTTGTTTACAGGGATTTATTGGCAGAATATGGCAGAAATGCAATATATGATTATTTATTGATATATTGTCATTACTGTTCAATCTCTGTCATCTTAGAAAGAGCCATTATATCCACGCAGTCCACCACATTCCATAACCATATTTCTACAGTAGCCCAAAGCAGATCAAACACTGGCTCTAGATAGGGCCTTTCGCATTTTTCATGAGTTTGGTGGTAACCATATGTTTCCCTACATGCTTGGAAAGTAGGGTATGATGGCCTTATGGTGTCCTTGAGGGTCAAAACGCAACATTTCAGAAAAAATAACATTTCACAAAACACAGAAACATTTCCCCAGAAAAAAAACAACATATTTTCCAAACACAGCATTTCACAAAACACAGAATTTTCCGTAAATTTTCCAAAATCGACATTTCATAAAACATGATATTTTCCAAAACATGACTTTTCACAAAACACAACATTTTTCAAAACTCAACGACATCTGACAAAAAAATGACATTTGACAAAACACAAGTTTCAGATTATGGACAAGGTGGGACGACACTTCTTATTTGTGATTGGACTGAACCCCAGACCCTGTCATTATTTCAATGTCATTTACTCTTTTCATTGTGTGCTAGATTCATCAGTGTTCTTGCACAAATTTTAAACTGAATTTAAAAGGATGGAAGAGGACTGGGTTCTGTCCAGTCACATCCATAATCTGCAAGCTCACCGTTAGATGCCACTACATCCTACACACTGGGCTTTAAAGGCAAACTTTATGGGTTGTACTTAAAGACAGCCTCATGTGGGCTCTACAATCACCGTTCATGCAGAATAAGATTTCCCACAAATGGCCGCACTGAAACTAGTGTTTCATTTGGTCATAGAGGGTTTATCCACATTAGGATGGTATGTTCTGCCCGGTCGATGCCTCACTTCTTAATTTAAGCCTGATATATATAGCAAGTGGTGTTCACATCGTTTTATATTAAACAAAATCTTTGTTTGAAATAAATAGCCGTCTGCTAAAAAGTTTGCATGCTGTCCTGGGTAAATGCAAACTTAAAAAATACACAATTGATCAACTCCTCTTCCTGTGACAGACGTGGAGGACGTAGACAATGAGAAAAGGGAGATGAACGAGGCAGACATTGCCGCACTGCATCGTTTTTACTCCAAACATTTGGAGATACCCGACCATAAAGACCTGCTCACACTCTACTCCCAGGTACTACACAAACACGTACACACAAATGACTGTCTATGACAATACACAGACATTTACTCTCATTTTTTTGTTGTCAATGTCAAGTAAGTATAGATTCTCTTATTCTAATAATTTGCTTGTCCATGATTTCTCCATCAACCACTGGAGTTTAAGAGGGGAGACGACGTAGCAAATTATGGTAACACTTACTATAAATCTATGATGCATTATGGGCACATTTATAGTGTAATTGATGCATTCATAAT
Organism: Lutjanus argentimaculatus; assembly: GCA_034769285.1. NCBI lineage: Eukaryota > Metazoa > Chordata > Actinopteri > Lutjaniformes > Lutjanidae > Lutjanus > Lutjanus argentimaculatus. The sequence goes on from JAWZSL010000001.1 coordinate 49,048,030, forward strand.
ACTTCATGACTACACTATATCAACAGTCAAAACATTACACACATAGATGTTATTTATAATGAATTGGAAGTTTAAGTGTGTTATGGATGCTCTTGACTAGTTATAAACGTGTTTCCATTGTACACGCACCCCAACAATCAACTGTAGTGAAGACTCGGTGTGCTATAATAGTTCATGCAGTGTCATAAGTTATCACTATATGTGTTAAGTAAAGTGAAGTCCATATTGATGCATCTATAATAATGAATGCTTCATCATAAAGTTTCATTGTTGGTGGTAGGGTTTCATGCATTTATAAGAATCTGTGCTGCATCATAAGTGATTATTACGTAATGCAGAGAAATACATGGAAAATTTGAATGTGATGTATTCAAAGTAACAACATTTTGTCAAGCTTTATTTTCACTATGGGATGAACTGTTGTAAATCTGTTCGTTTTAGTGTCTTATCACTTATGATGCTGCATAGATTCTTCTAAATAAATGAATAATCTTCATAAAAGGTGTCAGCCAAGTGATGTATAATTTGAAGTAAAACGGGTGAAAGGTTGGTAATAATCATCTGAACTGCTTTCTTTCTCTCCCATGTCATTTATTCAACAGGTTGCCTGTAATGGGTTCACCATAGAGGATGATGAACTGTCCCACATGGGAACTGCAATCTACCCAGAGTAAGAAGAGAAACTCACATACATGCGATCACTTTGTCATTCTGTACAACAGCTAATGTTAAGATTCTAGGGCTGCTCAGTCTGAGTGAGACTTTGTCAGTCAGTGTGCATTACAAGAACGGGATAATACAAATAGAAGCTTGGTGGCATGGTAGCTTGGATGATAGTGTTTGGACTATGTAGTTAGGTTTTGAGTCCTCTGCAGCACCAAAATAAAGGCAAAAAATGCACAAGGACAACACATACTTTTTTTTGTATTAGTGGGCACACTTAGACACGTTAAAAAATCCTCATGACAACACGTGCTGGTGGTTAACTGATAAGAGAGGGTGAAACAAGTGGCCGGTAAACAAGTTTCAGCTCTTGTCTTTTTTTTTAGCTACGTCACTTAACTAACTTTATAAACTGAGTGTCAAAATCACCACAGCCACAAAACTAACTGTGATGGCGGTGGAAAAGACTGACAGAAATGAAGCGCAGACGACGCGGACTGACAGGCTCAGATTGTAGTTGTTAAGTGTCTGACAACATTATGGAAAGTATCGCTCCACTGAGAGACCTTTTTTAAAAGTAGATCTGTTTTGTCTCATGAGAAACAGCTGTTTTATTGCTCTCACTAGACACACCAGACTCACTTTGCAAAACTGACACAAGGACTAACCCTAACAAAATGAAACTCACCAAACCACCAACTCACCAATTTCCACTGTTCCATAATTCACCAACTCTGGTTTAGTCGAAATAAATCTTTAATTCGCACCATGAAGGAGCGTTGAGCGTGCAGGGCAGGTGACGCCGAATGCCCGATGTCAGCAGCCTGGCAGAAGAGAGCTCTGTGGTGCGCTGTGATTTTAGACCTGAACTATAGCACACTTTTACTTTCTCTGACTATGTGAAAATCAGATGTTTTCACATCGCAGATGATGAAGAAAGGCATTTAAAACATACTCCTGTAGGCTGATATAGGAATTTATTGTGGCGTACTGAACTGAAAAAAAAAAGCCCTAAAAGATAAAGCACATCACAATACATTCTGCCCTCCTTAGACAGCTTCTTCTGTGGTGTCTCAGTGTTCTTCTCTCTGTCTATTGACTTCTTTGGACATCTGTTCCTTCATTTTATTTTGGGACATTAGTCATTTGCTAATGACTCCAATCATTGTTACTGCACAGGCGAGCCACCTCACTCCATGAATGCTGAATGCCACAATTGGAAGTATTTGTTTATGTATTAAAGGTCAGCGTTCAGAGCAACATGGGGCAGATATCCAAAGAGGTCAGATTGTCATCTCCTAGTGAGACAACTTTCCTTCTCCAGTTGGTTATTTGGTGTTAAAATCGGTTCCCTGCTGTGTCAGAGGCCGTTAAGTTTTAAAACCGGCCACGTGAGGGTGAATTTGCCCTCTCAGCTCTTTTTTTTTTAAAGCTATTTCCAGCCTGCCACCCAGGTAACGGCAAGGTCGCTAACATATTTCAGTCGACCGCACGTTCACAAACAGAGAGGTTTCAAGTGTCCTGAAGACCTCTCTGTGTGTGTGCGGTCATAACATAGTGCTAAATACCACTTAAAATAAAACGGTTATGTCACTCATTTCTATGAGCAATAACAAATTTGTGCTTCTGCTCCAACTTCATCCAAGAAAGTCAAGAGCTGGATTTGAATTCTCTGTCTGTCCGTGTCTCCACAGTGTGGCTCTGATAAACCACAGCTGTCTTCCCAGTGTCATCGTCACGTATAACGGGACGTCGGCTGATATTCGGGCAGTGCGGGACATGAAGCCCGGAGATGAAGTGAGGAAAAGCGACAGCTGCCAGTAGAGGGGGTTGGGTTTTGTTTAGCTTCTTTTTTTTTTTTTTTTTGTCAAGTGTGTGTGAGTGTTTGAAGAAGCACCCGTGCTTATTACGAGAGGGTATAGTATATGAAACATTTGTCCATCTGCGAGCTCACTTTGCTGGATCAGCCGGCGCCAAATCAAAGGAAGAAGATTCACCGAATTACATTTAAACCAGTGAAGAACGGTGAATTAAATGACACACTACTACATTTTCATCCTCCAATAATATATAGGAATCAATCCTGTATAATCTAATAATCAACGATCTAAGATAGAGTTCGACCGTCATGGTTGCTGTGTGTATTAGCTTTCTGGCTAGCATGAGCTACTTGACATCACTCATTGTAGTAAGATAGATTAAAAATGAAATATAAATTAGGTCTTTCAGTTAATGAAAAATTATGTTGTGTGTCAGGAAAAACTGCTGTTTTACCATTAATGAAAATAATTCTGTGACATTTTATGTTTTATAACTACACTAGGGTTATGTTTCAAGTTACACACAGCTGGTGCAATGGGCTGCAGGTTGTTCCCTACCGTATGGACAGAGCCAGATCGCCAGGTTTGCTGTTTCCCCATTTCCGTCTCCACGCTAAACTAAGCTAAGCTGCTGATGGTAGCTTCATATTTAGTACATTTCAAGGCAGCTTACTTCAATAGATGTTTGACTTTTGAGCCCTCAGACTCTTAAGTTTTGAAAAAGTTTTACCAAATACTAATGTTTTGTTGAGATAATTTATTTTCTTCTTTAGATAAACTTGAATCTTTGAGTTCTAGAACCCCCCCCCCCCAAAAAAAAAAATTATATTTTGAAATTGTTAAGTAAACTAAGTGAAGTGTAAGAGAATATGCTAAATAATTAAATATTTTCAGTTCCAACCATTTCATTTTCAAGCATCCAAATAATGAGATACAGTTTTGAGGGTGGTTAGGTAAACTCAATGTTCAAGTTTTTTTGAGGGTTATCTAAAGAAGAAAATCTCAACAAAAGGTCAGCAAAACTTTGTTTAGTTTATTTCAAAACTTAAGAATTTAAGTATGATTCAAAATTCAAAAATCTAAAAAATGAAAATTAGTGAAGGTGGTTGCCTTGAAGTTGTGAGTTTATCAACTTTTTTTTTACAGTTTACATAAATGAGAGTGGTGTCAATCTTCTCATCTAACTCTCGGCAAGAAAGCGGACAAGCAGATATCCCAAAATGTCAAACTATTCTTTATAAATCTTGAAACAAACTTGACAGGTTGTGGTTCTCTTTCTCAACACAAGTGGTTTTGGATTAAAACGCTGTGGAAAATATGAAATATGAGACAGAACCTTCATAATGGAAAAGCCTTGGAGACTTTGACATTAGGACAGTGAGAGACAGGAGTCTGAAGGTTTTGGCATGAGCAGAGCAGGACATCACTGCTGATGTACGACACCAGGTCAATGACAGTTTACTTGTCAGAATGTCAAGACGGTGCTGCTGAAGAAGAGTGTGTGTGGTGTGAAGGAGGGGGATGCAGCAGCTGATTAAAGAGGCAGGTGGGGTTATTTTCAGACTGACCTTGTAACCTGCAGTTTAGAAGCTATCTGGCAGCGAATTGTGACATTCAAACAAGAGGAAAAATGTGAAGGATGGAGCGTGTTCCATTTAGGATTCTTATGTGCTGTGTGTGTTATTTCCACCTCTAGGTGCTCATCAGCTACATCGACCTCCTCTACCCGACAGACGACCGTAACAGCAGGCTGAGAGAGTCCTATTACTTCGCCTGTGACTGCCAGGAATGTAAAACAAAGTCCAAGGTAAGACACCATGATGATGGAAACTTCCCCTCGATCCTCTCCTCCCGTAGCAGTCATCGATCGCCTTATTGTGGCAAGGCGATTTTCATATCGAGACATTTGTTCTTTATTTTAGTGACATATGGGGCAGAAAGTGTAGCCTTATATGGTATTATTGGGATGCTAATTATGCTATGTGCACTAAAATCTGCACAGATGGATCATTTACACAGTTACCTGAAGTTATGAATCTGACATAGCATGTTCGTGCGAGCTCTTCATGCAAAAAAAGTCAGAGAAATTTAAGAAAAGAATATGAAAATGTTCTTGCATGAGGCCCATTGTCTGGATGTCAGCATATGTTGCTCCAAAAACCTTTCAGATGTGCCATGGCCACTAACACACCACACCGTCACATTTGCTGGCTTTGAGGTCAGTGCTGGTAATAATCTGGGTGGTCCATTTCCTCTTTACTCCGGAGGACACAGCGTCCATGATTTCCTAAAACAATGTTGAAATGTGGACTCATCAGACCACAGCACACTTTTACACCTCAGATGAGCTCAGGTCCAGAGCAGTCAACAGCTTTTTATAGCTTTCACTTTGCATGATAGAGTCTTAAGATTTTCCAAAGTGTTTCTGAGGGCATGTAGTGTCCTTTAAACAGTTATGTGGGTTTTAATGCAGCTTTTAAGGGTGCTGCCTGAAGGGTCAGAGGTGATTGGTATTCGATGTTAGCTTGCAGCCTTACCCCTTACATGCAGAGATTTCTCTGGATTCTCTGAATCCTTTAATGATATTATGGATTGTAGATGGTGAAATCCATTAATTCCTGCAGTCTTGTGATGAGAAGCGTTCTTAAACAGTTGGAGTTTTTCACAAAGTGGTGAACCTCAACACATCCATGCCTGTGAGCCACTGAGCCTTTTGAGGACGCCCCTTTAACACCTGGTCACGATACTGTCACCTGTTACCAATTAACATGTTCACTTGTTGAATGTTCCAAACAGGTGGGGTTTTTTTTTAGCTTTCCACAACTTTCACAGTCTTTTGTTGCCTCTGTGCCATGTTTTTGCAGTATTACAGACTTCATATTCAGAATGAATGTATATTTACAAAAAAATAAAGTTTATCTATTTGAACAACACACAGCGTCACATTGTTTTTTGGAATTAGGGTTGTAACTCATAGGTAAAAATTTGAAACTGCACTTCACACTTGTGTCATGCTCAGTATCCTGTCTTCACCTCCAGGACAAGGCAAAGTTGAAAGTACGTAAGCGGAGTGACCCCATCGAGCCAGAGGTCATCAACAACATGGTGCGCTACGCCAGGAAAACCATCAGAGAATTCCGGACCCTCAAAAGCATAAAAAATATCCTTTTATATCAATAAATAACACTCTAACTAACTAAGCTTTGAAAAATAACACTGTCTCTTTTGTTGCATAATGCAGTAAATGTAGAACAGAACCAGCTTACTCACTGCAGAGGTTATCTTTCAACCAAGTAGCTTCCCACTCTGATTATATGACCAGAGGCCGTTTGACATTTCAGTGGTTTGTGTTGGTGCAGCCTTGACTCTGTGGCACCCCCTAGTGAGCTGCTGGAGATGTGTGAACAGAGCCTGGATGAGATGGGAGCCGTCTTTCGACGACTCGAACGTCTACATGCTCCACATGATGTACCAGGCCATGGGGGTTTGCCTCTACATGCAAGACCCGGACGGAGCCATCAGATACGGCGAGAAGATCGTCAAACTTTACAAGTGAGAAGAAACTGTGAGCCCTCAAAAACACAAGTACACAATGAGTACACTTTTCATGTACTTTATTGTTTTTATTACTCTCTGAAATGAGTAATTCTTTCATTTGAGTCAATTCATGATTAGATATTCTTAATTTAGAGTGTGGATAGTGGGGTATTTTTTCATTTAAAATATAACACCACAGTGTCACTTTCACTGTGACCACATGTAACAGCTGCTTATGGATTGCATTATGGGAATTCTAGGTTCCAGTGTTTTTGGATAAGTTAAGATTTCTCAGCTTCTGTTAATTCAATTTGACTTCATTTTAATTCGTCTCTGGACTCTCCAGAAGTTAAGTTACTGTTAAGCCATTTTCTGCTTAATACTTTAGTACTCTTAACTCCACCGGCTTGGAAATTTGTGTCAATTTAAGAAGTTATGAAGGTGATCAAAAATATTAAAAAGTTAGTTTTAACTTTCTTTATGATTAGAGCTGCACAATATGATGAAAAAAGTTCTATTGCAATTATTTTTTACTGAAATTGCGGTTGTGATATGCAGTATGCAATACAGTATTAGAGGGAATTATTGTTTCTGCATCACAATTTTCACTTTTACTGAAAAAAAAAGTAAAATCAGATCATGTGATATTTGCTGGAGTCTGTACCAAACAATCCTTTTTTTTTCATCTAGAGAAAAATACTTTACTATACTAGACCAGGGCATCTCTGCAGCACTACAGTACTTCATTATAATGTTGTTTTCTCACACATTTTTTCTCTTTTAAAAAAATTGCAATTTGGCTCTTGTTCTGATTTGCATACTGCACTTGGCCATATTGCAGTTTCGATAATAATGCAATTAATTGTGCAGCCCTATTTATGATTACAGTGAACAGAACAGGAAGATTATAGGATTTTAGAAACGGAAATAAGTTTGTTTTTTTTCTTGTGATGTCAGTGACACTTTGTAATATGTTCATGTCTCACCTGTTGAAGTGTAATCAGTATGTGTGATGTCTTTCCCCTGCAGCAAGCTGTATCCAGCCTACTCCTTGAACGTGTCCTCCATGTACCTGAAGCTGGGCAGACTGTACATGGCTTTAGAGAGGCACTCAGTGGGCATCACCGCTCTCAAGAAGGTGACACGACCTGCTGAGCTTTTACACCACACTCTCACATACAGAAGCTACAAAGCACTTTTAACCAAGTGACTAATTTAGTTTTATTACTTACCCTTTAATAAGTAATGTAACAATTTAAAAGACCTCATCTGAGTATTGTAACTTATTACTTATGTTTGATTACCTCTTGATTCCTTTCCAACAAATGTTTTAAACTGGGCAATAAAACTGAAGAGTCCTAAAAACAAAAATACATGGAGACACCTCCTTAGAAGCCATCCTACCCTATGATGGTGTTGTATTCAAAATTTTCCCAATGACTTTGCTAACTCTTGTTTGTCTGTAAATATGCCAAAAGAAAGCTTTCCTATATGCACAGTGAAAAGAAGCAAAGCAGCAGATTAATGTTATATTCTACATTTAAGAGCTTTTTACCAACTATATTCGAATGTAACCCCTTTGTAACCTTTGTGTCACCAACATTTTAAATAGTATCTGTAATTTAATTACATATTTCTTCTCAGTGAATGTGACAGATTACAATTAGATTTATTTTGTAATCTTATTATGTAACTTACATGTAACTAGTTACTCTCAAACATCGGTAACAATTAAAATTTGACCAAGCACTGGATCCCAATACTCCGTGTACAGACTCATTTCAGTTGTGGTACCAAAAAGATAGTGAGGTTCAATATACCCAGACATAGAAACTGTTAACATACTTGTAGGCTGTAAATTATTGTAAAATTAAATTCGTTTGTGTGTTTTCACAGGCAATGGCCATCATGGAGGTGACTCATGGGAAGAATCACTTCTACTTGACAGAGCTGCGCAAAGAGATTATGCAAAAATGAAGAGAAATTAAAGAAATAACGCAACACAGCTGATCCCTGAGGACTGCACACGCTCCTTTGATTAGGAGCTTTACAGAACTGAAGGCACTTTCTACTCTTTTTGGTGTCAAAGCAAAGATAGAACACATTCATGTTTTTTATGGAGATTTAGCTTTTTACATCAGTGTAACGTGTCCAGCAACCTGCTTGTTTGTTGAATGCAGGAAAATTTTGTACCAGACGTGCATTTAGTGTTCAGATGTGTGAAAATGTGACACTGTGAAAGATGATTTCATGTCGACCGTCACATGTTTGAGAATTCTTTTCCAAATCGTGAGTGATCTCATGTTTGTTTTGGCTTGTGACTGACTCATCAGCTGGACCCTGTCATCAGTCAGAGTCAAGTTGTTTACATAAGTGCACAGGGGAGGGGGGGACAACGCAACAAAATCCTCGTCAGCCAAGCAGGACAGCTGCCGCACCACAAGGGGCCTGTTAAAGCTGCAGAGAGTCACAATGGAGGGCCGGGACGGATGGAGCGCTGTGTTTGCATTAACACCTTGCGTGAGTGTTCGGCGCCAATTAATGTCTCCAGGACTGCGAGAAAAAAAACCTTCTCCAACACACACACACAGTATCACCAACTAAAAGAAAATGATTCAGAAACGTCCAAATAAATGAATTCATGGCCACAGTTGTAAAGAAAATAAGGCTTTATTGCATAATAAGCAAGTACGACAGCTTCATACATGTCTGGGGAGAGAAAAACAAAAGACTTGATGCACTGAAAACGCATATACAAAACATATGTACACATATTTTGAAAGGTATTTGGGAGTTTTGCCAAAAAGAAAAAAAAAGATGAAGGGGAAAAATTAAATATAAACAAAGAGTGGAATGCTGTGTGAGAAAAATACTGTCACAAAGAGAACAGAAGTGCAACAAAACACTTATATGTCAAGAGAGCATAAAGCTTATACTTACTTGAGAATATATACATTAAAATATAAAAACGCATGCATAGTTTATTATGTTGCGGTATTTTTAGGGTACCAAGTCAAAAAAAAAAAAAAAAAAAAGAAAAAGGAAACTATAAAACATTTGTAGAAATCTTTTCTCACATGCCCGTTATGTACAGAGTTACTTTGGACATGGCTGGCTTTGCATTATGATTTCAGAAAAATAAAAAAGTTTATTTAATGCAACATGTAAAAGGAAATTCTTCAGAATGTAATTTTATAAACAGGATCTAGGAACATGGCAACATAGTTGTCTGTTGGGTTTGGATCAGATTATTAGAAACGGCTTTTTTTTTTTTTTTTTTTGGCAATTTTATACTAATATCCTTCAAAAATAAATCAAGACATCAGTATTATCCTACTGCCAAACCCTTACCTGAGCGACAGGTAAAAGATCTGAAATGTTAAAGTTTTTCTTATAACGAAACACAAACTATTAAAATACTGATTTAAAGATTTCATCTTTGGAGGTTAAACAAAGGAATTTAGTTTATCAGACCCAGCTAGGCGGCTTTTCCTTGTTTCATGTTTCAATAAGGCACAATGATACAGTATGTACAGTATTTGCTGTTTAAGGACACAATTATCATATGCAAACAATGAAAGAATAATTATAAATTATCTCCAATTCATTGGACAAACACCTTTTAGATTTTTGAAATGCTTTTTAGGAAAGAAGTGTGATGAGAAACACTTGATCACAAGGAGCTATGATTCACGAAACAGACAAAAAAGTATGCAAAATATACTGTGAGTGGAGACAAGCCCAAGTCCAAAAAAGTTGGAACATTGTGTAAAACGTAAATAAAATCAGAATGCAATGGTTTGCAAATACTTTTCGACTTGTATTCAATTGAATACAGCACAAAGACAAGTTATTTAATGTTCAAACTAATAAACTTTATTGTTTTTTTTGTAAACACACACTTTGTCTTGTCTTTGTACTGTATTAAATTGAATATAGGTTGAAAAGTGTTTAAAAAAAAAAATCATTGCATTATATTTTTATTTATGTTTTACACAACGTCCCAACTTTTTTGGATTTGGTTTTGCATGTGGAGGACAGTTCCTGATAGAAACGTATCAAGAGATATTAACAAGAAAAGCTTTCTGAAAAATACAGTAAAAATTAAGACAAGTTCAAAAAGATGAAAGTAAAAAAAAAAAAGTTGACAGGGCAAGGATCAACACGCTTGTCAATTCTCCTCTGTTCAATGGCAAAGGTGACCACAATCTTGATAGAAATAAATAAAAACATTTGTTACAATGTTGAAGTAAATATTTGCTGTATTAATCAATACTCTGTTAAAAATAAAGGAACATTTTAGAACAGTGATTTTAAAGAATACTTTTCGTTTGGCAAACTCTTTCAGAGTATTGAAAATAGTAATAATACTGCTGCCACCTACTGTTCATGCAGCGCAGTGCCGCTTTCTAATCACGGCTGAATAATAAATGAGAAATGTAGCAGGCAACAATCCATCCAGTCTCAAGAACACACGGGGGACAGACACACACATTCACACCTCTACAGGAAAAACAAGCTGCTTATTCACCTGACCTGCATGGAGAAAACACACAAACAGACCAGGTCCAAGAGTAAAACCCAGGGGGGAAAAGAATCTGATTAGGAGAAATGGTCGTCAGTTTCTATACAGGCCTACGTGAATCTTTTCCTCCCTTGAGGTGAGTTTGTATGAAAATCCACTAGAATCTCCATAAACTGCCACATAGAAAACTCAACACGAATCTCTGTTATCTGCTTTCCAACCAACCGTCAGCTATCATCCTGTATCTGCTGCACAGCCCTCGGGCTAATCTGAAGTACCGTTGTCGCTATCTGGTGCCATCCTGCCACGCCGTGTGAAGTCAAACGTCGGGGTCCCCGGGCTCAGATGAGGCGGGAGTTCTTGAGGAACTGGATGAGGACCTGGTAGACAAACTTGTACTGGGAGATGGTCTGCACCATCAGCATCCTCTGCTGCCGCAGCCCTGACAACATGGTGGGGACCTCCACTGGCTGAAGAGAGGGGAACAAAGAGACAAAAAAATTAGATATATAGAGAAAAGAAGGCAAAGACAAATTCAATAGTTACATTACAAGTCCATCAACTATCAACCTCCAGAGTGTCAAGGGCGGGACATTTACATTTACATTGTTAAAAACTCCTTGTAGTAGCTTTAAACTGTGCATCAAAGCATGTGGGACATGACTTAATTACAGCTCAGTTAGACACTTGAATGTGCAACCTTTGACCCTGTGAGCCCGCTGTCCACCCACCTCATTGTGCTCCAGGCAGCTGATCATGAGCTCAGTGAGGATGACCACTCCGGTGCGACCCACCCCGGCACTGCAGTGAACCACCACAGGTGGATTGAGGCTCTTTGACGTGTCCAGCATGGAGTTAGTGTGTCTCCTCACAGACTGGATCTCCTCTAGGTAGGCTGCAGGACAGAAGACAGAGACACAGATAAGATGTCTTGACAGTTCGTTTAATGTACTTCACTGCTCACTCACTTATTGTATAATGACATAGTTTCAGAGTGTGTGGCTTCACTAAGGGAATCACAATTTCATTATTTGTTTTCCTACAGAGTTAGATAAGAATATCAGTACTTTTCTTTTAGAAATGTATCTTTTATTTAGGAAAATATTTTTTTATTCTAGAAATAGATCTTACTTTACTTTAAATGCCAAGAAAGTGGAAAGCTACTTTTCTGTCTCTGATTGATTACAGCGATATTGCCAAGTGTTGTCTTTTTAAACGTATGCCGGGTTTTGACAGATCTGGGGAAAACTGCATTCTCCTACTATGCACCATGGGCGTGGAATAATCTACAAAAAGATCTAAAATTAGGTGCATTTACATCTGGAGGTGAATTTCTATGTTTGAATAGCTGTTTTTATTCTTAGAGGGGATTTTTGTATATCATGTTGCATTTTAATCTGTTGTGATTTTGTACAGCTGCTACCTTGGTCAGATTTTTGATATCAGTGGGACTTTGTGGTAAAATAAAGATAAAATCTGTCCAATAAATTTGCTCGATCAAGGAGGCGGTCAGCTTAGCTTAGCTTAAAAGACTGTCAGGAGGGGAAACAGTTAGCCTGAATCTGTCCAAAGATAAAACCACAAACATTTCATTTCATTAGACAACCAAGAAAAAAAGAAACATTTTTTTTTACATTGGAGAGAGTCATGGCTAACTTCTTCCCCTTGCTCCTAGACTGCATGCTAGGCTAAGCTAACTGCCTGCTGGCTCCAGCTTCATCTTCACCACGCAGACAAAACAGTGATATCATTCTCCTTGTCTGACTTGTATAATAGCTTCCTGTTATGTCTTGTAATCCACACAAACTGATGATGATGATAGTGATGCCACAGTCCCACTCACAGAGGAATCCCTGGACATATTCGGGACAGCCCTGCTCCGGCCAGTCCGTGTACTGCAGGTGCCAGACTGTCCTCTCCTGTCCAGACAGCAGGTGTTTGACCTTTAACCCCGTGGTGGCGTAGCAGCCCGAGTCGGTGCGGAACTTCGTGGTCACCTTGAACTTGCCGTGAGTGGCCGAGTTGTGCTTGGAGCCCAGTTTGGGCCAGTAGCGGTGACTCTTGGACCTGCCACCCTCCTGATTGGACGATGAGGATGGAGAGAAGAAGAAAAGAGAAGGAAGAGATGAGGGATGTACACCATTCGTCGCGTTTCTCACACACAGACAGACGCCAGCTGTCGGCCGCTGAAAAATACCCACACCTGCGTGTACCATGTGTGTGCATGTGCATGTGTGTGTACCTCCTCGGCAGTAACCATGGCGATGACGTTGACCCCTGCTCCCAGACCATCTGCCAGAAGTCGGCACAGGTGTTGGCTAGCGGGCCCTGGGTGGCAATGTAGTGCCACTCCTCCCCTCTGATCATCACCTGGGAAAACACACACACACACGCACAGAATCAATTAGTGCACTTGGGGATCGCAGTGCAAACAGGAATTAGTCGACACATGGGTAAATAAACAAATTTGCTTTCTAACAAGCACATTTAAATGAAATACTGGTTGACACGCCCCCAGTAAGGAGACGCACAGAGGGACACCAGCATGGAAGCTAATCAATGTACTGCTGTGGACAGGGTCAGCAACAAAAGGTATTTTAGCCTTTTTTAAAAAGGTCTACACAAAAAAAATCAATATTAGTTTAAGTGCATGCTATATTTAGAATATTTTCACTGCTTTAACTTCATCAGAAAGACTCTTCTGACAGGAAATCGCTGATATATGAGCCAAATGTCACTCTCTCCTAATCAACCAAACTCCATAGGTAAAATCAGTAATTTTACCTTTCAGAACAGTTTGGAGTTGCTGGGCTATCGCTGCCTTGATCTAGTAGTTTGCTTGTGTTCTTGTTCAGCTCCGGCGTCTTAGAGGGTTAGTTCAGATTCACCTTAGTCAAACAATAACACAAATAAACTAGCAAATCGAGGCAGCGGTATGGCAGCAACTCCTGTGTTCTGGTCAAGTAAAATCACTGATTTCACCTATGGAGTTTGGTTGATTTACTAAGACCAATATTTGGCTCATTATAATGGCGGTTTCCAGACAGAAAAGGCCGTCTGATGGCAAAGTAAAGCCATGAAAATATTCTAAACATAGCATGCACTTAAAGTGATATTGATTTTTTTTTAGGTGGACCTTTTCTTAAGTGGCTAAAACAAGTTTTGTTGCTGACTCTGTCCACAGCAGCACATCGGTTAGCTTCTGTGCTGATGCCCCTGTTTGTTAGCGTGACCAAATAAGACTGGGTATAGACTCATTTAAAATAAAATCAGACTCAAACTCTGATAAATTGTTAGAATTATTATAAAGATCAGCAGATTCTGTTTATGGTATGAAGCCCAGTGTCCTGGCTGTTAATTTTAAAATCTCTTCAGCAGGTAAGATTGTCATTAAGCTGTAGGGGCTTATAAACACATCTTTTAGATATTTTTATCACAAAGTCCTTCCGTAGTGTTGGCTACAATCTCCGTCATCTGGTTTAAAACAGGTCGAACATCAACAATCTTATTCCTGATAGCCTAATCAGTGCAATAAACAAGTGAAAACACATCGATAATACTCATATATTTCACAAAAACAGACAGACATTTTTTAATAACTAAAAGCCGGAATTATAGCCCACATAAAGTGATTTGATCAGAATATTTTAACGTATTTATGCTGTTCATATCTATCACTATGACGGTTAATTTTCAGGACAAACAGGACAGGATTCAGGACAACTGCTCGGAATTGAGAACTGTCCCGAAAAATTCAGAAAACCTGGTCGTCCTACACTCTCTCCGCTTATAGATAATACACTGATTGTTGATAAGTACCTCATACAATCCCACTTCAAATAATCCAAACTATCCCTTTAATTAAATGAGATATTCTAATTCACACCAATGACAGTGATCTCCTCCACCACTGGAGGGCAGCATAAACATCATCCTCATCCACAGTTTGAGTCTTTTCCCTCATTTATAAAACTACCACCGTCTCTTCTTTAGCTTTCTTCTGTTTTCCCTCATTAATAATCATGAGGCGTCACACAGCAGCACTAAAAAACTTCCCATCTTCAACACGCTCATAGACTTCAGAGTGCCATTACATAATGAGCAGCTAATTCCTCAGGCCACCTCGTGACTGTAAACACTGTATTAAGAGGTGGATGGGGAATAAACAAGGCCTTTTGTTCTGCGGCAGCTACCTTAAATGACAGGGGGGGAGTAAGAGGGTTACACCGTGATAGGCAGCAACTCGGCGCATGCGCACGAAATGCAAACTCATGCACACACACAAGCCTGTGCGCACACACTGTTTGCAGCTAAGCATGAATAGAGGGGCTAGTGAGAGCAGCTCAGGTTGACTTAAGAGGGTTTGGAGTTTGGACCACATTCTTTGGGAATTCCACGAGCTCTGTGAGCTTAAAGGCCCAAACAGCCTCCAACAGCTGCCTTTCATCCTCTGCTCCGCTGCTTAGGAGTGACCACAACAAAGAGCAGCACAGAGCCGAATGTATCAAGTTTGTGCTCTTTGTTTTAATTTATGTTGTATGATGTGGGTGTTGCAAAGCACTTTGAGACTGTAACTGTGATTAACAGCTGTACACATAAACTGGAATCTTATAAAACACTTTAAATGTGACTGTTTTACCAGTCAGTATCATTATTTTCCTCTGTATCGGTTCATACTGGGAGCTGACAGATGATTAAGTCTGATTTAAAATCCAGACTTTCATATCGGCAGAAGTACAGATACTTGTGCAAAAAGAAAAATCTCAGGTAAAAGTAGAAGAACTGGTACAACTTCTTTACTCAAGTAAAAGTGTAGAAGTACAGGCTCTGAAATGTACTCCAAGTATAAAAGTAAAAAGTCCTCTGAACAACATTTCTACCGTTTCTCTGTGAAGTTAACTGAACCTCACCTTTTCTCTCTGCAGTCGAGTCTCTCTCACTCTGTGTTTCATCTTTTAAGTCGTTTTCATCATGTTACGTCTTTTACATCTGATTTGTCTTGTTACATCTTTTCCATTGTTTTCATCTTATGTCGTTTTCGTCTTGTTACGTCTTTAAAGTCATTTTCATCTCGTTATGTCTTTAGCGATGTTTTCGTCTTGTTACGTCTGTCATGCTCACACGTGCTGATGGATACACCATATTTTCTATGCCTTACTGTTCCCTCTATTTTGGTTTAAATCAGTCTTGATGTTTGGAAGGTGGCGCACAATGACACCAAATAAAAATAATCAATAATTTCCCTTCAAATGCATTAAAAGTAAAGTAACTAAAGAAGTAGAAAGTACAGATATTTGTGTTAAAATGTAGTGAGCAAAAGTAAAAAGTTACCAGAAAAATAAAAACTAAAGTAAAGTACAGATACCTGAAAACTCTACTTAAGTACAGTACCTAAGTATTTGTACTTAGTTACTTCCCACTTCTGGAGTCTGGGTGTGTCATCTTCTTGTATGCACTCAACTCAATGTAATAATTGAACATTGTGATTTCAATAGATGTATTACTTACATACAGACATTATTGTATGACAAAGCAAAATTAAACTTTTATTTAAAAGAATATGAAAAATAATTCATATTTATAGAGAGCTTTAACAAATATTTGGACCTTCTGTTTTCATTTCGTTAACTAATTTACAGCTGAACATGTTGATGTGGTTTGAAGGCCTTTAGACTGTAAAACAACAACAACAGTCGTATAAGTTTATTGCCTGTCACGCTGTGCGAAACAGGTCCAATAAACTCTTGGTATCAGTGCGGCATCAGGCTGTACAATATCAACTTTATGTCACCGGTTATGTCAGATTGTGCGATGACTGTGTGATGAATTGTAATGCTGCCAAGTAAATATAAATCATTAGCTCATCATCTCTGCTGTTTTGAAAATGCAGCAAAACAATAATATACTTGGTTGAGGTGGAAAAGTTGGTGTATTGATAAAAATAATAAGTGACAAAGTGCAATGGAAACCAAGTTAAGCCACGTTTCCACCGCAGGAACTTTCCACAGGGACTAGGAACCAGTGGAGGAACTCGGTGCGTTTCCACCGCAGAGACCAGGGTCTAAATTAAGTTCCTGGGACATTTTTCACCCCACCAACAGTCCCAGCACAGGCTGCAGCACAGGAACTGGTGGTCTGAGGCTGAAGTGCTGATAATTTCTGACTGGTCGAGTAACTGCAGCATTTTATTTCTGCCGCCATTTTTAAAAATCTACAGCTGCAAACCAGTTTGTACTCTGTTAGCTGTGTTGTGTTGTTGCAGAAGAAAGCATACAACAGATGGACTGATGACGTTAAAATCATACGCAAAAATGACGTGTTTTCATATGTTAGCAGGCTAATTTGCCTAATCTTCACGGGTCTTAAGGGCACGGTGGAAGAGCAGATAACAACAGAAGGAGACCAGAAGGAACCATTTAGTTCCTTGAACCGTTTGCTTCTCCAGTGGCACGGTGCCCTTCATCACTGCAACATTAATATTATTATGTAACATACTGATCAAATATGAGCATGGATGATCAGATTGTAACACTGACACAGAAGTGCTAACGTGTGTAAGTTGCTTTTTGTGTTTTTCTTTGTTGTTCTGTCCTTGTTGTTATTTTGCTTGTCTTTGTTTGCCTGTTTGTTTTGTGTTGTATTGTTTAATCTGACCTTGCTAAATATGATGTGCTGTTAAAAGTGTAGGCTTTATAAGCCGTAGCTTCAGGCTACACCTTTTTTTCAGACTGCAGAAGTGTCTGAGTTATGTTAAATTACTTTATTGTGATGTTTTTCACAGCATTATTTACGCATCTGCCATGTTTCTGTAAGAAGCTATGCACTTATTTACATGAATTTATAGATTTATGTGTGATGTCCTTATTTCTATTTGCAGACCTTTAATGTGACAGAGACCCCTTGTAGTAGAACTAACATACTGTAGAAGTGAGGGGATTAATGGATGATATAATGTATATATGTACAAAGACCTCCCACGTTTCATGAGTAAATAGAGTGAAAGTGTCACACATTATATAAAAGTCAGGATTACGTAAAGGTGGGTGCTATAATCATCCCTTGAATTCCTTTTCACACTTTCATCCTTGACCCCTGGAGCGCACCTTGATATGCGAGGCGTTGATGTATCCCGTGTTGTTCTCCTTGTTTGGTACCAGCTCGACCCGGTTCTCTTCGTACGGGACCACGTCACGGAAACGGTTGCGCTCCGTGTTTTCCGGCAGAGTCGCTGTGGTGAGAACACAGTCCGCCCTCTTCTTGGGAACCTGCTCGTACTCGGTGAAGACCCGCTCCTCTTCCAGCTTCAACTCCAAGGTCTTACACTGACGGAGAGAAAGAAAGAAGCAGAGAGGAGGAGGAGGAGGAGGAGGAGGGGGTGTTAGTCATTGAATTCCAGGCAACACATCATTCAGAGGTTTCTCTTTCAGACCCCAAGGGGCTTTTATTCGTTTACATTCCATCATACCTAAGAGACCATTCAGACCAGGAGAATCCAGAAATCTCATTAGAATATACGTCCACATTTCTGAACCGTCGTCATCACTTGCAGCTGAACACTGACTTCAATATCAAAGACCTCAGAGTATGCATAATGCATCAACACAGCTGTAAAAGAGCAGAATGTGCAGCGGTGGTATTCATCCTGGTGGGGGGGCTCATGTTTATTAGGCCAGTCATGTTTCAGAGGGCAGCATCCCTCTCTTTCTATCACTCTTTTCTGTGTGGCTCGCTCTCGCACTCGCTCTCGGGTCACATTCTTCACATGCCGATGGGCCTAGAGGCGATAAGCACCACCGTGCCACGCGTTCCACAGCCCACTTAGGGCTTGCCCCCGTTAGCTTAGCAACAGTCGGGACAAAGGCCTGGTTTCACACCTCCGCACTCGAAAAACGGAGCCAGCAGACAGTATTTGTGAAAAGAAATGCATTAAACGGTGTAATTATCAGAGTTTTACAGCGACAATCTGCAGCCAAGCTTCCTTTATCGCTGCCAACAAGTCTAAATATTTAGACTGTTTTCTCTCAGAGCTTGTGCAATATTTCAGATATCTTCTTAGAGCATTTTGGTTTTTTTTCAAACCGTATTTTGTATTAATTCATTTACTTTTAAATGATATATATTTTGATTTGTTTATTTCTGGATTATTTCCATCTTGAATTTCCCCCCTTTATTTATCTATGAAAACTTATTTATTTGTGTATTTATTTTTTGCATTTCTTTGTTTATTTCTTTTGCTTTTTATATTTTTTAGATCAAATGGTGAAGTAAATAAATAGGGTATATTAATTAATAATTTTTTACTTTTTTTTTTTTTTTTCATGGTTTTGATCCTTCATAGACTGTATCTATGACTGTGTTTTGGTGTACACTGTACAGACCTGGTATACTGCTGCACTGCCCTAATGTACATCTCTATAATACTGCTTCATGTTGTGTTTGTTTGTTTGTATTTGTTATATTGTGGGTTTTATACTGTACTCATGTGGACTGCAGCTGTGTGTGGCCTATTGCCCGAGCCAAATTTTGCTTCAGGGACAATTAAATATATCTTATCTTATCTTAACCTTAAGGGGGCAAGTTAGACCCCTTAAGGTCTAACTTGCCCCTAGTTAGACATTATTCTACAAGTTAGACATTATTCCTCCAAAATAAAAAAAGGTTGTTTGAATTCAGAACAGAATAAAAAAATAAAAAATAAATAAAATCAATGTATAGTTGTAATGTGATTAAATTTTCAGTCTGAAATTGTTTGTGAGTAGGGATGTGACATTAACAAAAACTCTAGGTTTGATAATACCACAATAACAAGTCCACGATTATTGTGATATTAAAAAACAAAGAAAAATGACAAGTTGAAAAATGATGAAATATATAAATCTGATGTGTGAAGCATTTTGTATGTATAACAATGTGTTTTTATTTCCAACTTCAAGTGCTTCTTCCTTCCCTCTTAAATTAAATAAAATAAAAGTAGCCAGGCATAACTCAGGCTTGTGCAAAAAACTGGCTTGAATGAACATTCGAATTATGTCTCCACAAATGTGAGACAAAAACAATGCAGCAGTCAGTAGCAGAATCTTTACGTAAAACAATCAAATAAAATATTCGACCCTTTAATGTCAGAGTTGATATCGTCTCAGTCCGTTATGGTGTTGAGACATTTCTTTACTGCAATATTCAATATGTCGTTCCTATAAATTTGCAAGAATTTACATGAATAAACCTTTTATAGACTTGCTTTCATCTGGTCGTCTTTTTAATCTTTTTATTGTTTTATTCTTTTTATTTCTATTTATTTAGCAAGTTGGCATGATGTGATGTTGTCTTTTTATTCTTTTTAAGTCTTTTATGTTCTTATATATTTTTACATTATTTCTCTTTACATTGGCACATTTTTTTCTTGTTTTTATCTCTTTTATCATTCTGTTTTATTCTCCTGCTACTTTTACCTCAATTCTACTTTTTTAAACTTTTTTTAACTTTGCTTTTGTGTGGTCTCACTGTTTGACTTTGTTGTTATTGCCTCCTGGGTATATATTTTGCTTTATTTCTCAAAGCACTTTAAAGGTGCTATACAAATAAAGTTATTATTGTTTATTATTATTATCATTGTATAATTATCACATTAAAATACATCCCAGAAGTTTTAAACAAAGTGAGATACACTGTAATGTAGCAGCAACAAAAACAAAAAATTGAACACCATCATCTATTAACCAATAGCACACACTTCTAAAAAAAAACTTCTCCTCTTATGTTTTCTATAGTAGCAGAGAACATCTTACCCGTTCATCGGTGGCAGCCTTGGCGCCGTCCTCCGCGGGACTCTCAGGGACAGGCATTCGGGCCACGTAGAGGCCGTTGAGGGCGGCCATCATCAGCGGCCTCTTCATGGAGGAGTCCACGGACATCTTCTGTCTCTCCAGGGTCTTCAAGAGAGAGGAAAATCCCGGTGTCATGGTTACAGGTACTGGCAGCATTGCAAGACTCACTCACTGACCAGCCTCAAATGAGGCACGCACATGTGAAGAACAAGAGGGCGGGGAGAATCTGGCGTGCGTGTGCGCGTGTGTGTGCAGTTTGTAGGGCAAACCTGGCCGTACCAATCCCCTTGCATTCGGTCCAAAGGTGTGAAGCCCCGTAAACAAAGCCTATTAAGAGCAGACTTGCAGTTTCTTATCCATCTCGCTTCGCCCTGCTTTCATCTTCCTTTTGTCCTTCCTCACATATTTGTCATTCTTCCAGCCCTTTTTATTTCCCACCTACCTCTTTGGCCTCCTTTTCCTCACAGAACACACGCTCCCTCTGTCACCCTGTCGTTTTTTTTCCTCTCTACCAAACTCTGACCCACATTGCACGGTCCCTCCTTCCGCCATGGATTACCTCTCCTAATCTCTGATGCTATTAAACCTCCAGGACAGCCCCACCCTTCACCTCTCCACCTCCTTCATCCCCAGTCAAAACAACAGCTTGGGGGGTCACCGGGGTACCCTTAGGTATGAGATAAACCAGCTGGTTTAGATGAGGGATAACAGCTTTCAGAGTTTTAGACACTAAAATAAATTCAGGTTTCGTTGACTGGAATAACGTCCACACCAAGTCGAGCTTTCATCGCAACTAAGTGAGGCAATTATATGATTTAACTTATACCTGGACTCTGGTGCTGTGTCAAATGTTTATGCCTTAACAGAGAGCCGACCTACACAGAAACACCCAACCAAAAGAATAATCTGAGGGATTTATAAGGGTTTTAGCTGCCTGGGGGGACTCAGAGCCTAGTGCTACCCTCTCAGGTGCTGAACCCTGGATTACTGCTAATCAGGAGCTATGAAACTAGCCACAAACAACAGACTGAAATGTTTAAAACTGCACCAGTATAGTGGAAAGTCTGTTGTCCAGTACAAGATGATGTGCTGCTGTTGAATTACTTTCATATGTCATAAGTTGATTTCTTGTTTAAAGCTTGGGTACAAACCTCGTCATACATCACAAACATACAATATGACACGATCAAGCCTGTCATTGACACTATGTTTATGTTGATTAATACAATTAATATATAAGAGTAGAGTGGCAATTGAGTTATTTTACATGGGTTTTATCAAATATCCTGTTACTTAAAAGTAATTGATAAACTGTTAAAATCATTAGCTAGAAGTAATTAGTGAATGGTTAGTTAGTTAAAAGTAATTAAATTGTTAAAATAGTTAGCTAATGGATAAACTGTTAAAATAGTTGGCTAAAAGTAATGTTTAAACTTCAAACAGTCAGCTAAAAGTAATTAAATAGTGAGCTAAAATAATGGATATGACTGTTAAAATAGTTAGTTTAAAAGTAATGAAAACTGTTAAAAACATTGGCTAAGGTTATTTTTTCATTTGGCTAAAACTAATGGATAAATGTTAGAATAGTTAGCTAAAAGGATTACCTGTTAAAAGTAGTTAAACTAATGGATAAACTGTTAAAACATCTAGGTTTAAAGTAATGGAATAAAAGTTAAAACAGTTAGGTAGAAGTAATGGATAAAGGAGTTGGAACATTCTTCTTAATTCCAAGCTGTGGTAATATGATTGCTGACCAAACCCACCTAAATATTGATTGTTTATATATTTGGAATATGACAGGAGGGGATCAATGAGGGGGTATGTCAATGCATTAGCCTGGCCGTCGGTACCTCAGGAAGAAGCTTGACCACTAGTCTAAAAAATGAATAGTGAAAAATGCAAACAAAAATTTCTCTGAGCCCAAGCAGAGAAATTCAAAATCAGTCCAAAACTTAAAGATGTTCTATATACACTACAAAATTATACCATCTAAAATCATATTACACAGAGAAAAGCAGGAAATCGTCACATCTGGAAAGCACCCATGTTTGTTTGGGTGGTAAATGATCAATGTAGTCATCTAAACAAACAAAAATAAGAGTGTTGGCACAAGAATAAAATAAACTATAAATTAAGGGGTGTCAGGGCACTGGATTACTGGACGACTGTCTTACCCTCTGAGCGATCTCCCTCTCCACGATGCTGTCCTCTAAAGAAAACATCTCTGACACTGGCCTCTCTTTGACCGGCTCCTTCCTCACCCTCTCCTTCACACTGGTCAGGTCCGGCTCTGAAATGGATGGACCTAAAAACCGCTCCGTTCACCCCACCCTGGTCCCCTCGGGTCAGTGTCCCACCACCACCTGCACCACCACCACCACCGCCGCCGCCGCCTCCAGGCCCACTGGGGCTCTGCCCAACTTTGAGCGCCCGACCTTGGGCTTGGTTTGGGTCCATTGGCCCCTGGTTGCTCTGGGGTCCTTGAGTGTGGTTGTGGTGGTGGGTGTGGTTGTGATTGTGGGTGTGGGTGCGGATTTGAGTGTTGCTGGGAGGTCTGGGAGGACCGGGGTACTCTGGAGGGGGTTTGTTGGGCAGCTTGGCCAGAGCAGCCTGTAGCTGAGCGCTGATGCTGATGTCCTCGTTGAGACCTGGGATCTGAACATCCAGCTCAGGCCTCTCCTCCTCCTCCTCTTCCTCCTCCTCCTCCTCACTCTCACTGCTGTGTATGAGCATGGTAGCATTAGAGAGAGTCTTTTGATGCTGGTAGGCCACTGGGCTGGGCGGCGCCACAGCAGCCTCAGGTGCTTTCTGGGCAGGCATCTGCATGGGCAGCTCCTGCGGCTGCTGAGGCGGAGGTGGAGGCTGTGGTTGGGGTTGGGGCTGAGGGGTTTGGGGCTGGGGTTGAGGAATGGACTGAGGCTGAGGAGGCATAACATGTTCTCTGAGAGTATTCCTCCGATGAAGGGGAGCATTCATGCCCTTCATCACCATGCCCTCCATCCCTCCTCCACCTCCTCTCATGCTGCTGATCACCTCCATGCTGTGTCTCTTGCCCAGGGTGGAGCGGTGCTTAGCAGCCGCCGTTAACGGCTCGCTGACCTCCTGCAGGGACTGGTGCACCACGGCCGAGCTGTCCGGCTGGAAGGTCTTGACCGACAGCTGCACCATGCGGGTGACCAGCTCTGGGCTGCTGCCGCCGATGCAGCGGTGGCGGTGGCTGGCCAGGTCCGGCGTGCTGGTGGCCGGGCGGAAGGAGCTGGAAGGGTAAGGTGGAGGAGGGCGCGACATGTGGTTTCTCAGCATGTTAGCTGTAGCTGCGTAGCTCCCCGCGTTGTTCCCCTGCTGTTTGGTGTTCGCCAGCTCAGGCGTGCTGACGGTGTGAGAGATGGAGCTTCCTACACCTCCTACGCCGCCACTGCCTCCACCTCCATTGACGCAGGGTGAGTGACAGGGGCCCTGGCTGCTGGCTGGTCCTCCCTGGTGAGGGCCATGAGATACGGGCTTACTGTAGCTGATCTGCAAGGTGAACAGGTTGACAGAAAAATCAGTGAGAGATGCACAACTGCAATTCTGAAAAGGTTGTGACACGACTTGTGCAATGATTTGCAAATACTTTTAGACTTGCGTTCAATATAGTACAAAGATACAATATTTAATGTTCAAACAGATAAACTTGATGTTTTTGTAAATATCAAAAAAGTTACGACATGGCATCGCTAACTGTCACATCTGATGCTGAAAGATATGAAGAAGTTTTGGTGCTGCCAGGTTTTACACAAGGTCTGTTGCAGTTTTTGGGGTTTATCTGGTCGTTTCCTGTTTTATTTTGTAGTCCTGGTCCTCGCTCATGTGTCTTTTCTTTACGTCCTGTCTTTGCCCTTTTCCCAGCCTTTTTGATTACCACTTGTTTCACCCCTGTCTGATTAGTTGCTTGTCTATTAAGTCCTTGTGTTTCTCTGTTTCTGTATCAGTTTGTTGTCGTCCTTTGATGTCACCCCCCGTGTTTCAGATCTTTGTTGCATTTGTTCGACTTGTTTTGTTTTTTT
Source organism: Lutjanus argentimaculatus (assembly GCA_034769285.1). Classification (NCBI taxonomy): domain Eukaryota; kingdom Metazoa; phylum Chordata; class Actinopteri; order Lutjaniformes; family Lutjanidae; genus Lutjanus; species Lutjanus argentimaculatus. The sequence continues at coordinate 49,072,445 of JAWZSL010000001.1, forward strand.
GGACTTTTGTTCCTCATTTGCCCATGTTAGATGTGTTTGTTTTTTGTACTCTAGTTTCACCTGCTGGCCTTGCAAGTAAGCTTTTTGTATATTGTTTCTTTATTAAAACACATTTTGAACTGTTTCTGCCTCACCCCATCTGCATTTTTAGGTGCAGGACGTTTCATTTTACACACTTAGGGTTAGGGTTGCTAGAACACAGAGCCTCCACCTCTACCTGTGGTGTGTACGGTCCCGGGCTGGGCCCCAGGCCATGATACGGGCCCTTCTCCCTCATCTCCGGCTGGCTGTACACCAGAGCCTCAGGCTGGCGGTAAGCGCAGGCATTGCTGATGTTCAGACTGCGCAGCGATTGGCTGTGGAGGTCGTGGTGCGCGGGGAGCATGCGCCGCTTCTGCCGCATGACAGCATCGTACTCGGGCGTGGGCCGGTAGGACGGAGCGATGATGGCGCTGTGGCGGTGGCTGGGGATGTAGTCGGGGCGCATGAGCTCACTGCCGGGGATGCTGAGGTTGGAGGACATGGGCGAGGGCGGGACGAAGGTCTGGGAGTGGTTGAGGGAGCTCAGGCTGGGGCTGCTGTACATGCTGCCATTGGGCACGGTGCCGTTACGGAAGGGGAAGTCCACCGGGCAGCGGTCCAGACTGGTCTCCGACTTGTAGTAGGGGTCGTCATGGAAGATACTGTCTAAAGATCAAAAGAGGGAGGAGGAAAAAGTGAAAAAGGAAGTTTGGTTTTTGTTGTTTAGGATATCTTTATATATCTCTACAAAGTGTTAAAACAGTTTTTCATTAAATACAGAATGTCCAACAGAATAGAGACCAGACGAACCCACAAGAACACATAGATTACATAGTGCAGTGAGTTAAAACTGTCCAGACAAACAGAAAATAAAAATAAAAATACATAAATTTAATAAAATTATGAACATAACTTGTATGATTAGAGATGTTTAGAGGTGTAAAGATTATTTTTCTACAGCTGTATACTAGTTATCCTGTGTGGGTGTGATATGATTTCTATTGTTGTTGGCCTGGCTCAGGTTATATCAACAAATACATACAGAGAATGAATTCCATAAGACATGACTCTGCCATCCTGGGGGAAAAAATGGCACACTGGACTAGGGTCCCATTTCCGGCTTAACATGTTTGTTTTGGGTCCCATTTGTCATGAGTTTAATAAAAAAAACAAAAACCGAAGCCTTCTTCTGTGCACACAAAAGGTTTATTTCTCTCAAAATTTGTTCCTAAATTTGTTTAAACGTATGTTTATCCAATCACTCGTCATACCTAAACCTAACCAGCCTAACCAACGAAGGGAACAAGCACTAACCAATCAGAGTCAGGGAAGGGTGAGTCATGACTTCTCTCTCCCAGGAAAAAAAATATCTGTAGCCCTTTTTGAAATAGTCACACTTCAGTTCCTAATAAATGTCAATTTTTCAAAATAAAACGCACATTTTAGAGTGTCCTTTTATTGTGACCAGTCAAAGTCACACCTGTACAATAATAATGAAATTTAATTAGCATCTTTGTCTGCTTCAGCTGTCAGGTAGATGGATTATTTTGGAAAAGATGAAGTGCTTGTTAACATGGATTCTAACAAATTTATCAACACAGTTTAAGAGAAATAAACCTTTAGTGTGCACAGAAGAAGTCTCAGATTTTTTAATTCAACTTATGAAAAATGGGAGCAAAAAAAGTTTATGTTTGTTGAGTGTAAATTATGTGGTATTTAGGGCAAAATGATTTTGAAAAAATATCTAATTGTGATTATTTTTACTGATATTGCAATTGCAATATGATCATTGAAAAATATGTTTAAGGTCTGATTTTTGCAGTGATCTGTACTAAACAATGTGGAGCTGCAATGATTTGTTGATTAATCGATTAGCTGTTAACTATTTAATTACTTGGCAACAATTTTGATTGAACGATTTTCGATTTTCTGGCTTCTTTACTCCTCTGTGACAGTAAACTGAATATCTTTGAGCTATGGACAAAGCGAGACATTTGAGGACTCATCTTGAACTTTGGGAAACACTGATCAATATTTTCTGACATTTTATGAACCAAACAACTAATCAATTAGTGGAAAAATTATTACCAGATTGATCATTAGTTGAAAAATAGGTCCAAACATGTGAAAACAGGTGGAGAGCACGGACATATGTATGTGACAGGATCCATTTTTCACCATTTTCTGATATTTTATGGACCAAACAACAAATCAATTAATCATAAAAATGACTTAATTGATGATGAAAATAATAATTAGTTGCAGCCCTACAAAGACATTTTTGAAGTCTGCAGAATCTGATGTGTAGGCCAGCACATCTCTGCAGCACCACAATCATTTTACAAACATAAATTGGGTTTTTATCAAATATTGCACCTCTTGCGATTTGAAAATTGCAGTAAACCATGATGCCATTTAGATAAAATTTCCATAAATTGTTCAGCCCTAGCGGTATTGGATCAATGCATAGACTTGCGTACTCATTGATACAGAAACCAGCATTTTATGCAGGATCAGAGGCATCTTCTGATACTGGTATTGGTATTAAAACCACCCTAGATATGAGATGGTATTTGAAGGTGGTTCTAGTGTTTTCCAGTGTTCTGGTTTATTTCTTTAGCTGTTGTTGAACAGCTCTTACAGCACCCTCAAGGTGTTTCTCATGCAGCAAAAATGATCTTTGCTTTGTGTCTGATTGCACTGCAGTACCAACCAACATAGAAAAACTTCTTAAAAGTGTCCTCCAGCAGCAGCAGCAGCAGCAGCAGCAGCAGTGGTAGTTGTAGTAGTACCAGCTTGGAACAGGATAGATTTGGGATATTTTCTTCCCACCACAATGTAGGAGACAGCGGTATGCATGTTATTCCTCTTCACTCAACAAACTAAAAAGTCTCTCGTGTGAAACTATCTCAAGCCCACGAGCAGGCAGACGTACATAATCTCCATCCACACAAACGGAGTGTGATGCCTGAGGTCACACTACAGAATGATCTCACACCCACGCAGAGCAGCACACCCTGAATGTTTTTTCCACTCGCTCCGTTTTACTGTCGAGCCGAAGCAAGTGGAGCCTCTTTGGATTATAAGGCAGACCGAGTGTGTGAACAAGTCAATGAAAGAGCGGAGCACAAATGAGGTCACTCTTCGGCACCCCAAACATCGGGCTTTAATTGGCCGGGAGATTGTTAAAATACGAACGGGGCTGTGAGTCACACGCCTGATGGGAAAGACACAATTAGCTCCATTCAAATGCTTCAGTTATTATCAGGGAGGCTGAAAACTTAAATCACATTGTGGTCAAAGCAGTGAGCTGAAGGGGAAGAGGCTTATTCTAAATGTGTCTGCGTGTGTGTGTGTGTGGTTTTACCTTGAGAGCTCTGTGTGTCCTGATAATGCTCTCCATACTGGGAATGCATTGGCTGGAAGTTACAGGACTGGGGCCTCGGCTGAATGAACAAACACATTTAATGCAACACAGTTAAGAAGATGCAATGAATTGTTATACTCCATTCAAGGGATAGTTTGGATTATTTGAAGCAGGGTTGTGTGAGGTACTTATCAATAGTCAGAGTATTAGCTACAGTAGATGGAGGTGGACGGGCCCCCCAGTTTGGAGAAGCAGCAGGAGTACCAGCACGGAAGATGAGCAATGTACTGCTGCTTTAAGTAAACACTATATTTAGAATATTTTCACTGCTTTACCTTCCCGTCAGACAACCTTTTCCAATGAGAAATTCAATTAAATAAGCCGAAAGCGCTCTCTCCAGCTCAACTAAACTCCACTGGCGAAATCAGTAATTTTATGTCACAGGATGCAGTCAGAATGCTGATCTATTGCTGCTCGACCAGGAGATTGTTTGTGTTATTGTGTGACTTCTGTGTTTCAAAATGTTAGTTTGGAGTCACTAAAGTCGCACAGTAAGACAAACAAACTAACCGATCAAGGCAGCGGTAGACCAGTAACTCCTGTGTTCTGCAAGGAAAAATGACTGATTTCACCAATGGAATTTGGTTGAGTTTGAGAGAGCAACATTTGGCTTATATTAACAGCAGCTTCCCGTTAGAAAAGGCTGTAAGACAGCAAGGTAACACAGTGGAAATATTCTAAATATAGTGTGCACTTAAACTGATATTCATTTTTTTTAGATGATCCTTTTTTAAGTGGCTAAAATACCTTTAAGTACTGTGCTTTGCTTCCGTGGTGGGGCTCCTCTCTGCTTCTCCAAACTGGGGGTATGTCAACTGCCATCTACTGTAGCTGATAACACTGACTTGGATAAGTACCTCATACAACTTTAAATAATCTTTAAACTATCCCTTTAAATCACATATCATCATGATCTGCACATGCTGTACAGAAACAACCTCTAAGACTGGGTTGCACCAACACAGATTCATTTAATCTGAGATGAGTTCTAATCAGAGTTTAACAAAACTAGGTTTAAAATGAGTCAATCCAGATTCAAAATTAAGCAGAGCTCTGCTGCGCAGTAAAATACTAATCTCCGTTTAGTAAATTAGCGATTTAAACCAAAATTAAACAGAGTTTATTAATAAATTAAAGTTAATTAATATGGAGAGGCTTGCTTAGCCAAATTAAAATAAATAAAAGAAAAGAAAAATTAAAGTGAGGTTAGGACCTAGTAAGGATAAAAGTGAGGGAGAACTGATGACTTTCAGCTGTTCTTTATTCCTTAACAAAATGTTGAATTGTTAGCAGCAAAAAGTAAAACAAAACCAAAGAAACCCAAACAAATAAAACTTTATATTGTTTGCTAGCTTGCTAAAAGGTTAAAAAACTTAGCTTAGTAAGCCTACTCACTTTCTTTGATTAATTTGATTATTTTGGTTAATCCATCTCAAAAGCAGTATTGTTAAAAGTTAAACCTCATCCAGTGTAGGTTTAGTGAAAACTAGATCACATTTTAAATTGGAGTTTGAAGTTTTGGTTTGAAGAGAGGTTTAAGTTCAGCCAGGTTCTCACCTCTCCTAATTGATAATGATGTTCAACAGCTTTTATTTTCTTTGCATTGCAAAAGTAAAGCCGTAACTTCACTTTATTTCTGTCGTACATCTAAACAACAGGTGACTGTGACTGACCCAGATCCACTCTCGGGCCGCAGAGCTGTCAAACGCCAATGCCTGCGGTTCTGCAGACAGACATCTGAGCACTCCACAGTGGACTGACTGAACAGCTATTGTGCCACATTTAGCCTAGCCATTGTCTGGCCAGCAGGGAGGGAGACGCACAAATCACTGCCTTCATTGTCGCACCGGAAATCAGAACCAAGCAACACCCTTGCAAACTTTCCAACAACACCCACCACACCACCAACGCATGTTAAAACCAAGACTCCATGGCACAATTAAGAGCTGCCCTGAGTGGGAGAGCAGGGTCAAATCTCTAACCACGGCCGTTTCTGTCCTTCCCTGCCGTCTCCTCCGGCTTCTCGTCTCATTTATAAAGGCCAGAGGCAATAACAAACAGGACTGTGTCAAACCGCTGAGCAGTAACTGGTGATACTGAACCATATCAAAGCAAGAAAATGATTTGTCTGACAGTACCAGAGGTATGCGGTGGGTCCAGGTGGGTCTCCTCCTGATTGGTGCAGGCGAGTGCGTGGGCCTAAAGACAAACAAACGCATCAGGTGAAAATATAGGAGATGATTCACATTCACTTAACTCTGCGTCACCATGTCAAGAGTAATGTTCTGCACTTTGTTTTGGTATTAAATTAATCTTAAAGAGATAGTTTGGGTTTTAAAGGTCCTCCTTAAAAGATCAATATCACCTTCTATGCTACATTTTGAATATTTTCAGTGCTTTACCTTGATGTCAGACAGCCTTTTCTGGTGGGAAACTGACGTTATATTAGCCAACTATTGCTCTCTCCAAACCAACCAGACTCCATTGGCAAAAACAGCGATTTTACCCTGCAGAACACAGGAGTATTTCATCTGTCCCCTGTCTCGATAGGTCAGTTTGATTGTGTTATTATGTGGCTCTGGAGTTTTAACAGGTTAGTTCGGATTCACCAAAGTCACACAATAGCTCTACAACTAAGTGATGAAGGCAGCAGTAGACCAGCAATGCAAATGTCCTGTGAGGTAAAAATCACTGTTTTTGCCAATGGAGTCTGGTGGCTTCATAGAGAGTGATATTTGGCTTATTTAACGGTGGTTTCTGGTAGAAAATGCTCTTTGAAGGAAAGATAAAGCGGTGAAAATACTTGTGTATACTACTAAATATAGCATACACATAAAATGATATTGATTTTTTTTGGTGGCCCTTTTTTTAAGTGGCTAAAATATGTTCTTCTATTGGCCCTGTCTACAGCAGTACATTGCCTAGTTTCCTACACTGGTACTCCTGCTGCTTCTCCAAACTGGGAGCAGGCCAACCACCATCTACTGTAGGAAATACACTATGGATAATAAAAAAACAGAACTATCCCCTCTAATCTTCAAAAGGGTTGGTGGGCTGCATTTTAAAAAAATAAATGACTGATAATACTGAATATATACAGGGTTCCTACACATTTTCCATTTCTCTGTAGATTTTCTAGAACAAATTTGACATCTGAGTACAAATAGCCAATCTAATCTGTTTTTAATCCAACTGTTAACATGTATGTTAGCAAATAATTTACACAAGATTGTCCATCTGTATATTGAATATGTTGAACAATTTTACACAAAGTTTGCTTCTAGCTTTTTTTTCTATGTGAACAAGCCGGCCCTCGGACAACTTCACCCAAAGAAGGAGTAAACTGCAATCTACTTTTCCCCCTTATATTTTCCCATAAAAAACTGAATATTATATTCTTATTCCCCCCATATTTTCTTGTCTGTTTTATAAATAACTGAAAATGGCAGCCTTGTATATTTATTGTGTCCATGGAAACAACAATTAATGCATTAAATGTCATAAAGTTATGTGTTCCTTTAGCAGAAGAGATAGTCTCTTAACTTTTCTGACAACTACATCACTGCATAACTCATAAATATTCACACAAGCTTAATATTTGATTATTTGTGATACTATGTGTATTTGCAATTTTGGATTTCAGAAAACAGAATAGACAATACTCTGGAAACACAAATATTTTTCCTCACTCTCTTCACTTTTTTTCACACTGTGTAGGAACCCTGTATAAAAGTGTTTTAACGGCCTTCATTACGGCCTCTCTGGTGGCCTCGAGACTCACTCTGCACAGATCTTGTTCTGTTTGTAGAATTTGTGTCTGGCCGTGAAAAGACGAGCGATGTACTTGGCCATTTCCATGTCCTCCTGCAGATACAAACACACAGAGAACAAAAAAAAAAAAAAAAAAACCACTGATATTTTGACATGAACACGGTTGTATTTATGGAAAGTCAAGACCTGTATTTGCAGCGATATCTGGGAATGTGTTTGTGCATTTTCTTTTTTGTTTGACTTCCCACTGGAAACCTTGTGTAAAGCCTCTGTGTGTGTGCGTGTGAGACCACCTGCAGACACAACACTCACCATGTGAAAAACGATGGTGTCGTCTCTGCTTGTTATCTCCACTGTGATGGCAGACTTGTTGTGCGCTATGGTGCCGATGTCCTTCCACCTGTCACACACACACGGAAACACACACACACACACAAATACACACAGAAGGTTGAATTTTTCCCACACAACAAAAATTCAGGATATTTTCTTGCATATTCCACTCACTACTTGATGATCAAAGATGGAGCTTTAATTCATACAAGCTACAAAAATAGATAAATCTTAGGGATGTAACAAAATATTTAATATTTTGATATTGCAGGAAAAAATGTCAGTGACAAAATCTACTGTGATATCACTGTGTTAATTATTTTATTATTTTTATTTAATAAAAGGACTGCTACACATTAATTGCCAAAGACAATTTATGCCAATTTTTTGCATATGATCAGGTCATTGCTGGCTACTTTTTAATTTTATTAAAGAAGAAAAGCAAAAAAAAAAAAAAAAAAAGAAGTTAAAAGGGAAAAACAACGTTTATACAAACAAAAATGCTGTATGCATCAGATTTTTTCAAGTTGCCATTTTACTTACTGTTTTTTAATACGGTGATAAATGTTGCAACTGCAAGAAATTTGGGGGTTTTATTTGATTCCAGCCTTTGTTTTGATGAGAGGGTTGTCCAGTCTTTTTTTTTTTTTTTCAACATAACTTAATATCTAAAATTAGGTCATTCTAATACTTTGAGGATTTACACAGGATTGTAAACACTTTTATTTTTTCCAGTTTAGACTCTATGCAACTATTTCTCAGGCTCCCCTCCTCCATCGCCTGCAATTAGTCCAAAAAATGCTGCTGGTGGGATTATCACAGGATCAAGAAAATGAGATCACCGCTTTCCTTCATTCGCTTCCTGTGCACTTTCCTATTGACTTTAAAATTTTACTGTTAACTATTAAAGACTCTACATGACCAGGCCCCAAATTATACCAAGGCTCTTCCCCTTATTAGCCTGGGCGTCCTCTCAGATCAGCTGATAGTGGCTTTCTGGTCGTCCCCAGAGTCGTCTGGTCACTGAGGGCGAGCAGGCTTTTGCAGTCCAAGCTTTAGGTATATACATATATTACCTGTCAAGATTACATGTAGGTCTGCTACATCTATTATTCCTTTTCAATGCATTTGTAAAACATTGGTTTTTTTAAAAAAAAAAAAAGCTTTTATTTCTGTCTGAATTTAATCTCATTCTCATTACTTAACTCCATTATATTTTGTTTATTGTTATGTACTGTGTTATAAAAAGTGCTATATAAATAAAGTTGAATATTTTAATTGTATTGTGAACTTTTTATTGAGGCATTATCATACACTGAGTTTTTGATATCATTACATCCCAAATAAATATGATGGGAGACTTACTTGTGGAGCATGATGGATCTGCCATTTCTGTGCTTGACAAACACCCCGATGAAGGACACACCGATGAAAATATCGTTGGTGTAGTTGTCCTGCGGAGGAAGAATTAATATCATAAGTAAAGTCTTCTCATAATAAAAAGAAACTGGCTGCTCCGTGGAGGTGTGTGCATGTGTGTTTGCAGGAGGCTGAGGAGAATACTGTATGTAATGTATCTACCTTAGCAGGAAAGCTCTCCTGGCCAAAGCCGTCCAGTTTCTCCACCTCCTTGATGTACAGCAGCTCTGCTTCAGCGGTCTGCATTCGACTGGAACGTACAGACAGATTCAGTGCCGGATACTGGGTAACTCATTGACTACGTTTACAGGCACAAAATATGATGGTTTTTAACCCTTATTCCATAAAAGACAATGAAACTCGCGCAAGAATCATTCATACACACAAATTTGATCTTTAATTGTTGCATGCAAACAATTTAAGAACTTTTGTGGCATTCACCAATACTTTCATACATTTCCTCTTAAGTAAGATCAACATTCATCAGCTGACAGTACCAGTGACTCTTGTGCTCCTCAGCGACTTTCTGGGTCCACTCCTCCAGCACCTCCTCTGCATTAGGCCAGTTCTGAGAGAGAAAAGGAGGAGGAGGAGGAGAAGGAGGAGAATAATACGAAAAGAAAGGGGAGAGAAGCAACAGGTGACAGAGGATCAATGTGAATGCATTGCAACTTCTTCGTCGTGTCCTGTGGTCGTGTCTCCCTTGAACTGCTGTCTACACCGCTACACTGCCCCCACAGCTACCGAAGGTATTGCTCCGTTCAGTCCGTATCTGTAAGCTTTCCGAAAATGCGCATAAGTACGGACAAAATGAACTTGATATCCTGAAACAAAACCCCACTCCTCAGTTTAACAGTTATAAACATCTAGTCCTTCTAAAAGATTACCAACACTTACTCTTTCAGTGAACATTCAGCATCAATATGAACTCTAATTTACGTGAAATGGGAAAACAATAACACAAGTTACGACCCGGAACAGAAATTTTAAAGGGGGACACCGTGGCTGCAGCATTATTGTCAGAGAACTTAGCATGTTTTCTTAATCTCTGATGACATTTCATGGTAATTTTATGATTTATTACAGTAAATATATTACAGAGTTCCCTTTAAAATGTATATGAAATGTATTCATTTCATTATAAAAGTACATCACAGCAATAATCAGCTTACTGAAACCCAAGAGGGCATTTGAAACGGTACAGGAAGTGTTAAGTTTGTATTAAAATATCATAGTGACAGCCCACATTTCCATCTCCACTTTGCTGTTTTATGTTCCAAATTGTAAATGTTACTTTTTCTTGATGTTTGCACCGTGTTCTGCTCAGAACGTTTTGGGTTATGACCTTAAGCTTGGAAAACTTTGGCACCAGATCTTTATCTCGGCCCGTGCTGTCACTCACACTCATGCTTGTTCTTCTCCTGTTTTCTGCCTGTCAATCAGGTATGCAGAGGGAGGAGGTACACAGGTGATACAAGAATGTGTGCCTCCAGGCAACATACAGAGACACACACACACACACACACACACACACATATTTGAACAGTGAAGGTTTGAGGACTCACCACCGGGAAGAGCACGTACTCCCTGAGGAAGTCCTGAGACATGAACTGAGTGAAGTCTCCAAAGTCAGCTAGAAAACACAATCACAGACACATTTGTAATGTAAAATGTTGAGGCCTTTTTGATTAGTATGAATGTAACATTTGTAGGGTTACCCCTTCTGCATAGAAATGTTGAATTTGCAGCTTAAAACAATGTAATAAAACTTAATACAATATAGTCTCTGGCTTTTGTTTGCCAGCAAAAAATGTAACTACCACAAATTAGCTCAGAGGGCGTCCATTTGGAAGTATAAAAGGCTTTTAATGGCTTGTTTACTGCAGTATATTACATAAACATCACTGTTACCCTGAAAATCCCACCAAACCCTGATCAAAAAGAGCATCTAGAAGCTAATCATTCGCTTAACTAGCTAACAAGTGGCTTGACCAGCAAGTTAAATAGTTAACTCACTTATTTGTTCTTTTCTCGTTCCTTGTAACTACTAAAGAATTTGTGCACCTGATTGTGAGGTTTTATAAAAATAGACGGCACCTGTCTGCACACTATCTCCATAACATGCTCAGGCCTCCAGGGCCTCTGAGTGCATCCTAAGTGCTGTTCTGCTGCGTGTCGGACAAAAGGAAGAACAGCGCAGGATCCTCGTCTCCCGACAGATAAGGCTCTTCCTGATGCTACTCAGGCCAACCTTGGAACTGGCGATAAGCTAACTGTCTGTTTACATTCCCCCCGAGACACAGACAGCACCCAGGAACAAGACCGAGGAGATGGAGTGAGGTTGTGTGTGTGTGTGTGTGTGTGTGTCAAGACTGATACCATAGGAACTCAAGTGGACTGGGCTCTCCCTGTGGTATGCAGCCATATTAGGTAGTGAAGTCAAGATGACCTGAGAAAGTGTGAGTTTGTGCTCACTCTTTCTCTCTTGTGCGGACTGTCTCCCTGCAGTAGATTATTCACATGGGATGTTGTGAAGTGTGTGTGTCTTACCTTGTACTGCTAGGCCAGCTAGTCTGATCCCCTGTTCTACTGCACAGTGGAGACGTCCATCCAACACCTCCTTCTTCACCTGCAGGTAATACTGATACCTAGAGACGCAAAAGGACGGAAGAAAAAGAAGACGAAGAGAAGAAAGTGTCAGATGAGATGCTACAGAGTCCCATTTAAGTGTGACACTATGTTTGGCCACGCTAGCAGCTAACAGGCTCCAGGGATGGAAATACTGGTCTGTCTGTCAGTCCACCAGACTGAAAGACCTCAACAGTTATTGGATGGATTGCGATGACATTTTGTGCAGACAATCGTGGTGTCCAGAGAATGATTCCCAAGCAATATGAAAAAGAAATAGGAAAAAGTTATAAGAATTTCCCATTGTTTCCTATATAGTAAATGTTTTATATGCATTGTATGTTTCATAAGACTTATACGTCTCATGCTATGATTTACTCATGAAAGTGGCCACTTATGCATTTTTCTCATAAAACATAATTACAAGAATGAGCTACCAGCGCACTCCATGTCTGCACTTTGTAATTAAATGCCTCAGTTGTAAAGACATATGCTTTTTATATATAAATATATACTTTCATATATGTGCTTTTTGTTTTGTTTTATGTTTCTTCTTATTTATGTCTCATATATGTGACATCTTTCATGTCTTGTACGGTTTTTATACAATACGTTTCACCAGTGGTTGCCCAACTTATATAAGTTTGATGGTACACATATCTGCTAAGGATATTATATGTGCGTTTCCTGTCATATAAAGTTCCCAAACTATATAGCTGAGACTCTGATTTGTATTTGCACTCACGCACTGCTGTACTTTTTCCTTGATTTTATGCATTCTATATGCTCTATTTTTAACTTTAATTTTATTTTAATATCTCGGTGGGTTTTATTTTCCCTCTTATGTCATGCATTCTATGCATTAAATTTTTAACCTTATTTTATCCTTACTTTTTTTTCGGTTTTATCCACTAAAAATGCATTCTATGTATCTATTCTCTTATTTTAACACTGGGGTTTTATTCTTCATCTTTTTTTACGTTAATTATGGCACTTTTTTATGTTCGTTCTATGCATTTTTGTGTGGAGCACTTGGTGCATATAATTTCTTCATTGTAAAGCACTTCTGGCTGCTATACAAATAAAGCTTGTTGTTGTTGTTGTTAAGTGTTTGGATCTTGTATATGGTTTGGCTGACATATATCACTGTGTCGACATACAGCCTCACAGAGCTTTTAGCATGATAGACTCAGACAGTCTTTCTCCCATCTAAAAGATACAAGAATCTGACTATGTGGGTGGCAGCAGATTAGTTTTCAGAAACTCACCAGAATTTGGTCGGTGGTTAATGTTATTTTTCCAACTAGCCACACTGTCTCTGAACACCACTTATATAAAAATCGAGCTGGAAAACATGATGGCTTTCAGTTCAACACGTCTCTCCAAAGAAAGTAAGAAGAGCCGCGCTCACGGCGTCGCGCATTAGCAACCGGAGGATTGCAAACATCCACTGAGACACCACAGAGAGACATATTCTTCTGCTTCTGGTTTGTGCAACAGAAAGTATGCGTCAAGACAGTATTGGCAACAGCATTAGCCGGTTCAAACAATGCCAGAGAAGCCTGTTGCAGAATCCAACTGAGGAATGAGTGAATCACCTCTATTTGAAATACCAGTGACTCATTTCTGACTTGAGAGGAATGCCAAATGTATACTAGTAGGGGCCAAACAATATGCTTTATAGGTCTGTAAATTTTCAGCTAAGAGTCAGCATGTTGCATGGAGCTAATCAGGACTGAGTTTAATCTTAGGTAGGTCCAACACGAGCTGGACAAAAGACAGTATTACAATTGCTATGCGAATGTGAGGCAAACCGGGGACTCAGTGAGCTGTGGTTTTGGGCTGTGGTGATTTTGCCAAGCGTAAGCTGATATGATGACACTGTTCAGATTGTTGAGGCCACATGCGGCCTGCACATAACGCCGTAAAAAGTCCCAAAACCCAAGAGGCCGAAATACACCGAGCTCCTTAAAGTTTCTGGGCTCCTTTTGTCCGCTTTTAGCTGTGGTCCAACTGGATGTTTGTCTTTTGAAGAATGGGGGCGGCCACACAGGAGGAAAGAGAGAGAGAACTGTCAGGGTGACCGGGCCCGGCTGCATAAAAACTCGCACACCGTTTCCTGTTTGTTGCCATGGCGACCGCAGGCCAAGTCTTTCCAATGTGGGCTGTGAGACACCTTTTCTGACGTCCGCACACACAGACAGTCAGAGAGAGCTCTGAGAGGAAGTGAACATCAGACGGTCCAGGCCAGAATACACAAACGTCCATGTGCACTCTTTGAAACAAGGGTTCTTCCTGAGGGGCTAAAGTTCTACCCAGAGCCATTTGCTTCCAGAGAACCCTCAGAACAAGAGGGTTCATTAAGGGGTCTTCGTAAAACTAAAGCTTCTATTAAAAACCCTTTTCACCAAAGGAACCTTTTTGGCAGAAATATGGTTGAGTTCAATTTATAATCCTTGGAATATCAAAAGGTTCCTGTTCTAGCCACTGGTTGAGTTCTGGATAAAATCTTTGGAATATAAAAGGGTTCTTGGTAGAACCCCATGGTTGAGTTCAAGATAAAACCCTTGGGTTCTCGGAAGAACCGTGGGTTTTTTCTATATTAATAAAGAACTCTTGATATAGATAAAACCCTTGGAATATAAAAAGGTTCTCAGTAGAACCTCCTGGTTGGGTTCTAGATAAAACCCTTGGAATATGTATCAGTAGGACCCCGAGAAGGTTGCGAGGTTCTGGATTGAGTCCTCAGCCTTTTCCACCAACACGGAACCAGTCCCGCTCTGGTTCAAGCACCTAATTTTAAACCGCTCTAATTTCCACCAAAAATAAATTGGTTTGGAACCTAAAAAGTTGGTTCCCGACTAGAACCAAAATATTTTCTAGAGAACTTAAGTGGGCATGTCATATTCTGTGACACCCTTTGTTGATGAGTACAATGGTTTCACTGGTGGAAAGGTTCCAAGAATCATAAACAGAAGCGCTCAAGACCCAAAGCTAATCTGGTGGAAAAGGGCCCAGAGAGGGTTTTGGGTGGAACCATTTACGCCATAGAAGGGTTCTCTGTAGAACCTCTCATTGGAGGTTTTGGGTAAAACCTTTCACAGATGGTTCAAGGTAGAACTCTCTGAAAGTGTTCCAAGTGGAACCTAAAGAAAAGCTTCTACCTGGAGCCAAAAAGGCTTCTCCTATGTGGACAAGCCAAAGAACCTTTTATGGTTCTAGTTAGTACCTTAATTTCTAAGAGTGCGTAAACCACTGGGCTGTACGTGCTTAGTCATTCACTCAGTCTTCCACTCAAACACACATAATTTTGAGTTGATTCCTCAGTTCTTAAATGTTCTTTCCTTCTTCTGTTCTATTAATTTACGCTCACAGTTTCAGAGTTTGTTCCCCCCTCTTCCTCCTCACATCTTTCATGTTCATATTCTTCCTCACGTTCTCTCCCCCTCTCCCCCACTTCTTCTTCTTCTTCTTCGTTCTTTTCTTTTTTGAGCTCCACTCGGCATACTCCCGGGCCTATAATCTGACCCCGCCCTCCTCCCTCACCCTGTCATTACACCCGTTGGCTTAGCTGCCATTCCGTTCCCGTGGCAACCCTCTAATTAGCCAACCCCAACCGCCGCGGCTGCATCTCGGAGGGGGAGGAGCTTGATGCGGTCTGGAAGGAGGAGGGGTGGGGGAGGAGCCTCGCGGGACACAAAACCCTTCAAATGATTGTGGACTTTGTTTTTACAAACTCTCCATGTTTTCCCAGCGTTCTCCGTATGGGGTCTGGGGAAATGTTGAGGTTGACAGCGGTTGGTTCTCATTCTGAGGTTCAATGGTAACAACATGATGGTGTTTATACATATGCGAAGCCGGCGGTGGAGAGGCGGACGGTAAACTGTTGAAATAACTATGAACAAGTGGAAGCGTGACAGTGAAGGGAAATCTCAGAGTGCTCCTCATGAGAGAGCCACAAAACTGCTTTTAGAGCAGTCGTTCACAACCTTTTAGGCTTTTGAATAAACCTTTGTTTGTTTATTTGCATTGGTGTACAGGTTGTGATCAGCTCGATTTATTTTATTTGAATACTTCTAGAGGCCTAAAGAGATCAAATAATCTGTAATTTATGAGAGAAAACACAAAAATTAGATAAAAAGGTCTGATAAATAAAGTGAATGGACACAATTCTCTGTGTAGTAGCACAGCTTGGACTGGGCAGCATGACCTAAAATCTATAAGAAGATAAACTATCAGACCAAGATAACACACTTAAGTATCAGAGTTCCTGACTAAGTGTAAGTTGCATCATAAGTTGGGAATATTATCTTTATTTGTGATATGTTGTCTTTTCCTGCTTTCAAATGCTGCATACAGTAAAGTGATGTAATTTTCTGCCTATTTGTCTTTACCCTCTTCAGTCTCTTTATATCCACATTACTGATGATTATTTATCAGAAAATCTCATTGGGTTAATATTTGTGAAAGCACCAATAGCCATCTCTACATTATTGTTGCAATAACAAGATATTTGGTCAAAAATATAGTGATTTTTACTCATTTTCATCACCTCAGCCGCTTCCACCCCTTTGAGTGCACAACACGTTGTCAGTCACAACCTTCATGATCAATAATTATCATTAATTATCAAGCATTTTTCCTGCACATTGCACATTACCGGGTGATAACAAATACACCATATGGCAAAAAGACATTTCTTCAAGCTGTGAGAGGTTGAAAGCCTGGCATTGTCAAATTTTCAACATTGAGTTTTTGCGGCTGATGCAAAAACTCTGGTTAACTGGCAGGATGAATTATCAAATCCACCTTAACAGCTACAAATGAAACAATTATTTTGTGCATATATTCCCTGTCTCATATTGGCTCTCATCTGATAAGTTTGTCCTGTTTAATTACACTTAAATTAAACACTTGAATATAGAGAGCTGCTGGCTGATTGGTTGGTTGAACTTCTGATTAGATGCCTTAAGTTGCTTTAGCAATATGAGTAAATAAGTGCATTGTAGGTCATTAAGAGATTAGTAATGTTTATGTTAAAGTTTAAAATAGTTATTGTCCAGTCCTGTTCCTGAGTTTCATCAGTACAAATTTAAGTTCAATGTAAAGTCATTCAAGCCTCTGGTGACATATAAGTCTTAAAACAGCACTGACAGGCGTCTGGAAAATGTTTGTAGTTGAAATTATCCAGGCCACATATACAGTCCACATGCTGCACATTAAATTAACTACAGAAAGATAGACATCTACTTGAAGTTTCAACATTTAAAAAAAATAAAGACAATCCTGTCCTCAAATATGTTGATACTTTGCAGACTGATCATAAGATCTGTAAAGTTCTGCCTGTGAAGCTACAGCTACTATTCTCTGACAGGGTGTGCTGTCTTGTTTAAAAGTAAGTGCAAATGAACCTTTATAAATTATGCTAACAACTACAGCTGCAACAATTGGGAAGATCAATCGATTAATCATTCAGTAATTTTTCAAGCAAAAAATGCTGTTTTTCTTTGTCATTTTTGACAATAAATGAAGCGTCTTTGGGTTTTGGACTGTTGGTTGGACAAAAGAAGCAACATGAAGATGTCACTTTGGGCTCTGGAAGATTGTGACAAACATTCCACAATTTTTTTTTGACATTTAATGGACTGAACAATTAATTGTGAAAATAATCAGCAGATTAATTGATGATGAAAATAATCCTGAGTTGCAGCTCTACTTAACAATCCTGGAAAACTACATTTAAAAACTTCATATGTCTTCAAATGTCCCCATTCACCCTGGATGATCTATATAACACAAAGTCAACTGTTTTATGAGATTATTTCCTCACTTGGAAGTAGTTCCACTGAGAACTGTCACAGTGAGGTCTGTGAATTATCCACAGTAATGGGATCGCTATTTCTGGCACAACTTATTGCCATAAGTCATTTTTCAGTGCTGTGAGCACCACAAATGAAATTCCATTTACCTTTAATGTATTTGGATGGGAGCACATGCAGTGTCTCAAAAATTCAGGCTAATAAAACCAAAGCTATCTGGATGGCTAAATATCACTCAGGGTGAGTGAGAAAATATGTGTTTATCTTATTTAGGTGAATCTATTCTTTGAATTTAGGGTCTTTAAAGGAGCAGTATGTAGCAATTCTGCATCCAAAAATGAGTACTGAAGTCCAAATAGCAAGTTGGAGCCATAAACTGTCTGTGAAATAGGTTGAAATTCTGTTTAAGATACAGTCTATGGTTGAAGCAAGTTGTTTCCCACCGAGGGCAAACAATGACACAAGTGACGAAATCAGAATAGAATTTTTAAAGGGGAACACAGCGGCTGTAGCAATGTTTCCAAAGAAGCGAGTACTTAGCACGTTTCCTTAATTTCTGATGACAAATCATGGTCATTTTATGATTTATTACAGTGGATATTTTACAGATTTCTCCTTTACATGAGTAAATAAAAAAAAACAAAGAATAATACATTAAAAATACACTATATGAAAACATTTTTAATATTTGTTTCACAAATTATAGTGTAATTATCACACAGAATATTACTTGTAAACCTACACTTATGTCCACAAAGATGTCATTATGGCTGCTCACACCTGGCACGTATGTCAGCATGACATCACTATGCTGTAATAACAGGTGAACGTACACACAGACATGAGGTGGAGCTTTCCACACTGAGAGTTACTTGTGACTTGCAGCATGGCAGAGTGCTCTGCTGGCACTCCAGGCAGCCACACAGGCACAAAGAGGCCTTTATGTGCCCACGCATGTTCAAGCCCCGCTCAAGACACGCTGCCAGATGTCCAAGTGGCCCCGGACAACAAGCCCGCGAGCATATGTGCATGCATGCATGAACGTGTGTGTATGTGTGTCCATATGCCCCCTACACCCCCTCCACCGCTGCAGTGGTATGACCCTGACCACCCCCTCAACCCTGGATGGGTCCAGACGGCTTGTGTGGGAGGCAGGAGGATTTCACTTTGAAATGTGTTGAATCAGCAAGGGGCACAACAGAGTACAGCTGCGTGTGTATATGTGTGTGTGTGTGTGTGTTAGTGATAACTAGCTGAACAAAGCTAGGATTTCAAGGCTGTTGGTGCTGTTAGCCTTGGGGGCTGCTGAGGCCAGCTGGCCTCGCTCCGGTCAACAGCTCTCTGTTTAGGTTCCTCACTTTCTCTCTCTGGGCCACTTTGCCCCTCATTCATATCAGTGAGACAGAAGGAACAGAAGGCTTCAAACACACACACACACACACACACACACACACAACCTTCTGCAAGATGTGTGTGTGTGTGTGTGTGTGTGTGTGTTTGTGCGTATAAATAAAATCCAAAGATTTTCAGAAAGAAAAAAGGAAGAGTCGGCACAGGATATCTAGTTACAAGTGAGTGATACATAGGAGGTAGAGTGGGATTAGTACAAGAAGCGGTTCAGGGGTCGAACACAGTGCAACCGACTCAGGATGATACACACACCTACACACACACAAAGAGCAGTCATTCTGTCTACACAAATAAAATAAGCTACTACCCAACAGGGGTGGGTAGAAACAAAGAGGAGTGGGCAATATGGCCGTAAAACCACACAATACTTCAGGGTGTTTCTGCGATAACGATATTCTCGATGATATGACAAAATACTGAAAATATCTTTAGGACTAGTCTTAAAACATTATAATACTTAATAATAATTAATAGTTATGGTACATGTTATATTACTGTATTACTTTTGTACCTCGTTGGTGGCCTTGCTGTTAACTGTGAACACCCAGAGAGCTTTTGTTGTTAACTGTCCAGATGTCGGCTGTGGTGGAAACAAAGTCGATCTCTCTGAGTTTGTTTGGCCTGTAAATTAGATTCCATCACCACAGACTCTCTCTGGAGGAGCCAAACACACTCAAAATAATGACAATACCTCCATCCTGACATCATTGTTCAGCTTATTGCTACCAGCTGACATAACCTGCCCTGACCCTGCCGGACGTATACCTCATTATAAGACAGCCTATAGGTCAAAAACTAACTAAATAACTCAAGAGTTACTTATTACTGTTTTGGAAATTGTAATCCCTTACACTACATATTACTGGGCAAAGTAATAATATTACAGTAATGTATTACTATGTATGCATTTCAAAGCATTCGGCAGCAAATGAGCAGCCAAACTTTCTGTGAAAGTCTGCAGTTTTCCTTCCATATATGTGAATAACCCTGATCTATTTTTCCATCAACACAACGCACATGATCGAAAGCGCAGCGGTTTGTGTATGCGCAATGGGTGAGGATGAGAAAAAGACAGAAAAGACAAAAGAGAATGCCAGTGGCTCCACTCAGAGCAGACAGGTGTTGGTGGTCAAAGCAGAGGGATTAAAGTTTAGCAGTGAAGTTGTCTAGGTGCAGTAAATGTACAGTTAGTCCACAAATAAACACTGCAGAAGTTCAGGAAGTTCCTGTGGTCTTGCTTCCCAGTTGCTGGGTTAACTGGAAGGAGGATCTGTTGGATTAAACCAGAGCAGAGTGAGCTGCTGTCTGGCTCTGAGGCTCAGTATGCTCTGCCATTAGGTTATAAAATGTGGATAAAATATGTTTTCAGCACCTTTCACTGGATACTAGCCTCAAATCTGCATGCATATTGTCAGAAAATTTTAAATAACTTCGAGTCTAAATAAACGCACCAGGTTGCGTTATGCCCCTGAGATGCAGTTGGGACATGAGACGCACAGAGTGGGTGCAGACAGCTGCATAAAGTAAAATGAGAGTGTTTCTGATGTGCAAACATGCAAGTGAAAAACAAATCTGAGTCGCTTGAGTTCAAAACAGGGGAACACTCCTCCACGTGGAGCCCAATAGCAATGTTACTTCAGCTTTCAGCCATGCTTGTTGCTGCTCTAAGTAACAGTATGACATCATTATGTCAACAGATTGACATATTGCCATTATCACAGTTATCATAATAAGATTTTTTTATCATATAAAAGAATTATATTGATATATTGTGAACAATACAATATGATGCAAGAATTTTCCAAAGATCCTGCAAAATTTTGTTGTTGAAGCTTTCAACATGTTTCTCATGTCTCATGTTTCAGTCCAGGGGTCATGTGGGGTATTTCTCACCGTGGTTATGACCGGTAATGTGAGTAAGACTGACTCTGAATCATAGTTTTACATGGGCGCCTAAAGTACCAATCTAACAATCCTCTAGTGTTCAACAACCTTTTGATACTGTGGTTTATCCTTGTGACCATTTTCGTGTGAATACTGCTATAAATCCATGCTCTGACGCATTGTTTAACAGCTTCAGCGCTGTAAATTACGTAGAAAGATGTTTTTGCCGGAAAAAAAAAACTTGGTAAGGACGCCACTTCCAGCACAGAAAGTTTGTTTGCAGCTTATTTTAGAAAATGTCTGGAGATGATGAAACAAGGAAAGAAACAGAGTGAAGCATCTTGACAGCTAAAATATCTTTGACATGTATTGTTGGGCAATTGGATTGAGAAGTATGTTGCAAAATATGGTAAAAAATGTGAAATCTTTCAAGTTCTACAGCTACATAATCTTACTATATATGAAGAACTTATCTTACAGCAGTAATTGCATTGACATAACGAGAACAGTGTTTACATGGGCTCCAACTATCTTGCATTACTGCTTTAATTGCTTTATAATTGGATTATTGGTGTGAATATGTAGCCAATACACAGACACACACAGACACACACCACACACTTTAGCCCCCTGCTCTGGGGTAATTTTCACAGCTGCGTGGAGGGAGGAAGCGAGGCAAGGAGAAACAGATGAATGGATGGACGGGAAGAGAGGGAGATCTGGTATCAAGTTACACATCAGTCAAACACTGAACTTCAAAGACCTGACCACATTATAAAACTCACATTACTTTCTCAGTAAATCTCATTCACGCAGACGAGACGGAGTCGACACTGTCTTTCTGGTGTCTGGCAACAAGTTACGGTGAATTTGTTTATAAAGCCTTGTAATCTGTTATTCTTTCTCACAATCTAACTGCCACGAAAATTAACAGAAAAAGCATTTGTAAAGCAGTAACCCACAACCCCATTTCCAGAAATGCTGGAATGTAAATAAAAACAGAATGCAATAACTTGCAAAGACTTTCCGACCTATATACAATTAAATACAGTACAAAGACAAGATATTTAATGTTCAAACAAAATGATGAACTTTTTGTGTTTTGTAAATGTGCACTCATTCTGAATTTGAGCCAGCAGCTGTGATGGTATGTGGGTGTGTTAGTGTCCATGGCATCATGGTAACTGTCACATCTGTGAAGGAACCATTGATATGAAAGGTACATACAGGTTTGGAGCGACATATGCAGATGACGGCCCATTGCTTATTTTAGCAGGACGATGCAAAGACACATTCTGCACGTGTTACAAAAGCATGGTTTTGCAGTAAAAGAGTTCAGGTACCAGACTGACCTGCCTGCAGTCCAGACCTGTCTCCTGTTGACAATGTGTGGTGCATTATGAAGCACAAAATACGACAACAGAGACCCCTGGACTGCTGAGCACCTGAAGTCGTATATCAAGCAAGAATAAGACAGAATTTCACTTTCAAAACTTCAACAGTTAGTGTCCTCAGTTCCCAAACGCCGACTGAGTGTTGTTAAAAGAAAAGCTGATGTATCACAGCGGTAAACATGCTCCTGTCCTAACTTGTTTAAAATGTGTTGCAGGCATCAAATTCAGAATGAGTGTGTACTTACAACAAACAATAAAGTCAATCAGGTCAAACATTTCGCAAATCACTGCATTCTGTTTCTGTTTTACACAATGTCCCAACCTTTTTGTAATGTGGTTGTACATCTAAGTTCAGCAACAAATTTAACTATATATATATATTTTTTTTATAACTATATATATATTTTAAGGTCCTGAAGTAGGATGTAATATTCCAAGTTTAAAAGTAACTTTCCTCCTAAAGGTTTTTGTGAAACAGTAAATCAAAACATCCCAAAAACCAAATCCACTCACTCCTGCTCTTATTTTTACGCAGCACAAACATAGTTTTCTATGTAGAACACATAAATACGTATACATTTCAGCGAAAAAACACATGCGCGCAGCGTTCTGAAACCACATAAATAACAAGGTACAAACCCAAAGCCAAGTTTTTCCTGCTGCCAAACTTTTACTTTCTCTGTCCCCACTTGTCTTGTCTCTTTGCTTTTCTGTCATTCTTTTCTCCGAGTCCTGCCCTGCCCCCCTTTTATCAGGCCAGGTGTGAAGAAGAAAAACAAAGATCTGCTTCACTGGATCTGACCCAGATCAACGCTGACTCAATATATTATCTACATCTTACACAAGAAGGCCGTCAGTTTACACTATGACAAATAACAGTGCTAACTGGAACTGGGTTCTTTGATTTGTCCCCAGAGGAGAACCTTCCTGGGTCCAGGTAGAATCTTATTTAAAGGTTCAACTTGGAACTTGGTTCAGGTTTCACCCAGAACTCCTTATGAGAGGTTCTACAGAGAACCCTTCCATGATGTAATGGCTCCTCCAAGAACCTTGTCTGGAACAGTTCCACCTTCTAAGGGTGCTAACAAGAACCCACCCATGGAGTTCTGCTGAGAACCTTTTTAGATTCCAAGGGTTTCATCTGGAACACACACTCATATTTCAAGGGTTTTATCTAGAGCCCATGCAAGGGGTAAGGGGTTCTACCAGGAAACTTTTTATATTTCACAGGTTTTGTCTAGACTCCACTCTGGGGTTCTACTGAGAACCTTTTCAGGCACCAGGGGTGTTCTTGTATTCCGAGGGTTTTATCTAAAACCCACGAAGGTTGATCTACCGAGAACCTTTTTAGATTCCAAGGGTTTTATCTAGAACATGCTCAGGGGGTTCTACTGTGAACCCTTTCATATTCCAAGGTTTTTTTCAAGAATGCACCAAGATGGGTTCTACCAAGAACATTTTTACATTCAAAGGGTTTTTTCTAGAACTCATCCAGATGGGTTTCTCAAGAACCTCTTTAGATACCGAAGGTTTTATCTAGAACACACGCTGGGAGTTCTAGCAGGAATATTGCAAGGGTTTTATCTACGTTCTATCTATGTAAATTAGCAGGCTTGCTAACTCCGACACATTTACATCTGTATTTACATACTGATGTTCATTAATGTGTACTGTCCCTTTCAAATAAATAAATAAATCTACGTTCTGCAGAGAATGTACCCCCCCCCCAGAGTTCTTCATGATTTCAGCAATGCTTAAAGAACTCTTCCTCCCAAAAAAAAAAGTTCTTAAAGCAACCCTTAGTCTTACAAGGAACCCTTGACAAACCATTTCTTCAGAAAAGGGTTCTTCAAAAGCAAATTGTTCGAGTACTTGTTCGGGAAGAACCCTTTGGGAATTTCTAAGAGTGTAACTGTTATCATTCCCACAGCGATTGATGGAGTTTTCAAAGGAAAGTCGAAATCGTTTTAAGAGCCAAACATGCTTTTAAAGATTTTATAAACCCTTGATCATGCATGGGTTTTTAAAAAAATGTGTTTTGAACTTCATCAGAAAAAAAAAAAAGTTGTGAAGATTGTTTTCAACTTGATGTGAAGGATGAAAAAAGGGACGGGGGCTTTTAGAACAGTTTGCCTCGGGGAGCGTGTATGTTCTTACAATGTGCTGTATTGTGACTAACTCTTCTGACAGGGCTGCAGCTGGCTTCTGAGAGGATTCTTGGGGGAGTGTGCGAGGTGTGTGAGGTGTGTGTGCGCGCGTATATGTGTGTGTGTGTGTGTGTGTGTGTGTGTGTGTGTTTTGTAAACCAGACATCCCTCACACCCCCCTCTTTACCCCCAGCACTTCTGCTGCGAGGAATGTGTGGTCCGCCTCCTACGCTGGACGGCTGTGCCAACATTCCTGACTGAACAGAAAAGGAGAGAAAGAGTGGGGGAGCAAAAAAAAAAAAAAAAAATAAGAGGACGAAGGGACAGAGAGAAAGAGATTAAAAATGTGGGACCGGAGTGATGTGGAGATCTGCTCTTGATAAAAAGGAGCAGGGGTGACACTATGTACAGGGATTGTCAGAGAAAGAGAGTGGGCTTGAGAAAAAAAAAGGCCACCATTGTTCCCTAAATTGCCCCTAAGGCCCCATCAT
Organism: Lutjanus argentimaculatus; assembly: GCA_034769285.1. Lineage (NCBI taxonomy): Eukaryota > Metazoa > Chordata > Actinopteri > Lutjaniformes > Lutjanidae > Lutjanus > Lutjanus argentimaculatus. Next base: position 49,097,189 of record JAWZSL010000001.1, read on the forward strand.
AACCCCTTCAACCCCATAACCCCCCATACACACACACACATACACACCATAAAAGCCAGCAGGGGTTTTCTGGAATACCATCCCTCTACCAGAGCAGATCCTGACTTCTCAAAAACGAACCTGCAGATTCACACTCTGGTTTATCAGGCTGATGTTACATGATGATTTCATTATGTTCAGTGTCTAGTCATCCCTCTCAAAAATACCCTGGAAATTCAGCAGCGTAAACGATTCACACACTCTTACACACACACACACACCTTAAAATGAACTAACTCTAGCGTCAAAACGTCAAGCTGTGACCTGCAATCGACCTTTCCCACATCCAGCGAAGCAGAAGCCGCAAATTCACCAGCTCAGTGCGAGGCAGACCTGCGGAGTAAGTGTGTGTGTGTCTGTGTGAGTGTGTGAGAAGGAATCTGAGATGGCAGACTGTCCGCTACACACTGACCCCTGGATGCCCTTTTCACAGCTAGCTAAAGGTGCTCATTCACACTGTCTCTCCCACACACGCACACCGTGGTATGAGGAGAAAATGGCGGCTGTCTATGATGCAAATATACCTTTTGACTGGTAATCAGACTGGCAGGGCATCAATGTCGTGGATGTCAATCTCATCCACACTAGCTAGTCAAGTGGAGAGATGACAGAAGCATCCCAAATCCGTCTGTTTAGCTCTGATTGGCCGTCTGTTTCTTCAGGGGAAACAGCCATTCATGAGGACAAATCAGAGAAGTGGAGAGCTACTGGCAGCTATTCAGAAGTAGGGATGTGCACGATTAGTCGACCAAACAAGAGGGAGAGACTAAAACTGACTCGTTTGATGTGCGTAACCAATATGCCTTGCAGTACAACCTTCATTTAGTCTGCTCTGATTGGCTATACCCTTCCAGGTGTTCCAGACTTCTGCTAGACTCTAACATTTTCCTAGCTAAGATGCTAACCGGTTTTACAAACTAATCACGACCAGTAAAAGAGCAAATCAAAAATGAGTCTTCCACGTGACGGGCCAGCTAGCTAGCCAGTGAGCCTACACACGCTAGCTTACTGTTGTGTCAGTTTTCTGGGTAGAGTTTGCGATAAGGTTGAGGTGAGGTCAAAGCAAAGGGGACTTCGATACAACACCAGGAACAAAAATGTGAGCTGCAGTGGCTGAGTCACTCTCCTCCCGGTCCCAAATAGTTTGTGTCACCTGTTAGCATTATAGCTAGGTAAATGTTAGCATTTAGCGAAGCCCTGGAAACATACAAATCAGAAGCAAAGCAGCCGCAGGTCAGTTTAGCCTCTACCTTACACTCTCACTAGCCCACACAAGAATTACTACTAATTCTTACACACTAAGAATTAAACTAATTATTAATATTTTTTAATGTACAGTGGCTGTTAATTGTTGCTTCTACGATGTTTCCCTGCAACCCACCACTAGCCAGGGCTGCAGCCAAACAGACAATATATTGATCTAGAAAATGAAATGAGGTTGCACATAGGCTGTCTAAGAATGAACTGGCTTATAACCACTCGACTGGAGCAACGTGTAACCATATTCAGCACAGGCATGTGGATGTTAACCTGTAAGAAGAGCAGGCTGCTGCTGCTGCTAGCACTGCTAATGTTAGCCACACTGTGCGGCATCTAACTTCATCAACACCTGTTCTGAAAAGATAACACGTTTAGTGAGCTGTTCTCATGTTTTGTATTGTTATGTGTAACATGTTCATAATGCACGGCGCAACATGCCACACATTTCAGCAGCATTGAAAGTACGATTTGTTAATTTAAGAATGTAATTAAAAGCCTCAAATGGCTCTTAATACACACACTTTTAGACTAACTAGTCTAGTTGCGCAAAAAAGCAAATATTAAGCATCAGAGGTTGAAAATGCAGTTACACTGAAACAAGAATCAATGTGTCATTAATCAGTGTCAGTATGGCACTGTTACCACGGCAACCCATCTGGTAGAGAAATGCATTTTTTGTTTACTTGGACACTTGTCATCACAGACACATTAAGCAGTCTTCCTAATCCCATTATACCTCTGTGCTCATGGATAATACGCACATTATTTGTTTATGGAGCTAAATGGAAGTTTCCACTTCTGTGGACACTAAAGGCCGATTCTGTTCTATTTCTACTTAACTATATTTAACTGCACATGGAATATGGCACAAAAGTTAGTGAAATTTATAAACTCTTCCATTTCCAGTTGGCCGTGGCTCCACGGAAACATGTAAGGGTGCATTTACACTGTTCCATATTTTTCAAACTGGCAGATTATTTACTCACATTAAAACACGCAATAGTAATATCATTTTCTTATGTTACAGTTTCCAGTTTATAGAGGAGCAGACATGAGACTGACTGTTTTTCATGTACGACAAGTCACATGGAAGGTGATTACAGCAAAGAAAATTAGAACCCACTGGTAGAAGTCGCTTCTGTAAGTGAACAGAGAGAAACTCCATGAAACACCTCGGGAACGTGAATGATTGAGATGCTACTTGGCGACTCTTTACCTGGTAGCTTCTTGCTCCAGCCGGGAAACACTGGGCACGTAGAACATGACTCCGAAGAAGAGCAGCGGCTCATTGCCGAACTTGTCCAGCTGCTTCTTGAGGGGTTTCTCCAGCTCCACCCATCGCTGGGCCGGGGCCTGAGTCTTTCCGTGGAACCACAGCCCGAAGTAATGGGTCTGGAGTCGGGTAGGGAAAGAGACGGAGGGAGGGTCAGTGTGGCGCACAGTGTCAAAGGACGGAGATGAAGGGAAGTGAAACAAGACAAGAAGGAAAGGAAAAGAAGAGAGTGGAGGTGGGATGAGGAGGAAGCAAAGAGAAGGCGGGGGATATTGCGGTAAATGGAAGAGACAAAGTATTGTGATGGGAAATAGGGGTTTGTAGGGATAGAGAGAAATGGGTTTAGGAGGGAAATTGGAATTTATTTAAGAAATACATGGGGGACAACTGAGCAGAGCAGAGAGGAGATTAAAAGGCAGCTGAAACATAACAAACACATATTTCTGCTTCAAATCTGATCAAACCTTTGACGTCAGCAGTGAGTAACTCTATTAAACATAAATACTGGAACAGTAAGATTGCCCTGAGAGAAAAGAAACAGGCAGCACTCCTATCTCACTGAATCAAAATGAAAACTAAGTCTGCTGCCCATTATTTTATCTAGAAATCCATGCTATTTGAAAATGAAACAAAATTCAGCTGTGTAAACCACAAAAAAACAACCATTAGAAATAACAACAATGGTCTTTTCAAGTGATATGATCAGCATGTGGCCCAAACAAGACTAAGTAGTTAAGCAGATGAGCTCAGAGGTGCTGCAAGAATCAGCATTACCTCGACTTTGACTAATGATTTGTTTTGAGATGGTTTCTCGATAATAAATCTAGTAGAAGCCTCTTCATATGGATCAATCTGAGGCTGATGTTAACATGCTTGTGATTTGCAATATGAGATAATTTCCTGTCACATGTCACTGGCTGTATCAATGTCTTTTTTAAATTCAAATGATGATTTAGATGTGTGTGTGGATGTGCATGTGTCTATGCATGTGTGTGTGCATATGCGCATGTGTAAGTATGTGTGTATGCAATGTATATAAGTATGTGGATTTAGTTGTTTGTGTATGCAGGTGCAGATGTATGCCTGTATCTATGTGCATAAGAAATTAAGTTAAGGTATACATGGATATGCATGTTTGTATATTATCTGCATACTAGGTACTTTTGTGTACATGTATGATATAATATGAATTCATTTAAGTTTAATTGTTTAAAAAAATGTGTCTGTATATGTGCACTTGTTTTCTGTTTGTTCTGTCAACATGAACTAATAAAAGGTTTTCCAGAAAAAGCTTCTACTGAGGTTTTTGAATGAAGCTTTAAATGTCTGTGGTCATATTTTTTGACATTATTATTTTGACATAATCCTCAATTTGAATGAAGTGATTGATCACATTAAATGAGTTCTCACCCCTCAGTTTTGTCAACATAAATGTAATTTATGGTGCTGTTAGATTGCTGCTAGACTTCCCCAGATGTGTGTCTGCCCTTGTGTGCAGCAAATAGTTTTGACCACAAGGGAAAATGTTGTTTTTGAAAGGCTAAACTACAACAATTATGGACTGAAACATAATATTCCTTTTAACAAAAACATGTTGTGAAATTTCGAAATGATTACATCTATCTTTTTTTCAGTCAATTTTGACTTTTGGACTCAGGCTAAACAATTAATCCAAATTTTATTGAAATCAAGAATCATAATAATCATTTTAATATGTTTTTCAATTAAAGTGAGAATAATGATGTAAAAATGATCTTTACCTCTGATATTCAAAATCATATCACGAAACTGGAATTACTGGCTCATGGCTGCCTGCCTCTGCCAACCAGTTAAGTTGCCGTTTACATCCATGTCTGTCCAAACTTAAATATAATATACGCAGTGAAGATGTTGAAGGAATTTAATAAAAGCGTATTAAGTGTATTTTCTTGGTGAAATGGAAGTAACCACTTTGTTGACATGTGTGATTCCAGTGAATAATTCCAGTGAGAAACGTGCTGTCTTCACTGTTTTTACAGAGGAGCACAGAGGACTGACAAAGAGGTGAACATTACGATGTGACCATGAAGTTGACCTTTGACCTTTTGGATATAAAATTTCATCACCTCATCATTTAATCCTGTTAGAAATTTATGTGAAATTTCGTCACAGTTAGGCTGAATTACGGCCAAAAATGTTTTTGAGAAATCACAGTGGTTGGGGTAATATTTTGGGGTTGCTTTTACACCTTTAATTTGTAGGACAGCTGAAGATATGACAAGAAAGGGGGAGGGAGAGTGGGGGAATGACATGCAGCAAAGGGACGTAGGCGGGAGTCAAACGCACGTCAACAGCCACAGCAAAGGTTCAACCAACTGAGCTACCGGGACCACAAGTGGTCGTTTTTAACAGGTTTGAAAAAATCCCTCAAGGTGATCTTGAGATATCATCTTCATAAGAACAGGACGCTCTTAAGGTCACAATCAACTTGAACTTTAACCACCAAAATGTAATCAGTTCATCCTTGAGTCCAAGTGGTCATGTGTGCCAAGTTTGAAAAAAGTCCCTCAAGGTGTTCTTAAGATACTGCATTCACAAGACTGGGTCTGATGGACAACCTGAAAACACAGCTGTCGCTGGCGCAGAAGCATAATAATCACAATTGGATATTTTGTCAAAGTCCTTCAGCCCTATTTTGGACTCAACAATGCTCTGGAGCTATTGGAAATCTCTGGATCACACAAGTCGGAAACAATGCTATGCAGCCACCACGGGAATCTGTTGTACAAGTACGATGTTACTATTAATATTAGTGTATCTTAATCTTCTTAATCTGCATCTGTGCAGAAATACCTGGTATAAACAGAATGAGCAGACAGATGAATAGATTTTAAAAAGCTGTGCAACTGAATGCTGATTTGAAGCTTCAAACTATTCGGTCCAGCCCCGTGTGTCACTGATCAAAACAAACACCGTTCTTGCAACCCATGCATGAGCAGGCGAGAGCTCTGCAAGGCTCGCACATTTATCTGCAATTTGGGAGAGACAGTCATTTTGTGAAACACGACACTGCTACCATTTGTGATCTGTGTGTAAGCAGTGCTCACAAATGGTTTCTGTTAAACAGCCCCCTGACCTGCATCCTGCATCCTAAATAGAGATCACAGGTCTGTCAAGCTTTTTTTTACAATTTTAGTACGACTAGGGCTGCACAATTAATCAAAAAATTTTCAAATCGCAGGAGGTGCAATATTTGTTGATGGCAAAATGTGAGTCAAACAACTTTTAAATGAATGAAAAACATCTTTCATTTGGAACTGATACTTGCAGTAAAAAGTCACACCATACTCATTTTAACATGTTTTTCAATCAAAATAAGATTAATAATGTAAAAATGATCATTACCTCTAATGTCGCAAATCATATAGCATTTGCAATATCAGTCAAAATAATCAAAATTATATATTTCAAAGTCGTTTAGCCCTAAGTACAGTACGACTAATGACTAACCATGTAATTCAGAAAAACACAATGATGTTTCATTGGTTGTGTGCGTGTGTGCATGTGTGCATGTGTGTGTCATTCCTATGATGAACAGGTAAGCACCTGTTTTGTCTGCGTGGTTCCACTGTACTGTCATGAAAGTCGTAAAGCTGCAAGCTGCAGCTGCAAGGACACACACACCAATTGCTCACATGCAAACAGACACACACTCAAGGCCTCAGACAGGTACGGCAATAAAGATGAAAACAACACATTCAGATGTACACACACACACACACAAAGAGTCCTGAGATAGCGTGCATGCACGGGGGGCAGACGGCGGCTGAAGTCGAGGCGTCACACCACCTTATTTATAACATCACTGACACCTGGCAAATACCACAACACTGTGTGAGTACGCACCAAGTACACCGCCCCTCTCGCTCTCACTCTGTCAGCAGCTGCAGCGAGCGTGCACACACACACACACAGACACACACACACAGTGGAACACACGTATTCATCAAACTCAATCAGTCGTCGGCCAAACGGACACATTCTTTCTCTGATCTGTGAACAAACTGCCCTGTCACACACAAAACAAGACAATAACCCCCCGACAACGCTGGTCAGAGGAGCGAGGGCGTACACTGCTCCACAGTGTGAGTCTACACTCAGGGCTGACGTTCTACACAGAACCACCTGCTTCTGAAGAACCGTTTTTGAATTATAGATTCATCAAGTGTTCTTTGTAAGACTAAGTGTTCCATTAAGAATCCTCTTCATCAAAAGAACCAGTTTGTCCAGGGTTCTTGGTAGTTCTAGAGAACACACGAGGGATATAAAAAGGTTCCTTAGGAGAACGCCCTGGCTGAGTGCTTGTTAGCACCTGAGGAAGCTGGAAAGGTTCTGGATGGAACCCCCAGAGAGGATTCTGGGTGAAACCTTTCATAGATGGTTCAAGGTATAACCCTTAATGTTGGGATCTAGGTAGAACTCTGTGGAAAGGTTCCAAGTGCAACCTTTATGATTCTTTGTATCATAATATAAAAGGGTTCTCTGTAGAACGTCCTGGGTAGGTTCTAGATAAAATCCTTGGAATATAAAAGGTTGTTAGCACCTGATGAAGGTGGAAAGGTTGTAGACAGAACCCCCAGAGAGGGTTCTGGGTGAAACCACTCCAACATAGAAAGAGCCTCTCATATGGGGTTCTGGTCAACACTTTTAGAGATGTTTCTAGGTATCATCCTTTATATTGGGTTCTAGGCAGAACTCTCTGAAAGGGTTCCAAGTGGAACTTTATAAAAAAAAAGGGTTCTCCTATGGGGACAAGCTGAAGAAACTTTATGGTTCCAGTTAGCGCCTTTATTTCTAAGAGTGTAGCTGTGTGAGCACAGACCAGGGCGGTGGTTTAACCTTAATGAAGAAATGTCAAGAAAATTGTGGAACAGAAGAAGGATGAGAGGAAAGACACACAGAACACAGGACAGGAGGGGTGAGTTGGGATAGGAGGAGTGAAGCGGGACAGGAGGGGCAAAGTGGAACAGGAGGGGTGAAGTGAGACAGGAGGTGTAAATCCAGACAGGAGTGGTAAAGCGGGACAGGAGAGGTGAAGCGGGACAGGAGGGGTGAGTTGGGACAGGAGGGGTGGGATGGGGCAGACAGGAGGGGTGAAGCAGGACAGGAGGGTGAGTGGGAAGCAGGGGAACAGGGAGGGGTGAGTTGGGACAGGAGGGGTGAAGCAGGACAGGAGGGGTGAGTTGGGACAGGAGGGGTGGGATGGGACAGGAGGGGTGAGTTGGGACAGGAGGGGTGGGTTGGGACAGAGGGATGAGCAGTATCTCTTTCTTCTGCAGTGAAAAGAGGACAGAGGTAGCCACGCTTCGTTAGAGACAGACAAGGACCCCGCAGGAGAGAGACAGCAGAGGGCAGGGAGACACACACAGGGTGTGGGGAGAGACGCGTGGCGATCACACACACACACTCCAAAACACCACACACACCACACACACACACACACACACACACACACACACACACACACACACACACACACACAGACAATGCATTCAGAAATGTGTGAAAGTATGAGAATCAATGTTTTGCTTGTTTTTTCTGTGTATACTTTACATGGGTGATTACCAAAGGGTGCATATTGGGTGCATAAAAAATGAACCACTTAAAAAAAAAAAAAAAAAAAATCAGATTAAGTGTAGGTCATATTCACTGCTTTACTTTTCCGTCAGACAGCCTTTTCCGACAGGAAACTGCCAATATTTAAGCCAAATATCACTCTCTCCAAACCAACCAAACTCCACAGGCAAAATTAGTCAGTTTGCTTCTCCAAACAGCACTAAAGCTCTTCATTATAACCTCGACACATGCATCTACAAAGTTAGCAGCTCTTTATCTTACCTGTATGTGTTCAAATAAATAATTTACACAGAAACGTTAATGAACATTTAAATAAAGCCACAAAACTTGAAAGAAATCTACATTTACAGCATGCAGACACAACAACAAGCCTCTACTAGGGTCACATAATGAAAGACTTGGAAGTCCTCACCTCCCGTAGCTCCAGCCTCTGGGCCACCGCCTCCAGACATTCCTGTCCCGTACTCTCCACCGACAGAGTGCATTCAATCACATTGCTGTCCAGCAGGCGAATGCGTGTCACAAAGTAGTTCTTGCTCAGGACGTTGTAGCGCCGCGTGCGCGCTCCGACAGCTTCTGCGCTGGAGTCGGGCATAATTGTCTTTGGAGCAGGCTGGGCTGCTCATGGGCGTGGAGAGTCCGGCGCGCTGACAGATCGCAAAGGTCTAATAAGGTTCCAGATGGAGGAGCAAGCAAGACGGTAGCAGTATTGGGTTGGAGTACAGGTATGGCTATCGTATGAACAATCTGGCGTTTCCCCCCACCACGTCTTCCCAGAGACGGCCTAGCCACACACTCGCGGATGGAGGATGACCACTTGAATGTGCGTGGCCCATTTCCTCAAAATGTCCTCGTGTAGAAGTAAGGAGGGAAAACAACATGTGAAAATGAGGAGGTATGACACGGTGCTACATTGGCAATTAGATAAAAAACAAGGATTGATTACGTCAACATGATAAGAAAAATACTCATAAAATGAGGCACATTGCAGTCATTAGCATGTATATACTGTAATGAGTACAGCAGTCCAAATATGAGTTGAGTACAGATTGTGTATATAAATAAGGTGTACAATCTCTGTTTAAAACAATTCTGTGGTGAAGAGCATTGGTGTTCCCCCCCCAACCCTAGTTACTGTCCCCATAGAGAAAATCTGTGGTGGCTGTGAGGTGTCTGCAGAGGACCTGCAGGGGCTTGGCAGGAGACGTGTGAGGATTAGGTAACGCAATACTTTGTAATTTTGGTGAGACTAATTTGAGTGAGGCACTGTAACACAATTGACATACAGATCTGTTTCATTAACTCCTCATTTTCTGTCGTATGTAAATTCATAAGGTTACTCCTGAAAACAAGATTCCACATGCTCTTGAAATATAAACATGTTGTTGCCATTTCATCATTTATTGCAGTAAATATATTAGAGATTTCACCTTCAACAAATATCTACAGATATTTTAGTGGAAACTTTTCAAACTTTCACATTTGAGCCCACAGGAACGCAAAAACTACATGGTGCTCTAATCAGGAAACATTCTCCCTATCAAACCCTCCCACGCCATATTTTCCCGTATTATCACCCTGCCTACCTCCCGTAAACAAGCAGAAACAAAAAACAGATGAGGCCAGCAGAATCACCAGCGATAGCAGCAGCAGCGGCGGCGGCGGCGGCAGTGGTGCTACGATGTTAGCAGAGGCAGGGATCGCACGGTAGCAGACAGCTTTATCCTATAGTTATGGCAGCTGCGCTCTCTCTCCAGCCCCATGAGGCCCACCGTCGGGCAAAGCTGGGAGACAGAGGCAGAGATGTAAGGCTATGGATGAATGGACATCAAAAACAGCCGAGCACAGACATCCATCTGAACCCGGCAGCTGGCTTTGAGGAACTAATGGAGCTTCTAAGTCTCATATCTGCCTGCGTGGGAGGCCTTCCCTTTCCTTTTTATCTCCCCTCTTCCTCTCCGTTTCTGCCCGGCTGCAGCTCAGGGCCAGACGTTGTAGCGTACAGTGTAGTGGTGTGTAAGATCACACACATGTGGTGGTGGCACATATGCTTCCGCACACAAACACCACTTGTTGTCAGCTACCGCCACAAAACAGAAAACGTGAATTCGTGTTGACAATCAGAAACTAATAAAACTCTTAATTACTACACACACACACACACCAGTGGTTTTAAGGTTGAAACAGGTCTTTGGAGAAGACTTTGAATGCATCTCTTGGTTAGTCATCAGCTCCCAGCTTTCATGTCTGCAATGAGGAAAGAGCTTTGAAGTAAGGAGCGACACACACAAACACATGTATATTTACTATATATATACTGTATATTCACACCTGTATTATGTACCATAATGCTGCATTCATGTGGTGTTCGAATAATCAGAAAAATCAGTTCCCAGTGGGGAAATTTCATGTGAACACCCAATCAAGTTGGAAGAACAACTGGGACAGCTGGAGAAAAATTTGTACACAACTTTTTTGCTCACGAGAAATCTGCAATATGATATTAGGTAGAGCCTGATCATTATATTAGTTGGCCAATATTGACCTATCACACGTATACCGGTTTATATCGGTGTATAATTTATTTTATTTTTACATAATGCAAATTGTTTTTATTTTTTAGCTTTATAGGCAGCATTTTATTTTATGTATATTTTATCATTTTTTATTATATTATTAATATATATGTTAGGGCTGACCAATTAATTGACATTTTTATCAGAGACGCAAAATGGTCTACTGCATTTTTTAAATCGCAGGAGGTGCAATATTTGTTAAAAGAGAAACGTGTGTCAAAATATCATTTTAAATTAAATGTCAAGCTGCAGAAAGTTCTGGCCTACATATCATATTCTGTAGACTTAAGAAAAGATGTTGCATATCAGTTCACAAAATAATGGCAATAATATGTAATTTTTTCAAAATAATTCAGCCCTATACATTTCTTTATTTTTCTCTATTTGGGGTTATTCTGTGCCAGTTCTGCTGCTAGAAGTTTCTCTTACATCAAAACAATAACAAAAGAGTAGTTTGATGACGTGAAGTACTGTAGTGTGGGATCATGGGAGTTGGTGTCTTCAGTGTCAAACAACCACCAGTGCTGATGAAAATCTATCTGACATGACACAGGCAGAAATCACAGATGAAATACGCTACATAAGTTTTATTCATATTATGTTTAGTCACTTTTGCTAACTTCCTGTCTCACTCCCGTAAGTTATAGCAACTAGTGGCTAGTAGGAAACACACCGTTGCCTTGAATAAATTACGTATTTCTCTGGGTTGGCATTATTTCAAACATTTGGGATAATTTAAGTACACAACCTGCAACTCAACAAAATATTTAACACAGATCTAGCGTTTTATGACATTTTAATGTGGAAATGTTACATTTTAGAGCTTTAAAAGCTCACAAACACACCAAAATCAGCTTCTCAACTCTCAAAATGGGACCATCCAAGGAGCACATGAAAGCAGCATAATATGCAACACTGAGAGGCAAAATGAAAGCATTTTTTCAGCCAGCTTTAACTTGCATGATTTAGCCACCAAGGGATTTATTTTTCAGTGCCAGTGTTGTCAACAGGAATTAATTCAAATAGCTAAAAGCAGTGTCATTTCAAGGGTGGTGGCCACTTTGTAGCCTTGTTAGACAGGAACTATAACCACAAAACAAAAAAACAGAAGCCTCCACACCTCCTGAGCAGGCAAAGAACAACCTCTTCTCAAAACATAAAACTGTCAACACTGCAAAAACTTCAGGAAAGTGCATAAAAATGGAGACAAATGCATTAAAATGAAAAATAAAACACAAACTGAAGAATGAAAAGACCAAAATACGGCCCGACAATGCTCCAGTGATCAGGAGAGGAGAAAAAAGGGGGGAGGAGGAGAAGGAGGAGATGGAGGAGGAGTAAAGATGGAGTGGATGTGTTGCTTCTTGTCCCAGGCTCTGGCAATGTGCAGTTGATAGTCAGCTTGGACCCCGGCCCAGATTCCTCTCTACCCTGACTGGAAAAAACAGAGCACACCTGACACAAGTATGCACCACAAGGAAGGAAAGTGCATGAGAGTGTGTGTGTGTGGTGTGTTGCGCGCGTGTGACAGGGCTGAGTGAGCGGGAGAGAAAGACATGAGGAGGGGAGGGAGTCTTGAATGAGAGCGGGCGAGAAGCTGCAAACTGCTGACTTACAGCCGTGTTGTTTGGTACGAATTGAATCACACTTGCTTCACGCTCGCCTTTTGTAACAGCCGTGCCCCTCTGGGAGCCGTAGCACATTCCTTACTCTTGAATCAATCAGAGACAGCTCACTGTAGTGTAGCATCATCTTATTCATGTGTTTTTTTTTTTATTGGGCGTTCATGCCAACACACACACAGCGAGTAAGAAAACCACAGAAAATGAATAACTGGGCTACAACGGGTGAGTAAACCGGCTTTGCTTTGGGATATGTGACCACCGTGACCCCAGTCGTCACCCGACCCGAACCGCACCGCAGCCCCTCTAACTACCCCCCTCCCCCCCTTCTTTGGCGTAGTAGGGTTAGGGGAAGTGACATCACGGGTTGACGGTAAAACCTCCCCAAAAACGCCTCGAGAAACGTTCCCAAGCTGCGCACGGGGCGCCGCGAGATCACTGTCAACAAGTCGCAGAGAAAAACACACAAAGACACAAATAAAGACACATACTTTCACTGTGTAGTGTACAAACATAGACATGCATGAACAGGGAGCACCACAAACACACACACACACACACAACACACAGGATCACACACACACACACCCACCAGGTTCTTCAGAGGTTAGCCAAAGGACCAGACAGCAGTTAGTGCAACTCTAAACTAGTAATCAGTGGCATGGTTGGGAGTGTGTGGTTGAGTAAAGCCAGACAGACAGACAGACAATAGCTTGGGACTGAACCCACTCCTCGACACACACACACACACAAAAAAAAAAAACGCTGCTTCAACGCCGCTTACAGCGCTGCAGCAACATTCCCTCCCGACCGTCGTGTTTATTTCCAGCGTGCAAAAACAGCGTATACGTTTATGAATTTGCACATTGTAATTTTGTGGCGTGGAGAAAACGAGAGGGAAAACTGAGGGATGAGGGTTGTTTTTCTTTTTCAGGGAAGCAAGCTTTGGCTAAATTAATGAACCATTCCAGCTTTGTTGTGTTTTTTTTTTTTAATCCCCCTAGACTGGTGTGGTGAGGGGCAAAAAGGTGAAAAAAAGTATTTTTTTCTGTGTGTGTTTAAAACCACATTACCACAAGTATATCCTTTCTTAAGCACTGTTTGCAGACGCATTTCTTCATGAATCAGTAAAGATAAAAGATCTTCGGAGTGCAGGAGCCACAGAGTCGATTCATAAAAGGGGAACAAAGAGAAAATTAGACCTGCATACTTTTAACTGAACACTACATTATAAAAGTTGTTTGTGTGCTCCCGTTTATAGTTAGGCAGTGAAACAGTGCTGTGTGCCCTGTCAGCCTGGCGACAAATCAGTTTTTATCAAGAATTTTCGTGCTTGTGTTTTACAAAATGTCAACATGACAAATTTAAAAAAAAGATGGCCGAAAGATGAGATGAAATATCCTGGTTTGACTCTCTCAAAGTTTCGGCAAACTGAGTGTGATGAATTTAATGTTTATCAGACCACGAATGAGACACAGTAGTAGCTAGGTGTGTTCTAACTGATTCAGCGCTGCTAGCATTGAGTAACAGAAGTTCCTGAGGATTATGAGTAACAGTCAAGTACAAGGCTGTAAGCATGCACTTGGAATAGTACAATATGGGGCAGTGAATTTGATGACATTACTGTTTATCAGACACACCAATGAGACAAGAATTACATCAGCTCGCTGCATGCAATTCACAGTACAATAGCTTGGGATAGTGTACGGGCACGGGCTTCAATGATTTACTGTTTCGACATACATGAGAAAACAATCATGTTAGCTGTGCGGTATTACAGCAACAGTAGTTGAAATGTGATGTAGGGGCACTAAATTTGATGAATTTACTGTTCATCAGACCACAAATGACGCAAGAAGTAACATTTCCTATCTGTTCAGTGGGGTGTCTGGTGTTAATTATTGGGAAATATTAATTCCAAAGGACTATGAGTTAACAGTTTGAGTCAGGCATAGAAGCCATTGGGGAGCATACGTCAGTCCGACTACCCAATACTCCGACCGAAGTTACCAGTTATCATTACTTTGCCCTTTTCCACTAGACAGTTACTTACACATTATAACAGTAAGGGTCTTTACATTAATATTAAATTAGCTACATAATTTCAAACAAAGAGCAGGGGTCCCAAGATCAGCCACCAGAACCACTACCTGAGAAACGGAGGGCACTGGGGCCGACACCGACGGCTGATAAAGGTTCGAGGCTCCGTAAATATCAGCCCGACTTTTTTAAACAAACTAATAGCTGAAGTGAGATCATAAGTGCTTGTCTGATTTCTAAATGCGACGTACGGTGTATTGATCGGGCGTTGTTTCAGCACCGCGGACAGCGCTTTATCCATCATGCGTTCACGGTGTGTGTGTGTGTGTATGTGTGTGTGTGAGTGTATTATGGCGTTATTACTTATGTTTTGGGGACACAAATCTGTTTACACACTCACATTGTGGGGTCTCGCCTACTTTATGGGGACAAATTGGAAGTCCCCATGAGGTAAATCATTAAATTTTAGGGTGAAGACTTGAGTCAGGGTAGGTAAGGTTAGGTTTAGGATAAGGTCAGGGTTAGGTTTAGGCAGGGACTTGTGATGGGTAGGGTCAGGATAAGTCTCCAGGAAATGAATGTAAGTCAATGCAGTGTCCCCAGAAGTGATGAAAACACTACGTGTGTGTGTGCGGGGGGGGGGTGGGGGGGCGGGGGGTGAAATGGTCAGTCGGAGTATTGGCTAGTCGGAGTATTGGGTAGTCGGACTGCTGCTACGCACCCGAAGCCATTGAGGTTTTTGTCAAGCTTTTGGATTTTTGCGCATGTCGGAGCAGCGTGCACGGTTAAGTGACTGAGCGTTTCAAGAGTCTCAGCGGCGGCCTTGTCTTTTAACCTCTGTAAGTAAGGAGTGGATTAAACAGCATGTTAATCTGCCCTGTGGCAGTTTACCTTTTAAAAAAATGCACACTCACTGTGAAGTATTTTCCCTTCATGTGTAAGCTAAACCTAGATGCTGCTACGTCAGAATTTAGGCTAATGTTAGCAGCTCTGTCATGCTCTTTGTAGTTCACACTCCAACAAGCCCGACAACGTTCCCAAAATAAAAACTTAATGTTTAAAATCACACTTACAATACTAGCAATACCGCGTCTTTGTTTGTCTTCTGAATGGATCATCTGCTGGTGACTGGATGCTAAATTTGGAAATTTAGCTTTAGCCTCAATTTTTCAGTTAATGTACGCAGCCATCAAGAGAATATTAAAGAAGCTTTTGTTAACAAATGAGTCAGTTACTGAAAACTTTAAAAAGTCAAATGTTTGTTTTGAACATTAAGAGTCAGTAGAGGACATTTTCAACCCACTTATGGAGCTAACGTTAGCTTAATTAGCTAGCTAACCCAGTTGACAGAATCCACCTGCGAAGCTGTCATTTCAGACAGCAAAATCATCAGTCATAGTTAAAACGAGAAGCCTGCTTATTATCAAACTCTGTCTGAAATAAAGGACCCATTGTTCCAGAAATTATGATATATTTCGGGAGGTTTCTCTTGTTATCACTGTAAATGTGGGTTGCAGAAATGGAAAGCTTGGCAGGTGTATCAACAGTAACAGTAAAGTCATAAGTTAGTGCTGGTATTTTGTTTGTTTTGAACATTAAAAACTCAGCCTAAAGAGGACATTTTTTACCAACTTATGAAGCTAAGGTTAGCCTTATTAGCTAGCTAACCACGGTTGGCAGAATCCACCTGCGACAGGTGTCATTTCAGACAAAATCATCAGTCATCAGCTAGGAATTAGAAGCCTGCTTATTGTCAACATTTGTCTGAAATAAAAGACCCATTGTTTCAGAAATTATGAAATATTTTAGAGGTAACTTTGCTCCCGTCATCACTGTAAATTGGGCTGCGGGAACGGAAAGCTTGCCAGGTGTAGAAACAGTAATTAGTGGAGGCAGAGTAGGAACGTCAGCTAATGCCAGCTGATAAAAGCTGACTAAAGGAGGACATAAAATCTGTTTTAAAAACGAAGAAAAAAAACAATGTTGACACATGTTTTC
This sequence comes from Lutjanus argentimaculatus, assembly GCA_034769285.1. Classification (NCBI taxonomy): domain Eukaryota; kingdom Metazoa; phylum Chordata; class Actinopteri; order Lutjaniformes; family Lutjanidae; genus Lutjanus; species Lutjanus argentimaculatus. Next base: position 49,113,613 of record JAWZSL010000001.1, read on the forward strand.
CCCCTCAGGGCGTGATGTTTAGCTGCCAGTCACTCCTCAGGTGTGAATTCAGCACACACAGGCCATCTGAGAATTATAATCAAACCAAAACAAGCTGCCACAAACACCACAGCCAGCCCGGCAGTATTACACAACACAACCTCAACCAGACTATTGCTCATCTGTAGGCCAAACACAACAAACACCTAAAATGTTTAATTTAAACTTTAATAATTACTGTTATTAACACAAGGACAAGCTGTAGAAACAACTACACCCGAGCATCTGCCGCTCTGGGTGTTGTGTGTGATCCGTCTGCCTCCCTCGCTCTCTCTCGGGACAGACCCGTCTGTCCCTTTGCTCCATTCACGTCCACACAATAGCGGGAACAAAACAGCACTTTGTCGCCTACTGCTAAGACCATTAGACGCAGGACGCCAAGAGCTGAGGACGCAAGTGTAGCGTGTGTAACTCAATCAATCTGATCTCTGTTGCTTGTCTCTGTCTCAAATACCAACATCACCCCCCTCCAATCCCATCTCCCCACCCCTCCTGTTACACATGAGCGCTGTAGCAAAACAAACGGGTTAAGTGCTTCACAGCTCGTAGCTCCTCTTTTTACAGTTTGGTCTACGAGCCCAAATCAGGCCTGGATCACATGGAACTGGAGAACAAATCAAGTTATGTTTGCAGGTTGTGTGCTCAGGATGCTTGTTCTCACAATGGAAACAAAAATAGTGCCTCACTTTCTTCTGGATACTCTGGCTACTGTTTTGATTCTTTTTTTTTTTTTTTTTTAAACACGTGTCCAAATTCTCTGTAACCTGAATATCTTTGGGTTGTGGACTCAACAAGACATTTGAGGACCACATTTTGGGCTTTGGGAAACAGTGATTAAGATTTTTCATCATTTTCTGACATTTTATAAATCAAAAAATCTAATTAGTTGACAATGTAAATAATCAGTAGTTGCAGCCCTACGTGAATCAATTAATATCATTGATATGAGGGATCAAACAATTCTGATAGTGATATTTTAGCCAATATCCTTTATTTTTATATACACAATCCAAAATGAAAGTTAACCTCTATTTTAATAATAATGACTATAAATTTAAAAAAAAAGATGATTGAATGAAAATGAATGATTAAATATACTAAAATGCTGCTATTAAAAACAAAACAAAACAAAACATTCTGCATCATATTCTATAAAAGAAAATATATGCACCAGTACCTATAGACAGATATATCTGTGCTAGGGCATTATCGGGCAGATGATATTGGCCAACTGATAGGTCAGTCTGGCTCTTAATCTACATCTTATTTTCTCAATTAATTGTGAAACATGAGAAGATAATGAAACATGTCCATCATGTCTTCAAGTTGTCTAACAGTCAAAAACTCAAAGAATTTATTTTACTATCATAGAAGGCTAAAAAAAACAGCATTTGATGGTTTTTATGGTATTTTAGCTTAAAAATTTACTTTTAATCTAGTATAAAAATAGCTGCCTACAGTCCAAGGTTATTTTCAGATTGCTTATTAACAGTCAATAACAGTCAAAAACCTAAACATAGGCCCATTTGAGGAGCTGGAAGCACCTAATTTTGCTTTGTAAATAATAAATGACTCCACAGCTTAATTGCTTATCAAAGTTGTTGTTGATTAATTATTTATCAGTTGCCCAATCAATCATTTAGTCCATGAGATGTTGGAAAATAGCAAAAATTAGACTATTATATTGCTTTTTTTGAACAACTACTGGTCCAAAACACAAAGATATTTCATTTAAAATGATATAAATCAGCAAATTCTCACATCTGAGAAGGAGGGACCAGAGAACGTTTGGCATTTCAGCAATTTCATCAAAATTCTGGTTGATTATTATTATCATTTATTGACTAATAGTGTCAAATCAGACTCCATGGAAAACAATCTGCTCCCTCTGGAGATGCAGACGGCTCATTCCAAAGTAATAAAAACAATAATTCTTATTTACAGGTTATTATACACTGATGACAACATATTTGAATGGATATTATGTTACATTTCTGCCAATAAGTGCCTGTAAATCTTGCACACTGGACGTTTAATTTGTTTTTCTCCCGTATATGTTGAAGAATTTTGTCACCTGCTGTATCGTTCTATCTACTGACTAAGCTGTCTGCACTCAAATCAGAGGTAAAAAAGAAAAAGAATTTGTAAAATACTATTAGGCTACGACGCCTGCTCCAAAACAGCCAGATTTGGTCTGATGTTTCCCAAAATCTTCTTAGGACTCTGATCCTCTTTTGCCCCACCGTGGAGCTCAGACGAGCTCAGTAGTGACTGAGATGTTTTGGGGAAACACGGCTCTGAAGTCCACACAAACACACACACTCACATTCCTGGACACGCAGAGCCGAAGTTTATCTGAGCAGCTACTGACCAGACTTCATCCTGCTGCCGCCAGTAAAACAGTAAAACTATGTCAGCTAATTAATTTATCACAATAGGAAACAGAAGAAATAATTAGTCGTCCATTTCTGCTCTATAGCCTCTGTCTCCTTGCTAATTAATTTAATATGACGAGATATAGAATCATGAAATTATTGCCACATATGACTTTATTTTGAGATTACAGTTTATTAGCCACATGATACATCTGTAAATCATCTCGGTTCAGCCAAATGATGTGCTTGTATCCACGGCAACAAGGATTAAGGGCTCTTATTTCCCATATATTCATTTATTTTAAGTATTTAAACCCGACAAATTTATCTAAGAAGCTTAATTGCGCATAACACAAAGTATCGTAACCTAGACAATGTTATATGTGCTATAATGACCTCTTTCACCAGCTTTTCATAATTTCTTTTTTCACATAAATACCGTCATATTCCGTATATGAAAAAATAAATACCACTCAAAACCTAACATACAGTAAAAGAACAAGCTGCACACTACACACAATTGTTCTCCCAGCATGCCTCAGGGACAGCAGGACACAGCACCAGGGTCCTCTTTGTTATCTGACACTTTGGCCATGTGTGTGTCTGTCTGTCCCACAGGACTGTGTGTGTGTGTTGTGTGTGTGTTTTGTGTGTGTGTGTGTGTGTGTGTGTGTGTTGTGCGGGTTTATGAGTAAAAACAACAGTTAACTTCGCTTTTACGTTTCCTCACCTTAAAAGGAACCTAAATATTCTCCACATTCCAGTCCACAATGTATACTGTGTTCTTGCTTACACACACACACACACACACCTCTGCCTGTCACACACAAACATTATAGCAGCTGCAAACAGATGGTGGAGCCAGGCGGCCAGACAGTGTTTCTAACAAGCGCATCTGCTTTTTCACTTTCCAGCTCTCTCGTTTTTTTTTTCTCCCCCTCTCTCTACTGTAGCTCCATTTCTGAGACAAAGACACACACTTACACACACACACAACAGGCATGTAAACATTCTCTCTACTATATGAGAGCACAGCAACGGTGACAAACACAGAGAGCAGAGTGTTCGCACAGAGGTGACATCCAGACAAGGCAGGAGTCTTGTCTGCAGCTTTGCACAGTCACACACACTCTCTTTCCGTCTGTGTTTCCCTTTATCGCTATCACACACACACAAAGACACACACAGGGCCAGTTCAGACCTGGTATTAACAGGCGTCCTGGGTGATCTGATCACAAGCGGGCAGCTCTGAGTACAGGTGTGAATGCACTCAGGACACATTTGAGATCTGATCGCTCAGACCACATTCAGAGGTGGTCTGGGTCTGGGGTTAGCAGTGTGTTCAATGTGTCCTGGGCCAGATTAAAGACCGTCTACTTAACTGACGTCCTGTAAGTCCACCATTTGTTTCATTGTATTGCAAATTATGTGTTTGGGCTCTTACCTGCCGCAGGAGTTTGTGACAAATTAGTTAACCCCAGACTCCCTTAAAAAATCATGCTATTTTGCAAGTTGCTGCGTGAGGAAAAACTTTAAAAACTTTGAGAAACACTGTCTAAGACAGATTCTTAATAATTTGGGCCTCCTTGTAAATTCGGCAAGTGTTATACATTAATTTATGGCTTTCTTTGTGGAAAAACATTGTGCACGTTTGTCAAAAACAACAACACATTCTTCGAACGTGTTCATTTGCATACAGAGCGGGCAAAATGAAACCGCTATGGCAACTTCTTAATCCGCTGCGCTTTCTTGTAAACAGCCTGCTTATTTATTTTCACACAGCAGGGCAGGGAGAGCCCAAGATGCACAAGATGCATCTGGAGACGCATTTTAATGTGGATTTACGTGCTCAGAGATGTCCATGTTGATGGACCCGGGACGTCTGTTAATACCAGGTCTGACAGAGGTAAGGTTGTGCTCGTCTTGCACTTCTGCAGCATCCCTGCAGCCTACCTAAGCTTTGTCAGGTCTGGGGAGGAGGGGGCAGGATGAAACAACTTGCTGTTTCTGTCATTTTGGAGCAACCTCTGGCACAAGAATTTCCTTCTGGATTAAAAAAGTTCTATCTACATATATTTTAGAAAACAGAATATCAGCTGCAGACTTTGAAATTTTGGAGGATTAGCAAAAGAACAACAATAAATCATGTGATTTTCCAGCTCCGCATTATTAGTAACTCATGTCTGGCAGCACACGTACCCCTACATATCATAAAACCAAAGGAACTGCAGGAAAATAGCAGAACGATGCGTTCATGCACTGCAGCTCTGTGCCACAGTCGACAGTAATAGATAGGGAATGCCCAGCGTTTCAGGCTGGCATGGCCGTCCAAACGCTGTCACTAGAACATGAAGAGGGGGGAAGATCAAAGAGGGATGCAGCTTAACACTGGCCAGAGAGACTGATTTTCCAAACCAACAATGACGTAGCGCTGCAGACTCATCCTGAGGCAGTGAAATCTGGGGATTGATGGCATGGAGGCAGGGAGAGTTTGGAGATATGATTGAGAGAAACAGTGCGGTGTGTGTGCCAGTGATTCCCAGCAGCCGAATGAGAAAATAAAAGCTTCAGATAAGTGAGGACATGGAGAAACAAGGTAGAAGGGGAAGAAGAGTTGTGACACCCACGTTCTCAGGCTCTTATCATGTTGGTACAGTTGGTCAGGAGGAGAGGGGGAGGGCGGGGTGAGGATGGAGGGAAGGAGTGAGTAAACACGGACAGTGAGGCTGATAGCGCGCGGCTCTACACCTCGACAACAGAAACATGGGACCATCAGTCGTCGGCCACCACGTCTGTTCAGCCAAACCACGATGCTGTTCACATTTTCCATCAACCACCCCCCTCCTCCTCCTCCTCCTCCTCCTGGGAACCACATCACACTCACACAAATACAACTCCATACACACACACATGCTCAATCACCAGAAAGCCACTTTGTGTTTTCTCACAGCTGAACCCTGCAGCACTAACAGGGACCTCAACACACAGCCCAGCAGCGAGTTTACAGGCCAATGAAAGCAGCAGCACTTTGGGGTTTGCTACTGCTCATATCCGCCTGTATCTTAACACACATAATGGGCTGCGAGGAAAGGAAAATTCACACATTTTAAACTGGAGATCAAATGGAAAACGTCTATTAGAAGTGGAATAAATCCCACACTCACACTTCCTCACAAAGTACCAGAGGTGGAACTTTCTACTTCTTAGATTTTCAAAACAGGCTTGTTATTTTAGTTTAAACGCATTTGAGGGGAATTATTGATTATTTTGCATAACTGTCGCCTTCCCATCATCAAGACCAATTTCAAACTTTATGGACGAGACAATAATACAAAGAAAAGATGATTCCTCTGTGTATCCATCAGTGTGTTTCACACACGACAGACGTAACAACATGAAAACAACGTGAAAGACTGACAAGACAAATTAGCAAGACAAAAACGAAGTAACAAGACAAACAACTTAAAAGACGCAACAAGACAGAGGACAGAGGGTTTGACCGGCCATGAGGTGGCAGGTGGGAGGGGGGGGCAGGTCCAGTATTGATTGACAGCTCACCCGTAGCACCTGGAAGGTGCCTAAGGTGGAGTGTGGGAGAGTTGGGCAGGTCGCAGCACGCCCTCCGCTCTGTTGTTGTCTGCTGGGCTGCCAGAGAGCAGAGCACTTACACAACTCACACAGATCTTCAAACAAAAGCATCTCTACAAGAATGAATACACTCACCACACAAACACAAGCTACTGCTAATATTCTATATCTTATTATTTCATATTATTAGCATGACTTTTTTAAAAATATTTATTTATTTCTTTTTATTGCTTTCCTAAAACTCAGATAGGGCTGCAATTAATGAATGCTGTCATTATCGATTAATCTGACAATTATTTTCACAATTTGATGTTTGATTTTTGTCTCAAATTGGAAGTGGGTAACACGGTTAAAACATTACTGTCATAAGGAAAAACTCAGTTTGAAGATGCAAGTAATGACTATTTTCATTAACAATTAATCCGTTAATTATTTTTTAATCACTAATTTTTATACTAAATAATGTCAGAAAATGGTGAAACATCCCATTTTTCCTTCGGCCAAAGGTGAGAAAAGTGTTTGTTGCTGGCTTTGGCCACGATTAGTTGTCAGCTATTATTATTTTGATAATTGATCAGTCATTTTGAGTCCTTTTTAAAGAAAAAAGTGTCAAGCTTCTTTGATTGAAGCTTATCAAATGTGAATATTTTCTGGTTTCTTCACTTGTGTATGATAGTAAACTGAATATTTTTGGAGCTGTGTGGATAAAACAAGACATTTGAGGATGTTACCTTGTGCTTTGAGAAACTGTGATCAAGATTTGTCACAATTTTCAAATATTTCTGATATTGATAATGCAAATAATCATGAGTTGCAGTCCTAGATTAATCATTTAGTATTTAAAATGCCAGAATATGGTGAAACATGCCCAGTACAATTTTCTACAGCCCTTCAGATCATCAAGTTTTGTCGGGCCAGCAGTGAAAAACCTAAACATATTTTAATTTATAATGATGACTACAGAAAATTCTCACATTACAAGGCTGGAAACACAACATTTTTGGCACATTTTGAGTATTAAGATTAATTTTAACTAACTTTTTCAACATTAAAACATGCCTCCTATCATGCAAAACCAGGGTACAGCATGTTATAAGTATTATACGTATTCAGGTACGTTACTACAATCTTGTGAGAGGTTATAATTTAGGAGCTCCCTTTTATCATTAGTTTAAACAGCCTTATCTTGCATTTTGCAGCCTTATTTTTAATATTGTTTCATCACAAGTTAATTGAAGTTTTAAGAAAGTGAAAGACATCCCACTGCAGCGCTGCGTCTCCACAGAATAACAAGAGAACCACAAGATGAGTTTGAAGGAATTCTCTTTGCCTTCAGTTCAACAGCTACAACAACAAGGGTAACGTTTTCTCCATCTTTCTCTTCCTGTGCTGCAGCATTGAGCACTCGACCAAAATTACAGGTGTGTTTGCACCACATGGCATTTAAATGGCCTTTAGACTCAAATGGCCACTGGCTACACAAACAATGGCCACTTTTCCTTTTACATGCAGGCTCACATTCTGCAGTAAACACCTATTATAATCGTACCAGGCTGACGTGAAACAAAACTCTGAGACTTTAACATTTCAGCAGCACCTAGAAACTTTACTTCTGTTTCCAGATATGATGGACGGATACAGGAGGTTGAAAATGGTTCTGCACTCTGAGAAACAAAGGTGCTAACAAGAACCACGAAGCGTTCTTTAGTTTGCACCCAGAAGAAAACCCTTTCTGGTTGCTGGTAGAACCTTTTATAGCAAGTTCCACTTGGAACTTCATCACAGAGTTCTACCTAAAAGCATCTGTGAGAGGTTTCACCCAGAATCCCCCATGAGAGGTTCTAAATGAGAACCCTGCTATGGTACAATGGTTCCACCCAGAATCTTCTCTGGGGGTTCTATCCAGAACCTTTCCTAGCATCCAAGGGTGCTAACAAGAACCCACCCAGGAGGTTCTACCACAAACCCTTTTATAGTCCAAGGGTTTTATCTACAAGCCACCCAGGGCGTTCTCCCGAGAACCCTTTTATATTCCAAGGGTTTTAGCTACAAGCCACCCATGGGTTTCTATCAAGAACCTCTTTGTTTTCCAAGGGTTTTATCTAGAACCTAGACAGGGAGTTCTATCGACAAGCCTATTATAATGCAAAGGTTTCACCTAGAAACCACCCAGGGGGCTCTTCCGAGAACTCTTTACATTCCCCGGGTTTCAGTTAGAAGGCAACCAGGATGCTCTACTGCAAACCCACCTAGGGGGTTCTACCAAGAACCCTTTATATATTCCCATGGTTTTTCTAGAACCCACCCAGGGGGTCCTGCCAGGAACGTTTTTTATATTCAAAGGGTTTTATTTAAAACCCAACTAGGGGGTTCTACTGAGAACTTTTTTATATTCCAAGGGTTTCAGCTCAAGCCCACCATGGATGTTCTCCCCAGAACCCCTTTACATTCCAAGAGTTTTATCTAGAAGTCACCAAGGGGGGTTCTACCAAGATCACTTTTGTATATTATACAAAGAACCCTTGCTGAAATTTCCTTTATTTCATCAGTCCTTGAAGAACTCCAAAAGGCATTCTTTGGATGAAAAGGGTTCTTGATGGAATCCCTTGTGTTACAAAGAACTCTTGATATACTGTTACCAACCATACCAGAAGCCAATAGTTCTGGGAACCTTAGCCCTTCAGGAAGAACCCTTTTTTAGGACCCATATTTCTAAGATCGTGCCTCTGTGGAAGTGATCTGTGGAACACATACAGTATTAGATATTTAACCACTCTGTATGGAGTCTAAACAGGCCTGACCGTACGGTGAGGAGAACCTTGGATGGAGGCTACAGCAGAACCTACAACTCTCTCTGACTTTTGGTCCTTTAAATTCTCCACCAGTGTTTTAAAAGTGCTGTGTACTCCCAAGCCACTTGCTCTGGCACCATATAATTTAACAAGCATGCCTTTGAGCTTATAAAGACAGCCAGATGTGTGTGCGTGTGTGTGTGTGTGTGTGTGTGTGTGTGTGTGTGTGGTGTACGGCCTACGCCTCCTGCAGCTATGCTATATTTGCCTTTACAGAACTCTCCCCTTTTTACAGTAATGGTAGTAGTCCAAGGTGCGTGTCCAAACACATCTTTTACACACTCTCACACAAACATGTATGCACAGTGAGCACACAGTTCAACAACAACGTGATAATGTCATCATCGCACCATGTCATCCAAGCTCACTTAAAGGGATGGTTTAGGATCATTTATTTTATTCTGTTAGTGTGTCAGTGTTATTGTGTGACTTTAAGTGAATCCAAACTAATCTTTTAAAACACTTAAGTCACACAATAACACCTGAAATGAATTTAAGTTAAGGTGGATGTTATATTTAGAATACTTTAACCACTTTAACTTTGCCATCAGACAGCCTTTTCTGAGGGGAAACTACTGTTACATAAGCCAAATATCACTCTCTCCAAACTAACCAAACCCCATTGGCAAAATTAGTCATTTTACATCACAGAACACAGGAGCTGCTGGTCTATTGCTGCCTTGATCTTTTAGTTTGTTTGTGTTATTGTGTGACTTCAGTGAATCTCAACTAACCTTTTGAAACACAGTAACACAAACAAACTACGAGACCAAGGCAGCAGAAGACCGACAACTTCCGTGTTATGCGAGGTAAAATTACTCATTTCCACCCATGGAGTTTGGTTGGATCGGAGAGAGCAAAATGGTGTTTTCCCATCAGAAATATATTATTAGTAACAAAACTAATAATAATAACAACAATAATCATAATCATAATAATAGCCAAATATTGCTCTTTCCTAACCAACCAAACTCCATAAGTGAAATCAGTAATTTTACCTTGCAGCGTACAAGAGTCGCTCTTCTGACGCTGCCTCGTTTGTTTGTGTTATACTGTGACTTTGGTGTTTTCAATGGTTGGTTCGGATTCACTGACATCACACAATAACACAAACTAACTGACCAATCAAAGCAGGGGTAGACCAGAGACTCCTGTGTTCTGCAAGGTAAAATTACTGATGTCGTCTATGGAGTTTGGTTGGTTTGGAGAGGCTGATGTTTGGCTTATTAACAGCAGTTTCCCATCAGAAAAGGCCGTCTGTCTGTCAGCAGTTCACTGCTTAGCTTCTGTGCTGGTACTCATCTCTGCTTCTCCAAACTGGGAGCGTGCAGACCGCCATCTACTGCAGGTAATACAACCTCATACAGCTTTCACTCTCAGTCTGTTTCTTCTTGGATGACTCCACGAATTGTCCACTAAAGTCACAGTCAGCAAGCTTCTGGTACACAAACTTGTAGTTATCTTAAATAATAATACACCAAGCCTTATGTCTGCTGCCGCGCTGGTGGCCAAATGACGCATTTTGATTACATGGAAGGATTGTAACCTTCCAACATTTATACAGTGGATTATGGGGATATGCTACATTTTATTAAACTGGAGAAGATGAAGTATACTGTTTAGGGGTCAGGTGACAAGTTTACATCGATATGGCAACCTTTTCCGAGCTGCGTTGATGCTATGTAAAATCAAACGCACAAATTAATTAATTGTAATAAGAAGTTCTGTTAACTTATTACAATGAGAGGGATACATTTACTGAAAATATTTGAGTTGGCTTAATCAATCATTTTAATTTAACTGCAATCAAAGACTATATGTTACAACTCCAAATATTTAAGCTCTGATAAGCTTTTCAGTTTATGATCTCAAAAAAAAAAAGCCTCAGCTTTTTTGAGTACTGCTCACTTATTTGGGTTTACAGTTTGCTTTAAGCTCTGATGACTTTATGGCTGAGTAAAGTCGTTGCTATATATTGTATGGAGCACTGGAAAGATCCTTGAGATGCGTTTGTGTTCACATTTTTCTGCTTCCCTCTTGTCCACGTTACTATGCCTATGAGTGCCCCAGATAACAGGCTGTACTGTTTTAGACCCCCAACATTTATTTGGGCTGCACAATATGGCAGAAAATCCTATTACAAATATTTTGACAGATATTGCATCACATTTTTTGCATCACAATTTTCATTTTCACTGGAAAAAAAATATTAAAATCATGATGATGTGACATTTGTTGGGGTCTGTACAATGTTTCTTACATATGGAGAACAAGATGTGAACACCAGGGCATCTCTGCAGCACTACAGTACCTCATTATAAAGCTGTTGCATTGCACATTTTTCCTTTATCAAAAAAAGCACTAAACTATGATATATTTACACAATTTGAATGCATTTATGTTTATTTGTTTACCTTTTTTCCTTTGCCTAAGTTAAGTTATATTGCCTCTGACTTGTTACACTGTTTACGTCAATAAAAATTTGTCTATAAAGTGAACTGTCAAAGTTGTATTAGCAAAAATTCAGAAAAATGCTGTCTGTTATAAGGGAAAAAATGGCATTTCTAGGTGCAATAACAGAGCAAAACTTGGATAACTCAGGTGGTGTAAACTCCTGCCTGCCGTGTGCCAATTTGCCTCACAGAGAGATGCTCAAACTGGATCTTAAAGGGGAGGGGGTCCTGCAGAGCTGCAGAGGGCTCCATAAAGTCAATGTGGCCAAGTGCATTAATGTAAAGGGGGAAAAACAAAAACAAAAGAAACTCCAACATCTTTGCATATTTCACCATATAGTATGTTATCCTATGTTAATATATCACTATAGTGCATTCTCGTATATTTTTAACCTATATTGTTTATTCTATAGATATATATCTTATAGATTTAGGGTACTGCAAAATTTTTTTAATACTCTGTATTGAGCTAATTTGATTCATTTCATTGTTTGTACTGCTTGATATTTATCTCTCTCTTCTTATGACATGTATATTTATTCCTACCATGATAACATGCTGCTGTAACTAATCAATTTCCCAACATGGGATCAATACAGTACATCTGTCTATCCATCTACCTATCAAAAGTTCAGATTTATTTTATTAACTCTGGACAATGTGCTCTGATTAGAGGTGTGACCACTGGTTTCCAGTTATCTGCAGGTTATTTGGTTCCCTATGAAATCACAGTCAACAGCAGTAGTCTACATGTTATCAAGTGTGGAGGAGGGTTATTTGGGGCTCTGTCTGTATTTTAATGTATGTTTATCTGCTGCTGGTGGTGATGGTGGTGGTGGTGGAGGAGGACGACGGGGGTGGGGGTGAAAATATTTGGGATCCCCTCCTGCCTGCCTGCCTGCCTGCCTGCCCTACGTGGCCGAGCCATTTGGCCTACATTTTAACACTGCTGATGGAGACTTTAACAGAGTTTTCCTCCGCTTTGAGGACGTCTAGACATTTTGGAAAAAATCAAGGGCAAAACCAGAAGTTTTTTTTCCTCTTTCTTTCTTTCTTTCTTTTTTTTGCAAGACAACTCACCCTGATTCCTGCGCTACATGCCGTTCACTGCTCCCCCGCTGGAGAAACTCTTCTTTACTCGACGGCGTTGAACGTCACAGCAAACAGATAATCCTCATCAACTTTTTTCTTTGCTTTTAAACAAGTTTAAGTTCCCGTGTGGAAAAACAAAAATCTCGAGAGACTCTTGAATCATATGAGCGCAACTTCTTTCAGAACAAAAAAAAAAAAAAAAAAAAAAAGTCGCAGAGGCTGTCGCAAAAAAAAAAAAAAAAAAAAAAAAAAAAAGCTGCTTCAGCTTCCCAGGTTTTCTGTTTTCAGAGTTTTTTCACGGAGGACAAAAATCTTAAAAACGGGCACAAAAAGTTGTCCAACTTGGCCGTGAATAACAACGACGTGGTCTTCTTCCCTAGCAGGGACTCTGGTATGTTTATAGTAGTGGTCCCTCTAGTCCAATGGAGGCGTTCAGGACAGGGGGAGAGAGGCGCAGATGCCGCGTTCAAAGGCTGCAGAAAACGTGGGAATCACGACAATTGCGTTGAACTTCCCAAGTAAGAGGTGTGAAAGCAATGGTTTGGGGCCCTCACAAAGGTTCGTGAGACTAGTTTAAGGCAGTCATGAAGTGATTGAAAGGATAGTAAGGCAGGGGAAAAACAGATTTCTGCTGCATTAAATTGTGTAAGATAATTTTGCTGCTTGCTTTGCTTTTTCCTTGTAAGGGAAAAAAATAGATCCAGACCAATGCTCAATTTAAAAAAAAAAAAGTCCATAACAATATTAGGGAGTAAAAAACTTCTAATGTCAATATATTGTCCGGTATTATATTTACAATTTAGCAATAAAATTTATTGCCCAGAATGGCACTACAGCACTAAAACAGTTAACTTTCACTTGTATTTTTATTCATTATAATAACTATAAATAGAAAAAACAACTAGAACAAAAATATCTGTAGTTACTTTAACAACTTTATAAGGATCATACAATCAAAAAAAAAAAATCTTAATTCTGCTCTGCCAACTAAAAGCACATTAGCATTCATGGTATCAATGTTCTGATCTAATGTTGACTCTTGGGAGAAAAAAGCATCACCACCTACAGTCCCAGTATTTTTTCAGTAGATGTCATGATAATGAAGGTTTCAACAAGAAGCGATAATCAGATTACTTCTTTTTTTTTTCTGTAACTGTAATAGAATAGCTACCTTTTGTTATCCTAATTACATAATCCTCTCACATGTAATCCTTTACACCTCAAGACTGATTATGCACCAGCAAAACATATCTACATGCTACTTAATGGTAAAAAGAAATCGTGTAAAAATTTGTTGATTCTCTGGACTGAAATAATTTAAAAGTTTGAGTGCAGGCTTGAACGGCTCAGATGTCGGAGCTGTGGCGGGGACCGTGAAGGCAGCAGCGGGGCCAGATGCCTCCGCAGCGCCGTCCCCTCTGCTCTGACATCAGACCGGAGGAATCTGAGGAATGCTGGGCTCCTGGGAGAAGTCCTCCTCGTTTAATGGTTTTCCAGGGGCCACAGAGGTGACTAAACGTCGAACAAAGGAGGTCCCCTACATATTTATGTCCCCCCTCTTTGCCTTTTGGCCCGGGATGAGTTAGAGCCTCTGTGGGGCAGTTTATTTGCATAAGCTACATTTTTACAACATGTAGGCTTTTTGGTTAAATGTTGGCAAGTTTAGGTATTATTTCAAACAATATATAGAACATTTTAGTATATGAGCTTATATATGAGCTCTTCCCAAGAAAGACACTTCATCAAGGGATGTATTTATTATTTAAAGATCTTTAAAAAAAAAAAAAAAAGAAAAGTGTCATTAAAAAGTGTTATAGCTGTATATGTTAACTTTTACATTGTGAAATACTTTAAGATAGTATGTAAGGCAAGGCAAATTTATTTATATAGCACATTTCAAGCAAGTCAGCTGAAGCACACAGAAAATAAAATAAAAACAAAACAATCAAAAGCACATCGAATAAAAGCAACAAGCTAACAGAACTGCCAGGATTAGTTAATTGATTGATCAGTTGTCAACTAATAAATGAACCTCCAACTAATTTGATAATCGATTAATCCTTTTGAGTCGTTTTTTTTTTAAGAAAAAAATTCATCAAAATTCTCTGATTTCATTTTCAAACGGTGAATATTTTCTGTGTTTTTTTAGTTTTCTATGACAGTAAAATGAATGTCTTTGGGATGTGGACAAAAGAAGACAACTGGGGACGTTTTATGGACCAAACAACAAATCATTAATCGCAGAAAATGATCAAAATAGTCACTGATATTGTAAATAATTGTTAGTTACAGCCATACAAGCTCAAATAGATTTTATTTAAAATAAAATTACTTAAAAGCAGTGGCAAACAGGTAGATCTTTAGCATGGATTTGAAAGTCGACAGCATTGTTTCACGTCTTAGCTCTTCTGGCAGTTTGTTTTACTTCCCCATGTTTAGTTTTGAGTCTGGCAACAGCCAGAGATCCAGAACCAGATCTGATAAGTATCTTGAGCCTAAAGCGTTCAGTGATTTATGGACAAGCAATACAACTTTGAAGTCCTATGATTGTGGTTGTCTGTATTATTAAGAAAAGGGCTATTTAAATACAAAAGTTCAACCCCTAAATGCTCAGTTACATTAGTATTAGTCAGGCCAAATATTTTACATGATGAGTCACGTCTATATTTCCCAAGTTCAACCCCAGTAAACGTGCATATAATGACATGTTCTGATTTGTATTTTAACATTTATTATTATCCCTGCAACATGTGATAGCTGTGATCAACAGTCTGCAGCTAATCTCGAATACTATTGCACAGATCAGCCGAATTTCTTTTGTACACATTCATGACTTTATGCTGAAGGACCTCCGTGATTCATCATTCGTGAAAAAGCAGGCATTATGTTTGCAGGTCATCCCATTCTTGTGAACGCAATATCTCAAGAACACCTTAAGGGAACTTCTTCAAACTTGGCAGAAATGACCGCTTGGACTCAAAGAAGAACCGATTAGATTTTGGTGGTCAAAGGTCAAAGATCATGGTGACCTCGCTAAAACATTTTTGGCTATAACTCTAGATTTCATACACTAATTATGACAAAATTTCACACAAATATCTAACAAGATAAAATTATGAAGTGATGACGGTTCACATCCAAGAGGTCAAAGGTCAGCTTCACTGTGACATCATACTGTTCAGCTCTGTATTTATTCAATTTCTTCAAAGTTACAGGTCAATAATAATGGTATTGTGCATCAAAGTCTCCACCACAGACATGGATGTAAATTGCAACTCAGCATGTTCTTACCTGGCCACTAGGGGCTGCAAGTGATCAACAACTGGTCCAGTTTGACATCTTTTTTCAGCTCAGGACAACATATGTGGAGGTCATGTTAATATTGGGGGAAGTTTGCAAAACTCTGCTGGTTGCATTGGCAGTTTTGGTGGCATTGCAGCAGGTGCTTCACCATCTGTTCCCTGGCGGGGATCTGCGTTCTACTGAGTGCACTCTTCTATTTTTGTTACATTTTCTATACTTATTATCTCTAATGATCCTTTCAGAGCCTACTCGACATTGCAAGGAAAATCATTCAGGTGCAGACATTTTCTTTTCTTTTTTTTTTTTTGCCAGTTACAGTCGAACATAAGTGCTGAGTCAACCGAAAATACTCCAACTGTCCATTAAGAACCCATCATGTGTAAGCAGAATGTCAACTTCTCATCATTTTTTTTTTTAAACAATCATGCAAGTAATAGACCACTAGAGCATTGACTCCCAACTGGGGTTCGGGCACCCCTAATGGGGGCCCCAAAAGTCACAGGGGGTTCCCACAGCTTTGTCTGCACTGATGTTGTTACAATTAGACTTACGGGTTAACTAAAATCACAATTTATACAAACTATACTATACATATAAGTTTGTGCACAATACTATTAAAAAAGACATTTTTTTGTCCTCACTCATAACTGGTAGGCTATTTAATGTTTAATGGGCCACAGCTGTGTAACATCTGTGATAACAAATCAATCATTCTTTTGGTATGAGTGCGTATGAGTTACTCTGTTGGGTTGTTAAAAGAATAAATGTTAAGCTTGCACTAGACAAAAGACACTGACCATACGTTAAGGCTCTAAGGATGGAAACAAGTATGATTTATTTAAATTTTTGACCATAAAGTTTTAGAGTGAATCCCTCATTCTTCTGGTGTGTGTATCTGTGTGTGCTGTGCATTTCTTAGATATAAGTCGGGGGGGGCTCCAAGAATAAAAGGTTGGGAACCACTGCACTGGAGGATACCGTATCAGCGTCATATTTTTGCTCACCTCAGCATGAAAAGTACACACGTATGAAGGTGCAGTACCAGTAAGGCGCAATAATGACAGGAGCAAACAACCAACATCAAATACAAGAAAGTCTGTGTAGGGAGGTTGATGAATGGGTAAAACACAGGACTTTCAGGATGTTTTGTTACCAAAATCTACCTGAACTGTGACTGTCACCTGAAATGCTTCTCAACAAGCTTTATTTTGAAAGTCTAACCAGACATTACATATGTGTTATTGCTAACTTAATCACGGAATGAGAATGCGTTTACTTGTCAAGCCTAGACGAGGCAAAACGTGACACAGTCACAGTGGACCATTACACGCTTTGGCGCAAATTGCATATTCCCAAAAACAACCACAGACATGACCTATGTGTCCTCAGCGGTGACTTTGTCCCAGTAGAAGTATTGTTGTTTATACACGGTTGTATAACATCTATTCTCCTTCGTGTCTATCTTTATGTTCCACTGTGTTACCTTAAACCACCTCAAACAAGTCGCCTCATTTAATCTGCTGCCTCTGCTGCAGTATACCGTCACCCACTTGCTGTCATGCCGCTATGAGCTTCCGCGAGAAGGGTCCGCAGTGATCTCATTATACCTTTTCAAAGCAAAGTCTATAAATACCACAGCAAATGATTAATCCTGGTGATCTGCAAGGATGTCACAGGAACATTTAATGGTACCACAGGAGAGTAAGAAATACAGGAAATAAGATTAACATCCAGAGCTCTGCAAGTTCATTAAGCAGGTTTAAAGTGATCTGTTTGGGATGAGTGTTGGGTTTAATAAGAGATCAGGTAAAGGGATATACATACTGTATATAGAAGTGTACCGGTTTATACCTGTATTTGTTTCTAATTTATTGTGGATTAGTGGATTATAATTTGTTATGAGCAGTTGAACTCTCAGCAGAATAAAGACAGCCCTGCCTCATTTGTGACCAAATTGCAGCCTCTTGTGGCTAAAATGCAACTTACATCGGCTGCAGCAATTATTTTAAAGAGGCACTTTTAACACGTGTTTACAAAGTGGGAAAAATAGTATGAAAGGAATAATCTAGCCAGTGTTTGCCCTGATTTATGCACTTTTCAGGCAGGATCTAAATACTTCATCACCTTTATTTTTAAATGCAGATTTAAAACAAAATATTACTAAAATGGAAACACACACTGCATTGCTTCATAAGTGCCTTCTTCAGTGTGCAAAGCTGCAGTATTTGTCACTGTAATCTCCTGTGATGTGATGACGTGGGACATTTCTTTCCTAGAGACAGAATTCTTGCAAGAATTTAATGGAAATAATTAGAATTCATCACTGGGACGGTTAGCATGTCTCTTTATTATTTTACTAACAGACAGGTGTATGGGGGAGACGGTCGCTCTCTTTAAAGGAAACTTCCGCCCTAAATGTAACAATACAGTGAAAGAAATAACATTTAGTAAAGTAAATTATCTGCTTACTCAGTATTTACCTGCCTCATCCAAGTGTCTTTATTTATCATATATACAGTCCACTCGTAGAAATAAAAGTGCTAACTAGAGTCATAAAGGGTTCTTTGGCTTGTCCCCACAGTTCAACCCTTTTGGTTCCTGCTAGAACCTTTTATGAAGGAATTTACTGAGAACCATTTTATATTTTAAGGATTTTATCTAGAACTTTCCCGGGGATGTTTACTGAGAACCTTTTTATATTCCAAGGGTTTTATCTAGAACCCACCTAAGGATGTTTTCCAAGAACCTTTTTATATTCTGAGGGTCTTATCTAGAACCCACCCAGGGGGTCCTACTGAGAACTTTATTATATCCTGAGGGTTTTATCTAGAACACTCCAAGGAGAGTTTACCTAGAACTTTTTTACATTCAGAAGGTTTTATCTAGAACCCACCCAGGGGGTTTTTACTGAGCACCCTTTTTATTGTGGGACAAAAAACCCTGGAGGAAAGAGTTCTTCGAGGATTTCAACAATCAGTCTTTCTTTCAAAAAGGGTTCTTTGAATGAAAAGGGTTCTTAATGGAACTTAATCTTAAAACTCCTGACAAACTCTTCCCTCAAAAAAGGGTTCTTCAGAAGCAAATGGTTCTGGATAGAACCTCAGCCTTTCTGGAAGAACCCTTTTGGAGCCCGTATTTCTAAGAGTGTGGATAAAGGACATTACATGATCATATTTATCTTGTTTTATTATGTTGTTTAATTCATCTTGTTTTATCTTGTTCTCTATTGCTGCTCGTCTCTGTTAGTTATCAAGGATAATTGTTCTCTGCCTACAGTGACAAATAGTGTTGTAATATTTCTGGTCCCAGTCCCTGTTTTGTGGTGTTGTCCTTATAAATTATTAATTAAGTTTCACCCTCAATAGACAGACATTATGACAGCCCAGGTCATGAATGTGGAAAGTGCTCAATAAATTCAAACTTTTTGAAGTTATTGTTATCCTCATCGATGCAGAGCCCAGACCTTTTTGGAGCGTGCACAATGTTGTACAAAAGAGTGCTCAAGGTGCAGATTTCAGGCTATGATTCCCTTAATTTTGTGTATTTCCAAAGCCTAACCTAACAAACCCCAAAGCAACCAATCTATTCAATTTATTTAAAGTGTCTGTATATGATTGGTGCGTCTGTCTATGCTTAAACTTTATACGTTTATTTTTGTCTCTCTTGAAAAGGAGGTCCCAGTCTCAAAGAGACAAGACTACATGTTTAAATAAAGGATTAAATAAACAAAAATTTAAGTAATTGCAAATAAGCTTTAGCTTCAGAGTAAAAGAGTTTTCAATTGAGAGAATAAAAAAATAAAGGAATCGGTGAGCCAGGAAAAAGACAAATAGACACAATAAAAATGATACAAGTACAATCCCAGCAAATCGCTTAAAATACACAGATGATACATGATTGTGGGAGTATCTGAGTGTTTTTAGGAAAAGGACAGCGCAGGGTGTGTCTCAGCTATCAACTTCAGCAGCAACAGTATGTTTTCCATTTTCTATTTTAGGAACTTTGGAAAAGAGCAGATGACTGTGCTTCCTGAGACGTCCTGTGGGAGATGCTGTGGGAGTGTAAAACACTGCCATTGTTGTTCTGAGACTTTCTGTCCTTTTACACCCAGTGTGAGTTATGTTCTGATTCACTGACATTAAGGTGGGTTTCAGACGAACAATAGGGCACAAGTGGCTCTCCCTTAAGTACGTGTCTACATTTCAAGTGGGAAAGAAGAAGAAATGGTCCTATAAAGCATAAGAGCATAAAAGCGAAATATCCGCTTGTGACGTGTACTGGAAGTAGAGAACTGAAGTCCATCTATCAGCCTCACTGTGTTCCTCATGGTTACTGTGCACTCTATTATTTCCCAGTGTCAGCTATTGCACCCTGGGGAAGTCTCCGATTTTGTCTTTCCGGGTTCTTTAAGTTTTGGAGTTTTTTCTGATGAACTTTTCTGAGTAATTTAACTCTGTCAGCACCATTGGCCTAAAGTCAGTAAGAAGCTAGATAAATATAGTTCCTCTGCTAGTAACTATAAATGAAGGAACCTCTGTCCTGTCTGTAGAGATTTCACCATCTACAATCCATTATATCTTTAGAAGATTCAGAGAATCTGGAGAAATCTCTGCACATAAGGGGCAAGGCTGAAGACCAGCACTGTATGCCTGTGACCTTTGACCTTTCAGGGGGAGCTGCTTTAAATAATTTGTATAAAGGATATTACTAAATGTGCTCAGGAGCACCTTGGAAGTCTGCATCTACAAATGCAAGTTAATGTCTTTGCAAAGGAAAAGGGGAGTTTTTGTTCTGAACACATTATACATGGATTAACATAGTTGCTAAAAACACAGTGTACATGGTAGTGTATCATTCTTCACTTTAAAATGAATTTTAAAATTGCAGTCCAGCTACTAATACCCTTTTCTGTAACTGTTAGGGGAATACAGTCACCTTTTTTTGTACCCCTGTTACATAAACCTGTCCGTTACTCCCTGAGCCTGGATGTCAATGGATGAGCAGTTCTTGAGAATGATGCTATCAGAACTTCCACGCCGAGCAGTCTCCCTGTTCACGGGCACTGCCCTCATGTCTAAAAAGCTGTAAATTAAAGTTTGATTAAAAAAAAGACAGTTAAGCTACAAAGAAGCTCTAAAATATTTCGTAATAAATGATAAGTAACCGAAAATTATGCAACCATAACACATCGGCATTACATACTGACGCAAAGGATGCACCTCATTGCCTCACATTTTTGTTTTTCATAAATTTTAATCGAATGTGGAACATTGTGTGATAACATTCTCGTCTAAAAGGAACAAGAGGAGCTGTTGTTTGTGTGGTGGTCGGGGGGAGCGAACACGGAGTTCACGTCTGTGTCCGTGTGTATTTATTAACATCTGCAACATCAAAACTTTGGCATCTGACTTGAACAGTGATTGCGCATCCTGTTCCCTTAAGCTCCTTTCGCATGTTTGCTTGATTACAGATGACATGGCTTCAGAGAAATGTTTGTGGTCCAGTTTGGTCTTTGGTTAAAAAATGTTGAGGTTTAGAAAGGTTGAGCTTCGCATTAAAAAATGATCCCTGGTTGTCTTTTTCTCTGGTGTGGCAGTCAGAGGTGCAGCAGGAGAGGACTCAGTGAAAAAGGATTCAGACTGCAGTCTTGATTTTAAGTATTTCTATCAAATACATTGCAGGGGTGTACAGACAGTGGAAAAAATTGCAGGAGTGTAAATTTGTAAAAGTGTAAAAGTCAGGAGTGTAAATATAGACGGTGCAGCTGGTTGGTTGGGGGCAGCCACAGTGAGAGTGGGCCTTCCAGCAATGTGTTGGATGGAGAATCGACTCTTATATAAGATTCAGATCGCCACCTCAGAAATGCACCTGTGTTCAAAGACAAACTTAATGTTAAATTAAAAATGATGCCATTTGCTGTATATGCCAAAAAGGGTCTCTTTTTTGTAAAAAGCAATCTATAATAAAATTATATGCTTATTCTACACAAATCATGCAAACTAGGGCTGCACCCTGAAAGTTTGAAAATTTGAAGAAGATTTGAATCACCAGTGGGAGAGCCCTCAGCCGACTGAGTTTCTTCCAGTTGTTTTTTTCCATTGTGAGTCAGTGTGCATAACAATAATGAAATGAGACATAAATGCACAGGGATAATGTTTCAATGAGAAATTATACAGAGGAGAATTATCATTATTATTATTATTATAGGAGAATTGGAAACACGTTTTCATATTAGCAAGCGTGCTTATTTAAAAAAAAAAATCCTTGTCACATCATGCGCTGGTGGTAATTGGTGAGAGAGGATGAAACAAATGGTTGAAAAACAATATTAATCTTTTTAGCTGTGTCATTGTACCCAGAGCAATGCAACAGTGTGACAGGCTGCAAAGTTCCCAAACTGAGTCTCATTAACACCACAAACCACAAGACTAACTGTGATGACGTGCAGTCACTTCACCCCAGTGCGCTGCAGAGCACGCAGGGCAGTTAACGCTAGTTTGCTGTCAGTGGGAAAAAATCCCCACTGACAGCTCAGATTGTTATTCTAAGTTATGGAAAGGATCGCCACAGTGAGAGACCTTTTTTAAGAGCAAGATACATTTTATTTAACCAGAAACCAGAAACAGCTGTTTTATTGCTGTCGCCAAACTCACCAGACTTCTTTTGAAAATTGTAATTTTAACATTGTTATTATCTTCATTCAAACTAGACAGAAAAACAAACAAAAAAAAATCACCAAAAACATATTGGTTCATCTTTCCACTGTTCCAACCATCACAGATTCTGGTTTGGTTAGAATAAACTCCTAATTCATGGTGTGAAAGAGCAGAAAGCACTGCAGCAGCCCGGCATGAGAGATGCTCAGTGATGCACTGGGACTTTATACCTGAACTATTGAAGGACACACACTTTAACTTTCTCTGACAGTGTGAAAAACTGATGTTATCAAGTCACAGATGACAAAGAAAGGCATTAAAATGTTCTTACTGCAATTTGGTGGCATCAAAATGAAAACCACCATCAGTGGTGTGTCAGCACCCAAGTAGCAGATAACATTAGGACAGGGATGTGTGTGTGCTTCAAAACTACTATCTAGTGTGCACAAGGGCCATAATAGTTTATACTCGGGGGCCATCACAAACACCATATGCTGCTGATTTTATTCCATGTTAGACTTTCCTCCTGTGTACAGTATACACTTAAGCCCAAAATTATTCATACCCCTGTCAAATACAAGGGATTTCTTCATTTTTGCACTCACAAATTAGTATTTCACCTCAGTTTTTACTTAAATAGGACACAAAAGAAAGTCTGAAGCCATAACCGATTTGTGTTTAGATAGAATGTGTAAATAAACATCTTTAACAGGGTGAAAACAAAAAATCACACTGTCCAAAATTATTCATACCCCAGTGATACAAAGACCGATAGCTACAGGATATTCAAACGAACCATCGTCTCTGGGTCTAAAGTGTTTAATATTGTTCTCAATGTTGCTGAGTTGACATTTCAGTCATTTTCGAGTCAACACAAGACTTGCCATGGCAAAGACCAAAGAGCTCAGTGAGGACTTGAGAACACGCATAGTAAATGCCAAAAAGGAAGGGAAAGGGTACAAAAAAATTGCCAAACAATTTCAGGTGCCAGTAGCAACAGTGCAAAGCATCATCCAAAAGTACCAAAAATTTCACACAGGTCAAAAACTTCAAAGGACGTAGTGTCACCTCGGCTTGCCAGAAAGATCAAGCGGGATGTTGAAAACAATCCAAGGACTACTACCAAGGCTGTCCTGAAGGAACTGAGTTCAAGTGGTGTGACTCTATCAAGGCAGACACTCCAGTGGATACTGCACCAAAATGGCCTCTATGGACGTCGACAAAGAAAGACCCCCCTGCTTCAACCAAAGCATGTAAAAGCTCGTCTGACCTTTGCAAAGACCTACTTAAAGAAAGATGAAAAAAAAAATAAGGGGTATGCAACTGATTATTGAGACAGGGTATGAATAATTTTGGACAGTGTGATTTTTTGTTTTCACCCTGTTAAAGATGTTTATTTACACATTCTATCTAAACACAAATCGGTTATGGCTTCAGACTTTCTTTTGTGTCCTATTTAAGTAAAAACTGAGGTGAAATACTAATTTGTGAGTGCAAAAATGAAGAAATCCCTTGTATTTGACAGGGGTATGAATAATTTTGGGCTTAAGTGTATGTATTACTCTACAGGTGCACTTTGGTAATGATCTTAGACTTGATTAAACACATATGAAGCCAAGTGCCAGCAGGTCATTACAAGTAATTACAAGCACATTAGAATAATCCACAGAACTGACACATTCTCATGCTATATGTTGGCTGGTACACTGGGAATGGGACCCACAGGTGTAGAAAGACAATAGTCACAGAAAACATTCTTCATTTAATCCACTGGGGTGTAGTTTTTTGATGTTATATGCATTCAAGTAAAATTTGATCTACATTTCCCCCATGACAATTAGGAAACATCATGTCAATGCCAAAACTGAAGTAGCTCTGCCTTTGACACTTTAATAGAAATATTAAGATATTTCTCCAGACATTTTTTTTTTAACTTAATAAGTATCATTTCCACATTAAAACATTGGAAGCAACATGTACCCTTTCTACATTTTAAAAAATTAGTTCTAGGGCCCTGTCTTACACTGATCTAAAGGACTAGTTGAAAGCACATGGTGCAATAGTTTAAATTTATTCAAGGTGTGTCCAAGTACACTTTGCCATCTTGCGCCTGCAGCACATAGCAGGATCCACCTATCAGCTGTGCACAAGTGCCTTGATTAATTCATGGGTCTGTTTTAGGCTCAAGATCCAATAAACCAATCAGAAAGTCAGCTCTCATCACCTTTAAGAAGCAGGAGCGCGAGGAGGAAACAAAGAAAAAAGACCTCCTGGTTCAAGAAGTGAAAGTGCGAGAACATAAACACCTACGAAAACTAATACATCAACCGTAAATGTCATGCAGATATGTCACTGGTTATGTTTTACACTGAAGTTACGTTGTATTTTATAATTCATTATTATCATTACATTTTTATGCAGCTCGCTGGCTGATTATCCTGAAGAAGAAGAGAGGAGGTGAGCCGACCCAGATTTGGCCACGATGCGTCCGAGCGATCGAAGCTGATCTCAATCCGGCTGAACACCCACCTGAGCCAGACCGAGGTGCAGTTTCACGGCATCACCATCCCCTTCTCCTCTTTCTTCTCATCTTCATCTCCTCTTCCTAACACTACTGTGGTGGAGGAAACAGAATCAACCATGAACCCACCAGCATCAGGCTATGACAGTAGTACACATACGTACCTTCTTCTCCCGGGTTAGGCCGGTCTTATGGTCAGATATAATCTAATTAATTTTGTTTGTTATAGATTATATTGTTTCATCTTTGTTTTTCTGGATCCCAATAAACACACCGACACAAACTCTACACCTGCTCGAGCTGTCATGTTGGCTGATCTGTTAAAGACAATCTGACAGCTGCGATATTTATATTATATATAATATTTACGCTTTATTTCTGTGTGGGGTGAAAAGACTTAAAATGAATCAGCTCATCATCAACCCTCTGCAGAAGCCTGATAACATCCTGATCATTTGAATCAGGTGTGTTGGAGCAGGGAAACATCTGAAACATGCTGGGCAGCGGGCCCTGAGGACCAGGATTGGGAAACACTGATGCAGTCAACTGAAGAAATCCCTCAATGCTGCTATACTGACCAAAAAAAGCTGAGTTCTCCTGTTTGCTGAGTCGTCCCTGTAGTACCAGGATGCACGAGCTTCTGACCAGTGTTCTCCAAGTTACTCAGGAAGTTACTTTTTACTTATTACTCTTACTGGCATCGTAAGTAATTACCTGTTACTCGATATATTTCTATATTAGTTTTGCGCCTTGATGAATAGCTCATCCAGTGAACAGTTAACATCCGGAAAGTTTTTGCTGTAAACCGCCCAGATGTCGGCTGTGGTGGAAAGAAACTCTACCTCTCTGAGTGTGGCCTTTAAATAACATCCTATCACCACATAATCTCTCTTGAGGAGCAAAACAAACTCAAACTACTTCCACCTGTGGAAAATATGCCCCTCTCCCTCATCCTCCATCCTTCATGCAGTTTTTTGGCTAGCAGCTGACGCGACCTGCTCTGACCTGCAGTGCACACAACATCGTCATAAAATATCTAGATCAAAAAGTAACTCAGTATCTCAGTTACTTAGATTAGTAACTGTAATATAATTGCTATATTGGAAATTGTAATCCTTACACTACTTGTTACTGGATAAAGTATTACAGTAATAAGCTATGGAGTATTGCATTACCACCCAACACTACTTCTGACCTCCACAACGCAGGAAGCTACAGGAGGGCAGCAGATTTTTTTTTAATTGAACAATATCCATTTACAAACATTCAAGGCACAAGTGAATATTCAGAAAATATGTGTGCATGTTGAGCATATTAAGGATCAAAAACAAATAGAACAAAATAACATAAATAAAGGAAATGACAGAATAATTAAATGCTTAATAATTAAGACCATTAAAGCAAATAATTTTAGGATGATTTTGTCTGTCATGCAATCCAAGCTGTTTTCCCCCATAAACACTCCAACTTTTATCAACATCATATTTATTGGGTGCAATACAGTATCTCTAAAACTGAAGCCAGCTCTGAAATTAAAACCAAAAATTCTTCACATTGAGAGAAAATATGTTCTACAGAACAACAGATTTTGGAGCAGCAGAGGGAACTCAGTTTTCCCTTAACAGAGAGGCAAAGTCTTTCCCCTTCCAGTGCCCTGTGGAACCTATTTTGGATTAAAAAAACATGAATGATAGTCTAGGCAAGAGACAAATAATGTTTTGGTTGACGTTTGTCAGTTAAACACGATTTGGCAACGCTTCAATTTCCAGGTCCCATAATTTCATGGTAAATAGGTAGTAATTACAAAGTAATATATTTACAATTTCTTAGAAATTACCCACAAATCACCACAAATTACCCTCAGATTTCATGCTTAATTCTTTGATAATTAGCAAGACCGTTTTCATGTAGTGGGTGATAATTACCAAGCCACTTACTTGCATGAAAACGACACTTGCAAATTATTACATACTTACCGTGAAAATATGTTGCTTTGTAATTACCACCAACTACATGAAAATGGTACTTGCTTATTGTGGCATACTTTGTGGGTAATTTCTAAGAAATCTCAAATGTGTTACCTTTTTACCACGAAATGATGGGACCTGGAAATTGAAGCGTTACACACAATTTTACAAGAAAAGAAAATCGCAGTTTGTGGTAGGTTTGTTGTAGTACAATTTAAGACGGCACCAACATTGCTGCCCCTTGTAACGTCATCTCACTTTAAGTGTTTAAACCAGAAACTCCTGGTCAGGACTGTGACCACATTCATACAAAAACACTCGTAGCTTCAGCATCTACCATTAACTTGTGGAGAGAGAAAGTCTTAACGTCACTCATCTTTTAAATGGACAACTGACAATTAAATTGACCCATTCGAAACAAACAACTGTGATTAAACACCCAGTGAGTTTTCTTCAGCCATTCTGCCTCCACTGAAGCTCCACCCACAAAAACATGACAGAAAAGGGGTCTACAGACTATTTTCACAGCAGCCATATAG
The DNA here is from genome assembly GCA_034769285.1 of Lutjanus argentimaculatus. NCBI lineage: Eukaryota > Metazoa > Chordata > Actinopteri > Lutjaniformes > Lutjanidae > Lutjanus > Lutjanus argentimaculatus. The sequence goes on from JAWZSL010000001.1 coordinate 49,140,998, forward strand.
ATGTGATGTGTAATAACAGCAGCACCTGAACCTGTTTGCCTGAATGGACAATAAACCTTAATTCGTATCTTTGATAATATCCGTGTTTACCACTATTTCATGTCAAAATGCTGCTGTGAAAAAGGTCAATATAGTGCAGAAATGTATTGCTTCAATTGACTACATTAACCATGTAGTCTGCATTAAAAGTGGAAAATTCTCCATTTAAGTGTTTTGTTTGAATAAAACGATGCAGCTCTCAGTGACATTAATCAGTTCCAGACCTCCAGTAACCTCAAAAGCCCCAGGTTCGCTGTGTGTCAATTCTTGGGAAACTATTTGATTAAATGAAAAATGTGGTTATAATTTCCACAGTAAGATATTTAATTTTCTATCATCACTATGCCTGATATTGTTGTCCTTTCTAAAAATGTTTCCCTATGTCAGAATCTTGTTTTAATTACTTTATTAGGTTAGTCAGAACATTAGTGCAGCAGAGGAGAAGAAAAAACCCACAAACACAAGTTACGACCACGAGACTCTCATGTGTTACCTCATTACATAATATATCATATAATGTTATGATGAAAAAAAACAGAGCGTCACAGAAAAAAATCAACAGATAAAAGGACAAAATGTTGGATGGACCAGTTGAACGTAGTTTCAAAAAGCTTAAATATGTGACTTTCTTGGAGAATGAGAAAGCCCTTATTGCCAGGGTACAGAATACAAGAAAATTAGTATCACTGCTCCTCATCAGTGCAAAGACACAAAGAAACACACAGGAACAAAAACAACCCCAGTAAGTAAATAAAACTAGAATAATAGGTTAAAAAAAACTAGAATACAAGTATTAAACTAGTTAACTAGAATAATAAGTCAAGTACATTAATAAGTAAAATAAACTAGAATACAATAATTAAGTAAAGCAGAATAACAAGTAAAGTAAACTAGAATACACAAATAAACTAGTTAACTAAAATAATAAGTAAACAAAAATAATCAGTAAAGTAAAATAGAATACAAGAATTAAGCTAGTTAACTAAAAAAAAGTAAACTACAAGAGTTAATCTAGTAAAGTAGAATAACAAGTAAAGTAAACTAGAAGTCAAGAATAAAACCAGTGAAGTATAATAATATGCAAAGCAGAATACAAGACTATGTTTATATTTATTTTATTTAGGAAGGGACAGTGCACATTAATTAACATGATCACTTAAGTCACATACAGGCTAATTTTCATCTGCAGTCCCTGCCAGGTTGATGGTGTATATGCAGCCATACATAGAGAGCACATAAGCACAGAGCAAGCACATAACTACAGACAAAAGCACATACCAAAGGCACATCAGCAAAGACAACAACACAAAAGCACTATTAGAAAAACAATTACATAACCATATAACCAAAAATAATTAAAGAAACACAATATACGAAAGCACAAACAGAAAACACAACAAAGACCAAAGCACATGACCCCAAACAGACGCACAAGAGCACAAAGCAAATCACATCAGCAAAGACAACAGCACACAAGCACAATTAACAACATAATCATACATAACCAAAGGAGAACATACTATAGAAGACCGTTATAAGCCCTGACATAAGACATAAGAAAACAAGGACATAACCACCGGTCCAGATCATGACAACATGTTTGATTGTTCAGTAACCACTGTTTTATTGATGTGGAGAACAAGTTCAGAGATGTGATGTTCCCGAGTTTTATGGGTTCAGTGTTCCGTGTCTGTGCTGCCTCGTAGGAAAAGGCTGACTGGCCGCAGGTTCTCTATTTCACAATCCCCCCTGGTGGCAGATCTGGTAGATGAGTTTAATGAATTCACTGAGCAGAGGGGGTTCCAGACCATCAAGAATTTTACATAAAAGTAACACATCTGCAAATTTGATCACGTTTTCCCAGTTTAAAAAAATCAGATTTTGTTCAAATTTTGCAATGATGACATGAATTTGACTTTATATCCAGTGTTTTCAAAGCCTGTTTGTACAGTCTGTCTACTGTTTTAATGTAGTACTGGCTGACTTGTAGAATAAAAGTGAAGTAAACTAGATTACAAGAGTTAAACAAGTAAAATATAATTATAGGTAAACTAGAATGCAAGAATAGAACAAATTCACTAGAATAATAACTTAACTAGAATTATAAATTAAGTAAAATACAAGAATAAAACTAGTTAACTAGATTACTAGCAAAGTAGAATAATAAGTAAAGTAAACTACAGTAGAATACAAATAAAACTAGTAAAATAAGTAAAATAAATAGTATATACAATTTGCACCAGAACAAGTGTATTATTGTACAAGAATTATTGCACCACTATGAACCTAATTATTGCACAAGAATAACCCTAACTACTAGATAGATAGATAGATAGATAGAGATAGATAGATAAGATAGACAGACAGACAGACAGACAGACAGACAGACAGATAGATAGATAGCTATACTATAATGCACAGAAATACACTACACCAGTAGCAGTAGTGTACCAAAACACCGTGCAAAAAATCAAATGCAAGTAGACAGACAAATGAAATAGGAAATGAGGTAGAGTGGTATTGAGACAGATGTCCAAAATAGCTAACAAATGTGCAATTAGCCATGACCAGCAGTGCAAATAAGGAAATCTGGTTGGACCAGAACTATAAAGAACCAGCTGTGGAGAATTCGGAGTGCTGTCTGTCAGACAGAGGTGAGGTATTGTACAGAGTTATTGTTTGGGGGAGGAAAGATTTCCTGTATCAGTCCTTGTGACAGTGAAGCTGTCTCAGTCTGTTGGAGAAAGAACTCTGCTGTTTGTCCAGTATGTGATGGAGAGGGTGGTCAGGGTTATCCATGATGGATATGGAGTTTGTTCAGCGTCTTTCCTTTCCACCACTGCTTCAAGTGAGTCCGGTTTGCAGCCAATCACAGAGCCGGCCTTCTTAATGAGTTTATTCATTCTGTTTCTCTCACTGGCACCGATGCTGCCGGTGAGAGAAACAGACTGAATACACTCATTACTGCACTGATACGCTCCCTCTATAAATATATACATATATATATATATTTTATAAATTAAATTACTAATGCATGCATCCACAGCTCAGTGTTACCAGTAAAGTGTTTGTTTGAGTAATGAAGACCATCAGTTTGCCGGAGGCGTCCTCACACCTGGCTGAAAGCCAGAGCAGCTCTGCTCTGAGGCTCACGTGTTGGGATTTATCTGCGTGAAAAAAGTTCATCCCAGGACACACACACACACAAAAAAAAAACACTTGTAGGTGTTTTGTTAAGCTGTGTCGAACCTTGCAGTGGGATGTGATGCAAGATGCGTGTCTCGAGGTGCCCTACAATGTGACGAGAGGCTGATTCTGTGTACGAGCAGGGCCACGGCCACGGTAAACTGGACACTTTTGTAAATACACACCTCTCTGTCTTTGTTTTGTTCTTTCAGCCACACTCAGCCTGTGTTTCCCGCCCACGAAGACTCACCTTTTCTAAAACGCTCTTCCAAGGTGACAACTTTAAAAACGGCCCCCTCACACTGTGGAGTGGTTGGAGAAAATGGAGCTTTTTTTTTTTTTTTTTTTTTAAATGATCTGACAGTTTACAACCTTTTGCAGCAAGTAAACATGACTTCTCACTTCCTTTTGCTTGAATCTCTTCTTTGTACCTTTGCTTCTTCCTCCCACAAGCCAAGGGAGGAATCAAGGCATCACACATTCGCCAAATGGGACATTTCCTCCTCACTCCGGCAATATTTTGAAGTGACGTCTGCCTCACAGTTGCATAACCTGACACTGAGCTTGTAATGGATTGCTCTGGATAATGAGAAAATCTGCTAATACTTCACATAAAGTCTGTAATTGGTTTGTAAAAGGTTACAGGTACAGTACGTCTATTCATTTCAAGCTTAGGTGGCCTATTATAGGAATAACAGCCTACATAGTCAATGTAATATCCAACTCTGGAGCTTCTGGGGGGAAATAATTGGACTCTCCTCCTCTCTGTGACTGAACTGAGATGCACTTGGAAGTGAACGGAGGACATCAGAAATAGAAGACGCCGGCTGGCTAATGACTAAACCGTAAAAAGGCGGCTTTTTTTTTATGATTCATTTATTATATAAATCACTAACACCCAATAAATGGAATAAAATTTGAAAATTAGGCAACATTTGACACATGAATGTTTTTTTTAATAACTGTATCTACATCAAGGTGGACATGACTGTTATTTATTTATCTATTATCTATTTAACAGTTTAACAAAACAATAGTGTAGCAGTGACACACACACACACACACACACACACACATACACATTTTACGTTCTCTCATAGCCAGAGCTCTCTCCGCAGCGCTCAGTGCTGGAGAATCCTCACATGCACACATCACACATATGATGTTTGTGAATTTAAAAGATAATTTTTCAAGTCAAGAAGACAGTCACAGTTTCTCGCAAAAACTGTTGAAGTATCAGACTGAAGACACCCAGAAGTGTGAGTGACATCATGATTTTCTCCCTCCTAAATCTAACGTTAGCTGCTGAAGCTATGGCGCCTGTGTGGTTTTTGTACTTGGATGTAGTCACACAACAGCAGGTTTTACTTGTTCTTTCTCTTCACAGCTGATAAAAGCACCAGGAGTCACTGGATAAAACACTTCTGGTAAGATAACGCTACAAAGGGCAACGAGACTGGTGTTGATGATGCTAAACTAAACTAAGCTAAACTAAACTAAACTTAACTAAACTACAACAAACCTACCACAAACTGAGACTATAACTAGGATATAACTAGGCACATGCATTTGCAGGCTCAGCCACTAGGGGGTGCAGCCACAGATTCAGTAGTTTTATGTGAGCAGTTTTAGCTTTAATGACACAGTTTAATTGTCTGTTTAAGTTTGGGTGCAGTGCAGCTTAGATCACGGTTGTTTGTTCAGAGAAAAGTTGGGATGTTTATGTTGTCATTGCACTATGATGCTGTGTATATGAATGACAGCTAATAGTCATGATATGCATATTTTAGCACATTGTACAGTTTCTTTCTGTCTGTAATGCATTAAGATAATGTTGCTAATGATGAGTTCTCTGCATGGTTATTTAAGTTCCTCGTGAAATCCTGGGTTATAACAGACGACAGCAAAAGATAGATGGCCGTTGGGTTTATGTTTTCATTAGCTTCGTTTAAAATAACATGCTGGCGACAACACTCTGGAGTTTCACTTGGTAGGCTGCTACAACAGCAAATTTTAAATGTGTTAGTCGGGTTTGACAAATACTAAAAATGTCTGCGTGTATCACACCTTGTGAGCAGAGAGCTCACAGGACGTCAAACACGACCCCGCTTAAAGGAACCAGAGACTAGGCACTGACCACTTCCACCTGTTGCTATGATACGCTAACGTGGCCGCCATATTGGTCCTGCAAGACTGACCAGTGAAACACATGTAATCGGACGTGCTGCTGTTTACTCAATGTACATTTCAACTGTGTCAGTGAGTAATGTTATATTCAGGGTTTGTGATATACATCGAGTAGGATAAGCTTTTTTCTAACTTATTCCATGTTGATCACGAATCCTTAAATACAAAAATGATTCCGCTGAGAAATTATAGTTATAGTGAAACTGCAGCTCTGCCATTTACTTATATTTGTTTATTTGTTTGTTCCCTGTCTAACGTGGCAGCCATGTTGATGTATGATCCAAGGGCCAATTCATGGTCTGTGTATATATGTCTATGGGATGATCTATGCCACTCTAGAGCCCAACCCCAAGGTCCATCACCCTTAAAGGGACAGTTCACCCCCAAATTGTTTTGGTGTTTGCTGCTGAGTTTTGGAGATATTGGTCGTAGAGATGTCTGCCGTTTTCGAATATAATGGAACTCAAAGCTCCAAAAAATACATTTGAAAAACTCAACAGCAATGTCTCTTTCCAGAAATCTACCGAGGTCTGCCCCACGAGGTTTTTTCCAATTATACATCCCATGGGACTATTTGTGAAAACCTTCATCTTATCTATCTTGCAGCCCGTAACCCAGACACTGATTGATACCTTCCATCACTGCGAATGTTCCCGTTCTTTAATTGTGTCTAGGGGGAGATGAGGACACCTTGAGTCCCAATCCAGGTCTTACAGACTCTGACGTGCATTTCCAAGAAGCTCTTGAGGGCTGTTGAGATCGATCAGGGCCGGAGGGCTCTCTTCTGGATACTTAGCTTCGTTTTTGTACTCTCTCTGCTAATCCGCAATGTTATTGACTTAGCTTGACTGAATTACCCAATTCTTTGTGGGCAGGGAGGTGACAAGCCACAAAAATCGAAGTGCTTACACTTTCTTTGACTTTCTTCTGGCCCTAGGAGGAACAAGATATATCTTACTCATACATTATAACAGGCTGATACAGCTTCACTGTCACAAGGTCTGATACGGGACATGCACACTTGTCTTGTGCATATATAATGTTTTTGTTTTTACATTTTTGATATTTTTGTATAGTCTGCTCTTGTATACTATTTGTAATTTGTTTTTCTTATACTGTGTATTGAGCTGTTCAAGTTCTTTTCATCATTTTTTATTTAATAGTTTATCTATCTGTCTAATGATCTAGATTGTTTGGGTGTGAGTTTTGGATGTAGACATACACCTTCTCTCTAATATAATGGAACTAAATGGCACTTGGCTTGTGGTGCTCAAAGCACCAAAAAAGGACATCTGAAAATTTCAACAGCGGTGTCTCTTTCCAGAAATCATGACCCATTTACTCAAGATAATCTGCAGACATTGTTGCGTGCAGTTTCATAGAGGAACTATTTTCTTTCTACCAAATTACATTAGCCAACCTCATCACCGTGTTAGCTTGCACAGTGGTTAACTGGGCCATGATTTCTAGAAAGAGACACTGCTGTTGAGTTTTCAGATGTGTTTTTTGGCAATGTGAGCACCACAAGCTGAGTGCCATCTCCATTTTTTGAGAGAAGACAGACATCTCGACAGATATCTCCAAAACTCAGGAGCTCACACCAATTTAGCTGGATCAATAGCACTGTGGACCAGAGGAAAATTGGTATTTTTTGGTTTGGGGTGAACTGTCCCTTTACTCCAAAGCATTAACCTTCACTGTTTAAAGAAAAAAACCAAGTACTGTGCATTTTTACTTATTATCAACAAATCTGATGTAAGGACCAAAACCTATGGAGCCGAAGTCCGATATATCTCATCCCTCTGTAACAAATACCTCAATTGTTGTTGGCTGGACAGAGGAAATTCAAAGAAAGCATAAAAACTCAATTTCTGTGGCTTCTGGCCTCTCTGCCCACAAAGAATTGGGTCATTCTGTCCAGAAAAGTCAACAACATTGCAGTTTAGCAGAAAGAATTAAAAAAAAAGAAAGCAAAATATCCCCAAGAGAGCCATCCAGCCCTTGTCAATTTCAACAAGACAGCACGCTCAAGAGATTTTTGGAAATACAGGTCAAAATTTGTTAAAAAAAAAAGACACCTGAAAGTATCCTCATCTCATCTGAGACACATTTAAAGAATGGAAGCATTCACAGTGGCTGGACATATCATGGTTATGGGCTGCAAGACAGACAAGGGAGCTGAGGATTGACAAACAGTCCCAAGGGATTTATAATTGGAGAGAACCTCATGGGGCAGAATTTAATTGATACCCTGGAGAACGGATGAGCGAGGAGATGAGGAGGCATTATTACCTGAAGGAAACCTCTGGGATTGCTAGGTTGCAGCAGTCAAGGAATTACTGTTGTTACATTCAGGTTATGCAGTGGACTACACTGAAAACACAAGTAAACAGTTGACAATAGCAGGTCGGCTCAAGGTCAACACACTGACTCGTTCTGGAGCTTTCAGCTGGTCTTCTTCAGGCAGTAGTTCTTCTGGAACTGTGTGTCATGGTTTAGGGTTTTTTTTCGTTAGTAATTTCATGTTTTATTTTGTAGTTTTTGTCTTGTTTCTGGCTTTACTTTAGATTTGTTCTTTGTTCGACTGCCTCGGTTTGCCTGAACTCTTCAGCCACCCTGTTCTCCATGTTTTATGAAAGGGCACAACATTTTGCCCACAGGAAGGGTACTCAAGAGAGCACTTTACCACATTTTGTCCACTGGAAGTGTGCTTTAGAGGGAACTTTACGATGTTTTGTCCACTGAAAGGGCACCTTAGAGAGCGCTTTATCATGTTTTGCCCACTAGAAAGGCACTTTACCACATTTTGTTCAATAAAAGGACATCTTAGAATCAGAATCAGAATCAGAATCAGAATACTTTATTTATCCCCGGGGGGAAATTGTTGATGTTACAGGTGTCTCCTTACAAGATCAAGAAAGATATAGTGCAAATAGAAGTGAAATATAAAAAATATGAAAATATAAAATAAGAATAAAAATATAGTGAGAAGTTTAAAAATATATAACCTATCAAATATACACAGATGGTAAAAATAGATAATAAACAGACTATATACAGTGATGGTAAGGTATGTGCATTGCTTTCTGAAAAGAAAAATAGAACAAATTTGGAAAAAGTAGGGCAAAATTAAGGATTATGTACATAATGTGCATTGTGGTATGAAAATTGACAAAAATTGCATATTTAACAGTTTACAGTTATTGCACTAGCTAAATTATTGCACAGAGTAATTATTTAAGTTGTGTGAACTGGAGAACTGTATGAATATATAACAAATTACTGGGTGAATAGTCCAAGGGCCACTCAGAGGGAGGAATTGTACAGTTTGATGGCCACAGGCAGGAATGATCTCCTGTGGCGCTCAGTGGTGCATTTTGGTGGTATGAGTCTCCCACTGAAGGTACTCCTGTGCCTGACCAGCAGAGGGTAGAGTGGGTGTGAGTCGTTATCCAGGATAGTCCGTAGCTTGGACAGCATCCTCCTCTCTGACACCACCATCAGGGAGTCACACTCAGTTCCAACAACGTCGCTGGCCTTGCGGATCAGTTTGTTGAGTCTGTTAGCGTCCGCCACCCTCAGCCTGCTGCCCCAGCATGCAACAGCATAGAGGATAGCACTGGCCACCACAGACTCATAGAAGATCCTGAGCATAGTTCGGCAGATGTTGAAGGACCTCAGTCGCCTCAGAAAATAGAGACGGCTCTGGCCCTTCCTGTAGAGAGCGTCAGTGTTCTTTGCCCAGTCCAGTTTATTGTCAATGTGTACTCCCAGATACTTGTAATCCTCCACAATGTCCACACTGACCCCTTGGATGGAAACAGGGGTCACCGGTGCCTTGGTCCTCCTCAGATCCACAACCAGTTCCTTTGTCTTTGCCACGTTGAGCTGCAGATGGTTCCGCTCACACCATGTGACAAAGTTGTCCACAGTAGCCCTGTACTCGTCCTCATCACCCTTGCTGATACATCCAACTATGGCAGAGTCATCAGAAAACTTCTGAAGATGGCAGGTCTCTGTCCAATAGTTGAAGTCCGTGGTGTAAAGGGTGAAGAGAAACGGAGAGAGGACAGTCCCCTGTGGGGCCCCGGTGTTGCTAACCACACTGCCCGACACACAGTGCTGCAGGCGCACGTACTGTGGTCTGCCAGTCAGGTAGTCAACAATCCAGGACACCAGGGGGGCATCCACCTGCATTGCTGTCAGCTTGTCACCCAGTAGAGCTGGACGGATGGTGTTGAATGCACTGGAGAAGTCAAAAAACATGACTCTCACAGTGTTCGCCGGCTTGTCCAGGTGGGTGTAGACGCGGTTGAGCAGGTAGATGATGGCGTCCTCCACTCCAAGTCGGGGCTGATAGGCGAACTGGAGGGGGTCCAGGTGTGGCTTGACCAGGGGCCGGAGCTGCTCTAGGACAAGTCTCTCCAGGGTCTTCATGACGTGGGAGGTTAATGCCACGGGTCTGTAGTCCTTGATTTCACTGGGACTACAGACCCGTGGCCACCTTTTGTCCACTAGAAGCACCCCTTAGAGGACACTTTACCACCTTTTGTCCTCTGGAAGGGTATTATAGAGGGAACTTTAACACATTTTGTCCACTGGAAGGTCATCTTTGAGGGCACTTTACCACATTTTGTTCAATAAAAGGACATCTTAGAGGACACTTTACCACCTTTTGTCCACTAGAAGCACCCCTTAGAGGACACTTTACCACCTTTTGTCCCCTGGAAGGGTATTATAGAGGGGACTTTAACACATTTTGTCCACTGGAAGGTCATCTTTGAGGGCACTTTACCACATTTTGTCCACTGAAAGGGCACCCTAGAGAGCACTTTACCACCTACTGCCCACCAGAGGGACACCTTAAAGGGCACTTTTCCAGGTTTTGTCCACTACAATGGTATTTTAGAGGGCACTTTACCACATTTTGTCCACTGGAAGGGTACTATAGAGGGGATTTTACCATGTTTTGTCCACCAGAAGGACACCTTAGCGGGAACTTTACCAGATTTTGTCCACTGAAAGGGTACTTTAGAGGGCACTTTACACTGGAAGGAGGGTGCTTTATCATGTTTACCACAGGGGCATCCAACAAGGTGTTTGGCTGTCTTAGCAAAGTTGTTGACTCAGTAGCTTTTTGGTCATAAGTAAAAATTATGATAAAATGTCACTTTTTATAAATAAACAGACGAAAAACAACTTCACGTCAACATTCATTTAAATCACAGGCAATGAATTTTGAGATGTGCGTCATACTCACAAGCTAATTAATTAGTGTGTGTTCATGAGCTGTTTGTGAAATTGCCTTGTAGTCATGTAAAATGTTTTGTTTTTGTTGTGCACATGAAATAGTACTTGTATTTAATAGAAGTTATTCCTATTCCAAAAAACTAACTTATATAATCTAATAAGACATAACACAGAAGGAGCTTTCTTTTTTGTTTGTGAGCTTTTAAGGAACAATCAGGAGAACCTGAGGGTGGAGCGTCCTCTGGAACAAAAACAGCATTGGTTACATTTTTGTGAATTCTCTCCAGAGATAAATCCCCATTAGGGTGGACATAGATTTAGTAAGTTAAACAATACTGACAGGTGGTCCTAGATTTACAATGATGAAAAATACAATGTGCTATTTTTATTATACTATTAAAATGTAATAGTTTTTTTTCCCAAATGTACAGTCCCAGTGACAGATAAGAAAGTTAAGAATGGGAGAAGCAAACTGATAATAAAGTTTGTCTCATTCGGAAATAACTTTTTACTTGAATGGAAGCCTGCAGGCTTTTTGACTCTTGTAGTATCACTGTTGATGTTGTTGTCACGTCCTTACACTCTTAGAAATGAGGGTTCTAAAAGGGTTCTTCCTGAAGAGCTGAGGTTCTACCCAGAACCATTTGCTTCTGAAGAACCCTTTTTTTTTGTAGAAAGGGTTTGTCTAGTGTTCTTTGTAAGAGTAAGGGTTCCATTAAGAACCCTTGTCATCCTAAGAATCCTTTTAAGAAGAAAGAGTTCTTTAAGGATAATTGAAATCTTCAATAGAACCCCCCAGTGGGTTCTAGATAAAACCTGTGGAATATAAAAAATTGTCTAAGTAGATAAAATCCACGGGATACAATAAGATTCTCAGGGGAAATCCCTGCGTGTTTTAATCCTTGGGGATGTTTGGTAGAACCCCCTGCAGTTGGTTCTAGATAAAACCCTTGGAATATAAAAAGGTTCTTGGTGTGTCCTAGATAAAATCCTTGGAACAATAAGGTTCATGGTCGAACCCCCTTGGTGGGTTCTTGATAAAACCCTTGGAATATAAAACAGTTCTCAGTAGAACCCCCTGAGTGTGTCCCATATAAAATCCTTGGAACAAAAAAGATTTTTGGTAGAACCTGTCGTGTGAAAAAGCCTCAGATGATGGACCAGTAAGGTCTGGGCTCAATGCCACAACCCCTTATCAATCTTTGTTAAAAATCTTCAGTTCTTGTTCTTATTTCAAAGTTCAAACACAAAAGGAAAAATCACTGATTTAAAAGAAAATCAATGAGAGAGTAGCCAAGTTCAGCCATACAAGGTTTATTGACTTCTCTGACAAAGAAAAAATCAACAAGCCTGAGTCAATCCTGGGATTAGACTAAAAAAAGGAGCTCAATACATCAGTTTATATACTATTTTGGAGTCTCCTCCTCTGTTGAACATTTTAGATCATTTGCAAACGCATTTGGTGTATTATTTTCTCCTGTGTTCTGGGTCTACTTCAATCTACTCTGCTTCGGGTAGTTTAATCATGCATTTTTTAAAACAAAGTACAGCTGGTTAAAGATTCACAGTATCCTGGCCTTGATTTCCCTGACAGTTGTCTTATGGTGTGTCATCTGATCAACCAAGTGTGTTACAAAGTATCAACCATAGTGCTCAATGCGGTAGTTCACTGGCACAAACAAAATACCTCAAATAGCAAGGTTGTTCGATGCTACATCTCTTTAGCACAAACCACAAAACCATGCAGTTACTTTTCTCAGGCACAAGCACATACCTTCTACTATGATAGGCGTGAAAGGGGTAAGGAAAGTACCTTTATTAAATTTACCACTACAAACCCCCTAGTGGGTTCTTAATAAAACCCTTGGAACATAGAAAGGTTCTCAGTAGAACCGCCTGAATGTGTCCCATATAAAATCCTTGGAACAAAAAAAGGTGTTTCGTAGAATCCCCTGCAGTTGGTTCTAGATAAAACCCTTGGAATATAAAAAGGTTCTCAGTAGAACCTCCTTGGTGGGTTCTTAATAAAACACTTGGAATATAAAAAGGCTCTTGGTAGAACCCCCTTTGATGGGTTCTTGATAAAAACCTTAGAATATAGAATGGTTCTTGGTGTGTCCTAGATAAAATCCTCAGAGCAAAAAGACTCTTGGGAGAACCCCCTAGGTGGGTCTAGATAAAACCCTTGGAATATAAAAAGATTCTCAGTAGAACTTTCTTGGTATAAAACCCTTAGAATATAAAATGGTTCTCGGTGTGTCCTGGATAAAATCCTTGGAACAAAAACGGTGCTCAGTAAAACCCTTGCAGTGGGTTCTAGATAAAACCCTTGAAATATTAAAAAGGTTCTCGGCAGAACCCCCTGAGTGGGTTCTGGTTTGCTAAGAAGGTGGAAAGGTTCTGGACAGAACCTTCAGAGGATGTTCTGGGTGGAACCCATACAAGAGTTCTCTAAAGAATCTCTCATACGGGGTTCTGGATAAAATCTTTCACTGATGATTCTAGGTGTAACCCTTTATGTTGGGTTCTAGCTAGAACTCTCTTTAAGGGTTCCAAGTTCTAGTTATAACCGTTATTTCTAAGAGTGTAGCTACTGTTGAGGACAGTGAGGTTGGGTTCTCTGTATTTTTCATGTTTTATTTGGTCTAGTTATGTTCTGTTTCTGAAAACGTTAAATTAAAGAGGTGAATAGCTAAAACTACTTAGTCGTATCATAGCGTGTTATGAACAGACACTGACATTGTCTCACACGCAGATCGTTTACATTATGTGACATAAATGTAACAAGTTGCACATGTTCACTCCTACGATCCCGTCGTTCTGTTCACTCCGGCTGTAACCTGTAACCTTCACACACGCAGCACTTAGAACCAGATCAGTCAACAGTTTGAATGCAGGTTGCACTTGAAGCACACCGCTGTGTTCAACATCTGAGCTCATGGGAAATGTCCAAACTCCTGCACACAGAATCAATCAGGTCCCGCTCTGACCTTTTCAGTGGCATAAATATTCGCAGTGGGGATTTCTGGGAAATTGGCTAATACATTATAATAGAGTTACTCTGCACAGCAGCAGCTCTGAATAAACAAACAGCCCTACTGCAGTCACGATGTCTGTCCACTTCAAAAGTGATCTTTTTGAAAGGTTTGTGGTGATGAAAGACCGCAACGGGGCATGTGCAAATTTGTTTCACGTGAGAGGAAACAGTCTCTCTGCTGCAAAAAAATTTTGGAGGTTTCCTAATTCCTTTTGCTCTCTAATGCTGCAACTTCATCAGAATCTTTGCAGACAGGAATAGAGACACAGATAGATGGCTGCGTGTCCAGTGATTATTAGCAAAATGTTTCAGTGATGCCTCATTTATCACCACAATTCATTGATCAATATTGACAAATACCTCATCTTTTTATTTTATTTAAAATAAGAATTACACTTACAGTATTTTATTTCTTATTTTATAAGGCATATAATGTATTGGTATATGTTTTATTCATTATTATTATTAAATATACTGTATATTACATCTATATATGTGTGTGTGTGTGTTTTCCACAATTTGATATGATGTTAGTAATTCTGCTTTAATACGTTTTAACTTCTTTCATTCTCACATTCCTCTCATTTTACTCAAGTTTCACGCCCCCGAGCTCCCCTGACAGGGATACAACTCATGACCTCAGTATTTGGAAAATCCCAGCTATGGTGCTGATTGTTGTTGTTGTTGTCGTATGCTTTTCTTGTTTCTTTATTCAGTGGTAAAGCACATATTTGATGTACTTGTACTGCACTTGAGTATTTCCATTTCATGCCACTTTATGTTTGTACTCCACTACATTTGCTTATTTTACTTCACTATTTTTATTAGAAAACTGTTAGTTAGTTACTAGTGACTTTAGATCTTACAAGTTATGATGCTTGTTATAGATTAAACTACCCTACTGCTACTACTACTAACATTATATATGAGTAGAGCTGAAATTAGTCAGTTGACAAAAAACTAATTGGCAACTATTTAAGTAATTGTTTTATTCAAGTAATATTTCATGCACAAATGCAGAACATTTCATGATTCCAGTTTTGCATTAATGCACAAGTAATGATAATTTAATTATATATTATATTAAGTATAACAATCACAGGGGACATTTAATTTATACTTTTGTATATTTCCCTGATTTTAAAGCAACTAGGAGGGAACTTTAATATTTTGTTTACTTTGGAGCCCCCTGTGGACAAAAGCGGTAGTGTTTCCATCACCATAACCACAAAATATAACATTAAAAAAATAATATGATCTAATTAAAAGTTTCCTCCTGCTTGTTTTTAACCGGCTAAATTACTACTCACTGTAACTCTGCCTCAGAAAATGTGAACACAGGCTTGTTCCATCTGATATCGAGGAGAATCCGACCCGGTGGGAGCGATTAAAAACAACTTCAAACCCCAAAACCAAAAGAGAAAAGAGTTGGGATGTTGTGTAAAACATACAAATAAAACAGAATGCAATGATTTTTAAAATGTTTTGTTCAAACTGATCAACTTTATTTATTTATTTATTTATTTATTTTTGTAAATTTACACTCATTCTGAATTTGAAACATGCAGCATGTTCCAAAAACGTTGGGACAGGGTCACGGTGACCCCTGTGACACATCACCTTTTCTTTTAACAATGCTTTGCCAATAGGGGGCAGGTTTGGGCAGCAGGCAGGTCAGTCTAGTACCTGAACTCTTTTACTACAAAGTCACGCTGTTGTAACACGAGCAGAATGTGTCTTGACATTGTCTTGCAGAAATAAGCGGGGACGTCTCTGAAAAAGTTGGCAGCATTATGTTGTGGGGCCTTCACAGATGTGACGGTTATCCACGATGCCATTGGCACTAGCACACCCCAATACCATCACAGATGCTGACTTTTGAAGTCAGCTCTGGTAACAATCTGGATGTTCCTTTTCCTCTTTAGCCCGGAGGATTTAACGTCCATGATTTCCAAAAACAATCTGAAATGTGGACTCATCGACCGCAGCACACTTTTCCACTTCGCGTCAATCCATCTTGTTGCAGGCATCAAATTCAGAATGAGTGTACATTTACAAAAAACAACACAGTCAATGAGTTTGAACATTAAATATCTGGTCTTTGTATTGTATTCAACTGAATACAAGTCAAAAAGGATTTGCAAATCATTGCATTCTGCTTTTAATTATGTTTTACACGGCGTGCCAACTATTGGAATTAGGGTTGTAAATAAAAATCTCCTCCTGCTTCCTTTTAAAATAAAAATATAAACACGTGCTTGCTTCATCTGATTTTAAAGAGAATACAGTGTATAGAACAAGCAAATGTTCTCGCTGATGGTCTTGTTTGCTTATGTAAGTCATAAAGAGGGATCAGTATTAAATTGTGATTGTTTCATGACCAGTTTAAAACTCCTTGTGGTAGGTTTAAATACTGTCTCTGTCTCATGTCCACAGTCTATAAGGACATAAAGTTTATAGTTTTGGGATTCTGGCCCAGATTTCTTTGATGCGACTCGTGACAGCAGCTGCAGTAGATGTTTCGCACATGACGAAATGCTGAGCTGGTTTTCATTCTCGCAGCTCATTCAGTCGGCGCACATGTGCTATTCCCACTTGTTTGAGGCCAGTCAGCGCTGTGAGGGATCTTTGTGCCGAACACTGGTCATGTGAGTGTCAGTCAAGCCATCTGGCTACCAGAACGTGTCGGGTGGTGTTCCTCCTGGACAAACGTCAACAAGGAAGTTGGTTGGTGTGAGGGTCCAAGAAGTCGGAGGATGTTTTCATGCATGAAATATTGTCCGGTGCTCATATGGCACAAACACAATGACGTGCACAGACATTTTGGGGGGCAGGTGCTCATTGCTACAAAACAAAATTACATATAGTACTTTTACTTTAGTAACATTTTCAATGGAGTATTTTTACAGCATGGCATTAGTACATTTACTTCAGGAATGGATCTCAATACTTCCTCCACTACTGCTCAGATCCACTCGACCCACAGCTGCTCTGCTCTCAAAACACACACAAACTCCCGCTTCAGTGATTAAAACAAACAGTCAAATACAACCCGCAGTAAACGCTCTACAGCAGCTTTCTCTCCTGGTAAACGTTTCAGATATCCAGACATGATTGCACAGACTATTAACCAGGTAATGTGTATTTATTAGTTTCAGTTGCCTGACAAAGAAATTTCTAGTGGGGTCAATCATTTTAATTGACGTTGTTATTTTACGCCACGCTAGCTTGATAAGATCAATGCTGCATATTACCTAAGTTAGGCTGCCTGTATTAAAATGTTTCATGTGTAAAACAGTGGTTTAATTTCACAACAGTGTTGGTCTGCAGGTCAGGGAGATGTGGGTCAAGCTGCAGGCGCTCAATTTGCGCACTGAAGGGAAGCTTGAAGAGGGAGGGGCAGGGTCAGGGGCTCCTAGAATTATGCAGTTATGGGTATTATAACATGCTTTTAATTGAGAATTGATGCCATCAGCCAAATTTAAACTAAAATATAAAATTTGAAAAAGAAATAGGACAAAAAAGTCTTCTTTAGAGGCAAAAAGGGCAGGTGCTTGAACACCACCTGGGGTCTACATACCTGCACAAATATGGTCCATATCCTGAGCCAGTATATCCTGACATGATTGGATAAAATCATATCAACAAACTGAACATGATGGGTCATCAAAGATTAAGGAAACGTGTTAAATTGAAATATTTGCTTCTCTGACGAAAACACCACAGCAGCGGTATCCTCCTGAAATTTCTATTCTGGCCCTTAACTTGTGTTATTGTTTGCCCATTTCATGTTAATTTAAGTTCAAATTAATTCTGAATGTTCACCAAGTGGATAAGTGTCTGTTTATGAGTCGTAAGAAATCATTAATAATCTTTTAGAAGGACCAGATGTTTATAACGGTTAAACTGAGCGATATGTTAATGGGGTCTGGCAGGCAGTGACTGAACTC
The DNA here is from genome assembly GCA_034769285.1 of Lutjanus argentimaculatus. NCBI lineage: Eukaryota > Metazoa > Chordata > Actinopteri > Lutjaniformes > Lutjanidae > Lutjanus > Lutjanus argentimaculatus. The sequence goes on from JAWZSL010000001.1 coordinate 49,158,647, forward strand.
AAACTCCAGAGTGTGCACATAATACTATAATATAATAATATGTTACATATTGCTGGTGACAGCAATGTTGACAAAATAAGCATAATTATTACACCAAATTACAAAATATTTATTGCTTTATACCTTACCTGACATGGGCTGTGCATAAACAAATATAAATAACTTTTATTTGCCAAAAATGACTCACAGACAAAGAAATGGATGTGTTTGAAATTGAGGAGGGGTGGCGCTACATCAACATACTGTCAACATCAACCACAGAACGGGAGCATTTTGAAAATCTGTTGTATTTAACCAGGTTTTACAAGTGGGATCTCTGAGAACATAGAGAATGCATCATCATTTACTATGAAGGTGATAAATCAAGGTTATGTTCGTTTTTGAGAAACAAGTTCTTATCACACAGTAAAACTAAAAAAGAATATTCGTCTAGTGCCCTGCATATAGTGTGTATATGTACAATACATTAATGAAAAGGCAAAATGCTAAATACAAAACCAGGAACTAACACAGAATTTGTGCATGATGTGGTCTTTGAACAAAATGATAGATAGTTCAGATAAGTTTCCAGTTACATTAAAGCTGAAATGTGCCGCAGGGGCTGCTTTTAGGGGGCGTGGTCGAGCCATTTTGCCATGTCCGTGCACGAGACCTATATCAGATATAAATATTCACCACGACTGACACAGATGCCAAGATTAGAGATTTTTGAGCAAATCTAGTCCCTCAAAAAGAGATTTATTTGGACAAATAAAAATAAAAAAATCAGCAATTTCAGTAGGGTGCTCACATCACTTTTGGAGCTCAGGCCCTAAATATAAAACTCATTTATGATTATATACAGTCTGAGGTCACATTTTGATTTTCAACTGTGTGAAAACACTTCCTGTGTTGAACACTGCATATTAAGACAAATAGTTGTCTTGTTTGAATCTTACGCTGACCTAAAGTGATCACAAGTTCAAAGCCCACGGCTCAGTGGTTTTAATTTTTTCAAGGTGTGTCCAAATCCGCCTTTGCCTCTTGCACCAGGGGCGCAGGGGCATCCTGCCCTGTCCTGACCCCTGCACTCCTGGCGTACAGCAGGATACACCTATCAGCTGTGCACAAGTGCCTTGATTAATTAATGAGTGTGTGTAGGCCGAACATACAATAAACCGATCAGAAATTCAGCTCTTATCACTTTTAAGAAGCAGGTGCGTGAGGAGCACAAGCATCGGCAGCATGGTGGCAAAATAAACGTGAGGAAACATGTTGCCTTCATTTGTAGACCTCCTGCCCATGCTGCACAGACCAGGTGCTAGTTTATGTGCTATCTTGCAGACGTGGCAAAAATGACAACTGCGCCGCTCCTGCCATCCGCTTGGCGCCGAGCGTAAGATATGGCCCTCTGCCATTCATAGCCGTATGTCTTCTTCATCTGCATCACCAAAGTTGTCTTTGGTCTGAAAATATCAGTCTTTTCCCTTCATGCTCTCTAACACCTCTGCAGATTGATGAGATGATAATACTTGTGTACATGGCAGTTGGTTAAATGGCAGAGTCATTATTAGGCAGTGATTCACACCCTGCACAGCCTTGTCTGGGGGTTGTATTATTATTATTATTAAGCGGGGAAGTAAGCAACATGAACAGGGAGGTGAATTACACTCCTAAGTGCTGCTGGAATGCATCATCTCCATTTGTTTTTAACCTTTATTTATCCATTGAAGAGGTGGCTTACCAAGCATGCTCTTTTTATTTTAGCATTTACATCCAGTAATGACTCAAAATTCACAGCGCAAACAGCCCCTGCAGAGGAAGGAGGCCACATAGAGGTTAAGTGGGTTAAATCTATAAAGGCTTTGAAGGAGAAGAAAATTACTCCTACTTCAAACTGACTACTTTCAGTCTTATTTATCATCAGCATTTTAAGCAGGTTTAATCTACAACCATGCTGTAAATCATCACATTCTCCCAATTATATTTACTAATGATTTCAAGATTATCAAGATTAGCTGCAAATCAAGCAGAGTTGGTCAGGATTACACAACGTGTTATCTGTCTTCTCCGACTGCTGCCTGATGAATGTGATGTAACAAAAGCCCAAAGATATATATTTTTTTTAATTTACGTTTCGTAATGTGGGAGTGCAACAACTGCTTTTGCAGTGGCCATTTATGGTCATTTTCAAGCTCATGCTTTTATTTTGGGTTCCTCCTAGAAAAGGTTTTCAGACCAGAGAAAAGTTGCAGCGACGTGAACTGACCCGTCTCAGCTTGACTCAAGCCAGCTGATGGCGTCACCTGTGACTCAGCTTGTCAAGTCGCCACTGACTTCACTGGCTTTAGAACAAAAGGCGCATTGCCTGTTTAAATAGCCAGAAAGCTCAGACCAGATTCAGCCGGTCAATCAGTTATAAAGTGTAAAAGTGATGGCAGAGATTTGGATGGAGGAAAGAGAGGAACGAGAGGATCACCTCATCAATTTATCTGAGGACACAAGTCATAAAATTTAAATTTACTGCTCAACTGACAGTTTCACTGCTCACTTTTTCCTCTGCTTCCCCACATTATCAAATTGTTGAATGGACAAAAGGCAATGAAGTGACCTCTAGGGTGCCTTTCCAGTGTATATGTTATCGCCAATGGTAACCACACACAAACAAATGTCGTATTAATGGGCTGGATAGCTCATACTGCTGGTTTATTACATTCCAGCTGCCTCATTCAGACCTGGTGAAAAGAAACCCCAAACCAGTTTTGTAAGTTTTCCTTTTTAAGATTAAAAACCATAGAAGGATAAAATGCCAGACTGACACTAGTATGATGTAAAGCTTTAACAACACAGCTACTACTAATAAAACTGATAATGTGTGGGTTAGATTATTAGCAGGTGTGCGAATTATGAAGCAATAGTATGTCAGCACTGAGGCGGTGGGGGGGGGGGGGGGGGGGGGCTCCCAATCAATTCTGCTCAGGGCCCATGAAGGTTTGGCCCGGCCCTGCCAGCTACATTAAAAGCCTGAAAAGACTGAAGTTACAACAACAGTACAGAGAGCTGTTGTGATGATACCTCATCTTGTCTTGTCACGCCGATATGAGGTGGCGGGTTTTCAGAAGGTTTCAGATCGACGCGTTGCAAGTTTAAACTCATCTCACTGTGAAAATTTGGACTGAACTGGGCTTGAGCCCAACGTCTTTACAACATGATGTCACAGAGTAACTTAACAATGGTTGGATTACAACTGACGTATTTTGGGCACATCAGGAGTGCGTTCAGCGGGACAGCGGAACAACCCTGGGGTGATCTTTGCAGACTTTCCAAGTTATATAACATATTAAACAAAGGGAAATATGCAAGCGATAATGTACAGTTAGCAGGTCATTATTGAGAATTAAACCCTGACAAGGTGGTGCAAAATCACCCTTAAGGGGTTTAAATGTCAATAATGACTGGCTCATCATTATTATCATATATATAGAGATTTTTTTTATTATTACTTAAAATATTTATTTAAAAATCTGTTATACAGAAATAACTGACCTTAAAATGCTGTCACTGACCAATCACAATTGAGTATTTAACAAAGTTGTGCGATAAGGCAACTTTAAAAATGTGAGAAGATGATGTTTAAAAAATCTAAATATCATAACTGTAAGATGCTACCTAAAAAATATCCATAAAGAAGTAATATTTAGTTGTAAAAATGAGGCATTAAAACAGTAGATATGAGGTTTAAAGCGTTTAAATCTGTCAAACATTTCATGCTGCATGCAAACAGAATTATTATGAAACTAGTTAAATATTACGTAAAATGCACAGCAATAAGACCAACAAAAGTTAAATGATCAGCCCGTGAAATGAACACGGCGAGGGGCTATGAAGCCACACAAGTCGAGGGTTGTTCTGAGGTGTAAATCAGAAGGATGTCAGCTAGATAAGGACAGGCAGATTTTTTTTTATATTTTATGGGAAGGGCAGTGGAGCAGGGCAAAATTACATGATGGGTATTTAAAAGCTTTATTTATGCATGCTTAGGGAACATGAGCTCAGAAAAAGATAAAGGGCTGACTGGGGAGTTACAGTTTTCCAAGAAGGAAACTCCCCGAGGTGTATGTACAGAGTTTAGACATAGAAGAAGATTAATTCATTCTTACTGCACAAAAAAAAAAAAATAATATCTCCACCTTTTAATCAGAATTAGTTACTATATTAATGATGACCAAATAAAGAAGCAACATTTTACCACAAAAGTTCAATATTCTGCTCACCTTTGCCTTAAACGTGCCCTTTGTTCTCATTAACACAACAACAGATTCACACAGCAGTGCAGTGAAGCCTGCAAAACAGTATGTGTTCTTCTGCCACATGAAAAGAATTCATCTGTTTAGTCCATTTCCCAGTTGATCAACTGCCCGAGGATACATGGAGTGATGTGAACAAAGAGTCTCTTCATAACTTCACCCAAACTAATAACTCTCTAAGATTTGTTGCGTCTGCCGCTCCTCCGTTCTTTGTTTTAAACCTGTGCCATGGAATGAAAGTTTTATGGTCAAGAGAATGACTCAAAGATGCAAGAAGGCGCTCTTGCTTAACAAACATCAGACGCATTCGGATTCCCGTGATTTATTGGCTTTTAAATTATATTTTAGAGACATTTTAGAACATATTGGTACTTGGGCTCTGAGCAACTTTAACGACAGAGCATTTCACAAAGATAAATTGACATTAATTTACTTGAGAAATCTATAATATATTTACTGTAATAAATCATAAAGTGGCCAAAATATGTCATCAGAGATCACGTAAAACATACTAAGTTGAAATATGTGCCCATAACTTGTGTTATTGTTTGCCCGCTTCACGTTAATTAAAGTTCAAATTAATGCCAGATGTTCATGAAATGAGTTAGTGTCTGTTTATGAGTCGTAAGAAATCAATAATAATCCTTCAGAAGGAGTAGATATTGGTGAGAGTTAAATTGAGCAAAATGTGAATGGAGCCAGCCACTGAGTTTCGAACTCAGAGCAGTGGGCTTTTGTTTTCAGGATAACAGGATGAACTTTACATGGACAGACAGCTGACAGTTATAATCAGCTTGCTAGCGGAGGACTTGTTCCTTCTTGTTATTGTCAAATCACAAAGTTGTGCTCGTCTTGTGCTCCTGCAGTGTTCCTGCAGCCTGCCTGAGCTTCCTCAAGTCTGGGGAGGAGCGGGCGGGGGAAAGAACTCACTCCAACCACAGATTGTATATTAAATATTAAAGATTTCAACCGATTTAATATACAGTCTATGGCTCCAACTCACTATCTGCACTGCTGTACTCATTTCTGGATGTGCACATTGTTACATATTGTTCCTTTAAAGATGCAGTAAGTGATTATGGAGAAAGATGGTTGAATGTTGAGCCTCAATCGTAGGTTGTCAAATACTCAGCGATCAACTATCTTACTGACCTGTGATTGGCCAAAATCTCCATCATAGACTAGATTTTCTCAAGCCTAAAAGGAGGAGCAGAAGTCTAGTTTTCTCTCAGATCACATTAATTACATTATGCTTAAGGGTTAAATTAGGGAACTTTCGTCCAATGACACCCAAAAGAAATGGCTTACCCTTGGCTTTTACGCAGAACAAAAACATATGCTTGTTGTTTTTGTTAAATCTGCTTGTTGTTAAATCTGTCTTGTATTTTACTACTCTGTCATCATGCCATTAGTCTCCTTTTACTAATATATGCACATTACTTTGCATCATTTGGAGTAATGGATTGTGTTTATTGTCTGAGGGGGAAAGTTATTTCCACAGCCTGCACATGTTAGTGTCTCTCATTTAAAAAAAAAAAATGCAGATACATGCAAAACATACAATGAAAACATGGTAAAATATGCACACATGCAGTGCTTTAATTCTCTTACAGATATCTGCACTCACATACCTGTGTACACATGTATATTTACTGTATCTTTACACGGTAGCAGCCATGAAATTGTAGTGTATGCACAGGCGTTACCAATGATACTAATTAAGATTGTGTTTCCTTCAGGACAAACACATGCAGGGTGCTGTGACTGTGTATGTTGGATCACCAGAAAGGCTCTGCTCCATTAAATGTTACTTGGCCTTAATTAGTTTCCTTTTGGTAACATCTGTGTTTAACCTGCTATTTCATATCAGTATGACTGCCGCTGAAAAGGTCTGTTTACGATTGTGATGGCAGAAATTTCCCTCAGTTTAATTGGAAGATGATAATGTTCTGATCTTAATGCTATTTTCCAATTAAGCAATCCAATTATGCTAATTGAAGGTCGGGTTTAGTTTGTTAGTCCACAAAACACAGCTGGAGTTTCACAGAAAATCAGTGTTGCAGAATCTCCCAAACAATGTAAGTGAATGGTGATGAAAAAAAACAAAACTGCCTCCATGTAATCCAAGTCTGCTAAGGCCCTGACATGCCGTTCACTTACGCACGCACACCGTCACACCACACACGCCCAGTTCAAACGGTGTGCACGCACATGTGAATGTGGCTCCAAGCGAAGGTTCTACAGTGAAGATTCAGGCTAAAAACATGGTGTCTTTTTGTTTGAAAACTGGTCACCAGTCACTTAAATTGTTTGGGAGATTCTGCATGTTTTCCAGTGAAACTCCAGCAGTGTTTTGTGGACTAACAAAACTAAACCCAACCTTCAGTCGGCATGAGGGTGAGTGGATAATGACTGGATTTTCATTTTTGGGTGAACTATCCCTTTAAAGCAATTCAGGTGCACAAAGCCAAATGTACACAAAAGCCATGGCTGACTGTGACCATACCAAGTGTACTCAGAGTTAAACCTTCAGCAGTGCAGCCTCCTGTACATAAACAGCACAGAGGAAGAAAAACGACGCAGAACGCCGTTATGCATTTTATTTTATGTCACTTAATAACATTTGTGACACATTTTAACATCAATTAACATGCAGAGCAGGTTTTACTGTATGATAGTACGGATTATTTTAGGTTTTTGATTGGTGCTGCCATTGTTGTGTGACGTCAGACAACTGCTTCTTCATCAAGTCGGGGTAGATAGATTTGACCCCAGTTAACAAGTAGGATCGACTTTGAGGGACGTTCCATTGGACTTTTTCCAGCAGGCTGGAAATTTTCAAGCAGAGTTTTTGAAAAACCTTGAAAAACCACAGGCATTAGTTCGAATTACGGGGGAGCTACTCGGAGCTCGGCTCCTCTGAAAAGGACTTGAGTTTACTGAAATATTTTGTTGGAGCTCTAAAACAGTGTTTCCTAACCCTGGTCCTCAGGGACCCCTGTCCTGCGTGTTTTAGATGTTTCCCTGCTCCAACACACCTGATTCAAATGATCAGATTGTTATCAGGCTTCTGCAGAGGCTTGATGATGAGCTGATCATTTGAATCAGGTGTGTTGGAGCAGGGAAACATCTAAAACACGCAGGATAGGGGTCCCTGAGGACCAGGGCTGGGAAACACTGATCTAAAACATTGTTCATTTACAGTATGAATTAAAGATTTGATTTTCTTTTCTCATATTTTCTTTCTCTTTTTAAAAATGTTCCTTAAACAGCACAAGAAGTCTCATAAGACATTTGCTCAACAATGTTTAATAAATGTTCAGCTTCATTGTTCTAGCTTGTAATGTGTGATTCTTGAATGGGTGTGAATGAAAAGCAGAAGAATATTACCTGTATCCCCCTCTTGTTTTCATGATACAATACAATATGCAGTAAATAGTAAAGTTCTATACAACTGTTGACAGCTGACATCTCACCCTTCTTAACCAGGCCACAAGTGATAAACAACTGCTTCAGGTTGCAATCTTGTTTCAGCTCAGTACAACATGGTCATGTTGGTGGAACTTTGCAAATCTCTGCTGGTTGCATCCAGCAGTTGTAGTGACATTGCAGTAGGTGCTTCACCATCTGTTGCCTGGCGGGGGTCTGCACTCTACTGAGTGACCTCCTCTAGTTTTAAATGATAACTGTGCTTTTTTGCATTAGTTTACTGTTGCCATTTTTAACATTTTATTGGCAAACAATTACAATATCAACCTTTACTGATGAGTTGCATTCAAGTCTTAATCATTATTTAGTCACTTTGTTTTCACAAGGACACGCTGAAGGCTGGTTGAATGATTGAATAATATTCTTAGATCACTGCAAAATGGCTAGTTTTCAAGCTGAAAGGGTAGAAATGAATAAAATAAATGGATTGATCAGTGTTTGCTACAGCAAGCATGTTGCCTCCTCTTGTCCTCCAAACAAACTGCTGTTGTTCTGTGTGACTCGTCCTTGTATATTTTCCCTTGAAAGAATCTATACGTCTGTACAAAAATAGAAAGCTGAATGTGCATGGTGGCATTTAACAGGTGAAAGGAGAGCAAATTTTCTTTTCAACAGCACAGCCTTTTTTTTTTTTTTTTTTTCACAAGCAACGTGTGTGTGCAAGTGCGTTTACGTGTGTGAATCTTCTCCGTTCAAGGTGTAGCCATGACATCGAACCGGTGAATCACGTCCTCCTAATGAAGTTTCCACACAGGGATCCACGCACACCTTGTAAAACCTGAGCTGCAGAAAAACGATTTGATCAGTGAAATCGATTGGCACGCTTCACACAGCTCTCCAGGCTTTTTTAAGGGATGTCGCTCTCAGCGATTAGGGCTGACCTTTGAGGGGTTTAGGGAGCCGGGATTGACAGCAGTCCTCTAATGAACTGCAGTTGTTTTTTTCAGTGTGCAAGCCTAATTCAAAAAAGAGGTTGGGAGTCTGTTAAAACGGAAATGAAAACAGAATGCAATGATTTGCAAATCATTTTTCGACTTGTATTCAATTGAATACAGTGCAAAGACAAGATATTTAATGTTCAAACTGATTAACTTTATTGTATTTTGCAAATATACACTCATTCTGAATTTGACAGGGGCTGTAGAAGTTGTGTAATGCTCAAAAAACACCTGTTTGGAACATTCAATAGGTAAATAGGTTAATTGGTAACAGGTGACAGTATCATGATTGGTTAGTGTCCAATGCATGATGGGTAACTGTCACATCTGTGAAGGAACCATTAATGCTGGAAGGCACATGCACGTTTCAGAGCAACACATGCTGCCATCTATCTGTAATTTTCGGAGACGTCCCTGCTTATTTCAGCAAGACAAATGCCAAGACACACTCTGCATGTGTTACAACTGCATCGCTTGGCAGTAAAAGAGTTCAGGCACTAGACTGACTCCCACTGAAAATGTGAATCAAAGTCGTATATCAAGCAAGAATGGGAAAGAATTTCACTTTCAGAACTCCGGCAATTAATGTCCTCGGTTCCCAAACACTTACTGAGTGTTGTTTGAAGAAAAGGTGATGCATCACAGTGGTAAACATGCCCCCGTCTGAACTTTTTTGGAATGTGTTGCAGGCATCAAATTCAGAATGAGTGTGTATTTACAAAAGACAATAAGTTTAGTCAGTTTGCACATTAAACACCTTCTCTTTGTGCTGTATTCAACTGAATATGGGTTGAAAAGTTTTTGCAAATCATTGCAATCTGTTTTTATTTACACAAAGTCCCTACTTTTTTTGGAAATGGGTTTATATGATAATGAACATAAACATGCAGTAAATAAATCTGACTGAGCCAAATCAAGGATACGTCAGGACTTGATTGTACTTGAACAGCAGCCAGTGGACGAAGCAAAAGGGTGAATAGAGCAGTGAGTTAACAACTAGTTCACTAATGCTTCACCTGTTGTCTGGTGACGTGAGCTGCACCATTGATTAAAAAGTGTGTGGGTGGCCTTTACACCTACCATACACACAAGCACACACACACACACGCATACATAAATACACACTCCTCCCCATCCACAGAGAGAGGAGCAGGAGACCCCTTACCTCAATCACACCCTGAGGCCTTGAGACTCTGTGCTCCACACCTCGTGCGTCTATAAAAAGAGCCTTTCCTCCTCTAAGGAAGCAACAGCAGACCCTCTCCTGCTGAGCATTTCATCACAGAGCACAGAGAAAGAGGCAGAAGAGGAAGAGAGGGAGTTAGGAGTCGCCACTCTGGAAGATCTCTGGACAAACGGAGGGAGAAAAACAAGAAGAGAGGAAGAGAAAGCATTTAGAGAAGGTAAAAAAAAACTTGTTTTGGTGATTGATTTTGCTTTGGCATGGATTTAAAACTGTGTCTGATTGTTGTTAGCGTCCTGTTTTTCTGAACAAATGAGCACTGTTGCATTGACTGATTGATTTATTGGACATTTTCTGGCTGCATTTTCTGTATAAATAATCATTTAAGTGGATTTATATTAGTTAAAGCTCGTTTTTTTTTTTTTTTTGGAAGAATAAGCATTGTTGTCTTTAACACTTGCATTGCTTACACTTAGCCAATCATTAATCTAACAGACAGACCTTTTAACTAACTCCATATATCGTTAACACATATGGTTTCAATCTATTTTGATTGCAGCTCTCGGGCTTCTTTTATCAGAGGATGCCTGTGGAGAGCAGAGCTCAGCTGAGTGAGTCATACTGTAGGAAGAGTGTAGATGAGTCTCCGCCAGAGTTACAAAAACGATGGCCCACCAAGGAGTCACTCCTTAGAATAATAGAGAAGGGAGGGAGCAACAATAAGATGCAATTTCCGAACAAAGGAGAGAACTCATCTCCTGGTAGACATTTAATGCACTAATAGAGGAGAAATGTGGAAATTGGGGATTTAAAATGTTATTATCTACTAAATTAAGAATCAGACCGGCAGGATGTCAGTTTTCACCAGTGCATCTTAAAGTTTAGTAGCTTCTGTAAAATAAATCAATCATTTCTGATTAAGTGATTTGGAGGTAATATCAGTAGGATTTGTCTGAGCTGTCATTAAACACACCAGAAAGATAACAGGATGTCAAATACAGATGTTTTGAGCTGGTAAAGCATCACAAGCACAGCAAAATTATGTTAAAATAAGCAAACACAGGCAGAGTCTCTGCAGATACAGACACCACCACACACTTCTGGTGATGATTGAAAGAGATTATGTTTATATAAATCTATACTTGTTTTTTCTGATGCATATTGTGGCTTTAACATGAGAGACAGCAGGGGGAGAAGAAGAAGTGATAATAAAGACAGCAACAAAGAGATAAGGGGAGGCGTTTGCCTGGTGGAGATGCGTCATGAGGGAAGTCATTCATAGCTGAAAGAATTAGTTTGTACATCTTCCTCATCACTTAAGGATGGATATATTGTTTCTGAGATGTGTGGGACCTATACAGTATGAATGCAGCCTCCCACAATTTGTTTCCCTGCATGTATCTATTGATTACTGTCCTTGAACTGGCACAAAGATAACGTTTGCTGCCCACTTATCTCACAAAGCAACTCTCATTTCCCCTCATTGACCTTTCGATTCTTGGCTGCAGATCTCGCTGTTAACGTTAAATAAGTGCAATACACCCGAGGAAATTCAAAGCCTATTCACTGAAGCGATGCATTACCAAATCCTACCAGTATCAATATTGTTGTGTAGCCTTGGACGGCTATAAAGGGACCGTGGCATTGCTTCTTCTGGTTTTGTTCCAGAGAGGTCACAACATTTAATTCTTGGAAAATGTATATGAGCAGCTGTATGGAAGTGGAGGCAGAGATGTGTGCTTTGCTTTAACAAAACCTTCTCCAGCACCATTAATATTTGCTTTGGACTCAACCAAGCCACAATTTCAGGTTTAACATGTCAACATACAAGTTAACGTTTTCCTTTAAAGGTATATTCATGAGTCAGCTTTTCCTACTAAAGTTTCCACAGCTTGCCCATCCAAGTGGTCACATGTTCAATGACTTTTTCCAACATGCCACTGCCAACCGCAGTCTGTTTTCGTGCTGCATAGGGTGCAAGTAGTTTTACACAACAGTGGCTCCTTTGTCTCATTTCTTGGCTGTATAAAACGTGGTTGCAGAGTCTGTGAAGTCACCAACGGGTTTCTGAAAAATTACAGTATATTAACAATATATTCATTAATTGATTTCCTTCCTTTCCAGTCGCTTAGTACAACTTTGATATGAAATAATTTATATTAATTCTGCTGAGGGGAGAACTGTGACTAGCAAATCTGTACTTACATTATAACAGAAACTGCTTGCAAAATTACAACATCGTTATTTGTTCTCAAACACACAACAAAACAAACAGTAAATACTATTAATTATATGTCCCACACTAACTTAAAAGTGAAGTAACGAATTTAAGGATGAAAAAACACTTATGTTTGTAAGTGAAAGAAGAAGATAGTGTTGACAGGAAGTAAACAGATGTTCAGCCTGTAAAGTGGATACGTTGTCACACCATGTTTCAGCAATAACAGGCTTTTAATTTGAGGAAGTAGCAAAACGCTCAGTTTGCCAGGAGGATTAACTGTCAGAATATGGTAAAAATAGAATATAATACTCTTACTTAGTGTATAATCACCTGAAAATATGAATCATTGTGTTTTCGTTACTTTAGAATGAGCCGATTATATCTGGATGCACTAGATGAAATCTAAATCCTACACACTGGTCCTTTAATAACTCTGATATGGCTGTGGGAGGGTGAACACTTGAAGAGTTAAACATAGAGGCTGATACAGATGAGATAAGATTACAAAAATGCATACCTCATTTGTTGTGAATCCCTTGTGCATGTGTAGGCAACTTGTTTCCAGTGCGGGGATGGCGGACTCCGCCACTAACCATGAAAAATTACTGTACAGAGAGGTAATTACTGAATGTGAAAACACTGAATGGCAATTGCAGAAAGGTCGTCCATAAGTTGTGTTACTGCAACAACACAAAGAAACTGGCTCGATCTTGTGACCAGCAACATGTGAGGACACCGTACCCAAGAATTTAGTTCCATGTTTTATAAATTATACCAAGAAAATAAAACTGCGGGAGACAGGAGGCATGGCCAAAAAGAACAAAAGGAAGGAAGGTCTAGGCCAGCCACGCAATGCACCCTAAGACCCAGAACTTCCACCCTGAACTATCAGAAGAATAAAACTAAACTAGCAAACAAAAACCAATGAAAACTCCTACCAGACCTCCATCCTCAAAAAAGAAATAAACTCAAAATAAGGATCAGAGAAACAAAAGCAGTAAGATGGGGAAGGTTGCTGAGAGAGTTCCCTCTCCAGCTGTACTGAAAAGAAGGAGGCAGGGCCACCCACCAATCAGGAGCACCTGAGGTAAAGGAGAGAAAAGAAGAGAGGAGGAGGGGAGAACATCAAAAAATGGATTTGATCCCACAAACTCTTAAGGATCCTCACTTTACTCTACAAGTTATGTTTAAGTGTAGTTTTGTTATGTTGCCCTTTGAAAAACCGGTGTGCTCCTCAGATCCTTACTAACTATTAAGATCCATGTCTAATTAGGGCTGCACAGTTCATCGCAACTGCAATAAAACCACAATAGGGCCAAGTGTAATGTCCAAATCACAGAACCAGAATCAAATTGCAATTTTGTGAAAAAGGAAAAATGTCAAAGAAAACAGCATTATAATGAGAAACTGCCATGCTGCACAGATGACCTCGCCTAAAAATCTTGTTCTCCAGATGAAAGAAAAAATGTTTGTTCAATACAGACCCCAAAAAATATCACATCATCATGATTTTAATAGGTTTTTTTTTGAATGACCATGAAAATTGTATTGCAAAACTGATCAAAACTAATCGTATCACATATCACAATTGCAATTTCAGTCAAAATAATTGCAATATGACTTTTTTTTTTACCAAATCGTGCAGCCCTATGTCTAATGTTTCTCAAAACTACGCGTTCCAATGCCAATCTATGACGAGAGACAAATAATTTTTTATTCCGTCTGAATTGTGCCACAAATTACACATACAGTGTTTGTCAATTTAAAACAAGTTTTACAAGTCAAGAAAGTTGCAGTTTGTCGTCCGTTTAAGGAATTTTGTCTAGTTTTTAGTGAAACCGCTCAGTGAACTACAACTGTCGTCTTGCACAATAAACATCATCAACGCCAACCTCGCTGCCTTTTGTAACGTTTCCTTACTTGAAGTGTTTTATCCGGTGACTCCTGGTCCTTTTATCGGCCTGTAAGCAAAAGAACGAGCAAGACCCGTTGCTGGGCGACAACATCCCCGCACGATAACGCGCAGGCATCGTAGCTTCAGAGGCTAACGTTAGCTTTAGGGGGGAAAAAGTCAGGGATCACTGACATGACTTCTGTGTGTGTAGTCTTTCTAATCATGTATCTTTATAGACTTTTTAATGACATATAAGGATTTTCAACAGGTCGATTTTAAAATACAAAAATTACAAATATATTTAATTGTTCAATTAAATTAAAGTGATTTTAGTGTTCGATGAAGTGGCCATGTCCTAAACGCTGTTATCTGGTGCAACAGTGATTTACATAAAATTTAATTAATTTGCTTAACATATTTAACATTTTTTACAAGTTCTCTTTTTTTGCCTTTGTGTTTTTGTAAACCATAATCTCATATTTTTGTTATAACATCACATTACCTTCTTAGTACCATTCATTTGAGCATACTGTATCAGTGATTAATATCCCAGACACAGAAATCAGGTGTTTTATTTTGAATTGAATAAAATTATTTCTATTACTTGTTGCACCACATGATATCATTAAAAATTTATTTGTATGAGACCAATAAACAATAAATTCCATATGAAAAATAAGTGTAAACCACAATCAGATGGCAAAACACACCTTTATGTTATTTTATCTATTTTTATTTAATTATTTTTTATTTAAAACCTGACCTGGTTTCCAAAAACAATCAGACTACCTTCCTTTCAGAAAAAAAACCCCCATAACCCTCCCATTTTTATGGCCCCCAACCTCCTTAGTAATTTTTATCCGGTTCCTTAGTGATAAAAACTATAATCCTTTTGGGAAGTCTCACAGAAGAGGCTCCACTGTCATATTTTCCAGCACTAATCAGTCGTTTTTAAGTAAGATTTATGTGTCTAGATAAACAAGACCATCTGTTACAATACGTGTTGATGTTGGCTGGAGGGGGAATGTTGATTACTGGTATTTAAGTTCACAGTTATTATTCAACTATGACACACAAGGCTACAAATCCACCAATTATCTGGCAAACGGTGTTGAAACACGTCAAGTTATATAAGAACAGGGAGGAAACTGAGATGCCAAGAGACACCTACTGCGTGTCTTCACAAAAGTGGTCATTTCTTCCTGTTTAGGTATGATTAAGCGAATATTTGAGCCTGCCGGGACCGTCGTGTTATTAAAGCGTTTTCTTATGTTTTGAAGAGAGTTCCCCTGCTGTGACTTTGCTTTTCTTCTCAGTTCACGGTCTCACTTGTGTTTCTGTTCCAGGTTGAAGATGGTGTGTCTGTGTTGGCTGTTAGTGGTGGTGATGGCGTATGTGTGCGTTCCCGGGTTCGGGTCGGTGTGCTGGGACAGGTCCATCTGCAACGACCTGAGCAACAAGGGAAGGATACTGGTAGGTTTTGTCTTTCAGCTGCCATCAAAAGGGTCTCTATATATAGACCCTTTTTTGGGCCCATATCATGATTACGTTTCAGTGGTAGCTGGAGGAAAAATAAAGGAAGAACTGGAGGCAAACTCAGAGCAGTAGGCCACATAATCAAGCTAAGATGTGATCTTTCTGTCTCGCTGGATGCCAGAATCAGTGTAGCGATGGCTCAAAATTCAAGTTTCAATGCGAACCAGCTGCCACTGACGCTCAAATTCAAAACAAAGACGACTATGGTTACACGACGAGAAGGCAGAAGCTGGGATATGTGTGCAAGCCGAGACAAAATAAACGAAATGAACTCACAAAATGTCAAGAAAAAGAAATATTCTCGCATCTGATTTCATTTTTAAAAAGAAAAATACAACCGATGACCTTCTGAATTTCTCGTTTACCAAAATAGAATGAGCTTTAATTGCCTTGTTAACTAACTTCATTTAAATTTACAGACAGAAACAAGATAAAACTCACTAAAACCATCTTGTCTGGTCTTTCCACTGTTATAACGAACACCACTCTGGTTAGTTTGAAATAAATCCTTAATTCACCATGTTAGAGTTAGACAGTCTGCTTCTACGCTGCTACGGCCAACAGCAGCATCCTGAGCCAGAGCAGCGCCCGTCACTCTACAGACCATTAAATTAGCAAAATAAGATGACAAAAATCACTACCCCCGAAGAAAACAACCACCCACCATCACCAACCCAATGACAATTTAAAGATCGTCACTCCATTGAGTGAGAGTGCACGGCTCGGCCAGTTTGCTCCCATTTTATTTATGTAAACTTTTTCAAGTATGTATTCAGAAAAACTCAGATTTTCTTCAGCTCTTGCTAAGAAACAAGCTATAAAACTTGCTACCTAGGGTTTGCTAATGTGTTTAAGGGATTGTTTTGCCTCCACTGAAGCTTTTTTACTGTGTTCGGATCATCTGAAGTGGGGTTGTACAAGGTACTTCTCAGCATGTCAACATGTTACCTACAGTAAATACTGGGTACCAGCACAGAAGCTAAGCATGTACTACTGTGGACAGGATCAGCAACAACAGGTATTTTAGCCACTTAAAAAAGGCCCACCTAAAAAAACATTATATGAGTATAAAAGTAAACTATATGTAGAATATTTCCCTGCTTCGCTTTGCTGTCACACAGCCATTTTTACAACAAGAATTTACCATTACATAAGCCAAAAATCACTCTGTCTATCTTAATCAAACTTCACTGGAAAAATCAGTAATTTTACCTCGCAGGACAGAACGGATGCTCGTCTGCCGCTGTGTCAATCTGCTGTCTCTCTGTGTGACTTTGATGAATCCAAACTATTCTTTTAAGACACCAAAGTCACACACTATGACAAATAAACTAACAGGTCTGAGGCAGCAGTAGACCAGCAACTCTTGTGTTCCTCAAAGGTAAAATGATTGATTTTGCCTATGAAGTTTGGTTGGTTTGGAGACAGTGGTATTTAGCTTGGTTTCCCGTCGGAAAAGGCCGTCTGACAAAAGGTAAACCTGCAAAAATATTCTAAATATAGTGTACATATAAACTAATATTACTATGTTACCTTTTGTTTTTGACTCTGCCCACAGCCTTACCATCAGGCAAATGTCAGAAATTGACTTAGCCCCCAAAAAGGCACCATAAACTCATGGTTGAGACATTTTTTAAAAACTTTTTTAGTGAATTAATTATGTCTTCCTAAAGACCCATACACTAAAATTCCATCTGAATGCTTAATTCATGAACGTCTCAAGGCTTCCCCACTTACTTGGACTATTTCAGGATCTTACTGTGAATCTGCTGTGAATGATTAAAGAAGACAGTTGCCAACTCTTATAAACAATTGTCTCAGCATGGTGTACAGAATGTAGAAGAATTAAGCAAATAACCCGAGCGGTGCTGAAAAAAAAAAAGGAGACAGCGAGAGGATACTAACACCACATTAACACCCGGTATTAAGATGCAATCTGTTAAGATCCCAAGATCTGAACACAATGCAAGCCAGACTTCTTCCAGATGTGGTCAGGCAGGTCTGATCAGATTCACCAAGCTTTTAAACATTATATTAACATGTGTTTTTTTCCCCTTATCTGGATAGTGTATCAGGATGCAGATTACATTTTAATACCAGGTGTAACTCTCTAACCTGGCAAGAGATACATAAGTATCCACTGCCAGACTTGATAACAGCTTCTGTCTTGAGGCTGTGCATCATCTGCGGTCCACCATAAACAATTATTTATTATTTATTCAGAAAAGGGGGAAAACAAGGGATGCAGACGGGTCCATGCCTGTTTGCCTAAGGCCCCAAAATGGCTAAATCCACCCCTGTCCACAGCAGTACATTGCTTAGCTTCTGGACTGACTCTCATCTGTGCTCCAAACTGAGGACCATTTCCTAGTAGGTAATACACTGACCATGGATAAGTGCCTCATACAAAACCACATCAGATAATCCAAGCTATCCCTTTAATCTAGTTTTCATATTGTGTGCCTTGTCAACCCCCTACCTCAAAACTAAATGTGCTTTAACTCAGCGCTCTGTCATTCGGTCAGGATCTGGTTACAATTTAAGAGGCATTTCAAGCTGTATCGAATTATCTGATTTACTAAAGTCCCACTTTTTTAGATATTTCTAAATAAGACCTTTTGTTTAAAAAAGTATTACTTTCTTTCCGGACTTTCGGCCGAACAACACCGTCGATCGTATTCTCTCATTGTTTCGTCTCTACTCTCTGTAATAATATTTGCAATATCATCCCTCACTCACTGCGAGATGTTGGAGACGTGGAGAGAAAATGACAGATGATCAATGGGAGACGGCGCTTGACTAAGTACATACCTCCTCCCTGTGTTGTAGGCGCAGCTTGAATCAACTCGAAACTGTTTTGAGAGCATATTTGACTGATGCACTAAAGGTCAACCAGCGGGATCATACGACGGTCCTGCACCAAACTTAACACATTTAGGGCCAATGTCTTTAATGCCTACACTACAATGTTTCAAAAAGACATAATTACCACTCCTATATGTGGTTTATTTGGGATAAGCAGCTCCTAACTTCACAAGATGGATTAGAGATACTAAAATCAGATATACCTTTAAAGGCCTGTTGCAAGAAATTAGGAAAATTCTGGCTTATTTTTTAAGAATAGAATGATAGCTTAGATGATCATCACCCCAAAATCAAATATTTCCTCTTACCTGTGTTGCTATTTATCCATTTACTGTACAATGTTTTGGTGTGAGTGGCTGGGATTTGGAGATATCTGCCGTAGAGATCAGTGATGGACCTGTTTAAACAACAGCGGCAAAAAAAAGATTTTTTTTTTTAAAAAAAAGGCACCAGTTGTATTTCGTGGGAAACCAACACACTGAAATTCAGGATGCATTTATGGTGAATTAGTTCCAGTCCCTGGTTTAGATTTGAATTGTTTTGCAATGTAACTTAGAGAAGGACAGTTACTAAACCTCTGTAATAAAAACACACAGGGAACTACAACTGTATTAACTATATAACCATTTAGAGGGACGTAGGTGCAAACTAATTTTCTAGTATGCAGTGCAGTCTACATAACGCTGCAGTGTGTCTCCTCCACTGGAAAGGCAGCTTAGAGGGCACTTCATCATGTTTTATCGACAAGGGGGCACCAGGGGGTGCAAATGCCCTTCATGACTTCCTTCTGAGTCACCAGTACCGCCAACCACATCATCATGCGGCAAACTTGCCAACCGTGAGACCTCAACACAGGGGTGATTTTGAAACCAAAGCAGGGAGGTCTGGAGGGTCTTTTCTTTTAGATTTTCTTTCCTGCATTCCTGGTGCATTTTAAAGAATGAAAATAAAAATAAGAAGTGCACATTTTTAAGCAAACAGATGCCTGCGGATGACCTATAACTATATACTTATCAGCTGGAAAACTCAATGGAACCACAGCATTTGGCCTGACAAGCCCAACATCAAATTTGATTGCAGTAACACAGACTATGAATATTTTACAGATGTTTTTCTGAAGGAATGTCAGTTAGGCTGCTCTTGGAAAAAACAACATGCTCCTGTTCTTTAAAACTTCTCATAAGAAACAGGAATTCTTTCCAGGACATCTGAAATTTCTCTTTTTTTTTTAGTGTGAGCATGGTCGTGTCTTGAAGGGAATCCCTATATTTGAGAAACTCTTACAGCTTTGTACTTGTTACTTCACTGTGCACCTTGTACAAATTAAATGTGACAATGCTGTGGTGAAGATCTGGGTAGGGTTAGGGAAAGATCATGGTTTTAGTTAAAATCATCTGGGGTTCCTTTCCACACCCGCGAGCATGGATGATTAAAGACAACTGGATATAGTCATTCAGCAGGTGCAAGCAGCTCTCTTCTGTGTCATGAAGCAACATTTGGTGCAGCTGTATCGTCATCCAGGCGGAAACAGTAGACTTTAGGGAGGCTTATACATACTGTAAGTAATTTGTAAGAAATTGGGAGAAGTATGAAAGAACTGTGGCCTCAAGAAGTAACCGGGAAAGGGCGATGACAAATGGGAGTCTCCGAGGAAAATTGGAAAGGTTGGCAATATGTCATGCAGAAGGAAGCGTGCCTACTCATAGACAAGAGGTTACAGCTCAGCCAAGGACGACGCCATTAATGTTTACATCCTGTGCTGTCACAAGCCTCTCATCCATGACTAGATGCGTGCTTCCTTCTCCACAGTGATATAGTAGAGCACTCTGGTGTTCAGCACTTTGAGCACCACAAGCCTAAAGACATCTAGTTCCCTGGTATTAGAGAGAAGGCAAACATCTCTATGATCAATCTCTAAAACTCACACCAAAAAAATCTAGATGGCTCAATAGTGCACAGCTAAGAGGAAAAATGTATATTTTTGATTTGGGGGTTAACTGTCCCTTTAAACTATGCTAAACAACAAAGAATATGATCATAATTATAATGATGGCACTCAAGTGTTCGATGTCTGAATCATCAAATAGAGTTTCAAGAGTTTGATCTCCCTGAGATGTAAAAAATGACGGGAGCAGCCACTGCAATAAATCCGTATCAAAGCGATTAATACATTCAATTACTCATTTGTGCATGATCATCATGAGCTCGTCTTGCTGCCAATGACTCACAGATGACAGCTTGTTTTAAAATGTTTGCCGGTGTCTCTGTGATTCCTCCACGCAGGACTGTATTCACCTCTGCATGTCTGTGATCCAGAATGAATTTCCAGAACTCAGCGCGCTCGCCCTGAAGGTCGATGACGCCGATGACCTCTTACTCAGCATCTTCCTGGCCACCCTGGACCCAAAAAACAAGATATCAAAGGCGGATCTGAAAGCCCACAGCAACCAGCGACGCTCCTATTCAATGGAGCACTTCCGCTGGGGCAAACCCTCCGGCCGTAAACGCCGGCCCATAAAGGTTTTGCCACTTCTCTGGAGGGAGGGGGCTCCTCCGAGGGCAGCTTCCCCCCTCAGGCTCGCAGGCAGCTGAGCAGTTATGATGAGGAGGCCAAGGGGGACCTGAATGGAGAAAGTCATCAAAACCTGAGGGCACGGGTCAGCTCCAAGTCACATGTCCAACTGAGCCCGCAGGAGAGGAAAGATGGGACCTATCGGATGAGTCACTTCAGATGGGGGAGCCCACCTGTCTCTAAACGTAACGGCAGCTTTATGAAGACGTGGGAGGAGAAACCTCAGAGGCAGCTGGCCAAACTCTTCAGGAACATTATAGTCAAGGATATGCAGAGGATAATGGGCTGAACGGAAGATGGAAAAGAGGGGGAGAGTTAAAAGAGTCTAATAGCCATTGCATGTTAGTACCCACAGGTCTTAACTTTAAATTACAGAAACTATCTTTAGCATGTTGTTGAATGTCTTCTCTGGACCAAGGTTTGTCTCATTAAAACCTAAAGTAAAATAAGAAACAAGGCAGTTTCATGTTGAATAAAAATGATGCACCCACAGGCTGCCTTGACCTTCTTGGTCTAACTTGAAAGCTTTCTTGGGAGTGTTTTTTTTTTTTTTTTTTTCTTGTGGGAAATGTCATTATTGATCCAAATGTTTTGTAAAAGGAAGCAAATGAGAAGGTGTAAAGGAAAGTATTTAAAAAAAAATCTATCCCATTTATTTACAGAGTGGTATCTTTTTGTAAACTAATATAATATTAAAGATCATTCTGTTTGTGGCAAACAATGATGGTAACTGACTGATTTCATTTCATTTGAAACAATAAGACATGAGACAATAACACACAGGACAGACGAGTCCCTGGTGTATCCATCAGTGCACATCACATACAAGCATGACAGACAAGATGTAACAAGAAGAAAATGGTGTAAAAGATGGTAACTACATAAAAAAGGTAACAAGATGAAAACATGAAAGATGTAACAAGACAAGAACAATGTAAAAGTCCTAACATGATAAATTAGACATAAAAGACGTGACAAAAACAACTCAAAAGACGTAACAAGAGTAACAATATAAAGACATAACAAGATGTAACAAGCTGATAATTGTAACTTGTAACAAGATGAATTAGGTATAAGACATACAGACAAAATGAATTAAACATAAAAGATGTTCTGTAACACGATGAAAACAACGTAACAAGACAGAGAAGAAGACCAAAATGACATAAAAGATCTAACAAGACAAATTAAACGTGGATGTAACATGACGGGAAAAAAAGACGAAAAGGGTGTAAAAGACATAACATGACGAAACAATGTAACAAAATGAAAAAGACATAACAAGACCAAAATGATGCAAGAGATGTAACAAGACGTAATAGGATAAAAACGTGTAGTTTAGTTTATATAGATTAGCTAACCAGTTAGCTAGCATTTTGCTTAGCTTACTTAAATGGACTTACAGTTACATGTATGCCGCTTTTACAGGGTCCCCAGAAACATCTTTTAACCATCTTCAATTTGTTTTTCTTTTCAACATAGACAAGACGAACACAAAGTAGTATTTCACTGTACTAGAATGGAGAAAGTTGACTGAGGTTTCAAAACAGGCAGGGCTTAGGAAGGGTCAGTTCTGCATACTGAAGGCTATGTAGCCCAAAATCTCAAATCATGCTCTTGATTTGGATTAGAAGAGAGAGAAGAAAGACTCCTCTACAAGGGAGGGAAGGAACTTAACAGTATCAGGTTAAGTTTTAAAGTTTGCTGTGAAGGAGCTGGTTGAATGCCAGATTAAACGGGATTAAAAGTCTGCAGCCAAGCTAGAAGCTCTGCGAGGCCACACAGCGGTGCTTTGAGCAAATTTGAGTTATTATCGACTCATTATTTTGATAAAGTTTCTCATAATGATTTTGCAGGGAAATACGGTTTAGATAATGCTGTTAGGCTATAATGTTTACCATGTCCACTATCTTTGTGTAGCGTGTTATCAGGCTAAGATTTCTCTAAATATGACTACGCACAATGTGCAGTAGAGGCTGATGGGAATGTTATTGCAGGCATAAACTGACAGCCAGAGATTGTCATTTCTAGAGGCTCACTCACTACGTTGTTTATTTAATTTCAATATCAAAATTGTGTAATTTGACATCTGGAAGTGAAGTTTCTAGGCTAATAAGTTGACATGTCCTTGTTTTTGGATGTTTTGTGTTGAAGCCTGGAACAATGAGAGAAAAGACTGCAAAAAATACACGTGGTGAATTTAATTCTGACAAATCTCCAAATTGACAGACAATGACAAAGGAAGCAACATTTTTCTTTATGACTATCATCAATAAGAAAAACAGATCAGACATTTTGTGGTTACAGACAAATTTATTGTACAACACAGCAACATCACTAGCATGCAAAGTCAGGTATGACACTCATAAGGCATTTTCTCCATGTAAAAGCTGCCTTTGTCACTAGGTAATCCAGTTTTTAAAGTGCAAAGTTCACAGAATGAATAGATTTGACCTACAGCACTACGTTGTAAACAGATCTATTAACCAGACATGTAATGACAAAAGTAAGATTGGATTACCGTCAGTTAATATTACATTATTACACTATGCAATGACAACAAGCACACTGGTAGATTTACAGGTCTCCACTGCGACGTTGCAAGATGCTGAAAAGACAATTTTACAAGGTGTCACTGGAAGGTTTAGACAGCTGCACGTTGCTCTGAGATAGCTCGCTCTTCACTAACATGGTGGAAAGAGTCACCGGACGAAAACTGTAAACTGTGTCTGAAGAGTTTGGTCTTGGAAAACGATAAAGACACACGACTGCGTTAATGTCCATAAAGACACGTGAACAAATACACTCACTCACACACCTGCACTGACAATTTAAAAAAAGTAGACAATCTGATACACTGGCATGTCTGGACAGAAATGTACATACAGAGGACACTACGCAGTAAAAAAAAAAAAAAAAAAAAAGATGAAACAAACTGGACTGTAACACATGACAATCAGGGACGAACCAGACTTTCACGTTAAACGAGATGGCTGCGACACGTTTCACGCCCGATGCGGTTAAACTCACAGAAGCGCAGGAGCGGGAGGAGGGCGGTCTCTTTTACAACATCACAAAACTGACCCATCACAGCACCACCACGACAACAACAGAAGGTACAATTTAAAAACACACAGAAAGGATGTGCTACCAACGGTTGGGCCGTGTTAGCCAGGCTAGTGCCAAATTATTGCCATTATACATTGTTTTCATACCTGTGTGTGTATGTGCACACATGCACACTAAAATGGCTTTTAGATGTATTTAAAACTTGCTGAATGAGACAGATGCCCTGCTCGGAGGCAGATCGACATAAAAATCAGAGTGCAGACTCGTTCCAGAAAGAGTAAAGATGTCACGATAACTGTGGTGCTGAAACCTGTCTCAAAATCTGTGGCTAGAAATGAAGTTGAACGTGTTTTTTTCCAAATTTCTATCAGATTTAAAGGATAGTTGGGATTATTTGACGTGGGATTGTATGAGGTTCTTATTGATAGTTGGTGTGTTACCTACAGTAAATGCCAGTCAACACTCCCCCAGTTTAGAGAAACAGATGAGTAACAGCACAGAAACTAAACAATGTACTGCTGTGGACGGGGTCAGTATCAAAAGGTATTTTAGCCACCAAAAAAACAATTAAACAAAAACATTATTGGTTTAAGTGTATGCTATATTTAGAATATTTTCATCACTCTACCATGCCGTCAGACAGCCTTTTCTGATGGGAAACTGCCATTAAAGAAGTCAAATATCTCTCTCTCCAAACCAACCAGACTCCATTGGCGAAATCAGTAATTTTACCTCACAGCACACTGGAGCTGCTGGTCTACAGCCGCCTTGATTGGTTAGTTTGTTTGTGTTATTGTGTGACTTCAGTGAATCTGAACTAACCTTTTAAAACACTGAAGTTGCACAATAAAACAAACTAACTAACTGATCGTGACAGCAGTAGACCAGAAACTGCTGTGTTCGCTGAGGTAAAATTACTGATTTGCCGATGGAGTCTGGTTGAGCGAGACAGAACGATATTTGCCTTATGTAACAGCAGTTTCCCCGTCAGAATCGGCTTTCTGACAGAAAGATAAAGCAATGAAAATATTCAAAATATACCATACACTGATGTTGATTTTTTTAGATGTGTTTTTTTAAGTGGCTAAATTACATTTTCCTTAATGACCCTGTACACAGCAGTACTTTCCTTACTGTAGCTTCCATGCTGATACTCTCTACTTCTTCAAACGGGGGCATGGTGACCGCTGCCGACTGTAATAATAATAATAATAAACTTAATTTGCACGGTGCTTAAAAAGAGCTTTGCAGGGTGGATTCAAGATTAAAACATTTCCAGAGTGGTGGCAAGTAAAATCATGCAGTTGAAACAAAAATGAAGCAAAAAAAAAGAATAAAAACAGGGCTCAACAATAAGGATTGCCTGCTTGCCTGAGGCAAGTACAATGCCATGTTGGTCTTGTTAATATGGCAACTCATTGGCCCAACTGTGCAAGTGGTAAAAAGAAAAATGAAATTATTTCGCTAATCCTTTGATATTAACGTAATTTTTCATGCAAAATACTGTTTTCAGCCACTCGAATATTAACTTTTCTTTGCCTACTATCATATTAAACTGAATATCTTTGGGTTTTAGACTGACAAAACTGAGATGGACATTTTTCTCTACAAGGCCAGTGAAAAAAAAAAAAATCATAATGTTGAACCCTGAAAATTAATAAATAGTAATGATAAAACAATTACTGTAGGTGACACACTGACTGTTGATAAATAAATCACACAACCCCACTTCAAATACCCCACTGAACCGTCCCTTTAAACACTTTAACTGGACACATTCAGACTTGACTGGCGTGATCTACTGGCCTTGAGGTGACGCAGATTTCTACTGTTGTCGATACACCTTTTTGATTTCATGTGTTGCTTGTTACGTAGTTGACAGCAAGATTTTATTTAAGAAAAGTGTCTGAATACTAACTAAGTAGCTTCCTCCCTTGTCTCTGGACACAATCAGTGCAGTCTGAAATTAGAATTAATATACAATATATATACAAACACAAAAACATCCCTACTCTGTACATCAGCTTAAAGATTTATATATTTCTCTGTATATACACATTTATATGGAAAGGAGAAAAAAAAATAAAAATAAAAATCCTTAATAATTAATCTTCTAGTGTTTGATCTGGTAAACATCACGGTAAACACTTCTGAAGTTTAGTGTGGCCGTGACTGTGGCGCAGTGTGTGTGTGTTTTAACTTGAGTCACCTGTAAGGCACACTCACTTTGGGAGGAAAGCACACAGATCGACAGTTTATCTTTCATTTAAACCATGGCTAAAAACGAAATAATTAGATTTTAAAAAAGAAAACTGGGTGCAGGAAGTAAATGCCCGTCATGAAAGAAAAAAGCACTTTTGGCTAAAAAAAAACCTAAAAAGGCAAAACGATAAAATGGTAAAGCATTAAAAATTGAAGACATGATGTTTAAGAGCTGAGTAACATGACAGATGAGAAGGAAAAGCTGTATAGATCCATATGTCAATCAAACATAAACAAAAATACACATTATAATGCTTCTAATACACATACACTCTTCCTGGCTATAAATAAAACAAATAAAAACATGACAAGTAAGCAAGATTGGTCAAATCTAATTTTGTGATCACGGGTAATATGGCACCCTGTAAGGGACAAATAGGTCAAAAGAACTGCAGCGCTATCAGCTAATGTCCGGTTACAGGGCATGCAACGAGTCAATGAACTTAATTTGTCCTCACAGTTCTTGGCAATTTCTAATTTGAAAAATCCAACCAGTGGAGTTTCTACAGACCCTTAAGGAGAAATCAAAGTGTGTTTTTACTGCCGCATTTATCGACATTAGCCGGCTTGTTTTGGCTGCGGTCTCTGGGCGGAGAAATTTCAGACAGCTTAGTTAATCAAGAAGTGGCTTGTTCTTTTGTTGGCTTCAAACAACTGTGGAGTTTCTCCTTACCCACCGAGGTTGTTTGAGTCTATGATCAAGATGCGTTTACAGTGAGGATCGGTTGCCCCCCCCCCCCCCCCCCCCCCCCCTTCCCAAAAACCCCTTTCCCTTTTGTCCTGAAACGTCAAGCAGTTTTGTAACTTCGCTGTGAGCTTTGTGTTCTAGTACACGCAGAGGTCGGGGAACTTCATCTCGTAGATGGGGACAGATCGACTCTGGTTTTGGCCGTAACCTGACGAAATGGTTCCAGATGGGCTGGGCGGGGGTCTGAAGGGGGGAAGAGGAGACAGTCAGTCATCATCTTCATCATTCACTTAAGGTCTCTGCACACCAAGTCTGTATTTGTTGTGTTTTTTTTTAATCCCTCATCCAAAAAATGGTTAGAAACCTTGTAAAATGAGACAGATGTGTTTTATTATTCTATTTCTTGTAAAAAATTCACAATACGAGACAAAATGGAGTCATCAAGCAGTGAGGATGATTTTATGATCCTAGCTTCAAGAACATTTTCTCTGGGGTGAGTTTGCCTGGGTGTAACGTTATGTCTGACTAAGTCCATCCTGATTGTATTTAAAGTTTATAGCGCCTAATTGTAACAATGAAGGCCCAACCAATAGCTGTAAGAAGTCATTTCTTAGACTAAAATTACTTTTTTTACAACCCACCACTCTGACAGCTGCTGACAGTTGTCACATCATGATCTGCACTGCAGCGGTCGGACTCACACGCATCGACAACAGCTTCAGCTGACGTCTCTGAACTGTCAGAACCGTTCAGCCCCGTAAAACTTGGGGAGCCTCTCCAAACACATCAGTGACGATGGCTGCTGTGAATGGATCTCTTTGGTGAAGGTCTGTCTCCCAGTCGGCGGGTTTTTAAGAGCTGATTAATCTTCCTCTGGTCTTGACAAAAGGTCTTTCCACTTCTTTCTGACTTCTTCTACCGTCCACAGCCCTCCATCACATTCATTATTTACTGCAGCAGCGACTGACTTCTGCGCTGTCTGTTTGTGTTTGTGTTACTTAATCTAGCCATGAGGACTTCTCAATGCTCTGTGTACAATTCTGTGACTTCTCTATCTGGAAAACTGACCATTTTCTTTTGATTTGCATTGTTATCCATATCTTCCATTTTATCTTCAAGCTTGTTTGACAACAGAAGTTCGGAGAGCACTTTGGGTGTACTGGAATTCGCGTGTATTCACATGAATGTGCATTTTTAGACTATTTTCAGTCAGGATTAGTGCACTCGGTATAAATTCTGATCACATGAATAATAAATTTCCTAAGACCCGTCCAGCTGCTGCACTCGACTCCTCATGCTGGGGGCAAAGCTGAAGAGAAAGGAGGATGCCTTCATCTGTCTGCAGCTCCTGCAAGTCCTGACGCTGCTGTCGCTCTGTCTCCCCTTCTCTCTCATTTCCTCCCTTGCCTCTCTCCACTGGAGGTACCTCCCAGGGCTGCTGCCACTCTCTGCCTGCGTCTTTCGCACTGCAGATACCTGAAGGGGACTGATCTGTCCTCTCTCTGTCTCCACACTATGCAGCAACCAGGGCTGCAAAGATTACCTCAAAAATATATTCTGATACATTTACTAATCACCTGTTAAAAAAATATAACCAGTTCTTTTTGTTTTTACCCACACACCATAATGGTCACCAGCATCACCATCACAGTTAACTCATCCTCCTCCTGTAGTCATCATTGCTCACGGGATACGACAAAAATGCAGAAATCAAACCTGTTCTGAAAACTTTAATGAATGACAAAAGTTTCAGAGTTGGTGTGTAAACAATTTCTGAAGAAAAATACAGACTTGGTGTGCAAATGCTTTTCCTTTTTCCTTTCCTTTTCAAAAATTATTCATCAAGCACTGTTTAATTGTAGACATCCCAAAGCACCGTTTCTTACCTGATTGTAATCTCAAAGATCTGATTGAGTTTGCTCTGCAGTAGTGTGGCCTAGAAGGGACAAAAAATACCACATAAGACAACAGTACAAAGCTGAAACAAGAAGAAGTCTGAAAAACAGTATCTACAAAGTTAAACACATTTTTTGTCGTACCCTGGCACCGCAGTGGGCAGCTATCTCCTCGAAACGGGGCCTTCTGGAACTTCTCCACCACTTGTCTCCTCCGCTCCCTCTCCTGCTCCTCCATACCCACACTGTCCACTAGAGGGAGACACGACATAAATTTCAGCGATCCATTATGTTGAAAATATTGCATCAGTGCTTGAAAGACTCTTCTCCCATTAGAAAGAGAAGTCACAGCAATTTATTCCCCTGCTTATTTATATAAGCTGTACATAATACATAGACATATATACATGCATACTGTACATAATCACCCACTCCATGTATGTATATTCATTCAATAGTTATTTCTTTGAACTATTTGTATTGTTCACAATATTTTATGTTGTTGTTTCCTTATTATTTACCATTCCTCACCTTTATTTGTTAAATTTTGATTCTTGTATTTAGCTTTATGTCTATTACTGTGTAAGTACACTGAGAAATGAAAAAACAGTCAAGTTGCGGGCACGTACATGTCAAATTGAGCAGATTCTGATTAGTGCATTGTTAATTTAATTGCACACCTCATGAATATGACATAACAATTACTGAAACTAACGTGCTAGGTTATTTTCTTTGGTCCAAACTACACTGGAGGGCCATCGATTCAAATCAATAGTAAATGTTATAAAGCAAGCACAGTAGTGTGCTGATATTGTGTTGATCATTTCATGCACCACAAAAGATAGGTGAGTGGACATACCGATGGCATTTTTCAGGGTTTCAAATGTGATCTCCTCTGCCGGTGTCCGCTGCAGAACACAACAAGAATAAAAACAGCGTGAAGCAGTAATAAACTAAAATATCTTAGCTCAAATGTTTTTCACCGGTGCTAAACTCCCTCATAGGGGGTGTATTCGAGCAACAGACCATGAAATTGTTGTGAATGCTTTGGGCTTTACCTCCTCTTTTTCTGGACTGTTTCTGGACTCCACCTCCACCTGCAGTGAGATGGTCTCTCCGATACTCTTTCTCTTGGACAAACGGTCCTCATCTGGAAAGACAGTGCAGATTCTTTGAGGAAAACTTTTCACAAATGATGTAAAACATGTCAAACAGCATTTTTATGCACTTCCTGAAGATGTAAAAACAGAGTAAACCCAAACAGAAAAACTGAGAATTTGATGGTCTGATAAAAATAAAACATAAAAGTGACCTGGCACCCAAAGTTTTCCAGTATGAAGTGGTAATTGCAAAGAAAATCATTCTTAACGTCTCAGAGCTCCCTAGTACAGTAGAAGCTGCTTATGGTGATTACGCTTACAGCAATCCTCTGCTTCTGTTAAGGTTGGGACTTTTGGGTCTTTTCACACATGACAACAAATGAAATAAAATTTTAAACTACAGTATTTTTTTCAACTTGATATGACAGACTGCCAAAAATGAGTCACTGAGATGCAGCAGAGAAACTTCAGTAAGCTACATTTTATAGCACTATGCTGTCTTGTAGTGTATTTGAATTATAGACGGCACAGTAATTTCATTTGTTCAGGCATTTGAAAAGCTTTTGAAACAGCTGTAGTGCATTTTGAAACAGTCAATAAACTTAAATATACAAATGTCAATCAGCTGATAATCTGCACGAGAAATACAGAGAAAAAAAGGAAATCAAATTCTAATAATCATCCCGTTACAGTGAACAATTTGACCTGACCTTATATATACAGTATGTTAAATCACAGCACTGAGGGGACCCCCATGACACCTTTTATGACTCTTTTATTTTCAGTTTAACATTTCTCTTAATGTACCATGACCAGTGAAACCACAGAGGGGTGGGAGGAGGTGGATAAAGTTTCTGTTTATTAACTGCCTCAATGTTTTGTCTCTTTTCTCTGACAAAACTATGAATAAAATATATATACGTATATAAAAAAAAAAGACTATTTCTCAACTCAATGATCCTGGCTCAAGCCCCGGAGCTGCTTTGATGGAGTGTCCTTCAACCAAACACTAAATCTACACGAGCTTCAGGGGAGTAGTTGAGCTTTGCATTTCCATGCCGGAATCAATCAGATAAAGTTGTAACACGCTGCCAAGTCAATAAACACTATCATTATTTACTTGGAGAGAGGAGCACATTACTCATTGTAAGAATTCCTCCACTTGACTGACTGTTGAACTCAATGTTCGGTCTATAGCACAAGACATATATTGTTTGAGCTCCTTACCAGTGTACTGGGGGACATAAGGCG
Organism: Lutjanus argentimaculatus; assembly: GCA_034769285.1. Classification (NCBI taxonomy): domain Eukaryota; kingdom Metazoa; phylum Chordata; class Actinopteri; order Lutjaniformes; family Lutjanidae; genus Lutjanus; species Lutjanus argentimaculatus. Next base: position 49,189,896 of record JAWZSL010000001.1, read on the forward strand.
TAGCCAGTCTCTCTGTGTTGTAACCGCTGCCTCCAAGGACCTCAGTGATCTTCGACTGGAGGAACAAAACATCCCCTTCAACCTTCTCCAGCGCAGAAGGCAGCCTGGAGAAGAAAGAGGTCAGTTTTTTTAATATAGTAAATAGAAAAGATTTACTGCCATTATTGCATTTTTAAACAGAGGGTTTCTGCAGGTTTCAATCAGTTAAATTTAAGACTTTTAAAGACCCTTTTAAAACCATTATTAATGCAATTTAAAGAAGCAATATGGAACAACTGCATGTCCAAAAATTACAAAACCCCACTGCTCTGAAAATACACACTCTGGAGTTTGAGTTCACTGACTGCCTGCCAGACTACATTAACATTCTGCTCAGTTTAAACCGTTATAAACATCTCTACTCCTTCTAAAAGATTATTAATGATTTCTTACAACTCACAGACACTTGACTCATTCAGCAATAATATGAACTCTAATTAATGGAGGACAGCGTGGGTGTAGAGTTGTTGTCAGAGAAGCAAGAATTTCAACTTAGCATGTTTCCTTAATCTCTGATGATGTACAGCGGTCATTTTATGATATATTACAGTAAATATACTACAGATTTCTCCTTTAAGAACTATTTCCCTTTAATACTGGTGAAAAAGTACAGGGGATATCAAAGAAAACAGTATTTAAGTCCACAATGATTCTAGTGTTACTATATAAGAAGTGTAAATGATTGTTCAAATGACTGTTTTCTGTTGAGCAACTATGTAATGTTTTAATCACAGTTTTTAGCTTCTAAAATGTGAATATTTGATGTTTTTATGTCTTCTTTGATTACAAACAAAATCAATTCTTTGGGTTTTGGACTGAACAGTGAAAACAAACAATATAAATATCATCTCTATTTGGGATCTTGAAAGCTGTGGTGGGTATTTTAGAGCTGAAACAACTAATCAGACCTGCAACGGTAAAGCAATAAATTGATTCTTAATTACTTATTAAATTTTTAAGACCTGTCAGAATCATATTCGACACTTTTTAATGACCCGCGGAAACCCTGTAAACATGAAATTTATTGCTGGTATGATTTGGGAGAAAGCAGTATTGAATATGGCTGGTACACACTTGGGATTATCAATGAAGACGTCCTCAGGCAGAAGGTAGGGACTTTCTTTCTGTCTCACCTCAATTACCTGAAGGGCAGAGTGAAAAGGAGGTTTATTAAAAGAGGTTTTCAGACACACACACATATCAACGCAAAGAAGCCCAGACTCAGACCTCGTGTATGTGCTGGCAGAAGGCTGGGACGGTGGTGAGCTGGCAGATGAGGTTGAGGTAGGCGGCGGCGAGAGCATGAACAGCACAGCGGTTGAAGACGGGCAGACCCTCGTCGGTGGACAGAGCCAGGTCCTGCACAGGAAACAAAGACACGTCAGCAAGGATCCCTGGAATGTAAAACAATCCTAACTTCTAAAATAATTTAATAAAATGCACTCAGACAATGGTTTTCATCAATCTTGGACTCAACCCATATCTTTTTTGTAACTAATACAATGCACAGGGAAAAGCTGTTTCACAAAGCTTTGAAAGATCTAAATGCCCATTCAAGACCTCAGATCAGTTCAGTTTTTATTGTCCTGCTGAAAGTAGGCTTGCATTCATTCATTCATTCATTGACTTAGTCTGTACCAGCACTTTTTAAACATTTTTACAATAAAAATATTATCCTTTTCTGTGTGCCTAGGATTTTTTTCTTTTTACTATGGTGTTGAAAGAGGTATGGACTACCTTTTTTTTATACTAGTATTTTATCAAAGTTCAAAATTCTGTTACTGTGAAAACCTTAAATCTAATACATGTGTGCGTGCTGCACTGAAGATTGTGTCTTCAGGATTAATATCAGGATAAAAGAAACAGATCTGTAGTGGTGCTTATGTTCTCATTAATCAAGGGCCTGTTTCATTCTTTGTAAATTTGCACATTGACCTGATCTCAGTTTCACAGGTGGGAATATATAAGGAATTAGACATTTGTTCTAATTGTTTCAAACATTTGTAGTTATAATTTCTCATTTATATTGTCAACAGTCTTCCAGTTAGTCTTCCAGGCTATACATCTTTCTGCACAGTCTTTTTCTGCAGGTGTCAACAAGTTAAATGTAAGACATTTTAAGACCATATGAATGCAGTTTAATTTCATTTCATGTCCACAGTGGCAAAACAAACTAGTACTAAGGATATGAAGGAAAATCTGAGTCCAAGTGGGTTTCAGTTTGTAGTTGTTACAGCGGAATCAATAAAATAAATAAAAAATCGTACTTAATGCAACTTTATTGAAGTAACATTAACTTCAAAATCCAACCTGACCTGACAAAATCATATTTAAGACATTTTAAGATCTACAATTCAGATTATTGGATTTTAAAAGTTTTTAGGACTTTTGAATGACCTGCAGAAACCCTGCTTTTATCATCTGTATAATTCAGAATGCATAACTTAAGATCAAAGGAGATGTTTCTTTAATAGTGGTAAATAGAATAAAAGCAACTCTCACCCCGAATGCAGGCGGTTTTGGGCATTTCCACATCATATGAACAAAAAGGCCTTTCTCCTTCAGTGCCAGCATATTTCACTGCACTACAACTTTATACATGTGAGTTTTCTCAGGGAGTAATATGTCCTGTTGATAAACGTATAATGTGTTGTTTTGTTTCATTCAAAGAGTTCAATATTCTGTGTATTTTCTGCCAGACTGATGTTAGCATTTGGATATATGAGTAGCAGTTTTCCTTAAACTGTTTATATATTTTACTGCCTGGATGTGTTTGGACTGTGTTGTTGTTATATTAGTATTTATATGTTTTATTTACTGTAAAATATGACTTTCTGCTTTCATCTTCTTTTCTGTGTTGGCAGAATATTGTGTCTGAGATTGATGACAGCAGCAAATGGCACAAATATTTCCAAACAAAATGAATAAACAAGTAAATATAACACATTAGGTGCATCAGTACCTGCAAAGCGAGTGCCAGGCGAATGAGGTCCACCACCACCTCTTCGTTGGCCAGCTCCACGCTGAGAAGACCCAACAGAGCGAAGAGGGTCTCGTAGTGCTCCGACCGCTGCTCTGCTCCTTACAGCCCAAGTAGATGTGTCTGTACAGCTGCTGGCCGTGCTGTGAGTGGGACACACGAGGAGGATGATGAGTCAGAAGACCGACAGACAGAGAAGGTGCTCCGGGGTTTAAGTAATCTGGATTTGCAGAGTGTAAATATTTGTATGTTCAAAATTAAGAAACCGAACCTTTTTCATGAATAAATTGTCCTGTCTGGAACACTTGTCTACTTTGAGCTTGAGCACAGAGATGTCTGAGATGATGCTGCGTAGAAAGACGACACAATCGTTGAGACAAACTGTCGGTGATGTACAGCTGAGCTACAACAGTATACACGCAAACCTGCAGACACACACACACCTTATGTTGGAGAACTTGGGCGTGTTGTCGTGCCTGTCGATAAGACTGAGGAGGATTTGAAGGACCAGCAGCCGGACCTCCGGATCCTCTGTTAGAGAGAAGGACAGCAGCGGCTCCAGGAAAGAGCTGGGCAGAGCCGTCAGCATGTTGGTGGTCTGGAAACCCTGCCGTCACCTGAGAGATTGATGATCGCAAGCCGTTAATGGATCACAGACTCCAAAAACATGAAGAACATTCATGTTAACCACAGTAGGGTTGTGGCTTTTGGCCATCATAGTATGCAAGTTACAAATCACATAGTCAGAGGATTAACTAAGGTGCATACATGTAACTGTCTACTACGACTGTCAACATTTTTTTTTAGTTCTTAAATCGGAAAAGATAATATTGCAGAATCTTTGACATTTTTTTTTAACATGTATCAGCATATGTATTAAAGGTATAAAGGTATTTAAAAGCTGCAGTCCTGATGAGCTGAAGCCCCAAACTTTCAGTCCTCCTACTTCTCTTCCATAAGTGTATATTCATGAATACTTATGTAGGTGAATACTGAAGTACGTGTGTAGAGATATGATAAATCTGTATAGGTCATAAGATCCTACAAATCTATTCATACTTCTACACCAACCTGCCAGCAGTTGGGTGTACATCTTTCTTACATATGAGCTTCTCATACTCAATGTCTGTGCATGCTGGAGTTAAAAATTCTTTCCATTTATTTCAAATTTAGTAGTAAATTTAGTCCTTTTGAATCCTCAAAGGATATGTATTTTTTTCCATTTTAAATATTTACAATCCATGTCAATGAATATAATTGAATTGTAAAAAAAAGAAAGATTTGAAACTCGATTGTGAAAATCAATATCTGACCATGAAAATAAGCAGCACTACCCTGGCTGCCTGCCCTGCAAATTCTCACTTGGGCTGCTGCCCAAAATCAGAGTTGAGGAGAAGGGATGAGATGCAGTGGGACAGGGAGGAGACACGAAGAAGGATGAAATTTGGAGAATTAAACTGAGGAGAGAAATCCACACTAATACGTTTCATTTCGTTTTAAAGCGAAAACAATCTCCATTCAGACAAGCGTTTCAGCATCACACAGCAGGAGTCACACAACGTCAATTTCATTGATTGAAAATAAAATGTAGGTCAAGCTGAATGAGCAAATAATTCAATAACGTCAGTGTGGTGTTGATGGCAGAGAACTCAACGGCAAATGCCTTTTAAAAAATATAGTTTTGAAAGGAATAAATTCAGAACAGAATTAGAATAGAATATTTTCATAAGTAAATGTTTTTTCTAGAGCAGCAACAGTAATGTTTACAACAGCAAAGTCACATTATAAGAAGAACACAGTATCATTTATCCTGTTCCCCTCCTCCTCCTCCCTAGCGGCAGTGGATGTGATAAAGAGTAGATTAAAATATTTCTTTCTATGAACATGTTTATGCTTGTTGATAAGGTGTATTGATAAAGCACTGGCTTTTTTATTTGCGAGCGTTTTCTTGTACTTTGTTACCGTAACAAGTGTAGCTCTTAATCATCGGGTAACTTCCTCTGCATGGCTTCACGTTTGCCTCCTCATGAACTAAAGGACTGTTCGTGCAGTAGGACTACTTTTGTGGTGTTGTAATTTTTACCAAATCCTAAATTTATGCTTATAAAAGCACCAATCTCCATCCAGGTTTCCAGTAAAGGATAACAGGAAGAGGACCCAATGCTCAGATCAGTTTTAGACTTGAAGAGTTTCCCTGTCGCTGTAATTAGTGTACACTGAATCGAATATCTGTTTTTACACATTAAATCCAGAAGAGGGCAAACTAATACAATGAAGAACTTGTATAGGTATATTTGTTTCAACATAAACATGTATTTTAAAGATTGATATATCCATACATTACAAAATGAACAAATAAAATAGTCTTATACCCTAAAACTTAATTTAAAGACCGTAGACCTCTCTCTGAGAACATTCTGTCTCTTGGAGCAACATCAAATTAATGGTTTGTAATTGATTTGTTATTGGATAGTTTACATAATCTACATACAACTTTATCTCGAGGTTACACAATTTTGTCATCCAATCCAATTTGTTTCCAAAACAGGGCTTCTTAGATTTTAATCTAATATAACTTTATATAACATCAACATTTATTTTTGGCCCACAGCCCTCCATCCAGATTCATTTTTGGCCCTTTATGGGAAAGAATTTGAGTGCCTCTGATCAAGACAATGGAGGAATTCTGAGACCATAAGAGTTCTGCCAAAATACACATGGATTGTAGAAAATATTTTTTCTCAAGAGCTGTACGCTGAGATAAAGTTTGGCAGACTGCAGCTATTGAGAACTTAAGTGTCACTCTGACTGATTGGGCTTAATTTACTTCTTGTCTCCAGTTATATCACAACACAGCTTGTAGCACTATTATATTGAACTCCTTTCTTAAAATGATCAAATGCACTGGTTCAAGTGGACACACACATAATCTCATCACCATCTGTGTTTGCATCTCCTGCTTCAAACCCACATTCTAAATTAATAGAATGCAAAGCTGAAAACGCACCTGGACCAAAGACTTCAGTAACATAACCTGGATCATCCTGGTGCCCTCAGCCCTGGAGAGGAAAGATGCAAATTAAGATGCAAATTAAAGGCCATCAATTCACCAACTTTCAGGTCTACATGGGTTTGTTTACAAAGTTCTGTTACTGTCCACTTACCCAGAGCCTGTGGAGGGCAGAGCTGGGTGAATCCCAGGGACAGGAATCTTGCCCATAATGAAAAGCATGACCTCTGACCTCTGGTATGTTGGTAGGGTGTTGGCAAATGAACCTGAAAGAGACAGAAAGAGAGAGGACAGAGAGATGAGCATCAGATAGATGAGGAGGATTCAGAGAAAGGGGAAAAAAAGAGAGAAATTAATACTAGTCTGTACAAAACTCACACATGCACGCACACAGGCATAAATACAAGCACACGAGATAAACGTAAGCAGCACAGACGAACTGATCGAGTTCAGGAGCCTGTCTTGCAAAGCCTCCCACACACACACAAACACACAGACACCCCGCCCACAGACTCACCGATGGTCCTGATGACAGCCTCCTGCAGCTGCCTCTCCTCGTGAGCTTTGATGATCTTAGTGCCGATGTTGGTGCTGCCGTCATAGGAGCCGGTCAGCTCGTAGTCCACGCTCAGACGCAGCTGACGCAGCAGGGTGTTGAACACCTCCAACACAGTAGGACCTGCACATACAAAAAGTGAACAATCAAAAGACTGGTTCACCCTAAAATAAAAAGTTACCTCTGATGTTTCCAAGCTGACCTGATCTCACAAGCCAGCTGGTACCTTAGTGTGTATGTGTGTGTGTGTAGCGTACACTGACATAAATAAAGATGGATGATGCATCTCCACTTTCTCTCACTGTACAAAAATGAAGCCCAAATATCCCAGATACAAGCACTGCCATCATGACATCATTTGGAGTGAGAGTCGGTGCAGTAGTGATCAGGGTTGGAGCCGTGGTATCAAAGTCCCGCCCACACAGCTGGCCGCCTCAATCGCAAGCATGGCTCAGCTACCAATCATGACATTAAACTCCCTTTTCGTCAAATAACTAGTTAAAAACAACCTTATTGGAAAAATGTATTTGTTGTGTACTTTGATGTTAAATGGAGGCAGGGCACAAAATTATCTGATTGTCCAAGACTTAACAACCACTGTCCCTAAAAAGGCAGTTCTTTTTTCATTCTATATATTACATATAATTGTATTATACACGCTCACAGCAAGAAGTTGACATCAAGAACACAAGCACAAGCGATCAAGATTTCTGGCTTCGCTTTTCGAGAGCTGTCATGAGTAAGTCTTCTCACCGACAGAACCGCTGGCCGCGATGGCGGCTGCCTCCAGCAAAACCTCCACTATTCCAGCTCGCACCGTGGCTGAATTCTTGCTGTTAGCATCCAGGTGACCGAGAAGCTGCTGGATTACCAAGTGAGAGTGCTGAGACTGAGAAAAAAGGAGAGACGGAATTAATGAAACCAGAAAACAAGAAAAGTAGTGGAAAATTAGAAAATTACAGTCATGCAACTGGGGGATAAAACTTAAAACTCTGGAGATAAAACATGTCACTGACTTGACGCTGTTTCTCCACACAAATTAAAATTGGCAATTCAGCTTAGCGACACCTTTTCAACAAACTTTAAAATATTCCTCATTTTTCATACATTTTGGCTTTTATTCAACTTTTAAATCCCATTTATACAAATTAGACCCTTTACCACTTTTCCAACTAGTCATACTCCTTCAACTGCTTGTACATACAATTTAAAAGCAGCAATGCAGTTTAGCCCTCAGCTTACAATATATTTCATCCTTCATCCCTCTCCCACTTTTCCAACTTTTTATGCTCCTTCACCTGCTTCTTCATACAAATTAAAACCAACCATTTAAGTTCAATGTCAGCTTTTCAACAACCCTTATAATATTCCACCTATTCACACATTATTGGCATTATTCAGCTTTTAAACAACACTGTAGTTTAGCATCAGCTTTTCAACATCCAGCATTCACACCGCAATTTCTTCAGAAATCGCCATCACTAGTTTTCTAAGCTATGTTTGGCTGCAAATCATGATAAATACTGGAGCATATTTCTTCTTTGCACCTCCAAATCGTACAATGACCAACTTCCAATGATAAAAACACAGTGCTGTGCAAATCTCACAAAATGTTTCATTTTGACCCAGATTTGAGGTCAACGGAGTGAAAGAGAGAAAAAACGGGGGGTGAGGAAGAGGTCTTTGTGGATATGCAGGCACTGTATCACTCACCTGGATTGAGTACATGATGATTTTGAAGCAACGCACTGCAAAGGTCTTCCCCTCCCATAGAGAGTGGTTATCTAAGTGCCTGGGGGAACACAGGCAGGAGGAGAGGGATGGTGAGCATACAGGAGATGTAATTATACGGTGCAGTAGTGATGGAGAGAGCCAAGGGATAGAGAGCAACTTTATACTTTCTTAAAAAGCCTCCATATGTATTTGTTACATTTAAGAATGATGTACACTTCTTAACAGAAAAACAGAAGAGCACAGACGCTACTTATGTCATAACAATAACAATATATGGATGCATAGTCAAACATGCACAATGTTATGCAATGTTTACAGACCCCAATCGATAATGTAAGAAGTTAGAGACTCGTAAGCATTGAACCCGTCCTTGAATGCAGTCAGGATGTTGCAAGATGCAAAAAGTGCATTACAACCAACAAAAACAAAAAAGCAATCAATAATAACGATCAGGATCACAACATCCATCAAACACGATCTTGCTCACTACTACTGAGCAGTTTGAACTGCAGAATCCCTGTGCACACAGACAGAGACAGAGAGGCGAGAATAGAGTGATACAGAAAATCTGTAAAGCACGAAACAGACTGAAACAGAGACAGTGATGGATGGAAGAGAGCTGGTCTCACACGGCACATGACAAGTGAGACAAATTGAAGGGAAAATTGAGAGAAAACTGAAAATGGATTGTTCAAAAGAAATATAAATTTAATATATAACTGCACAAGAACAGGGCAACTAGGGTTTTGCTCAGATGGATTCTGGAGTACAAAAAATCAATAAAGGCATTATAAGCTTACAAGTCCCTGAAATCTGTCCAAAATCTAACTTCTCTGTGCATGTTGTGAAATGTTTGTGGGAAAAAACATCTTACTTTGTATTTTTGCTAGATTTTTTTGTTGTTATGCACATCAGCTTTAGTCTTGCATAGCCAGACCTGTCTCCACAGTGCTGTGTCAGCACTGGAGAAAGGTCTGGTTCCACCCATTATCTTCTGCTATTAAGGGAAAAAAACACTGGCTTGTTTGTATTGCATTAAATGAATCACAATTGTCTTGGGCAGCAGAAAGCTCAGGATGCAGCAATGTTGCCACAGCAAAACAGCATCAGGGGAACATTTTTTGGTGGATCATTTGTACACGGGGAGGCGAGCCCTGGTGTTAAAATGGCTAAATCATCACAAAAGAAGAAGAAACAGCACCTAGCTTGATTATGTTCGTACCATTAGTGACAACTTGCCATTTTCAGAGTGCAGGTTGCGACAGAAATTTTGAAATCCGTGATACGCAGATAGCAGAAACTGGCTGAAATAGACGGCCAATAGCAGGCTTATACCCACAGTATACATCCAGGGAGACAGACTACATCAGCTTTAAAATTTGAAAACCCCTGTAATCAGAAGAATGTTTTCCTGCAAGCATGACACGTATAAATACCGCTTGACATGTTTTATCAACTGTATTTTTCAGTGGATCTGGGGACAGCCTGCTACTCACATCATACCAACAACTTCAGAGAAATATAGAGCAAAAAGGATTTCAAACACTGGCTGGGATGCAGGAAATGAAGCCAAGAGGGGCAAAGAAAAGACGGATATACACCAAACAAAAACTTAAAAGTCAAAGGATTTGGCATTAATGTCGCATGCGGGGAAAGGGAACGGCTGAGACGGATGAAAAACGGTTGAGCTGAATTGATTCAAATAAGAGAGAGACCGAGAAAGCGTATGACTGATAGAGAAATGGAAAACTAAAAAGCAAACAGAGTACCAGGCTGAGAGACATCCAAAATTAAATGAAAACCTCATGAAAAATGACCTTAGAGGCAGGATAAAGCCGCAAAGAAGCAAAGAATCTGCAGTGTCTTATCAGAAAAGAGCCATAACTGTAATAAAATTACAACCTTGCGAGGCAGACCTTAATATAAATGCAGTACAATCCAATTTAAATGCCCTATCATTCACTCACATCTGGTTACAAACAACTATCTAACCTTGCGTTGACCTTGTTGTGCCCCCTCGAGCCAATCAGTGCACACATAAAAATGCTGCACTAAGATGCATCCTTCCTTCAGGTTTGGTCAATACGTCAACAACAAATCACATAAAGAGAATAGATCTCATGCGTATAGAAGAGTTTGCGGGACTGTCTCACTCACATCAGCACAGGCGTGACGGCGTTCTTGATGTTGCCATAGGCTGCTCGTCCCAGGAGCTCCCTGAAGCAGCGCTCCGTCAGCTCCACCGGGCTTTCCTTCTCCTTCTCTGACGCCTGCAGCGGAGAGGGGGAGCGGCTGGTGGAGAGCGATGCAGGTGAGAAAGCAAAAAAAAAAAAAGAGAGGAGAGAGCAGGGAGGAAGTGAGGACAGAGAAGGAGGGAGGGGAAGGCAAGCCGGGAGGAGGAGAGAGCGAGACATGAGAATGAAGAGAAGAGTTTGAAATCAATTTCATTCAATAACACTAACATTTCCACAGGCTCAATTTTGAACACAAAAAAACACTCTGCAGACTGCTGTGTCACTGCAGCTTTCGCCCCTGAGGTGACTTTTCCCTCCCAGTTTGTCTGCAGTGAAAATTAAGTGACTGCCTTCACCGTCATGTGTGTACACATTTGTGTCTCGCACATCTGTTATCACCGTGGGGGGTATGTTCGTGTCTAAGTTTGTACATGTGTGCAAGTGAGCGTGTGGGCACTCAACACCGGCTCCAGCCTTTCTTTGTTCTCATGCATAGTTAAAAGCTCCACCATAACTCTATCTTGGTCATGACTACCCTCGGGTGGTCCACCAACGATGACATTATTTATTAAAGAGCCTAACTCTTTCATCTCGCCTGCTGCTGCTGTGGAGGAAATGTGGCTTCCTGCCTTTCATTGGCTTCTCCAACTTCACCCAAATCCAAAAACAGAAAAGAGCAAAACGAGGTAAAACATGGGATTCAAACACTGGTTTAAAGCCACTACAAGAAACTTTCATACTGTGTTGATTTTGGAGGCTCCTGTGGACAAAAGTGGTAATGTTTCCACCGTAATAACCACTAGAGGTGGCAAAAGTACAGACATTCTTTACTCAAGTAGAGGTACAGATACTTGTGTCAAAAAAAGACCCTGGTAAATGTAGAAGTACTGCTTCAACTTCTTTACTCAAGTAAAAGTGTAAAAGTACAGGCTCTGACATGTACTCAGAGTATAAATGTAAAAAGTGGCCCTCCAAAGGACTTTTCTATTGGCTGTTTCTGTGCAAAGCTAACTAAACATTTTTTTCCACGGGAGAGTCTCCCTCTCTGTTGTCTTTGTCTTGTTATGCCTTTTTCATCATGTTATGTCTTTTACATTTAATTCGTCTTGTTACGTCTTTTGCTCTGTTTTCATGTTGTTACATCTTGTTAGGTCTTTTGCGTTGTTCTCATCTTGTTACATCTTTTACTTCTAATTCATCTTGTCATGCCTTTAACGTCTTATTCTTGTTACATCTTGTATGCTGTTCTCGTCTGATTACAGCTTTTATGTCGTTTTCATCTTGTTACATTTTGTCACGTCTTTTACATAATTTTTTGTTTTGTCACATCTGTCATGCTTGTGCATGATATGCCCTGATTGATACACCAAGGACTCATCTTTTCTATGTTACTGTCCCATCCATTTTGGTTGAAATCAGTCTTGAATGAAGTCAAAAAAACTGAAACAAAGTTAACTTTTTAGTGCTTCAAATGTAGAGTTCTAAGCTCTGTTCTTAGCAGTTGTTCAGCCACTCTCATGGAGTCTCTGTCCAATGGAGAAGTCCATCTAAAACACCCACAGGAGACTTCACTCTGAGGTCACCCTAATAGCCCCTCACTGCACAGTTTTGTTTAATGATTTGGAAACTCATAAGGGAACGCTTGGCATAAGGAGAAATCAGCATTACCATTATCTCAAAGTCTATATGGCTACAGCAATCTGACTAAACATTTCATGGAAGACCGTGTTTGAGTCTGTGGAGGATGTAAAAGTAGGGCTGAGTTGAATCTTCAGTCGCAGACCCCTCAGTCAACTGAGATTCTTCAAGTCGTTTTTTTATCAGTCAGAGTCCATTACGATAACGGTATACAACTAAAAGGTACAAAACTCACAGGGATAACATTTCATCTTGACTGGAAACTGGCATGGGATGTGCACGCCCAGGACGGGAAGGGACTCTACAGCAGGTGATAAAAGCTGCACAGAACATTATTGGTACCCATCAACTGAGCATCAGTGATATAGGAGATGTGAGGTCGCTGCGCAGAGCCCAAAGGATACTAAAAGACAAAACTCACCCCAGCCACAGCCCGTGAGACATATAAAATAGTTTGTTTTATGTTCATCTCTTCAACCAATCTACTGTATACAATTTAAAACATTTTTTATAAGTAGCAAAGAGGGAACTAAATCTAAATCTCACTAAAACCGTGTTGTATAATGATAAATAAATCACCTTATCTTGTGTTTTAATGAAGAACTATAAATAAGGGAAATCATAAATATATTTTTATATTAGCTGGCAGCACACATGCTAAAGCTCGATGTGACAACATGCAGTGGTGGTTAACTGATGATAGAGAGAGAAACAAGTGGTTGGTAAACAAGTTTCAGCTCTTGTTTTTAGCTGTGTCACTGTACACAGAGCAATGCAACAGCATGACAAGCTCTAAACTTTACAATCAAAGTCTCTAAATCACCAGAAATTACAAAACTAACTGTGATGGAAGCAGAAAAGGGTGACAGAAAAGGAGCGCAGAGTGATGCCGAAATGTGGCCGAAATGTAGGGAAGACACTCTGTGGAGCGCTGGGATTTTAGAACTACTTTAGAACTACGAGCAGGACGCACACTTTTACTTCATTGACTGTGTGGAAATCTCATGTTTTCACATCAGACAAATCTGATTCAACTGACACTATTCTGAGCTGGTTACGGCTCTAGTAAAATTTATGTTTAAGGTGAGAAAACTGTCAAAATTTTCAGCTGAGGCAATACCTGGAGGAAAATTGGGCTGGGAACATGTGCTGACTTGCATTTTCATTGCCACTTTAATGCACCGACCGACTTGCGCCTGAGAAGGACATTCTCTGGAGTGGGACCAAAGCCAGCCCGATCCAACTCTGCGGTCACATCTCACCGACTTCAGTCAACCCATGACGACACCCCCTCCCCTCAAACAAGCGAGTGTTGCAAGACTCAACTCATGTCTGTCGGCTCATGTCTCTGGAGAGCAGAGATATTTTTAAAAGTCTTCATGTGTTCAGCTCTCAGTGCTTTTGTAGCTTGTAACTGAATCTCTGTGGTTTGAAGTTTAGTTTCTCTCCTAGGTTGCTGTTTGCACTTTTAGGAGTCATGTTATTGTTGATGCTGCTATTACTGCTTCAGAATAAAAGCTTTTAGATAACAAAATAGCGAGGGGACTTTTATTGTGAAGAATTTCTAGGAAAGTGGTGAACTCATGGAGATGCAAATCCCTGCCGTGCCAGGTTGACATGCTGAGTCAAACCAAATCAAGCCGACCCAGAACATGAAAACAGAAAACTTAATTACCTTCAAACAACACTCAAACCAATCAATCATGCTGGTAGCTGTTCTTGAGATGTAACACCCAAAGCTGAGCCCAGATAACAATTTTAGCACCTCCAGAAATAAACTTTCTACCGAATTAGTCTCAACTGCCGGAAGGCTTTGCTGTGCCTGAAGTTGATCTTTAAATGAACTTGTACATGTGCATGGGGATTGATGTAGAGAAAAATGCACCATCTGTGAGTTTAATTAGACTTTGTACTGACTGCTGTGGATTTTAGGAGTATGCACAGCAGGGGCAGGCCTCATAGTACACACAGCAAGGAAAAGCTGAGAGGGAAATGTGTCTCTCTGTTGGAGCTTGTCTGTCTGTCTCTCACGTCCATCTGTCTCTCTCTTTCAATAACCTTCCCATTTCCATCACTCTACTTTCTATTATCTATCCTCTGCCCGATCTTCGAATGTTCTTCTCTCTGCCCTCCCCCTTTGCTCCCCTAACCCTCAGATGTCGGCATTGACGTCAAAGTCAATTTCAGCATGTGGAAAACTGCCAAGAGACGGAGGCTCCACACTCTGCATCTCTATCTCTCTCACTGGCAACCTCCAGCTCTCGAAGCTTGCTCGGTTTATTCTCCACCCATTGCACTATTTCTGTTCATGCTCTCCCCTCTTTCCCCTGCATTTTTCCCCATTATCTCCTGGTGTTTTTGTCCTTGGATGCTGCAGGTGGGGCAAACAGATGCCCACAAGGGGAGCAGAGCTGTCAGAGGGTTCACTCAGTGATGACAATGATGATGAATGACGTGGGTGACGGCTGACCAGACTGCCAGGACAAATATGGCCTAACGTAAGACAAACAGCGCCAGTCGGCTACAACACAATGGCTCTGGACTGTGTGACCAAGGCACGGCAGGTCAACGCTGAAGCATTCTGGGTCATCAGCTTTGTCACCTACATATTGGCACAGCCTGGCTTGTTGTGTGAGGATGACATGGTAACACCAGCACCATATTTACCTGCCTTAGGCCAAAACAGACAGAGCACATTTTGCAGGTTGCAGCACCGCATTTTCTTGTCTTTCCTGTCTTTATTTGTTTAAGCAGTTGTTTTTTTTTAAAGAACAATGTGGTGTTTCTTTTATGTGTTGCTAGGTGATCACTGAATCACCTGTCCCTTGCCTAACCATGATTTTGCTCTGAAGTAAACTCAGATCTGTACCTTTAATTTTGGTTACCTAGAAGGGGTTCAATTTTAACCTCCTAGTTAAAATTGTGTTTTAGAAGCGTTGCACTTGTCTCTTGATTAATTTTGAATCAATGGAGAAAAGCACATAATCAGAAACTTAAGACCCAGTTCTCAACATTAGATTGTCTGTAACAATTTTGCAAGACCGAGCTGAACCAGCTAGACAGTGAAATATAGTGGATGTAAACATGTGCATCATGTTTATGTTCTAATGGGCTAATTCTTCAGTTTTGGTGAGGATGGTTGAGCGCAAGCAACTGCAGATACAATCTGATCAGCACCCCCTGGCTTAAGAGCAAGTGTGTGAAAAAAAATTTGGCTTCTGTGAAGTTGAAGGGACAAGAGCCACACTGTATGCAAGTTAAGTCTAAAGAAACTGATTACAGATCAGTATAAATATGCTATGTTTTAGAGTAGTCACAGAGTGATTTAAAAAAATCATATAGAAATCAGACATTTTGATACATAAAGATGCATAGCTCTCAACATCGCCCTCTGAATCGGATTGTGAGATGCCAAGATATTCCCACCCCTACTACTAAGTAGACAGATAGTTAGCCAGCTAGCTATCTAAACATCTGCATGAAAAATTGGCAGGCACAAGGCACTTACTCTGGCTCTGCTTTTTCCAAATAAATATACTAAATACAGGCACAACATGGAGCAGCTTGCAGCTTGCCCAGTGAGACATTATAAGTAAGCTGACATTAGCTTTACATAAACCATGAACTGTATGTTACTATTTATTAGAACAGTTTTAACACAAATGTGTAATTCTGCTGCAGGGAGTCATATATAATCACAATAACAAAACACACAGTCTGATGACATCACGAAGTAGCGTGAGATAATGGGAGTTGTTTTCTTCACTTTTAAACAACCAACATAGCGTATGAAAATCTATCTGACATGATTCAGACAGAAATCATCTTCATGGATGAGGTAATATTGAAGTTTTATTCACATTATATTTAGCCACTTTCACCGCCTTCCTTCCTCACTCATATAAACACGTACCCTGTGTTTTCCCAGATGCTGAGCAACTATCTAGCAACGGCAAGCAGGAAATGCACAATTACCTTGAATAAATAACACATTTCTCACATATTATCTCAAGTGCCACACTAATTTGCTTGCAAGCACCTGTTTTCTGGTCAATGGTCATGGTAAATATGGATGGTAAAACCATCCAGCTCCAGGTATCCAGCAACAGCCAGTTTGTCCTCCATAATTATTATTTCCAGGCATATTTCTCAATTCATGCGACTGGACAATGAGAAAAAAAAATGCAAATTTGGCTGGCTGTGCAAAACTCTCACTGCCTGTAGAAAACAACTGGAAAAGATGCCTCTCACTGCAAAAACTGTCTGATCGGGACCATAAAAAGCAGTCAGGATGTAACTTTGTAAGTCATGGGCTCCTCACAAAATAAAATGCCAGCATATATAAACATGAACATAATACAGTACCTAATCTTTATTACAGGCAGTTAAAGTATTTTAGAAAGAAAATCTTCCATCCATTTCCACTACATAATCTATAAACTACAGTATCACATTAAATATGATCATCATATAAGCCATATGAAGGAAATCATGAGCTGGGAAAAAAATTCTGTAAGATTTAGTTGACGACGATCTCAAAAACCTCTGGTATATGCATAAATTATCTGGATATTATAAAGGAGATTTAAAAAAAAAACACTAGGAAAACTCCATCAAGTATTTGCGACAGGTCTGTTGAACATCAAGATACAAAACCAAATCAGTTTTCCCGTGAGGACTCACCTCTCTGTACGTTCTCCACTCTGCAGGTTGAAAAGCAGAGAGGGGACGATCTTGTCCATGTGCTGAGGGTCCCAGATGTTGGCCTGCAGCTCATCATTCACAGTCTTCCTCACGACACCCTGCAGGCCCTTGATGCCTGCCATGCGGATCCTGCAGGTAACAAGTCACAGACATCAGAAATCACTTGACTGGTGACTGAATCTATAAATGGATGATTATATTTAGCAAATCATGTTTTTGTCTAGTTTTTTCTCTGTATCCCTCTGCGTTTGGCTGCTACCCTTTAATCGTGCAAAGCTATGTTTAACTATTCAAAAATGTCACTTTGTCTATTTTCAGCAGCTGACAAAGAACACAACAAGATCTCTTTTAAAGGATTTGTTTAAGAAGATATTAAAAAAATGCCTGGGGGCAGCGGTAGTCTAAAAAAAGGACTCCCTGAAGTGGTCTAAAAACAGCAGTTGCTGAATAATTCTGCCTCTAGTGCAATCAAGCATCTGTCCACTCACTTGGTGCGGATGTCAGGGTCCTCGTAGCTAGAGTGGCACATCTCACTGAAGCGTGACACAAAGAAGTCATAGCTGCGGTGGTACGATGGTGTATCCTCTTCTATGTTGGCAAACTTCACAAACTGAGAAGGGAAAAAGAGGAAAAAACAAAACAAAATAAAATATATTTTCATGTCAAACGGAATCTCTACAACTCCAGTGGTTTACAGTAATAAGTTTGCTCCTCAAAAGCCCATGTTTATTAAAAGTTTTTTTTAATTGGTTAAACACTTTTTAATGAAGTAACTGTAAATCCCATAGTGAAGCTCTCCTAAAAAAAAAAAAAAAAAGTCAAACCGCAGCTCCATAACATCTCATTAGGAGTGAAAAGCACAGGGCGGTGGTGGGGGGGGGGGAGATCTCCCACTGGGCCAGAAAATGTCACCATTTAAACATGCTGACATTTAGCTTCACAACACTCTTCAATTAATAAATTATGGACTGGATTTCTTTAGAATCATGATGAAAATGATGCTACCTGAAGCAAGAGTTATATAATGAACATTCAGTAGAGCAGATGGTAATTTAAGTACATAAATTCCCAGTTCAAAAATACAGCTGGAACCCAAAATGCAAGGCTAAAAAGAGAAAATTAACATCTATAAGAAGCCCTTTGTGCAACTATTTCTTGTGTACAGAATGAGTGTTTGGAGTGGTTCTGAAATTAAATGAAGTACCCTTGAGCAAATTAAATTAAGTGAACCTACTCCTGTAAAGCTGCTCAGCTGAAATTGCTGCACCAGTTGCTTCCTCGAAGCTGCCCAGTATTTCTGCCAGTAATACTGGGCAGCTTCAAGGCACCGATGTATCAACCCTGTGTCTGCTGAAATGAACTCTCTATCTGATTGAAAGCTTTAATAATGGGGTCTTAAACCACAGGCGATGGAGAGCTGAGATTATAAACATTTTTGTTGCAACCAAAGGCTACACCAGGAGAAACTAACCCCCGCTGTAAGTCTGAGACATCCATAAAAGTAAGGGCAAGATGACAGAAACACTAACTCTGGTACTGATGCGCTCAAGGGCTGGCTCGTGTAAGAAAGGGCTCTGCAGTACAAGGTTTTAGGTCAGTGAAACGGAGTGTGAGAAAACCTGGCCGGGTTTGAGTCCTGTGGTGATAAACTCTCTAATCCGCTCCTTTCACCTCTCTCTGACACTGGTCTCCTTCAGATGAGCCATGCAGGTCACACGAAGAAGGAAAGACGAGCTCCACATGAACACACAGCATTTGTTGATACTAAAAAAAAAAATAGCTTTCTTTTCCCATTTCGAATCCTTACTTAGCTAACAAGGCTTTATATTTAATATTGTCAAACCAGTCCTTAGAAAACTTGGATTTAGCTACTGTGGCCATTGTGTCTACACAGAAAGCTGCTATAACATGTGAACTTCCCCCAGGGTGGGATCAGTCAAGTTTATCTGATCTTATCGTCTTGTGTGTTTTAGCAACCACAGTCTGTAAATAGCTATTAATATTAAAAACCATGACTATTCCTGACTGATCAGGACCTTTCTGATTAAGAATCATTAAAACATGACTAAAGGTATCTGACATTGGTTTGCATAACTGGTCAATTCCAAAAAAATACATAAGGGCTGTTAATTTGACATCATTGCCTGTGCGGACTGCCTGCTCCAAACGCCATCTCCTTGTATGAACAGTTTATTTTTAGAAATTCAGATTTTTACATACTAGAAAACAGAATAGGAGCAATAGTCTGGAAACAAATATTTTTCCACACTTATCCACACCTGAAAATGACTAAAATCAAATCCCATACTTTTCCATACTGTGCAGAAACCCCAGTGTATAGTTTTCTGTGTGAGGAAGCTCAGAGTTTGGGCTGCCCCGAGTGTCTGTATGGACCGAACAATTAGAGTGAAACTAATCCCAATCAATATCTTCACAATGTTCAACAACAGGAACTCTGAATGCAAATCTTTAAATGAGCACATGCTGCAAAATTCCTCTACTACTGACTGTAGTAAACTGCTCTGCAGTGCACAATTAATTATGCAGTATGGCCTTGCATTCTGTCCTAAATACACATCCGTGAGTGTGTGCAAGGCAGTTTGATAGCATGAAGATTATGAGCTAGAGGCTGGCGTGTCTCGTCAATCTGCGTCGATGACTGCAGAGCTTTGCCAGTGTGGTCTGCAGCTAATCTGATTTCCTTCATGTGTCCTCTGCTGACCCAGGCGACAGCACTGATAGCTGCTCCCCACATCACAGGACACTTATCACTCACACTCCCTCGGCCCACCGCTCTCTGGCCGAGCCATGATCCACCTCAAATACTAACACAGTATTCCTCTCAAGGTTAAAGTCTTTTACTTTGTGCCATCACATCAGCAAAGTAAATGCACTCTGTCAACTTCTGATTAGATAATACCTCTAAATCCACTGAAATGGGCAGAATCTGATGCGACAGAAAAGCTTAGACACTAAGGCACATTAGACACACATTAGTGACCAACAATTTGAGGATGTGAATCTTTATCTAAATTTATGCCAGGAAAACAAGCTGTCTTCAATTTTATGTTCCTGTAACCACAAATTTATGACTCTGCAAAGTTTTTTGTTTAGTAAATTGCATTTACAGCACAAAATTGCCTGTGTTTGTCTGTGCAGTAAATTGAAACTGTACTTGATTAGAAAAAACACCAATGCGGATAAACCTGCTCAAAAAAACATAGCAACTGACTCCTTTCCCATCACTAGTACACCCATTTGTCTTTTTTTCTTCTGATGGATGCCAGAAAGGCTTATATCTGTACATGAGAGCAGAGAAAAAAAACGTTTTTAAAAGTCACTGTGTGTTCAGATCTCAGTACCTTTGTAGCTTCTAACTGAATCTCTGTGGAAGTTTAATTTCTCTCCCGCGTCGCTGTTTGTACTTTCCGATGTCTGCCTTAATCTACTATTTCATGTTCGTTTTCAGCTGTATAGGAATCATGTTACCTTTGTGCTGATGGAAACCAAACATTTTCTGATTTTGCTGCTCCATAATAAAAGCTTTTAGATAAGAAAATAATGGGGGGACTTTTACGTGTAATAAATTAGAGGACATTCATTCACCTTTTTACAGTTACTCGACGCAAGATGATTGCATATCAGTTACACACCTTTTAGCAGGTGCCAACTTCGACACGCAAGGCTGATGTGCCAAGTCAAACCGAGTTAAGCCAAGGAGCACGTGTATGAAAAAGGAGCAAAAGAGTCGCAGAAGTTGAAACAAGTGTATTGTCCAGTGAGAAAGGGTTAACTTGCGGTCATGGGTATAATGTTTCCTGCGATCGAGTAGAGCCAATAAATACCTGTGATACGGCAGAGTCATTGACCGGGGACTGAATGCTGATTATACCCTTTCCCATTGAAGACAAAGGCAAGACGTTAGTGGGTGTTAGTGTTGTTGTTGTTTTTTTGTCCGATGTAAAATGGGCTTTATTCTATTGTTTACCACACAATGTACTTCTTTCACAAAGCAATACAGTCTTAGCTAAACAAAATGCCAGCAAAGCCACCAGGTTTTATGATGCTCAGGGTTTTCTTTGTTTAGTTGTTTCATAGCTGCAAAACTATAAATATCTAACGGACTCTTTAACTGGTAGTATAATCCTGGTAACTCACAGAGTTGGTTCCTAGGATCTGCAGGCTGGGTTTGTCGGACTCTAGCAGCTTGCGCACCATCTTGAGGAAGCTTTCCACAAACAGGTTGATGCTCTGACAGTGGCAGGCCATCAGCAGCTGGTCCAGGGCTTCCATGGCAATGCACACATATCTGAAGAGGAGGGGAAAGAGAGTATTATTATATTTTATATGTCTACCTGCACACTGCAACAGAAATGAAAATGTGATATGTCTGCCAGAAGAACTCTGGAGAGTCACACATATAACAGATTTCAGCTGGACTCTGCCAAGTGTAAATGTAATCTGTACAGGCTGTTTGCATTGGCGAGAATTATTGCAGCATGTCCCCGTCATGAGTCATGAAAGAAAACAACTTCTGTGGCATATAAAGTAAGTACGGCGTCTACAGAAACTTCACAGTTAACGCAGCCATGTTGTGTAACTGTGCTGAATTCAAATCAGTTAAGTTAATGTGAAGCAGAGAATAAATGGGCTATTGTACAGAACTGGTTCAAAGTCAGAGTAGTAAGGAGTGGTCATAACATCTTAGTTGATGACTCAATATCAATAGCTCAATTTCAATAGATAATAGAAGGATCTTTGTAAACATCTAAGATTTGTGCACTTAAATGTTTTCTTAAATGCATCGTTTGGTTGTGGGACAGCAGTTTGCACCAGTTTGGTAGAATGGCCAAAATACACAAAATGTGCAAACCAGTATTTGTCAGGGTAGAGACAGCTGACATGTTTTTTAAGAGACTATTCTGAATGGCAATTGACTGGTGATGCTCACCCGTATCTGTGTCGGGCCACATCCCTTGACAATCTCTCCGACAGGTAAGCTCCGATACGGTCGAGCTTCTCTGGAGCTGACAGGGCGTAGAATGTCAGCTTCTCCATGTTGGCCTTCACCAGCCCATCCTGAGGGAGACATAGAGAGAGAGGGGCCAAATAAGCTTGAGAAAGTAAGAAAGTTTTAAATTCTCATTCACATGATTTAGTCACTTTCAGGTCAGAGGAGATGTACATGATGGTGGTATGTCTGGCTATCTGAGCTAATCCAATAGTGTGTGTACCGAAGCATGTGCTTCTCCTAAAACCCAAACTCTAAGAGTTTAACTAGATCACTAAGTTTCACCTCCTACTTTCCCCCTTGACCTACTTCGCTGCTCTTCAGCCTGGTCTGGGGGAGAACGGAGCTAAAAACATCTATAGTCCATTGAGATCTCATTTACATTCAGACATGCAGTTCCAAAAAGAGAGAAAGTTGAGACAACACTATTTTGTTTTATTTTCTCTCTGTAAAATGGTACGATGCAGACATGCGGACTGGTAGAATTTGTTGGGGCTGTGCACTCTAAAGTACCATGTCGATAGCTGTGCAAGGCAAAGTGACTCTAAAAATACTAACTGTGATACACGGGCAGAATATCATTCATCATTTACAAAGAAACCCAGCAAGAAAACATCTGCGAAATGTTGGAGACGAACAGCTCAATCAAACCGACTCACTCTGACACAGTGATAACTTAACGAAAACTTTCCTCTCCTTGTAAGAGCTGATTGGCTTAGATGTTGGATTAACAACACGATGCCATAGAGGAGTAATATGTGGCAGTTGTGTGTACAAAAAAGAGAACAGCAGTGCAAACAGTGAGTTGAAGCCATAGACTGTATATTAAATAGGTTGAAATAATATTTAATATACAATCTATGGTCGAACCGAGCAATTTCCACCCGCCCCCTCCTCCTCAGACTCGAGGAAGCTCAGGCAGGCTGCAGGAACACCGCAGTAGTTCAAGACACATTTTGAATTTATTTTATATTTTATATACGGTGGCACACTGATACGATGGCACGCCTTAATCGTAGCCTTATTTTCCTAAATCTTCATGTAAGTGAAAGTAACATGGATGCTAAACCATAGCAGCAGCATCACATGATGATCATGGGTTGCCTGTCTAGCATTTTAATAGTCTGCCCTGTCATAAAGAAGAAAATACAATAAAACAACTATTAGTGACTGGTAAAAGCTGAATAGTTTGTTCTGATAACATTTTATTAAATCTCGATTGGATCTAACAGAATGTGTGAGATTTCTGTGATTTCCTGTCCAGACTGAAGGCTGTTAGAAACTGTCAATTTCGACTGCAGCTTTTTGTCACTGTCTCCTGCTGCTGCTGCCTGCTTGAGGTGCAACTAATTTCAAATGAGCCTTAGGTCTTAAGTCAAAAAACTCTACTCCCATACAGGCAGGGGAGTGCAAGTATCTTGCCGAAGTTAGTGTGGAGTTCTGTCTGTAGCTTCATGTCCTTAGCATCAAAAGCACATATTTTGACATATTATAGCAGAAAAAAACACAGGTGTAATTAACAACATTAACAATGGCTACATCATTCAATATAGAGGGTGCCACAATTTCAATAGTAAATGGAATATCGATCGAAATTAGCAAAATAGAAACTAAATCAAAACCAAAGTCAGAATTGGCCAAATTTCCCAGTATTTGTTTTTCCTTTCCACCCCCTCCTACGTGTGGCATCCAGTGTGTACATAAAGAAAAAAGCAACACTTCAACAGCAAAACAGCATAGTTTCCCAGCCGTTATATCATACTTCATACCAGATAGAAGATAGATAGATCTTTTTAAAGAATAATTTGAAAATATAAATTGTTAGGGTATAAAACCAATGATTTGTTGATTTTTTACACATCCTGAACTTCATAGTTTAACAACAGCATAGCCATCAGTGCTAAAAAAAAAAAAAAAGTTTAAATTGAAAAATCTAATCAAATCATGACCTTGATTGAATTGTGGATTTAGAGAATCGTGACACCCCAATTTAATTTAAGACTTTCCAGTTCCTTAGCCTTGCTATTGTGCATTCCAGTTCATTAGCGTGACTTCCCGGCAAACCTAAATTAAACAGGGGCCTCATTAATGTTGTGCTTTTCCCTGCAAGGACAAGTCAAAATGTCTGCTGCAGAAAAAGGGCCTACTCCTCTCATCAGAGGGTTATTTTGGAGACCAGCACAGGGTGACAGCTCTGCTTCTGTCTGCTTCTCTAAAACATCCTGTGGCTGAAATCCATTATTGATCACACAGCCAGAATATTGCAGCTGGCTATAAAACAACACCCTCCGGTTGAAAAGCTGATCTTTGCCTTTTGCTCATTAGAGTCAATCATTTTGTAGTTCTGTAGATTCACAGCACAGAGTTAATCAAGAAATGTCTGGGAGACTCTTTCTCGCTGATAGAACTCTGATCATAACTGAACCAATTTAATAATCTACTGATGTGGACAATACTAAGGGGACATCCTGTGAGGGCAGAGGACACACGCAGAGTATACACCTTATATTTAAGCAACTTACCATTAACTGTCAGGGATAACACCAATCAAATATGGTAAATGTGTACACACACCCCTATATGCTGCACAGGGCAACATAGTTCTGAGTAAATGTTATCAGACACCTTCATTATTCCCAAGCTGCTGGGATACAGTTAGTTACAGTCATGGCAGCTTGGAGACAAACTTAGACGCCAATTTTAGGAGCACAATGAGCAGGTGCACCTGCTTGCACACACACACACTAAACAAGGAAATGAGGTCTTTGTGTACCAGCGTGTCCTATGTATTGCAGTTTTGGCCAGCGATCTGACAGGTAAAGTGGGTTACTGCAGCAGCAGAGAGAGGCACTTATGAAAAGTTTCCTCTGTTCCTTCTTCTCCACCCAAATTAATTCTCTTTATGAGTCATCGTATCAGATCTCAGTTAATCTGAGAAAACAGCAGCAAAGCCGGGGTCTGCGGCTTGACACCAGCGGCTTTGAAGAAGATGGTTACGCATGGAGGAGGTGCAGACTTTTCTTATCACATCTACCTCGCCCTTCCAGAATCTGAGACAATATCATAACATGGTGTTTATATTTACCCGCCAAGGGACTGCAGGTGGAAAGCTTCCAGCTTCATCTGGCACAACACTTTATTTCTCACAATTTCTTCTAACAGTTTAGTTGTTTAAATAACAATTGCCTCACCAATAAGGGAAAAGATGTATTAGTATGATAAACACAATTTCATATGTAAGACAGAGGAACATTATCAACTTTAGACAAGAAACATACCTCTTTGGTTAGGAAACGCATTACTAAACGGACAGAAAGTGTCACTTGAGATTCTCACCTCTGGGTCTTCTGGGAAGATGTTGTCTACCAGTCTCTTGTACCGAGGCCTGAGTGCCCCGCAACAACCACAAACCCCTGAAGAAAACAAGAGATGGGGAGGGAGAAATAGAGAGAGGGAGAGAGAGATGGTCAATTAGACTTACAGAACTCACTCACTGAAATGCAATAAAAACAAAGAGAAAGAAAAACCAAGTAAACATCTCTTTTTTGTCCCTTCCCTGTCGCAGCACTATTTGTCTGTTCTGTGTAAATGAGAGAACCCAGTGCCCAAGTCATAAAGTGGGTCTTAAATCAGCCACTTGTTCCAAGGTAAGTTTGGAGGTACTACAGACTGGAGGTGGGGTTAAAGTCGCTGTGGAGTAAACACAACTCGGTGGTGACATTAAGGGACTATTGTCTTGCACTGATTGAATTTTTTTAAAGATGGAAAAATCTGAACGCTGTCCATCATTTTGACAGATTAAAACACTGAGGGCAATCTACATAATGAACGGTTGTTTCAGGTGCAGTGAGGGAGAGATCACTGTATAAAGATAGAGCCATATAAAAGAGAAGGAAAGCTTTACACAAATAATCATTAACTATCATACATATATTTTGTAAGTTTTTTAAAAAATCTACAAAGGGAAAGAAGAGATCAAATAAACTATTTACCAGGGTTCCTGCACCTTTTCTGAAGTCAAATTCAAGCACTTTTCAAGCATTTTCAAGGTGTATTTTCAAACTTTTCCAGCACCTTACTGCTGTTGTAAATTAACTATTTCTATACATATACAGAATATACACAGAATGATTAATGTATTTCACTCACATTAAATCAGAAGTTGTAGTGCTGTAAACAACCAAAAGGAAAGCACAACAAGTTTCATGTTTCAAAATGTGTCTGGAAGTAGACTTGGCATCCTGCATAACCTTGCTGAGCCAATATAAAACAACCACTTGACAAATAACTTCACTTTCAATAAAATCTTCACTGCTTTGCTGCTACTTAAGCTGCATGTTACAATTTCAAGCAGTTTCAAGCACTTTATTCAAAATCCAAGCAATTTTCAAACCTTTCAAACAGTACACCCCACCCCGGCCACCCGTAGGAATCCTGCATTTACATGTTCAGAGATCCAGAGGAAAAAGTCAGTGAGAAGCTTGACCCTGCCTCCCTTATATGCCACACCTGACTGCCTAGCAAAGAGCAAGAGGAGACCCCAGCACTGCTGGCAGAAGAACGTGGATTGAATAGATTTCCTGCCTTTTCCCTGATGTCTGAATAAGTTGCTACATTTGATGTTAGTCACTTTTTAGAAGTAGTCACTTAAAGTGTCTGAAAAGTTGCTAAATCTAGAGAGAAAGACACTAAGTTAGCGACACTGAGCTAATTAATTATGGAGTAGTTGATAAACAAAAAAAAAAGACTGATATGGAAGGACAAGCAAGTGGCTAAACTACGTTTATCAGCCAGCACCAGCACTTTGTGTTGTCAGAAGACCTCCACACATGAAAAGTGATCACGTGGACCATGTCTGTTCCTCTTTTCTCTCCATGCCCTTAAAGGCTTAAATGCATAATCTGTAAGTTTGTTCTGTGTACAAAATGTTATTGTGATCGATAACAGTAACAGATTCTGATGGAAACTTTTACAACCCTGTCAGTCAAAATGACAATGAGAAAGTCTAACACAACCTCTAGTGCTGATACTCATTCAGTGAACACTAGGATACTTATATCAGTAACAACTAATTATGACTTCACATTAACAATCTACTGTATCACGACAGAGGTAGTGTTGAAAAACAAAAGTGATGAAAATAAATGTGTAGTTATATAACAACTGTCAAATTGACTTATGTGCAAGGAAAACACAGCTGCAGCTAGTAAAATAATAATGGATAAGCTAATGAGCAAGTATTGACAAAAGCCTTGCCAGTATTATTGTAGGGTCTTATTGAAGAGGCATACTTTAATAAAAACATACACTTGGTTTATTTTATTTTTTTTACAGGTGGTGTAGTTGTCTAGCCTGCTGTGACATGTAAAAATGATTAGCTGAAGTGTAGACAAACAGGGTATTTCCCAGGGAGCTGCTGAATATGGAGATACAAGACACACTGGCACAGCTCCATCAGTAGCATAGTCAAATACCCTGCAAGAATACCAAAAAGTTGCCAAATGTTGAATTAAAATCACTAATGTCAGTACTGGCGTGACGCCATCACTCAAGCAAATGAGTCCAATATTAAAAACATGTAAATGTGTTCATCTTTATGGAGCTTCTGATAAACAGAAGCTTGGCTAAGTGGAGGTAATTCTGTGCAAAAGCATTTGAGGAAGGCCAGATAGGGAAAGAATGTGGTCACAGGGCAATTACAGTCATAACAGTGTTGCTCAGCTGATAACACACACACACACACACACACACCGTCTCTCCCTCTCTCCCTCTCTCTCTCTCAAGATAGCCTTGAAGAGGAAGGTGCAACACAGTGAACAGTGATTTTTCTGACTTTGCTGCCTAGACTGCTTTCTCCTCAATGCAAAGAGAGAGCTGGATTCTGATTGGTTGAGGGAATTCAGCAGTGGTGAGTCATAAGGGGACCATGGGAGAGTGAAGAAATGAGGGGGAAAAGGGATAACCTCCAAAAACCCCAAATGATTTATTTAACCCTTCACACAGCTCTACAGAACAACTATCTCCCTGCTTACATCAAACAAGGATATATGAGTTAGGAGTCACTAAAGCTGCTGAAAAAAAGTAGGTCATTATGGTGTCAGCCAGCAATGCAGTGAAGTTGGATTAAGGATTTGATAGCCAGACACTCAAGACAAACATCAGACAAAAGCAAAACAATCTGCAAAGAAACAGCTTTTCCTTCCTCGCTCCTGACGTCATTTCACTTCCTTCTATTCTCTAAAAAGAAAATGTTTCATTATTCATTATCTTAGTTTGCTGTTGCACAGATTGAAGCCTTTACTGCTGATGTGGCACTAAAACCCCATACTGAAAGGACACTGACCAGGCATTAACAAAATTACCAGCTGCCCAAGTTACCACCCCCCACCTCACAGTGTTGCATGTCCTACATACAGCAAATTCTCCCTCGACTCCTGACACCAAGACAACATTTCATCTTATCAATGTAGTACCAGAAATGCATAACAACTCGCCAACCAAGCAACACAGGCAGAGTGACAAGCCTTGTGCCTTGTGATGATAAACAATGGTTACACTATGAGACATCCAGCCTCCTACAGGGACTAGATTTCCCAAACCAGCTGTCAATTAGTGATACACATCCTAAAAATCAAAAAATTCAGTTTCTAAACGGAGCACATTTCACACAGAATAATGGAGGCAATCAGCTGCCATGTGCCTGATTCACAATTGCAAATGGATGAGCTGAGCCTGGCTCTAACACCACAGCAGCCAAGTTTACTGTGCAATACAGTTGCTTTCCCAGTGATATACAGCCATAATAAACAGAAAATAAATACACAAATCTAAACACATCAGTTCAAATAAAGTAAGGATGAGGAGCAAACACAGACTCACGCATTATTTCCAGACCCTTGGAGTAATAAGACCTCGCACAACCCGTTCTGTTGCAACTAACAATTATTTTCATTATCGATTTGATCTGCTGACAATTCTCTTGATTAATCGTCTGTAAAATGGCAGAAAATCACAACTTCATACAAATAAAAGCTACAAATCCTCACATTTGAGAATCTGGTAATAGCAACCTTTTTTCAACAAAATGCAGACAAAACTGACCAGCACTGTCACAACAACCTACCAATCCTGCTGACCTCACCAGAGAAAAACGTGGCACCATCTAGTCAACTGAAGAAGCAGTTGAATTTATTATTCTAGAACCAAAAAGTGTCATTTGCATTTGCAATATTAAAAATTTATATAAAGACTGATACTAGCCGCACGAGTATCAACACATTACCACCGTGCAAAATACTGCTTTAACTATTTTTGCCCCCACCCCTGGTTCAATCCCAACTTTTCAAATACTGATATCAATTATTGTCAATTATTTTCTCAATAAATCGATTGGTTTGGTTGGTCTATAAACTGTCAAACAACTCTGAAAATCAACTGATGAGTGTTCCTCAAAGCCCAAGGCGAGGTCTTGTTTTGCCCACAATCCCAAGACGTTCAGTTTACTGTCCTAGAGCAGCGTTTCCTAACCCGGTCCTCAGGGACCCTGTCCTGCATGTTTTAGATCAGGCATGTCCAAACTATTCCACAAAGGGCCATGTGGCTGCAGGTTTTTGTTCCTACCAAGCCGGAGCACACCAGGCTCGACTCATTTAATGAACTAATTACAGCCTTCAAACAGCTAATTAGTCGAATCAGGTGTGCTATTGGTTGGTTGGAGCGAAAACCTGCAGCCACTCGGCCCTTTGTGGACAGTTTGGACATGCCTATTTTAGATGTTTCCCTGCTCCAACCACACCTGATTCAAATGATGAGGTTGTCATCGGGCTTCTGCAGAGGCTTGATGACGAGCTGATCATTTGAATCAGGTGTGTTGGAGCAGGGAAACATCTAACACATGCAGGACAGGGGTCCCTGAGAACCAGGGTTGGGAAACACTGGCCTAGAGGACCAAAAGAAACCAGAAAAATCGTTGGCAACTAATTTACTAGTAATAACCGATTAATTGTTGCATGTCTACCAATAAACAAAACAATTTATACGGGGCAAGTAAAAATTGACTTTGGGCAAGTAGATTTCTGACCCACTTGCCAGACAAGTGAAAAAAACAAACAAACAAACAAAAAAAAAAAAAACATTGAACCCTGCAGTGGCATCAAGCTACTATACTGGCCTGACCATCAGGAGCTAGCATCATATCGAAGGACACTTCAACATAGAGACAAGTAGAGATGAGGATCGAACCACAACCCTGGGCCACAGCTGCTGCTATGTTCCTACATTCACCAGCCTTCTGGTATGTTATCAGTGACCTGCACCTGGGAAGAGGGCAGTCAGCACAGGCAGGATGTCCTTGGAAAGCATTTTAATGGAGTAAAAAGGCGTCTTTAGAGACTTAACCACTTAAAAGCTAGTCTGTTTCAGGGCCTCTGTCTGCTCTCTTTAAGTTTGCTAAAGTCCACAGCAGGAGCCATGCTGGAGCTCAGGTTTATCTCTGAGAGCTGTGTGTCTATTCATAGTGCTGCCCCTCTCTCCTTCATCACTTCAAACACTAATGAGGCCTACACCCCTCCCTCTCTTCCTCCCTCTGTCCCTTCCTCCCGCACCCACCCAACCTCCCTCTATCACCCTCTCTCATCGTTGCTGTATTGGCCCGGGGCCTGAGTGTAGGAGTCGCCGATGAATTAATGAAAATGCAGCAGGTCCCAAGTGTAGAGAGAGGAAAGGGTGGAGGAACAATGAGTGACAGAGACACAGGCAGCAAAGAGAAAAAAGAGACAGAGATGGAAGTGTGATGGGGGAGGTGGACCGTGATGCACTGAATGAGTCACAGATTAGTGCTACTTATTGCATCTTCTCTGTCCAGTACAAATCTGTCCTGTCCTCTCTGTCAGCAGGAGAGGGGAGAGATTTTTGGGAGGAGTAGAGGGATAACATGGAGAACATTTTTGTTTGTTTGTCTTTTTTTTTTTTAACAGGGAAAACTTCAGTAATTCCACAAACCAAAATAATTCTTAGCATCTCAGTGGGTGTAGCAATTTGCATATTATTACATACTCCTGTAGTGCACTGCAGGTACCTTCATTCTCATTTACAACTGGTTTTGAGCAAATTCTATTCATACACAATGTTCTATATGTTTTTTTGTTTTTGTTTGACCTCAATTTGCCCTAAAGCCGAAAAGTAGTTTCTACATTTGCATAAGCTTAATGAAAAGCAGTTGATGTGTCTAAGCTGCGGTAGGTAATTCTGAAGAGTTGAGTCTCATTCCCAGGTCATCAAATACTTACATTTTAGGAATAAGACTCAACATCAACTATCTTGACCCGACTCTCATGTCACAACCTAGATTTTCTTACAAAAAGACAAAGTCTGCAGGTTTTTCCAAAATGACAAATTGATTGGTTAAAGAATAGATAGAATTTCAGTCAGCTAAGCTTTTCTTTGGTTGACTACAGCCTTAGAAAGGTTATTATGGGACTTTTGCCCAATGACTCCAAAAATAAACTGTCTATTACAGCTTTAAGGTAGCTCAAAGTGGCACGTAATGCATAGTAACAATAAATGCTACAGGACTGCAACTAATATTTACTATCATTATCATGTAATCTACTGTTTTTTTAATTACTTAATTAATTGTTTAGGCAAGGCAAGTTTAGTTAGTTTAGTTTAGTTAAAAATGTAAAAAAAAATATTAACAAGTTCCAGGAGCTCAAGACAACCCTTCAAATTGCTTGTTATATCCAAACAACAGGCCAAAACATAAATAAATTCACTTCAACTTATATGAAAAAAGTATATTTTTTGCCTCATAAACGACAGAATCGATTATCAAAATTGTTGCCAATACATTTCCATCCGATGAATCAATTCACTGTTTCAGCTCTAAAATGCGATTGCTATAATTTAAAACAAGTCTATTCAACAAGAGACCTGTGTGCCGGATATGGCTCATAAAAGGCTGCCTGCAACTCAGGATGGTATGTGTGTGGTATGATAAATAAAACTAAGGTACATATGTCTGACCTACTTTGAAACATCTGAATGATAGAACCAATATAGTATTGGTTACATAAAACACCTATGTGCTGTGACTGGCTGCAACAGGATTACACTTGCTCCACACCTGCAGTTTGCTCAGTATTGCACTCTATAAACTCAAACTGTGTTGAAATAACAAAATCAAGGCAGCACAATTTCTCTCACTGACTCAAACGGGCTGAAAACGACAGAAGTCTGATATCTATGGTAGTTCTACAGCAGTAAATCGCCTGATTGAGGTATGTAATGCTATCTGAGTGAAAACACTAAGGCTACAGATCTGTTTAATGATCATTCAAACAGACCAACATATTGTTAGTCTGAGTACCCTTACTGTTTTCATCTTGTTTGTGTGGGTATGAACCTGTCAGAAAAACACCATGTCTCCTCGGTATTGTAGATGGAACTTTCTGCACTTCTGTAACAAGCCTTGTGACCACAGCTTTCCTACTTTTTTATGGACTGGGTGCTGTCAAGAATTGATTATAATGACACTATTCAAATGAGAGAAAGGGGTTGCACACGATTGATTTATTCTTTGTAGTAGTATACTCTATTACCATTATACCTCAAGAGTTATTTGTAGCCATTAAGTGATAAAGTATTTTGTGAGGCAAAAATCTCCCAGTGATTTTCCTATTTGACCTACTGTCTACTGAAGTTGAATAGCCCTGATATAAAACATAAACATGTTTTCCTTCCAATATGCTTAAAACTTCAAAACGTGCGGCAGTAACACCTGGAAATTACTCCAGCTGCCACACTGCCACGACAAGACAATACTGCATAGTTTCAGAACTGCGTTATCAAGTTGTTTAGTGTTTTCTCTGTTGGTAATGGTGGGTTAGAAAAAGCTATGCGAGAGCAACAAGGTGGGTGGACAAGAATTTGGATGACAGCGGTGAAAAACACACATAGGGGGTCTCACGACATCCACCCACTCTGCATGGCAAGCTGACAACACATTTAGGGGCTGGACAGCGAGCTCCTCCACGGCTCCATACACACTCACACATGAGCCCACACACATACAGAGGAGGAACAATGAATTACTGGTTGTCGGCAGACAGAAGAAGACAATAAAGAGAAGGCGGACATCTCTGCAGCCTGGTGCTCCAGAGTTGGGGAACTTTAGCCTGTTGTCTCACTTGTTTCACTGATTGGATGCTCGCCAACACATCCATGCAGAATGAATTTATGCATGCATATGTGTACACATGTGAGGGGTCTCCACCTCTAAATCACAACAGCAAGGAGCCAGCCAATCACAATGCTATTTTTATCCCCGTAACAATGGGCTGGTACATTAACAGATTACACTCTCCATTTCCCTCAGGACGTCAGCTTAACGTTTCCACTTTAGGGTGAGAGGGAGAGAGATAGAGAGAGGAGAGAAAAAACTGCATGATGAAGTGAGAAAAATAGGGGCACAAACAAAAGAACACACACACACACACAGAGCTCAGACAGACATGTTTGTGCATGATAATATTGAAAAAAATCCTTCACAAGCTCACACAAACATGGTCAAGTGTTAATAGGACCCACCCTGTGCGTCGCACATATCAGCAGCACTGGACAACAAAACACCACAAGCCAAAAACACTTCTGCATTAACATCTGATACAAAAAGAAATTATCCAAAGGAATATTATAATCAAACTAATTATAAAAACGCACACGCAAGGTAGTGTGTGTGACAGGTAGCCCAGCGCAGCCTGTGGTGTCAAATCTGCACCTGCTGCCCCAAAGCTGCTCTGTACCCAAAGTCACATGGCTGACAGGAGAGAGTGAATCTAATTTAAGTGAACCTTATTCGTTTTTAAATTACGGTTATTAATATTATTATCAATATTATTAATAATGATAATAATATTATCTGAAAGACCACATAAGACTGAAACCCAAAGTCAGTTTAGTGTACTATTTTATGTTCCAAAATTCAAATGTTATCCTTTCTTATCACATGGCTTTGTTAAAAACTCAATTCTAGTTCATCAATTACAGCATTCTAAAGTATAACAGACCGTTGTTGTGAAGAACAAGATGTTGCTGTAGATGTGGTTCTGATCCAAAACTCTGGAGGAGCCATAAAACCATTTTTAAATCCATCAGATTAGTCAAATTATTGAGTTTGAGGGTAAATAAGCATGTAATAAAACAGTATAATGTAAAGTGAGCAGGTCATTATTGAGAAATAAAATTCAACAGGCTGTTGGGGTTTATTTCTCAATGATGACCTGCTCATTGTACGCTATTGCTTACTTGTTAGTGTTTATCATGTGTTTGGGCAGAGATGGTGGTTTATGTTGGCTGTCACAATTGAGCTGGTTTATTGTTACACAAGTGAGGTGGCTAGTACATTTCTTCACTCCACCGTGTTTTCCTTGTATTACATGCTACTGTGGAGAACTTATGACAAGAGTAGTTCACCTCTCAACGCGCACTGTTTAGTATGGTATTAACAAATAGAACACATTGTGGAATTTAGATCGGAGCGTAGATTAGTGATATGAAGAAGAACGCCTGATGTCATTATCATGACCTGATATCAATATCGGATTGGAATGGTCCCATCTCTAAATACACTGCAAGCCAAGAAAGTTCTGCCTTAACAGAGTTTTTCAAGGATAATAGTCAAGCTAATTACAAAAACACACACGCATGCACACAAGGTAGTGTGTGACAAGAAGCTCAGTGCATCTTGTGGTGTCATATCTGCACCTGCTGTCCCAAAGCTGCTCTGTTGTACCCAGAGTCACGTGGCTGACAAGAGAGAGTAAATATAGTCCTGAAGCCCTGCAAGGAGAATATTAAATAGACTCTGGACCTGTGTGTATTTGTGTGGTTGAGAGTGAGACCCGTCAATACACATTTAGACCTCACCTTCACCTGGGGGTCATCCACAACACTAGTTTTATAGGTCATACTCACAAGCATTCAGAGGCAAAGAGTGTATACTCTGTAGCTTCCTACATGCCGTATATATACTGTACACATACCTTTGCAAAATACATGATTCTTCTCATGATGGTTACAAAGCATGCTGCCCTTCAGGGGTGTTCTTACATAAGAGGGGGGGCGGGGGGTAGACAGACCAAGTCCTGCTATTTTTATATCAGCAAACAAAGAAGGACAAAACATCCTTAAACACTGGAGTCACGCAGTGAGATGCAACACACAGCCGAATCTACAAACACGCGGAGAGACCAAGACGAGAGGCGAGGGGAGTGTAAGCAAATAACGAATAATGAGCAAGGCTGATTCAACAGCCAACCCAATATGCACATAAGCTGTAGCTCAATGAGCTGAGGAGAGGAGGTGAGTATCGTGGAGAAGAGGCTGAGAGCATTAGAGACAGAAATGTGAATTTTTGTCACTAAGGTATGCAGAGAATGACAGATATTCCAATGCATTGCATATATAACCACAACATGAATCTATCCCCGTCTTCAATCTGTCATGAAGAGCCTTACCTATTGAGAACATATCTTGTCACGCATACACACTGCGCGCACATTTTGCAGAGGTATATGTACAGTATATACTTTTTTTTTTCAGCCATCAATCGGTGTGCACTAAGTCAGATTCAAAGCACACATTCGATCCAGCGTGGGTGGCAGCGAACACGGCTGGTATAATGCGACCAACATACTGATGAACAGACCCAGCTGCCTTCAAATCCTGGTGACACAAGGCCAATCCGACACACTATGAATCACAGTCAAACAGGCACTGAAACTGGGCTATGAGGGACTCAAGCCAAGAGCACCATTTCCATACAGTAGCGAGCTACACAGGGAAGTCTAACATAGCTGCCTAGCTTGATCTTCCAGTGTGCAGTGTCTAGTGCTGATAATTCATTAGCCTACAAAGCAAAAGTCTTTTTCCATCAATAGTCTGCAAACTCAAAGCAAAGCTGACTACATTTTTAATTAGCGCGAATCAATGAACCGTATATCAACATCCAATAACACCAGAGCAGACCAGGGCATTTTCTCATGATATGAACATTTAAAATGAAAGTATGCCAAATTTAACTTTTAACAGCACATATAGCACTTTTCCTGTTTTTAAGAAAGCATACATTTATCATGTGCTTCAGAAAGGTCACACAGTGAACAACAACAGTTTGCTGAATGTGTTACAAGTGCAGAGCACACAATGTTACCGCATGAACTAACACAAGGAAACACATTCAAATAAAAAGACAAAAGTAAAACAAAATAAGTATGTATTACCAAAAATAAACATCCTCAAAGCGGTGTGTTCTTGTGAGCTAATGCTGTAATTTAACAGAGTGGTATCCTACTAAGAGTCCAAGTCTCATAATGCTCTTACAGGAGACATTACACTAGTGACAGCTGCAGTCTATGACAAGAAAGCTAAGATGAAACGTGCTTGTAGAATGTGGGAAAACTGGCCGAACGCCGCATGTTTCACATAACTCACATGCTTACACAGCTCAGAGCATACACACAAAAACACACGATGGAGGAGTGATTGTTATTCTTACCGTACATCGATCGTGATGTTGGGAGTCTCTCACTACGGACGCTTATGTTTCCTTAATGCAGCTTCAGTCGCTCATACAGACACACTGCTGTGCCAGGAGGCACTGAAAATGCACACAAACACACACACACACTCTGGGATAAATGCCTGCACGTGTGCTTGGAGCTAAAATGCGCACCGTGATTGGTGCAGAGCCTGGCTAGATGCGATGAATTACACACACTCTCCCTGCCGTGCAGACACACACACACACACACGCAGGCATACACACAGACGCGCACAAAAGGGGGCTGAGAGGCAACGTCAGAGAGAAGCGTGCCGTGATGACCTTGGATTTTCCCGTTTGTCTTCTGCAACAGTGCGCCTTCTCAAGGGGGGGGGGGGCAGATTTCACATGCAGGCGCACACACAAACACACCCACCGCACTCATAATCATTTCTCTCAGTTGCAGAGAACGACACAGAGAAAGGAATGGGGGGATAAGGGAGAAATGTACACCATAGGGATAGAAAGGGAGAAGACCTCCCACCCACGCAATCTCCTTTTCTCCCTCACTCCACCCCCTGCCAGCATCCCTCCTTCCCTCCTCTCTGTCATTAATCTTACCATGCCTCCTGCTTTACTTACTTTCAGTTTTTCCTTACATGCTTATGCAACTTTCTACCACAATTCCTTCCATTTTCTAGCCTCGTACCAAAATGTCTGTCTTTCCCCCCTTCTTTATTTTGGCAGGATTGGAAATAAACTTTTGCCTTAACATCCACAACAGCTGCCTTGTGGATATCTCAAATATACCAGCCATTTATCTTAACAATCAGTCACTTTTAATGAAAATAAATGGCAGAAAATGTAGGATTGCATAACTATGTTTACTGCAGGGCTCAACAATGATTTCCCGCTTACCCAGGGCAAGTAAAATGCCATGTCGGGTTAGTAAATCTGGCAACTCATTTGCCTGGCTGGGCAAATGGTAAAAAAGAATTGAATTATTTCAATAATCTATTAGGCTAATCATTAAAGTAAATTTTCATGCAAAATGGAAGAAAGTGCTGTTTTCAGCCTCTCAAATATGGAGTTTTCCCACTTTTCTTTGCTTGTTACTCTATTAAACTGAGTATCTTTGTGTTTTAGACTTTCAAAGTCCAAATGATGTCTTTAAATGTCTTGTGTTGTCAAGCTGGGTTGGACGTTTTGCACAATTTTCTGACATTTCATAAACAATGAAGCCCTAGATTCAAGAGACAATTAACTTTAATCTTTGCTGTTATTTGATAAGCACTGATAAATGAAACAAGCGTACATTTTAGGCAAGTAGATTTCTTCTAATGTTGAAATCCGTTACTGGTATTTGCATTGTAAAAAAATATTTTCAAAAAACTGTGAATTGTCCAAGATGTCACTGTTAATCATTCTCTTCCAGTTTTATTTTCCAGAATCATAGTGCATAAACAAAACACTTTTCAGCAGCTAGCTCATCCCCCTCTCAGATGGCAGAGCTTCCCACATGCACATGAACGCACCTCATGTGCAAACCGTTCAAATCAATTAATGCTTTTATCTTCATTACCACACAGCCATAAAAGCGACAAACATAAAACCAGAAATGGTGCTCACATAACAGGCTCTAATGTACAAGTTTGCAGTGGAAGCACAGACCTGATGCTGCTGCAGTGTCCTTGTAAAAGCATGAACGAGTGCTTATGCCTACTCAACCTTTTTGGTTCATATTTTTTCACTGTTTCACGTGTCAGTTTATAAACGACATTGCATGAATTTTCAAGACTGTACATCAGCATTTAAAAGGAAATATCTAAAATAGAGCCAGCTTATACGATGTGAGAAAGCCACAATCCATTATAAAGCCTAGTTTTGCAATTACTGAAAGTGATCTGCTTCCATTGATTGAACAAGGAGAAGAGAGAGGGCAACATCAGGAATGGTTCAATGAATTAAGGACGGTGGTGAAGTCTTCTCAGCCCGGCAACTAATGAAAACAGATTCAGACATGGTCTGGCTGTTTGTTTTTGAGCTCATCCTGACCCAGACAGATATTAGAGATGTACCATCCACTTTCTTCTCTTCGAGTATCTTAATGTGGATAACTGGCAACACTGATACCAGTGCTCTTTTTTTTCTTGATGACAATTATTATCATTATTGTTATTAGTAAGATTACATGTGGCTTAAACTAAATTTCAACTAGGTGGTGAAAAGTTCTGTGTCAGTTGACTCTGATGGTGCACATCCAGTCTGTTTTCACCATCTGGAAAGCTGGTGTAGCTTGTGTAATGTTACTTATCTAATAGCGTTCTTCAACCATTGTGGGGCGCTGTACGATTTGGTTTGTGACATTTACATGTGCAGCTGATAGGCTGAGAGATGGCCCTCATTTGCATTATTTACCATAATGCATTGCTGAGAGTTTAAGTTTGCTATTTAATGGTCCAAAATGCAAATGCTTACTTTTTGTTTAAAAAGTTTGTTTGTGTTTGTTCAGAACACGGTGGTTTATAGTGCTTTATGCTGGCAACACAAAAATGTAATTTTTCTGCTGGTTTTGTTGTGACACCATGAGTGAGGTGGCTAGTACATTTCTTCACTCCAGCTGTACTGGTACATAGTAGCCTAATTTATAACACTTTTCCCTCATAGTACATGCAAATGAAGAGTAGAAGTGAGAGGCGCTATTCAGCTCACATTTTGCACTGCTTACAAATATAAACCATGTGGCAAACACGAGCCGTTGTGGAGTTTTGATCGATTAGAAAACTTTGTAGACAGGGAAATAACATCATACAGATTTTTTGGTGTTACAGGTAACATTTAATGTAAATGATCATTTTTCTTCATTCAAATTGTGGAAACCTTGTTTCTCAATATTTCCTCTTTTTCCATAAATCAATGCTATTGGTCACCCGTCACGTGTGTCTGTGGGTTTTACAAACATTTAACCAATTACAAGCATAAAATAACCTACCAACTTTGACGACACAGTGTTTGATTATTTTAAAAACACAGGGTTTTTTTCAAATTTCCTGAAAATTTACAACAACAAAGATTATTGTCAAACTGTAAAACATCCTGCCTTAATTCCATATCTTTGTGACAAGTGTTTGAGAATCATTGCTCTATTGGCCAATTTATCGATATCTGACCTTTTTAAACTCTTTATTATTATCGGCCCCAGAAATCCAGTACTGGTTGGGCCCTAGATATTCTCATCTTCTGCATTTCACTACAGCTTGAAGAAGGTACACTTGTGATACTTCAAACTTATTCAAACTCGATTAACAGCTACACTTACTGTGAATTTCTTTCATTTTTTTTTGCCTGTGTTGAATATCGGGTCTTGTGTGATACCACTTCAGGTGAATAATCATTTACAATCATGGTTTCTCATCTTTTCTCATTCTCACATTCCAAAAATTCTAATTGTTGACAGGAATATTGCCTGTGGAGTTATGTGCATCTCTTACTGATGAAAGAACAAACATTGCTCTTATCCAACGGAGAATTTTACTCATGCAAGATTTTATGAACCAGTCAACATTAAGGCAGAAAATGAAAAAAAGAAGAATGAAATTTCCCAATAATCAACACAGTTCAATAGCAACCTGAGCAATCACAGCCAATGCACCTTTTGATTTTGGCCCACTCAAGTGTTCAAACACCTTCTACAAACTATGAAATAAACTGAATCAATTTTACAGGACAGGAGACAGCTCAGAGCAAGTCAAACCCCAAACAGCAATTTCCATTTTGTAACATGACATATTTTTGTCAGGCATCATGGAACCACATGGAAAAGAAAGCAACTTTCCAGTGAAATAATTCTCTGTTTGTGCCACTTAGAAACAGAGAAGGAGCCAGCGAGAGAACAGAGATGCTGTTGTCACTTACCCTTGCCAACGCGATGGTCCAGAAGGGTACGACAGTCCAGTGCCAGCCTCTGAGAGGCCGGGACATCGGGCGCAGGCAAGGGCATGGCAGGCAAACGAATGCACAACAGCTCACAGACACGCACACACACACTCTCAAACACACACTATTCCTTTCATAGACACGGAAAACCTCTGCACAAATCCCAATACATGAATCATCAGCGGACTAAAAATGTCTTAAATCTTTGGTTATAACTTTTTTTAAACTATTGAAAAATAAGCTTACCAATAGTCGCAAAAAAATTAGCTGCCTTAAATTTCACAATTCCTTGGCAGACAAGCAAAATACAAAAAGTTACTCACTCAGATGCATCCAGTACTGCTCAGATTAGATACTACATGCACATGCAAACATCAGCCAAGCCTGAACAGAAAAGCCAATCCCAACTTCTGTGTAAAGTTTCACACTCGCACAAACTCACAAATTCACTCAGATTCCCTGCTGAACACCAGCTCGCATGTCCCTGCCTTGAGGCGCCTGAGTAATTTATATTAGTACATACACAGATTGACCGTATTAACTAAGAGATTAGCGATTAGTCCCTTCAATAGCAGCTCTGCTCTCTGTGTGCACCTCTCTCATTAATAAACATCTCACTGACACAATGGACCTCACTATCCACCCCAAGTCTCTCTCTGGGTGAGAGACACAGGGAGACACAGAGGGAGGAGGGTAGGGAGAGGCAGGGAGAGAGGGGCACTGTGGGACAGCCATTCAGTCAGTGGGCTTGAGGTTCAAGGAATGTGGCCATCAGCAGATGCCAACACGGGCAAAATGTCTGGTGAGTGATTTCGGAGCAAATTCACATGTAACACAATACAAACACACATATCTGGAACAGTGGTGTAAAGTTTCTCTCACAAACCTTTCCAAGATCAGCGGTGAATTATCATGGATTTGGATTCTGTGTTGCCAGATTGAGCGTTTTTCCGCCAACATGGGCTGTTTTTGATTGCACTGTGTGGGTTAAACTGGGCTTAGAATGTTGACAGGATTTAGGATGGTTTACCATGAGTTGGGATTGTTTTTAAATACTTTAAATACTTTTGAATTTTTATCTGATCTGTTAAAAGGTAACATGTCATCTGTATTTATGTTATGTAATTAATAAGAAAGGGGCAGGTAATATGAGATTTTTCATCCTACTGCTCCTTTTTCGATCATGGAATCTGTTTGAGTAGTTTGTATTAGAGTGTACTATCTGTTGTTGTGAAACTGAAATTCTTTGAGATCACAGAAATAAAATTAAAATTAACTTAAAATACTACAGCATATTAAATCTACTCAGAAACTGTGCTCCTTTTAGAGCTGCAACAATTAATCAATTAGTTACTAACTATCAAATTAACTATTTTGATAATCAATTAAATGATTTGATTCATTTTTTTTAAGAAAAAGGTCAAAATTCTCTGACCCCAGCTTCTTAAATGTGAATATTTTCAGTTTTCTTTCCTCCTCTATGACAGTAAACTGAGTATATTTTGGTTCCGGACAAAACAAGATATTTAAAGGATGTCATCTTGAACTTTTTGAAACACTAAACTACATTCTTCAACATTTCTGTGATATTTTAGAGACCAAACAACTAATTGATTAATCAAGAAAATAAGAGACAATGAAAATACATGTTAGTTGCAGCCCTAATTTCTGTAGTTAGATCATACTGACATATTTTTTTATTTAATCTGCTTAAAAGATTAAAGCTTATGAGGGGGTACACTTTAAGTTGGCAAACTGCAAAGGCTTGTTTCAGTTTACCAAGTTAGATAAAGCCTTTTTTTTTCTATTTGAGCTGTCCCTTTATTTTTTCTTTATATTTAGGGAAGAGGGCAGAAATTTAATATTGTTTTACAGTTGGATTGTATGATGTAGCATTCTAATTTGAATTATAGTGTTATTACGATACGAATACGAATACGAATACGAAATACTTTATTGATCCCCAAGGGGAAATTCATTTGTCTGTAGTCTCATCTATTTGTATAAGAATTATAGAGTCTGATGGCAGTTGGTATGAAAGATCTTCTGTATCTCTCTGTCCTACAACGAAGAGAGAGAAGCCTTCCACCACCATTATTTCTTTGGTCCATCAAGGTGTTATGCAGTGGATGATCCATGTTGTTTAGGATGGCCTCCACCGTCCTCATTGTGTCTCTCTCCACAACTTCCTCCAGAGAGTCCATCCTTACTCCGATCACAGAGCCAGCCTTTTTCACAAGCTTATCCAGCCTCCTTGCTTGCTTTTTTCCCAAACTTCCTCCCAGCAGACTGCAGCATAAAATAAAACACTTGCCACAATAGACTGATAAAACATCTGCAGCATCTTACTGCAGATGTTTGTTATTTGTTATGATGTTTATTATTATGTCATATTGAAAAATTGATATGAACCACAATACTGTTGCTTACTGATAATGAACTCATTTGTATTGTTTATTTTTTTATAGTTTTATTTTATACAGTTTTGAACAGTTGCTGGGCTGGATAACATTAAAACAATATGGTAACACTGTTTGTAGTAATTTCTGAGCCATAGTCAACTTCTTATGCATTCATTCCTTCATTTAACTTGGAGGGTGGTGATTATGTCTTAACGCATTGACAGGTGCATGATAGTTTGGTGTTGCCCACCTGTCATGTCGGATGCTCGTCACAGGGCGGCGTCGTTCTTCCAGGTTCACAGTGGCGGGGAGAGGGTGGCACTTCAGGCCCGAACTGAGTCTCCGCCGACGGTTCGAAAATCAGGAAAACCCGCTGGATTGTCTTTGGCCTGTGGAAGTTAGTACGCCCAAATTAGCCCACGTGCTAATGAATATAATTCATATTTTAAACATGTTTGAACCTATCAAAACACGAGGAAATATCGAGAGTTAAGGCTGCCCTGACCAGTGACAAGAAAACAGCGTAACGTAACATCTCATTATATTGAAAATCATGGAAATTCCGGTAATTA
Organism: Lutjanus argentimaculatus; assembly: GCA_034769285.1. Classification (NCBI taxonomy): domain Eukaryota; kingdom Metazoa; phylum Chordata; class Actinopteri; order Lutjaniformes; family Lutjanidae; genus Lutjanus; species Lutjanus argentimaculatus. The sequence continues at coordinate 49,233,251 of JAWZSL010000001.1, forward strand.
ATGTAGCTTAATGCTAAAGTTAGCATCGCTAGCTGTCACAGGTTTTCCTCTTAACTTTATAATCTCACGATAGCCGAAGCGTCACGATGTGTTTGCCTCGACTTAAATTACATTTAGACGTTAACTCGCGATCATCGAATCTAACGTGGTTAACTTGTTTAATTCAACGCTGTTAAACTAGCATCTGTGCTGGGAGCTAACGACGCTAACGTTAGCAAACTTCCTTCACGAGGAGCACCTGGCTGCGCTTTATCTGACCGACGGGTAAAGTGGCGACAACACCCGTTACTTACCATGAAGTGAACAGAATTAAAATCCTTAAAAATGTGTGGCATGCGGACAGTTAAGGTCAACCACCTGGACTAAAGTTCAGCGATGACAGGACACCATACATTCACTGTGCCTCTGACTGCCAGCTGTTCCTAACAGCCAGCTGTTAATGTGTGACAGGCAGCTCACCACTGGACAACAGCTGTAGTAATGGTAATAGTAATAGCAATTCACTGGATAATAATATTGGAAAAATAAACAGCATAACACACAAATACTTGGCCAATATTGTTTGATCAAATCAATGCTTTAATAATACTGCAGTGTGTTATTAAAATATATTTTAAAATATTCAGAAATTGTGTTCCTTTTAGAGCTGCAACAATTAATCAGTTAGTTGTTAACTATTAAAATTTTAATAATCCACTAATTTATTTGATTCATATTTTAAGAAAAAAAAGTCAACATATATGTCAATACTGCTACAATTTAATTATCTAAAAGCTTTAAAATAAGTATTCTGTGGGCTGTCTCTGTGGTGCTTTTGCAACAGGTCTGTTTTCTACCAGTTGGTGACAGCAGTGGGTCAGAAGAATCTGAAAGGAGACTGTGAGCAATCTCAAAACAGTCTGCAATCTCCAAGATTATTATCATGCAAGACGGCTTCATTGCAGTTAACTTATCTAAATCTGCCTGAAAGTATTTTTCAGGACAATGTATCATACTTGGTGTACGTGACATGTTGCATTATCTGCCACGTCTAAACGTGGTGCATCTCAGGAGACCACTTAGCATGCTAAGGCCCTTTAATTCCCAGGGTCTCTTAACCCCACTAAGCCATAAGATCCCTGAGTCTCCTTTCATGTGACAGTATTTTTGTCCTCCTACTGTGTGCGTCAAACTGCCGGTGTCTCTTTTTACGTTCAGTTCAGCCCCCATTAGGTGGTTGTTGGAGTGGGACCCTTTTTAAATGGGATAACAACACCTTAGTTAGCCAGTAATGATGAGCTAATGATGCCTAAGCTAAAAGATCTCGGGGGATTGTCATTTCAAGATATACTCATAACTGCTAGTAGTTATTGTATTGTAGTGCAAGAGTAGAAAATCTTTTACAGATGTTTGCATAGAATTTGAAGCCTAAAACACTGACAACTATAACATCAAACTGCTAACCTCTACTGTTTTTTGTAAATATACACTCATTTTGAATCTGATTACTGTAACATGACTGGACAAGTTGTGGAATGCTAAAAAAAAATGCATGTTTGGAACATGTCACAGGTAAACAGGTTAATTGATAACAGGTGATAGAATCATGATGGTGTGTTGCTGCATCTACAAATGCAAGTTAAGACTCTACCATGCAAAGTGAGAGCCATTATATCAGCAACATCCAGAAACACTGCAGACTTCTTTGGGGCCGCAGCTCATCTGAGATGGACTGATGCAAAGTGGAAAAGTGCGCTGTGGTCTGATGAGTTCACATTTCGGATGTTTTTGCTTTGCTTTCTTCAAAAGCCAGCATCTGTAATGGTATGTGGTTGTGTTAGTGCCCATGGCATCATGGCTAACCATCATATCTGTGAAGGCTCCATTGATGCTGAAAGGCACATACAGGTTTTGGAGCAACATATGCTGCCATCCAGACAACATCTTTTTTGGAGATGTCCCTGCTTATTTCAACAAGACAATACCAAAACACATTCTGTATGCGTTACAACAGTGTGGCTTCATAGTAAAAGAGTTCAGGTACTAGACTGACCTGCCTGCAGTCCAGACCTGTCTCCTATTGAAAAAGTGTGGTGCATTATAATATGACAATTGAGCACTGGAATTCATATATTGAGCAAGAATGGAGAAGAATCTCACTTTTAAAACTTAAAAACTTAGTGTCCTCAGTGCTCAAACACTTACTGAGTGTTGTTAAAAGAATAGGTGATGTATCACTGTGGTAAACATGACCCTGTTCCAACTTTTTTGGAACATGTTGCAGCCATCAAACTCAGAATTAGTATGTATTTGCAAAAAAAATCAGTTTGAACATTAAATATCTTGTCTTTGTACTGTATTCTATTGAATATAGGTTGGAAAGTTTTTGCAAATCATTGCATTCTGCGAATCTCGTCATCGAAACTCAAGGTTTAGGACTTGGGACTTGACTTGAGATTTGATTGCGAAGACTTGCTCACTTGAGAGACTTGAGACAATGACTTGGCCCCACCTCCGGCATTTACTTCTGCAGGGTAATAAGGACCTTTTGGCTTAGTGCTCCTTACTATCACCATACCATATGGGCCCTCTGTCTTTGAGGATGGGGGTTGCTTGGTAGGGGGTGGGGTCTTCCTTTCATGTTTTTTTTTTTTTTGTTTGTTTTTTTTGTCAGTTTTCAAATCTTTTTGATGCAACATATTGAAAATTTTCTGTGGTGGAAAATTGCTGAGCTGCCTCTAGGAAAGCATTTTAGCTACATCATCATCTTTGTTTCATTTTGACCCGACCTGACCTGTCTTCACTTCCAAGAGCTTTGTGCGACTGCCAAAAAAAGCCAGAATGCGTTCACCATCCAACTGTAGTCTTGCACCACACACATACGCTTACACAGCACGTTTGTGTTACACCACTAACCGACACGAATAGATCTCTGTGTCCGACCGGCATTAGTGAAATGTTTGGCAAGCAAGGTCAGTTCTGTTGCTGGTTCGGCTTGAGTGCGTATGAGAATCAGCTGATTAGTGCACAGCCAAAGCGGTTAGCCTTAATACTAATTAGCTTCTGGGGTTTTGCCCATAGCAGACTAATTCATCCTAACTCCTCCTTCATGTGGCCACAAGTTCATAGGCTCTTCAAATAGAGTCACTGAATAAAAATACAGATTGAATGTGAACATTCACAGGCACTGACTTTAATTGCTCGTTATGAACACAAATATCAGAATGATCTGCTGATTTACAGCACTCTTTCCCTCTCAGTGTTTCTAGTGACAGTGACCTCTCATTGAACAATTGCTTTATTGAATGCTCGCCAAGTGTCAGGGAACTATGCTGATGTGGTAGCACTTATAGTAGAACTAATTGCCTTAGGCCTGTCCGGAGGCTATTTTTAGATGTACAGTAATCAGCAAGAAAGGTCTGAGCTGTGCAGGTACGGTGGGACAGATGGGAACTCATTAGATCAGCCTTAGGGGCCTTGTGTGTTGCCTGGACACTATTAGCAAAGCAAGTCTCAAAAACTTTAACCAGCTTACAACCGTAGGGACCACAGGCCTGCTGACGCTATCAGACCAAGTGCTCATCATCATCATCAATACTGAGATCTGTTTGTCAGTTTTCTTTTATCGGTCTGTGTCTGATTGTCCTAGTTTTTCTACCTTGTTGATATACAGTACAGTTTATCTTGATGTTGTGGTTATGTCATGCTTAAAACAGTGAGCAAAGTATTCAATTAACAGGTAAAATCTTAATTGTAACAGTTGAATCGGCTTGTTGAAGAGAAACTGTGCAAAGGACATTGAGATGCACCAACAACTCAATGTGCCAGCAAATTTCAAGACAATCATATGACATATAAAGCTAAGAACATTGGTGCACTGGTTACAGATTAGTCCTTTCCCTGCATAATATTAACCAGCCTGATATAGTAAGAACATCCACAAGACAAAAGGCACTGAGCAGCAGGTTATATCGCTGTTTTCAGACTCCTCGATGAGACCCTGCGGAGCAAATAATTCAAGTGATCATCTATAGTGTTCAGCCCCAACAAGTTATTTTCAAAGGAAGAAGATGAAAAGATAAGTTTTGATGAGTTAAATATGAGTGTGTACAGAGTATTACAGAGAAATAACAAACATGAAGCTTTTTCAGCCTCTTTGTGTCACTGGAACATAGACATGGCTGATAATCCTGAGATAAATTTCCATTTTCAAAAAGCAGGTATAGCACTTCTTTTACATACCTAAATGATCCCCCCCATCAGACTGTTTTGAAGCAGCCACAGAGCATAATGACGTTGTTCTACGCCACATTATAATTGAAGGGAAACAGCATTTTAATAAGCTCTGGATCAATTGAACGGTGAGCTTTTCTTTAAGGTCCAAATGAACAGCTGATGCCACTAGAGTTTTTTTAAATATTACAAAACTCACACAGTAGCTTTAATATATATTTTCTTTAGTGTTTTTCCAACATGAAAAATACATAAACAAGGGAAATAAGAGGAGAAAAAGCAACAAATACAAAGACCCTACACCCCCACCCATCACAAGTGGGAGTAAGTCACACATGTGCAAGTCAGGGAAACAAGTCTTAAGACTTAACCTTCAAGCCTCATGCAAGTCCCTAGTCATGGCGATGAGAATCAAGCAAGTCAAGTCGAGTCAAGTCATTGCTCAGGTCAAGCAAGTCACAAGTCAGGTCAGACGAAATTCTGATGACCTGCCCCAGTTTTCACACTTAAGCCAGTTCAACAACATTGTGTGGTATCAATAACGAGCTTCCTAAATTATGATAACAAAGCCTCCTGCCCTGGCTTCCCTTCAGGAGAATCACAAGATTTCTCATTGGCCTATTAACACATCTGTCTTAGGTGCTTTTCACAGGACACTGCACACCACTGTTTTCCTCTTACTGCCGTCATTAACAACATAACACTGGAATCCAAATTTTAGCATTTTTGGAATATACCCCTACATGATAGCTGCATCGTACACCGGCCTCTGCTGATCTGCCTTGAAAAATCCAAATATTTGATTAAAAAAAAAAAAAAAAAAGTCAAGTCCTCAGTCTCAAGTCTCACATCAAAGTCAAGTTAGGTCTTTTAGCAGCATTGATCAAGCAAATCTCAAGTCCTCAGATGTGTGACTAAAGTCAAGTCATGCAACTCAAGTCTTCCTCTTCTGCCACCCACCCACCTAAACAAAAGGCCACAATATAGGAGTTTATTACCTTAGTGCTAGTATATGCCAAAAAATGTCCAGCAGATTATTCAGGAGCCAGAGAAAACCAAGATCAGTCACCAGGAGGGACCAACAAAGAATGAACACAGTGATACACAGAGTCCGTTGAAGGAATCAAAACATTTTCTTCATCAAAATATTAGTCAGATGGATGAGCAGTAGCCTGTTAGGCATTTTAGAAATATCTGAATTTAACTGCTTAGTAAAGGTGGTTTTGTTAACGTTAGAGCGCTGTTAAATAACCTACGGGTGCCGTTACCAGGTGGGAGATGATTCAGCTTCCCTGCTGTTACAGTCCACCTTGTTTTGTTGGCCTTAAGGTACTGTTTTAACTGTTCACCCTGTCTCTAATTGCACATTTGCATAATGACATAACTGAGAACACAAAGGCAATACAGAGGCAGAAACTCTGCTTTCAGTTTCTATGGTATCATTGGAAGTAGAGTAAATGAAAAAGAAAAAATGTGAAGTGTGTGGAAAAAGCTGATCATAATGCTATTCAATTAAGTCTCAACCCGGCTTTTGATTTGGCTGACTTGGCCAAAGGGTGAGAGCATCGCGTTCATCTTTCTGTCGTCTTGGTGCCAATGATCTCAGCTTTGCAGGCCAGTGAGAGTGGCTGCTGACTAAGTAATCCTCTTTGCACTCCTTGCTCCTGAAGCTCTGTGCTCCGTGGCATTTGTTGACTTCATTTCAGTCCAGGTGGTGACCTACAATCCTGCCAGAGCGACTTCAGACATCTTAACCAACTCTCTTCATCAGTTTTGGACATGTCATCACAGTGGGGACTATTTCAAGTTTCATTTTCATGGATTATGCCTTAATTTCCAGATCTGCATACGATTCCTTGCAATGGAAAAAGTGGATTATGATGGGATGGACGCACATATATGGCAGAAGCTGGACATGAGGAGTGGACACACAAAATGTAAAACAATACAGGTGAGATTTGGAACTGTACACAACTCTTGTTTGTCAGACCATTTGCCATTCATTCATCACAGCTGTTGGTCTGACGAAGGCCACAAGACTAAATGCATTGGTCTCACAATAAAATTGTTCTTTATTTACAAGTGTTGCTGGAGTTCTGACCACCTGAGGCTTTTTCGCAGAATATGTGTAGACCATATCATATAGGACAACTAAATTCAAATATTGCATATATTAAAATGTAATAAATACCTTTGTATTTAATTATAATATTGTTTACATTTATAATTGTCAGCAGAATAGTAAGTAATAAGAAAACTTTATTATTTCCCCAGCACCTTTTAAAACACAGGTTGCAAAGTGCTTCACATCAACATAAATACAGGCAAATAAAACACAAAGCACATAGTACATACAAGGTAAAACATTTGAAAAAAACAAGGAACACGTACCTAAAATACAAATAACACAATGCATATACAACCAGCAGAGGGCATAAAGCATAAGTCCTACCCGGACCACACTTAGAACTAATAAAAAGCCACCTTAAAAAGTGTGTTTTTAACTGTTGTTTTAAACAGTCGAACAGACTATGCTGATGTATAGGAGGGGGGAGGTTGTTTCAGAGTCTGGGTGCAAGGGCAGCAAAAGAGCAAGTTACGCAGTGTAGCCAATCTATTTTAATTGGTTGACCTGACTGGTGGAAGGGGTCAGAAGCTCAGAAATATACACAGGAGCTTGGCTGTGAAGTGCCTTGTAAGTAATTAGAAGAATCTTACAATCAGTCCTGAACTTGACAAGTAACCAATGCAGCAAAGTTAAGATAGCAGTAATGTATGATCTATGGCCAGTCGTGGTTAATAGCCTGGCTGTAGCATTTTGAACAAGCTGGAGACGTGCCAGAGTAGCTTGTCTACGGCAAGTGAAGGCTGATAATAAAGGTCTGATTTTTGCAATATTTTGTAGTTGGAAAAAGCAGGCTTACACTAATTTGTTACCATGGTGTTTAAAGTTCAAATGATGGTCAATATACCACCAAGGTTCCTGGGTTGTGATTTGAGTGACATCCAGTGATTTATAGTGGGTAGGTTGCTGAGGTCATTTGGTTTTACCAAAACATATAGTTGGGTGTCCTCCACGTAACAATAATAATATATTTTATATGTATAGCGCTTCAAAAGGTATCAAAGATACTTTACATGGCAGAAAAAAGAAAAACAAAACAGGGAAACAATAAGGCAGTATCAGCATAAACGCACCAACAACTAGAAAATGATATCAGTATAAAAACAAGCCAAGAACCAGGTGATAAAAGGAGACGGAGGACTAATGATCACACATTAAAAACAATTTTAAACAGATGGGTTTTGAGAGCAGTTTTGCAAGAGGGAAGTGTGGGAGGTGTTCAGGCAGTTCCAGAGGGAGGGGGAGCGATGGCGAAGGCCATGTCCCCCCAGGTGTGGTGCCTGGATTGGGTGAGATGGCTGAGCAGGTTGGGGTCGGTGGATCTGAGGTTGCGGGTCCGTGTAGGAGGTCAGTGAGGTAGGAGGGGGCTAGGTTGTGGAGGGCTTTGTAGGTAATGAGGAGAATTTTGAAGGCAGTGGTGAGGTTTTGAAGGACTAGGGTGATGTGATATCTGGTGTGGGAGTGGGTGAGCAGACAGGCATCTGAGTTTTGGACTTACTGTAGTTGTTAGGCAATTTTCCAAATTTAGGTATCATACGCAGGATCAAACTAAGGCCTTGAGGTCATTGGGAGGCCTGCACTAACTCTGAACGAACAGTAGATCAGTAATGCAGCTGTCTGTTCCTTTTGGGGAAAACAAGAAGTAGTCCCTGATAGTGTTGCTATGGCAGCTAAGGTCAGAGATGTGTACGCCTGTATCTGTGAACAGGGCAGAGGTAACTGCAATCAGGGATTGGATATCACTGACCCTGAGGAATGGGAGGAAAGGGTGCAGACCCTGTACATTCATACTTCCCTTGTTTTGGATTTGCAGACCAATAGACTAATTTTATATGCTGTAGATGCGTTGGGTCTGATCATATTTGGGCATGTTTATATATGTCTGTGAAGACTATCCTGGAGGACCAAAACTCCAGAATTGAAGGGAGCATCAGGACACAGCGTTCTCTCATTCTCCAGTTTCAGCGTAATACATATTGGACTCTTGTGCACTTTCTCCTTTTGATGTATGGGCAAAAGATAAAAATCGACAACATCAGTTTGCTGAGAATTTCACGATCCTGTTGCAGTAGTCGAGTCGTGAGGGGATGAAGGCATGGATGAGCGTTTCAGCTGCTGAGGAGAGGGAAGAAACAATGATAGGAATTATACCCAAAGGCTCAGGGGAAGCAATAAAAGGAAAAAAAGAATAGGACCAAGTACTGACCCCTGAGGCACCCCATATAACAGTGGAGCAGATGAGGACTAGATAGATAGATAGATAGATAGATAGATAGATAGATAGAGACACATGTCTGACAAATGACACAAACAATTCAAAGGCTTTCCCTGAGATACAAGCACATATGTTCAAGTGATCCTCCCACAGCAGAGAAACTTTAATGCTTGCTGTGTGAGCAGTAAAATAAAATGCTGCCATATTATAGCCTTCACTCACAGGGTGAGTATTTCGGCTGCCTTCATTAAAAATGCAACTCTTCTAATATGAAGTGTTTTATTTGTGCAGCATGGATATGTGGTGATAATCAGACTGGTGACAGTGGACTGTGAGTGGGTGGGAGAGCAGCAGTATCTAGAGCCAGAAGGACCTGGAGGAGTTTAACTCCGGGCATTAACCAGCTCAGGTCTAAATCTGGCCACCAGTTAATTTGTTGGAAAGCTGCCTCTCTGCTGGCACACACTGTGTCAACACGTGGAGCCTGGCTCCGTCCAACATGCTGAATGTGTGCAGCACAGTCAGTTCTGTTCACATAAATTATCTTTTTAAAAAGGATTTAAACAATAAAGATGCTCTGATTTGATTCTTTTTAGAAAGCGTAGTCACATTTATTTGGACACATGGTGGGATGGGTACTGAACTTTGATACTTTACTGGCACAGACTGGACTGCGTCAATACTATCAAGTATCAAAAAATGCTTTGTTGTTCGATACCAAATTTCAGCGCCTAAATTACCAAGTTGTGGTTTATTTTTCATGCTGTAAAACTGCACCTACCAGGGTGCTGAAACTTAGAACTAAAGAGTTGAAACAGACAACTTAAAGGAGAAATCTGTAATATATTTACTGTAATAATCATAAAATTACCATTATGGAATAGTTTAAAAAGTTAAGTTTAAATACTTGCTTCTCTGGCAACAACATCACTGCCACAATGTTCAGGCCAGAATGACTGTTATTGTTTACCCATTTCACATTAATTAGAGTTCAAATTAATGCCAAATGTTCACAGAATGAGTAAGTGTCTGTTTATGAGTCATAAAAAATCAATTATAATCTAATCAAAGGATTAGATGTTTATAACAGTTAAATTGAGCAATATGTTAATGGTATCTGGCAGGCAGTGACTGAACTCTAGAATGTAGAATGTGTATTTTCAGAGCAGTGGGCTTTTGTTTTCAGAATAATGGGACTAACTTTACATCAACAGGCACCTGACAGTTACAGTGTAGGATTTGTCGATGTAGAAACATGGCAGCACTATATGTTGGCCTCCGTAGATATAAACGGCGCATTCTCAAGTAACGAAAATGCAACAATTCTTAATTTCAGGTGATTATATACTAATGAAAACATGCTTCTAAATATTATAATCTACTTCTGCCATGTTCTGCCAATCGATCGCCCTAAATCATACACACTGGACCTTTAAAAGTATTTAATTAAAAAAATCTGAAAAGATGGGTTAAAGTACAAAAAAAGAGTGAATTGAATTTAACTGGGCCTAATTTGCACAGAGCAGAGGTTGAGATATCCTGACTTTTAGTCCCTACTATGGGTCAAAGCCAGAAATACTGGATCCTACATTTCCCATAATACAATTTGCAAGCATCATCCACTGAACACCCCCAACTCCTCCCCACCTAGTAAAAAACTGACATCCTTCAATCTCCACACCTCCAGGCTTTCTGTTATAAATTTGTAGTCCCCAAGTCAAAAGGGAGCTAATGCTGATGACATCGCTGTGACATCATCAGGGTTATTTTGTTGACAGAGCTCCTCCAGAGCCACAGAGGACATCATACAGCTGTTTCACAGCCTCAGCAGTGCTGACCATGACTAGTTTACTGAACTTTGTGTATAAAATTGGTATAATGTCCCTTTAAGAATGAACGTTGATTATGCTGATAGTGCGATAAAAAAGCACTTTGTGACCTCTGACTCATCACTAACCATCATCTTCACCTCCAACAATATCTCCAGGCTGCTTCCTCCTCCTGATCTGAGACCAACAGATGAGGCCACCTAAGGTTATCACCATGGTGACCTTCGCAGAGACAGCCCAGGTCTCCCCCATGGAGCTGCGGGAGCCGACCTGCCGGACCGCAACCCTGTCCCCCGGGCTGCGGCGGAAAAAGATGCTGTGGCAGAACGCTGTAAAACACATCATTATCCAGCAGGAGCTCAGCGCGCAGGTGACTGATTATCCCACAGTCATCAGTAGATTAGTTGCATCCAGATGGAAGTTATTGTTTTGTAAACATTCTCCCTGCAGGATTATGAGGACTGTGTGTTCTGGAACAGACGTGGTATCCTCCGAACCACTGCCTCATTTTACCCAAACCAGCATTTCACACAATCCAAGAAAACTGAACCAAACCAAGAGTAATGGATATTTTGAGAGGACAGAATTGTCCCTACCAATATTTGAGCGCTTCCCCCTGCTGATTTCAACAGAGAAACTAGTAGTGCTATGTTCTTATGCGAGTACTCTGATTAATAAATATATTTTTGATTCTGAGACAGGAGCCTTTAAGCTTGTGTCCAAATAACATTTTTCTCTCTCACTGTACAAGTGGTTCACTCCCGTATATGCCAGTCCTCTCGGGGTCACAATTCTCCTGAATATTTCCCCGATTTATGACAAATTTTCATACCTTTTTTTCTTCTTTGTTATCATGACCTGTTTCTGGCACTGTACAGCGTGTATAAGACCTACAACTCAAACAAGACGAGGAGAGAAATGGAGAGTACTAAGAGAGAAATACTCAAGCATTTCAGACGTCCTGAAAAGAAGAATTCCTGTCACTTACAGAAAGCTTTAAAGTTTTCTAAGAGCAGCCTAAGTAACATACCCTAGGAAAAACATTTGTAAAATTTTCATTTTTTGTTATTGTAATCATATTTTTGTTTGATGTCTGTGTCTGACAATTTTCTGCACTGACAGCATGAACATGAATTATCAGACCACTGCTGAATGAATCCAGATTGCTCATGCAGAAGTGAAAAATTCAGTTAATTTAACTGAACATTTTTTTAAAGGGCCAGTCCACCCAAATAACTTTCTCACTTACTTTGTCTAGCCATGCAAAGAGTTTTGATTTTACAGCTGACATATTTGCCCAGTGTTATATGCCATCAAATCTGAGCAAAACAAAACAAAAAATATACATGTTGAGAAAATAATGTGTTTTTTTCTCTTTAACTGTGGTGAACCAACCCTTTAAAGAGCCTAAAAACACAGTTCAGTGATGGTTATAAGGAACTGTATACCACATAGACAAAAAGAGACACCTACTTTCTACTTTCTGGCCCAAATTACTTGTATTGCACCGAATCATAACAAAATTATCTCAGGACATTTTTCAAATAGAGCAGGTCTAGACCGTACTCTTTATAAACCCAACTGTTCCCACCAAGAGCAAGCACTGAAAAAAAGCACAGAAAAAGGCAGTCCTTGAGGTTTGTTTTATGTGGTAAAGGACATATCCTGATGGAAGATAAATCCAAGATTCCTTACAGTGGAACTCAAGGCCAAGGCAATGCCATCCAGAGTAGCTATATCTTTAGATAATGAGCAGCAGAAAATTTTATGTCCCTAAGACATGCTTGAAGTTTAGGTAGCTGATTGGTTTCGTCTGGCCTGATCAATAGATATACTTGGCTATCATCATAACAATGAAAGTTTATGGAGTGTTTCCTTGTAAAAATGGCTAGAGGAAGCATATATCCACTATAAATCAATTTCTGGACCAACCTACTGGTCACTTGTGAAAGGAATGGTACAAAGTTATGTGTACAAAGGAAGGGAAAGTGCCTGATGTTACTGTAAATATATCTGATTTATTTGTCATGTTTGACAGGTGGGAGTGGAGCCTGCACGGAAGATCTGTGTGACGGACGCCTACATGGAGGAGATCAACAAACAAATCCGCAACAAGGCCTCCCGCGGGGTCACAAAACGTCGCTCCTCGTCATTCAGAGTGCACCCTTCTCAACCTCGAGGTTCCACCTCCACTCACACCAGCGTCAGGGGTTCTTTCAATGACTACGCCAGCGATGCCGACTTCTTTGTGCACTGGGGTCGCTTAATTCGTGGAGTCTACATCCCCACCCTGAGGCACACCTTCAAGTCTCGTGATCTGGAGAGACTCTACCAGCAGCACTACTCCCACCAGAGACGCAACTCTCTAGCCATCACTAATGTGATCGATGCTGTGGCCAAGCTGCACGTGTTGGTTCTGTACCTGGCACTGGCGCCTGAGGCCATAACAGACACTCTGCGTAGCTGCCTGACGGTTGTTTTCATGGTGTTGGCTATAGCGCTGTGCATCATGGTCTTAACTTGCAAAAACTCCATGTCCCCGCAGTGGCTTCACTACGCAGGCCTAGCTAGCTGGTTGTCGCAGACCACGCAGGTGCTGGGTGGACTGGTGTATGGACTGGAAAAAGACCCGTCGTGGTATGTTTTGTTCACGTTGTTCGCCACATACACGCTGCTGCCGTTACCGCTGCTGTGGGCCATGTGCGCCGGCTCCCTCACCTCAGTACTGCACCTCCTGATGGAGGTTGCGCGGTGCTACAATGACACCGTGCTTTTGAGAAAGGTGAGAAAATCAGTGTCATGTCTGTGTTAATTAATTCGTTATCACACCAAAATGTTCCTTTATAACTTGCTTGCTGTGACCAACAAGGGCAAATGCACTGCAGCCAAAGAAAACACATGCAAATAGACAAAACACAAGCAAGTTAATGTGCACAACACATTTAGAAAACACGTTGCAAAAACGCACAGCACAACCAAATACACAAATGTGCTGCAAATTCATCGTTATCAGGCATCCTCACCTTAATCTGTGTTTGTGATGAGGGGCAACATACAAGTAAAAAATGTCTCAGGAAAAGATTAAATCGAAAGCAACTGGACTTGTTTAAAAGTCTTATTGAAGACGTTTCGCTTCTCATCCAAGAAGCTTCATCAGTTCATGCCTGTCAGGACTAGTCAGAGCTAGTCTTTTAAACAAGTCCAGTTGCTTTCGATTTAATCTTTTCCTGAGATTACAATGACCTGGACGAATGAGAACATTCACGGACAAGTAAAAATGTCCTTTCTCTAATAAATGTAATACTATGATCATTACAATGCTGGGGTTTCTGCAGCCTATACCTTGGGATATTTCTGGGTGCATGATTATTATGCAGGCTTTGTCAACAGAGGTAGTAGGATAGTATGGGTTAATATCTGTCACAAACACTAAATCTCCTCACAAATCAATAGAATTCCACGTTGTACTCTGAAAGGTCTTGCATGATGCATGCAGCAGTCACTCTCAGTGCTTGAGTAGAGTAGAACATTAACAGAAGTCAGAAACTCACAACATAAACAAGCGATAAACAGACCTGACTTCAATAGCTTCATGAGTCACAAACTGTGGCGACAACAAGTGTATAGCACATTTCTATATTTGTTTTGCAGTGCGTTTTTGTACTTGGTTGTGTTGTGTATATTTTCAATGCATTCATGTATTGCAGTATGTTTTCTAAATGCTGCGTATGTGTGGTCCAATTGATGACGATGTTTTCTTAATTTTCTTGTGTTTTCATCTATTTGCATGCATTTTCTTATATTGCAATGCGTTTGCCCTTGTCGGCCACCATACTTAATAATTATAATTGTCAAAGTATACTCATAGGTTTCTTCAAGTTCTCTGAATTATACATGCTAGTGCAGCGTCCCTTCAAAACGTACCTGTTTGGAACAGGCCAATTTCTTGACCTCTCGTGTTGCTGCTTGCAGATTTCTCAAGAACTCCTCATTCAAAAACTTCACATTCAACTGCTAACTCACATAAGCTGATGCCGCATTAGGTACAAACAGTACTGTTGAGCCAGAGGTTTAACCTCTTATCATAATAAACTAGCGGTAACTGCACTGTTTAAGGTTTAATAAAATACAGACTGATTATGTAATGTCTGTCTATACATTTCCCAATTCTCAAATCTTTTTAAGGTGTAAAAATCTCTAGATTGCACCAGTATATTATGCAGAACAAACTATGTTTTATCCATCCATGATCAAATTTCCTGTTTCTTATCCTCTTCTTAGCTAACATGCATTGTTTTTTACTGGTGAAATTAACTGTATGAATGCAAAATCTCAGGTGTTTGCCAAAGGCCTGCTGTATCTGGGTATGAACACAGCTGGCTTGTTCATCCACTACCTGACAGACCACGCTCAGAGGCAGGTTTTCCTGGAGACACGCCGCTGCATTGAAGGTCGCCTCAAACTCGAGCAAGAGAACCAGAGACAGGTGCAGTGACTGCTGCCATTGACAGAAACACGCTGTATAATGACCACTGTTGACTGTTATTGCTGTTCTCCTCTGACCCCTGTCTAAACAAGCATTATGCTGGTTACACCGTCCACTGTCAAACAGAGTTTATTATTGTGCTTCACAGGAGCGTCTGGTGCTGTCGATCCTGCCTCGCTTTGTTGCCTTGGAGATGATCGCTGACATGAGCGCTCTGGAGAATGAACTCAATCCTCACGAGTTTCACAAGATCTATATCCACCAGTACAAAGATGTCAGGTACACACACACACACACACACACACACACACACAATGGGCCTCATGCAGCCACATTCTCCTAAATTAAAAAAGAAAATACAGAAAAAATGAGAGAGGTCAACTTCACATGCACCAAACCTTCTTAACCATTCAAATCTGCTCTTACCCAGATGTGCTAAATGCTGCATAGGTGACACCCCCAAAACAGCATATAAGGGCAGGTGTTGTGATGTTTGCAAAAAGAAGAAAAAACATAAAATCAACATATTGTGATGCTGTAAATGTCGTGTCAGCAGAGGGGCGCACAGTAACTGAAATGAGTGAGTGAAGGAGTTAAAAATAAGACTATGGTGGACTTGGTGCATGTAATTTCTTTGTTGTAAACCCTTTGGGCTGCATCTCTTGTATGAAAGGTGCTATACAAATAAACGTTATCATTATTATTATTAGTAGTAGTAGTATTATTATAAAGACTTTGTAGTTAAATAAATTCAGTTTACATTTTTGATATTTCATCAAATGGTTGGTGAACATAAATTAAATTTTTGGTATTTTTTACCAACTGATCTGAGCTTAAAGGGAATGTTAAATATTTCTTTTTACACTTTTTAGTAAATATTTAATATTAATATTTATTTAACAGTGTTATTTGTTAATATATTTAGTTATATAGTTCATATTTTTGACTTGTCTTATAACCCTTTATTACATTATTTCAGTTTATGGTTTCTAAAGTTGTCTGTTATTACTTGTTTTGTCCTCCAACCAACAATCTAAAATATTGAGTTTTACGAAAAACAAAACAGATAAGAGCAGCAGATTTGTAGCATGAAATAGATGTGGGAAGACTTTAAACTTCTGTCCCCTGGAGTTGGGCAAACAATTAGTGGACTGTGATTACAAAATGTTTTTTTCTTATCTTGGTAAGAGTACGGTCGAACACTAAAATTTTCTCTCGCCTAAGAGGAGAGCAAAATAAGAAAACATCGGTGAATCCCAGAAATCAATAGGTACTAACAAATTTAGAGCATGGATATGAACAAAAATCATACTTGTTCCTAAATTGCTTCCTGCGTGAGTTAATATTTCCCAGGCTCTAGGAAATATGTTATTCATGGGAGGCTTTTATTTTAATGTTTAATGTTAATTGTACAGGATTTGGTGTCAGATTCTTTACATTCAGTTCTGTGTTTGTTCACTGGAACCACACAGTTAAACACATTTCTCTTTAATATAATTTAAACATATATGTTGTTAGCATAACACTTCTAGTACAACAATTTTTCTTGCCTCTTTGCAGCATCCTTTTTGCAGACATCAAGGGCTTCACACTGTTGTCTATGAACCTGTCTGCACAGGATCTGGTCCGAACCCTCAACGAGCTCTTTGGACGCTTTGACCGACTGGCAGAAGTGAGAATTTGAGCTCTTTATAATAACATATGACATGACATCTATTCCATCAGCAATTAATTTTCTCTTTTCCCTGCTGTCTTGTCTCGTCCTCGTCACAGGAGCACCACTGCCTGCGGATAAAGATACTGGGAGACTGTTACTACTGTGTGTCAGGGGTCCCTGAGCCGCAGCAAGCCCATGCCCGTCACTGTGTCGAGATGGGCCTGGCTATGATCAACACCATACGGTCGGTCTTAACTCGTTGGGCTTCTTTAGGGGGTTGTCATGTGGTTTCCTCTCCAACTATCAATTTATTCTTCAAGAGAGAGCAGCAGGAGAAAACATTTAACTCTTGGTCACTTTACTACCCACCAACACCAGGTACGTGTGTAAGCAGCTGAACTTTGACATGGACATGAGGATCGGGATCCACTCAGGCTCTGTCCTATGCGGGGTGCTGGGCCTGCAGAAATGGCAGTTTGACGTCTGGTCCTGGGACGTGGGCATTGCCAACATGCTGGAAGCCGGCGGCGTACCAGGGTGAGTGAGTGATCTCTTCAGTGTAGCCCTTTAATGTAAAACATTTGATATCTGCCTGGGTTACAACATACAAGAATAACCTGCAAGAAAGCCCTTTCTGGCTGACATTTTTTTTGGCAGAAAGCCCAGAAAGTTTTCTGCCAGAAAGGGCTTTCTTGGGGTGGATGAATTGGTTGAGCACAGGAGTGCCACCCAGTAAGCTGGGGTTAACCCCTATATGAAGCATATTGTTGACTTATTATTTTAGACTTTGCTGACTTATTATCTTGGTTAGGTTTTGCAACAAAACTACTTGGTTAGGTTTAGGAAAAGATCATTGATTAAAATGAACTGTTAACCGCATGTTGGAAAGGCTTTCTGCCAGAAAGCCCCTCTTCTCCCATTTGCAGTTATACCATATTTTTAAGTTGAGCAACCTAGATCCCATTTTCTTCTATCTGTGATTGTTTTGTTCTCATGTCAGTATAGAAGTGTGATTTGAAAAAAACTATAACAACATACTTTAAAAATTTTTTTATAGGCAAATTAAATTAAAGTGCATCATCATAGTGTAGACCTTCCATAAGACAAACATTACAAAAGATAAGCCTTTGTTATTTCATCAGGGTTCAATGTTAATGTTTTTCACTAGCCCGGTCAGGCAAGTGGGTCAGAAATCTACTTGCCTAAAGTCAATTTTTACTTACCCCTCTACAAATAGTTTTATTTATTAGTGGCTATCAAAGACTTAAGTTAGTTTTCATGCTTCATCTTGGGCTGCAAGGTTGACAAAATGTCAGAAAATAGTGAAAAATGTCCATCCCAGTTTTTCGAAGTCCAAGGTGATGTCTTTAAATGTCTAATTTTGTCCGTCTAAAACCCAAACATATTGATTTTAAATGATAATAAACAAATAAAAGTGGAAATTCTGCATACTTGAACAGCTGTAAAAAAAAAATACTTAACAATTAGTCAATTACTAAATAAATTAATAGTTAAATTCTTTTTTACCACTTGTCAGATTTACTTACCCAACATGGCATTTTACTTAACCCAGCAAGCAGGCAACCCTCGTTGTTGAGCCCTGTTTTATTCAATAACATGAAATTTTTTTGTCAAATTTTGTGCTTTGCTATGAGGTGCATTTGCTGTTTGTCAAGTCATAGTTCACTTTTTGATACTCACAAAAACAAATGTTATATATAAAAAATTTATTCACAGTAGATTTTACATGGTGGAGTGCTGAAGATGAATTAAAGTGTCTCACAGCCTGAGTGAGGAAGCTGCTCTGTTATCTGGTGGTACGCCAGTGGATACTTCTATATCTCTTGTCAGATGGCAGCAGGATGAGTATCACAGAAACTCATCGTCACAAGAATATTAGCACTTTGTGTAAACCAAGACCTTGGTTGTTTACATCAGACAATATTGACAGACTGCCAGAAAATTATTAATTTCCTCCTTGGGAGCATTTCTCTGTATATGGTCAATAATTTTCTCTGCTTCTGTTCTCTCTCATCCAGGCGCATCCACATCTCCAGGGCCACTCTGGACTGTCTAGAAGGCACCTACAAGACAGAGGAGGGTCACGGCCGCGACAGGAACGAGTTTCTGCTCAAACACAACATCGACACATTCCTCATCTGTCCTCAGGAGGAAAAGAACCATGCTGAAAACCATTTTGAACCCCCCAAAATTCAGAAAACTAATCGAACATGGACCCCAGAGATGCCCTTTGGGAACGTCATTGACATGAACAGTGTAGGTGCAGGAACACAAAACTATTAGTGTCCCTAAGTAGTAAAATACTTCAATCCAAATAGTTCATGGCACAAAAAATATCTGAGATTCTTTAACCACAAAAAGTTCACCAGCACCGACCTGATTCATCCACACCATCATATTGTTTTCTTGCAGATCCTGGCCTCCTTTACAAACGGCTCTGTGCCCAACATCTGGCACTCCACCTCCAAAGAGATCAACAAACGCATCAAACACGCCATTGAGGTTCGAAGCAGCGATCGCATGCACAGGAAGCACATCACTCCACTGACCCTGGTGTTCAAAGACACACACATCGAGGACAAGGTGAGCAGGTGCAGACACTCGTTCAGACGATGTTTTGTCGGCGGGCGTGAGCTAACGATGTTGATCTTTGTTTGGTCTCTCTTGGTGGTCCAGTTTTCCCAGATGAGAGATGAAATGTTCAACTCCAACCTGGTCTGCTCCTTCATCATGCTACTCTTTCTGATGGCTGTGCAGGCGCTCATTCCTGCGCCCAGGTAAGAAAACACATCGTTAGGACCTGCTAATTTCATTTTTATGGATTTATCATAAATGCCATTTTGTTTAAATGTGCAATTTGTAAGATTTTGGGGTTAACATCTCTATATCCAGGATGTAGCAGAAATGAAACATGTTATTCATAAGTATGTTTTCATTAGTGTATAATCACCTGAAAATAAGAATCGTTGTGTTTTCATTAATTTAGACAGAGTGCATGGGTCCCAGATGCTACTAAATCCTACTCACTGGCCTTTTAAAGTGAACTTTGTAAAGTTTTAAATTAAAGGGACACTTCAGCCCAGAACACACCGTACTTGTTCCTCCTCTGCTGCAGACTGTTCCCAGCCGTCCTCCAGTTCTCAGTCTTCCTGCTCGCCTACATGCTGCTGCTGCTGTTGGCCCTGGCTGAAGAGTTCAAGTGCGCTCCTGCAGCACTGCAGCAGGTCTGCTGCTGGATTCATGAAAACAACAGTGCCCGCAACCTCCTCACCCTCACCGCCATCGTCCTCAACTTTGGCTTGGTCTCTACTGACATGGTGAGAGTCTGAACAACAGGAACTGTAGCAACTCATAATGTAATCATGGCTCATAATGTAATAACAGCTCATAATGTAATAACTTAAATGTAATAAAAGTTCATAATGTAATAATCGGCTCATAATGTAATAAAATCATGAGCGCATAACGTAATAACGTCTTTGTGCATAATGTAATATTGTAACAATTTATTACATTATGAGCCCAACTGTATAGCAACTCATAATGTAATAACAGCTCATAATGTAACAATGGCTTATACTGTGAGAAAAGTGTTGCATTATCACCATTTTTTACCTTTGCCATTCCTGCAGGGTGAAAGGACATGCTTTCACCTCTGTGATTGTCGGTCTGTATGTAAGCAGAATCACACAATTTCTGCAAAACATGGTGGAGCATTAAGTCCATGACTACAGAGCCCCTAAAGTGAAACCCCTAAAGTGTGCACACGATTTAGCTTAAACGCGCTCACGTTTTAGTATCTTGTGCGCATTTTCTTACGTTCAATTAAACACACTACAAACACAAGATAATTAAGGTTGATATGATTTTTTTTTTTCTTTCTCGAGATACAATTATTTCCCACATTTTGATTTGTCCGTGCATATAGCTCTGTACTGACCACTTCAGATGTTCACAGCTGAACCATGCATATAATGACATTCTTGCTGCTCTTGCACTGGACAGGGAGACAGGGATCCTCATCGTTGTCTTCCTCTTCCTCACCCGCCTTCTCTGCCTCATCCTTTTCTTTATATTAATTCTATAGAAATTAATAGATGCATACGAATAGCAACCTTTTCCTAAAATATTGCTGGTTCTGTGGTGTTGGAATTTTAAATCTGAAGCCTGCAGTAGTTCACCATAGAAACTTTAAATGACGCACATCAGTTATTGTTATTGTTGTTATTTAGACTCTATGAAATGTTATTGACAGTATTAACTGAAAACCATGATGTTACTGTTACTATTACAGAGCTGCTTGTATCATGTATTTAATGTAAGTAGTAGGAAAATGTTTAAAAGCCTTTATTAAATTGGCATTAAAGACCAACAGTAAAAAAAACAACATTTTAACTCTAAAGTCTTTCATCAGGCTGTATAGAAGGAAAGTGTTAACTTACTTATTTGAAAATAACTATCTTAAGTGTGTTTTTAATGTAGAAGTTATTGTTTCCTGCATTTATTGTAGCAATAGTAAACAAAGAAAATGCTCTTAAACTACATGAACTACAGTCCCCCTCCCTGTTCCCTAATCCACCCTATTACTGTAGTGCCACCTAGTACAAATCATAGTCAAATACAGACCTCTGCCTGTAAATGAATTCTAGTAGTCAGTGTGCAGGTGTCGCCGTTATGGACTTAATGCTCCACCATGTTTTGCAGACATTGTGTGATTCTGCTTACATACAGACAGACAATCACAGAGGTGAAAGCATGTCCTTTCACCCTGCAGGAATGGCAAAGGTAAATTAAAGCTGCAAGCAGCGTTGAACGGGCCCTTGCACCCCCGCGCCACTCGGGGCCGAGCTGCAGCCGCAACCATGTCACCAGAGGCCGACTGCTAGATGAGGTGCTGAATTTTCACCCCCTTTGGACACAGTAGGAAGCAATGTGGTGTTACTTCCTGTCCCCACTTGGTGGCACTATGACTGTGACTCATGAGTTTCATGTAGATGTGTTCAGGCTAAGATTATTATCATACATGTGAAGTTTCATGGCGATGTGAACGCGTACACAGAAGTTAATGCCATTAAACGTCAACCTATGTTGCACTGTCAGGGCGAAGCACTTTGACAAAACGTCACGAATTGCAAAACATAGCACTACCAAGGTCTTAAGGTCTTCCACACCAAATTTGAGTGAGATACGGTCAACAGGTGAGCAGCAGCATCTCAAAGTCGAAAACATGATATTTCCTGTCACCAGCAGAGGGCGCTATGACAATCATGGAATTTTCTCATGCATATGTGTTCAGGGCGGGACTATTATGAATCATGTGAAGTTTGGTGAAGAATGGACAATGTAGTCCAAAGTTATAGCAATTTCGTGTTTCATGGCGAAACGTCAAACCAGAAAGCCAGAAAGCCGATATGCCCTTCAACGATAGTGCAATCTTTTAATAACTTTTGATCACAAAGCAGTGTAGATGGTAGCCAGTGATTTTGAAGTCATTATGATAAATCCTGTAGGAGGAGTTCATTAAAATACAACACGTGGAAAACGCCAAAAATGACCACGAAATTCAAAATGGCCGACTTCCTGTTGGGTTTAGGCTATAGAGTCCCCCAGACTTTTTTGTGCGTCTGGGCATGATCTATGTGTGTACCAATTTACGTGCATGTGGGTGAAACGTGGCGGTAATGGTGGCGTTTAAAGGGCGTGGCCAAGTCATTTTGCCACGCCCACCAACAGAAACCACATGACAGGTAAATTTTCACCAAGACTGATGTGTGTGCCAAATTTGGTGAGTCTTTGAGTATGTTTAAGCCCCCAGAAATGCAATTCATTATTTTCTGGTAATCTGAGCGAAAACAATAGGGTCCTCGCACCGAGGTGCTCGGGCCCTAATAGTGGTGATAATGTAACACTTTTCTCACAGTATAAGTCATTGTTACATTATGAGCAGTTATTACATTATGAGTTGCTATGCAGTTGGCCTCATAATGTAATAAATTATTACATTATTACATTATGCGCAAAGACGTTATTACGTTATGCGCTCATGATTTTATTACACTATGAGCCGATTATTACATTATGAACTTTTATTACATTTAAGTTATTACATTATGAGCTGTTATTACATTATGAGTTGCTACAGGGACAGATTCATGCATGAAAACACTGAATAAAGTTTATTTTCCCTCCCATAACTTCCCTTTTTATACTGCTGTGCTATTTGTGCCTGCTCTTTAGAGGCGGAAAGTTTGACCTGGCAAATTACATCAGTGTCAGTCACTCGTATCATATTTCCTCCTGTTGTTTGCATGAATTCCTCTTACCTGTATGTGTATAAAGACGAGAGGTGCTGACATGTAAAGTGGGCCTCAGATGACATGCAAACTACATTTCCAGAGACTGATATTCAGGAAACCACTTTTGATATGAGCCAAATATCACTTTCTCAAAAGCCACCAGTCTCCTTTAACAAAAACAGTAATTTTACCTCACTGAACGCTGCCTTGATTGGTTAGTTTGTTTCTGCTATTGTGTGATTTCAGTGTTTTAAAAGTTTAGTTCGGATTAACCAAAGTTTACACGATAACAAATTAACCGATCGAGAGCAGCGGTAGACCTGCAACTCCCGTGCTCTTTTTAGGTAAAATTACAGTTTTTGCTGAAGGAGTCTGGTAGCTTTGAAGAGAGCGATATAACGGCTTCAATTTTCCCGTCAGAAAAGGCTGTCTGATGGCAAGGTAAGATGGTGGAAACATTCGAAATAATTCAAATTAAGCATACACTCAAAATTGATATAGATTTTTTTAAGGTGGTTGTTACATTCCCCAATTATGGACCAGGGGATGAGGTGAGTATAAATAAAGATTTCACTGCCACGTTGGACCATTTGAAGGCAGCAATTGTCGCTCAAAATGGTCAACTTTGCTCAAACAAGCTTGTAAGAATAACAGAGTTTCTCGCCAATTGACTTCATTAGTAAACTGGTCGAAGAGGGATGTTTTAATTGTTTAAATGTTTATGACAGATCAGCATGTTGATCCAAAAAGTCATACTAGTAGACTATCAGACTTGAAATCCTAAAAAAATAATGTAAGCATCTTCACCACCTGTTTTAAATCATAATTTCTCAAAACAGTGCACCCTTTCCTGCAGACCAAGTCCTTCTCTGCAAGTTTTAGTAGTGTTCAAAAGCTTTTTTTCGTGGTTTAGACGTCCTAAAGTGGGCTTGAATTTAATATTCTCTTTGTTTACAGTATCTCCAGAATGGCTGCACATGCAGTTTACTGACCGAACCTTGATGTAACCTGGGAAAAAACAGGAAGGGAAACGGGCAAATGCTCAAACAAGAATCTTTTTAATCAACAAATTAAAGGACAAACATTAACTTAATACTAAATCAGACAAATACACTGCAGCACTAACTGAACAAATGAATAAACACCCTTCTTCCAAAAGAGAGTAGTTTGGCCGAGATAATATGGATAAGTTCTTCATACAACCCCACTTCAGAAAATCTGAACTACCTCTTTAATATGTCTAAATAAGACATGTTTCAATGCGACGCTCCTTCTGTCAGTCTTTTGTTTGTTGTCAAAGGTTTTATGTGATTCGTTTATTTTGTGTCCAGATGTGGTGCATTCTCACAGACAAAGGCGAGGCCGATGTGATGGACAGAACAAACACAGCGTCTCGTCCACTCACCGTCTGCACTTATCCTGAGGTGAGGACAGCAATATTTGTCATCACAAACGTTTGGTCGTGTATTAAATAAATCTTTTGTCACATTTTCTTGACTAAAAGTTATCTCACCCAATTTCTTTTGTTTAATTGTGTCATGAAAATACATTCTTCTTAAGTGTTAGGTATCTTTTTCCCGTCCTCGGTTTCCTCAGGTCTTTGTATTGAGCGGTGTGATCGCCATGGTTACTTGTGCCGTGTTCCTGCGTCTAAACTCTCTGCTGAAGCTGGCGGTGTTGCTGCTGGCGGTGGCTGTCTACTCCTACCTCATCCACCTGGCCTTTCTCACACTCACACGACAAGATATGTTGCACAGGTCAGTGCGAGCTCAGGCTGTAGTAACACATTGTAAACCAGTACATATGCTTGATTTTCTATTTATATACTGTTTTAATTGGTATTGTGCAAAGCATCTCTTTAGTCACATTTTACATCCCTAAATTCAGCGTCTCATCTTCACAGGTCTCACTATGTCAGGAGAAAAGGGATCTCCATCCTCCTCATGGTCATGTTTATTGTTGCTGTCTTCTACAACGGACGGCAGGTAACATTAAACTCACACAAGTTTTACCTGTTTTAAAGGTGCAGTATGTAAGAATTTTAGTTAGAAGTTTAGTTGCATTGCCAAAATATTTCTCACTTACAAGTAAAAGTACTGGTGTTAGAAAAGTACTTGAGTAAAAGTACAAAGTATTCATCGCAAAAACTACTCAGAGTGTTAGTTACTTTTAACCTTTGATGTGACGTCACCTCTCCAGACTAGGGTTGCAAATTTTGTGTTATCCTACAATCAATCAGTCCTTAATAATTTTATAAGACAGAAAACATGTTTGTTTTTATTTCTTCATTTTCATTTTTTGTCAATTCTTTCTCATTTTAAGTCCAAGTTTAATTGTCCTTATTCAACAAATGGCTCTGTCAGGCAAACTATTTCAATGAGTGCGTTTACTGCCACGACGATTGATTAATTTCGACAAATACATTTTTAATTAGTTAAATTCTTAACGGCAATTAATTGATTAATGTTTAATCATTAACATCTTTACTCCAAATGTGTTCTGCTGCAGTGTTTTGTTTTATTTTTCATTCGTATGTCCTGGTTTTCATTGGACCATTTGTGATCAGATCACCTGATTGGCTACTAAAATGCAAACACTGGCAGTTGATCGGTGTTAAAATTAGCACCTTTAAGCATGCTGCAGTTTAGTTTAGTTTGTACTTAGTATTTTTCATAGTGGAGTGCTGCAGAGATGAGTCATCATCTGGTGATTGCATTTACACTTCAAAAATCATAAAAGTGGTTTTCTTTTGTTAAGATTATCTTGCTGAGCAAAATGTCTCAACATCATAAAGTTTATTTTCTAGTCTACTGGAAAAACCTTATTGGCTTTTTGAGGAGTGAATCAGAGCGATACTAACATCCAGGCTGACCTACAAAAATATGTCATTCCTGCAGCACTCTGTTGGAGTTCGGATATTTTTTTCTTTTTCTAACCTGCATTACTAAGACCAAATCTGTTGACTGGGTAATGAATGTGTTGCACACAGGCAGGTGACCTCTGATACTTTTATCTATCCTTTACTTTCCAGTGGGAGGCCACTGCCAGACTGGACTTCCTGTGGCGTCTGCAGGCGCAGCAGGAAGTGGAGGACATGAGGGAATTGCGGGAACACAACGAGTGTCTATTGCACAACATCCTGCCTGTGCATGTGGCGCGACATTTTCTGGACCGGAGCAAGAACGACGAGGTGAGGAGAACGTGACCTCACCTCTGACTGTGTCATCCTGTTTTTCTCAAAACATTTGGCCTTCATTGGTTTCGTGAGAGGAGCATGAAAATATAGGGAGAATAATCCAAGTATACTTTAAAATCAGATTTTTTACATGCTTATCGGACTATCATAAATTTAAGAATATATTTGCTGTTGGTATTTGCCCTCTCTCAAATATAATAGAACCAGATGGCACTCGGCACTATTTTCTTTATACTGAACTGCACTCATCAATCGTATCAACATGCTAGCTTGCTCAGTGGTGCTAATGTTCCAGCTCATCCGAGGAGGACACCACAAGCCTCTTGTTCATGAGTAGATGCACGCTTCCTTCTGCATGATACAGATGGCGGATTTAGTCGGTAGAAAGAAAATAGTTCCTACATGAAACCGGTCACAACAAGGTCTGTGGATTATCTTGAGTAACCAGTAGAAATGGGCGAATGATATGGAAGCTACCAAAGCTTGTTTCACTCCTTTGAAGCACACTGTTTTGGTATTTTGTGCCGGAGCTTGTGCCAAATGAAGAATTATTATGCGACTAATGACTTCCAAAGGCTTATAAATGTCACTAGTGGTTTGGAAAGTGCTTCACTCAGTCTGAGAGCTTTGAAAGTTTCACAGCTAAACGATGTGGTTTACATATTGGTGGGATAAGAAGAAAGGAGAATAATGGGGATATATGGGGATGATTAGAAAGACACAGTCATAAGTACTTTTTTTTTCCCCTCGTGATACCAAATAATAATGTAATAAAAGCTCATTTAATGTATACCACTCGTATGAAATATCACACCAATATAAACAATGAGGTTTAAAAACATGAGCCCAGAGTGGCACTCAAACTAAAGCACTTCTGATTAAAAGTATAGGCCTACAGATTTAATAACACCAGCTTTTGGACTTTTATTGCTCACATATGAGGCTAAAACTAGTCACATCAGCGAGGCGTTGTGGTGCTTTGGCCCCAGTTTTGAGGGGCTGCTGTAACTTCAACAAGACCACCTGATGTCACTGTGTTTCCTGAGTCTTAAGCCCCAAAGTTTCCAGTCTTTTTTGGCAAAAATAGAAAGAAAGCCCCAGAGCTTCAGAAGGCTTCACTAGTAACCTGGTCATGATTTCTGAAAAGAGACATTGCTGTTGCATTTTTCAATTCTGTTGCATTATTTAGCCAAGTGCCATCTCTGCAGATGATATCTCTGCAACTCACACCAAAAAAACTCTAGATGGATGAATAGCACTACAGGCCAGGCGAAAATTTATTCAACTTTTTAACTTTAGGAACAGCTGACCTTCATAACTAAAAGTCATAGTAATTATTACCAGTCAAACAAAGAGTTTGTATTTTTTTAAAGAAAATGAAAATGTCTGACACATTTTTATTTCAGGAGCTTTACTCCCAGTCCTATGATGAAGTCGGTGTCATGTTTGCCTCCATCGCTGGCTTCAACGAGTACTTTGAGCAGAAAGAGATTAAACACGAAGGAGTGGACTGCCTCCGACTCCTGAATGAGATCATCGCTGGCTTTGACGAGGTGAGGATGGGCCTGAAAATTTCTGATAAAAATAAAGAGACGGTGGAGTTTAATCCAGGACAGGCTGTTGACAAATGGGATTGCTACCGTTGCACAACTCGGCAGCTATATATGTGACTGATGTGTAACTTTCGCCTCTTTATCTCTTAATGTTTCTTCTACCAAGCTGTTGGAGGAGTCGTACTTCCACTGTGTGGAGAAGATAAAGACCATTGGGAGCTGCTACATGGCCGCCTCTGGATTAGCTCCAGACAGACAGGTGGAAGATCCTCTTGTACACATTTTGCTATTTTATTTTTAATCTTTTTGTTTTGTTTCTTTTTTCATCCATCCATTTATCTCTGCCTCCTTCACAGGGATCTATAATGGATGAATGGAATCACCTGAGCGAGCTGGTTTTGTTTGCATTGGCAATGCAAGAGACCTTGAAAGAGATTAACAGACACTCTGCCAAAAACTTCCAGCTGCGTGTGGGTAGGTGTCTAAGTGGCTGATTCCTGACACACACACTCACGTAAACAAAGGTTTTAAACCACACTCTGAAAGGATTTCTGCTGCCGTCGACTTAATACTGAGTCATTATTTCTTGAAAGTGACTTTCATGTCTGTGTTGGATTTTAAATAAAAGGCATCGCCCATGGGCCGGTGGTGGCTGGGGTGATCGGAGCCACCAAGCCGCAGTATGACATCTGGGGGTCGACGTGAACCTGGCCAGCCGCATGGACAGCACAGGTGTGAGCGGACGCATCCAGGTACCCGAGGCCACGCGCAAGATCCTGGCAGAGTGGGGTTTCGTCTTGGAGCTACGTGGAGAAATCTTTGTGAAGGGGGTGAGTGGCCGAAGGGCGCAGACCGGTTCTGTCTGTGTGTTTCATTTACTGTCATTTGTTCTTCAACATCAGCGCAGTGGAACGGAGAACCATTGGGTGTATCTCCCAAAATACTTATATGTTAGTGGATCTGCACAAAGTTACAGTCAGGTTTGGGTCAATTCAGTGAAGTTCTTATGAGTGACATTAGGAATAAAGCTTCAGTGAAACTATTGAAGTACAGCGGCAGGCTCAGATCACATAAGTTGACATGTGTCATTTGTATTACAATGTTTTCATGAATTTCTAACATTGAATAAATTCTAATTCTTATTTCATTTTTTTATTATATTAGAGTCAAAGGTTTTTACAAAGGGAATAAAAAAGGGGAATAAAAAATATTTTTCGTCATGTTTTAGGGATAAAAAGTTATAGAAATCAGGCTCTGAATGATATAAGAACTACTCACAGGGAAAAGTAGCACAATATCAGTACAACAAAATAAAATAATAGCAATTAGCTCTATATGAGGAAAAATAATGGAATCTCACAGAACATTTATGTGCTTATTAAAACAGACATAAGCAAGCTAAAAGGTGCAAGCAAAATAAAAAACTGTAGTGTCTGAAACAGTGATTCTGTGTGTGTACATTTGCAGTATGGACATTTAAACAGTTGTAGAATAGACAATATACAGTGAAAAGTTGCTGATCTGGAAAAAAATGCAGAGTGCAAAACAGGCGCCGGATGTGAGTTGTGCAGGTTTCTTTTCTTTTTTTTTTTTGAGAGTTTATGGTCCGTATAGCCGGCGGCCGTGAAGAAGCTTCCTCTCAGCCTCTAAGTCTCGGCTCTGATGGAGCGGAGACACTCGCCAGAGGGCAGCAACTTAGTACTGAATGTCAGTGTGAGGTCCATGTTGCTGAGAGTTACTTTCAGTCTGTCATCCCACTGTGTCTGTCACTAACTGAGGAGCTGTAGAATGCATTTTACTCTGACAGTTGGTGAGCCAATATAAACGGGTCTGGAACCCAGTTTGGTCCCAACCCCTTGGAAAACACCAGTAAATGTCCAAGTTAGTCACTCTAGTGATCCAGCAGAAATGAATCCAAATCAGTTCATGTTAATGCTGTTAGATACACCTGTGATTTTTGCGCTATTTAAAATAAATGGCATGACAAAAGACAGTTAGCTCAACACATTTACAGCTGAGCTGCACCTAAATTTTGCCTGCAAAAAGGTTTTTCATGCTTATCTGGAGACACATGTGTCAGGGATCATGTAGGGATCAGGAGTAGGACAGTTTTAAACAGAGATGACTAATCAGCACAAGAGTAGAAATAAACTCTACTTAACACAAGAGGACAAGGAGGAGTTAAACAAGGGAGACATCTACTGGACAAAAGAGAGAACAGTCTGAGAGAGAACAGAGAACTGACAGAGAGAGAACAGTCAGCGAGAACAGGCAGAGAACTACTACTACTACTACTGCTCAGGAAGTGGACATTAATGCATTAAGTGTGAAGATATGGATGTATTGTGCACACTTAAAAATAAAAGATGCTAACTAGAACCATAAAGGGTTCTTTTTGGTTTCTGGTGGAACCTTTTTATAAAGCTTCCACTTGGAACCCATTCAGAGAGTTCTACCTAGAACCCAACATAAAGGGTATAAAGGTTTCACCTAGAACCCATGATGAGATGTATTCTGCAGAGAACCCTTCTATGGTATAATGGTTCCACACAGAACCCTCTACCCCTCTCTGGGGTTTCTCTTCAGAACCTTTCCACCGTCTAAGTTTGCAGACAAGAATCCCCTTTATATTCCATGGGCTTTATGTAGACCCCACCCAAGAGGTTCTCCCAAGAACCCTTTTATGTTCCAAGGGTTTCATTTAGAACCCACCTAGGAGGTTCTACCAACAACCCTATAATGATACAAGGGTTTTAACTAGAACCCACCCAGGGAGTTCCACAAAGTGTTCTTTTATATTCCAAGGGTTTCATCTAGATCCCAACTAGGGGGCTCTCCTGAGAACCCTTTAAATTCCACGGTTTCATTTAGAACACGATCAGGGGGTTCTAACAAAAACCCTTTTAAATTTCAAGGGATTCTTCTAGAACCCACCCAGGGAGTTCTACAAAGTGCTCTTTTATATTCCAAGGGTTTCATCTTGAACCCAACTAGGGGGCTCTCCTGAGAACCCTTTAAATTCCATGGGTTTCATCTAGAACCCACCTGGAGGCTTTTCTGAGAAACCCTTTAAATTCACGGTTTTATTCAGAAGGCAACAAGGGTTTCATCTGGAACTCACCCAGGGGGGTCTACGGAGAATGCTTTTATATTATGGTAAAAAGAACCCTTTATGAACCCTTGACATAAGAGTTCTTCAAGGATTATCCTAGAAGAACTCTTGCTTCCAAAAAGGATTGTTTGGATGAAAATGTTCCTAATGGAACCCTTTGTCTTTCAAAGAAACTTTGACAAACTATTTCTTCAAAAAAGGGTCTTCAGAAGCAAATGATTCCGGGTAGAACCTTGGCCCCTTACGGTAAAAGGAACCCTTTTAGAACCCTTATTTCTAAGCGTGTAAACACACTTGTGAAGAGGTCTTGATGATAAAAATCGTGTTGGTCGCTGAGACACGATGACCGGACTCTGTGACCTCTGATGTCATCGCAGGTGAGCGAGCGTCAGGGGAAAGTCCGCACCTACTTCATCAGCACCATGCGCAGCAAGAGGGCCAACGCTGGAACGGACGCCCGCCTCGGGGGACGGACAGGAGGACGCATGACGCTGGCAGGGGTGGTGTTCGGTCTCGTCCAGGCCAGACACAAGGAGAAGATGAGAGAGACCAACGGGGGGTTCAGTCTGGCTCCTTGTCCTCTTTAATGCTGAGGGGACGTCTGAGGTCAGAGGAGGACACAGTCCGGCCATATTGTTTCTTGGTTTACAGTTTTGTGTTTCAGACTTTGCCATAAGTAAATCAGCTGCAAAAACAGAGAAGAGGGTGTAGCTGTTGTTCAACCAAAGCCTTTCGTTCCTGTTTCCTCCATGACTGTGTCCTCCTCGGCTCTCCTGTCCTTGTATTTTTGTGGCTGTATCAGGGAAACTCATCTATGGACGGATTTAGAAAGAACCTAACTGTGCTACTGGCCTCTTTTAGCATCTCGAGAGCACCGCTTTCTGTTTTTTATTGCCATATCTGCACATTACAATCACTGTTTTCAGTTCATTTTGTACCAAACTAACAGAGGCCAACATGTCTTCTTGTTTTGGCCGGCAAAAAACTCCAGTAAGTCCTCAGACCCGTGAGCCAAAAACAAAAGTTACCTCAAAACAACCAGCTCAACCTCTCATAGACTACCGATGGCCTATACAGTACTGACTAGTGTTTTTTATTGTGCTATCTTTCACCATTCTTACAGTTTTCGTGAGATGACACATTATTATTACCAATCTTTTCAAAATATCTGTTTTGGTGTGAGTTTTGTCAACATATTTCAGCAAACAGGAGTCCAGTTCACAGAAGCCCTGAGAGGCAAGTTTGAAAGAAAATCTGGTGATCCATTTTCTGAATCTGAGCTAAATTGTTTTGCTAAGAACAGATGAAAAAAAAAGGGGGATCCAGGATCATTTTTTGTTTTATATTCATATACATACAGTATATTTACAAACCTCAATTCCAAAAAAGTTGGGATGTTTTGTAAAACTTCAATAAAAACAGAATGCGGAGAAACGCAACCTGATGTCAGGCTGCGGTGGCCAATCATGTAAGCCTGCAATCAGACTGCTCTGGCAGAGTTCACAAACCAAACGGTGGTACTCTCCCAGTTGTGTCCTCGCTTGGTTTATTTTGTGTACCCAGCTGCAAAATAGCTATGCCAAGTGTGTGTCAATTTGGTTGTTGGAGAGAGAGAGAGAGAGTGTGCAGCTGTGCTCATGCAAGGCAGACGCTTAAAAAGGTGAAGGGGCAACTGTAAAAAGAAAGACAATGAATCAGAGAAATAAAAGAATTTTTTCTAATTAAAAAGATGCAAACAGAAAATGTTTGGGTAGGAGCACTTCCTGTTTGTTTGAGGTGCTCTTCGGATAGGACACGTGTACACAAAAATAAAAAAAAAAAAAACAACAACAACATCACTCTCTTTTAAAATAAGTGAAATTCCTTTATTTTCTCAGCATAGTCATGTTAGACCACTTCAGCCTCTTGTGGCCAAAATGAGTATTACAACAACAGAAACTGAAAAATGATCCTGACAAAAAAATCACCTGCATTTTTTCAAACCTGTTTTCACATTTTTCAAGACTTTATAAAGATTTTCCTGGCATTTTTTTTTTTACTTGTTCTTAAGTCATAAACACAGGAGAGAAAACAATTTAGATCAGACTTAGACAATGGATCACTTGAATTTTTTTCTCACTCGCCTCTCAGAGCTGTGCGTGTTATTCATAAGTCAATGGCTTCTTGGTCTCATACTTTTATTTTGCTGTAAATGCTTTTAATCTCTGTATAGCTCCCATCTGAAGTGATATTTCCAGTCGGCTTTCATGCCATCATCACTGTCAGTGTTACTCTGGATTTCAGATATTCTTCTCAAACATCTGAATGTGACAAATCACACCGTAGCCAATTCAGTTTTTGCCTAAGTACACTATCGCTCTCTTAAGTGTAGCAGTGAAACTCAACACAGAGGTGAGTGTTTATCTGTTGGAACAATTTCATTGCCAAAACCACCTCCCATGTGACCCCTCTTCTTGTAGCCTATAATAAAACAAAAGGACACAGACGGTTGTTTTCACATGTAATGATATAATATAACTTGTTATATTGTAGGCCTGGAGCATATTGTATACTGTCATATATATAAAAAAAACAACAACAAACAAACAAAAAAACAAACAAAAACAAAACAAAAACATATTGCTGCAAATTATTGTGTTTTTTATATTTCAACTGACAGATGACAAGCTCCTCTGCAGGATTTATAGGGTATCAGATCTTTTCAAAAACAGATAAATGTCACATCCATGATCATGATTACTCCAAGTCTTTGTCCATGTATGTTGTAAAAGGGGAAAAAGGCTGTGTTTTCTAAAAGTCTGTCATTCCTGAAATGTAATGTGAAACAGCAGAATGGTAACATTGTCTTATCCATTTTTCCCAGATATATTATTCTTGTTTTTTTTCATAATTTTTACTGAACAATTTAATCTACATTTTATGCTAATAAAACCAGTAATGACAATCCATCTGAGTGGTGTTATTTCATTTTAATTTTACAGATGTTTAATTCTGATGCATTCAAGTTGTGCAAATAACATGTACTATTATTTGTGTAACATTATTTACACAAAGACTGGGTTAATTTAATCTAAGATTGTTTTTTTGTTGTTTTTTTAATGCAAAACTAATCTCAGGTTAGTAAACCAAAGTTTAGTGACTTAAAACGAAATTAGATTAATTAATTAATATGAAAACATTTGCTTAGCCAAATCAAAATAAATAAATGGGCTTTTGGATGCTCTGTATTTCTTAAAATCTTGCACTGTTTGCCAGCTAGCTAGAAAGTTATATGTTTTTAAAAAAAGAAAAAAGTTATATTGTTTGCAAGCCAACTAAAAAGTTATTTAAAATGTTACATTGTTTGCCAGCTAGCTGGCTAAAAATTTTGCCTAGTTAACCTACCCATGAGGAATCAGCAGAGACGCTCTAATTTCGCCTCCAATGACAAAAACCTGTTGACCAAATTATCAAGTGGAGTGAAAGAAAGAAGAGACGCATCATGAAACTCACCTGGGTTCAGTCTTTACCTTTAGTTTCTTTGAGGAACTTGATTATTTTTCCCCAGTTCATCTAAAAAAAGGCAGCTATTTTAAAAGTCAGCCCCCCTGAAGAGTAATTTAAAATGTTAAAACTGGATTTAAATTCGAGTTCAAAGTTTTGGTGCAACAGAATTAAATTGAATCCAGGTTTAGAGAAAATACTAGGTTTGAATTTTATCTTTCTTAATTTTATGATGGATTAAAAGTTTGGTGCAACAAAATTCAAAGTTAAGCCATGATTTAATTGGGTTTAAAAATGTATCCTTATTCTTGCAATCCAGCCTTAGTGTATCTTTTCTTCCAGCTAAACGAGTCTAGATAAAAGTTTTTGGGTCCATCAGATTTTAGATGAGGCCTTAAATTACTACATTGTCAGTGAGTCTGGATGTCAGAGTCATGGTTGTATAACACATGATAACATGCCAACAGGAGCAACCAAGGATGGTTTTTACCTCACCAGAGGTATGAGATGTTTTTTGTTTTTATGGCAAAGTGTAAAAAGAATATAATAGCCAACAGGGATGGGCAGGTTTTAGCAGGCTGGACTATTGAAGACTATTGATTTTCCTTAGTTTTGATATGACCATAAAACTGATTAATCTTGTATAAATGTTGTATAAACTATTTTGAAAAAAGACAACAACTAAATATACGAACTAAAAACGAAATAGGTCATTACTAAAAACAAAAATAGTTCAAGTATGGCCCCATAATGCAAAACTGACTTCTCTTCCTGGACGATTTCTCTGAACTCGATTATTTCTGGCTGCGACTCGCGCGCGTATTCTACGGCCAACTCCACGATCGTCTATTATGAAAGATGTGACACTCGTAAATCTGACGGAAGAATGGGCTCGTTTGGGGGGATTAACACACACACACACATACATATCATATATCTTATATATATATATATATATATCTATATATATTATATTATATATATATATATATATATATATATATAATATATTATATTAATATATATATAAACTGGAGATATATATATATATGTATATAGAGAGAGAGAGAGAGAAAGAGAGAGAGAGAGAGAGAGAGAGAGAGAGAGAGATGTTTTCTGAGACTAATACATTATAATAAGCTCAAATACTGTATAAGTCAGCTCATCTGGTGTCTAATGGCCCAGACATTTCACATCTCAAGTGACACATTTATCCACATTTATGAAAGTCCAAGTTTCTAGTGCATTTCGAGCACAAAACCTAACCAACAAGGGCTTTGTGACAGAAAGCCTTGAAGGCTGACTTTTCCAAAGAGCATTTAAATTCTGAGTTGGATGAGGATAGATTGTGCAAGGCACCAATCCATATCTGGGACCTGGAACTTCTACTGCCCAATGGTGGGCCTACACCAGTGATACTTGCATATATATGTATGACAGGATAAACTGGACAAAAGTACACTAGGATATAAGAGTGAGCTATGCAGAGGTGGACAACTATTAGCTGAAGAGCAGCAAAAGTTCTGCAGAAATGAACATAATTCTGATATCCTGTATGTGTAATATTTATTCTGTCCCTGCCTGGTAGGAGAAGTTTACATTTCTGGTGAATGTTTATGTCCAAAATTTCAGCGATAGCGTGATGGAGGAGGTTCCAGATATGATTAATGTTGTATAAACTCTTTCAAATATCACCAAAGTGCTCATAACTAAAATGTAGTTGCAGCTATTGAATGCAGTAAAAGTCTGATTTACCTGTCGAGCCTTTGCGCGCCTGGTTAACTTAATTCATAAGTATGATAGGTCATAATAATGATGTTTTTATTTATTCATTTACTTTAAACAATTTCAGCTGATAAATAAGATAATCATTAAGTTTGTTTATTAACTGGCTCCTAATGATTTTAAGAATCTATCTATCTATCTATCTCTTTCTTTGTGGTGAAGTTTCGGTGTCCAGGAAACAGTGACGGAGTGAGAGCTCTTCGCTTGTGTCGTCTCTCTTTGGCGCCGCGGAGACACGCGGCTTCGCCTCTCCTGCCTGCCTGCGTCGATTGTTGTGGCTGTTCGTCATCGCTGGAAAGTTCGCCCCGCAGTCACGTCCGTTTTATTTTGCAGCGTTATTGAAGAAATATGGCGGACTCCCAGGAGGACAAGCTCTACAAGGCGGAATACGCCAAAAGCGGCCGCGCGTCGTGCAAGAAATGCAAAGAAAACATCGCCAAAGACTCGCTGAGGATGGCCATCATGGTGCAGGTAACGTGACGACGTGTTACGCTTCATCTGAAGAAAGCTGCTCCGTTAGCGAGCTTACTGCCTCAGGACTGTCTTTATACATCAGCTGGGTTATTCAGCCAGTATATGACTGTTAATGAACACACCGGAGAGTGAAAATACGGATGTTATAGTGCGGTTTCAGTTCTGTGAGGGTTAGGCCCTCGTTAGCATTTAAATGGCTGACATTGTTGAGTCTTGTTCACAAAGAGCCGCTGTGCCTTCTGATGGTGATGCATCCTGCTTCACTCATACTTCTTATGCATCTTCATGGTTTGTATATTTAAGGACTGCAACCTCACAAACAATGAGTGAATGAATGAGTGAGTGATGATCGTCCAGCTCAGAGGCCATAAATCACAGCAGCATCATTAACCTACATGTAAAGTCTGTCTGCTGCCCTGCAGAGAATTAATTAACTAAGAGGCTAAGAAACAAAGTCAGCCTCCTCAGTACCACATGACTGCACACAAACTGCGACACAAACTATTACAAGCCTTAGAAGTCTCAGAAATATGCACTTTTTTAACATATCAGATTTATTAAGAAATCCAAGCAGGGGGAAAGTATTGGAAAATAATGAAATCTGGGATGCCACAAGTTTTTTTATTTGCCACTAGGGCTGGGGCTGTTGATATTATATCATATTGTGATACGAGACAAGATATCATGATAAGTTGCTTAATATTGTGATATAGCATATGTCTGTTCCTGGTTTTAAAGGCTGCATCAAAGTAAATGATGTTATTTATATCCACATTAATGATGAA
This sequence comes from Lutjanus argentimaculatus, assembly GCA_034769285.1. Taxonomy (NCBI): domain Eukaryota; kingdom Metazoa; phylum Chordata; class Actinopteri; order Lutjaniformes; family Lutjanidae; genus Lutjanus; species Lutjanus argentimaculatus. The sequence goes on from JAWZSL010000001.1 coordinate 49,270,480, forward strand.
TATTTATCAGAAAATCTCATTGGGTTAATATTTTGTGAAAAGCACCAATAGTCATTCCTACAATGGTTTTTGGTCAAAAATATTGTGATATTCACTCATTTTGTCACTTCAACCGCTCCCGCCCCTTGGAGTACACAACATGTCATCAGTCACAGCCTACATGATCAATAATTGTCAATATCGGCTCAACTGAAACTTCACTTTCATGATAAGGGTTTTCAGCTAGCTATAGCTAGGCCTATGTTGAGATATTAGACTAGATATTGTCTTACATTTTGTATTGCCTTTTCCTTGTTTTAAAGGCTGCATTACAGTAAAAAGATGTGATTTTCTGAACTCATCAGACTGTTTAATTCGCCTTTACCCACTAAGTCATAATATCCACATGACGGATGTCAAAAATCTCATTGTGTTAATATTTTGTGAAAGCACCCCTACATCGTCATCCTGCACAGGGTTTCTGCAGGTCCTTAAGTAATTAATTTATTCCTGAGTTTATTTGAAAGGGACAAAAAGTCTCAATAAAAAGTCAAATTATCTGAATTTTAGGCATTAAATGTCTTAGAATCATTAATTGATTATCTAAATAATTTCATAGTAATTCTTTTTTACCACTTGCCCTGTCAGGCAAGTGAGTTGCTAGATTTTCTTGCCCCATGTGGCATTTTACTTGCCCCGGGCAAACAGGAAATCCTTCTTGCTGAGCCCTGGAATGTTCATGAAAAATGTCCTGATTAATTGTCTTTCTTGTGAGCTGCTTTTAGTTCGGACATGCTGACAGGTTTGCACCACAGCAGGATCATCTCACATTTATGTCATCCAACGTCCTCTGTAAACGTACTGCATACACTGAATCTTCCCTGTTTGTTCTTTGTCCGGCAGTCGCCCATGTTTGACGGGAAAGTCCCCCACTGGCACCACTTCTCTTGCTTCTGGCAGCGAGCTGCACCTCAGTCCAATGCTGACATTGGTGGGTTTTCTGACCTCCGCTGGGAGGACCAGGAGAAAGTCAAAAAGGCCATCGAGAGCGGAGGAGCAGCCAGTGGAGGTCAGTACTACTTGCGGTCCTGCAGTGTTCCTGCAGGCTGCCTGAGCTTCCTTGTGTCAAGGGAGGAGGGGGTGGGAGGAAACAACTCACTTCAACCATAAACAGTGTATTAAATAGGAGTATTAGTATTCATTTTTGGCTGTGCAGTTGTTACATGTTGCTCCTTGTTAGCAGACCATATTGCCTCACACAACATGTACAGGATAGAGCAAATAATTAATTGGTTTAATCTTGTCTCAGCCTCTGGCTCTTTAGTTGAGCAGCTGACTTCATCTTTTTTTATGAGGATTAGTTGGCAAACATAACTTAAAACATGCCCCGTCAGGCAGGTGCACAGATCATCACACAACATGACAGTGCATCAGCAGCAAGCAGCGAATAAATTCATTTAATGAAGTCAGTTGTTGTCACCTCAGGTTTGAAAATTTGTCACTGTTATTTTTTCCTCTTCAGTGAAACCAAGTTCACAGAAAATAAATTAAACATCTCTGTATGTTGTAATAAATCACAGAGCTTTGACATCTATTCGCTTCCTGGCGACCACACGTGGTAAAGACACGATCCAAAATTAACTTTGGAGACTAACTGCCACTTGGCTGGTAAACTGAACAAATTTACAGACCAAGACTGCAGATTCACAGATGTGAGGATTTGCAGCATTTTACTTTGTATTACTTTAATAATTTTTTTACTCTTAATAATCTTGAGGTTAATGCTATTAGTTGGGCAAAACAAGCATTATGAAGGTGTCACTTTGAGCTGAAAGGCTGTTTATTGTGTTCACTGTACAGTGGAGAGTGAAAGTCACATTAGTCTCTGTAAGTACACATAAAAAAACTTGGCCCTGCACATTGATTCCAAATTATTTACTGGCCAAAAAGCCAAAAAAAGATCCAATGCACTCTAATGGTGAAAAGTTAAAAAGCCTTTATTCAGATGTCCATTTTATAGTGAAATTCTAAAAACATTGACAATGCTTGTACATGTTCATAGAGCTCAGTCACAACCCACTTGTAGCTGCACAAATAGTTCTTCTTCAGGGTGTCACCCTCAGCGCACAGTTTTCCCCTTTAGTAGATACAGGTTGGTTGCAAACACCTGCTTATTGCAAACACCTGAAGCCAGTGAGCTCATGGATAAGAAGTGCAAAATGTCCATGGGTACACAGGTTAACTGTACACAAGTAAAAAAAAAGTTGATGACAAAGAAAATGTGGATGTGTAAACAAAAGAAAGAGAAAAAACATAATAATAGATAATGATTTTGAAATCAGTTTTGTCATTTAGACCAGGATAAACCGTCGTCTGCATTTGGTTTGTTTGCCATCCAACCACCTGGCAGGTGACCCCAATTTATTTTTCTGCCAGGCCAAAAATTTATTTTATTTGGTGCTTTCCGGGTGTTTAAATTTGGACATGTGGACAATCGTCTCTGTCAGTGTGATGTGTTTGGTCTTGTAAATATTTATCTTCATAAATGTTACATATATGGTTGACTTGGAAATGAAAACTGGACGACTTTCTTTTTGTAGGAAAAGGGGAGCAGAAGAGCGGCGGTAAAGGAGAGAAGTCACTGAACGACTTTGCGGTGGAATATGCCAAGTCAAACCGCAGCACGTGCAAAGGATGTGAGCAGAAAATAGAAAAGGTTAGCAGCCACTTTGATTTGCACACAGGAAAACTTGTGCAAATGCAACAACTTATTGTAACTAAAATAAATACTATCACTGTGTTCAAGATGACATATATATTTGATATCATTTAAGTTTGATTGGACTGTTCCATTGTTTTACCGAGTCTGTGATCCTCTGGTGTTTCCCTCAGGATCAGATCCGTGTCTCCAAGAAAACTGTGGACCCCGAGAAGCCGCAGCTGGGTCTGATCGACCGCTGGTACCACACAGCGTGTTTCGTGAGCCGCAGGGAGGAGCTGGTCTTCAAGCCTGAATACAGCGCCGCCCAGCTGAAGGGTTTCAACGCGCTACGGGCAGAAGACAAGGAGGAACTCAAGAAGAGGCTTCCTGCAGTCAAAACTGAGGGGTGAGATGAAGAAGAACTGATAATATGTGATTTTTTTTCCAATTCAAATCGCGGTTAATTTTAATAATTTGATATCGATTCATTAAATCCAGAGATCAGTCTGTTAAAATATGCCTTTTCCCATTTATGTGTGAAGTTAAAACCTGTTAGTCTCACGTCGCCAGCCTGTTGTTCTTCTTAGAGACTTCAGTTGAATCAAAACCACTTATTATGAAAATAAACGCCCAGATCAGAAAGCATAATTTACAGCTTAGTTATCTGAGAATCTCTTTCATATCAAAGCAGAACTGTTATTTTAGCTAAAATGTCCGTAATCGAGATGATGTTGAATCGGAAATCAAATCAAATTAGGACTTTGTGAATTGGACTGAAATTGATTCAGGAAATCGGTGGCGAAACAGCTCGAGGTGCTGATGTTTGCATTTTGACATTCAGTGTTGGGGATCACACGCTTCGTCAGGTCTGCTCGCCCCCCTCTCTGTCGTCATTTGAAGCCTCTCTGTCCCCCACCGTCCTGCAGCACAAGAAAATGGCCTTGAAGGTGTCTCTGAAAGCTGTCATCGTGTACGCGTACAGGAAGGGGTTGACAGCAGAGTTGGCGTGTGACAAGATAATGGCGGTGAGCAGCAGCTCCAGTGGCACAGGGCAGTGCGGGCAGAGCAGCAGGAAGCAGTTGATGATGTGGAGCGGGATCCAACAGACGGTGAAGAGGAAAAGAACCAAGAAAAGAGACGTAGCGGTCTTCATCTCTCGCCGCATGCTGGCTGCAGCCCTCATCTGTCCGTCCCCTCTGCCGCTTTGCTCGGACGCGATGCGCCTCACCTGCCGCTTGACCGTGATGAAGATTTGGGCATAGATGAGAAACATGATCACCAGGGGGGTCAGCACACAGGCGAAGAAGTTGAAGTAGACCATGTAGGTCATGTCCACCACCAGGACGAAGAAGCAGTAGCCCGAATCAGGCGGCGTCTTGTGCCAGCCCATCAGAGGCACCAGCCCGATGAGAAAGGCCAGCAGCCACGTGGTCAGGATCACCAACACGGCGTTGCGAGGCGTCATCAGGACCTGGTAGCGGAAAGGCATGAAGATAGCCAGGTATCGCTCCACGGCCACCGCCAGCAGGCTGAAGATGGAGCTCTGGGTGAACATGATTAAAACGCTCAGCATGAGCAGACACAGGTAGAGATTGTGGCGCGGTAAACCGATATCGGTCAGGATGGCACAGGGGATGGCGATCGCGCCCACACAGATGTCAGCGACCGCTAGCGAGACCAGGAAGTAGTTGGTGACGGTGCGCAACTTACGGTTGAGGCCCACGGCTGCACAGACCAGCAAATTGCCAATGGTGGAGAGAAAGGCGATGACGAGCTCAGCCGCCATGTACGCCACGTTAGGGGAAATCACCAGGTCAGCCGGCGGAGGCGAGGGAGAGGGTAGGGAGGAGGTCTGGAAAGGCGAAGACGGATGGGATGAGTTTTGATGGGAAGTGTCGAGGTTCAGCAGTGCAGTGGTGTTCTCCATGTTTGTCCTAAAAAGAGAAATAACATTTATAATGAGAAGTCAAGCTTAAAGGGATAGTTCACATTATTTGAAGTGGGGTTATATGAAGCACTGATCTATAGTCAGTTTATCATCTACAGTAGATGCTGGTCGACATGCCCTCAGTTTGAAGAAGCAGAAAGTAGTACCAGCATGGAAGCTGAGCAAAATTCAGTTCAGTACAACTTAATTAATTCCTCTTGGGGCAGTTTGTTGGAGCAGCTTATAATCTTTAAAAAAACACACAGTCACATACAAACAAACAAATCATGAGGCCACAGAGTTCATGTAGATCAGTGTCTGTTAATAAACTAAGGCAAACTAAAGCACAATAAAAAGATCATATAAAAAGATATGCAAACAGTGACAATGGATTAAAAAAAAACCTAGAGAACATTCGGTAGTCGGGCTGCAGCGGAAATTAAAGATCTAGAATAGCGATTAGTTTTACGTGCAGATAAAACATTACGACCCTCTGATGGCATCAGAGAAAATTGACCATAAAGAATGTGTCAAGAAGACGGTAAGATACGTGTCGCTTTTCGGAGGATTTCTTGATTCCAAAAAGAATTTAGATCATTTTTTTGCAGCAGTAGACCAGAAACTGTAGTGTTCTGTAAGGTAAAATTACTGGTTGGTTTGGAGAGAGCGAAATTTGGCTCTATATAACGGCAGTTTCCCATCGGAAAAGGCTTTCTGACAGCAAGGTAAAGTGGTGAAAATATTCTAAATATAGCAAATGCTTGTCCAGAGCAGTACATTGGTTAGCTTCTGTGCTGGTACTCCTCACTGCCTCTTCTAACCGGGGGCATTTTGACCATCATCTACTGTAGTTAATACACTGACTCTCGATAAGTGCCTCACAACGGCACTCGAAAAAATCCAAACTATCCCTATAACTGCAAAGCAGGGCGATGAAATGCAAGAAAGCATTAAAACTACTCACCAGTCTACTGCAGTGTTGTTCTTTTTAAAGGTTCTTTTTAAGTTATTCAAGAAACTAAAGGATCAGTCACCATTATTCTGCCAGCAGTCATCCTGACACTGGACACCTGCCTTCACATTAAAAATCACATGCACACCTCTGTTCGAAACACATCTGGAGGACCCCGTTTTATAGAATTCCCCTCTTCCCTCTTGATGTCAGTGGTTGTCTGATAAGGGATGTTTGTTTTGTTTTTGTTTGTTGCACTCCAAAGGATCGGACGGAGACCGACTGCTCCTGGATGGTCATTAACCGATACGTGCGCGGCCTCATGGGGAGGCTAATAAATGTTCCTTGTCAGGACACGGTGGATGATATCAGCAGTGACACCTGGGATTGTGGAGACATGTACCTGCTTGTGTGTGTGTGTCCATTAACTGATGGGGCCCTAATGAATTTGTCTAATGAATAAAGGTGTCAGATTCAAGTTGTTTGTTCCAAATCTTGGCTATTTTCCAGCGTCCCTTTTGGCCTCATTAGGACGTTAATGTGGATGTTTTTCATCCTTTGATTTGTTCTGAATCATGAAGAAAACAACAGAACTTTGGAAGAAAACTATTTTGAACTTGTGTTTGCTCCTACAGGAAACGTAAAGGTGACGAGGTCGATGGAGTCTCAAAGAAAATGAAGAAGGAGGAAGAGGATGAGAAGAAGAAGCTGGAGGAGCAGTTGAAGGTACCTGTTCAGAATAATTTCAGTTATTATTTTGGAATAAACATGACATTATGTTTGGTCTCTGATGTTTTTGTCTTGTGCATGTGCATGTGCAGAACCAAAGCCAGCTGATTTGGGGAATCAAGGACAAGCTGAGGAAGTTTTGTTCCACCAATGATATGAAGGAGCTGCTGATTGCAAATGGCCAGGAGGTTCCCTCTGGAGAATCGAACGTAAGAGAACCTCATCTCGTTTCACCCCTACTGTATTCAAACTTAATTAGCATTTAAAGGAGAAATCTGTAATATATTTACTTAAATAATCATAAAATGACCACAATATGTCAGCAGAGATGAAGGAAATATGCTAAGTTGAAATGCTCGTTTCTCTGACATCAATGCTGCCATGCTCCCCTTGAAATTTCCACTTGTGTGCGAAATATTTGTTGTAGGGATTTCAAATTAATGCAGAATGTTTGCTGAATGAGTTAGTGTGTGTTTGTGAGTCATAAGAAATCATTAATAATCCTGTAGGAGGAGCAGATGTTTATAAATGTTAAATTGAGCAAAATGTTAATGGAGTCTGGTAGGCAGTGAGACAGGCAGCCACTTAACTCAAACGAGTGCGTACTTTCAGAGCAGTTGGCTGTTGTTTTCAGGACATTGACAGACAATTGACAGTTATGAGCAGCTGATCAGTTTACATGTTGCACTCGTCTTGCACTCCTGCAGCCTGCCTGAGCTTCTTCAAATCTGGAGAGGAGGGGGTTGCTTCAATCATAGACTGTATATTAAATTTTAACCTATTTGATAAACCTTCTATGGCTCCAGCTTGCTATTTAGACTGCATTACTTATTTTTGCATGCATAGTTGCTAAGTATTGCATCGTTAAAAAGCAGTATGTGTTGTTTCATTGACAGGTGGTGGACAGCCTGGCCGACGGCATGGCTTTTGGTGCTCTCGAGGCCTGCAAGGAGTGCAAGGGCCAGCTCGTGTTCAAGGGCGATGCTTACCACTGCACAGGAGACATCTCAGCCTGGACAAAGTGCGTGTTCAAAACCGCAACACCTATACGCAAAGACTGGGTCATCCCCAAGGTAGGTCACCTCATTTCAGGGCTCTGTTTGGTTCTCTATGTAGTATAAATCTCCATATGGAATCACCAGGAAGTGGATGAAAATAGAATATCCATACAAAAAAATAATAAAGGGTTAGGATAGAACCCAGTGGTACCTCAAACAATATTTTTAACTTCTTAAATATGCATCCATTAATGACTACGAATTGTTCTTGAACATTTAAATACTTAATATGCAGGCCAATATAGATTCTGCAGATTTTTTCTTAGTTTTTATTGGTGATCCAGAATGAAAATCTGCAGGATTCTGTAGAATGTTTATTTATTTATTTTGCTTGTAATAGGATGTGTCATTTTGAGCAAAAATAAGCAAACAATGCATGAAAACAAACTGAAATTACCTCAAGTAGGACTGAAAGAAATACTTAGATTTTGGTTCAAACTTTTTTTCCATTACCAACAGTTCAAAACAAAATGTAATGAAAAGTCAGCCAGCATAAAATGTAGGATACATGGCTACTAAAATTCAAGGTGCACAGCAAACTATTAATTATTCACCTCCCAACAATTACCATGTCAACACATACACAAACAAATACATTCATAAATAAAAAGGAATGTGCTTGATAACATTGTTAGTTTTAGTAGCATCTTTATTCTCTTCTGTTCTGTGAAAAATCTTTGGAGCACCATCCTGCAAAACAAATCAAAATACCACGTTTTATTTTACTACTTGGTATATTCCGGCTTTAACATTTCAGGAATTCCACGAAGTTCCCTTCCTGAAAAAATTCAAGTTCAAGCGACAGGACAGGGTTTACCCGAAGGAGGCTCCCCCCCAAACCTTAACCGCAGCTAAAGCAGAACCTTTGGCGAGTGCATCCAGTGCCCCGAAGGAGCGACTGCCAGAGGGAGCACCTGCAGGTCAGTGAAGAATCCTGAAAATACGTCCATACAATGGTATTTTTTTCAGTGTTATAATTTTGTAATATCTGTGCCCACAGACAAACCTCTTACTGGTATGAAACTGTTGGCTGTGGGCAAACTGACCAAGAACAAGGATGATCTGAAGGCTGCGGTGGAGGAACTGGGAGGAAAGATTACTGGCACAGCCACTAAGGCCTCCATCTGCCTCAGCACCAAGAGTGAGTAACCAATCAAAGAAATGAAGATTTATCAATATACAGGCCAGTCTGTGCCTTCAGTTCCTTTTTTTTAATGCTTATTGAGTCAAATTTAGGAATGTAATGTATTGTCATAACATTTTTATATAATATTTTTACAGAGGAAGTGGAGAAGATGAGTAAGAAAATGGAGGAAGTGAGGGATGCCGGCGTACGCGTGGTCTCTGAGGATTTCCTCACAGACATCAAGTCGTCCGGTAAAGCCCTCCAGGAGCTCGTCTCCCTGCACGCCATCTCTCCCTGGGGTGCAGAGGTCAAAGTGGAGGCTCAGGCTCCGTCCGTGGCCTCCAAGTCTGGAACGCTGGCTGCCAAAAGCACAGGCAGGGTGAAGGAGGAGGAAGGTAAACCGGATGTGTTGCTGTTATTAATGCATGTATAGATGTTTGTATAAACATTAGGTCATGTTTTAGACTGGAGATTCATCTCAACCTGTTTTAAAGCTTTTGACTGTTGTGCTCTACAGGTGGAAGCAAAGCCAAGAAGATGAAACTCACAGTGAAAGGAGGAGCTGCTGTGGATCCAGATTCAGGTAGTCATGGCTACCCTGCAGTGATTTCTTTTTTCTGTCCATGTGTTGTTGTTTTTTTAGCTCTGACTGATGATTTTGGTTTTCTTAGGTCTGGAGAACAGCGCTCATGTCCTGGAGCAGGGTGGGAAGATGTACAGCGCTACACTGGGTCTTGTGGACATTGTCAGAGGAACCAACTCCTACTATAAACTGCAGCTGCTGGAGGACGATGTGCAGAAGCGGTCAGTGCTGCTGCAGAAAAATGTTTCATGTCTTTTTTTTTTTTTTTTTGTAGTGCAGAGGTTATTTAAGGGTAGTCCTGGTATTTTTAAACCTGCGCCCTACTTTTTAACACAATTTGGGGTCTACATGATTAATATGTGCAAAATGTTTTGGAATTGGTCCAGTGGATCCTGTCAGCCAGCAGCTGCAAAACAGGCTGCAATAGCTGCAACATAATCCTCTGGGGTCAAGTCAAAGTATGCTCATAGTTTATTTGTGTTATGTGACTTTGGTGTTTTAGAGGGTTACTCGTTTATTCCACCAAGCACGGCACATATGTACCACAGTTCTGATCCATCCTCTGCACGGCTGCAGGCCCCACCAGCAGCGATTCAGAACCTTTTCAGCAGCGGAGTGTTTTGCCGGCCTGACTATATTTACCTGCTCAGATTTTGTTGATTAGGTCCTCTTTCCTTGCTCTTTGTCCTTCTAACATGGATAAGCAGGCTGCATGGTTAAATAGTTTCTTTTCTGTCTGTCTTTCTGATAGCGAGTCTGCATGGGGTCTTTTATTTTGAAAATTAAACCGGATCCTCCCTGCCTTTTCTGTGTCTTACTTCCTGCCTGTTTGATCTGCTCTGTGCTAACTGACGTGGCATCCATCAAAAATAGACTTGGCGTGTATTTGAAGCAGAGCAGAATGGACAGCTGCTTCTGGGACGCGCTGCAGTGCTTCTGGTGGAATCAAAGGCATTGTGTAGAATGGCTGCGATCAGGTCCAGCTGACGTGGCGTAGCCGTAACGCAACGCTGCCATGCCTGGTGGAATTTCGTGATCAGATACAGCAATTCCTGGATTCTGCAAAGTAGAATTACTGGTTTTGTCTGGTCTGGTGTCTAATCTAGTCTGGTGGCTTTGAACAAGTGATACAACGCCTGTTTCTGGTTAAACAGAAAGAAGCAATTCCAAAATGTTTTATACTTATCATTAGTTAGATTTAGGGTTAAAATTAACGGCGAGACAATGTTCAAATTTCGTCAGCCACTTTATAGATTACCATCACTTTTTTGGGTGGTGGGTAAAGCAAACTACCAGCTACTTGCACATTTTACCAGCATTTGGCTTGTGGCTGGTGCTGATGTTGTGCCCCGTTTAGACCCCAAAATATGTAAAGAAAAGAAAGGGCCCAGGTTTAAAAATACTGGAATTACGCTTTAAAAGGTACCAGGTCAGTTAGGTCAGTTAATAAGGCATTAGATAGTATTAGGTTGCTACTGTAGCTGCAGAGAAGTAGCACTCTGTCTGTTTCCTTAGATAATAATTGTGTTATAATTATCATTCTGACTTCTGTATCTCTAACACAGCCCCTCTTTCATGTATGTGCAGGTACTGGGTGTTCAGGTCATGGGGCAGAGTGGGCACCACCATTGGAGGCAACAAACTGGACAAGTTTCATGACAAGAACTCGGCCATGGACAACTTCCTGGGCGTCTACAAAGAGAAGACGGGCAACAACTGGGGCTCATCCAACTTCACTAAATATCCCAATAAGTTCTACCCACTGGAGATTGACTATGGACAGGTACACACAACACACACTAAACTATAAAGGAGACATCCTTCTGTGTGTTTTCTGTATCTGACTGGATATTTTCGTTCTTCTCTGTGGTGTTTATGTTTCTTGACAGGATGAGGAAGCAGTGAAGAAGCTGACGGCCACAGCTGGCACCAAGTCTAAGCTGGCTAAACCCGTCCAGGAGCTGATCAAGACCATCTTTGATGTAGAGAGCATGAAGAAGGCCATGGTGGAGTTTGAGGTAAGACTTGTGGCTCTTGTACATGCGAAAGAGAAACAACATTAGACGGATCTAGTTCGCTACAGCCTGCATCACATCACATCTTCTGGCAATGCGGGAGCTTTTGCTGAAAAGCTGTTTTTATAATTCGATACCAAGGACCAAAATATGACGATTTATGTACTTTGCCCTCTTGTGTTTCTATTACCAAGTCCAGAACCATCAGTCTGATCTTGTGTGTCTGTACTTAACAATATTAAAGAAAGTTCCACACTTAATTGAACATCCTATGTTGTTTTAAGGGTGCTCTGATTGATCGGCCACCAATCTTTAAGGGCTGATATTTGTTCTAAATAGTTTGATTGGTGGTCTCTAGAAATGCTGATCAGAAGACAAGGTGGCAGGGTCCGAAATTAACACCTGCCAAGCATCAAATGCAGGTAGACATTCCAATTAGCGAGTATGTTTCAACAACGTTGCCATTTTTTTTCACTTTCACTTTCTTTCACCCGGTCAGACAGGTGGATCAGGAATCTGCCTCTGTACAAATTATTTATCAAAAAACAATGAAGACCAAAGTTTAAGTCAAGTTTAATCTAGGGCTGCAACATCTATAAAAACTAAGAAAATAGTGAAAAACTGTCCAAGGTTCTTTTTTGAAAGTATAAAATCCAAAGATATTCATTTTAATATGATAAGAAACAAAGAATAGCAAGAAATCTAGTTACTAGATTTACTTGCCCGACTTGACATTTTACTTGCCGCGGCCAATCTGTATTATTAAGCCTTGGACTACCTGCCACACTGGCAGGTAAATGTTTATGTCAAAATTGTCATATAATTAAAAGCTATGCTGCGAGTCTTTACAATTTTCTGCGCATCTTTGGACTCGTGAATTTGCCAAGTTCTTTTTTGAAAGTATACAAAACCCAACAGATTTTTAATAATTAGATAGCGTAAAATAAATTATTTAGTTCTACACAGACTTAAGAATTACTTTGAAGAAATCTTACTATTAATTGTATCACAACTGCAAATATTCTATGTCAACAGGTCATTGAAAACTTATCACAGGTACTTCTGTGATAATTTTCAAGTTTTTTTTACATATACTCAAAATACAATGTTTTCAAGAATAGTTTAAATAAATAATGCCACACAATAAATAGAAGTCTTCAAATCAATCCCTGAATAATGATCAGTACTGTTTCCTGAATCCTGATGGGCGAACCCTTGTTTTTTTTTTTTTTTTTTTTTTTGGTAAGGAAGCACATACGTATAAACATATCTGTCCTTTCTTGTCTTTAGATCGACCTCCAGAAGATGCCCCTCGGAAAGCTGAGTAAGCGACAGATCCAGAGTGCCTACGCTCTCCTCACTGAAGTACAGCAGGTCAGTAACCAAACAGCCCTCTGGGAGGTTTGTGTCACTGTTCACCTTTTTATGGTCGTTCCTTTTCGGAGGACTCTGTGGTGCAGTGCGATCCACTTGAACACATTCTCTTCCTTTTCCTCCATCCTTTTAATTCAGTTAGACCCTTGTGTTGAACTTGTGACATTAACACAAGTAGTGCTTCTGTGACAGTGGCTGGACCAGATATCTGTAGTGAACAAAATCTTTTTATTAATAACTTTGACTATATTGGTCTTTTCTTTTTGTATCATAGGCTGTGTCAGATTGTCTGCCTGAGGCCCAGATCCTTGATCTCTCCAATCGTTTCTACACCCTGATCCCTCATGACTTTGGTATGAAGAAACCTCCACTGCTCAACAACCTGGACTACATTCAGGTAAGGACACAAACTCTGCATCCATCTGTGCAGTTTTCTCTCGTTTTATAAATGGGTCTCATCATTACATTCACACACGTCACTCTTCAGGCTAAAGTTCAGATGCTGGACAACCTGTTGGATATCGAAGTGGCGTACAGCCTGCTGAGAGGAGGAGCCCAGGACAATGAGAACGATCCCATCGACATTAACTATGAGAAACTCAAAACCAAGATTGAGGTGAGGAGTCCTGGACCGTGGGAAAGACTATGTATTTTCTCCCCATTATCCTGTGAGAATAACGCTCAGTGTGGTCGCTTTATGAAGAGATTATGCATGAAAAGATCACAGTATGTTGTGTATTTATTGTTTCACAGGTTGTTGACAAGACTTCAGACGAGGCTGATGTCATTATGCAATATGTTAAGAACACGCACGCTGCTACACACAACACTTACACACTGGAAGTGCAAGAAGTAAGTCATTTTGGGAAGAGCAATTTTAACATGTCAACCAATTAATTTGAATATTATGTTGCAAATAATTTTCATTTTATCACAAACTTTATGTCAGATCTCCTGTGTACCTTTATTGTCCACCACCTCACTGTTTTTCGTGACCCCCTCTCGTCTTTTAGATCTTCAAAATTAATCGCGAGGGAGAGCGCCAGCGGTACCGTCCCTTCGAGGAGCTACACAATCGCCAGCTATTGTGGCACGGTTCTCGCGCCACCAACTACGCCGGTATCTTGTCTCAGGGTCTTCGCATTGCCCCACCAGAGGCTCCAGTGGTGAGTTTTTGTTCGCTATGAACCAACAAGCCGCACCTCCATTTAATGTATTTATTATTTATTTGATAGAGACGGATACAGTATACATAGACGGGCTGAAAACGGCCATCCAGTGAAAGCATCGTAGTGTTTGTAGTGAATGCTCCTTTGTACCACCCGTCTCTAGAAGGGCTTTTATGAAAATAAAAGATTGGGACAGTGAGATGAAAAGATGGGAAACTGAATACAGCTCCTTTCACAGAAAAAGCTGTCCATGCAAAATATGTTGTACAGACTAGAACTTAACAGCCACTTAAAGCTGCTCTGGTTGATCTTCTCTGTAGTTTCTTAACATATTCACAGAAAGGCTGAGGAGCAAGTCCATTTAAACACAAGCTTTATATAATGAAGATCAGTAAAGTTTGCAAAACTTAAAATGTGACAGTGATGATACCTGCAATACCTTCACTTTCCTAAACACCCATATTCTATAATGATTTTTAGTTGGTTTTCCTCCTCTTTCAATACCTCCCTGAGTTCAATCATATTTTATATTTAGTCCATCAGTTCCTTCATTTTACTCCACTTATCCAATTTAAGTGCTCAGAGTGAAAACAGTTTTTTCCAGCTGCTCCCAGGTCTTTGAACAGCTTCTTCCTTTAAAGTGAGTAATTGTACTGTAATAAGTAATACAATTTTCGTTTTGTTAAAATGGATTTTATAAAATTGTTAGCAAAAGAAATATTCAGGGAACAGTTTTGAAAACCAAGGTATGGGTGCTGTTACTAGTATCAAATATTTTTGAACGATACCCAGACCTAGTTCAGTCTTGTATTACTTTGCCGTTTTGCTTCATTTTCTCCAGACTGGTTACATGTTCGGCAAAGGTGTGTACTTCGCCGACATGGTGTCCAAGAGTGCAAACTACTGTCACACCTCCCAGTCAGACCCTGTGGGCCTCCTCCTGCTGGCTGAGGTCGCCCTCGGCAACATGTAAGTGACCATCTGAGTTTGAAAATGTCTAAATATCGACCTTTTCTTGGGCTTTAAATATATGTGATGATAATGTAAATTAACGTGTCTTGGTTTTTAATGCAGGCATGAATTGAAGAAGGCCTCCCACATCACAAAACTACCCAAGGGCAAGCACAGTGTTAAAGGTGAGAAACCTGGATAATTTATTTGGACTGTTTTGTAAAAATTTGCATGGAATTAGAATTTGTTTGAATGTTTTTGCATATCACTACTGTGTGGGGAAAACTGGTGACATTTTGTTCCTATATTGACTAAAAAACAGAAACTCTGATATTATTAATTCTGATATTATTTATAGTTAAAGGGATAGAAAGTGTAACCCTACACAACAAGTTCCCATATTTCTAATCAGCAGCTGTGTTGTGTGAATGTGACTTTTAATCAGTAAATGTTATTATCTTGAAACCATTTTTACTGCCAAATTACATGTCATTTATGGTTGCGGTGGTTTACTACAGTATGAAAATTGATGGTTATCATCCCGTGTACATTTGCCTGTTTACAGTCTTGAATTCTACTGTTTATTTCTAAAGACAGATTACTTTATTTTAAAAATGTCCTGCTCCTTTTTTCCACCTTATTTCTCATGTTCAAACAGGAGATGTACAGTTTTCTTATTTTTGTATTTATTTCTTAAAGGGAGACCTTTAGAAACATACTTACATTAAACTTATATACTTATATATGTATACTTACATCCAGTGAAACTTCAGTCTTTTCTGAGATGGTTATCATGTCAGGAAAATCTCATACTGTTGCAACCTTAAATAGAATAAACAGAATTTATACACATGCCATCCATGTGCTGTCAGAAGAATGTTTTGGCATTAACACTGTGCTATGCAGCTGATTTGTGTAACCTTTTTTGTTGAACACTCTGTCTCTATTATTGCTCCAGCGCCTCTTGTTAATAATGTATTAAAGTTTGGTTTGTGTTCTGAACTTTCATTCATTAACTTTTTCTTTTTGTCTTGCAGGTTTGGGTAGAACTGCTCCTGATCCAAATGCTGCTGTCAATTTAGACGGGGTGCAAGTGCCTCTGGGAAAAGGAACCCACACTAACATTGACGACACAAGTCTACTGTACAACGAGTATCCTTTAACTCTGACCACCTGGTTTATGAATCTTATCGTTTTTCCAAATGACCCCACATTTTCCCTGCTTTGCCCTATAATTCATTATTTAATCATTTGTAGTGAAGTACAGAGTCAAAGTCAGTACATACTGTTCTTGATATTTAATAAACTGGCTCAATTCAGTTTTTAATGATTGAGCCTCATTGCTGTGCTTTTGATTTTAATCACAGCTTGACCTTTGATGGCTGTTTCATGTGTGTGGGATGTGTTTGGTAATACTCAGCATAGCTTATCTTTCTTCTTGACATTTCCTCTTTATTGCATTTTCTCATTCACATAGTAAAACATTAATGATAAAATAAAAAGACTGTTGGGGTTCCTGGATTTTTTTTTTTTTTACTTCTTCCTTGTATTTTGGGGTCTTGTATTCTTGGTTTCTCCATCACAAATATGTCCTCTACCATGTCCAGCCACTTTCTTTGTGTAGTGTAGTCCCTTTTATAACTATAACCTAATAATTGCTTTCTTACTGGCAGCCAGTAAAGCGAATCTTTTCATGCGAGAGCTCTTTTCTAACCCTCTCATCATGAGGTAGATTACTCTGAGGCACTAACTGTGTTTCATAACTTGATGAAACTAGCGACTCTGACGTAAACGGACACACAAATGATCGGCTCACTGAGTACTAGTGGTAGCCACTGACTGTTGAGTTTAAAATAGGGCAAAAATAAAAACAGGAATTGAAACCTCTGTTTGGCGCTGCACTTGTCCGAACCCAAGGCACTTTTGTTTCGAGTGCCACTGAAGTTTGGATGGTTTTTAACGCTCATTTGAGAGAGTTTTGACGCAAAGAACACATTTTTGTCAGTCATAGCCTGTCTTATGTGCAGCACTTTATATGTGCTCCATCATGTTTGCGTGTTTTAATTGGTCAGGAGTTCTTTTAGCTTTTTTCAGCTGAGCTTTTTGTCAGTTGGGCTGTTGGTCTGCTCCTCGGTCTTTTGTTTTTCAAAAACATGTCGATTTTTGTGAGTTGGCACTAAATTTCAGGAGCTGGAGACCAGGGCCCCCACTTTGAAAATTACTGTCCCAAACAAAGTCCTGAACAAAATATAAAATTAAGACTACATAGTAGTGATAGACTGAGGCCGATTAATTGATCTGATGTTTAATCAGAACAATTATTTGTCATTTTGAGATAAAACAGTTTTTGGCGTAGCCTTATATGTTTTATTATGTGGTTTTGTTAAGTACTCGATTATTGATTTAGTGCCAAATTATTGATTTATTGATAATAATGAGCAGGTCACTATTGCGAAATAAAGCTATAAAGTCATTTTAAAATTAATATTTTGTGTCACATAAATGTGTACCATGTGTGGTCAGTAACCATGTAATAAGTTTTGAGATCTCTTCGCTTTGCATCAGGGTCCTGCATCATCCTGTGGGGATTTATTCCACAATAACGACCTGCTTATTGTACATTATCCTTTATCAAACATATATGTCTCTTCTGATATACTGTACCCACCATGTCGGCTCCTTTGAATACCAGTCAAGTTCTGAAATCTGCAGCATGGCCCAATGAGTTTTTCTGCTTTATTAATTAGTAAAAATTAAATCTAAAACATGTTACTGATAGTAGGTTGTAATGTGCATGGAATAAATGAATTGTACGAGACTCTTCTTTGTTTTGATGACGGCATTACACGTCAGCTGTCACTTCATGATCTCTCACCCGAGATCATCTATTTCTGTTCACCTCTCATTTGTGTGAATTTTGCTCTAATTTCGCTGTGTTGCTCTGTACGTATAGCCTCTGTTTTCCTTAACCGCCGCTCCTCCAGATACATCGTGTACGATGTAGCGCAGATAAACTTGAAGTATCTCCTGAAGATCAAGTTTAACTACCAGACGTCCCTGTGGTGAGAGGGGCCGTCTCTGAACCCTCGTCGGTGAAAACGAAGACCACTGTTGCCTCCAAACGCCTCGGCTTCATTCTCTGCAACAGAAGATGTTTGGCAAAGGAGCGATGCTAATACCACGCTTTACAATGGTCATTGGAAATCTCTTGTCACTTTATTGCTTTTTCATCAGGTTAACTAGCTGGCAGCCTTCCTTAGTAACGCATTAGGTACTTACATACCTACTTACTGTAAGAGTTGCTTATAAGACAGACAGAACAATATAGCGTTTGAAGAACGGCACATAATACAGTACATAGAAAGGTTTTGGTTTAGAAATCCACATCACATGGTCATCTTGGATTTTAGAGGGATATTATCTCTTCATTCTTTAATAAACCTGTAGTTAATAAGGCATAGTACTGCTTTTTTTCAAAGTTGTGAACAACTAGACGGACAGACAGACACAAAGCAATGTTCATATTTTGCTAGGGTTCCCCAGTCAAAAACAAAACAAAAAAAAAAAAAAACAGCCACTAAGATGGACATTTTGTAGACCGTTGGGTTCAAAGATAAGGTTTGACATGTATATATTTGTTTTGTTGTTTGTCTCTCAAGCTGTCTTCCTTCCTGAAAACGACAAAAGAAGCAATGTTGTTAGTGTTTACGTGAAGTATTCTGTAAAAGAAACGACTGCCATGGTATGTGGTATCCTTTTTAGTGTTTTTTTCTCGCTTACCTCAAATAAAATAAAACAAAGTTCTGAAAATTTCATGTCTGATATATATTTTTTTAATTGTTTTATTTCTGTTTGGATCCAATTTCAACTTTGTTTTCAGTAAATGTAAATTTACATATGGGGTTTTTCAAATTGAATGAATTGATGTATTCCTTTTGGGACAAGTCACAGCTACGACTGAGTGCTGCAGAAGATTTTGAGCAGGATGTTAGTTTGGACTTGAAGTTGGGTCTTATAGGACATTGAACCATCTTGACTATATACACAGAAATAGATGTATTTACTAACCTAATTTCTCATTTGAAAGAGGTTGGTTTTCATGGAAGCCATTTATACACTGATCATGGTTTTCTGGTGCTGTGGAAAATTTCAGGTAAAAACAACTTGAACCTGGAGGAAAATACTTAAAGGCAGAATATCCCAGATTTATCAGTTGCTTTTTGTAAACACCAACGAATGAGAGAGAGGTAAAGAGTGAATGAAGTGAGGGAGTGGTGCTAGCAAGAACACAGCAGTGATTGAGAGAAATATTATGTTATTTCTGATTGTTTCACAGCGGGTAATTTTTAAAGCACAAGTAAACACTGCCACACCTCCGCACAACGCCGGATTTTGTGAATGCAGCCAAAGTGAACCTTCACCCTGTTGCCGTGTCCTCAGTCTGCTCTGCCTGTGTGTGCAGGTGTGTGTATCTCTCTCTGCAGCTCTCACAGACTGAGGGTCTGTGCTATAAGGTTAGGAATGCACAATTTGGTGATTTCATTTTGCGATTATTTTCACTGAGACTGTGATATGCAATACGATTAGTGGAACTGATCATTTTTTATTACAATTTTCAAGTTCACTGAAAAAAACAAAAAACAAATGTGATAATACGATCTTTAATAAGGTCTGTACCACACAAACATGTTTTGTTTTATCTGGAGAACAAGTACAACATGTATGCAGCGCTACAGTGCCTCCTTATAATGGTGTTTTATATTTTAGAATTTAGATTTTTCCTTTTTCAAAAAAAATGCAATATGGTTCTAGTTCTGCTATTTGGATACTGCACTTGGCCATATTGCATTGTTACTGCAATTGTGATTAATTGTTCAGCCCTACTAGAGGTACACTGAGACATCATTATCTGTATCTGTTATCTGTTCAACCAACAAAAGCATCTGTCTCTCTATCTGTATTTGTATAGAAGGCCCAGTAGTGGGCGTGGTTTATGCCAGAGGTAACATTAAATCAAGCAAATGTTGCATTCTCTAACCTAATATTCATCTGCAATGCAATTGTTGAGCCTTCAAAGCATCATTTGCCTTATAATTAATTATGAAATAAATTTCCATGTCCTCATACAGTACTTTTTAATCTTTCATTTTTTAGTTTTGGTGAAGCGTTGAACAGTCGCCAGGCCGTGCATTAAATCAGTGATCAGTTAAAGTATATGCAAACCTTTTCCCCCCTAAACAATAACAAGCAGCAGAAGCAGAAGAAATATCTGTTTCCATTGTATAACTGTGCTTTACCGAATAACGTATTCGGATTCGGGTGAACTCTTAAACCAACACATGCTTCTTTTTCTTTTTTTTTTTTCCTTTTTTTTTTTTTTAGGAAAATCATCCATAGTTAACTCTAACAAAGCACTGACGTCCTCTTCCCAGCAATGAATGAAAAAATAAAATCTATGACTGAAGTGCTGTATGAGACAAAGGAGAGAGGCTGACTTACAGTTTTGCACATTTCCGCCTAACATTTTGCACGAGAAGTTGTATTTATGCTTAGAGCGTACAATTGTGTGTGCTTACATGTAACACAACGCGATTATTGGTAAATTATAGGATTTTTATTTCTCAAATCGCCCTCCCAACATAGCGTCCCGACCCAGAATGCATTCTGACAAGGTCTTTGAAAAAGCGGCGCGGCTAATTCAAGATGGCGGAGATGGACCAGCTGTTAGACGAGAGTGAGTAACAACACAAATTCAAGGAGTTTTGCGTTTTTTTAAAAACACGAAACGGCCCCGCGGTGATTAAACACATGTTTAGTTTGTGATAAAGCGCTATCACTGTCCGTGCGGTGGATGTGGTAGGTTTCGGGCGGAGTTCATGAAGTATTTTTTCTTTTTTTTTTTAAGATACCGGTCTGTTGAAGTCAGCTAACGCTTGTTAGCATCGGAAGCTAACCATAGCTAATGCTGGAGTTGAGCAAGTTACTTTAGCTCAACTGGGTAAACAAATAACGTTAGCTTAGCCACGAGCTAACGCCTGTTAGCTTTACGTCGCGAGCAGCGATAATAAAACGCCTGTCATAACGTCTCCGTTGCTAAACTACACACGCTAGCTAAGGTGCTAGCCGCTTCTTTTGCTGTGCAGAGTTTTTAGTCTTCCTCACGTTTAACGTTAACGGTCGTTAGCGCCGGTTAACGTTAAGTTAATGGTGTCGTTTTGACAAGCTGGTGAAAAGGGGGGAAACTAGCCGAGTTACGTGGTCGTTAACAGCTGAAACAGTTAACGTGACTACATGTTATCCCCCAGGTTGTAAACACAGCGTAACGTTAGCTCGTGTGGCTCATTTCGTTGGTGTGATCAGTCCAGCTGATGTTATACTCGTTGCCTGACAGCTCAAACTGGTTAAGGCTAACTGACTGCGGCCAGCTATAATCTTAACCATCAGGTAACCTGCCTGGCTGCTGTTAATGTTTAAAGGACATGCTCACAGATCACCAGTCATTTGCAGACTCTTTGATAGCTAAAATAAACTTTACTTGATTTGGACCCCCCTTTAGTACCAGTACAAGCATGTCCTTTAGACATTCACACAACCACATAAACACAACAAACAAAACGGCTCATTTCATTGAATTATCAAGCAAATGCATGCTTTTAAATAGTCCCTCTTAGTAATAAACAGAAGTCAATGCGAGAAAGACCTTCTCACATTACCCTAAATTCCAAGAAAATAAGGTATTAAAAAATACATTTCATATTCTCTGCAAAGAAAATTTATGCTTTCATCCAGGCTTGCATTTTATTTCATACACAATTTTACTAGTTCATACGCACACTATTCAATTATGATTTCCTAAAATATTCTAAGGTGCTGTTATAACAAAATTTTGTCACGCGTGTCTGGAAGTAATTCGGTCATAAAATTGTTGAATCATAATTTACTTGGCAATAGACTTTGCTTGCCAACATTAAGTGCCAGTTTGTTGCTTGTCACCCATTCTACTACCAACTCCTTGTTTTAAAGGTCATTTAGAGCTGCAGCTAATGATTATTTTCATTATTGATAAATCTGCGGATTATTTTCACAATTAATTGTTAACTTTAGTCCATAAAATGTAAAAAAAAAAAAAGCCCAAAGTGACCTCTTCAGATGGCTTCTTTTGTCAAATCAGCAGTCGAAACCCCAAAAACCTTTTGTTTACTAGCATAGATCACAAAGAAAAGAAGCAAATCCTTACAATTAAGAAGCTGGAACCAGCAAAAGTTTGACATTCTTGCTTGAAAAATGACTGAAATGATTAATTGATTATCATAGTGCTTGGGAACTAATTTTCTTTTTATCAGCGTAATAAATTAATCGACTAATCCTTGCAGGTCTAATGTTATATTAACTTAATACTAAAGAGCGTAGACTAATTATGCTTTTTAAGCACAATGACATGTTTTATAAAGTATTTACTGCATTTTACAGTTAACCAACTATGTATTTATAATGCCTTTGTTGTGTTACTGTGTATTGATCTAGTCCAATGTGTCCTCTTCCTCAGGCTCCTCAGCAGAGGCACTTGTCAGTCTAAAAGGTATGTGGACAGTATTTTTAGCGGTCTGTCTTTCTGGCAGTTGTTCTTGGCACTGTGTGGAAGTACATGGGGAACTTCTGGAAACTGGAGTCAGATTCCTTGTTTGCCTAAACATACTTGCCAATGCAGATTTTTCTGATTCTGATTTGATCTTGTCTATATGTCTGTTAGCTGACATATGCCACAAGCCTCATGATTAAAAGTGTTCAATAAATCCTACTTGGTGTGGGAGTAGCTATTTTTGGAGTGCTCGACTAAGTTGAAGAAAACGACAAACAAACGCTGAGCAGAAGGATATTACTTCTTTGGAGGTCCCCTGCCCCCCATTTGTCATTGTCCCTGAAAAGGACATTATGATGTTAAAATAGCAAAAAATAATTTCACTCAACATTGTATTATTTATACAGTCATTATAAATTCATTTTAATTGGATGAGCTCTACTTGAGTAGACCCAATATAGTTATGGCATATGGGGTGTATTTTTCTCCAGTTGCTCAAATGTATGACCCATAATGTGCGACTTGCGTAAACGAAATAACTACTAATTGTTCATTTGTATATGGTGCTTCTAGCTGAATACATTTTGTTGAGAATATTGAGTATTGGATGAAAAACTTCTTCAACCAATTTCATTTGTATTTCATTTCTTTAGATGTATCTTGTCATTGTTCTTGCTGTCATAAATGTTTATTCAATGTATTTACTTTTTTAAAATCTTTTTTGAGAGTGGGAGAGGATTGGGTGTGAGGGACCTGGGGGGAAAATACCAAAATATGAAGGGACAGTCTTTCCATTTTGGTTCATATTTGTGTATTTTTGCACGCTTAATGTTTCTTCCAGTAAAATGCACTGGTATTGGATCAGTTGTAGGTATTGGCCATTGCGTTAAATTTTTTAAGTCCTTCATTTGATTAGATTCATATATGACATAACAAAAAGCTAACAATCACAACCCCACACTACCTTACATTTGTGGCTGATATAGTTTGGAATTAATTATCCTATACTTGCTTCCACTGCAGTTGTGTTGCCATATTTGCAAAGATAAAAGTTTTGTGTTGCTTTAATAACTATTCCAGTCTGACTTGTAAGTGGAAAATTACTTTACATCATCTGTGTTTTAAGAATAGCTTTCAGTCTGAGATAATGAGTGCGCCTCACTAGGCTCGTTTATTTGGCATCATAACACTATTTTCAGTAAATGCATCTGGGTTTTTTTTTTTGCAGAAGGGAGTTTGTCCAACACTCTGAATGAAAAGAACAGCTTCCCAAGAGCTCACAACACAAGGGGACGACATTCCTCCCTCACAATGGACACGGTAAGCTGCATTGTGTTTTAAAACTCATGAAGAGGAAGCAATAGAGGAGCTTCTGTTATACACAACATTATGAATCCTAAGCTTAAAAACTATTAAAAATGTAGTTAATATGATGCAAGGAATACTTTACCATATTGTGGAATCAACACAAATCTGACAATATGTAAAGAAAAATAATGCAGGGTTGATGCGTTGAATTGCATTTCATTCTACGCGTTTCGACTCCTTTGAAAATCTCACACACCTTCACTTGTTTAAAGGCGTTTAATGGACCAATTTGGTATTTTCTACTGTGGAATTTATGGCCTAATCTGCAAATTGTCTGTTGTCTGTCTGACATCGTCTGTTATTCAGTAATTAAGAAATTGGAGGTGTTGATGTTGATTACATGGTGGTCACTGCCCGGTGGTGATTGTATCAGCTGCAGTTAATTGTTTTCTTTTCTAACTCTCAGCTGCTAAGTAGTTTTTTCACACCAGTTGATGAGGAAGTGCAGGTTTGGAAGGAATATACATTCCACATGCAGCTGGTCTCTTCGTGGTCTATTGTAAATTTGTGGTTTATATTCAATTTTGCACTCAAATAAAGTAGTAAGAAGGCATTATTTTTGAATGTCAGTAGCAGTTGGGGACCCCTCTGGAAACAAATTGTCCCACACTTCAGGAGGTGGTGTAAAAATACTTTAACCAAGTCATCACAGAGTAACATGTGATAGTGTGCTTGAGGTGGATATTTTCATCTCACTAGAAAATTCTCTGTCATAAATGCATGGTTTGTTCTCTGTGGGTTGTTAAATGTGAAGCTGACAACTCTCTGATAATAAAAAAATAAACATGCTTGAGTGGTGTGTATCTGCAGGGCTGCATTGATTAAACCAGTTTTTTCCCACACAGAAGGCAGCTAACGTGGTTTAGATTATTCCCTCTGCTGCACATTAAATTGATCTCTACATAAGAATAATGCATACACATGGTATTTGCACCTGGAGCATATATTGGCACTATTCATAAACTGTCTGTCTACATTTGTCGTTCCAGCCCACACGCAGCTCAAAGAGGAGCCGTTTGTTTCGGGAGGAAGATGAGCAGCCTCCGCAGCGTGTCCCTTCCAGATCCCCTCGGAGGAGCCAAAGGGTCACCACCACACCACAGGTGAAGTGAAGACCACACTCCATGAAAGTTATTCATAGTGAAAAAAGGGAATCGTTTATTTTACCTTCATTTAATCAGGAAGTCCCATTGAGATTGAAAATCTCTTGTAAAAGAGAGACCTGGCCAAGGTAGTCAGCCACACAAAATCACCAACATCGTTCAACATATTAGAACGCAATAAATACAACACGTTCTACAAAAATCCACAATAAAACAATAACAGTATTCAAACATAGCACCCTCTCAAGAAAAACAAGCACATCTCCACATTTTATTAATGCCCTTAAATTCATTGATGGATGCAAGGGTCTGATCCAATTTTAGATCTTTTTGTAAATTGTGCAGTTTGCCCCACATCTGTCAAAACCCAGGAGAAAATTAAAAGCAACCACTTGGAAGACTGAAGTTGGTAACTTCCAGAACTGACACAGTGAAGGGTACAAACGTAGGCTGGAGGTTAACACTTTATAGATAAAAATATACCAGTGCAGTCATAAAGAATGCAGTGGTGAGTAAAGAACTTTGCATTTGTAACATAGAGATGTAGGGTACACTGAATCAAGGCAAGGTAAAATGGACGAGGCTGCAGGCATATGCAATATGTCATCGTAATCAATCACAGACAGAAAAGTAGCTTCTGTGTGTTTTTTCTTAGCACTGAAAGTCAAACAAGATTTATTTCTAAAATAAAAGCCAATCTTCACTTTTAGCCTCCTCACTAGATTAGCAATATGTACATTAAATGCATGCTTGTCCATATACCCATGTACTTGTACAAGGACATCCTTTCAGTCAATTTACCATCTGACATGAAAATGCTAAAAATCATCAAGTATCTGTGAGCAACCTTTTAGAAGACCTTGAGCTTTGTTTTCTGAGCATTTAAAACCAACTTTAAACTCAGCAGAGCTGTTTGTAAGGACTGAAATGCAGTCTGAAGCTCTTGCACCGCCTGTACTACGGAGGGAGTATGTTTTGGTTTGGAGGATGGCAGAGAAAGTGGGGGGAAAAAAGTTTTGGCAGACACTGCCACATTACTTCATGGAGCTTGTTTTGATTCCAGACTTCGCCTTGTGAATCACTCCAGAGCTGTGTGAGGGTGTTGGTGCTTAGTATTCAACAGCGGAAGTGAACTTTCCACTGAACCTACCTGTGCTGCATTCTTTGTCCTGCTATTGCATATGTAGCCCATAGTGGCTTAATTAAGCACAAAATGGTATTGCTTAGTTTTTTTTTAACCTACACCAGCAAAGGAAGAGGGAGCTAGTGATTATGTCATTCATCACATTACAGCCAACGTCCCCAACGTTTCCTTAATGTTAAATTCTCTTCTTTAAGGTAGAGCACAAAGGTAGTAGTTTTTTTTAAAGAGCAATAACAGCACAGAGTGCATCTGAAAACAGTGAGGCTGCTAAGTTGTTTGATGAAACTAACAAACCATGGAGTAAAACTTGACTCCATACGGCTGCCTCTCCTTTGTTAAACAGGAGCTACAAAGCCAGTAAGGTAAACAAGCCTTTTAAAAATGGTGCTTTCTCATTAGTCACTCTAATCATAGAGATCACTTTATCGCATGTCTGCAGGAACAAGAAGTTACTGATATGCCTTGAGTGAATTATCTTTACTGCTGCCATGCATGGTGGACGAATAAATGATAATCTGTGTAGAATTACTCTACTTAAGGTGTTCAACTTATTTTATTTATTATTTTTTACAGAATACATGTACGTGGACTGACTTTTGTTTAAATGTTTTTCATTACAGAAGTTTTCTAACGTGGTGACACCAGATAAGAAGGCATCCCAGAAAATAGGGCTGAGATTAAGAAATCTCCTGAAGCTACCAAAAGCTCACAAATGGTGCATCTATGAATGGTTCTATTCCAATATTGACAGGTAAAGTCTCACTTTCACCTTCAGAAGACAGTAATTCATTTTGATGAATGTTGTCAGCACAGATAAGCTTTTTGATAATTTGTAATTACATTGAAGATGGTTTGAAAGGTCAGCAGCAAAAGGTTAGAAACTTCATCAGAAATGTTTAACTGTTTTATTTCCCCAAAAAGATTTTTATTTTATTTTCTCCTTTTTCAAGGCCTCTCTTTGAGGGGGACAATGAATTTTGCCTGTGCCTCAAGGAGTCTTTTCCCAACCTGAAAACAAGAAAGTTGACAAGGGTTGAGTGGGGAACAATCAGGAGACTGATGGGGAAACCTCGACGGTATGCTGCAGTCTCAAGCTCAGTGCCTCTACATACCATTTTTAATCATCCTCTTGTCTTCATTTTGTTTAATTTTAAAGTTTGTGAATCTGTTTTTGTAACGCTAATAATTTCCTCAAACAAAGATGTAAAAGAAGTGTTGTACTTTGTTTTCCCATCCAGGTGTTCATCAGCTTTCTTTTCTGAGGAGCGGACAGCGCTGAGACAGAAGAGGCAGAAGATGCGCCTGCTACAGCAAAGAAAACTGTCTGATGTGTCAAACTGCAAAGACCTACCAGATGAAATTCCCCTGCCGCTCATCATAGGAACCAAAGTCACTGGTAAGATGACTGAAATGAAGAGGGACAAGTGTGTTCACATCCAGCCCAAAATATTCCAGTGCAAGACAGAAAATATCACCTTAAAAAGAGAATGAAACTGCAGACGTCGTGTGTAAATGTAACTGAAATGGACTTGGACAGCCCTGGTCAAATGTGAAATTGTTACCCTTACAGTCAAATAACCTGCAAACAAACCCAGACCACATTTCAGCATTTGTCTGATGTCCTATCAAAAGTGCAGGAGTCAGACACAAGTAGGTTTGACTATTTTTTGATCAAATAAGAGAAGTGTTGTGAGTAAAGGGCCTAAACCATAAATACAATGATTGTGTCATTGTGTAAATGGGCTGATGTGGAAATTCAAACCCAGGAAAACAAGTAAGGATGTCTCACACTTATCTCTAAGATATGTACAGTATGAATTCTGATTTTGTTTTCTTTTTGCTGCACAGCTCGACTCCGAGGCGTCCATGATGGGTTGTTCACGGGGCAGATCGATGCAGTGGACACCAGTGCTGCCACCTATCGTGTCACCTTTGACCGCAGTGGCCTGGGAACACACACTGTGCCTGACTACGAAGTCCTGGTAAGAGATAAAAGCTTCAGTCTTTAATTTTGCCACTTGTACTTAAATACAAATTATAATGCGGTGTCGTTTAACAACTGTGAAACAAGAATATGTCAAAATACAAGCATGTACGATAGCTGTATGTAAGAGATTTAATAATGCACACGGTGATGATTGTGTTTTCCAGAGCAATGAGCCCAATGAGACCATGCCCATTTCAGCTTTTGCCCAGAAGCATCGGACAACACGCTACATGCAGAACCTCATGACTCCGCCTAGAGGGCCTTATCCGTCCGCTACCACTCCTGTCCTCATGGTACTGTAAAGCTACTTCTAATGACAGATGTACATGTGCTGCATCATCACACATGTCCCCGGTGGCTCACAGTTGTTACTGATATATGACACAGTTTTAAATCTGTTGGCTCTGAGTAGGTTTATCTAAAGCAATGGCTGCTTGACCAGACAGCCAATAGTTCTGACCTTTTAACTGATGTAAAGTGTCTTTGAGCACCCTACTGTAATGTAGTAGTAATAAAACATAAAACGGCCATGATATGTCATCAGAGATTAAGGAAAAAAATAATAAAATAAAAGGGAATCAATTAATTGACTGCACAGAATAAGAACACGTCTCAAGAATGATTGCAGATCTCTTCTCCTACATTGTTTGTAAAGATAAATTACTTTATTGTCCATTTTTGTGATAACAGGACAGTGACCCTCTTATCAATCAGTCACCATGGCGGAACAAACTGCCCGGTGCTGAGGGAGACACTCTGGGAGGATTTCCTGTCAAGTTCCTTGTCCAAGTGGTAAATATTTCCTATTAAATACTCAAATCTGACATCCCAAAACTGACTGACACTTTGTTCTAACATATTCTTTTTCCTGATTTTTCCGTGGCCAGACAAGGCTGTCCAAGATCCTCATGATCAAGAAAGAGCACATCAAACACTTGAAAGAAATGAACACAGAGGCAGAGAAGCTGGTAAAGTCATTTAAAAATAAAAGTTGCTTCAAAACTCGTGAAATGTTTCTGAAAACCCTTCATCCAGTTTAATTAAAAACTATGATTTTGTTTTTGTGTTTAGAAGTCGTACTCGATGCCTATTGACTTGGACTTCCAGAAGCGATATGCTACCACAGTGCTTGAGCTTGAACAGCTAAATAAAGATCTCAACAAAGTGCTTCACGAAGTCCAGCAGTTCTGCTGTGATGTAAGTCAAAAGATACACTTGAGCACCATCACTAATTATTGCCCCTGCAGCTGAACACTATTTCTAGCCCCTCACTTCCTTGTCAGCTGTGACTACTCTGAAAAAAAAAAAAAAAGATCTAATACAGCCATGCTAAACATTTCAATCACCAATGTGTCTGTCCAGCTTGCTCCAGATCAGGGCATGGTCCCTGCCGACCATCCCACAGAGCTGCGGCGGCGCTGTGAAGAAGAGGCCCAGCAGATGGTGCAACAGAGCATCTCAGCAAGGGAGGAGAAGGAGGGACAGCAGAGTGTGACAAACCCCAGCCTCACACACCTCATCTCCCGTCTCACAGCTCTGCTGCTACAGATCAAGGTAGAGGATACAAACACTGGGCTGCTGCCTGCTCTCACTCCTACACGTGTATGTTCATTAGGAGAACAATGAATGTACACAGTGTGGTTCTTCAATTTTGTCAGTGGGTTCATGTTGCAACAGTTCAGTACAACTTTAGCAGTAACATTAATGTGTTCTGTAGCAAGTAATTTCACTACTTTTGGCAGTAACTAGACATGTAAATACTTCTCCAAGTTAAGTGATGCATTTACAATCACTGAAATTGAAGTGAGCTTGTCATTCGTTACTTTTGTCTTAATTGTGGACATCTGCAGAGGACAGCAGATGTAGCAGACAAATGCAGCCCATTCCCCAGAATTTCCAGTTTATGATCTAATGTCATCCAACCTTATGATGGTGCAATACAGTTCAGGCAATGTGAGCTTGCATTTCATTAAAGTGAGTGAATGTAATGTTTCTAATATAAACTAGAGCTGCAATTCGCAGGTTCCAGTTTCTTGAATTTGAGGATTTGCTGCTTTTCTTTGTCATTGGTGGCAGTAAATGAAGAGTCTTTGTGTTTTGGACTGTTGGTTTGACAAAGGAAACAATTTGAAGACGTCACTTTGGGCTCTTCACAACGCTTTTCACAATTTTTTGACATTTTATAGACTAAACAATTAATTATTAAAATAGTCAGCAGACTAATCGATGGCAAAAATAATCATTTGTTGGGGTCCTACTATATCCACAGAGGCTTCACGTCCTGCTTAACACTGTTGTCCTGTATTTGAAAAGTAAAACAGCCAAAGAGCTGCAGAACTATGGCCAAGTGTCAGGGAGAAGAAAACTCTGAATTTATCAGAAATGCTTATTAAGTTTTTATGATTGTTACAAAAGAAAAGAGAAAAAACACAATGCAGATAGAGATATACAGATATATTATATCTTCGATATATTTACAGGAAACAGTCTGCTCAAACTTGATCTAAATCGCTCATTTTCCACAAACTTCCTGCAGTTGTTGTGCTCACTGTTTGGGGTAATTGTTGAGTTTAGCAGTTGTTCTGTACTGTTATAGTTATACATTGAATATAATGTTAAATATCCATATAATGTATCACTCAGGGATAGAAAAGGGTCCCTTTTCGGTAGGAATGCTAGCTGTTGCTGCCCTCTGGTGGTCAGAGGTATTAGTGACGCCTCAGTGATAATTGGTATAATGACGGATAAAATGTGTCTTGTCCCACACTGTGCCACAGCAACACTGAAGTAATGTAGCTCTGCGTGCATTAATATGAGAATTGAAGCAGACATATAAAAGTAAATAATTACTTTAATATGCAGTAATTGGTAGAGTAATACAGTTACTTTTGAGATAACTAATTTTAATTTAATTGCTAAATTTCAGTAACTTGCACAACACTGTTAATAATACACTAATACGTCGATAACCTGTTCATTGATTTTGCCTCATTTGTGACAGTGTCTGGCAGATGGAGGAGACCTGAATTCATTTGAGTTTAAATCTCTAACGGACTCCCTTAATGACATCAAGGCATCGATTGATCCCTCCAACCTCAGGTAAATAGACTCACCGCTGTGTTTCTCACTACACTTCCTTAGTCACACTACATGTCACGTCTGAACAGTCTGAACTAGGGGTGTCAACATCTACACGTGTAAACGGGTACACGGATAACAAATCATAACCGTTTAGAAAAATCAATAACCGTGCACTCGTCATTTTTTCCTCCTCCTCCTCGTTCATTTCTCACCAATATATATAGTATTTTTAGGGGTGATAATGTTGCCTGAAAGCTTCAGATAATAACATTAACTAACTATACACTTAAATGTTCCCACTAGTGCAGTTATCCGCATACATAATAGATGCATGGAGCGCAATGTTACGTTGATATAAAAAAAAAAAACCTGCAGCCACAGCCAGTGTCGCGTCACTTCAAGTTGACTCGGGGACGCGATGGCGGCGAACAACAAGCGGAGCACTGTGTGGCAGTTTTTCGAACAAACTGCTAGCGGAAATACTGTTGAGTGTAGGCTATGTCAGGCAAAGCTGGCTTACAACAGCAGCACGGGATCCATGCGAAACCACCTGCGATGGAAACACCCGAACAGTTTGGAGGGAGAGACTGCTGCTGCCGGCATCGGTGCTACCGCTAGCGGTTCACATGCTAGCATGAGGTATTTAACATACAACAAATCGAAGAAATATGACAAGGCACGGAGTGAACATATCAGCAACTTAATAGCTGAAATGGTGGCCCTCGACATGCAGCCTGTGTCAATGGTTGAGGACGACGGATTTTTTCAGCTGATGAAATATCTGGAGCCAGGCTATGAGATTCCCTGCAGAGCGACAGTTAGCTCTCCGACGTGTAACCGGGTACACGTCGGTTAGAAGTCCCGTTTACACGTGTAGAAAAAATTTTAAACGTTGACACCCCTAGTCTGAACAGTGAATCAATATTTTAGTTCAGACAATTAAATAAGTTCCAGTCATTTTTAACTGTAAGAAAAAAAAAAGTCCAGCAACAAAATTCAAATCTAGCCAAATCAACACAAAATATAAAAATAAAACACCTTAGGAAATTTACAGCACAAACATTACATACAAACAAATACACATTATGTATGCCAAATACAGTATACATGTATGTTGACTCTCCTTGAGTTTTATGTGGTATCTTCTTCTTTTTTTGAAAATATACCCTCATTCTGAATTTGATGCCTGCAACATGTTCCAATAAAGGGGGCGGGGCCACCGTGTTAGATCACCTTTTCTTTTAACAATCAGTATGTGTTTGGGAACTGAGACCACTAGTTGTTGGAAGACATTAAATACTTTGTCTTGCACTGTATTATACTGACTATAGGTCAAAAAGGTTTTTGCAAATAATTGCATTCAGTTTTTATTTACAGTTTACACAACTTTTTTGGAATTGGGGTTGTATTAACAGCACTGAACATTTCTTAACATGTTCTCTTTTTTTTGTTTCCAGTTGCTTCCAGAATAATGTTGAAATCCACGTGGCACACATCCAGAGTGGCCTTAGTCAGCTGGGCAACCTGCATGCATTTGCTGCCAACAACACCAACGCAGTCTGAGTACCTGCACCATCCACACCACACCCAGGTGCATGCACACACACACAGAGAGAGAGGTGTGGGCTGTTCTAATATCGTCCTTTGAGATGGTGCTTTCACCCGAACTGGTAAAAGACTGCAGACAAAAATCTCCCGTGGATGTTGTGGACCCACCACCAGGCAATCTGCATTCGGATGTTCAAAGTGAAACGACTCTGCGGAGTTGTGCCCAGACTCCTGAAGCTGTGTGCTGACAGGAGGGAGGATGTCATACGTATTTTACCCACCCGTTTTATTGTATGAAAATGTTGGTGCACCCAATAGAACACAAACCTGAAAGAGTCTTAAACATTTGCCACAAATCCACATCTCCAAACTCAAATGGTTATTTATTGGTTACATGTGCCAAACATTAATTCTTACAGTTTTTATAGTTCATATTTATTTATTTTTGAGTAGGTGTGTATGGTTATGAAACAATATTTTGCTATCTCTGAATCCCCCCACCCCAACCCCCCCCCCAACCCCGTAAGTGTTGTTCTGTTGCTCCACTGACGGTAAACACAGGGAGGCTAAAGAATGTTTTATAAAAATTGTTTATTGTAGATAATTGTACAATATCTCTGATTATTAGGACTATCGTCGACATTTCTGCTGTGTATTTCAGAAATGGCTTTTATAATTTTGTGTGCACTGAAAAGAGATTTTGGTATTTTTATAAAAGGAGAACTCTGGGGTTTTGATGCCTTTTACTCCCTAAGATGATCTTAGCGTTTCCATATTTGGCATGGCTGTTGCTGCGACCCCCCAACCCCCAACCCCCCTTCCACACACACACACACACACACACACACACACACACACACACACACACACACACACACACACACACACACACACACACACACACACACTAAAGCCTGCATCACTGATGTAACCTCTAAAAATTCAAGTCCAACAGTTTTTTCCTAGAGAATCTCCTTTTTCAGTTTTGTAAAGTTGTATATGAGAGTGCCTCAGGGCAGTTGTATATAAATGTTTCCGTCTTTTTATATTAAACATAATATTGCTAAGCAGTATTTGGTCTTCTAGTTTTAGTCTTTATTCAATATTTTTATCAATGTCATGATATGAGACTAAATATTTGTCTTAGATTTTTGATATCAGGTCCTGGTATGACAGACATGCTGTCTTTTCCTGGATTTAAAGGTTGCATTACAGTAAAGTGATGTAATTTTCTGAACTTACCAGACTGTTTTAGCTCTTATATTATTTGCTGTTACCCACTACTTAGTCAATATATCCACATTATTGATCAAAAGAAACTTGTGTAATAATGTTACTGTATCGGTATTGAGGTATTTGGTCAAAAAGGTTTAAAGAAACCAGAAAATATTAACATTTGAGAAGTTGTAATCAGATTTTTTTTCCCTTAAAATCACTCAAACTGATCATTTGATTACCAGATTAGTTAGTGACTGATTTACTGGTTGACAGCTACATGATTTATCGTTGCAGCTCTAATTGTGGTATTTGATTTTGTCCCTATAGTCCAGCTCTATTTATGTACTGTCGAGTAATTTAATCGACAGCAAAAGGGTTCAGTGTGTTTTTTTGTTGGTTTTTTTTTCACTTGCCTGGACAGACAAGTGGGTCACAAATCTATTTGTCTAAAGTCCATTTTTATTTGCCCCTGCTCAGATAGTTTATTTGCAGTTATCAAATAAGAGCGAGGACTGAAGTTGATTGTCATGTTTAATGTAGGGTTCTAACATCCGTAAAATGTAAGAAAAGAGTGAAAAATGTCCATCCCAGTTAAAGATTATGTCTTTAAATGTCTTATTTTTCAGTCTAAAACCCAAAGATATTTAGTTAATTTGAGAATAAATGAAAAAAAGTGGGAAATTTACATATTTTAGAGGCTGAAAACAGCATTATCTGCCATTATTGTTGCGCATTAAAGCAATTCATCATATTCTATAAGATCATAGATTTGCACTATTTAAGAATTTACAGAATGTTATTTTTGAGAAAATGTGTGTATCAAGATGTTTATCATATATTACTGACAAAATCTAAAATAATCTGGGCAGTACGGTTTATATGATTAAGCCACATCATGCAGCCCAAATCTTTATTAACAGATAAAAACCAATCAACAGTTTTATTTACAATCAACAGTTTTATTACTATTTTACAATAAATACAAATTTTCCTTTCACACAAACGAACAACAGTTTACAGCCTCTTATGATACATGTAGCTTTCTTTACATCAGCTCTTAAGATGCATCACATAAAGCCACCAAATCCAGCCATGGCCTCGGTCTCCCAGTCAGAGTCTGAGTCGGTAAAGTCCTGCGCCTCGGTGGCGTGGATCGGGGAGAAGTGGCCGAACCTGTCCCCCGTGGGCCTGACGCGCGGGTACTGGATTTGGCACCCGTTATCCTTGGGTGACGACCTGCTGAAGTTATTCTGGGTCGGGATGGGAGGAATCACGACCTTCATCTCGGGTCCGATGGTCTTGTTCGGTGGGAAGTTGTCGTACTCCACCAGAACCTTCGGGCCGGTCACGTTGGCCTCCATCTTGGGGTGGCGCTCGGCCTCCTTGGGATACAGGTGGACATTGCAGCACGGGACGTTAACGCTCAGCTCGTGCCGCTGCATCTGCTCAGGCTTCACTCTGGTTCCCTCCTTGTCGTAGATGCAGGAGACGGACGTGTGCTTGTAGCTGCTGGGTTTGGTGGGTAAGCTGTTTCTGTGAGTATCCTCTGTGTTTTGGTGGATCGTAGGCCTGAAAGTTTCCTCCAGGCTAAAACCTCCCATCCCATGTGCCTCAGCTCCGTGATTATTGTCATAAACTGAAAGAGAAAAAAAAATGAACCAGTTAGCTCTGAAATTAAAGAAGTTTGGGCTCTCATGCAGGAAGCAATATATGAACAAAGTTCCTCTTATTTTTGTTTATATCCATCATTTGTTCATATTTTTTGTGTCCACTGATTTCTGGGATTCACCAGTGTTTTCTTATTGTTGCTCTTCTCTTAGGTAACAAAATCTTACAAGTGGTCGAGAGGACTCTTACCAAGATGAGAAATAAACAATTTGTTTTCACAGATTGATTGTTCTGTTATGAATTAAGCCACCCAAAATATATAGAGGTACAGCTGAAAAGATAGGTGGGTTAATCAATTAGTCAGTTGACAGGAAATTCATTGGCAACTACACTGATGATGGTGCAAAAACATTTCATGGTTCCACCTTCTCAAATGTGAAGATTTGCTGCTTTTCCTTTTGATTATTTCAATAATTTTGATTCATTTTTAATAATGATGAGGATTGGGCTGTTGGCTGTTGCAAAACAAAACAGCATGAAGGTAATTGTGATGGCATTTCTCACTATTTTCTGGATTTTTTCAAAGTAGACGATCAATCAATCAAAAAATAATCAGCAATGCAATAATAATCAGTGATTGAAAGTAATCTTTAGTTGCAATCCTATACAAAACAATAAAAATTACCTCCATCTGAACCAGCTACAACAGTAAAACAGTCACAGGGGACATTTTACAGCATTTGGTACATTTTCCTGATCATAATTATACTTTTACTGAAGTAACAGTCTGAATGCACACCCTTGAACTTGTAGCAGTATTTTACAGTGTAGAATTAGGTACTTTAACTTACTTTTTACTGGTTGTACGTTGCTTTTTTACTCATTCCCTACGCTGGAGAAAGTGGAAGTCAAGCTACTTATTATATAAATTCATGCAGCTTTAAATCAAGTGTCTTCAGTAGCAAATTGCTATATTCATGTGACTAATTTGACTTGAATGGAAGGACTAAAAGTTATTTTTGTGGGGAAAGAACTAAGGCTGAGCAAGTCCACTTTATGCATGAGTGAAGAAAGTGGAACTGAACCCCAAAACATAAATCTGTGGCTGTAATAATTACCTTTCTCTGGGCCCATCCTGCTCTGGAGCTGGCTGAAGGGAGCAGCTGCTGGCGGGTTGGCGACCTTCATGGACACTGATGAGCCAACTTGACGGCGAGACTTGGCCCTTCTGTTCTGAAACCACACCTGGAATGTGTTGGAGAACAAACAAACATGAGCAAAGCTGAACTCATACTGGAAAAACACTGACTCTCACAGAGACGGTGAATATCTGAGGTGGGATTTAGACCTCTACACTACCTGAATTCTGGACTCTGGCAGGCCGGTCAGAGCCTCCAGTCTCTCCCGCAGGTAGATGTCAGGATATTTGGTGTCTGAGTAAACTTTCTCCAGCACCTCGATCTGCTGCTGGGTGAAGTTGGTCCTCTTCCTCCTGTGCGTCAAGATGGCCACGCATTTATCCGCCCTCGGCACAGAGTTTGCAGAGTTGAAATAGTTTGTAACATCCGACGCTCCATAATCTAAAAAGAAAAAGCAGATACTGTTTAGTTAATAACGTTAGATAAGCAGGAGTCGTGGGAACGTGACACCGGACTTGTGCGTAAATTACGCACAGCGCTGCAGGCCAGTCACCAACCTGAGTTCACCACGCTGTTCATCTGCAGAGCTCCTTCATGATACATCTGGAAATGATTCAGATCCCCGACGCGCATATTCCCATGAACAGAAGACATGATCCTCAACGTTGTACCTCCAGAGACTGACTGAGTTTGAGCTGTGCGTGCGGCTCGCTGTAGTTAAATCCCCCGCGATCAAAGGTGGTGCTGCCTGTACGTGTGAATGGGGCGACCATCAGTGCCGGCTGGCACTGCAGCGGCCGTGCAGCAACTTCAGACGTCTGCAGGCCGCTGGAGGTGTGAAGGCATCACACCTGGGCCGGTGCAGCGGCCTCGGGTCTCTTTAAAGGGTTTTTAATGGAATCTGCATGCTCAATACACATCGACAGTGAAAACATTTATCCGCTTTGGAATGGATGAAGCAATAATGGACCAGTAGCCTTCAAAGAGAGACAGTCGGAAACTGCCATTTCCTCAACGGGTTAGAGCCTCACAAGAGCTGAACTTTGTTGCCTGATAACAGAAATGAATGCATTTTTAAACAATATTTTAGAGATTTATTGTCACCTGCACAGATACAAGACAGTACAGGTACTTTGGAAGTCTTTTGAAAATCTCTGTCAATTTTTTAAAGAGAAAAGGCAGAAAAAAGAGAATTAAAAGAGCAGCAAGTGTAAATAAATACACACAATATATGAAAAGTAAACATAAAAATACAGTATGAAAAATAGTTTGACACATCTAAAGTTACGCCCTTTGAATTATAGCTCATAAGGAGAAAAGGAAATAAATCCACACTATGTACATAATTGTGTCATTTTACAAAAGGAAAAAAGTTTAAGAGGGAGTTTCTTTTTCATATATTTTACACATACAAATAGAAATAACAATATAATTTTCTAAATCTAAGCTAAAGATATATGACATGTCACCTACTTCAAATAAAAACACACCAGGTGAGAGGAAAAGACATGGGAGTTCATTGAAGTTATTTATTTTTAATAGGGATGTAACAAGACCAAAAACCTGCAGTACGATAAAACTACAGAAGGTAAAGCAAAGAAAATTGGCTTAATGAATTATTTTATTAGATAATAAATATGATCTGTATGGCCTTTTTGGTTGTACAAAATAAGTTTTCTATTAAACTTAAAGTTCTCCAACTTTTCTTCTATAATAAAATAAAATAAAAGGAGCCAGCCATGACCTAAGCATGTGCAAAAACTGTAATTTGGCTGTGAATGTTTGAATTGAATTACAGCTGCAATGATTTGTCAACTCATTGATTAGTTGTCAGCTCTTAAATTAATTGTCAGTTATTTTGATAATTGATTAAACATATTTAGTCCCTTTTTGGTCCAAATTCTCTGATTCCAGCTTCTCAAATGTGAATATTTTCTGCTTTCATTATTTCTCTCTGACAATAAACTGAATGACTTTGGGTTGTGGACAAAACGCGACATTAGAGGACGTCCTCTTGACCCTTTGAAACACTGAAAACGGAACGTTCTTTGCCATTTTCTGTCATTTTATGGACCAAACAACTAATCGATTAATGGAGGAAACACTGACAGATGAATCAATAATGAAAAAAAAAAAAAAAATCATTAGTTGCAACCCTAGTTTGAATCATGTTTGTGCAGTTGCAGAACAAAAACACTGCAGCAGTCCATAGCAGTTCCCTTTATGCAGTAACCACAAAAATAATAAAATAACACAAAACAATTAACCGTGTAATATCACGGTCATATCGAAATCTGGTATATTATCAAAACATTTTTATGGCAATATTTGATATACTGTTGCATCCTTATTTCTAATCAGGCTGTTCATGACTATGTATACAGACAGTTTTTATTTTATTACTATTTTATAAAATGTTTAAATTGCCATTTAAACTGTATTTAAGCATTCTGTCTGTGATTCTTCAACAAGTTGTAAGTGTTTTCTTCGGTGATGCTGTCTCTTCTTGAGGCTTAAATGCCAAAGGACAGAAGTTGTGTTTCAGAAAGATTAGGCTCTTTAAAGTAAATGTCTGCTCATTAAAATAAATGTCCTCTCCTCAGCACTGATGTATGTAGGAAATTATTTCTCCTGCCCTCTTTTCAGAGGCAACAAAGTTAATCTCAATACACAAACCACAGTTCAAAAGTTCTCAGGAGAGGGTGCTTGTCATTCAAAGGGTCACCTTCACCTGAGGGGATCAAGTCAGGAGGTCAGTCAGGTAGCACCACAGACAGACTAATTTGTTCACACACATTTGGACAAGACTTTAAGCAGGAATTAGCTCTACATATGCTTTTGATAACAGTCCAAGTTGGTTTTGTTTATGTCAGAGTGGACTTTTCTTCTTGCAGCACTTGTGCAATTGGAACTTCCTTTTTTATAAATCATATTTAATTACTTTGGGTGTGGTGGGTGACTTTATTATTGCAGAATAAAATGCCAGACTTTTTTTACTGTGTCCTCATTTATGTGATTTATGGGAAACAGCTGTAACTGGGTTTAAGTCATCTGGGAGCGGATGACATTTTCAGCTAAATAAGAAGTTAGCATCATGCTCCTGAAAGACGGCTGCAGCGTGGACACAACAAAAGGTTTTCTCTGGTTATTTTCTTGCTGATCTCTGCGGGAAAATAACTTGACAGCCGTTGTGTCATTTCACATCAGCAGCAGCACTTATTGATCTCTGTGCTTTGACACATACAGCATTGCTCAGATAGGACGCGCTCGTTGGTAAAGACATTCGCAGTTCACTTTGTCTGCTTTGTCTGAGGGCCTTAATTGGGTATTGCCTGTGTGCACAGACCAGATTGCTATGCTAAAATCAGGCTGTTGAAGTTCCTGAGGCTTTTGTAACAGACAATGACAGCTTTTCTGAGAGCAGATCATGAAATGAACAGCGAAGCCTCGTACATTCATCTGTGGCCACAAAGCTCTTAAGTCCTGACCAATGAAAATTATGAAATCATCATTCCAAGTGCAGGAAGACTGTAATGTACTGTTGCTCTTAGAGTTTTCATTTAGTCAGAATGTTCTGCTCGGCAGCCCTTTATAGAAATTTGACATTAGATCAAAAGAGCTCTAAATTGATTTAAATCTTGATATATTGCAGCAAACTGTACTTTTGATTAGTCAGTCGACAGAAAAATAATTGCCACAGGGTACCCATAGGGTTTAAGAATATTTAAAAAGTATTGAATTTAATTCTCTCAAAATAAGGCCTTTAAAGTATTGAATTTCGTTAACAAAGGTCTTAACTAATTTGTCACTTCTTATGCTCATATAAATACTGTAACATCATCAGTAGACTATTTGTTTCCAGTGAGATATTATTGAGTTTTTATGTCAACTTTGCTGTTATAAACATTAATGTTGCTGGTCTTGAAACAACATTTAGTTATTTAGAAAAGACCCCCGACACATTCAGAATTTATTCTTTTTTATAAATATTATATATATCTTTTAAAAGCAATTATTTAATATTGGAAAAGAACCAATAACTGCAGTTTAAGTGGCAGCAGAATTCAAAATACAAGTGGAGTAAGTGTATTCAGGCAAAATGAATGTAAGTATTATAATAAAATGTTTTCCTAAGTTCAAATAGGTCTACTTGGTGGACAATTATTTTCTGTTGCTTAAAATTGATACTGATTTTTCCATCATATCTTTAATACTTTTGCAGGTATTGCTGTAAAGTTTGCATTAAATTTCACTCTAAGTGGCATTAAAAAGGTCTTAAATTTAACACGGGGTACCCTGGGCCAATTATTCTGATAATGGATTAATCAACAAAGCAATTTTTCATGCAAAAATGTCAGAATATGCTGTTTTCACCCTCTCAAATGTGGATATTTCTTGATTTTCTCTGTTTTGTAACATCTTAAACTGAATATCTTTGGGTTTTAGACTGACACAACAAGACATTTCAAGACATCACCTTGGATTTTGAGAATGGGATGAACATCACTATTTCCTGACATTTTATTGCGAAAACAATTAATCTGGAAAAAGATTCATAATAAAAATAATTGCTATTTGCAGCCCTGCTTTCAAACATCAAACAGTAAAACACTTTGGGATTTCTATAGGCCATTGACTCTGTAGACACAAACAAACAAAAGCGTTCACACCTTTAAAGTCTGACCAGTGTTTAACCCTCAGTTTAACCTGACCACTATACATCTGCCATGCAGACAGACAGGTAAATTATCCTCACTAGTTTGCAGCTATATGTTAAAATGTCAGCCGTCTTATGGGCCTTTGTTATGAGTTCAGTCTTTGTGGATTTGAGGGATGTTTTAAGGAGCTACAGTACATTTATAATTGAAATATGAGCTAAGTGTAAAGGCACATTGATAATATCACAAGCAGTATTCAAGCGTGATGATTGTTGTTGTTGCACAAATTTGTGAATGTTACTGCAGGAAAGTGTCTTCATATTAGAGCTGGATCAACCATTTCCTGGGGCCGATACATCAACAATTGATTTTAGCTTATTGCAGATAAACTATCATCAGTATAACAAGGAATGTCAGTCCAGAAAAAAGCTAGGACCGCTGCATGTTTACCACTGTGATACATCACCTTTTGTTTTAACGACACTCAGTAAACATTTGGGAACCGAGGACGCTAATTGCTTGATATACGACTTCAGATGTTCAACAGTCCGGGATCTCTGTTGTTGTATTTTGTGCTTCATAATGCCCCACACATTTTCAGTGGGAGACAGGTCTGGACTGCAGGCAGGTCAGTCTAGTACCTGAACTCTTTAATACAAAGCCACACTGTTGTAACACGTGCAGAATGTGTCTTGGTATTGACTTGCTGAAATAAGCAGGGACGTCTCTGAAAAAGACTATAGTCTGGATGGCAGCATATGTTGCTCCAACATTCCAAAATCAGAAGTAGGTTTTCACATACAAGGAATGTGTCTTGGTGTTTTGGTGCCTAACAATAAACCCAGTGAGAAACCCACCCAAAAAGTGTACCCAAGGTAAGTTTAAGACAAAAATATTTTTTCTAAAATATTTTTCCAATAAATCTGTGCTCTTAGCTTGCAGACACGTTCACGTGTGCGTGCACACCATCTGAACTGGGTGTGTGTGGTGTGACAGTGTGCAAACGGCATGTCAGGGCCTTAAAAGTCTTGGCTTTTTTTTTTTTTTTTTTTTTTTTTTTTATGTTTGAAAACCATTCACTTCCATTGTTTGGGATATTCTGCAACGCCGTTTTCCTGTGAAACTCCAGCAGTGTTTTTGTGGACTACCAAAACAAAACAAAAAACCCAACCTTCATTTGGTGTGATGGTGAGTAGATAATGACTGAATTTTCATTTTTGGAAGAACTATCCCTTTAATACATTTTGTTATAAAAAAAAATGCACAGATTGAGTGCATGATGTTCGGACAAAGATGATTAAGCAATACATCACTCCAGGCCGTGATATACGCTCATTATACCACAGCTAAGGGGCGTTCAAAGAACCCCTTAGCTGTGGTATAATGAGCGTATATCACGGCCTGGAGTGATGTATTGCTTTTATAAAACGGTTACCAATAATGGCAATATGAAAGAGGAATACACAATAATTTTCATGTAGGTTTTAATTAAACAGAAATACATATAATCTAATAAAATAGCCCCGCTGTGAAAAAAATAGTCCCACCTCTCCGTACATTAGCTCTGCATGTCGTCTATTCCTCGCCTGTTTTTTTTTCGGGAGAAAGTTACTGATCAATCAGCTCTACCATTGATAACCCTATCTGGAGGTGAAAGGTAACCTTAAACATGTGAATTCAACTAATTTAGTCGGTTTGTTAACGTTGTCAAAACACCGCAGCATCTTTTTTGCTACCTACTGTAACAGTTTGTTGTCATGGAAACATTGTTGCTTCCCTGAAGCGGAGTGATATGCTGTGATAAGGGCTTTTTAGAATAGTAGCTGTGGTATACGCTCATTATATCACAGTTAACAGCCAATCAGATTGCCGGATTTCACCTTTCCGTTTTATAAATAAAAATAACCTACGAGCTCAAATTTGAATATATGATGTGTGTTTTATCATCTCACATTGCAACAATATTCAAATGATTGTTAGTTTTTATTGTATTATTATTATTATTATTATTATTATGGTATCTTCATTTTTTTTACAATTACTTTTACATATAGTTATGATGTAAAATTAATTAAAGGTTACAAAAAAAAAAAGTAAAAAAAAGATTATCATAAAAGGGAAAAAAAGTGAATTTTCTGGAAAGAAAAAGTAATTCAAAAAAAAAAAAAAAAAAAAAACCAAATATGGAATACATTCCATTTTATTATTTCATTTCGTCATTATATTTACATCGTAAAAAAAAAAAAAAAAAAAAAAAAAAAACTCTCTCCCGGAACTTCCTGCTGTCTAAGCGGAAGTAGGTACGTGGCCTCTTCAGCTGACTGACAGACAGTCTCTACATGATGGCGACAGAGGTTCAGAGCGGCGACCTCGACAGCGCTACTTCCAGCCGGCTCGAAGTTTCCATCGACGGCCTCACCCTCAGTCCCGACCCGGAGGGCGAGCAGGGTCAGGTCGAGGAGCCGGACCCCAGCCCCGCGGAGCCCGAGACCACCGAGGCACCGGCCGCCGCTGGAGGCGAAGATGGAGAGACTGGCAAATCTGCCGTAGAGAGGAAATGGGGCTTTCCTTTGCAAGAGCTGTACGGAATGGGCCTTAAATTCTTCAAAGGTAATTTAACGTTCATTATGACGACACAGCTTCAACGTGCGGACGCGGTTTAACGTTCGAAACGACCGTTAAACCGCGAGACGAGCGGCCACCGGGCTGAGGTTAGCAGGCAGCTAACGTTAGCTGCTAGCTAACTGTCAGCCGCAACATTACGTTAGCTACAGAGCTAACGAGCCGTTAGCCGGCTGTTAAAGGGTAAAACACTTCCGAGTAGTCCGTTTGTGTCTCTGTGTGGCCTGAGGACATTTTCACCTGCTGTTGGGTGGTGCTGTCTCCCCTCTGTGTGTACGTGTGTGTGTGTGTGTTGTGTGTGTGTGTGTGGGTATGCGACCGCTCCATCAGCTGAGTCAACGCAAGAGTTGTAATGTAAGAAGCTGAATGGTGATGATGTGTGTAGGAGCTTTAAACGCGCCCTGCCACTGATCTGCGTCTGAGGGGGGGGGGCGCGTCCTGCACGTCAGCTGCTTACACGCGTCTTTTCTAATGAATTAGACGTTGACAGGACCGCGCTGTGTTGAAGGAGTGACCCAATCATGACTCATGAGGATAAAACTGGTTTCCATAGTGCTGCTTAAAGCCACGTTTTCAGCGTTTACAGGGTTGAGTGATCAGCACTGGCCTGCCTCCTCATGCCCATACCACTCCCTGCTGCTGTTTGTCCACCAGGAAATCCAAGAAAAGTGCAAGAGATAACTTGTACTTGTGTTTTCCAGCATACAAGCTGGAGCACTGTTTGGAAATCACTAATGCCTTGCCATACAGGTCGTCTTAGTTTAGGTGTCAAACTAAACGATAACTTTTGGGAATGTTGAAAATTCAATACACAGCATGGTGATATATTTTTGATAACTGCACTGATTTCAAAAGACTGTATTGTGGTTTGAGATACATGCAAAGATTCGTGGCGTGTTCCATTTTGTGTGTTAAACCCCGACTA
Organism: Lutjanus argentimaculatus; assembly: GCA_034769285.1. Classification (NCBI taxonomy): domain Eukaryota; kingdom Metazoa; phylum Chordata; class Actinopteri; order Lutjaniformes; family Lutjanidae; genus Lutjanus; species Lutjanus argentimaculatus. The sequence continues at coordinate 49,315,024 of JAWZSL010000001.1, forward strand.
ATAGCTAATAACAATAACTATAAATATATTGTTTTAAACATTGTTCTAACTGGATATGAAACAGTATGACCATATCATGATTATATCGACCAAAATGATCACAGTCATCATTACTATTGTGGTGTTGTTAAAATGCGCTGAAAAGCACGGATACATACATTGAAATCATTTCAGAAACCTTTACATTGGAAACCTCTTAACAGCATCATGTCCTTTGTGATGTCACTGTTTTCATTGATGCAAAACAAACCCCAGATGCTGCTGCGCTTCGTCAGGAAGACTGTTGCTAACTGTGGTTGATACTAGACAGTATTTACTGAGTTTTCAAAGCCCGGGTAATCAAACATGTTTATCATGATAATTAAAATGTGATATGGTAATTCTAATCATCTGGACTTTTATCGCAGTTTAATGTGGTCCAGACTGTAACTTAAGAGTCATGGTGTGGACCACTTGAGCTATAACAATCTTTAAAATGAAGTATTTATTGTTATAGTTATTGTTCTTGCTGTGGACAGCCCATCTGCCTCAGTGTGCTCATGGCAGAACAACTACAAACAATGCACTTACACTTACCCCATAAAAACATGGCATACATCCAAAGTCGTATGACAGAATAAAAGGTTTAATATGTGTAAAAGTGCTTTAAAATACAGCACTAGTTATTGCAGTGCTTTTGTAGAGTGCTGATGCAGAATTTGACACAAAAAGAGCTTTAAAATACAGAAGTGGTTAGTGCATTAGTTAGTGCTTTTGTAAAGTCAGTGTTGCCCCTAGATTTTTTTCCAGCAGTGGTGGTATGCATGGAAAAAAAACCCCTAAACAGATGAGGTGTGCAGGATGGCATGTTGACACAGTCGGCTTCGGTCAGGTGCAATTAATATTTGCTCTCAAATTTGCTTTCAGTTTCAAGACTTCAAACAAAGTGAACACAAGGAGAGGATGACTTAATAAGCTGCTTATGTTGCATAAACATAAATAATGTAACCTGTGACCTTTGCAAAACATTAGTACATCATGAACATAATGTGCATGATTAAATGCTGCACTTTATCTTCCTTGGCTTGAAGAGAATTTTCATCATGGCGTTGTGATATGCATAAAGAAACTCAATTGTTGTTTTAAAAAAAAAAGATGCAAGATCAGCAAACAGGAACTTCTCATGGGTAGTCTGGTTCAACCAGAGTCTATATTTGGGGCTCTTCAACCACTACAACCACTTATTTCTTTTTTTTTTTTTTTTGGCCTGATGATTGGTGTCCCATGAATGAACAATTATAAGGGAAACAGTGTAACATGCTGATGAGAGGAAGCTGTTAAGTTATTGGATGGTTTTGCAGTGAGTGCAAAGCATCACCTTAAGACACCAGCGTCATCACTTAAATGTGGCATACATTGCATTCAAAAGACAGCTTGAAAAATACATTTTTGCAATACATAACCTATGCAGTCTATTTTTTAAGTCTTCATCAATCTCACTAAGTAATACTTGTCAAACAGCAGAGTGTATCCAAAGTGTATTATTCTATTCAGATCTGTCTTGCCGGCCTCAGAGGAAATATGTGAAATGCAGTAATCCTGCCCTCTGTGGCTCACCTTGCCTTTAACACAACATGTTGTCAGTTGTTACTTTGCAAACATCCTGAGCAAGTTTAAAGCAATTTTGAACACTAGCCAGTAGTGCTGTCTTTATTAGAGCAAAGCGCTTGTGATGACTATGCAAACAGGTTTGGGCCTGGTTGCCATTCTGTGAGATAGTAATCTGTGCTTTGTATTTCTGGTCATGTATTTCTAGTCAGTTAGGGTTAGTCTGATTGCGTAACTTGTATACATAGTTCTGATTGTTGCCTCACCTCAAATTAAATTCAGTTCAGCAGGATTAAAGTGTCTGTGGTTTTTGAAAAGGAGAACTGACACAATCAACAGAGTGATTGTTATATGTTATATAGGCTTGAAACAAAAATATGATACCCTATATGCTACTACATTTTCAACTGCCTTGTACAAGACACAAAGGTGTATTGTAGTATTTACAAGCACTTTTAACTGCAGGATATTAAGAAGACAAGTAGATGCGAAACTAATTGCTTTCACATTGCTGCTCTCAGAGAAAGATGGCAAGGCCTTCCACCCGACATATGAGGAGAAGCTTCGACTGGTGGCTCTGCATAAACAGGTGTTGCTGGGTCCTTACAATCCTGATGCTTCACCAGAGTTGGCTTCTTTGATGTCCTGGGAAACGACCGCAGGTAACTCCAGCACACATCTGTATATGTGTGCGTGCATATGACCTTCAAACTCTGACAGACATTCAGAAATGTAGCTGTTTCACAGGAAATGCACACACACACCTCTCCATTCGTTGAAGTGTTAGAGATATAGCTTGGATTATTTGAAGCAGGGTTGTATGAGGTACTTATCCATTTTCAGTGCCCACCTTCTGTAGATGGCAGTTGGCACGTCCCCAGTTTAGAAAAGCAGCAGTAGCACCGGTGTAGGAAGGTAAGCGATGTACTGCTCTGGACAGGGTCTGCCTTGGATTTTAGATGTCTGGTCCACTCGTCCCTCCCTAACACTTTTATCTTGTTTTTATTTGTTGCAAAAGTGTCAGTAGATTTCATCATAGCTTTTGTCATCAAAGGGAAAATACGTTGTTAACAGAAATTATTCATTCAGTATTTTTCACTGCATTACCTTGCTGTCAGACAGGTTTTTCCTTTAGGAAACAGCTGTTATATAAGCCAACTATCAGTCTCTCTCACTCAACCAAACTCGAAGGAAGAAATCAGTAATTTTACTCAGGTGAACACAGGAGTTGCTGGTCTACCACTGCCTCGATCGGTTACTTATTTTATGTTGTGAGTGAAACCAAACTAACATTTTAAAAAACTGAAGTCACACAATAACACAAACAAACCATCAGATTGAGGCACCGGTAGACTTGCAAATATATACCGCCATCTACTGTAGGTAATACACTGTCAATGGATAACTATCTAATACAGCCCTGCTTAAAATAATCTGAACTATCCCTTTAATGTACTCTATTTAACCCTTGTTATTCCTTTATCTATTAAATGTTTAGATAGCCTGTTTCACAGTTACACACTTCATATTTCACATTTGTTAAAGGTTATTTAATTGGCAAAACTTTGTGTTAAATTAAAGAATATGGTTATAATTTAATTACATTTTTTGTCATGTTCTTAAGTTTCAAAGCTATTACAAGGAACTTTTTATATATTGTATTTGTTGATTTTTGGAGGCCCCTGTGGACAAAAGCGGTAGTGTTTCCACCATAATAATCACAAAATATAACCTCAAAAATAAAATGATCTAAATAAAAATCTCCTCCTCTTTCTTTGTAACTGACTAATTTGCTGCTCACTGTAACTTTGCCTGGAAAAATGTAAACACAGGCTCATTTCATCTGATTCATCTGAGGTGTTTAGTATAACTGTGTTGAAATAGCAAATCTTCTCACAGATGGTCATGTTAACTTATTTGTGTCATAAAGAGGCATCGCCAATAAATTGAGACTGTTTCACAACCAATTAAAAACTCCTTGTAGTAGCTTTAAAATTTGTTTTTGTCATCTAAACAGAAGTTTAAAGAAAAACTTGATGGCTGAGCCCAATTTTTCATCATTCTCGCTATGTTTGCAGAAAAGAGTGGGCCTCGCTGGGAAACATGGAGCGGGAGGAGGCCATGGTGGAGTTTGTCAAGCTGCTGAACAAGTGCTGTAACCTCTTTGCTCCCTACGTCACATCACACAAGATTGAAAGGGAGGAGCAGGAGAGGAAAAGGTAAGGTGCTCGACTTCATTTCCCCTGAGAGAGATACCTCTGCCACAGTGTCTAAATACAGACTCTGTCTCAGTTTGTCCTATATGCAGTCAGCAGAACTGTGAAGCAGCAGGGGAAATATTGGGCTATTATTGACAGATGGTGTGTGACATTTTTTAATGACTGTAGCCAGCTGCATCATTTATAATATCCCTCATTATTTTTGCTCTACCCCAGGAAAGAAGAAGAGGAGCGTCAGCGGCAGGAGGAGGAAGAGAGGGAACGACAAAGGCAGGAGGAAGAGAGACGTAGGCTCGAGGAGGAGGAGAGGCTGAGGAGAGAGGAAGAGGAAAGGAGACAGGCAGAGGAGGAGAGGCTACGGGTTGAGCAGCAGAAGTATGTGTGTCTGAATCACTGTGTGTCTGTGTGTTTGCATGTCGATTTGACTTCAGTGTGACTTCTACATGATCATCACGCTCCACTGACATCGATACCTGCAGGGGTGTTGTCTTTTCAGCTCTGGGCCAGGGCAACTAGGGCATTTTAGCAGGGTCAGTCCCCAGAGGACAGTCGCTCCACTCGCTAAAACTGTTCTATGTTAAAATCCCCAAACTTTCCACTGTCCACCATTTGTCTCCTCTCTGTTTCCTGTATTTCCTTCCTCACCAGCTCTTCTCCCATCTTCTGTGTCCCAGACAACAGATAATGGCGGCATTGAATGCACAGACAGCAGTGCAGTTCCAACAGTATGCTGCTCAGCAGTACCCCAACAGCCCAGAGCAACAGCTCGGCCTCATCCGACAGCTCCAGGAGCAGCACTACCAGCAGTACATGCAGCAGCTCTACCAGGTCCAGCTGGCCCAGCAACAGGTAGCATGTTACACGAACAGAGGGAAAGACTAGTCGTGTGTCTATCAATGTATTTATTATTTATGCACATTTTCAAGTATCCCATTAAAAAAGGTTGATGGAAATGCCAAAATTTGCAAAGACTTCCTCAATTTCTCACAAGGCTTTTACAGTCATTTGCCTTTGTGCTTAATGGAGATGGAAACACTGTCTGAATAGGTTCTGGTGTAATTGATGACGGATCATCTGTTTTTGCTCTTCATTGCTCTATAATACATCCATGATCCTCCGCACAGACCTGATGTAACCTTCTTCACATTAATACATGAAACAAACAGAAATGTCATATTTCCATTGTGTTTTTTTTACGTTGTTTTTCACTGTTTGTGGTTTGACTGGCGCTCTTTGAAATTACATCTACATGTTGCACCCTCTTCTTCTGCAGTGGTTTAATGGTTTTCTGACTGGAGAATTAACACCACCTACTGCTTATCTTGATGAACCAACACCTAATTATCACATAATGGATGTAACCAAGCATGCATTCACATTTTTCTTTTTGCAGACATACTAAAAATTGAGCTAAAATTTGCAATGCTTTTAGTTGGAAACACGGCTACTGTTATGGATTGATTTTTATTTTTATTTTGGTCACGGACCAAGCCCAAATACTTGTACAAATTCTTATTGAAAAATAAGTCAGAATGTGTTATTTATGCAACTGTCTGATTTGTGAACAGCTTACATTTGTGCAGCTGTTAACAGAACTCTGGTGTGGTATGAGACCAATGACAAGAAAAAATGTAGAAAACATTCATGACACAAAGAACTAATTCTACTTACAAAAACCTTTGGTATGCAGAAAATGGCTTGAGTCACATTGCAATTTTGGAGACTGTTCAAAAAATATGGACAAAAGATAGGAAAAAAATGTTGCTCCTAATATAATCATGATGTTTTGTGATGAGTGCAGTGTAGAGCAAACTCATCAGGATAATAATTTTAGCCACAATACTGCAGCTGTGCATGCGTATAAATGTAATTCACATGAGAGCAGGAATCAGTCCATAGCGTAGTTTTCAATGTTTTGACTCTGTTGTCTTCCTTCCATCCCAGGCGGCCTTACAGAAGCAGCAGCAGCAGGCTGATTTGATGGTGCAGGGCACCGTCGAATCTAACAGCTTCAACAGTGGTGAACCCATCCCCGCCTCAGCAGCGGGGCCGTTGTGTGCATCTTCACCGCCCGCTGGAGAGGAAGCCCCCACAGTCAACGGAGGCCAGTCGGACTCGTACTCGGAGAGCATGGACCGGGAGCCAGAGCCCGAACCGGCAGAGGAGATCTCAGAGAATGGGCCATTATTAGGTTGGTGGGCAGTAGATGTTTGTCTCTTTAAAAAAAGACACAAAAACTACAGGAGCTGCCTTCATGCAGATATAATCTACACTTTTGGTATTGTGCAGTGAATGGCTACGGGGCAGAGGAGGGGAGGTCTCTGTCAAACAAACAAAGCTTTATACCAAAATTGATACCTGATTCTTATCTGCTGTGTCCTTGTTGATGTGACCTGGAGGGCAGGGAGGAGAAGAGCTGGAACAAGTGATACATGATAGTCTGCTGGTGTAGGTATCCTCCAACCACAAATTCTGCTTACTGAAGAGTAAGCACTTGCACCAGAAGTGAACAGGGCCTTGGTCTGATTCCAAAACACACATCCTGAACCAAATTAATCCACTGTGGCCAGCCGCTCGCTCTCAGAATTATGTTTTGAGGAAAGATGGATGAAAAGCTCGGTATACAAAAAAACAACTCTGCCTTTGATGACATGCAGTAGTTGGCCTGTTGACCTGTTGACAGTTCTGCATTCAATCTGTGTATGCTGGCTCATGTTTGGAAAGACATCTGGGTGCTTTGTCCATGCATCCTGCCCCCACCCCCAGCCCTTCTAATTTCACTTTTGGCAAGTTCAGACTGTGCCAATTCAAAAATTGGCACAAATAAGAAAATAAGAATACCATATTGCTTTTTAGCTACTAGGAACGCAAATCCTGTGGCCAGTCAGGAAAATAGTGTCTACTGACTGTTAAACCAAACCCAGGTGTTTTATGGGAGGGCCATATTTTTTTCACAGTAAAAACTTTTTTCTGATTCGCTTCGATCTACAGGCACAGTCGGCACACATCATTTACTCAGTAACATAATTCACTAACCTGTGATGAAGTATTTGCCACAGACATTCACTACTGATGGCCGGCACTTCTACAGCGTCTGTTTTCATCCAAAGGGAGGCGTGGTCATTCTCGGGGCAGGGACGTGACGTATGCCTGCTCTCGTGTGTGATATTTCTTTCCTAATACAGGGCTCAGCAGTAAGGATTTCCTGCTTGCCTGAGTCAAGTAAAATGCTGTGTTTGGTTAAATGATTTTGATAAGTGATTAATGGTTTCATGCAAAAATGTCGGGAATGCCATGTTCTGCATCTCTAGATTTCTTGCTTTTATCCATTTATTATCATATTAAACTAAATATCTTTGGTTATGGACTGACAAAACAATCGCTTTGGGCTTTGAAAAGCTGGAATGGATATTTTTCACTCTTTACTGTCATTTTATAGACGCTGCAACCCTAGATTAAACATGACAATTAACTTGGATCTTTGCTGTTACTCGATAACCACTTAATAAATAAAACAATTTGTACAGCAGCATGTAAAAATTGACTTTGGCCAAGATTTTTGACCCACTTTTCGATCGGGCCAGTGAAAGAAAACATTAACTTTGAACCCTGTAATAGGTAACTTGCGTGACCAGATTGTATTTTATATTTTTACAGCAGACTGTAAAAAGTCTTTTGTCCTTTGATCACAGCAGACTCCCCACCAGTCATCGCTGCTCCATCCATGTGGACACGACCGCAGATCAAGGACTTCAAGGAGAAAATCCGGCAGGACGCAGACAGCGTGATCACAGTGGGGCGTGGCGAGGTGGTGACAGTGCGTGTGCCCACCCACGAGGAGGGCTCTTACCTGTTCTGGGAGTTTGCCACGGACTATTATGACATCGGCTTCGGGGTGTTCTTCGAGTGGACGGACGCTGCCTCAGCCTCGGTCAGCGTGCATGTGTCGGAGTCCAGCGATGAGGACGAGGATGAAGAAGGTGAGGTGTGCGTGGGAAGTCGGTGTGAATAAGCCTGCAGTGATTCTGATATATATATTCTCAGGTTTGGCAGCAATGCTGGTGTAGATGCCAGATGTGCGCAGCCTGCCAGATTGTTTTTGGGGTCCTGCGTTAACAGATGACATACATATGACTACTTACTAATGTTTAATGTTGTTCTCTAAGCTTTTCATTGTTTGTATCAACATTACATTTGATCAAGAGTTCCCTGTGGTTTTAGTTTGGTAGCTAACGATAGATAATATTAACCAGCCAAGTAACCTTACTTCAAAAAATATTGTCCTTCACAAAATCAATTCTTTAGCAATTTCAAATTAATGTTACAGCACTTAAATTACATAAGCTTTGCACCATGAGTGCTGTTTGTTTGTGAAAGGCATTTGTACTTTTTTCCGACGCACAGCCAATCAGGGTCTGTCCATCATCTCTAAACACAGGACCCCAAGCAGATCTGGCAGGCCGAGCATGTCTGGTACCTACATGGAGCAATCTGTGGTGGTGGTTGTTTGTTAAAAAAACAACAAAAAAAAAAAACAGCTCCTGGAGACAACATCTGTTTAAAAAGACAGTTTTCTGACTTTGAGCCTGTGTGTGGGTGTAAACTCTCCAAAAATTATGCAAATCTATTTTTCCAAGAATTGAAAATGGAGCTCTGATAGCTCTTTTCTTATTCTGTTGGCTATAAAATAATATAGATGAATAATAGTTCCGCTCTGATCTTTGCCAGTTGCAATGGATACTGCACACTCTGCTAATTAATGACGTGTCAAGTCATGGTGGTTGTTTGATCTTTCCTTTTTCCTACAGAAAAAGTTTCTCGGAATAGGCATGCCTTTTTGTCTAGATTTATTTCTCAGACCTCACTCGTAATAACTAGTTGTGTGAGTATTTTATTCTTATCTCAAGTCCAGCACATTTCCACATCATAGTTAAACATCTTATAGTTTACTGTGGGGCAGAGAAAGTTCTGCTTGAGTTGTTTGGTGGAAACCAGAGCAGTTGTATGAATAGAAATGAATTCTCACAATATGTTGATAAGATAAAAGGCAGTATGTGCTTTTCTTGGTTAACATACAAAAGGCTACTTTGGCAGATATGTTAGTTCGTCTAAACTTCACTTCTGAATGTCTGCTGGAGTAGAACTTTTGTATGTATATTTACCGAAACAGCACTGTGTGTTTTGAACAAGAGATTGTGTCACATTTTGTCATAAACATCATGTATTTATTTGGGACTAGTATGTATAAGTAGTACAAGTGAGAGACTCTAAGCCTGGCATCACCTCAGTTAATTTTCATTATAAATCAAAACGCCTCTGCCAGTTGAATACACCTACAACCAATCAGAGCAACAAAATGTGTGATGTAGCACTTGCACACATGCAAGTTGAGGCAGAGCCTGGTGGCAAAATTTACAGCCAAACGGTACATTAAAATGTGCCTGAAACATTTGAGGCAAGAAATAGGCAATGCAGTCGTCTTTGATCGGTGCTGCCTAGTTTGACAGTTTGATCTGAGTTTTTCTGACTCGTGATGCTCCTGTGTCAGTCATCATATCAAACCTGCCCTGTAGTAAATAAACAGCTGTGATTGGCCCAATGAGATCAAGTGGTGGAAATCTGTCTGAACAGGAGGGTGGCCTGACGTATCAGCAAATGAAACATGAGCTTGCAGAGTCATCTGGTTCCCACGCTAAGAGACTGTGATACCTAAACAGTGGTGTAATGTTAGGCCATGTTATCTGGCACTTATTTTGCCTTTGATTTTCTTTTTGTTTTTATTAGAATCTCCCAAGAATCCCAGATATAAAATAATAATACACTTTATTTATAGTGCTATACAAATATAACTCCATTGTATGAAGGTTAATGATAGCAATGCATAATTATAATGGAGATGAGACTCCTTGATGATTCTCTCCTGCTTACACCAACTTGATTCATTGTTCTTGTGTCCGCAGGAGATCCTCCCAATGAGGAGGAGAAGGCGAAGAAGGAGGCAGGGAAGCCGCAGGTGGATGAGATTGTGCCGGTGTACCGGCGGGACTGTCATGAGGAGGTGTACGCCGGCAGCCACCAGTACCCTGGCCGTGGAGTCTACCTGCTCAAGTTTGACAACTCGTATTCACTCTGGCGCTCCAAGAGTGTTTATTACAGAGTCTACTACACCAGATAAGCCTGAATACAGACACAGGGGGAGCCAAGGAGTGTGTATGTTCATATATGTGTGTGTGTGTGTGTGTGTGAGCGAGTATGTAGGTGGAGATGGCAGCCTGTATGTGTGTGTATGAGGGAGAAAGTGATACCAGATCGATTCTGGACAAAACCACCAGAGGGTGACAAAGAGACACATCTGGAGCCCGAGTTTGGAGATTGGACTAATGTGTATGAACTGTGTGTGTACGCGTGTCCCAGATACACCCACGCTAGAGCCTGTCATCGAGCCCTTGGAAGAGGAGTGCGTATCCCTGTTGTATATTCACCACCTGTCCTCGCTGCGCTCACATAGACCAAGCTGTAGGACTTTGCTCTCATGTTGTATTTGACCACTTTTCACCCTGGGCTCCTCTCCTGTCACCACCCAGCCCGACACTGTCCAACGTGGCCTTGTGGCTGCTTCTGCCCCGAGTGACGCTTTCATGACCGTGAACGGAAACCCGGCGACTCCAGCACTCTGTGAGCCTGTTTGGTGGTTGGTCATCCCACAAGAACACAATGTTGAAATTAAATGTAGTTCATAACACTATGTTTTCTGTTCCACGGAGAGCTTCTGGTCTCACACACATTAAGGCTGGCTTTACACGGTGAAACTTTGACACAACTTAGTTGGTTGAAACTAAGTTTAAAGCCCTGTGCAACACATTAGAAACATGTTAACAGTTGCAAAACTCTCCACTTTGTGAAACTAGTTTCATGCAACGGCCAGTCAAAACATTCCACATTCCAAACATTTCAACTGATTTTAACTGATTGGTTTCAACTGGACAACAGCATATCACCAAAATGAATAAATTAAAGTGACAGTTCACCCCCCAGTCCAAAAGTACATATTTTCCCCCTGGCCTGTAGTGCTATTTATTCATCTAGATTTTTTAGGTGTGAGTTGCAGAGTTTTGGAGATATTAACTGTGTAGATTTCTGCCTCCATAGACCTTGTTGTTTCATGCATCTTCTTTCTGCAGTAAAATCTCCCAGAACTACTTGATTTCTATGAGCTGCTCACAACAAGGTCTGTGAATTATGTATTTTTGTGGTGTTTTGAGCACCACAAGCCATTTAGTTCCAGTACTTAGGAGAGAAGGTGGACATCTCTACACCCTATATCTGATAGTAGTTATGGTAGGTTTTACTGCAGAAAAAAATAGTTCCTGCATAAAACCGCTCACAACAAGGTCTGTGGAGGCAGAAATCTATACTGTCGATGACTCCAAAAGTCTAGATTGATAGATAGCACTACAGGCTGGGGGAAAAATATGTTTTCTTGATTTTGGGGTGAACTGTCCCTGTAATAAAACTGAGGATGGTCTTTTGGATTTTTTCAGAAGGAAATTATCATCATAGACTTCATGTCAGGTTTGTAATGCTGTCAACAAACAAATGTGAGCGAGGCAAAGTTTGTTGTAGTTAGCAGATGACTGTTGTTACTGTAAGATTAGTTATAGCTCTGCTTTAAGATAAAGTTTTGATGCGAATCAGAGCTGTTATATAAAATACAATCATATATCGAGCCACAGTTTCACACTGATGTCAAAAGGTGGCAACAAAGAGCTATTTATTGATTTATTTTCCTTGAATCAAGGGGCAAATGCACTCACCGGAGGCTCATGGGATCGAGCTCATTTAATAAAGCGTGAGATAGGTCTCTCTTTTGAGTCGTGGGTAGGAGGCTTTTTTTTTTTGTTCTAGGAGATCAATAAGCATAAATGCACCGATAGCTCTTTTCCTGTTTTCAGGACAGCCACCATCAGAAGAAAAAGCATCTAAATTGATATTATCCAGTGAGAAAATTATACGAAATAAGATGCAAAGATGCAAATGTAGACACAACACTTCCCACTTGATTTACTCTAGCAAGAAAACAATTATTTTGTAAAATTACCAATCTAGCCAGCTAATTTTCGCGAAATTAACTGTTAGATTGTGTTGCATGAGATTATTTTTGACCTGCTTTGTGTAACTGTAATTATGTTTCATGCAATTTGCAACCTGCAACCGGTTGCATGAAAATTTCGCCGTGTAAAGCCAGCGTAAAACCACCAGTGCACACAAACCTCATCATCCTTTTTGTTGTCAAACAGTAGTCCGTTAATCTCTTCTTCCCAAGATACCGTGCATATATGAAGATCTGACAGGATTATTAGTGGAAGCAGTGCTCTTTTTCGCTTATTGCTGCACAACAATAGTCTGTCTTTCACCTTTTATTTCTTGATACAATCTGAGTGCACCAGTAGGAGTATTTTTTTTTTTTTTTTTTAAATTGAGTCCAGTGGCAAAATTTATGAAGGACGGGCAAGAAGTCATTCATGTGAGTATAAAATAACATGCACATGGAAAAATGTGGCTGTGAGCCTTTAAAAAGCTTAATAAATATTTGCTCTCCCTTTCTCCTACAGATATTTGTTTTATCTGTGTGATGCTGTTTCAGTTTGTTTCACCTACATGCAGTCGCCGCAGTGCTTCTTTACAGCAGCATCCTTGTTATCAGCTGTCCTTTTCTCATCATTCTTTAGCAAAGAATCAAGAAAAAAGGAGCTAGCATAAGACAGATGTATACTAATATTACCTGAGAGGCTTTTGTGTTCATCATTCTGTGTGTTTGGAGATGGTGCAACTCGGTTCTGACACACAAGTACAACTAACAAAAGTTTTGGAGGTCATGAAGCACTGTTACATCTCTCAGAAATCAAAAATCCATCAAATTCAGTGTTGCTGTTCTGATTATTATTTTTTCTTCCGGGTATGATTTAACTCCAACTGTCATCTCAAAATAAGTTATCGTGAATAAACTGAGATCACTTATTTTTGTGTCCTGGGTGACGTGGTTGCTTACTAACTCAGCTGTGACATCTAAGTGTATTCAACTTTTCTTTTTTTTTTTTTTTCTTAAAGTTAATTTGTTGCCATAATTTAGATTCACCGTTGTTCAGTTTCACATTGCATATGCGTGCTTTGTGTAGCAACCACACAGGTGAATTATGAGCAGTATGTTCAGAGACATTTGGTTTCACTTGTTCACTCGTTTGTACATTTTTACGTGTATGCAACCAAACTTTAAAGACAGACAGAGGCAGAATGACTTGTAAGTTGAGTAATTCTTCAATGTCCCTGCTGAGCGTCACTTCATTATATTATTTAATTAACTGCCTCCCATCCATTCAGTGATTTGTGTAACAAAGTGTCACTACTTGTGGCTTAACCAAGCCATGAAGTTTAAGAAAGTTCCCATATGTTCTGAAGTGTGATGTTTGTTTTTGCTCACCAAGTGGTTTGAGCTGACTTTGTTCAAGCCTTGTATGTAAATAATTCTATAAATGAGTTTATGTATGGGGTAGATGTGGACGAAGGCTATGGTTTTGAGAATCAATGCACTGTAAAATATGGTGAATGAGATATATGTATACATTTTACCCCCTGAATGAAAGTCCAAAACTCGTAGGAAGCATAAAACTGTTAAGACTCTATTGACATGACAGCCAGAAAAGCTCATCTTTTTGTATTGTTTTGACTTGTTTGGATCTCTTATGAGTTGCAAGATCTTTTTTGGGCATATATTTAATCTTGATTAAACTTATGTTCATCTCTAGAACTGGAGAGTTTGTCTACCTTTTTATTTTCACTGTTTTAACGTATTTGATCAGACCTTTCATTTGTTCACCACCTCAAAACGGATAAAAAGAATTACGAAGGTCGCTGCCGATAGATCTTTTTCATGGCAGCCATATTGACATGAAATAGCAGGGTAAACACAGGCTATTAATGATACTGACAAGGCAATGGATAGTGAAAATCAGGCCATATTTCAAGCTAAAACAACATATTTGATACCATGAGACAGCAGCTAACGTTAGCATTCAGACACTTATTAGCGAACATTACTGTTTATGAATAAAATAATTCTTCCCTTGATATTTCAGATTTAATTCACACCTTTCCTTTTATATCATGTAACATGTTCAAACAGTAATATTAGCTACAGGGTGGTTAATGCTAATATTAGCTGTTAGTTAAGAGCAGGTTAGGACTTGGCTTGAAATATAATGATTTGTCAGATTTTCTATGCTTATACGACAACATTATACAACATGGAACACAGCAGTACAATATTATCCTTTTCATAACAGCAACAGCAACATGCATTCTCACAGCAAAGGAAAGAATAGGCTAGCTGGACAAACAATTAATCTGCAGCAAACATAAACATTATATTCGGTTTTCACCACATTTTGTATTGAGGTAATCCAAAAATAAAAGACATTGTGGTACTTGGATTATGTTACTGATTTTTAAACAGGTAACTAGTCACTCTACCAGAATATTTTTTAAAGTAACCCTCCCTTAAACCAGCTACTAAGTGGAAACCCTCTTTTATGTTCAAGCACTAACATTTAAACAGCAGAAAAAAAGCAACACTGGCAGTGTGAGGACACCAAAAATGGCCTTGGCACGACAGAAAACTATTAGCTTGTTCCTTTTTCCACCGGTGGTAAATGTGTCATCCTCACGCTGCTTTCCTGTCAAACACATTTTGTGCTGAGGGAAGGACAAATGCGGATGTTACTCATGTGGAACAGGACAATAAGGGACATCTGTCTCAGCCTTTGCACTGTAATATTGAGTAACTTTTTAACTGTTGCAGCGTACACAGCAGAAGGACAGGGGTTTTAAGATTTACAGTTAGTTGAGTAATGAGAAAACATGGACAGTGAGACATTTGGACTGGATTTTATGTCTCAGAGGCATCTTTGAAGTTGCTGTTGTGTTCACTTGAAGACACCAGGGGGCACATTAAATACTACAGACTGAGATGTGTTTTGCCAACTGGACTTTTAAAAGAATCCAATGAACTAAAGCTGAGCTGGGTGAACGGTATGCTATCAATGAGGACAGTTTGCTCTTTGGAATTTAAAGAGCAGCGGTGGGAATGGCAGGCGGTGGTTTGGACACCGGCCCTGGACAAACATGCCTTGTACACACACACACAGAGGAGATAAATCAGAGACAAGTGTTCAGAGAATGTGTTGTCCAGGGTGTGGGATAGTTGTAGCCAGAGGGTGAAGTAGAAGAAAAGGAAAGAAAGGCAAAAACAAACAAACAAACAAACAAAAAACTACTTAACATTAATGGAAAAGAACTCAAAAGAACATCATCAGGCACATGCAATTATACATTCAAATTCAAATATAATATCTTGACTTCACTTCTTCACGTTCTGAACACAGTCACATAACAAGGGGACGTTTGTTGGGTCATTTGAATCTTCTGCTACGGAGAATATAAAAATATATTACGGCGATGTAGGAACTACTTTCTTTCTATTAGAAAAAACTATGCTAGCTATATTGACTGATAACAACTAACTAACTAACTAACTAACTAACTAACTAACTAACTCTATCACACAAACATAATTTTAATGTTATTTTTAACATTAAATAACATTAATTTTAATGTTATTTCTCCTGTAAACTAAGTTTATTGAGTATAAAATCTAGAATCTAACTAGATAAATAACCTAACTATGCTATGTTTGTTAACTAACTAAACTAACTAACTAACTCTATCACACAAACAGGTCATTTCATGTCATTATTTCATGGCATTATATATAAGTTTATTGTATATAACTAGTTATATAAACCTAACTATGCTAGCTAGCTATGTTTGTTAACTTACGAACAGACCAACTAACTAGTCATTATTTCTTAAATGAACTAAATTTATTATATAGCCTATAAAACAAACAAACAAACAAACAAAAAGAAATCTAAAATTGCCATCTACAAATAGATATAGGAATTGTTTGTTTCAGAGGTAGAGTCATGGGCTGACACAAATGAAGAAAGTTTTAGCAGAAGGAGATTTTTCTTTAGAATTGAATTTTTTTATCTTAAATTCTGTGTTATGGTGGACGAAACACTGCTCTTGTCCACAGGTGCCATTTTGAATTCAAGACTTTTTCTTGAGTTTTTAGACTGTAATATTTACACCTTTATTCAAGTAAAAAAAATCTTAATACTTCTTCTACCACTACATAGGTTCATAGCGTGAATAAAAAGGTGATTTGAGCTTCAGTTTGTGGCAGCCTCCGTCCCTCCGGCTCCAGTTGGAAGCGATCCAGTCCATGTTTTCCATCAGACCTCTGTACTGACTTCGGAGGGAGGCAGGTAAACCCTCCTCCGCATGTGTGGCTCCGGTTCCAGTTGCTACAGGTGGTTGTAGTATTCTCCGGGTTTTTATTTGTACTTTTCCCTACTTTTCCTTGTGTTTTTTTTTTGTCCTTTTCTCCCCAGCCTGCGCTCTGTGTAGTTGAATTTGAATAGACTTTGGGAGGCAACGTCTCCAGTGTGCAGCAGCACAAAGTCCCATGCTTTGAAAAACAAAAAAAATATGGCGGGATTGAAGAGTTATTCTGCCTCTCAAATAAGAGCAAGCACAGGAAAGCGATGCGTCTTGGATTTGGTTTAAAACTGAGAGTGTTGTTTTTATTGCGTGTGTGAACAGTTTTCGGTCCGTGCTGGAGTTATTGGCATGAAATAAAAATGCCCTTTCATCAGAGGAGCATCGAGCCGCGCCGTGTGAGCAGGCTGTCTGCGAGGGACGGCTGCTGGACACCGGCGGAGGAAAACGGGAGACGCAAACTGAAAAAACCCGTCCTGTTCTCGTCTCTGGACGAGGTCGGCTGTCACACGCTCACCAACGTTATTCACCAACTTTCGGACCTTTCTCGACATGCCAGCGACGTCTTTCTGGGCATCGAGGTGGAGGCGGGGGTGGTGTTCAGGAGGTCCTGCAGGATTCAGGGGCGGCTGCTCAGTCTGCAGGGGGAAATCCGCAAGTTTGATCCCAAGAAGATCACAATCCGTGAGTTTGCACCTCTGCTGACATGTGGTGTGAGAGCTGGTACATCTACACAGCAACAGAAATACTGATGGAAAACCTCAGGAGTCACTATAAACTTCTGATTAAGACCCACATGCATGTAATCTGGAGCCTATTATGAATGCACATCTATGGCACTATGATTTCCCACCACAAAATCATGTGCATTAATTCCAGATATAAATATGAATATAAGTTTTCCATCATTACTCAAGTCTGACTTTGGCAATCAATTGATTAGTTTTTTTCTGATTTCTTTATACATACATGACAGTAAACTCAATATCTTTCGGTTTTGGACAAAATGACACATTTTTCTGACATTTTATGGACCAAACAACTAATCAGTTAAACGAGAAAATACTTAAATAATCGTTAGTTGCAGCCTTAATTGTGGTAAAACCAGAGGATGCACTATAAACTTCTAATAAAAAAACCCACAGACATGTAGTGAAATATAATGATGTCTCACTGCAAAAGAATGTGCATTAATTCCACATAGAAATATGAAGATAAGTACGTTTTAATTTTGACATGTTTGACTTTGAATATGTAAATGTGTCTTTCTTTTGGACTTCTGCTGCTCTGTCATATGCAGCTGCAGTGATAAGCTGTCAACAATGAACTCAATCAACTATTTTGATAACTGATTAATCGTTTTGAGTCATTATTTAATAAAAAATGTCTACGTTGTCTGATTTCAGCTTCTTAGATGAGATTATCGTCTGGTTTCTTTAGTCCTCAGTGCCTCCAATGACTGAATTAGGGCTGCAACTAATGATTATTTTCGTTGTCAGTTACTCTTTAAATTATTGTAATCAATTAATCAATTAGTTGTTTGGTCCATAAAATGGTTAAAAATGTTGATCAGTGTTTCCCAGAGCCCAAGGTGACGTCTTCCGAAGTCTTGTTTTGTCCACAACCCAAAGAGATTCAGTTTAATGTCATAAAGGGAGTAAAGAAACCAGAAAATATTCACATTTAAGAAGCTGGAATGAGAGAATGTTGACTTCTCTTTCTTAAAAAATTACTTAAATCGATTAATTGATTGTTGGAAGTGTTGGCGATTAATTTGGTAACCGATTAATTATCAATTGGTGATCGGTCATTGCAGCTCTAATCTGAATATCACAGAGTTTTGGACAAAACAGGATATTTGAGGACATCACCTTGGGCTTTGGGAGACACTGATCAACCTTTTTCTCCATTTTCATAGACCAAACAACTATTAGTTTAATCAAGCATGACAATAATAGTTAGTTGCAGCCTTACTGTCATAAAAACACAGTCTTCGGTGTGTGTGGAGTGATGGTGGTCAGGTCCAAGGTGACTGTCACATTTTATCTATTGTAAAGAGTGACCAGAGTGACTGGTGTCTGCTGGACACATGGCTTTGTTTTGGACTTGCGTTAATAAGTCGAGTTGGGCGTTGAGTCCTGTCAGAAGTGATGGATCTGTCTCAACGCTCTCACCATCTGTGTTTAGGTCTTCAAAGGACACAGAGATCACAGGGGGGCCGACAGACCCATTGCTTCTTGTTGTTTTGTTGAGTTGGTCAACTGAAAGATGAACGGAAAATCAATTTCCTTTGCTGCAGCCTGTGATAAGTTTAGTTGTTTTGTGATTTGTTTTGCTACCCTGGTAGAGCTGCCTCCTTTACTCACACACACAGTGGTTAGATATTAACTCAGACTTTGACTCATGCTATGGCGACTGTGCCGGCTCAAAAAGATTGATAGATAGATAGGCCTGTCATTCTGTCTGCTCTGATACAGAAAACTGTAAGAGCACAGATCTCATTAAAACTGTGGGAGAACAGCAGCCTTTTTGGTCATTCTGTTTTTTGAAATTCACTTTTTGTTGGATTTTGTTAATGTCCCTACAAACAATGTAAACATTCTCATAGGACTTAGAATAAAAGCTATATCTCTTCATGCCCTCTGCATGACTAACAGAAAGGAGTTATACTGAATTAAAATGAAATAACACAGAGCAAGTGAGGACCAACTTTTTGGTCATTTTTAATTGCTCTCTGTACTTATTACATGACCTTTTACCACAATCTTAGAAATGTAGAAAACATGTCTGTTTTAGCCCCAGTTCTTACGTTACTTTATACTGTTTACAAGGTTCATTATTAGAAGGAAGTGTTTTTATTGGAAGGTTTCAAGTTAATTAGAGTTCAAATTAATGCCGAATGTTTGCTGAATAAGTTAGTGTCTGTTTATGAGTTGTAAGAAATCCTTAATGATCTTTTAGAAGGAGTAGATGTTTGTAGCGGTTAAATTGAGCAAAATTTTAATGTAGTTTGGCAGAGAATAGGGCAGGTAGTCACTGAACTCAAACTCCAGAGTGTGTATTTTCAGAGCAGTGGGCTTTTGTTGTCAGGATTATAGGCTTTGACAGACAATTGACAATTATAAACAGCTGATCAACTTACAGTGGAGGACTTGCTGTTGTCTGTTATTGTCAAATTTCAGTGTGGTGCTTTTTCTTGCACTCCTGGAGTGTTCTTGCAGCATGTCGAAGCTTCCTGGAGTCTGGTGAGGAGGGGGTGGAAGGAAACAACTTGCTTCAACCGTAGTTTTCAACCTGTTTGATATATCATCTGTGCCTCCAGCTCAATGTTTAGACTTCATGACTCATTTTTGGATGCTCAGTTGTTACATATTGCCCCTTTAAAGTTAAAATACCCTCTGCTCCCTGCAGTCTTTCAATAGGACTCACTGACACACACCAAACTCCATTCTAAAAGCAGGTGTTATATGGTTAGGCCATGTTTTTTCACAGTAAAAACTTTACTCACAGCGTCACTAAGACTCTTTTCTGATTTGCTTTGATCTGCAAGCACAATCAGCACACGTCATTTACTCAGTAACATCATTAAAGGTAGAATCCGTGGGATTTGTCTGTTTGTAAAGCGCACCAGAAAGATGGATTACTGCTGTGTCACATTCCCAGGACGTCAACTGCGGACGTTTTACGTTGGGAAAGCATCCTGCACAGCAACATAATGACAGATTCAGGCTGATTTAAGGGGATTATGTTGATGCTTATGTTTATTATGAGTCTGTACAGTGTTTTTAAAGGAAAATGTTGCAGATTATGCCTTTAACTAACCTGTGAGGCGTTTGGCACAGATGCACATATGTTGACTGCACTTGAGCGTGTTGTGGAGCCTTTGTGTGAGTATGTATCTGCTGCTTTATACCACTGCTTCCTGTTAAATAGGTTGTTATGTGGTACTGTATATAAACATAGTAGTTAAGGGATCGTGTTTCCCATTCATTCCCTCTATGGCTTCTTTGTTTTTTCTAATTTGCTTCTGAAATATGTTGCAAAGTAAGATTGAGACGACGAGCCCAGATTCCTCTGAACAGGAGGAGGATTTAAGTTGAGTCATTGGCTTTTGTTTCCTTTTTACTGTCCTTCCTATCTTTTCACCCTGTGTCGGGTCTGACTGTGACTCACTCTCTCTGTCGCACACACACACACACAGATTCAAAAACTGGTTGCAGGGAAATGATAAGCCGAGCAGACAGTTCCCAGACATAAGCAAATGTGATGTGCGATGAGCAATGGATTGAACATGCGCACGCACGCACACAACCTGATAGTCCACGAAGCTGCGTTTAGGGGTTACCCGCTACGTGACAGCTACCAGACGTTTAACTAATCCCCCGTGTTATCACGTGGCATGACACGACTGCACATATTATCTATACCTGTTGAAGTTTTGATGCAGTCCTACTAGGTGGGGCAGCCTGGGAGTTCCTTTTAGGCCATACACTCAGTCATTCAGAGGAGGTGTGAGAGACTAGACTGGAATGCGGTGTGTTACTTAGCGATATGTGGCTGCCAGCTCCCACGTAGCCCCAAGGCCAGCAGCACTGGATGTACACAGAGGCACTGAATTCAGATTCGTGACTCTAACTCTTTCCACACAAACAAGCACCTGTCTGTGTCCTGTGAAGCCCTCCAGCATAACTCCAGGAAGGAAGGGAGTGATGGATTTGAATATTTCATCACACAGAACAGCTGGGGGAGAAGTTTTGAATGGGTATTTGAATGAAAATTAATGTGTAATGCAGAAGCAATGCATCCATTGACGTGTAGTGGTGTTTGCAGCCTCCTCTTACTCACTGTTTTATATTGTTCTAATAAACACACCTCACTGTTTCTTGTAGTTTTAAAGGGATAGTTTGGATTATATAATATAAAGTGTAATCTAAGTATTACCTGCATGCACACCCCCATTTAGGAGAAACAGAGAGGGTCAACACCAGGGAAGCTAAGCAATACTATGAACAGGGTTGTGCAGGAAAAGGTATTTTAGCCACAAAGCAACCAAACTCCGTAGGTGAAATTAGTAATTTTACAAAACACCGGAGTTACTGGTCTACTGCTGCCTTGATCGGTTAGTTAGTGTTATTTTGTGAATTTGTTGAATCTGAACTAACCTTTTAAAACACTGAAGTCACACAATAACACAAACCAGCTAACGGAGCGAGGCAGCGGTAGACAAGCAACTCCTGTGTGCTGAGATAAAATGACTGATTTTGCCTGTGGAGTTTGGTGTTTGGAGAGAACAATATTTGACTTATATAACAGCTGTTTCCACCAAAAAAATCAATCACTTTAAGTGTACGATATGTTTAAAATATTTTCACTACCTTGCTTTGCCATCAGACAGCCTTTTCTGACAGGAAACTGCAGTTATATAAGGCAAATATAACTCTCTTCACACTAACCAATCTCCATAGACAAAATCAGTCATTTTACCCTGTAGAACATGGGGGTTACTGGTCTACTGCTGCCTTGATCAGTTAGTTTGTTTGTGTCCTTAGGTGAGTTTGGTGTTACAAAAGGATGATTTGAATGCGCCAAAATCACAAAATAACATAAATAAACTGAATGATTGAGGCAGCGTTAGATGAACACCCTACGTTTTTTGCCAGGTAAAATCACTGATTTTGCCTATGGAGTTTGGTTGATTTGGAAAGAGTGGTATTTGGCTTATATGATGGCGATTTCCTGTCAGAAAAGGCTGTCTGATGGCAAAATAAAGCAGTGAAAATATTCTAAATATACCATACACTTAAACTAATACTGATTTCTTTTAGGTGGACCTTTTTTTTAGTGGCTAAAATACTTTTAGTTGCTGACCCCATCAACTGGGGTTTATTGAATACTACAATGGTGGTCTAAAATGGTCTAAAATTCACTCCAAGTGCAAAAGAGCTGAATTTGAATGCCTCTGGTATCTCGTTACAGTCCTTTAAGTTTTTGCTAATAAACATTTTTGGACATTGTTCTTAAACTAATCTTGTCATTTTACCTTACTTAATACTTTTAAACTGACAATATATGTATTCACTCAGATGAATATGCCTTTATTTCCACATTTGGTGTTTAGTTATATTGTAAAATTGCAGATGGGATTAAAAAAAGTTTTACATTTAATTTTCTGATACATATAGACACCCTGTTCTATCATCTTGTAATTTGCATGTAAGTATTTAACTGTGGCCGCCGCACACTCTGTTGTCTTCAACTACTGTGGGTCAGGATTCCTCCTCTAACCTCAGGTCGGAGATGGATCATGTTACTGGTGAGGGGCAAAAAGAGGGGCCCCAATATGCTGGGGGACTAACACTGAGGGAAGGGCGTAGTAGTGACTGTGTGAGTGTGTCTGTGTGTGTGTGTGTCTGATCTCGCTGTTTGCCTGCCTACGCAGTCAAAGTAACCATCAGGGCAGTTTGAACAGGGATATGATATGCAAATAGCTGGGATCTTCCTCTGTGTGTGTGTGTTTTGTCCCATGCCACTGTTAATCCATGTGTGCTGAAGTACAGGTCAGCGGGTCAGAGGTCGTTCTCTCCGGCCTCTGAGGGGAACACCTGACACTCCAGAGTCAAGAGTTTAAACAAAGTCTTGTTTGGCTGGCTTGGATTTCAGCTGTAGGCCAGCAGAGGTCAGTTCAGCCAGGGCTCGCTGGTAGATCGCTACTGCCACACCCTGACCTATTAATGACTTAAAGATGACTGGGACAATGATGCAATATTTTAATTTAGACAAACACACTGGAGGTAAAAACTGGAGGTAAAAACAAGAGCACATTGTGTACAGTCCCAAGGTGCACCCATGGCAACATAATGATGTCTGTGGATATGAAAAGAGGATTGTAGGAGCTTTTTTGTCTGAACAGACTGGAAATGTAACTCATGCTAAAGTTAAAAAGCTTTCAGGTGAACTCTGGGTGACCCTGGTATTGTGTCCATAGCAGTGAAAATGAATTAGGATCCTGAATAATTTATGATCACTGCATGTCAGACTGTGTGAAGTGGATCTGATAAAGTCTTGGCCCCCGTCTCTGCAAGACATAATATCAGTTTTGTGACCTGTCAGACTGTGTAGTGAACGCCACTTGAATCATAGAGCTGCAATGTAAATAGAAAGAAAACAGATTTGCGTCATCTGTTGTTGGTACTCGTATGTTTTGAAAATAGCGAAACACTAAATAAGCTCTGGCCACAGTGCTAACACTTGTATGCTTCGGAAAACCTCTGAAATTGAACTGGAGGAAAAGAGTGGTACAACATTAAAGGCAGATTTTGCAACATGAGTTTAAGGAAAATTTGTTTTTAGCACTAGCATTACACGAGTTTGCCATGTGTTGTATTCTGTTTTTGATGTTTTTTTTACACATGGGTTGTAGCAACAGTCAAAGCTTGATTTTGATTTTAACCGTTCATTGGCTAACCACGAGAATATTTTTGACTAGTCACTGGGGTTGCAAAGTTTTTGCATTTCCCTAACCAAAAAAAAAAGAACTGATTAATAATTAGTAAGATAATAAGGTTTTTGTCTTACTTTTTTTTCTCATTTTCATTTTTGTCTTGTTTTTCTCATTTGAAAGAAATGATAGTTTCCTTATTCAACAAATGGCCTCCGCCAGACAAAACAATGTCAGATGACGTGCAATTACTGCCATTTCTAAACGATTAATTGTCGTTTAGTACATTTTTTTATTGGTTAAATTCTAAACAGCGATTAATCGATTAATGAATCCTCCGGAAAGGCAACAGCAAGAAAGTGAAATGTAATGAAAATATCACAAACACTGACTGTCCAGCTTAGTGACAGTAAGTGTCAAGTAATGGATGGCAGTTAAAGTGACAATGAGGAACAGGTGTTGTATTTAAAAAAAAAACTAATCAGGTGGTCATGTGACATAGTCACCTGACATGTCAGTGCAGCCACTTGAAAAAAAAAAGCAAGACATAATGATGGAGACATAAAAAACTCATAAACTTCGTTCATAATGAATTACCCTTTATAGAATAAGTAAAAATACAGTGTCAAAGGTAAATAAAGACAGCAATAGAAAAACAAATGTGCAAAAAAAGGAGGGGTCGTAGGTCAGCTGATTCTCAGTACCTCTTTGCACCAATCACCCAGTGCAGGGATGTCATTGGAAATCCAGAACTTTAGAATAGTCTTTCTTGATTTATAAAACAGTGTTCCAGTCATTTTAGCATTGTGATTGTTCGTTCCACTGTCCACTTTAGCTGCCAAAAGACAATGAAGAGATGACGGCTTCAAGTCATCTCCAGTCAAAGAAAAATTACAGTTTAAAGGGCCTTTAATGAAGGACTTATTAGCTTCACCACTGACATTTTGCAACTTGATTTTTAAGTGAAGTGTGTTGAACACTAAGTCTCCTCTGCCAAATTTAGCACTGGGTTGAATGGGGAGTTTGCTATTTTAATTTTGAAAGTAGGTCGAACTGGTGAAGGTTAATTGGAGTTAGACGAGACTTAGGGCCTCCCTGTCAGATATCTTGATGCCCACTCGCTACCTGCTGCTGCAGGGCTCTGAAATAGACACACACACACACACTGAGCAAGAAGAGACAACCTGGATTGGACACATGTTTCCAGCTGTCCTGCTAATGTCTGCAGTCAATCTTCCTCTCATAGACACACATGCAAACTGCATTCCTCCCCACATCCCTCAGTTATTTATAGATGTGTATCTTTGCCCAGTAATCTTTCATCTGCAGCACGCTATCGTGTTTAGTGTGTGTTGTCATGTTCAAGTGCTTCTCAAGGACCTGTGTGTGTGTGTGTGTGTGTTATGTGGGGGCATAAACACGCTTAATTGGCATGTGTGCTGATGGACGTTTTGGCTCAGGCTGACACCACACGGGCCATGAGTGTTTGTGCATAAACAGCGCTGCCCGGTAATGATGATAACGATAGTGAAACTAAACTGCGTGGACGAGATCCAAGTTGTGCCCCTGATCACATGACAAAGAATAACAACGCTCAGTCATGCCTAGATAAGCTAATTGCTGTTTATCGTTCTTTGGCCATCTTCTTTTCCTGTTTGCCACACATGCAACCCCTAATTTATCCCACCTCAATTCCCCCTAGTCACTATTCACTCAGGCCTGCCATGGTCCCCTCCATTCATTGATAGAGAGCAGTCATTACGCCGCCAGAATCCACAAGTCAGTTCCCACAGGGTTCCCTCCAGCAAAAGGAGCCTGGCCTGGTTCTGGAGGTCGACCTGGTCCCATGAGGAACAAAAGAGACGGGTCGGGAGGAGGAAAAAAAATGAGAGAAAAATAGGGAAAAAGAGTGGGAAAGTGCTGCAGCGTTTCCAAGAAGTGGAGGGATATTGCTATTGAACTGTGTGAATGTCTGTGTGTGTGTGTGTGTGTGTATACATGCAGGCGCCCTCTCTCACGCCTCCATGCAGATGGTTCAGGATGTAGACGCAGCCCTGGCTATAGGGCAGAGAGGAGTGTTAGGGAGTGACAATGCAAGAGAGAAAGAGGGAGAGCCGACTGATGAATGCAAGTGTTGTTCTTAAACCTCTCTCTGTGTTTGTCTTTGTGTATTATACACACACACGCATGTTCTTCACTCAGCAGTCTGTCAGTGTTACCATAAGATGCGTGTTGATCATCACATGTCATGTCCCGACTCCAGCTGCCTCTACTCAGTGCTGTCCTACAGCTGTCTTCCATAGAATAAAACTTAATTTGTATGTATGAACCCGGGAAGTTAATAAGACATTTGCTAAATTTAGGCTTGTGTGTGTGTGTGGGACTGCCTGTGTTTAAGCCCTGGTTTGAGCAGTGGTGTGAAGCCTGTGTGGATTGCTTGGAAGCCAGTTAATACCAGATCACTCAGTCTAATTTATTTTATCAGTGATTTCTTGCCATGTCCATCTGTTTTTTATATTTCATGGCTAGTTATGCTCAGAGTAGGTCTTAGTCAGTTTCTGAGCAAAAGACAAGTCATGGCAGGCCTCTGATTAATTTATATATACTGCTGAAAATATCATGGATTGTTATTTGAACAGTGGCTGGCAGGGCTCAACAATAGGGACTGCCTGCTGGCTCAGGGCTAGTAAAATGCCAGATTGGGCTAGTAAATCATACAACTCACTTGCCCAACTTTGCAAGTAGCAACAAAGAATTAAAGCATTGAACTATTTAGATAACTGATTAATCCTTAAAGTCATTTTTCATGCAAAATGTCAGAAAATGCTGTTTTCATGATGACTTTTATTTGTTTATTATCATAGTAAACTGAAAATCTTTGGGTTTTAGACTGACTGAGATTTAAAGACGTCACCTCTGGATAGTGACATTTATTTTTTTCTGACATTTTATAGACATTGCAGCCATAGATTAAACATGACAATTAAATTTAGCCATTGTTGTTATTGATAACTGCTACTGATAAATAGAACAGTTTGTACAGGGGCAAGTAAAAATTGACTGTGGGAAAGTAGATTTCTTACCAGCTTGACCGACTGGGCAAGTGAAAAAAAAAAGTTGCACCCTGGCTTGGTATCTGTACTTGATATCTTTAAGGTATCCACTAAACCAACTAAATCCCAAGTTGTATAGAAGCTTCTCCAGTCAAGCGAGGATCCAGTGCAGGTAGCATTGGGTCCTTTTTGTACCTAGATTGAGAAAAAAAGACTATTTGTGTGGTTTTGCTCGCAGCCGATCATTGCAAGCGTTCTTCGATTTAATGTGACGTGTGATTGTTCCACTACGCAAGCAGCAACAACCCATAGAGTCTGTGGTGTGGTGAAGTTGAATGTGGTGTATTTCAGTGTTACCTGTTCAGCTATATGGCTATACTGCACGCTGGTGGTTTTTGTTAAAAATAACTACATAAAATGTGGAAGGAATGTTTTAAAAATGTTTCCATTTACATGATGGGCATCGAATAAAGTAGAAAGAAATCACTTTAAAGGTACTGGTTGTGCCGTAGTAAGAAGTGCACCCCAGGTACTGAGGCTGTTGGTCCTCTGCAGCAGCTGCCAGTTCAACTCCTACCTCCAGCCCATTTGCTGCAGCTCATCCCCTCTCTCTCCACCTCCTTCCCTGTCATATCTTCAGCTACCCTTCAAATAAAGGCAAAAATAAAAATAATCTTTAAAAAAAGGCACTGGTATCATGATTTTTTACATGATACCCAGCCCTTCTTGCAGCCACTGAAAAAACAGATGCCCTTGTCTGATCTCTGCCTACTTCCTAAAATTCTCGTCCAATAAGACGTCCTTGAATCGGTCGTGTGTTTCTCCAGCATGGCTTGCCACACACGGTCTAAAGTCTCCATCAAGATTTAATCATGGCTGTCCACAAACACACTCGCGTGCCACGTTCACACACGCGCAGAGGAGCCAGATGCAGGACTTGTAGGTTGGCAAGTTGGCAGTTGCAGTGTAATCCAGGGTTTAACTCAGCCAGCGGGGAGATGAGCAAGATTTAATTCCCAGTGTGGTGACCTCTACTTGGAGGAGGATCCAGAGACGGAGCGGGCACCCCTCCATCTCCTGGATGGTTATATTTGCAGATGCATGCATATGCTCACAATCACATTTTTTTTTTCTTTTTGTCTTCACGATGCCACAGTTTCCACATTACTAATTTCACTTCTTCAACACTCAGCTGTTACAGCAGCTCATTGTGCCCTTCTCTTTTCCCTCTCTCTGGTTTCACCATCAGCAAAACTCCTTTTTGCATTTATTTGAAATTTAAAATCACAGAGCTAACTAGCTATCCTAGAATTGTCTACATTTCAGTATGGTAGATCTATAGGGAGGTTGAATATACAGTATATTGTACAGTATGTGCACATTTGTTTTAGGGCCGACCTGAATGCTTGAAAGTTTCGGAGCTTCTACTGTTACTGTTGGAAATTGACGTCCAAATCAGTATTCAAATGCTCCTTTTTTTCTTTTCTTTTTTTGAAGAGAGGAAGGAGACCTTGTGTTGGCTGCAGAAAAGAGGCAAAAGACTGATGAAGAGTGAGAAATGGAGCTCCTCTATGACATTCAATTAGCGTCAAAACCTGCACACTTAAAAAACAGAGCGCAGAAAAGCATCCTTACGAGGAAATATTTCTGCTCTGCATGCAGAAATACGCGAGCCCAACACTTGGTACACTCTGCATCTGATGTGCTGTACTCGTATAACATTAGACTCATGCAAGGTCAGACATTACGTTTCACTGTTGGGGTGGACAATAAACAGAAACATTTCTGAAGACCAATTCCTGACATCAAAAGTGCTGCTCAAAGTACTGCTGTATGTGTAAATATCCAGAATGCTATGAAGCCTGTGAGAAACTTAATATTTTTTATGTCTTTTTTATGAAATAAGTCTTAATTTATCTCCAAAATTATGAACACAATTACATCATGATAGCTGTTTTACATGCAGTAAGAAAAAATAAGAATATACTTAAAACGTAGTTACATAGGTAAGTAAATCTTACATATTATATTATGCAAATATGACTATTACCATCTACAAAACAAGGTATTTTAGTATGAAAACCAGCATATTTAAGTCAACCAAGTATCTTGTATCATACATACGCGTCTGTCATTTGTGACAAAGCAAAACTTGAAAATTGGTTGACAGTTCAGTGAGTGATGATGATTTTAATCGAGGATTAAAGCCTCCTGCCCTCACAGGTATACAAACGTATATCTAGGAGACAAAGCTGCCCCGTATCAATATGGTGGCCGGCCTTGTCGCACAAGATTCCCTGGGGTGAACAAAATGCAGTCTGTGGAAGTGTTTTGTTCCAGACGCCCCCCCCCCCCCAATTCCCACCCTTGGACTTACATAGAAAAGTATAAGTAATTAAAAGTGTGTTGTGTGGAAGCTTCACTCATGGGGTTAATTCTCACTGAAGCTTTGAAGCCCCTAAAATAGTATAAGGAACACCCTAATATGTATGTATTTGCATGCGGATCTGACTTTGGCTGCATAACAGCAGGTTTGTTTAATTTCTGTACATATTGAAGAATGGGTTAGTAGAAGAATGCGGTTCAAGTCGGGGTCATGGTCCAGATTTCACACTATTGTTTTGCAGAAAAAATATCACCAACAGCCAGATGTTCAGGTCCAGTTGTGTTTCCTCTGGAGAGCCAAACAAGAGCTAAACTGACAGCAGAGAACAGATGAGCCTGCACTCGTTGACTTTGCCCCCCCCACTTTTGACTCGACAAATTAAAAATAACCAAATACGCCTTTAGAGAGGTTTTATGTTCTGATACGACATCTGATTTCACAGCTTGTGTTGAGTGCGTGCGACCGACTCCGTGCGCAGATGTGACTTGATGTTTCAGCATATTCCATTGTCAGTCACTCTCGCTTTCTGCCTCAGCTTTCCCTCCCTCCTTCCTCTGTTTTAAAGTCGCTTCCTCTCTCTCCCCTCTCTCTTACTGCCTGTCCTATATTTCTCTGCCTTTCTCTCTTCCTGTTGTTTCATATGGCTTCCAGACCTTTCCTCTCTCATCTCTGTCCATCGTCTGCACTTTGATGTCAGCCCCCATACTGCCACGCTGACCACAACAAAGACAAGACCCCTGCGCACTCTTTATCTTTCTCTCACTCTTTGTCTCTCTTATAATGTATGTTTTTGTCTCGCTCCATACATTTCTTTTTTATCTCTCTCTTTCTACCTTTTTATTCTTCCTCCTTCTTTGCATGTCTTATCATGTTCTCTCTTTTAAATGTGTTTGATATTCATGATTGTCAGACCTTTTTGTAACAGTTCTAGTTGTGTTAAGGTGCTCTGAGGATTATTCATGAACCCTCTTCTCCTTGCATGTGTACTCAATCAGTATACTGTAATTACACAACCATTACACCCCCATGAGATTGAATAGACAGATTGAAGTAATACTCCAGTAGGGCTAAACTAATTGTGATTATTTTGACTGATATTGCAATTACGATATGATGCAATATTAGGGATAATTATAATTTTTACATCATTATTCTTATTTTGAAAAAAGGAATCTGGACCAAATGAAGATTTTTTTAAGTCTGCAGAATCTGATTTGTAAGAACGGACATTTCTGCTTCACAACATTCATTACTTTTAAGTTTTTTGACACACATTTTGCCTTTAACAAATATTGCACCTCGTGCCACCAAGGCCATATTGCGATTATCATAAAATTTTGGTTAGTTGTGCAGCCCTAGCTCACAGTAGCTCAATTTCCTATGTAAAATTTGGCTAATGTCTGGAGGAATATGTACTAGCCCACAGATATCTGATCAGAGCCAGTCAATACGTAAAAGAAACTGCACAGACGTTGTCTGTGTCCATTGTTTTCTTACTGTTTGTCATTGTTGAAATTACAGGGAGGCCATGAGGGCTAAGTATAAGACAGCTGTAGTCAGCAACTGCTTGTAGATAAAGCGGTGTAGTGTGAGAATAAGAGACAGCACAATATATTGTATGTGAGTAACGTATGTCACTGGCCTGTATGTGCCTTTCAGGTCTCAAGGTAAGGAGTAGTTGGTAAGGAGTAGGCCTGCACGATATGAGGAAAATCTGTTATGTTCAATATTGTGATGATGATCTCACTTGCGTTAAATAAACAAATATTGCGGTGTGCATATTAGATTGTTTCCTCTGGCTCCGACTGTTCGGCATGTTTTACAAAAGACGCTGTAAAAACCAAATAAGTCAGCAGTACTCAAAAAAAAAAAAAAAAAAAAAAAAAAAAAAGCACACTCAGTTGCCACAACTTGCTTGAGTTCAGAAATCTAAAAGTCTGAGATTATCTGAGCTTAAATATTTGTTAGTGTCACATGTACTCTTTGATTAGAGTTAAATTAAATTAAGCCAACTCAAATATTTTCAGTAATTGCAACTCATAATTTTTATTCTCCCCTTTCATTGCACTAAGTTAACAGAACTAAAAAAAAAGTAATATATAGAAGAAAGAAATAGAAGAAGAGCTGTTCTTTTTCACCAAAGGCTTTGTCAGCCACATTTCTCTCACTATTCTCTCCTTCCTCAGTCACCTTGCTAGCTAACCTCACAGTCGCCAACAAATCGACACAACTTAATCATTGGGTAGCTGACAGCCGGCTGAGGCTTCTCATCTGATTGGCCAGTGGTGTGAACGCACGGCTCATGTATTCAAGGCTCCATCTGATAGGTCAAACGTTTTCATGCCGAGTGTGTTTATTTACACCCACCATGAGTGTAAATAAAATTATTTTTCTTATTCAATGCCTTTCAGGCAGTCTTATGTAATGTGTTTATCGTGCATGTTCACATCACAAAGACGATGAAAGTATGATTTATTGTGTTCAAAAGATCAAAAGACAGTCAGCGCTAGTGTGGAGCTAAATTGATTGCTGTGTAGATCACTTCAAGATGCAGAATGATCAGATCATCATTGTTGCATGTGATACATTTTGTGTTTAGATAATGTCGCCTCATGATTGTCAGCTAACTAATGATGATCTGATTAAAATCACTGACTGATGTTCACCATCAGCGCCATCTTTACGACCAGTTTGACAGGGACTGTGTAATTTAGGGCACACCATCATTGAGATATGCAGCTGCTCTTTTTTCCAGCTGTTTCCAAGCAGCTTTGTTCTGTGGTCTCTACAATAGAGATCGTTAACATCTGTGTGGATGTGATCACACTGAGCCTCATGTCTTGATCCACTAAACTTAAAGGAGCAGCGTGTAACAACTGTGCATCTAAAAATGAGCACTGCAGTCATAGACGGTATATTAAATAGGTTGAAATCTACAAAATGAAATATGTAATATACAGTCTGTGGTTGAAGCGAGTTGTTTCCTCTCGCACCCTCCTCCCCAGACTCGTGGAAGCTCAGGCAGGCTGCAGGAACACTGCAGGAGGGCAAGACAAGTGCAAAATTGTAATTTGACAATGACAAGCAAGGAAGACTCCTACACTGTGAGTTGATCAGCTGTTTATAACTGTCAGTTATCTGTCAGTGCAAATCAAACCCCGATGAAAACAACTCTGGAGTTTAAGTTCAGCGACTGCCTGCCAGACTCTATTAACTTCTTGCAAAATTTAACCGCTATAAGCATCTACTCCTTCTGAAAGATTGTAGATGATATGGCATGACTCATAAAAAGACGCTTTCTTATTCAGCGAACATTCTGCATTAATTTGAAGTCCAATCAACGTGACATGGGCAAATAAAATCAGTCGTTCTGGCCCAGAATAGAAACTTCAAAGGAGGACGCTGCAGCTGTAGCGTTGTTGTCAGAGAAGTAAATATATTACAGATTTCTCAGTTAACGTCCTACTTAAAAACCCGTTTTTAATAAACCTAGCGGCCTACTTTTTCAGATTTAGCCTTTTTCCTTTAGCGCCGGGTTATTGGATGTTCAGGCTTTTCGTTATCCATTGAACCTGCAACACAGTGGGAGCCACTGTATGTTTGCCATTGATATGCCCCTTTCCCACAAAGCAACATCTTGGGGAAAAAAACCATGTTTACAGTTGGTATAAATGGATTCAGCACAGGGTGTCGCGGGTTATAGTAACTGCAGAGTACTGTAGTGAACCTGTTGGAGCCTTTCGTGACATGATTGGACAAAATAAATCCAGTAAAAAGCTACGGAACAACCGTTTTTTTTATGGCGGTGAAATATCAGATTGAAGACATCCTGTGATAATATTACAGTTTTAGCAGTGATGCGTATGACAGGTGGACAGACAGACGGACAGACAGACAAACACTCATCCATACAGTACATAATGACATCCTGCAGCAGGTGGGAGCTCATCTTACAGGAACATAAAGGCTATTGTTATCCCGCATCTGCACTTTACTGCACTCAAGGCCTGGAAACACACTGTACACACACACTGTACACACACACACACACACACACACACACACACACACACACACACACACACACACACACACACACACACACACACACACACACACATGTTGTGTTTCCATCATTTCTGGGGACATTACATTGACTTACATTCATTTCCTGGAGACTTATCCTGACCCTACCCATCACAAGTCCCTGCCTAAACCTAACCCTAACCCTGACCTTATCCTAAACCTAACCTTACCCTAACCCTGACTGAAGTCTTCACCCTAAAATTTAATGATTTACCTCATGGGGACTTGCAATTTGTCCCCATAAAGTAGGCGAGACCCCACAATGTGAGTGTGTAAACAGATTTGTGTCCCCACAACAATAAGTAATACACGTCCACACATACACACACACACACACACACACACACACACACACACAATGACTCTGTGACCGCCTCAGGAAAAATAAACAGGGATTTTCTGTCACATCTGTCACTTGTGCCACTTAACCAACGTACACATGGAAACGCAGACGCACACACCCCGCGCGCACAAACGCCCGTCGTGAGCGGTACTGTACGTCCTGTAACCATCGTCACGATTCGCTCCAGAAGCTGCAGGAACGTAGCTGCTGTCTCATCCCGGCAGGGATCATCATACTTTAAATATCAGTTATACACCTGCAGATTACAGACCTCCGAATCTGTTGTGAAGACTAAACCAAACAAGCAACAGCTGAATTTGGGATCAAACTGAATATTTGCTCTTAGAAACTAGTCATGGGAAGATGAGTGCGCTGGGGTGGAGCTGTGGCTATATTTGTATTGGCAGATAATTCCTTCGAAACAGCTGTCGGTTGTCTCTTTTCAGGCATATTTTTAGTCTTGTAAACATTAGACAACTTGAATTTCGTCAGCTGAATAAACAGGCTGAGTTACAAGTGTGTGGTCGGGGTTGTGTCTGAGGCGAACAGACACAATGTTTAATATTCAGGAACATCGTGGAGTTTGTTTATTCTGTCATGTGTGTTGTGCAACTCAGGACTCTGCCTGAGGATCTCCTCTGTGGCTGGTTGTAATATTGACTGTCTAACAAAAGTAATATTGACTGTCTAACAAAAGAGTTGAAGTCGGAGGTCAAATACAAGTTTAAAATGTTCAGTAAATTAAACAATAGGTCAAAAGGGTTCTTCCTGGAGGGATGAGGTTCTACCCAGAACCATTTGCTGAAGAAGAAGAAGAAGAAGAAGAAGAAGAAGAAGAAGAAGAAGAAGAAGAAGAAGAAGAAGAAGAAGAAGAAAGAAAGAAGAAGAAGAAGAAGAGAGAAGAAGAAGAAGAAAAGAGGAGAAGAAGAAGAAGAAGAAGAAGAAGAAGAAGAAGAGAAGAAGAAGAAGAAGAAGGACTTTTCAAGGGCTGTTGAATTCCTTGAAGAACTCTTTCATCTAGGGTTCTTTGGACCATAATATAAACAAGTTCTCCATAGAACCTCCCAGGTGGGTTCTAGATAAAACTCTTGGAATATAAAGAGGTTCTCCGTAGAAACCCCTGGGTGGGTTCTAGATAAAACTCTCGGGATGTAAAAAGGATCTCAATAGAATCCCCTTGGTGTTTTCTAGACAAAACTGTTGGAATATCAAAAGGTTCCTGGTAGAACCCACTGAGTGTGTTCTAGATAAAACCCTTTGAATATAAAACGGTGCTCTGTAGAACCCCCTGGGTGTTTTCTAGATAAAATCCTTTGACTATTAAAGGGTTCTTGGCAGAAACCTTTGAGTGTGTTCCATATAAGACCCTTGGAATATAACAAGGTTCTCTGTAGAGTCCCCTGAGTGTATCCTAGATGAAACCCTTGGAATATAAAAAGATTCCCAGTAGAACCCCCTGAATGTTCCTTAGTTAAAACCCTTAGAATATAACAAGGTTCTCTGTGGAGTAACCTGAGTGTCTCTTATATAAAACCCTGGGTGGTTTCTTGTTAGCACCCTTGATGGAAGATGGAACAGTTCTGGGTAGAATCCCCAGAGGGCTCTGGGTGGGACCATCACACCATAGAAGGGCTCTCTGTAGAACTTCTCATAGGGGATTCTGGGTGAAACCAACCCTTTAGGTTGGGCTCTAGGAACCAAAAAGAGTCCTCCTTTGGGGACAAGCCAAAGAACCCTTTATGGTTCTACTGAGCACATTTATTCATAGGAGAAATATGTCTCCCCCGCTGTGTGATGGAAAAGTCCCAGCTGTGAGTCAGTTGTGTATCAACTGTCAGCAGTGTTGTTGTGTTGATGTCGGTGCCGTGAGGCAGGTATGATGTCACTGCTGTGTCACAGTTGTGTTTATTGTCGCCTCAGGGACTCTACTGAAGACAGACGGGTCAAGTGTCCTTTAAACTTCAGTGTGGCTCGTAAGATTCTTTACTTTGTCAGTCAGCATCCAATAATCAAATACTTGGTGTGATAGTGTTGAGGGATTTATGATGAACTATAAAGACACATTTTTTCAGATGTTTTTAAAATCTTGTTTCTGTTTCAAAAAAGCTTTATTTCTTGTTTGGTTGCCGCCCTGCCCTCTGTGTGTGTGGTGTGTGTGTGTGTGTTGTGTGTGTAGTGACACCAATCTGTTGTCCTCAATTCCTGCCAACGGTCAAAGGGTCCATTGTCAACATGTTGACCCAGGTTATTATATGTACTGTGTGTACATACCCCACCCCCTACTGCATAACTCCCATACACTCATACAGTACACATGCATGTAATCAGTGTACAGTGTGTGGTTTTAGTTGTTTCAGGTTCGTCTTGCATTAAACATCAGTGATTTACATTATTGCCTTGTTGACAGCAGTAGACATATTGGCAAATAAAATTATATACATTATATTATTTTTATCTGTTGTGTCAAGGTTTGCATATTTTGTGCAGTTTCCTTTACTGATAGTTGAAATTGCTAACAATCAACTAATCATTAATAATCAATAAGACAATATATGATTTTCTCATTATTTTGTCACTTACATTTTTTCTCATTTTTTCCTTTATACATATTCTTTCATATTCCAAAGGTTTTATCTGGAACCCAACTAGAAGGTTGTAATGAGAACTCTTTTATGTTCCAAAGTTTTTATCTAGAACCGAACCTATATTGGGGGTTCCACAGAGAATCCTCTAAAATTCCAAAGGTTTTATCTGGAACCACACTGGGGGGGTTATAACGAGAACCCTTTTATGTTCCAAAGCTTTCATCTAGAACTTACTCTGGGGGTACTACCAAGAACCCTTTGATATTCCAGAGGTTTTATGTTCTACTGAGAGCCCTTTAACGTTCCAAAGGTTTTATCTGGAATCCAACTGGGGGTTATAAGGAGAGCCATTTTATATCCCAAAGGTTTTATTTAGAATCTACTCTGGAGGTTCTACTGAAAACCTTTTCATGTTCCAAATGTTTTATTAAAACCTGCCTCGTGAGTACTACTGAGAACCCTTTTATATGTCAAGGGAACCCATCCTGGGGGTTCTTCAGAATACTCTTTTATATTATGGTACAAAGAGTTCTTCAAGGATTTCAACAGTCCTTGAAGAACTCTTCATTTTCAAAAAAGGTTTTTTGAATGAAAAGAGTTCCTAAAAGAACCTTCAGTCTTGAAAAGAACCCCTGACAAACCATCTTCTTCAAAAGAAGGGTTCTTGGTTCTGGGTAGAACCTCAGGCCTTCAGGAAGAACCCTCCAGGAACCCTTTATTCTACGAGTGTATTGTTTTAACCTTGTTATTGTCACTCTGTCTGCTGTAGAGCCACTGAGACTTATGAGACTAAAAATAAAGACTGCTTGTCTTCTCTCTCTGCCACTGTCAGCTGTATCGTCTTAGTCAAGTGTCTCCTCCTTGTCTGTCCCTCACTGTCTTGCTCTCTCTCTTTCACAGTGTTACTCTTGCGTTACCCTCAGTTTAGTTCAACACAACCATTGAACTTTTAGAATATTTTAGCTTATGTTTCATTTTGTGAGGATAAATCAAGTAATTTCCAAACTGTTACATTTCTCAGTAAATTCTCTCTCTTTCTTCTCGTTCTGGGCTGTGTGTTTAGTTTGGACGTCTCCGCCTGCAGCTGGACACTTTGACACAGTCTGAAGTGAATGTAGAACATGTTTTTGAGTGCAACAACCACCCACACGACCCGCGCAGAGAGCTTGAGCCCATCTATTTACTGTGCTAATTTATCTATTAATTACTCAAAACAAATAGGCCATAATGTGATGCTTTTGTCTCTCCCTCCTGAGCCTGGAGCAGATTCTTGGCTCATCATCCATCTCACTCTGTCGCCCCCCCCCCCCCCCCCCCAGAACGCTGTGTGGCGTGTGCATGTGTGAGTCTGAGAAAGCGTCTGTCACTGTGAAGTATGACATACTCTGCGCAGGAATCCCCCACCGACTACTGAATCTTCTTCTGTAGCAGCTCGAGCTGTCTTGCCGCATCCACAGAGACCTCATTGTGCGTGTGTTGTTGTTGTGTGTACGTGCACGTACATGTGTGCACTTACACTTGCTTGTCCCCCTTAAATCTTCCATCCATCAGTGTTTCCCCTGATACACAGGCTACTACTGCTCAAGTACTACAGTTTCAAAAAAGTTGTGATGTTGTGTAAAACGCAAAATGGAAACAAAATGCAATGATCCGCAAAAACTTTTCAACCTATTTTCAGTTGAATACAGTATAAAGACAAGATATTTAATGTTCAAACTGATTAACTTCATTGCTTTTTTGTAAATATCTCATTCTGAAGTTAATGTCCACAACATGTTCCAAAAAAGTTGGGACAGGAGCATGTTTACCACTTTGATACTAGAACGCTCAGTAAGCATTTGGGAACTGATAGGGATGTAACAATATATAGAATATCGCAGTATCGCAATAAAACAAGGTCTCAATATCATACTGGACTGTGACAATACACACTGTGATATTACATGCTTAATTATTTTATTTTTATTTTATAAAAGGACTGTAAGTGACTGCTGGATTGTTTTTAATTTGCAGTTTGCAAGACAATTTCGTTTTTTTGCACATGCTCAGGTCATGGCTGGTTTATTTTATTTTATCTTATAAAAGAGGGAAAGCAGAAGCACTTAAGTTAAACATAGGGTTGCAAATTTTGTGCATTTCCTTAACATATTCTTTTTTTTTTCTCTTTTTTTTTTTCATCTTAAATTGAAGTGTTACTTTCCTTATACAACAAATTCCAGACAAAACAATGTCAAATGAGGCACCATTACTGCCATATCTATACTATGGATTAATTATCAGTTAATACATTTTTAATTTGTTAAATTTGCAGTGCTGTAAATTGATTAATGATTAATTATTTCCATCCCTAGTTTAAAGGATGGATTTTCTACAGACAAAAAATGCTGCACAACGCAGAATTGCTGAAATGAGCAGGGACATCTCTGAAAAAGACGTCGTCTGGATGGCAGCATATGTCGCTCCAACAACAGTTACCCATGATGCCATGGGCACTAACACACCCCCATACCATCACAGATGCTGGCGTTTGAAGTTAGCACTGCCTTTTCCTCTTTCTGTACTCTGTTCAGTTGAATATAAGTCAGAAAGTTCTTGAAAATCACTGCATTCTGTTTTTATTTATTTTTAATATCTCAACTTCTTTTGGAACTGAGGTTGTATTAACATGGCCTGTTTCTGGAGTTTTAAATGTGAAAAACAACAAAAAGATGTTGCTCTGTCCACCTCCTTTTCCTCCGTCTTTTATTGACCATTTTCCCGTGTCTTATTTCTCTCATATACTTTCTTTTTTCCATCATTTTCCATATGTCCCCCGTCCAATCCCATCTTCTTTCACACTCTCTGTCATCTATTTCTCCATCACCACATGCTGCACATTAATGTCATTTTTCTTCAGCAACTGTATGACTGACTGATGAGTTTTAAAATGCTCCTGTTTCACTTTCTCTTCTCCTTTTCCCTCTCCAAACAAACCCAAAGCACTTGTTGTGTAATCTACATCTCCTCTGCACCACGCTGAACACACATGTACAGTGTCACACACACCACACACACAGAGTGCTGCAAAGGTAATGGAAGTGCTTTTATGGTTGTTGTTATACAGTCTATTAAACATGAAAGTTGCCTGAAGGTAAAAAGGTTCAAGGACTGGTTGTGCTGCACATCACCACACACACACACACACACACACACACACACACACACACACACAACACACACACACACACACATCCATACTCTAACAGAACAATAATTTGGATAAACCCTGCATGCACACAAGTCAGTGGCCTTCAAGCGGTACTGCAGGATCATAATTATGCTTTTAAATGTCATGAGTTTATCCATCAAAACTCAGAGGAAAATAACTACATGTGTAGGCCTGTCACAGCTCTTACGTAACTGCTTCATCGTGATTATTTGAGCCGACGGGATCATTTTGCAGAATCATTTCCATTAAAAAAAAAACAGCTGTTTAAAACTAACAGAAATGGCACGTTTCCATCACTATTTCAACATCGTTTTCCGCCGTTTGAGGTCTGACTGTCGCTCTTTTAATCATCTCGTAGCGACTTCTTCTGTCATGGTTCATGGCACTTCTTCATCTCAAGGGCTTAACTTGTAATATTTGCATAGTTGTAGTGTGTGGAAATGCAAATTACTTTGCATTTTCATTTGCTGATTTTCTGTAAAGTTGTTAAAATTTGTGCACCAGAGTTTTGGATGACAAGAATATGGCCTGTTTTGGCCATACTGCATCTGTTATTTTGATTATTGGTGCTTGTTATCAGGCCTGCTGTGTGTCTTCCTCATGCTCAGGACAAGGTGATCCCCCACCATCCTCTCCCTCGTGCCAGTCATGAACACACACAGGTCACGGACTGTCCATACACACAGTACAGTAAAACACCGCGGCACTGTCAGTGTGTCACCTGCACTCTGTTTCTGTCGCTCTTCTCTGCCTCCATCACAGTTGGTTTTGTGGTTTGTGGTGATTTAGAGACTCTGTTTGTAAAGTTTACAGCCTGTCATTCTGTTGCATCGCTCTGTGTATAATGATGCAGCTAAAACACAAGAGATGAAGAGTTTTATCACTTGTTTCACCTTCTCACACCAGTCGACCACCATTGCATGTTGTCACGTGGATCTGTTTTTATATTAGTGTGCCAGCTAATATAAAAATATTGATGATTCCCCTTGTTTGTAATTCTTCATTTAAATATTCTCCCTGTGCATTTTTATAAGCTTCAATCTGACAAAAATAAAAGACAACTGCTCGACTTGGAAGAACCTCAGACGACTGAGAGGTCTCCAACGAATGATTCAAACCTTCGACTTTCAAGGGGCACAGCGAGAGAGCTATAAACTCAACTTCCACAATTCAGCACAGCTGTTAAGTAAAAGTGACAAATAAAAAAAGAAGAAGAAAAACTGAAGAAAAAGACACTCTGTGCCTCAGTGCTGCCAACGGATGTGTTGCAACACCGGTGCATTAATAACATATTGCAGGAGGGTGTGTCACTATTAACTGATTTATTTGTTCCAGGCGTATTTGTGCAGATCAGCGATGGAATAATGTACAGCAATGTTCCATTTTAAACACACACACCTATACACTCAGTCTGTAATCCTACACATCTGTATGTTGGAGTGTCCAGCTGCTCGTGTGTGTGTGTGTGTGTTGAAAAGAACAAGAGAGCACATTTAGAGAGGCCCTCCCATGCCACACAGTGAGAGGGGATTTTCGGAGTCATTGATGGGGATTATGAGGAATATGATTTCATACGGCTACAGAATGGTTAATCTCCTTAAGCCCAGCTGGAGTCTGCACGCCCGTTCCTGTTACTGCCCAGTAATGGAGGCAACAAGCAGCGTATGATGGGAAGCAACCTGTGTGTGTGTGTGTGTGTGTGTTTGTGCATGTGTCTTTACCCTTTGGTTCAAAAGTAAGATGGGTGCGGAGACGTGTAATTATGGGTATAAGTAATTACTTGCCTGTTACGTGAATGTTGACATTTGTTCTTGTTTTATAATATCAAAATGAGTGATTTTAATCCAAGTTACAGTGAATGCTGCTCATGCATTATGGCCATGGTGCCATTTAGCTGCTGCTGTTGTTGGCCTGAGCTTTCTTCTGTCCCAGACGTTGAGGTTTGTGCTCGTCTGCAGATTTTTGAGAATTTAAATAGAAATCTGCCCTTT
Source organism: Lutjanus argentimaculatus (assembly GCA_034769285.1). Lineage (NCBI taxonomy): Eukaryota > Metazoa > Chordata > Actinopteri > Lutjaniformes > Lutjanidae > Lutjanus > Lutjanus argentimaculatus. Next base: position 49,356,316 of record JAWZSL010000001.1, read on the forward strand.
TTCCTGCCCCAAAAAGACAAATGTGACTCCAAAAGTGCCTTGCTCAAAGTGTGTTGTTTAGGGAGTGAAGGTGTTCAGATTTGAATGGTCAAACCTTTTGGTCGGAAACCTGCATGTCTGCTCTCGAGGCTGCTGCCAGTTTGTGTCCAGGTTTATTGACTCAGCTGTGGTTTTGACCTTCTCGCTCTGTGTGTGGAACCAAACTGAGGGTGTGTGTATGTGCGTGTGTGTGTGTGTTCAGTGAGTGAAGCGAGCTATGACCATTATAGCTGTTTGATTAGGTGTGTTCCCCAGCTCCAGTGTTTTTTCCACAAAAGCGTTCAGATGCACAGTGATGTTGGTTCAACAAAGCTTTCTGTGCCTATAGTTCAGGCCATGCCTAGATCTACTGTATACAGATGGGACTGTAACTAGGGCTGTGACTGCATGGATTTTTTCTTAAGCAACATGTTCCTGCAGGATGGTGGTTTGCTGTGACTTATAGCAAAGAAGAAACTTAAATTTAGCAGTAAGTTGTCAATGCGGCAGTAAATGTACAGTTTAGGTTACAGTGTGTCAGTGAATAAACACTGCAGCCTCTCAAGAGCAAGAAAAGTCTCGTCTGTTGCTACCCAACTGCTGGAAAACTGAAGGAGGTTGGCTCCAAAGTAAGCAGGACAGGGAAGGCTAACATTAAGCTATTGCCAGTGCTAGTGTCATAAATGTGGTATTGTTGCTTTGTAATAGCCTTGAACTGCAGCATCTTTTTATTGACTCGGTAAAGTGAAACCATGCTGATAAATTCAACCCCCAATTTCTGCTGTCATTATGTATCCATTTTTCCATCTTAAACATGTTGCTGTTGTTGTTAGCATGTTGTTAGCTGCCCACTGGCAAGCCCAAGATGCCCTGGGTTCAACCCTGCAATAGGCATCACGTAACCACAGTGTTAGTATTAATTGTCACAGCACTAGAAAAGGTCTTAAATTGCATTCATTGTTCTTAAAATGGCCTTTAAAAGCCTTAAATTTAATTATTTTAAACCTACAAAGCCCCTGCAGAAGTAGCTATCCTGTAACAATGAACACAGTTTTTGCAGTTTGTTTGAGAAGTTCTCAAGTCAAGTTTCTCTTTGGACAAAAGCGTCTTCCAAATGAAACCAATGTACTGTTATGTTTCTCTCTTCTCTCCACATGGTTTTGTTCTGGGACTTGACCTCTACTTGACTTCTGTCTGCCCTCTCTATGACCCTCCCTGCACAACTCAACAGGTAAGTGCTTTTATTTGACACACTGACACTTGACAAACTATTTTTCCACAGTTCGGTTTTCTCTCATGGTCCAGATGTTATTTCAATATAGTCACTTCATCTGCTCTCACCATCTCCAACCAACCACTGCACCATCTTTGGGAATGGTACACCATCCCACCAACTTTTCCGTCTGCAAATAAAGACTCACTGATGACTTGTGACTTCACTTGGACTTGAAACTTTTGACTTGAAAGCATTGGTACCTTCCCCCAAGGTCACAGATTATGAAGTATGTTGTTTAAAAAGTGTGCCACGAATTAATTCTTTTCCTGAATCAATTAACATTAGAGAGGTTCAACGGTTAGTTGATTAAAGCAATGAGTTGTCAACTATTAAATTAATTGCCACACTATTTTGCTAGGTATTTGATTAATTGAGCATTTTTTTTGAGAAGAATTGTCCCAATTCTCTGATTTCAGTAAACTAAAAAAGAAGCAAACTACTTGCAGTAATGCAAAACATGCTGGTCAAAAATGACAGATGGACACAAACTTCCAGCTGTGTTCAACTCTTGAAGTTGTACAAAGTTAAATTTATCATGCTGGTAATCTGTGATCAATATTGCATTTGGATTAACAGAATTCACATAAAGACAGGATGTTATATGTCAGATTTTTAGACTTTGTGGCTTATTTTCATGCTGGAAAGTGTGAGCATGTATGAAGTAGTTACGTCAGATTAAAAAAAAAAAAACTTGCCCTCTTGTTCAGGTCATAGATTATGTGTTGAAAAGGTCTGACACCGTTGGTTGCAGCTGTAGGATATGAACAGTGTTGTGCAGTGATGCTTGTGTATCAGGTTACTATTATTGTGCACCTGTCAGTGGTGTCATTGGGCTGAAGTCGTTGTAGGGCAGTTTCACTCCTACTGGTTCCACTGGTGTTTGTGAAGGATCAGGTTCTTACCTCACAGCGATGGGCATTTTGTCTGCGTTCATGGTTTGTGTTTCAAGTTGCACTGTTTCTACTGTAACTTTGTGCAGTCGTGGCGCTCAGGGTGTAATTTTAGTTCAACTCCTCACTTGTTTTACTTGACTTTGCCCAAGTTATGGTTTCAGCACAAGTTGTGTTGCTTCTTTCCCATCAGATATGTGGGAAAATCTGTTTTTGTGTGTAAATGTGCAGAGAAACATTTGGGTGTATATTGTTCATATTCCTCAATATCAGACCAGTCAGATGATCTGAATTTTAAAAAGTCCTGTTATCTTCTCACGAGTCTGTGAGAGTGCGTTGCACAAACGAAGATCAGTGTAATCTTAGATGAGCAAAACCAGGTTTAAAATGAGAAGTTTAATCAGAATGATACTTGCTTAAACAAATAAAATAAATAAAAATGAATTTCAGTGCTGTTGGGGGAAAACCATTTACTTTCAGTTGCACTGTATTCCTTAACAAAACATTTTATCATTTGCCAGCTAGCTAAAATGTAAAACAAAGTTGTACTGTTTGCTAGCTAGCTAAAAAGTTTTTAAAAAGTTATATCGTTTGCTAGGTAAGAAAAGAGAAAAATTACATTGTTTGCTAGCTAGCTAAAAAACATAATTTTTTGCTAGTTAGCTACAAAGTTAACAAAACATTACATTGTTTGCTCGCTAGCCAAAAAGTTTTTAAAAATTATTATATTGTTTGCTAGCAAGCAAAAAGTCATATTGTTGCTAAAAGTTATGTTTGCTGGCTAGCTAAACCAAAAAAAAAAAAAAAAAGTTTGCCAGCAAGCTAAAAAGTTTTTAAAACATTACATTGTTTGCTAGCTACTAAAAAGTTAACAAAACCATGGATTTTTTGCTAGCTAGCTTATAAGTTAGTTAGCCTACTCATGATGAATCAGCATTATTTTGTCCGTTTAAAGTTAATACTGGATCACATTTTGGAGTTTGAGATAAACTGAGATTTTAAGAGCCTTTTTAATTGAATCGTTCTTGATTTTAAGCTAGTTTAAAAGTTCGGTGCAACGTAAATTTAAATTAAACCATGATTTAATCAGGGTTAAAGATGAATCCTTGTTTGTTGAGTCTTCCCGTCCATGTCCTGCTCCTAAATGCAGCAAACCATCCTTAACTGTCTCTCTCTCACTCACACACTCTCACACACTCTCTCACACACACACACACTCAAACATAACTCCTTCGTTTGATCCGTTAACCTCAATGAGGCCCGCAGCAGCTAACAAGGCGGCACCACATAAAAGAAACTCCCCCAGAGCGCCCTCAACCCCAACAATGTGCCCCTACTGTCTGCTCGAATCGAGCTGAATTCACCCCCTCAGCCGCGTCTCCTACTGTCAGGGCCTCACCTCCACTCCACCCCCCGTCCTCCTAAGACTGTTGCTCTAGAGGCCCGAAGGTCGTGGAAGAAGATGGGGTAGGAAAGCAGGTTAATAAGTCCAGTAAGGGCTCTCGGCCTTCGGGGAGCAGAGGTCCTCTGGGCCCTTGTTACCCCGGAGGTCTGGAGAGGAGACTGTGGGTCTTTGTTGTGCAGAGACTGAGCGGTCTGGATGGAAATGTCAGATCCCCCGGCGCTGCGAGGAAAAAAATAAATCCATCAATCTTTCTCTTTTATCAATCATTTATGAATGAGTCTGGTCTTTGTGATGTGTCGAGCTGTCTTCTCACCAGATTTTCCATTTTGTCTTTTATGTTATCTCCTTTCACGCTCTGTCTGTCTGTATTTTTCTCTTTCTCTTCAACTCGTTCTCATATGTATGAAGTAAAAACAAGGAAATGCAGCACTGTGACCTCCTTCCTCTATAGACCATTCTGACTCCTATACACAACAACAGTGGAACAAAACTTATGAGTAATGTGGTGAAGTTTATGGAAACTTTAGGGCCACTTGGACAAATTCAGCAAATCAGAAAATATATACAGTTTGCATCTGACATCCTGTCAAAGAAACGTTTTAAACCACATTAGTCAATGTAATGTGGCAAAACAGGGTGGATTCATTAAGGTTTGGTGCTTATTAATTTCATATCAAATGTGTTACCTCACTCTTTTTATTAGCAAAGAACAAGAAAAAATTCAGGTAGTAGGTTTCTCAGTTTTAGTCATTAACTCTGTAACGGCTAAAATTAAACTTAGATGTTCTCAGCTTGATGTACTCTCTGTAAGAGATTTTTATATTTTTAGCATATCAGTGTAGTAGCACTGAATCAGGACTGCCTGTACTTGGCTGAGGCATTACTTTCAATATGACAGATATATTCGATCATCATCTTTTCTGCTTCTCAGTTCATTTTCAGGTTGTAGCTACAGGTTAGCATTTCTGCTTTATGAGTCAACAAAAGGTCATTACAAATCTTAGCATTTTATAAATTTTAGTAACTTTTATATGCTGAAAGCACTAGAGGGGTTGGTATACTGGTACCTTATGTGACCTATTGAACTGAATCACAACGCAGATTACGGTGCCTCATTTTTGTGCCACACGTCTGAGCTGCCAGTTGAAATAGTTGCCCTCTGGTGCAGCTGTTACAGAGGGGTAGTTAGTCAGGGTTAGTTGACATCACGGCAGCGCTCACTTTACTTCACATGGCTCTGGCAGCAGGAAGCCTCCTGTTAGCTTGTGGCTATCGTAAACATGGCTGAAACGCCGAGATAAACGGTGTAAAGTGTGGCTGTTTTCACCACACCTTGCAAAAGCAATTGTTTGTAAAGGTGGGAGAGCATCTGGCGGCGCAGAGGTCTTACTTGAAAGCAGAGGGATGCACCACGCTTGACTTGCTTATGTACCCCCATGCAAACCACATTTGTGTTTTGTCTGATGACAGAGCCGATGATAATGACAGCAGCCTTTCTTCAGGTAAGAATATTTCTGCAGAAGAATTAGGCTACTGAAGTTTGAAGCTGGGGTTTGTAGAATACCAAGAATACCTGTATTTAGAATAACTGTTATTTCGTATTCAATTATTGCATTATTGGTTTTATTTACAATCTGTTATCTAAATTTCTTAAGTGTTTTTGTATTTATATTTATGTATTTAAGTAAATTATAAACAATTCAATTTCAATTACAGATTAGGCTTTGCAGTAGAGTTGGGTGATATGTTAAAATTTTCCAAACAACCACTGTCAGCCCAACAATTGGCGCTTGACGATATCTTCGTCCTCCCTCCCAGCTCCTCCCGTCCTCTCGCGCCTCAGCTGGGAGACACAGCGAATTCACTGTGTTACGCATGCTGTGTACGTTCACTGTGTCAAATAATCAAAATAAACTCACAAAGTGTCAAGAAATTAATATTTCCGCAGCTCTGGTTTGGTTGAATTAAATTCTTAATTCACTGAGTGGAAAAGTGTAAAGAGTCTGACTCTGCAGGCTTTTTTCATCTTCGCTCCTTTCATGCCACTCTTTCATGTTGTTATTTTGTGCTTCTTTTTTGAAAACCGCATCGGTTCAGGCACCGTTTCAGCACTGGTAACATTTTAAAAGTATAATTTTAGCTCTGCTATTGAAAAAAAAAAACCCAAACGACACCCAATCCTAATCAATTCTGGATTCACATTTGATAAAAATATTGATATATGTTCACTATATGAAGAAATCTGTTCAGTCTTTGAGACACTTTGGTGACAGGTGGATGAGAAAGCTTAAGGCTAAAAATGTGACCTTCGCAGAGATGAAGAAATACCTGTTTGTCTACACACGTGTAACTCAGCTCAGAAAAATGGTCCAGCAACAATCATAGGACCAGTGACTGTAGCACAGTGGACTCAACTCTTCAGCCCGTCAGACCAGAGTCCAATATCAGCTATTTTAGAGGTGAAACAAGTTTCTGGCTTTCTTTAGTGTTTTCGCACAGAATACATCGAGGCAGCGTTCATTGAAATGTTCTCTTCTTTGCCTTTTGTTCACTGTCATCCAGACCTCAGACAGTCTTACTGTGGCGTTTAGCTCATTGCATTTCCTCCGCCCACTTTCTCTCTCCTTTCATGCGTCTGTTCTGAAAGTGTTCTTTGGACCGATCCGTGTGCTGCTGAGGCTGACAAGTCAGACAGGGCTATACACAACAGAGAGAGGAAAATAGAGACTAATTCCCTTTGGCAGACCGGCGCAGTTACACATTTAAAATCACACACACACACACACACACACACACCACACATACAGGTTCTTGGCCAGTCTTGAGCTCTCCCAGCAAGCTGACCATTCTGTAACAGTCACAACCCAGTGGCTCAATAGAAAGAGAGCGAGCTGAGAGGGGGAGGGAGCGGAAAGGGAGGATAAGGTGCAGGACCGGAGAAGGTCAGAGAGGATAAAAAGTACCATTAGAAGTGTTGGAGACAGCTGGAAAAAAGAATACTTTTGGACGGTGCTTATTAGGGATGTAGTTGAACCAACAGCAGTGAAATTCCACGATTCTTGATTCCACATTAAAAACAAAAACAAAAGATCCAGTGTGACAGATGACAGATGATGCAGACTGAAGAGTAAGGAGTCAGGACTAGGGTTGCAAGATATGGTAAAAAAAAAAAATCATATTGTGATTCGCAGTTAGTGGGAATGATCAGAGCATCTCTGCAGCACTACAGTACTTCATTATAAGGCTGTTTTGTTACACATTTTTCCTTTATCAAAAAATTGCAGCTTCTGCGATTTGGATATTGCACTTGGCCACGTTGCAAGTTTGCTAATAACTAAACACGGTAGCCTGTAGCCTTCTAAAATAAAGGTAACATGTATTTCAGGATAACAAAAACATGAATTGAAACTCACTCACTTTGAATTCTTTGAATAAATCTGGATGTCTGTGTTTGAGGTGCTTGTGATATCTAAAAAGTTCACCGGCACTGTCAAAATCGATATTCCGCTGGTCGACTCAGGTTGTACAGGATTCTGACAGGATCATGTCCGTGTCAGAACAGTCAGCGGCTGCAGGCTGTCAAACGTGTCGACTGGACTGAAGACACAATTAAAACTGCTCATGTTTGCAGCGCCCGTTGACAGGCTGTTGTGGACCGCCATTCTTCTGTTGCCAGACTTGCTCATTGTTTACAGTCTGTAAAAAGGGTCTATATGCGAATGATCTTAACCCGTCCATTGTTGCACATAATGCGATTTGTGGCACAAAGTAATCTTTTTATATTCAAGGATGTGACATTGCAACCGAGTTGGAAGTGGGAGAGCAAAAATTCAGAGAAGAAAAGTGGAGAGGTCAGGAGGGGAAGGGGCAGGATGAAGGGCGAGAGGGAGGAAAGGAGAGCAGAGTTTATGGTAAACAGCCGCTAACAACATAACTGGGTGTCCTAATTGGGCAGGGATGAGTGTGTGTGTGTGTGTGAGAGAGAGAGAGAGAGAGTGAGAGGCTCTTCAGGAAAACAGCTGTCTGCGTGGCTTCTTAAGGCCGGGGGCACTAGGTCGGATGGAGCCCCCGTAACCAGCTAAGCCGTCTAAACACACACACACACACCCTCTCGTCTCCTCACCATATGGGAACCCAACCCAGCAGGCCTTTCATGTGGTTGCGGACGGGAAGGGATGGGAGGGGAGGCAATTTCAGGAGCAGGGGAGGTGACACACGAGGACTGAGCAGCTCTCCTCCTCCTCTGCTCCTCTCTGTCTCATCCCTTTTGTTTCTGCTCAACTCTTGCACAAGTCGGGGTACATATTATTATTATTTTTTTTCCAGGGGTTTGAAGCACTTGGAGTGGTTTGTGGTTTGGGTTCGACCCCAATAGTTTCCCGTTCTCCGCCAAAGTTTGGGCGTAGCGCTTTGGGTGTAGTTGACTAAGCTTTGCCACATGTGCACTTAAGCAATTAAAGGTCGCACCCCAATACTTTGTGAAAGGCTTCTTCACCCACTCAAAACACTGATGTAATATTGCACAGGCTTTGATTAATAGTGGAATTAATCATGTTAAAAGTTCTAAATGAGTTATAAATAAACCCAAGGCAAATTAAACCCCCTTGCAACTTCTGAAATCAGAATTTTTTTGCTGTGCGATGTTTCTTCCAATGAAGCTGCTCGTTAATTAAGTAAAAGACACTTTTCATTTGTGACAAAATTGCTCGTCATGGAAGAAGTTGCCTCAGAAGTTAACATTCTTTGCACGTTTCTGCTCCTGTTTTTGTTAACTACTCGTTTGTCATCAAAATTTAGGTTATTAGCAATATGTAACAAATGAGTCCTGCAGTCCAAATAGCAAGTTGAAGCTATAGACTGTGTATTAAATAGGTTGAAATACTGTTTAATATATAGTCTGTGATTGAAGCGAGTTGTTGTCCCCGCCCCCTCCTCCCCAGGCTCAGGGAAGTTAAGGCAGGCTGCAGGAATGCTGCAGGAGTGCAAGACGAGTGCAACAATATACTTTGACAGTAATGAGCAACAACACACACACGACAAGTCCTACACTGTGAGTTCATCAGCTGTCTATAACTGTCAGTTGTCTGTTGATGTAAAGTTAAGCCCGTTATCCTGAAAACAAAAACCCACTGCTCTGAAAATACACACTCTGGAGTTCAGTGACTTCCTGTCTCACTGCCTGCCAAACTACATTAACTCAATTTAACTGTTATAAACATCTACTCCCTCTAAAAGATTATTAATGATTTCTTACAACTCATAAACAGACACTTGTTCACTACATCCGCAGTGTCCTCCTGTCTGTGTCTGTTTATGAGTTGTCACAAATCATTAATGATCTGACAGATTTTAACTAAAATGTTCTCACTTAGATCGGGGCAGGAGGCTAAATATTTCAAGTGTCTGAAAAGCGGAGTTGGTGGACCCTACAAAGTGTCTTTTACAAAGAGAACACCTCAATTCTCATTCTCCTTTGACACTAACAGACTCATTTACAGTGTTTTGAATCATGCGTTGAACTACAAAGTGTAATTTTACAGTGCTGTGTGGTGCTGCCCTTCCCATTTTCAGCCTCCGTCTCTCCTCTCCTTTAATCTCTCCTCCCCATCACCCCGCCGCACACAGAAGCCCATTGTATGAGCTCACGTCTACCAGCCACTCATAGCGTGGCCCAGACAGCTTGAAACGTAGTAACACCATAAGTCAAACACACACGAACACACACACCAGTTTGCTCTCTGTGACTGGTTTCTCCTTGTGGGTCACTGGGACACTGTAAATGGAATCAGGTCACGCTCATATACTCGTGTAGAAAGATGAATGTCGACTGTAATATCATTGTAGCAGATGTGGTGTCAGATTTCCAAACTTTGCGTTCTCCTTTAGCACCTAAATACACACATACACATGCCCACCTTGATATGAATATCATATCTAGTTTCTGCACGAGGATCATATCCTTTCCCCTCGGGTGTGTGTTTGTGTGTTTTTTTTTTCTTTCTGTATCTTATGTCACCCTGCAGCAAATCTGGCTGCTCTCTTCATTCCAGTTAACGAGTTTATCCACTTGCCTCACTTCCTCTTTTTTAATTTGTTCGGTCTCTCGCTGATCGTTGTGGCGATGATGACCCTAATAATGATAAAGAAGAGCTCCATATTGTGGTCAATATTAAGAAACAGTGATTAATCCCAGTTTTATTGGTGGCCCATTTAATTATTTCATTGCGACATTGTAAAGGCGCTACATGAAGGTGATTAGTAGCAATAAATCACAGAGGAGCACAAACACTGGCGGTGTTTAATATTAGTTATGCTTGGGCCATGATGTATTCTGTGTGATTGATTGCTTTATGGCACCAAACAGGAAGATTACTGTTTCTTTAGCAGGCTGAGTTTCTCACAAAGGCAGATTGTAGAGAGAATAAATTACAGCCTGATGCAATAATGACTCCCAAACATACTGCCCTCCTTAAAGGAAGCAATATATAACAACTGTGTATTTAGAAAATGAGTACAGCAGTACAAAAAGCGAGTTGGAGCCATATTAAATAGGTTAAAATCCTATTTAATATACGATCTATGGTTGAAGTGAGTTCTTCCCGTCCCCTCCTCCCAAGACTTGAGGAAGCTCAGGCAGGCTGCGGACCACTGCAGGAGCATAAGATGAGCACGACATTGTAATTTGAACAATAAGGGATGATGGGTCCTTCGCTAGAAGTTGATCAATTATTTACAGCTGTCAGCTGTCCGTCAGTGTAAATCCTAAGCCCTTTATCCTGAAAACAAAAGCCCACTGCTCTGAAAGTACACACTCTGGACTTTGAGTTCAGTGACTGCCTCCCTTCTGCCTCCATGAACTCCATGAACATATTATAAACATCTGCTCCTTCTAAAAGATCCTTAATGATTTCTTACAACTCATAAACACACACTTACTCATTTGGTTAACATTTAGCATTAATTTGAACTCTAATTAATGTGAAATGGGCACAAGTTGCAGGCTGGAATAGATTTTTAAGGAGGACACCGCAGCTGTAGTGCTGTTTTTAGAGAAGCTGGTATTTCATCTTAGCATGTTTCCTTAATCTCTGACATATTGCGGCCATTTTAATTATTTATTACAGCAAATATATGACAGATTTCTCCTTTAACAAAGTGAAAGGAAAAACTAGGATCTACTCTTGACTGGTGGGAGTTGAGGGAGCAACCAAACCAATGCAGCTTACAAGAAACGTGGTATTTATTTTGAGAAACTCTAGCTTTCACAATACCCCTGCTGTGAGACAATCCATCATTTCCACCACATTTTCTGCAGAGGTAATTACTACAATCAGAAGTGCCCTGTGGAGTTTTCTTGCAAACAAACAAAAGTTATGTTTACGTTCAGTGTTACTCAACAAAATGCATTGTGTGAATTTGAGCTAGACTGAGACATCGGTTGGTATTATATTATTGAAGACATATCGTATCAGTGTGTATGGTTTAGGGTTAAGTTTAGTGTCTCCATTGCAGAATTGTTCCAGCAGAGAGTACTGACAAGTTGATTTTCAAACTGTAAAAACAGAAAGATATCAGGGATCCATCCCTTAGGTGGAAATCAGTCTACTGTCAATCTATAATTCCCCTGAAATTCATTAAGACTAAAGCAACAAGTCTGTTTTAGAAATGTAAGGAGTAGAAAGTACACATATTTGTGTTAAAGTGTAGAGAGTAAATGTAAAAAGTTGTCAGAAAAATGAGTACAGGTACCTGAAATTTACTTCAGGACACAACACAAACAAAGCATTTGTACTTTGTTCCTTCCTACTTCTGCATATCACGCAGTATATCAACAGGCAGCATTCTTAATGAAATGCAATAAAATGTTGAATTCATTCATGGACACACAGGCACACACACTGTCGTTGCCCTCACGTGTTGTGCTTCTAAGACTTACACGTTGCATTTGACAAGAGCCGAACCCCTGAGAGGCGACGCAGACGCGCTTCCTGCTGACTTCTCATGTGTGGTCAGCGAGCTCCGCTACTGTGCGGTGCTGACATTTACTGATAGCACTCTGTCGCTGTCTTTTCTCTGCTGCAGCCCTCGTCTGAAGCTGTCCAGACACACGCGCACGAGTTCACATGCACATGCTTCTGCCTCATAGTGCAGCAACTCCCACGACTACTGTCAGATATTAGACAAATCGCATTTTTCTGTTTTCATTCCTTTGTTTGACTGTGACTCAGGAATCATGGGTTACATGCATGATAAAATGTTTCTGAGCTCAATCAAACCTCTTGATTGCTTCATCCTGTGGTCTCGCTGGTGCCAGACAGCGAAGCTTGTCCTCTGTTTATGTGTGTGTGCGCCTCTGTATCCCTAATTGCGTTTATGTGCAACTGATTGAAGGCCTTTTTGACTTTTCTCATGCTACTAATGAGTGTGAATCTGGCATCAAATGTTGTCGAGTGTGAGAAAAGGTCTGGTCACACACACCCTCAGTGTGAAGGCAGAGTTAAAATGCGAGGCAGCCCATGTGGCAGTGTTTTCACTCCGCTGTGTCAGTTCAGACCGAACCCATTCAACCACAGCAGCTTCACTCTGTGTACGTGTGTGTTGACATGTTTGCGTGTACTTGTTCATATTCAAAACACATCCTTAATGGTAGTGAGCCTATTCAGCATGTTTAGAGGGGTTTTGAGGTTGTTGGGTTGTTTACTCTGATTCTTTCTCATTTAGCTGTTGGCTCTCAATGTTCTTCTTTTGGTTTAAGTGTGTCTCTGTGTTATTGTCTGCTTCACCAGGGATGTTTTAGATAGTCATGAGTGAAGAGACATGCAGAGCGAAGAGAGGAAGGAGGAGAGGAAGTGCATGAAGAATGGAAAAGGAGGAGGAAATCCTTTTGGAAATGTGTCCGTGTGTGCGTTTGTGTGGGTATGAACGCTGAACACTGGTGCCGCAGTTGTGGCTACCACTCTGTGATCAGCCCACTCTCTCTTTGATTTTTCACACGTACCAGATTGTTGACACGTTCACTCTGGCAAACAGAAAAAAAAAAGTTGCAAAGACGTGAGAAAAGGAGGAATATGAGGCATCCAAAGATCAATGGAGTTAGAAAAAGGGGGTTGTGAAGGAGATGAAGGATGGTGAGATTTACCATGTTTCAGTCCAACATGAATGTATGAACTGCGGGAAGGACCTGGAGAACTAAAACACACTTTGAAGACTTTAGTTGCACTGGGATTTTCCCAGGTGTGAACATGTACAACTTTTTTTTTTTTTAAAGAAAAGGTTAACATCTTTCACTCCCGCCCTCCATACCACAGACCAGTTTTTAGTTAGGGGGGACAGGAGATCTTTAATGGGAGATAGCTTGGAAGATTATGCAGCGCAGCACTGTGTCCTGTAGTCATAAACATTGTGTTTTTCTTAGGGACCTATGCAAATTTTGAAAGTTTAGTGTGTATAAGGGCTTACAACATTCCCATGATGCTCTATCATGTCTCATAAGTTGTTGCAACAGTTTTTGGGTTGATACCATTTATTACACATATTTGGTGCAACATTTAATCATTTTTGACCACTCAAGAATTGAAAAAATGGTCAAAAATCAACACTGCCAAAACACCACAGTAAGATACCAAGACCTTGAGGAACAACACAGCGAAACTCATGCTGTGATTCTGTAACAAATACTTCTGACATTTAGAGATTTCTGCAAGAATTGTATTTTTTGCAAGCACTTCTGATCTAGAAATCCTTATTGTCAATATAAGTAGGAAAATCATCCATCCTCTGAAGGCTCCAGGTCGTCAGTTTGCGGTTGTGAAGTTTCATGAGGCTGTGATCATCCTAGAGGTCACAATAGGTCATGTTATACGGAGAGGTCAAGTTTCAAGTCTCACTACTCTAAAATGGTTGCTATGGGAACGACCATCACATTAGTGCTGTCATGATATTGAAATTTCTAACTTCAGTACTGAACCTTGAAAAATATACATGTTTGATACCATTTTCAATACCATGGGGGAAAACTTAACACAACATCATGGGCACCAAATTTTTTATTTTTATTTAAAGATGAATATAAGAAGGGTATAAACCTAACCATTTTAGGAATGTTTTGTTAGATCAGGTAATATCTTTTGAGAATTATTTGATTAGCTAATCTTAGAAACTACATGTAGTTAATAGTGTCAACTCGCTGTCGAGAGACGAGAGAGTGAGAAGGTGTAGGTGATACCAGTGCATCGATACTGCTGAAAATGAGTATTGAAACCATGTCAAATATTCAGAATGGATGTGTATCGATAAATAGATATTTGTGACAACACTGCATCAAACATGAATACATGTGGGTGCATTGAAATCTCAGCTTTTCAGTCAGACCCAATTTATGCAATTCCAATACTGTTTATGGACCCCAGCATGCGGAAATATTCAAATAGAACAGGTGAAAATAATGCTACGTAGCATGGCTTTCACCCAAATTTGCATGGCATTAGCATAAAGCAGGCTCTCTTTGAAACCCATTGGACCCATTTTCATGCAGCTTTCTTGAGGTAAGAGGTCAAAGGACTCCTTTGAAAACTGCCATGCCACTTTTTTCCATCGCCAAAATTTAGCCGAAAGCGTTATTTAGCCGTGTTCCCAACAAGCTGGCATGACATGGTTGGTACCAGTGGATTCCTTCTAGATTCACATGATGCCAGTGTCTTCACTCCAGCTTTAAACATCCCAGTGGAGTTAAAGAGGATAAAATACTTTGTTTGTCATTTTAGTAGCAAGAAAAGATGAACAGAAGCGAGCGCGTTGACGTGATTTGCAGGGAAAGTCTAAAATGTTTTAACTGCACGCTGCTCTTCTGTCCACACTTCAGACGATTAACTGTGCACTAACTGTTTGTCAGAGATGCATTTCCCAGCATCCTGTGGGAGATGGCGCTGTCAACTACATCCTGTTCCATTTCCTGTCCCTGTCGCCATCCTCCCCACACCCCAGACCCCTTGACCATACCCTCAGACCTCAGAGGAAAAATGCTCTTAATCGGACAGCTGTCACCTCCCTCTGATTGTTCCTCGTGTCCAGAGTAGCGTCACCACGCAGCCACAGGATGTGACACGTCTCTCACCGCCGCTTCCTGCCGAATTGGAAAAGTAGAACGGCAGTGATGAATTGGCCTGCGGAAAGGGATCGTCAAAAAGTTTCCGGATGCTTTGGAAGTTATGATTATGGCAAACAATGTAAGCGGCAGTGGTGAGAGTTGTTCACACACATAATTACCTTCTGCACAGACTTTAAACATACTGTAGGTCAGAGTTCGTTTTTTACAGGCTTCTAACACCGCCCGTCTCACTGATCAGGCTTATTTCTCGTATCTTTGCTGGTTCAGTTGAACAGTGCTGCTTTGTGAGTGAGAGTGACGCTTTGTGGAGGCCCGACATAATCACATCAGACGGAGACAGCTCTTTGTCTGCTCAAGGACTGGAGTGAATGGATGGAGAGAGAAGGAAAGATGAAAGCTAGAGAGGGCTAAAAAAAAGGCTAAAATACACAGACACAAGGTGGCGGAAGGATGATGCAGAGATGCGAGGCTATTTGCACTTAAAGGCTTGAGGTGGAGATATCCAACACAGGGCTGTTGGAGCTGCACATGCCCCTAAAAATACCTACTTAAAGTGGGATTAAAGAGGTTTAGAAATCTACAAGCCCAAAGTCTACTTTTTGCTTGCCCCCTATACAAATTGTTTCATATATTAGTGGTTAGCAAATAACATACAAGACTAAAGTTAAAAAGTTGAGAGTGCATGTTTTTTGAAACATGATAACGCTGTTGTAATCAGTTTCTGTGCTCATGTTTTGTACAAGCTCTGGCAAGGCCCCCAGAGGAGGGGTTGTCAGGGCAGCCTCATACAGGGCTCAAAAATAAGCGTGTCCCTTTGTCCCTGTTAATGATGAGATGTTCAAAGTGTGTTCATGTAAATTTCCATCGCCGTATACCAGTCAGAAACACGTTTACAGTTGCCTGATGTATTTATCAAAAATGAACAAGAAACTGTGACTCAACCAGAGACTAAAAGAATCATGAAAACTGACTGTGGCCAAACACCTACATGTCGGGTGATTTCATGTTTTTATTCAGATATTAGTTCAGAGAACAACGAGCAGAACTTCCATGGTGAGTCAATGAAGTGATACGAGTTACTGAAACAATGTTATTAAACTATATTTATTATGTAGAGTTGAAAAACAACTTCAGTTTGGGACAGTTGAAAGTAGAGTTCAGGACAGTTGTGGGACACTGAGGAAAAAAAAAAGTTCAT
Source organism: Lutjanus argentimaculatus (assembly GCA_034769285.1). Lineage (NCBI taxonomy): Eukaryota > Metazoa > Chordata > Actinopteri > Lutjaniformes > Lutjanidae > Lutjanus > Lutjanus argentimaculatus. The sequence goes on from JAWZSL010000001.1 coordinate 49,372,210, forward strand.
TTCGAGCCACCGCCCTCTAAATTGCCATGCAAGTGCGATTCTGTCACTCATGGCATCCCAGTGATGTTTAATCTTTCTTACTGTCAAACTTGTGTGTTGTCTTTAGGGCTGAATGATTTTGCAAAAATATCTATATAATATAATATTATTTTGACTGATATTGCAATTGCAATATAATTGGCAGTATCAGAGGCAATGATTATTTTTACATCCTCATTCTTATTTTGGTTGAAAACATTTTAAAATGACTATGGTGCGAGTCTGTACCAAGTGACAGTGTTTTTTTAAGTCTGTTGAATCTGATGTGTAGGACGGGACATCTCTGCCACACAACATTCATTCATTTAAAAGTTTTTTAATACACTTTTTGCCTTTAACATATATTGTGCCTCCTGCGATATTGGGATTTCAATAAAATTTCGATCAGTTGTGCAGCCCCAGCAACACTCATCAGATGGGAAGAAAGCGAGATGACCACCAACATCAGCTCTTGAAAAAATAGGTGTTTAATTCTTTTTTTACCACCTGAACAAGCAAGTTGCTACATTAACTAGCCCGACGTGGTGTTTTACTTGTCCTGGGCGATCCTTATTGTTGAGCCCTGCCTAACGACATTAAAAATTTACATATGAAACTGATCTGTATGAAAGGAATAAAGTTAGGTGGACAGTTAACTTTCAATAGGAAATTTAATTTGTGTGCTTGCATCTAAATCCTTCTGCAGGCCACGTTTTCCTTCACCAAACCGGACTCACATCAAATTAAACCTGACCGTCCTTCAGGCTTGATTGCTCGGCAGCTAAACCCTACAAAGAGCCTATTTCAGAAGAGTGTGTGAGTGTGTGTGTGTCGATGACCCCTAACTTGATAACTGAAAGGGGCCCGAGGACCCGTTAGAAGGGCGTACGGGCCTTGCTGAATCGCCCTGGCAACAACTGCTGCTGGCAGATAGCATCCACATCACCGTAGCAACCTTGGGGTTGGGAGGTTACGGTTAGGGGCCCCTCTGAATACACCACTCCCTCCTCTCACACACCCCTCTTTTCTTTGTGACAGGTTTTCGATTGGCCAACGTGTGTGTGGGCTCTGCACGCGTGCAGCGAGGCGGTGTAGAGGTTGATCATGAGTGGGTGTGTGTGTCAGTGTGTGTACTCTTTAAACTGATGTTAGCAGCAGCATGCTACTTTTCAGGGACAAACTTTGCACTATGTTTTGCAGCAGTGTATTGATCAGATAACGTCATGCCTGTTAAAGGGATCAGGATCTGGAACCGGAAGCAAAGGACCAACCCCTACGCAGGTTTGTGCTTGTGTGTGTGTTTGTTTTTGTTTTTTTTTGTTTTTTTTGTGGGAACATGTGTCCAGGCAGTTTATCTGTACACACTCACACGTGCTCACAACTAACTTACCGGGAGAATAAAATAGCTGAGGGTGAGACGGGGAGCTAAAATAGAAAGAGAAACGTGTGAAGAGTGTGAATTGGAAAAAAGTGAGGAAGGGGAGATAGAGATACAAAGCTTGTGGTGATCATCATGAGATTGTGCGGCAGTGTGAAGACTTGTGAGTCCGCTTTGTTCAGACTGTTGGTTCGCTGGATGATCTGGTGAAGAGCAGCAGGAGCCTGGAGTTGAGTGAGTGAATGGAACTTGCTGGAGAGATTGACTGACTTGTTTCTCCAGGTGACTTTGCTTTTAGCTCTTTGATTTATTTGATGTCTGTGTTAATAGGCTGTGGAATGTGTGTGTAACAGGTACAGTGGCTTTTCTCCTTTGATCTAAACTATTGTGCTGGTCTAACTGGCTGGTCTAACTGGCTGATGTCAGCATGTTTGTGCATTGTAAGATGAGTGTGCATTGTTTTATAGGTGATGTTGGCAATCTGGAGCTCAGACGTTCAGATTAACTTGACTTATTATTGTGGAACGTAACGACCAGGTGGCATGTTGCTTCTTTTTTACAGTTTAGCCTTTATCCCAGTCTGGACTGGAGAAGTACCACAGGATGATATTATTACAGTAACACACTGTGACTATTTACCGTCCACCATTTAAATAATTTAACCTGTATTAGTGTATTATTAATTAGGGGTTTCATATTTGGAAACACATGACACACTACACCTTCCTCAGTGGAAACATATAACGAATATTCAGCTTGATGTATTTTACAAGTCTAAATGTTTAACAGTGTATTTTATTCATGCATGAACTGATTCATTAATTAATTACTTAGAAAATTAATAACATTTGCATAAAGCCACATGAATTGAGAGCATATTTTCTGCTGTACCAAGGCTCAATAATAAGATTGCCTGCTTGCCTGGGGCAAGTAAAATGCCATGTCGGGCAACTATGAAATTATTTTGATGATCAATTAATTGTTAAAGTAATTTTTCATGCATAATGACAGAAAATGATGTTTTCAGCCGCTCAAATATGAAGATTTCTTACTTTTCTCTGTTTATTATCATACTGAACTGAATATCTTTGGGTTTTGACAAAACAAGACATTTTAACTCATCAACCTGGACTTTATTTACACTATTTCCTGACATTTACAGCCCTACATTAAATATGACAATGAATTTTAGTCTTTATTTTTATTAAATAAATGTTGAAATGTAATGCTTCATATTTTTAGTTGATTAATCAATTAGTTGTCAACTGTTGAATTAATGACCAACCATTCTGATAATCAGTTAATCATTTTGAGTCATTTTTGAGGAAAAAATTCCAACGTCTTTGATTTTCAGCTTCTGTAAATGTGAATATTTTCTGGTTTCTTGATCGACAATCGACAATGAAAATAATCTTTAGTTGCTTCCCTAGTTTCTACTGATTTGTCTGCCTAAGAGCCGAGAGCTGCTTAGGTTAGTTGACTATCTATTAGCTGATCAAAAGAAAATTAGCGGCCAACTATTCTGATAATCGATTAACCATTTCAGTCATTTTTCAAGCCTGTCCCCTCTTCAGCTGTGCAATCCATTAAAGGCATAAAAGCTCCAAAAAATACAGCAAAAACAAAAAAAAACCAACAAAATATCAAAAACATTTTCTGGTTCCAGCTTCTTATATGTAAAGATTTGCTGCCTTACTTTAAAGAGTCTTTGGGTTTTGGACTTTTGGCTGGTTTGGTTTTGGACAAGAGAAGCAATTTAAAGACGTCACTTTGGGTTTTGGGGAATTGTCATGAGCATTTTTCACTTTTTTAATTACTTTTTTAATTGTGAGAATAATCAGTAGAGATGATAATGGTGATTGATAGTTGATAGTGTACCTAATTAACTGAAAACTCTGCTTTAACTATGTAGAATATAGACATACACTACCTAACAACAGCTTATATAAGTAAAAAATAAAACTTACTTCTGTAGTAATATTATAAACATACTTTACATGCTGGAAAACACCATTTTTTGGGTTTTTTTAGGCTCTTAGGTTATAACAGTAAGATGTGAGGACAGTTTGACTGAACAGCAGTCACTCCCCAGTCAACCTTTGTGTAGAAGAAGAGAAACGATTTTACTGATCTGTATCATGCAGCGGATTTTCTCTCCATTTCTTTCTTCTGCCACAAAAACACACAAACACGCACCAAACACTAATGCCGCACCACCCTTCCCCACCTCAGGAAGCACATATCCGAGGTGTGACTTTACTTATTAGTGGTGCTGCAGCACTTTTCATTCATCAACACATTTCCCTCTCACACATCACACTCTCACCAGTTTTCCTATTTTAACCCACATTATCTGTTGCCCTGCAGTTATTACCTTCTCCCTCTCTCCCAGTGTGATTTTTTTTTATCACTGCATGATGTTTAATTATCTGCCAGTCTTTCAAAATAATTTTTTTTTCTTACATGAAGCTCCTTTTAACTATCTTCTATTATCTAATTTTGTGGTCAGTTCTTTCTTTTGTGCTCCTTTTCTCCCTCAAGACAAAAGTTCATATTGAACCAACCAGATTGAAAACAGGATCTGTTTCATGACTGTAAATCTAAATCAATTTTAAATGAAGTTAAATGACTTGAAAACTCAGTATATGATAATAAATTGAACTTTTAGCTGTAATTTCAGATTCTTTCAAATTGAGCTCCCTGAGATGCAGATACACAAAGATTCAAACCAACCATCACAATGCAATATTACATTGATTCTTTGGACAACAAAACAATATCGCAATCAATATGAGACATTATCATGTGCCTATTTAACACAATCAGCTAATTGATGACTGGGGTATTAGAGTGTAGCTGCTGTATAGACAGTCACGAATATGAGCAGTCAGAAACAGGTTTGATGGTGAAAGTGGAGGAGAGCGGTCCAACAGATAAACATCGCTCACTATCTCACCGCCTGGCTGATTGCTAGCTTCCTCCCTTCACACGAGGAAAACAATGAAATTATTATGCTTTTTTTCTGACTCACTTGTCATTCCTGTTGTGAGATTTTAACAACAGATTTGTTGTTGTGGCTGAGATTAACTTTCACTCTCAGCAGAAGCAGCACAGCTCTACTAGTAACTGTAACTTACACCTGTAACTCTTAACTCGCTTTACAAACGACAAACTCTGGGCTAATAGAACTACACTGCTGCAGGAGATAAACCTATATGACGCCCTTTATTTATTGTTAGGAATACTCACTTTAAGTCACAGGTGATCTTTTAGCCAGCAGCAACACACCATCCAACTGATCTCATGTCAGTAGCGCAGCTCTGGACGAAGGAAAAAATGAGCCTCTGCTGCAACAAAGTGTCCTCCAAAAAGAATTCAACTCAGTTAGGTTGCTGAAGCGTTGTTACTCAGGATGTTTCTGGTGACTAATTTCACTGTCGATTAAACGCAAATTTTAATTTAGACTAGTCGACTTGTCTACAAGTAAGAAAACATTCAGAAAGCAAAAACTGAGCACAATTTATTAGTTGGTAATGTTAAACCTCGCCTGAAAAAATCCTGCGTCCATTAAGAGTCATTTGAAGCCGTTGTTATTACATTATTCAATGATCAAATCGTATTTTAAATGCTGCTGAAATGTGTAGAATATGAACATTGCATATTGTCCTTCAATACATGACAACAACTCACTAAATGCATCAACTTTTCAGACAGAACAGGATCACAGTGTCTGCGGGTAAAGGACATCGTTCACCCAGAGCTGACGAGAGCTGTCAGCCTGACACACAGTGTGGCTAACGTTAGCAGTGCTAGCAGCAGCAGCAGCCTGCTCTGCTTGCAGGTTAATATAAATATCTGTGCTGAATGTGGTTACACGTTGCTCCGGATGCGTGGTTACATACAAGTTTATTCTGACACAGCCTACATTCAACGATATTTTAATTTTCTGCATAAAAATACTGCCAAACTATGCTGGTTTTTATGAGCTGTCATCTGTCCCACTTTGCTGATAACAACATCTGGGCCAGCGGGTCGTCCGTGCTGGATGAGAGGGGGCTGCCGTCTGCTGGAGCTGCAGCACCGGCTGAAGGCGGGCGGCTGCGTAGCATCTGAGAACCAACAGTTAACTGGCATTGTGCGTTTATAAAATACTGAAAAATAGTTTAACCGACTAGTATTTCTGGTGTGGACTAGAGAACGTGGCGATGTTTAATCGTATAGTCGACTAATCGCACACATCTGTAGTTGTTATGTATAAAAACTGAAACTGTCACAGTGACGGATAATGAATGTTAGCGTTCTGTATACTGTTTGAATGTTTAGGTGCACTTGGGCGAAAACAGGGATACAGACATGCTGCACAGCAATTTAAAAATCAACGTTATCTTAAATATGACGATATGGATCAATGTTTTCACTTTGCATCGATCATATTGGATCACTGACCATTGAATCAATGAATTCGATTCAGATCCATGGATAGCTGTCACCGCTAGTATTAGGTGTCCGTCATTGCTTATGTACTTTGGAAGAATGTGTTCAGTTGTAGGGGTGTCACAACCTCAACATTAAATTGAAAATTGATCAAAATGAGCTTCTTTCCACCCATGCCTAAATGCAGCATCAGACATGTTTCTGAAAAAAAAAAACAAAAAAAAAACAACATTTCCTTGACGCCGCAGCATAGTTTACCAGCTGTTATATCACACGTGATACCATCCTTTTAAAGAAGAATTTGAAAACTTTTTTCAGGGCATTAAACCAACGATCAATGCTAAAAAAAAAAAAAAGTTTAAAATCAAAAGTCAAATCGAATCATGGATTTGGAGATTTTTGACAGCCCTAATTTCTTCAGGTCGTGGCCAGTGAAAAATATGCACCAAAAAGCTGGAAACCATGTCTGCAGTTGAAAGAGTGATTGATCGACCTTCATCACGACAGTTTCTTTGTACTAAATAAAGTGAGTGAAAGTTTTGACTGTGCAGGATTCTTGTGAAAAGTAGTTTAAATTCTCCTGTTAAACTCATCCTCCCCGTCTGTTTGCTTTTTGGTTAAAAGAAGTCTTTTACCTCATTCGGAATTGAGAAAAGAAAATTTGTTCCTGATTAAACGGTGGAATTGATTTGTCCTCCGTCATGTCTTTTGTATCTCTGTATCAGTCATCTCGTATCTGCCCTCTCTCAGCCTCTCTCTGTTCCTCCTCCTCACATCAGTCTTGATGGCCTTGCTGAGCGCTGACTCATACACTGCAGTCGTGATCAGTTTTGTTTGTCAAATATGTACAGTAACTCTTCTTCTCTCTTGGGTCTGTTAACTTTCTTGCTTGAATAAGTTGAATTTTAGCTTCATTTTCTTCATTCTCAAAGCTTCAGCACTTTTTGAATGTTTTTTTTTGTGAATGTTTTCTTCAAAAATGTCAGAGATCACTGCAGGTTTTAAAGACTGCACTGAGCAGGAACACACTCACACAAACACAGGCACATCTTTCTGCCAGTAAACCGACATTTCCTCAGTCTCCACAGGCATTAATCACACAGCATTTCAGTGCTTATTTAAGTGTCACGTCTTCATTTTCCCGTGTCTTGACAGCTGTTGATAAGCTTCCATCACACTGGTTTATTCAGGCTTCTTATCAAACGGTAATATCAGCAGACGTGTTGGAACATGTCACACAAACTAAACTCTCCCCGGGGTATTTTTGCTTATTATGATCCTGATGTTCTCTCTAATGATTTTATTGTTATGCAACATGTGATACAAGCATCACAGCTGTTTGTCTCCTCATCAGAGTTATGACTGTCACGCCACTGTGGTCAGTAACTTCCTAAATGAACACAAAACTATTTAAAAACTGGTTCTGTAACTAATCATGACCCGATGGCATCACTTTGAGGGATCTGATTCAGCCTTTCCCTGCTGAAAACAAAATATTTACAATAGATTTGAGGTACTTCAACAGATGTGTCAACCAAATTGTACTGCAAGTTTGTCTTCAGATGCTATCTTGGCTTGGTATAGGGACCAGCTCCATATCTAAACCAGTGCCTAAACCAGTGGGCACCGACAGGAGAATTAATTTAATGTAAATTATTTGAAACTCATGCAAACGTGAAAGGAGCATGCCCCAGATAGTGCTAACCACGGATGGGGCTTTTCTTGTCACTTTTGACCGCCTTGAGTCAAACTGTGCCGCGCTGATTTGCATTTCCATAACCCCTTTAATCACACCAAGCTGTGTCGACCTTCACAAGAATTGGGCTAAAGTGAGGCTGACCCTCCTCTAAGCGGGCTACAGTGACATCAGTGAAATACATTTTTAAAAGTTTCTCTGTGCTCAGCTGTCAGCACTTTTGTAGCTTCTAACTGAATCTCTGTGGTTTAAAGTTCAGTTTCTTTCCCGTGTTGATGTTTGTACTTTCAGATATCTGCTTTATTTTACTGTTTCATGTTTGCTTTCAGCTGAGGCGGAGTTTTGTTAAGTTACAGCCAATGAAAATCCAACATTTCCTGATTTTTTTGCTAATAAAAGCTTTTGAATAACAACAAAACATAGGAATTTAATTGTGAAGGATTTATGGGGAATGAAGTGTTTGTTTGCCGTTTTACAGCCACTTGTCTCGAGCTAAGCTTGTCTTCAGTTATAAGACACACCTTCAAATGGGTGGCCCTGTTTTAGAGTGATGCAAATCCTTCACGCGCCGGGTTGACCTGTCGAGTCAAACCAGGCCAGCACATGTATGGAAAGGGGTTTAAGTGCGCGTGTTAAAACCACCTCAGTAACTGTTAAAACAGACTTGGCAGCGGTGGGATTCGAACCCACGCCCCCGAAGAGACTGGAGCCTTAATCCAGCGCCTTAGACCGCTCGGCCACGCTACCAGTATGTACTGTACTCACAGCTGTCACAGCTGTCACATCTGGTGCTAATGTTGGACTGCTGCTATTTTGGAACAGTTAAAGTCTGTTTCTCTCTGAAAAAAAAATCACAGTTTTTCCTTGAAGACATTACATTGCTGTGACTCTTGTCCTTCCAGTGCAGCAGTAGCACCGAGGACCTTGTTGTCACTCCTCTGTACTCTGACCTGCCAGTGGTGGAACAAAATAACCACTGAAATCAGGAAAACAAACTGTCTGACTCCCACTGCAGGCTGAGAACCGACTTGATTTTGACAGATCTTAAACTTTGAGGTTAACGTTATTTTTATAAAGTTGCCTTTGCTTTTGATAACACTGCAACAGCTACAAAAAGAAACCAACATTAAACCAATAACCACCAGTGCAAACTGTTTATACATTTTTGCCAGTGTGGACATGACATAGGTCTTAAATTACGTTCATAATAGAGTTCATAAGATAAGATAAGATAAGATATTCCTTTATTAGTCCCACAGTGGGGAAATTTCCAGCATTACAGCAGCAAAGTGGATAGCAAAAAATAAGAAGCATCAGTGAAAAAAAGACAATAAATAGCGAACAAGCAATATAAACAAAGAATAGAAGAATATGAACAATTTAAACAACGGAAAATACAGTAACTAGCAACGTAGTATGGGAAAATATAGATATGGGAATGGTGACAATATATAGTGTTTTCAAGTTTACACCATGGCACAGAGGAAATACCGATATTGCACAATGGAAATTAGATTCGCCAGGTACTGATATTGCACATTGGATGAAAATACACCTGACTGGAGTATTGATATTGCACATAGGAATAATAATACACCTGATTGAAGATTAGTATATTGCACCTTAGGTTGAGATTCACCTGAGCTAAATATTTCGCAGTATAAGTGAGCACAGTTGATGTGCATTACAGTGCAGTCAGTGCAGTCTTGGTGAGTGTGTGGTCTACTGGGAGCACTGCTGGTTGTAGAGTCTGACAGCTGCAGGAAGGAAGGACCTGCGATAGCGTTCCTTCACACACTTTGGGTGAAGCAGTCTGTCGCTGAAGGACCTCTCCAGTGCTGTTAAAGTGTCCTGCAGGGGGTGGGAGTCCTTCTCAATCATGGATGACAGCTTAGCCATCATCTTCCTCTCACCTACCACCTCCACTGATCGAGGGGGCATCCCAGGACAGAGCTGGCCTTCTTGATCAGTCTGTCAAGTCTTTTCCTGTCAGCCGTCGAGATGCTGCTCCCCCAGCAGACCACTCCATAAAAGATGGCTGATGCTACCACAGTGTCATAAAAGTTAGTCCCTGAGCACAGCAATAAAGTCTGCTCTGGCCTTAAAACTTATCTTAAATTTAACTTGTTGAAACCTACACAAACCCCGGAGAAGCAGCAGCTGTACTGCAGCACTGAACACACTTTCAGCAGTTTGTTTTTGATGCAGTCTTTTACCTATTAAGTTTGAATGCACTTATTAAAAGTCTCAGAATGAAACTAATGTCCTGTCATGTGTCTCTCCTCTTCTCTCCACATGGTTTTGTTCTGTGACCTGTGACCTCTACCTGACTTCTCTCTGACCTCTTCATGACCCCCCCCCCCCCCCCCCCCCCCCCCCCCCCGCACAAATCAACAGGTAAGTGATTTTATTTGACACACTGACGTTTGACAAACTGTTTTTTCTACTGATTTACTAGAACCATAAATGGTTCTTTAGCTTTGTCGTCATAAGAGAACCCTTTTTGCTCTCTGGTAGAACCACTTATAAAAGTTCCACTGGAACCCTTTCAGAGAGTTCTACCTAGAACCCAACATAAAGGGTTATACCAAGAACCATCTGTGTAAGGTTTCATCCAGAACCACCTATGAGAGGTTTGACAGAGAACCCCTTTATGCTATAATGATTCCACCCAGAACCCTCCCTGGGGGTTCTATCAAGAACTGTGCTAACAAGAAGGGTGCTAACAAGAACCCACCTGAGAACCTTTTAAAATTCCAAGGGTTCTATCTAAAACCTGGTCAGGAGGTTCTATCAAGAACCCTTTTATATTCCAAGGGTTTTGTCTAGAACACACTTGGGGTTCTACAGGGAACCTTTTTATATTCTTTTATATTCCAAGAGTTTTCTCTAGAACATATCCATGAGGTTCAGTCAAGAACCCTTTTGTATTCCAAGGTTTTTATCTAGAACACACCAGGGGAATTCTACTGAGAACCCTTTTATATTCCATGGGTTTTATCTAGAACCCACCCAGGGAGCTCCACTGAAAAGAACCCCCCATGGGGTTCTACTGAGAACCCTTTCATATTATAGTTAAAAGAACTCTTGAGGAAAGATTTCAACAATCCTTGAAGAACTCTTTCTTTCAAAAAGGTTTAGTTCTTTGGATTAAAAGGGTTCTTAGGGCTCTTCAAAAGCAAATGGTCCTGGGTAGAACCTCAGCCCTTCAGGAAGAACTCCTTTGGATCCTCATTTTGAAGAGTGTAACACAGAACAGTTCTCTTAAGCTCCAGAAGTTAATGTGACACAGGAACTTCACCTCTCACCACCTCTATCTTTGTCTCTCTGCTGTATACAGTTTACATTTTAAACTCCTCATAGACTGTCACAGTCTGTCATTTATATTCTAAAGTGATACTCGGGTTAGGTGGAGGATGTACCTGCAGGAATGTGGTTAAATGAGGACGACCGTGTTTGTTTTGAGTACATTTTGCTTGTGTGCAAAAGTGTGTGTCTGAGGTGGTGGAAATGTCCCGAGGGCTGTCCTCTCCTCGATGTGAGAAAGTGAGACGGTGCCCGGTGTTTGTGTGAGATCATTAACCTCGGTGTTTTGTCAATGCTATACCATGCAGAGCCCACAGGCGCCGTTCTGTTTTCGTCTCTCCGTCTTTGTATAACACTCTCTCTCACACACACCACACACATGAATCCACAGTTGTACACACTCGGAGCGCCTTTGGTAACCACCCACAGAGACTCCGGTTCCTTCAGCCATAAAGTGTTTTCTCACTGTAGTGTGCTGACCTGCTCTCACACCTCTATGACCCGTATCACTCCTGCTCACCCTAGTCCTCTTTCTCTGCTGCCAGCAGCCTGTAGCTACAGACGACTCGTCCAACCAGTCAAACCGACCACTTAGAAGATTTACAAGCTGTTTTTATTATTTTAACAGGAAAAAAAATGTTTTTCTAAGGAAGGGGAACCTCCACTTCAGGGCCGTTCATGGGTCTGGGAAGTGCACAAAAAGTCAGAAAGGCGATGAGAGCGTTCATTCATTCGTCTCCACACAATTTGTCAGTGTGAAAGGCAGCTTTTTTTCTCTTTTTTCTATTTTATTTTATTCTCTGCGGGAGCAATGCACACTGATCGACATCGCTGTAAATATAAAAAGTGTTGTCTCTTGGCCAAATGTTGAATTAGACATGAAAACAAACAACTTATATGTCATAATAATATGGATTGGGTTGCCCAGAAATTATCATAATGTACTGAATCACACTGAGCACTGGACAAAGCCTTTAAAGGACCAGTCAGTAGGATTTAGTGGCATTTAGCACCTCGCCTCACTCAGATTTTCCTGTACCATTTTTTTTAAACAGCTGTATACTTCAGTTGTGTTGCCTGGCTCAGGCTAAACACTAAAACATGAACAAATACAGAGAATGAATGCCACAGAACATGTCTTTGCCAGGCAGCGTCCAGCATTTTGGGCAGTATCACAGAGGCATTTTCCGATACTGGTATTGATATTGAAGCGACCCTGCTTCCAAGCTTGTAGGAGAAACTACAGTGGCTGCATAAGTTGCGAAACGCTGTATGTAGAGCCAGCGCTTGGTTTGTCTGTTCTCGGCTACTGTAGAAACACGCCGGTGCAAAATGGCGGCCTCCATGGAAGAGGACGCGCACTCTCTGCAGGGCTCAATTTAAGATAATGAAAACACAATGAGCCTCATGCAAGAACCACTCAGTTTGTTCTTTAGTGTTTAAATACGACTGATTCAGGAGAACTTGCCGCTTTCTTCAGTTTTTCTCGTATTTTGAATGTCTTTTCAAGTATGAACACAATTTGTGTTCCAGATCTGTCGTAGAATTGTGCAGTTTGTCTCTTGTTAACTAAACTAAGATTTTTCACTAATGACTGTACAGTTCATTAGTTTGAAGACATTTTCAGTTTGAAAAATAAAGTACACTTCATAATTATGTTGACATTATCCTGTTTGACTGCATTTCAAATTATATTACAATTCTAAATTTACACATAAAACCAATCATCATTAACTTCATGATGTATTTACCTGGTGTCAGGTCTATTAGTCGCATCTTCACATGCATGTTAAGAAATCTCTGTCCAGGGGAAAATTCTCCGTTGTGATGCCTGACAGTGCAACATCACCTATTCTGTCCTCCGTCTCTGTGATGGAGACCTCCTCCTGTCATTGATCACCTCGCTGTGGCGAGACGCTTCTTTAAAAGCCATTTTCACATTGAACCAATTCCACCTCAGTGATATTATGACCCTCAGGTGACATTAATTTCCTGTTCTTTGGCTTCAGCAGGTCCTTTAATTCCTCTGCTGACGTTATTAAAATGATAGACTTTCCTTATGGATTTCTGAAAGCAGGTCTTCAATGTTCAAACTTGTAAAGTTCTTCTTTTAACTGTCTGGTGCCATTTTCATGAATGAATACCTCCTGACATATGGGTCAGGAAACGTAGCCTTGTACTGTATTACTGAGCTGTTAATTATGCTAAATTACAAGCCTCATGCACATGCACTCACATATGCACAAGATCATTTACAGTTAATCTGAAGTTATGTGCCTTTGCTGACTCTTTCAATTGATTCATTCATATGAAGAAAGTAAAGAAAGAAAAAGAGACGGTTAAGATACAACTAAGAAAATGTTCTTGCATGAGGCCCAGTGATTCTTATTTTCAGGTGATGAAAACACACCTATGAATATTATATTGCATATCTGCCTTATTTTGGCAATAAACCTCTGTAAATCTTACACACTGAAGCTTCAAAATCTGCGTAAATGTTTCTTGAATTTGGAACAAGTCTGATCTATAGAAAATAAAAGTATGAACTGCATTCACCAGCATGTGGTTGCTGTTAAAAGATCTCCGTGTTGGCAGTCAGTTGAGACCTACTTAGTTTTCAGTCGACTGCAGATGACTTGAGTGCCGTTTCAAGCTTTTGAAATTTCGGCCAAATTTAAAATTGTTCACTCCATTTAAGCTCAGTTTGGCTTGGTTGAGCATTTGGAAATGCCAATAAAGTTGATCAAGAGGCAAAGATTTTAAATCACTAACAGAAAAAAAACAGTTAGAAAGCTATTAAACTGGAGTTGACGCTCTTTATTTCATCTGTGAAGAAACCACCTGGGTGGCTTCCTCTTTTTTTTATCCAGTGGAAAAGACTGACATTCTACCGTAGATTTATATCTGTTGTATATCTGTACGTGCTGATGTGGATGTGTGTATTCAGGTGTCTGTGCATGTGAAGGACTGCACAGGATCTCCTGGGTTTTCTTCCTCTGAAATGAGGTTAAGGATGTGTGTGTTCGTGTGTGTGTACTGTAGTGCTGTGGGCTACATCCAGACTCATCTGTGTCTCTGCACGTTATTAACTCTCCAATTCTCAACTCATTATTTGAGCCTTTGGGCAAGAATGAGATGAACTCTGTTCTCTCGCAGTCTTTTTTTCCCCTTTCTTGTAGGAATATAAAGTGTCTGACTGTGAAGGAGAGAATATCTTTTTGTAGCCTCTGTAATCATCACACCACAAAATCAATAAACCAATAAATCTAGAGGCCTCTAAGCATTTCTTTATAGAAATGAATATTTATGATCAAATGAGCAAGAATCAAAGTTAAAGTTTGGAACAAACATCCTCACTTTTTATTCTCCAAGAGCTGAATATTTAACTAATCTGTGTCATTAGGACAGTGTTTGTTTGGTTTGATCAGATTTTAACAAAACACCAACAAAACCACACAACTGTCATTTGTTATTGATTTCAAATATTGCTTAATCCTGACTGATTCTCGGATGCATGGACACAAGACATAAATGCACAAATATGTTAAGTGAAATATCATAAATTACTCCAAATTTGTCAGAAAACTGTGTTCATGTAGAAACCTCTCATCGTGATAAGTAGCTGTTTGCTCTTTTTTTCAGTTTAGTGCCACATTAAACTCCTATATTAGCCTACATGAGTATGTTTTACGAGTAAGACGCGTGTGAATGCCTGTCTTCGTTAACCGTGATGTGAAAACATCAGATTTCCACACAGTCAGAGACAGTAAAAGTGTTCAGTCCTCCTGCTCGTAGTAAGTGAGCAGAGAGTCTCTCCTGCTGCAGCTGCCGCCCAGCGTCAAGCTGTGCGCTGTGTCTACCACCCTTCACCACTTCATCACAGTTTTTGTGGTTTGTGGTGATTTTGAGACTTAGTTTATATAGTTGCAGCCTGCCATGCTGTTGGATTACTCAAGAGCTTAAACTTACCGACCACTTGTTTCATTGTCTGTCACCAGTTAACTATCTCCAGGGTTGTTACAGTATGTGTTTCTTCTCTCTGTGATGCAACATATTCCTGCAGGATGGTGGTTTATCATGACTGCATTATTAATTATGTTTTATTGGACCTTATTGAAGCACGCTGTCATAGGCGTAGCATAGCTCCTTTAACGAATAGAACAGTGCATAATTGTCTGCAAGTGAGGAAGAGCGAGTGGAAGATGAGAGGCGGTGCTGTTAAGCAGTAAACTTAAATTTAGCAGTTTGGCAGTAAATGTACAGTTCAGGTTACACTGTGTAAGTTAATAAATGCTGCAGCTTCTCAAGACCAAGATAAATCCTACAGTATCTGTTATTTCTCATCTGCTGGAAAAGTGAAGGAGGTTAGCACCAAAGTAAGCTGAGCAGGAAACGCTAACGTTAAGCTAATGCTAATGCCGTACCCTGTGCCTCTACAACGTTGGCTCCGGTGCGATCAGCTCCCTCTCAGAAGCTGCACTTGAACTGCAGCATCTTTTTTGGAAACATGATAAAATAAATCAATATTTAAGATTAAAACACTGACACCTCTGTATTATTTATTCCATTTTTTATCCAGCGCTTATTCATAGATATATCAATAGATACATGTGCTGATCTAAAACACATTGTGAGACTGACCCTTCAAAATAAAATTTGCAGTGATGGTGGTGATGAGCTTGACCCCACGGTACGCAATCTTGACTGCGGCAATGTGGTTATCGCCACACCCCGTGTGTAACATCCTCCTGTTGTAGTTCAGCTGTAAAATCCAAACACATCACATTTCATCATGCGTCTCTTCTTTCATCACAGTTAGTTTTGTGGTTTGTGGTGATGTAGAGACTCGATTTATAAACTTTACAGCCTGTCCTGACCTGTTGTGTTGCTCTGTGTACAGTAACGCAGCTAAGAAAAAACAAGAGCTGAAACTTATTTACCGACCACTCGTTTCAGCCCTGCTCTACCTTTAACGCTGTTTCACTTGCCTTTAAACTTGTTATGTGACTGACTGTGATTCAGTTTTACTAAAAGGACAGTGACAAAGTAATTAATCCATGCAATTATTTGACACCGAAGCAAAGCCAGCTGTGAGGCAACAGTCTTTTTCATGTGGGGAAATCTGCAGTTAAGACTGATGCTTTAATGAAGGAGAGTCTAGACGAGTGGGAGGTGGACAGATTGTCTCTAGGAGCACAGCGACAGAGCGCGTGTCACCCACAAATATCTGTATTTACACTTTTGGCTGAACTGAGGCTTTACCCTTCACTTGGCTGAATGAGTCAGTGACTTTATGATGGACTTTTATTGAGGGTCTGCAGACCGTGGAGGCCGCTGTGTGCTGCGTTATACAGGAGTTGTGTCAGTCGTGCTTCAGAATAATGCTCAACAATTTGCCTTAGCCATTTTAGCCATTTCTTGTCTTTTTATCAGCAGCTTTGAGGGATTTTGGTTTGGATGCTGGTACCTCCACGTGTTGGCAGCAGACGCATTCATTTATCTCTGTCTTCCCACATTTGGACGTGTTTGTCCATCGTCTCCTCTCCAGCTCGTTTTTGGCAGTCACCAGTGTGTCACATGCAGCCAGGACTTAGTAAGTGAAGGGTTTTCCCTGGCTTTCAGAGCGTCTGACCTGTAACCTTAGGGTGGAGGATTTTTCATGAGATTAGACCAGTGGAGTCTCAACACCGCCATCATGATTTAATCCGTAAAGCATTTACAGTCCAGTACGTGGCTGACCGAAAATGTTTTCATCACAAAGAATTACAAATCATCATTTATCCGGTTTTAATTTGCTGGATAAGCCAAATGTTTTATACATGAACAGTTTTTTGCTTGATTATCCAAAATTTTTTATATTGCAGCATAAAACTGATTGTGCTTTGATAGTGGATTTCATTCATATCACGCACTCCTGCATCTTTAAAGGACATTCCACTTATCTTACACATGCAGATCAGTTTACTTGTGTTGAAAAGTACTATTTAACCTGTCAGAAAAATTGTGATGTTGGTTAATTTTCTATATTTTTTTATACTGACTCTAATGGGAGGATCCAATGCTTAAAAAAACCCCACCTCCCACCAGGAAAAAGTACAATGGAAATTGTAAACTTGACCTCTGAAGGCCCATCAGCAGGGCTTTCACGGCCCACCAGCGTGCCCCAGCCCACACTTTGGGAATCATTGGTCTAGCACATGCTGGATGAACAGCAAATAACTTCAGTAGAGCCTCCGGTTGTTAAAATGCTAAAATGTGCTGCAGACAACAGCCTGAGGAAGAATAGTATAAAGCAGTGTACACATAAATAAATGAAATCACTGAGTTCAGCTATAATGAAGGTTTTTTTTTTCCCAAGTACATAAGAAACTTGAGCTGATTTGAACTCAGTTAGAGGCCCTGGAGGTGGTGATGGTGCTTGTGGAACTTGAGATACAATGAAAAATACACAGTACCTGTCTTGGATGGGGCTGCATTTCATGTTTTCACTTTCTTCTGCTGGAAAAACAATATTCTTCTTTGGTTAGTAACTGAATACACGTGTGCTCTTACGATGGGTGAAGATGTGCAGTTTGAGCACAAGAGTTCACAGATCAGTGTAGATTCGTCTGGTGGTCTTTTGTTGTCTGGTCACTTGACTGGATTTAAAGTTTGCACAGATGGACACACACCTTGTACACGTACATGCAGCATGCAAGGACAGGAATATGCAAACACATATACAGAGATCACAGTGTGAAATGCACACCCAGACACACAGACGCCTGTTCACAGACATAGACACACACCTGTGAGCAGCTTCACCGACACATGCATGCAGACAGACAGGCATGAAGACACACACACATACACACACACACAGCAGGAAAGTCCCCTCCTGTGTCGGTCGGCCGTGGGTGGGTGGCCGCGACCAGTGGCCTTTGGCTCTGAGTCCGAGGTAGGCTGAGAGTTTGTGTTTCACCCCCTCAACGCAGAGACACAAAGAGCCGCTGTGTTTGAGAAAAGAGAGATTAGACGAGGAGGAGAGAGGTCCAGGAGAAGGGGAGGAAAGAGAGAGAGAGAGAGAGAGAAATGTTGAATTTCTTGGATGTGTCAGTGAGATTCGAGATCAACAAACAAAGAAAAGCAAGTCGAGGAGGAGAGATGAGCCTGAGGAGGAGAGATGGATGAGACAAAGGGACGCGGAGAAAGACAGATGGGGAGAAGGAAAAGAGGGAGAGAAATGGAGGGTGGCCAGATGGAACTCCGCTCTCCAACTTCTGACAGCTCGTGGGAGGAATATCTTTGGGGAACTCTTTTTCTGATTGTGTGTGTGTTTGGATACGTGTGTGTTTTGACAGTCTTGTCATGTTCTGTGGTTAATTATAGTTAGGACATGACCGATACTGGATTTTTGGGGCCGATGCCGAAAATAATATTAGGGACTTAAAAAAAAAAAAGTTCAATGTTCAATATATTGGCCACTATTCTTTATAATCATCCCTCAAAAGTGGTTAACACTTGTGACAAAGTTTCGTAATGCAGGCTGTGTATCTGGCGATCCATACATTAAATAAATCTAATTTTAGGAAAACTCTCATAGTATAAAGAATCTAAAATCTAAAGTCTTACAAAAGTGTTTTTTAATACAGAACAGTGAAGATGGAAAACAACACTGCAGAGTTTTTGAGAATCGATACAGTATCACAAAACATAATATTGCGATAAAGTATAAGTATATAAGTATATTGATATTTTCCTACATCCATAATAAAGGCAGAATATTTTACAGTTTAACAATAAACTTTATTGTTCAAAAGTAAACTTTCACCTGTAACCCCATGTAACTCCTTTGTAATCAATATTTTGATTAGTAACTGTAATTACTTAAAGTACAATTTTTTTTGCCAGTAATTAATGGATTACAATTACATTTATTTTGTAATTTAATTATATGTAACTATTTATATTTGTGTGATATTATGTCATGTTATGTTATGGCCATGATGTGTTTTGTGAGGTCACAGTGACCAAAAGCTAAACTGTTCCTCCTTGAGTCAAAGTGGTCATTTGTACCAAATCTGAAGAAGTTTCCCCTGAAGCGTTCCTGAAATTTCACATTCATGAGACTGGGATGGACATGACGTCACAGTGACCTTTGACATTAAGCACCAAAATCTTATCAACTCACCCTTAAGTCCTTGTGGACATTTTGTGCCAAGTTTGAAGACATTCACTCAGGGCGCTCTTGAGATATCAGGTTCACAAGAATGGGGCGGACATGAGGTCATGTCCACTTTGACCTTTGACCTTTGACCACCAAAATCTAATCAGTTCAACCTTGAATCCAAGTGGTCATTTGTGCCAAGTTTGAAGGAATTCCCTCAAAGCGTTGTTGAGATATCACGTTCACAAGAATCGGATGACTCAAGGTTTTTCAAACATTGTGAATCACAGAGATCCTTCAGTGTTCAGTCATGAATATGCACAAAAAGTTTGGCAGATCTTTGTAGTAGTATGCAAGATTAATTGTGGACAATCTCCGGATCTGTCAATCACACAAACACACACGCAAGCGATTGCATGATCCCCTTAAAGAAAAAGGTCCAAATAAATATAAAATGCTGCCTATAAAGCTCACAAATAAAAAACAATCTGCATCATGCTTTGTTTGAAGAAAAGAGTTTTAATATAAGGGCATGTTGGACATCATATATGCTGATATTGATATAGACTAGTATAGGTGTGATCAATATTGGGCTCAAAAATATCGGTTGATCGATATATATCGGTCAGGCTCTAATCATAGCACACCAAATATGAACTCCCTCACTGTTTATATTACTCTGAGTGGGTGTGTTCCACTCAGTCACTCTATTTTGAGTCTATCTATTGTGTGTGTGTGTGTTGGTCCACCATTACACCCATGGTTTGTCTGTAATATGCCTTGAAACCCCGAGTGTGTAACGGCTGGAAGTCGGAGCTGCCAGCTGGTCTGGCCAGCCACTGCTGATCTGGATTCTGCTCTTAAATCCTTCACTGACGGGTTGACTTGCTTTGGGAGCTGTTCTTGGATCAGGAGTAAGGAGAGTAAGCCAGCGGGGCGGAAAGAGGCTGCAGACAAGAATCTGTGTGTGTGTGTGTGTGTGTGTTGGTAAATTAAAGCTGGGCTCAGTCCAGCATTTAAAGGAGGCTTGTGCTGGGTTGATGTAGTGCTATGAGCCAGGATAAGAGGGATGAGCTCAGAATAACGGATGATTTTGCATGCTGTGTGTGTGTCTCTCTGTGTTTGGGTGTGTGTGGGCGGATGGGTGGGTGTGTCAGACAGATCACAGCTGTAGAGGGCAAAACGCCAGACCCAAAGTCGGCCCCTATTGTCACGGTAACGGTCGGCCTGCCGTCTGCTCAATCAGCATAATTCACTGTGTCTCTCACTCACGCTGTCTTTTTGTCTTTTATTTCATGTCTCAATCACTTTCTCTCTCACTGTCTCTTTCTCTTTGTCAGTTTCCCTCTCTTTTCTTTTCTAACTGCCATCTCACTTTTGCACTTTATCGCTCGCTACTTTTATGTTGGTCAGTCCCTCCAGGATTTTTGGGGGATTTTTGTGGCCTAAAATGCTTGATTTAATGGCAGCTTTTCTGAAAAATTGTGATGCATTTTGCAGCGTTTTTAGGCTTTTTTTTGCAATGAAATTGTGGGAACAAGTGGAAATTGAACAAAAAATGTTGCTTTTTTTTTAATATAATTAATTAAAAATCTGTTTTGAGTGATCAAAGAAAACTTACAAAAAAGGGCTCAGGATTACAGATGCCGCAGATTACAGATTAAATGCCGCTGAAATGTGAGGCACAAACATTATCCCACAAAACATTGCAACAACTCACTGAATGCGTCAACTTTTCAGACCAAGCAGGCTCACAGCTAACGTTAGCAGTGCTAGCACCAGCAGCCTGCTCTCCTTCCAGGTTAACGTCCAGATGCCTGTGCTGAATGTGATTACACATTGCTCCGGTCAGCCTTATTGAAAACCTTATTTGCACTTTTAACTCCACTTTAGCAAAAACATATTTTGTGAGGTCACAGTGACCTTTGACCTCTGACCGCCAAAATCTAAGCAGTTCATCCTCGAGTCCAACTGGTCATCTGTTCCGCTTTGCTGATAACAACGTCCGACCATCAGCGCAGGGAGTTGGGGGGCTGTGAAACGTTAGAGGCAACAGTTAACAGCTGTTTTCATTCATAAAATATTAAGAACTAATTTAACCGACAAGTATTTCTGATGCAGACTAGAAAGCGTTCCAAACTTTAGACTAATCGCGCACATCCCCATTTTATTTCTTCCTTTATCCCTCCACACTGCCCTCTTCCTCTCTAAATCAGTGTTAATGCCAGCGCTGAGTGTGTCTGGAAGAGCCACAGATAAAAAGTGTGTTTCTCCTGGAGTACAAACCCACACACACACACACACACAGGCATGACGGACCACACACACGCACATACACACACTCCAGTGTACTGCAAGGCGGCTCCTGCTACTGTTATTTCACACGTCCTGGATTTTATGAGAGTTTTCCTCTCACTTGTGTGCTTGTTAAGAGTCTTTATATATGTAAACACATGGCGTATAATACTCACACCTCTTAGCAGGCTGTAAACTTGCACACGCTGATTAAAAAAACACCTTTGCTTTCATCTTTCTGTGCACTTTCTTCTTAATTCGTTGGTGCATGTTGTTGGTTTCACTTTTTTTGGCTCACCCTCCGTGTCAGACACACACACGCTGTCTCACACAAAGAGAGAGGCTTCAGCAGTAGACTGTGGCACCTGTAGTACGCAGGCCCCAGTGGGGTTTGCTTGGCGTGTTGCCAGATTGGACTCCTGGTGGGCTGCCAGATTGGCTGTCAGCACATGAGCTGAACTTTGTCTTCGCTTCTGCCTGACCGTTCAAACCCCTCCCCCGGGAGCCCAGCTTAATTTTTCTAAGAAATGAATCAGAATCTTGTCCTTGCTCTCGATGTATCTGTGTTTTAATGTCTCGTATCGACTTACCTCCTGTTGCTGCTTCTTGGCCAGTCCGTCATTGTAAATGAGAATCAGTTTTCAATTAACTTATCTGGTTGAATGAATGTAAAATAGAAATAAAGTGAATACATTTCTGAAGCTTGGTGAGAGCTCTGGCCTTTGTTGGAAACTCTGGCGCCTTGCGTTTCTCACTTGATGGTGCTGCTGTTGGACTTTCAGGTGACCACAGTCTCTAGTCCATCTCTCCACAGTAGTCATTCCATGTGATTGTTAGCAAAACTGGCTATAGCTGCTTGGTTAAGCAAAAAATGTGGCACAAAAGCACCAAAATACATGAGTTTTTTATGTGTGTCCAATCTAGGGCTGAACAATTAATCAAAATTTACCACAATTTTCAAATCGCAGGATGCGCAGTATTTGTTAAAGCTGAAATGTGTGTCAAAATACCATTTTAAATTAAACATTGTGGTGCTGCAGAGGTGTCCTGGCCAACACATCGTTCTCTAGACTTCAGAAAACATCTTTATTTAGTACAGATCCCTCAATTCAATGAAAATGAAAACAATGATGGAAAAATTATCCTTTCTTGTAATATCGCAAATCATATCGTAATTGCGTTATCAGTCAAAATAATTGAAATAAGCTATTTCTTCAGAATTGTTCAACCCCAGTCCAATCTGACTCTCTTAAACACACTAAATAAAATCTTTTCAAAGGCAAATTATATCACTGGTACAGACAATATAATGTAAAACCAATCCCCAGTCTAAGATACGGGCCTCATTTCCCATCATGCCTAGTGCTGGACTGAGTACTTTGTTAAGTTTGATGTTTTATGTTACAGAATCCAGAAGGTCATTGTTACCTGAAAGAGTTAGTGTAGCTGGTGTTTGTCTTTGTGTGTCTGTGTCAGTGTGTGTGCACATACCTGCAGGTCCACGTCGCCATGTTTACAGTATTTCAGTGTTTATGTTCATGTATGAACATGTGTTTTAAAACTGTACATTCTTCTGTCCTGACTGGTGCTTCCCCACGAACAGCTGCTCGTCAAACTGCCGTCACAGCTCAGGGTTGAGTCACACGTGCACGCACACACCCGAGCGCAGTCGTACCTGTGAGATTTAAAAACAGGTTCAGCCACATATCAGAACTACACAAGCCCAGCTTAAACACTGTTGCAATGACAAACATGCTGCTCGGCAGATTACAAACACACTCAGCAGGGAGCACCTTTCGGACGGTCGAATTAGACTCTCAAAGCTCATCATCAATCAAGACGCTGAATACTTAAAATGCTGATTACCCAACCTGACCTGATTTTTGATTTTGTGTTGCTCTTTATCTGTGTGTACACAGAGTGCTATTTGCATGGTGATACGCAGGTTGGTCGGTTTACTCAGGGTGAAATGTTCGACTCGCTTCCTGCCAGGTTTCGGATTTGTACAAAGTCATATCTGCTCAGTTTGAAGCTCTACAGCAACTGAATAGAAGAAAGTAAAGGTTGCATTAAAGCTACTGCAAAGGACGTTCATATTTTGTTGATTTTTGAGGCTCTGGGACAACAGCTGGAGTGTTTCCACCATGATATGCACAAAATATAACGTCAAAAATAAAATTATCTAAACAAAAATCTCCTCCTGCTTCTTTAAAGCTGGCTAATGTATTGCTCACTTTAGTTTTGCCTGAGAAAATGTAAACACAGGCTTGTTTTATCTGATTTCAAGAAGAGTCTGACACGGTGGCAGCCATTAAGAATAACTACGCAGACATAAACAGTCTTAACATGGAAGGTCTCATTTGCTTATGCAGTTCCTTGGAGGCATGAGTATTAAATTAAAACTGTTTCATAACCAGTTAAAAACTCATTGTATTGGCTTTAAAGTAGATATGTAACCCTTAAATGTTAAGTCTTCTCACATCACTTGCAAATTTTCACACATCGCCCACAGTCCTTCTCTTATATATGTCGAAATTCGCCATCTGTACCTGATTTCATGAATGCCAGAGTCTGCGTGAAAACTTCAATGCATATGCAAACCACATCTGGCCTCAGGTCCGCTGGAAAAGCTCCTCCACTCAGGCATGACTGATCAGGAATGCACAGAGTCGACCGCACCCTTTCTCCCCTCCAACCACTGGACGCAGGCCTGCTGGGTGTGTGAGTGTGTGAATGCCCTGCTCAAATTACTTTAGTTCATTTGTCTTGCGAGCTATAGTGCCACTCCTTTCTCAAACTTTTATTCTTTTCACGCTATGGCATCACCTCACTGCTCTCTTCACCTCTCCTCCTGTCTCCCTTGTTGCGCAGACTTAACAGAGACGTGGCGTCTCACCTCATAAATCTACAGACATGAGCACAAGGGAGTCTTATGAACGCTATATGATCGTACACACGCTGGAAGAGGTTCGCTCTCCGGCCCTCACGCTGAACTCAGCTGTTTTAACAGATGTGACTCTGCAGGATGGCTCCAGGCCCTTAAAAAGTCTCCAAACCCCTTAATAATTCACATTTACTAATAATAGGCCTTAAAGTATTAAATAGACTTCAATTCTGTTTAGATTATTTGATGTAGGGTTATAAGAGGTAGTCGATAGTCAGTGAATTACCTACAGCAGAGAGGGGCACCAGCATGGAAGCTAAGCAGTGTACTTCTGTGGACAGGGTCATCAACAAAAACGTATTTAAGCGACGTCCAACTAAGAAAAATCAATATCAGTTGAAGTATACCCTATATTTAGAATATTTTCACTGCTTTACTTTGCAATCTGACAGGAAACCAGCCAAATATCAGTCTCTCCAAACCAACCGAACTCCATTGGCTAAACTATTGACTTAATCCTCAAAGAAAATGAAAGTTGCTGGTCTACAATCTCGATCTCTTACTTTGTTTGTGTTATTGTGTGACTTCAGTGAATCAGAACTATCACTAAAGGCAGCGGTAGACCAGCATCTCCTGTGTTTTGTCAGGTAAGATTACTGATTTCGCCCATGGAGTTGATTTGGTGAGGCCGATATTTGGCTTATATAACGGTGCTTTCCAGACAGAAAAGGCTTTCTGATGGCGAAGTAAAGCGGTGAAAATACTCCAAAAGCCACGTTTCCACTGCAGGAACTT
Organism: Lutjanus argentimaculatus; assembly: GCA_034769285.1. NCBI lineage: Eukaryota > Metazoa > Chordata > Actinopteri > Lutjaniformes > Lutjanidae > Lutjanus > Lutjanus argentimaculatus. The sequence goes on from JAWZSL010000001.1 coordinate 49,397,162, forward strand.
TCCCCAGAGACTAGGAACTTTTGAAGGGAACTCACTGCATGTCCATCAAAGGAATGAAGGTCTAAATTCTAAAGCCTAACATTGTTTCACCCCTCAAGAAGTCGCTGCTCGGGAGGTAGTGCTTTCTAAAAAATAAAGGAAATTTGGGAGTGAGGTTTGCAGCGCTGAATATTTCTAATCAGTTGGGTACTCACAGCATTTTAATTCATGCTGTGTCATCGTTGCATGCAAAACTGTTGTGTAAAAACAGCCATCACTTTTTCATATGTCAGCAGACTAATTGACCAAATCTAATGTTCTTTAATTTAGCCAATTGTTGTCATTTTGCCTTACTTACAATGCTGAACTGACAGTATATGTATATACTCAGAAGACTGCATCTATAGTTTCAAATTTGATGTGTACTTTGCAAAATTGGCCTTAAATTCGATTAAACAATGACATTAAAAAAATCTTGACGACGGTGCATTTGTTCACTAAGTGTGTGTGTCTGCAGGAAATGAATCTAGTTGCTTGAATGTTGAAATTCACACATTTTTGCAGCAAACAAATGTGACCGACTTATAGCCATACTTAAGCTCTGGAGTCGGCTGCCAGTTTGCGGTCAGGGGTGAGGGGTCAAAGGTCAGTACCTGATTCACTTTTCTCTTTGTCTCTGTGGGTAAAAACACACTCGCACATGACTCTTACACACACACATGTACACACACACACATTCTTAATTGCGCACACACAAGAGTGGTGTGTTGAAAAGGTGCTCTCGGCTAAGCCGGCAGCTTTTACCAGAGAATAATAGAATTAAGTAACACACTCACACACACACACACACACACACACACACACACCACACCACACACACACACACAAGTGTGCTTTCTGCTGGAATAATAGATGTTGGGATAATGGAGCACGTGGCCGGAGGAATGAGGGGATTTGTCTTCAAACCAGAGTGAATTGACGAGAGTTGACTCCGGGGGTTTGGACCAGCTTAGTTGCTGTCTAACAACTCCACACGGGACACTCGATGTGTTTGTGTTTGCGTGAGCGTAAGTGTGTGTGTGTCCTCGAAGGGGCTTGCACCACAGAGGCCAAATATAGGCCTTGAATGTTTGAAATAGCAGTTTTATCCCTGACTAAAGATTGCTATCTTTGCACACACACACACACACACACACACACACACACACACACACACACACACACACACACACGTAAACACACAAATATACTTTGTTCCCTCCAGGCCACCGTGAGATTGTGTTGTTTATTGACTGTAGAGTTAAGTGTCAGGCATGTTCGTACAAACACACACAGACACACAGTTTTCTGGCTCATTTAACCTTTCAATGAAGACCCAAGGCTACACTGACTGAAGAATTTACTCCCCAGAGGAATTTCAGTCTGATGGTGCCCCCACGTGGTCAGACACTGTAATTACACTTCTAACAAGGTGGTGTGTGTTTAACTCAACTGAGCTTTTACACACATGCAGTCCAAAGTGCTTCACATCACACATTTAAAACAACAACACAGTTTTGCAAGAATAAAAATCACAACAATAAAACAATATTATGTTAAAAATCAATAAATAAAAGTAGAATACAATGAACAAAATGCCAGGGATAAGAATAATATAAAAAACAACAATTAAAACTTAAAAACTAAGGCTGTAACATTATTCCAAATTGAAATCCAGATTAAAAAGATATGTCTTTAATTTCCTTTAAATTATACAGAGAGAGTTTGCCATTTTAATATCCAGGGCCGTGTGGAAAATTCATGTTTATTGATAGTGTTGTATGTAGAATTGCAGTGATTAGTTGATTAATCTTTGATCGATAGAAAATTAGTTGCCAACTATTTTGATAATCTATCAGTTAATTCATCAGTTTTTGAGGAAACATGTCAAACTTCGACTGGTTCCAGCTTCTAATATTTAAGGATTTGCTGCTTTTCTTTGTCATTTATGACAGTAAATGAAGAGTCTTTTGATTTTGGATGGTTTGTTGGACAAAAAGAAGAAATCTGAAGGTAATGATAATAATTGCTAGTTGCAGCCCTAATTGTTGTCACTGTTAAAAATGTGAAACAGTAGTTGCATATTTGTAAACAGCTGAGTTAAACTTGATGCATTAAATTTTGGCATGTACTTAAATTCAAGACGTATATCAGTCACTAAATGTAACATCATTCCTTCTATTTTTTATCTTTGTAACCCGGCATGTAAGAACTGAGCTGAAAAAGTTGTAGTAAAAAATTTGACAAAGAAAAATGAAGACTAAGAAAAGAAAGACGAAAAATGATGCAGCAGTAACACAAACATATTAAAGCAGCAACTATCAATATTTATTGTTGATTCTGTTTGTTGTTTGTGTTCTCAATTAAATAAGAAAATGGTGAAATGTGCCCATCAAGGAGGCATCTTCCACTCTTTTTTTATCCAACCATCACCCCAAAACCCCAAATATTCAGTTAATTATCATATATAACAAAGAACAGCAGTAATTTCACACTCACCTTTGAAAAGCTTATTTGAAATTATTTGAATATCAAAGTAATTACTAATTTTCACTTAAGTTCTCGGCGACAACACATATAGAAGATCAGATCAATATTGACTTTGATTTTTGAAAAAATAATAAAAATCAATACTACATCATGTCTTGTGGCAGCAATAATGAAAACAACAGCTCTAATAGTAATATTAATAACAAAAACAAAAGGTTAGATCATGTAAAAAAACATCAGTACAATCATAAAACATACAATTGTCAAAAAAATATCTTTATAATCATCAGTAAGATGCGATGGGGTGCAGTTGGGTGCAGCATAGGAGCAGGCCCGACACCTCCTGTGCAGAGGTCGATGGCTGGTAGCACCAGAATGATGATAATGATGAGAATTTTTGTGTGCGAAAGGGAGTTTAAGACTGTAGGAGATTTGTGAGGTAAACAGGTGATAGATTATGAAGAGTTTTAAAAGTTAAACGTAAGATTTTGAAGGTAATTCGCTGTGACACAAGGTGAGAGTGTAGTAGTTGTCCTTGTCTGTAAGAATATAATAAGTGAGATTCAACAGACTTCGAAGCTCCAGAGAGAATCAGGGGCTTTCAGTAACACTGTCCACTGCCACCAGAGGGCTGTTGCTGTGCCACCGGCCCTGCCGTGCCCCGTTCTGCCCCCTGGAGGTCTGAAGTTGCCAGGCAGCTAACCTGACAGAGTGATATTTTAAACTGAGTGACTCACTTTTTCCCCTTCATCCTCCTCTCACCTATTATCATGTGGATTAGTCACTTTTATTCTATCATCTTGTTTACTCCCTCAGACTGCAGTTTGATCAAGGTTGAGTTACAGAAAAATGTGCTTGCTTCATTTGTTCTGATGGCATGTGTGTGTGTGTGTGTGTGTATGGACGGGATCTTGCCTGTGAATGTGTGTGTGTGTGTGTGCATTCATCCAACAGTAATGATTAAGGTGATTAAAGGTCGACCTCACCCCACCCCTCCTGCCTCACATCATTTTTAGTGGCAGTTTAAGTGCATCTTGCCACCATATGAGGTCAATCTATGGACTCTTGTGACCCTGTTGGGGCTCAGATGGTGAACTGAGTGAGCTGTCCTTCACACACACACACACACACGCGCACACACACACACACACACACACACACACCACCGTATATGCATATCTGTGGTAAATTTTCCCCTTTGGGGCATCAGGCCGCACACCACACAACTATACATTAATGTTATCCCACACACACAAATCATCTGGTTTCTTTGACAAACCACATAAACACACATTAAATTCAGACAGCAGAGTCTCTGTCAGTATAAATGACAGATCACCTCTCTGCGAAGCCTCCTGGGAGTCTGAGGAGGTCGCCTGCTCTCTTTTGCCCCTCACACTCAAGTTACCACAACACAATTTAACGTTGCTTTTTGTTCGCTGCTCAGCACTGACGCACTTTATTAATCCTGTTAATGTAAATGACTGCTGGTGGACTGACAGTTGAGGACGACTGTAGGACGACTTAACAAAATGTGGGGTGTCTGAGTTTCCTTGAAAGCAGCCTTTAATGGAGAGATGTTAAAAAAAAAATCTGTAAAAGACAACATGACTCTAGTTTTTCATATGTATATATATATATATATATATATATATGTATATATATATATATATATATATATATAAAATGTGTGGAGTCATAGGAGTGCCATTGCAAAAGCAATAGGGAAAAAATAAATAAATGACATTAGTAATTTTTTTTTTGGGGGGGGGGGGGTGTTTTTGAATTTTTAAAATGTATTTTTATTTAATTTATATGCAAAAATAAATAAATATATACTTTTAGAAATACCTAAACATATGTAGAAATAAATAAACAAATAAACCTAAAAATAAATTTAAATGTTTTATATTTTATTTATCCTTTATTTTGTTTATCTTCATATTTCAACATTTTTATTTACTTATGAATTATTTTATTTATTTATCTTTATGTTTCTACCTTTTTAAACTTATTATTTCATTTATTTACATTTCCACATTTTTATTTACTTATTAATTCTTTTGTTTATTCCTCTTTTAGGGATGTTAATGATTAACGATTAGTCAATTATTCACTGTTAACAATTTGCCAGATTAAGAAATTATCAATCGATAATTAATCAGTAGTCTAGAAATGGGAGTAATTGCGCCTTTTTTGGTATTATTTTGTCTGGCAGAGCCATTTATTGAATAAAGAAACTTAGACTTGAACTTAAAACTTAAAAGAAAATATGAAGAAAAGAAAATGTTTTGTATCTTATAGGTTATTAATGAGTGACTCAAACTGAAATGCCTTGAATTTGTAGCCCTGCCCTCTTTATTTTGTCACATTTATTTTCTTATTGTTTTAAAGATGTATTCTTTTTTTATGACTCCATACATTTAAGGAAACAGCATCATAAAGAGGAATAAGCAGATAAATGAGGCAGTCAGACACGCTGCCAGCAGAGGTGAAGGTTAAACCTTCAGGTTCAAAGAGAGGTCAGAGGTCAGAGGTCACAGCCTTACAGGTCAAACAGTAGTCAGGAGGTGACAGCCGATAATACTGTCTTAACTGTTGTGTGAAGATAACAAAAGGACACAACAGACACACTCAGGAAGGCAGTTTAAAGAAGGTGATACAACATCTAATCAATGTCTGTTTATGTCTTTTCATCAGGGCAGAACAATCCAATCAAAATCATTTTGTCTTCGTTTGTTAATCTCCTTGCTCTCAGTCCTTGATCTTCTCTCCATTTCCTGCTGCAGCTCTCGTCTCCACATACAATAAACACCACCACCATTTATTTACATACTGTGTGATAAAGCCACACCAGACTTTCAGGGCTCCCACACACATCTGGGTTTGGAAAGTTCACCCATTATGGTGTCTTGTTGACATTATGCATGTTTAGTGATAACAGTTGACAACAATTTAAACTCTTATATTAAAGCAGGGTTTCCCAAAGTGTGGTGTATGCCAGCTGCCTCTAGGGGGCGCACAAGAGGGCAAATGTGATGGTGAAGTCATTTTTACTGGGTTACTGGGGACTACTCCTGCATCTCTCTCTCTTTTGTTTCTCTGTTATTTTTTCAGGAATATGTTTTAGAAGTAGAAGCAAAAAAGTAACAGTTTAAAACAAAAAATGTTGCAAAGTTCAAAAACATACAGATTTGCAGAAACACTAACTAACAGTTTACTTTAATGAGCAAGTCTGCAAATCATCGTACGATGAAAACGCCCTTTATTACCCTGTTTTAAGTTGCACAGTGTCTTAGTGGATCTGAAGAACCTGAACCATGAACAAAACACAACTGACAAACACTCTGAGCACCACACAGGCACAGTTATGCACAAATGCAATTCATTAGCACATCTGACAAGTGTGTGTCTAAGTAAGAAGCAGGGGCCTCCTAACCCCTCTGCAAGATTCCAGCACCTCCTGTAGGCACCTAATATAGCACGCACAGCCACACACACACACACACACACAACACAACACACACAGAGCCTGAACATACTTTCCTTGACTTACATCACTTTTCTGGTGGTTAACCCTAATTTAAACCATAAGTCAGTGGTTTTAAAATACTTATTTAATTACTTATTTATTTCAAAAGGATTCATGCTTGAATGAATAGTATTTTAATGTTTAAATCTAAAAAAAAAATAAATTAAATTATTACATGGCCTTGTTAAATACTCTACTCTAATTGGTCAATGACGGCATTCTAAGGTCTGTTATTTCTGAATAGCAGAACGTTGCTATGGACACCAGTTCTGATCCTAGACTCTGGTGGAACAATAAAATCATTATTAAATCACTAAAATCATTTAATAATTAATATTTTGTGTCAATTTATTGTTTTTGTTTGGTAGATAACCATGTAACAAGCAGGATAATCTACAATGAGCAGGTCACTGTAGCGAAATAAAGCCATAAAATCATTTAAAAATGAATATTTTGTGTTACAAAAATGTGACAGGTTCTCCTGTATGGCTTCACTGAAATGGACAAGAGGCACAAAGTGTGTTACGACAAATTATTTCATGGGACATACATGTGGTGGTACCACGGAGCAGAGCAAAAACAGAAATGTTGAGAAAAGTCAGTATTTCAAGGCATCTTACTTACAGATAATTTACTTTTCTTCTTTCTTCTTGGGTTTAAGAACCCAATTGTTGAATAAACTCATTGGAGTGAATTGAATAATTGTTAATTTAATATTTTCAGTTGCAACCACTTAATTTTCAAGCACCTAAACAATGACAAATCAGGTTCACTGCTTGCTGAGAAAAGTAAATTATGTTGACAAAAGATTATAGGTCGGCAAAACTTTGTTTAGTTTGTTTCAAAACTTCCTCCGTAACTGGTAAACAACTAATGCTCACCCTTAAAACGTACCCTCACTTATGAGTAATTCTAAATATTGATCTGAATGTGATTACAGCGAAACCAAACTGGGGAAACCAGTTGTGTTCTCAAATCAACAGGTTTGGCTCGAAAATTTTTTCCCAAAATGAGGCCTTTTGACAAACACACACAGACACACACATAAACACCAGCTCCCATATAACTGTCACAGTAAATGCCGGGGTGCTGTGTCGTAATAAAAGCTTTCCTCTGTGGTGTAGCTGAACCCCTGTGTTTAACTGGCTCTGTGAGTGTGTTACCACTGACGCGCGCACACACACACGCACATGCACACACACTGTGAAACTGTACTTACTGGGATTTGGAATTTGGCAGACGCACTCAGCCAAAGCTTTTGTCTTTTTTTAGGAGGGAAAAAAAAGACAATTGTGGACTTGCAGATGCACTAAATGCTGCTTTTGAGTGTGTGTGTTGTGTGTGTGTGTGTGTGTGTGGTGGTGTGTGCGTGCTCTCATGTGTTGCATTCAGGTACTGGCTTGTTTATCTTGCTATATTTACCCTTTGTGTGACAGCGTCTGGTCAGTGTGTATCGATGTCAGTCCTCTGATGTCTGATTGGGTTACCTGGCAACCAGTTCGCTCTCATGTCACCATCTCCTGTGTGTGTCACGCAAACCCGTTACGACATGTCGAGCATGTGCGTGTGTGTGTGTGTGCGTGTGCGCACCAAGGTAAAATGTATACTTTTCACCTTTGCGATGTTTATTTAGCAGGATGTATCATTTGGTTGGTTTCAGCTAAGTTCTCCTTCATTTTGAGTGAAATTACAGGATTTAGTTTTTTCAGAGTCAGATGTTTTATCTTCGTAATCAGCGGTTTCATTCGCTGCATCCACGTTGTCATCTGCAGTTGTAGTCTCTGTTTTACTTGTCTCTTTTCACTCGCTTTCTGAGAAATGTCACACTGTCGTAAGTATCTGCTATTTAACTTTTTATGTAGTGGTTGTGTGAATCCAGTTTATCTTCTAAAACCCTTTAATATGACCTGATTTCATATAATTTAGCTTTAATTATGCTGGTAGCTTAAGTTTAGTCCGTCACTGTCTGGTCTCATGTTTACTTTGCCTTCTTTCTTATCATGTGTGAGAGGAATGTCCCAAACTGGCTTTGTGACCTGTAGCAGCTTGTTTACGGTCTGTATCATTTCACTGCTAATCACTGCCACATGCCTCTAATGATATAATCACATGTTCATGCTTTAACTCATTTCCTTGATGCTACATGTTGCCTGGAACCTGCAGAGCCCGGTGCTGAAATGATACTGCTGCAGATTAAGTTGTTGCTTAAATGTCTGTAAACTCAAATTGTCTGTTTTTAATACCAACATTAAGGAAGAAATGACCTGTACATGATACAGTGCATCACATACACTTGCACAATCTAAAACACAGACATTAGCTGGGAATTTTGAAATGTTGTTTCATTTCTGATGCTGCAGATACAAACAGTGTGTTGACATTTCTTTATTTTATTGTTACCGCATAAGTTCCGAATTTTATTGTCTCATTTTGATTCCTGGGTACTTTTGTTGTTACTGGAGCAGAGCTGATACTGATAAATGTGCTTAAAAGCAAATTTTGTGATCAAACTTTAAATTAAGCATCACTAGAAATTGGGCAATGGTCAACGTTCCAACTGCTGATCATTCCAAAACCCCAATGGTCAGAAAAAATGTACCACTGGACCGAAAACACATTTGTCTGACAGCCCGTTATCCTGAAAACAAACACACATTGTTCCGAATTTGCCTTTAAGCATATTTATCAGTGTCACCTCTACTCCAGCAACAAAGAAATTATCTAGGAATAAAGATGAGACAGAAAAAGAGAGTGACAGTCAGGAAAAGGAACCACTGGACCAAACGCCCATTTGTATGACACCCTGTTATCCCGAAAAAAAAAAGGCCATTGCCTCAAAAGGCCCATTGCTCCAAAAATACATGCAGTAATACACTTACCCTAAACATAACAACTGCAGAACTGCAGAGAGGGTCCGTATTTTCGGAGCACTGGGCCTTTTGAGGCAATGGCCATTTTTTTTCACAGGGTGTCATTCAAATGGGCGTTTGATCCAGTGGTTCCTTTTCCTGACTGTCACTTTCTTTTTCTGTCTCATTTTTACTCCTGGATAATTTCTTTGTTGCTGGAGTAGAGGTGACAGTGATAAATATGCTTAAAGGCAAATTCGGAACAATGTGCGTTTGTTTTCAGGATAACGGGCTGTCAGACAAATGTGTTTTTGGTCCATCGGAACAATGGCATGGCACCCCGAACATTTTGAACCATCTTAAATTCATTGGCAGGTGTTTTGGTACAAACGCCACACAATTTTATTTTATTTTTTTCATGTTTTCCAGTGTTGTTACTTTATTGTATTTACGTCAGTAGTGTTGTTAAACATTGGAGTTGTACATGTTTACGATTTGACTCATGATCAACTGAGAAACACACAAAATGTAGATTTTCCATCAATAACTCAAACTCTTTATAGTGCAACTTTACCTCTAATTTATAAGGTCAAAAAAACCCTGATTGGTCCTTTAAAGACCAAATGTCGATACGCTCTTCTGAGCAGAAGCAGCCGAACCAAAGCTGTTAAACATCAGTAGACAACTATCCGGTTGAACATATTGTCACTGCTGACGTTTCTGTGTGTGCAGCTTTAAGGAAATGAAAACAGGGAGATTTATGACATGGAGGTGAGGTGGGGGTTGAACCAGGATGCTGACCTTTTATGATGACCATTGACTTTTTAATTCCCTTTGGGAGTTATGGTACTAAAACAGCTTTTCTTCCTGAAAAGAGGAAATCAATAGACTAAACTGCTCCTCACTCTGTGTCCTTCTTTTGCTCTGTATTTATCGTAGATCGTCCTCTACGTCGGCTCGTTGGTGTGAATTTGAAACAAGCTAATCATTTCCTCTTCAGGGTCAGTTAACATCTGGCCCCGTGATGTTTTAATCATTAATATTTTCATTTCATAGTTTATGCTGTCCCTTGATGTTTATCTGATCCCTTTATCACTGCACAGCAGAGAGTAATGCAGATTAATTATTAAAAGACTGTGGCCTGTCATCAGTGCAGACAAAGGTCTTAAAATATATATACAGGGTTTCTGCAAGTCCTTAAAATGTCAAATAATCTGAATTTTAAGCCTTAAATATGATTTTGACAGACCTTAAATTAACTGCAAAACATAAAGCCGGTGTAAAATTGTTTATTGCTTTATATCCTTTGTACTTTGCCAATATGGACGTGTAGTAGGACTTAAATTGCAATTCTTAAAAAATCTCAAATTTAACTTGTTGAAACCTGCAGAAGCCCTGTATATCTATATATGTGTGTGTGTCTGTGTGTTCCATATTTGCTCAGGTTTGTAAGTTAAGCTGGGACATCAGTAGCAGCCAGTTGTCCCTTTTGTAAACAACAAGTGCTGCTGAGATTGTAGATTTCCTCTGTAAAGGGGGAAAAAAAAGAAAATGAGTTCAGGGACCTGTCAGAGCCGCGGGGGTTTACGTCTAGGTTTACACCACATCCCATCCGCAAGCCTTGGGCAGGCTTTCAGCTGTGTAATGGATCCACAAAAGGTGATCCACGGTAAGGAATTATGGCTTCAAATCAGTGTCAAGACAGAAGACACTTCCTCGAATTCCTCCTCAGTCTTCAGGTCTAATCGAGGTTGTGCAGGTGGGGACATGTAGTGAAAGGGACTGATTAGGGTTGTGGGGTTACTGTGAAACATGTGCCTCATGCGCGTAAATACACACTGCACACACACACACAGCGCTGGTTTATTGTCACACCTTGGTGGTCACACACTCCTTCTGCGGTTACACTTGGGTGGGAAAACTCCACCTCCCGTACACACTTGTAGCGCCCCATAAAGACTTTTTGTTTTTGTCCCTGGGGGCCTCTGTGAGCTATTTTAACCTGCCTCAACTATATGTTGTGCAGCTAAGTATGTGTACAATTATATTTCACAAAAGCATTTACACCAGTTGCACATTTCTCACGAAATCTTTAAAAACAAGAACTACTTGAGCGTGTTTGTTTCCATGTTTGACAGTTACATCTGTCTTGGGTGGATGTTTTCATCAGCTTGCCAATATATGGTGTCTTCAGGCACTTTAAATTTGTTGTTGAACCAGTTGCTTCCAGGACCTCGGGCAGAATATCAGGTACAGTAATGCTTTGAAAACCTCCGTAAACATTCTTAAAGGAATAGTCAAGTTTTTTTGTTTTTTTTTTTGATGTGGGGTTGTATGAGGTACTTATCGATAATTGGTGTGTATCGCTCTCTCCAAACCAACCGGTAATTTTTACCCCACAGGACATGGGAGTTGCTGGTCTACTACTTCTTCGATTATTAAGGTTGTTTGGGTTATTCCAGACTCGAGGAGGCTCAGGCAGGCTGACATTGTAAACTGAGAATAACAAACGACGGTGAGTCCTTCACTGTAAGTTGATCAGGTGTTTATAACTGTCAGGCGTTTGTCGATGCAAAGCAAAGCTAAATATATTACAGATTTCTTCTTTAACATACAGTATATATTTAACACACACCTCATTGTCTTAAAAAGAGGTTTCCTTGTGCACGGGTTCTCCTTAAAAGAAGTCTGACTCTGCAGATGTACTGTGTAAATCTCTTTTACACGAAACGTGACTTGCGATTAGTCCCGTCAGTTACAGAGGGAGGGCCTGCATTAAACGCTCCCTCAGACAAAGAAGCACCTGAGGGACTCGAGGCGACATGGATAATGAGGAAAGTAAACAGAAGTGGAAAAAAAAAGGTGTAAGGGAGGGAAGACAGGAGCAAAGGAGGCGTGGTCGTCATGCCGGCGAACGGATGGAGGGGAGGGGCAGAGATCAGGGATCACAGAAAACAGAGAGAAAAAGAAGGAGGGAGGGGAGGAAGAAGGGACGGGCTGACTCGTATTTCAGCACCGTGGCCACTAGGGTTGGGTGTAATCCTAACCTTATAGCTACTCACAACACACACAGTCAACTCTCAGTCATAGTCAGTCACACTCTTACACTCCTGAGGACTGACCAAGAGCGGAGTTCAGGGAATCCTCACCAGCACAGACTTCTTATCAGCTGGTGTGAGCGTCACGCTGCGTGTGAGTTTAGCAGGTGTGGACTTCCCTTCCTGATTCTTACCCGTGCTGAGCAGCTGATTGGAGATATAGATCCAGACGGCTGTCAACACCGGGACTTTGATGCAACAGCAGCATACTTTGCATGCCTCTTCCTTCATCCACCAGTGACGACGATACACCAGGGAGGAATGCACGGCGAGGAGAAAGAAGAAAGCCTTTGACAAGAAGTTGGACAAAATTCTCTGGAAACCCTGAGAGGTGTCGTCATCTGCACACACATAACAGTGGATCCCAATTTGGAACTTCTGGCGGGAGGATTTCGTGTGTTTGTGCCAGTGTGTGAAATATGCATGTAACTTCATCAGGCTGGGAATAGTCCCAGGGACCTCCTGGTCTGTCCTGGCGCTGAGACGGTGCGTGTCAGCTGGTGTGTGTGCTAACAACTGGAGATAACGGCTCTCAAGGGCGCTCATGTGTAGTAAACAACAACCGCTGACTTGTTGCGATTTGAAAAGTGTCTCAATGTGATTTGCGCAGCTCTCTCCACCCTGTCATGCACATACAAGTGTGTATATCGGAGTGTGTGCCGCCGCAGAGGGGTGGTGATTTTCCAGATTGCTGGATTGCCTAATTACCCCTTTGGGTTTGGGAATCACGCCCGGAATCTTTAAGCACAAAGGAGGAGAAGAAAGGAAAGGAGATGATTTAAGTCCCGACTTTTGGATCGTGACACAGAGATTAATTGAAGGAGAAAGAGGTTGGAAGTTGAGACTGTCCGGGTCAGAGTCATGATGTGGAACTGTGCAAAGAAAGTGAAGGAAAACTGGGCCGAACTTCCACCTGGAACTAATTTAATACTTCACATAGAATCTGAATAGTTTGAAGCATTTTAGCATGTGTGCATCTGGATGCTGAAATGTTGGGAATGGTCTGGATTTAGAGTGAATATCACCATCTGAGGATTATTTTTCTTGGTTTTTAAGACATTTTGTTCCTACTCCTCCCTGTCTTGGACTTGCTTTTCCCTCAGTGAGGATGAGAGGGGACAGGAGGTCCTCTTCCTTTCGTAAGGAGAAACCCTGCAGGCCTGTCCCGGGCTCTCAGCTGGCTCAGCGTGTCCACCCTGTCTCGCCAGAGCAGGCGCATCTTCCACAGCCAGAATGAGCTCCACGCCATCCACAACCGCCAAATGCACTCATTCTCTCACACTCACCTTCACGCAGCAGACAGAGACGAGGAGGATGATGATGACAACTGGGTGTACCAGCCTCAGCACAAAATAGGTGAGACGGATAGAAAGAGAGAAGAGATGATCATATTGATTGCTTATTGATTGATTGCTGTAGGGCAGCCCACAACTTAGTAGTCGTTTCTTCATGCCATTAGTCGATTGTTCATTGCATGTTTATGGTATTAGTTTAATTATTTAAATATATTTATTTTGGGGGCATGAAGTGAGCCACCTGTTAAATGCTAATAGCAAAAGCAGTAATGAGTCTGAACTTGTCAGAACAACCAGCAAGGAGATAAAACTTTTAGTTAATTTATTTCAACACAGAATAATCTCACACGAGCCTCACTGTTCAAACAACGGGAAGGAATAACTTCAAAAAGCAAATACTTACCGACTCATCAATATGATGGATGATGTGTACTTATAAATTGATTTGTTACGAACTAGCTCCCCTCTCGCTTCACGCCTCCTGTCCCCACCTGAATCCTGCCGTCTCTTCATCGGAGTCAAAGTCCTGGTTGGAGCTGCATTAACTTTTGTTGACGTACGGCATGTTCACACCTACCAGTGACAAAGCATCAGACTACAAGTCATTTTCAGTAAAAGTTGACAGCATGAAGTCAGTTGGGCATGAGGTGCTACAAATCAAAGTTGAGCTGGCCTCAGTGCTAAAATGATGTGGTGATGCATCACTTAATCATAGCCGCCGTCTCTATATGTTGGACAAAATCATAACAGCGATGGAAAAGCCCATTTGTGGGACGCTGAATGTTGCTGGTGACTGTTGTGCTTTTATCCCCCTAGAGCTGTAAAGTTGTTGTTAGCTGTGCAGTCAACCCTCTGTAAACGTAGTATTAAGTCTCTTCTGCCAGCAAAAAACACTATGTGGACACAGGCCCTCAGTTGACTCGTAGGGGGCAGCCCTAATCTGTTGTATATTTTTCTGTAGATGCACACCCACCAAACCATGTGGTGTGTTTGTCTTGGCTGCATCACAACTTGTCACAATGCTCGCAGCTCATTTGAATGGATTTTTGTTCTCGCCCTCGACCAGGAAGCCAGTGAATGACTTGTTTACGTGCACAAGCAAAGCAAGAAGTGGGTCAGTGTCTTTTTATGGCCCCTTGTTCTCCGTCTCCGCGTCCCTGGCACTTCCTGGTTGCTGTAGGGAGCGAGCGGGAGGTGTCTGAGCTCAGCGGGGCCGTTCGGGGGGTCAAAGGGCACTTTGTGTGTGCGCGATAGGTAAACAATGATGCATCGGGCCGGAAACAGGTGATGTCATCGGGCACGGTGATGTCACAGGCTGGTGGCGATGTGAGCGGAGGCTCTGGTGACAGGGACAGTGTGTGTGTCAGACTTGTATAGCCCATCATTCACACCAAGTGATTAACTGTAGAATCAGATTTTCTTCAGTGACATTTTCCCAGTTTATATTTGGACGTCATCTTGCCTGAGGTAAGAATACTTCTCTCAGTACATTTGGGGGGATTGTGTTTCCTGATTGAGCTCATTATTTATTGATCGCTTCATTAGTTGTGTATGTGTGTGTGTGATGCATGTGTGTGTTTGTTGGTCATGATGGTGTATGTTTTTGGGACATGGTGTATAACTTTGGGAAATGCCTAGCCTTTACCTCAAAATGGAAAAAAGACACCGAGGCTGCACTAAAGTCTCACGACTCTCTTCATTAACTCTGACTGCCGTCGTCTCCAGCTGCAGCGACAGGTCTCTTTTCAGCTGGACTCACATAATCATATCTCACTCTAATCATACCTGTTAAAATTACTTTCTGTATTCAGATATCCTCAGAGAGGTGTCAGCCTTTGAAAGCAAAGATACTGATATCTGATATTGAAGCTTGGACACAGACTTCATTTGCATGTGCACAAGTATCCTGGTTATTATCAGATTTGTGGAGAATCCTGGTTATGTTTTGCATATGTAAAGTACTCCGATATAAACATCTCATCCTGGTTTCTGAACATTCTTTGGAAGAACAGAACAGAGAAGATGAGAAGGTGACAGATCAAAAAACAACCATAAACAGATTATCAGAAATCTGGATATGGTTAGAATCATGTAAACAGGAATATGAATAACCATATGTTTCATCATGTCCTGGATGTGATCAAAACCGGGATAAGCCTCATAGCCAGGATGTTCGTACACATGTAAACATAATCACAGTGGGATACAGCAGTGCAGTGTAGGGAGCTGTGTGCTGTGCTCATGGTACATGTACACTGTACATGTTTATATGTACAATTCTGTAGCAAAATAGTCTGCAAATAACTGTTAAAACATTATATCGTTATGAAACTGTACATAGACTGAAAAATATGGGCAGTGACGTTACACATAGGTCTCTAAAGAACCTTTGTGAAGCTCAGAGTATGTTGGCTCGGGCCATCGCTGTCTTGGCGGTGCCTTATTCCACTTAATCTAACAATGGGTAAAGAGGTGGAACATGGGTCAGGTGAGCTAGCTAGCGACTAGCCACCTGTGATGGCACCCACCTGTCACTCAGCATGCATGCCCTTAATTATGTAGAACTTTAAGCCTTAATATAATTTAACCTGGCCATGCCAGGCTGTAAACAGGTTTATTTTGGCATTAAAGTTGAGCATTTTAATATAGAAGTCTTTGAGGATTGAGTCTCTTATGGAGCCAGCTTTGTGGCCATTTGATGAACTGCAGTTTTTTGGGACTTGCACGCTGGCGTCATTTTTCAGCCGAGGATGTTGCTGCTTGTGACTTTACTGACACCTGTTAGCATCGTGGTTTTCCCCTCTGCAGGACATATACTGTATATACATGAGGGTGTTTTCAAACCTGCTTTGTTTAGTCCACTTGTATCAGACTCATTTGGTTCATCTTCCTCCTTGGTATGATTTGTTTTGGGCAGAACTGATCGCAGTAATTGTACTGGGACAACCACAACAAAACCCTTTCGAGGAAGCAGTCTCGGTCCAGTCACAGACAGTTTCTGAAGTGGGTTATTTGTAGTGGGAAGATGATCCAACCTCAGTCCGACCTAAGTACAAGGTGTACTCTGCAGGTTGGAGCTAAACCGCTGCTGTAGCCTGGTACAATTTGCATGTTTTGATGTGGATGAAACAAACAACCAGCTAGAAAATGAATCAATGTCTGATCTTTAGACACACAGGACCTTCTTCTAGACCTCTCTTCTTCTTATGTTTACTTTCTGGCTCCTGTCCCAGACACATTTAACCAGTGAACAGAACCAATGAACCATTGAACCAATGAACGAAGGAGGAAACACATGAAGTTTACCAACTCATTCACCGATTCTCACCGGAACAAACCAACTAAATGTTTACTGAATATCTCTTACATGAGCATAAGTTTCCAACAGATTGAGAGTCTCTTCTTGTGTTTACTAGCAAATATAAGAATGATGTGACTCAGTTGAGTGCATTTCAGACTTTCTTTGTCTTAATGTAGCCTCCCAATGAGTGCAAAACTATTGGAGTAAAATCATCTTGATGACAGGGGAACCGGAACTATGTTGTCGAATGTTGTGTGGTGGAAAATGATCAGTCCGTGACTTAAAATAAACTCTTAGTTTTATTACCGACGTGTAACGACACAGAACCGTACATACAGCCAAGCCCGCGAGAACCAACCGGAGCCGGGGAAGTAAAACAGGACGTTATCGTTGCTGCGCATGCGCGCTCCAGAAAAACTATGGTACCTGCAGAGGTACAAACATCAGAATGGTCTACATCCTCCCTCTTTAGTTTGCACATCTATTAGGAGGCAAAATGAAATCATTGAACATACACCAATATTAATAACATGGCTGCTTTAACTGATGATATTCATGTAACCTATGGAATTTAGCAGTAATTTTAACAATATTCTGGATATACATTCAACCAGATAAATTGTGTTTGCATATTGTGAAATGTTCACTTCCTGTATGCACACATGTCAACAAACAAATATAGTAGTTATGAAAAAACTCTTCTCCCCAGTTTTTTGTTTTTTTTTGTTTTTTTTTTTTTTAACATGTACGCAATTATAACGCATTAAATCCCTTAAAGTCAGGTATACTCGAAAAACTCTTGTCCCAGTTTTCTTTCTTTTTTTTTTTTTTACTTTTTTTTTTTTTTTTTTTTTTTTTTTTTTTTTATGTATATATAAGCATGAACGCAACATAACAACACGTAAGAGTCCCTTAAAGTCCATAGAACACATGAGAGTCCTTTAAATTCCAGTGTATTTTCTTGGTGGCCATTGACACCGGGAGTTCAATGTTCATATTTCGGGTTTGGCTTGCAAACCCGTCCTGCCCGTGTCACATATGGTGTGTTAGTGTGTGTTACCTTGGCAGAAGAGTTCGCAGCAGGTGTCTGCTGCTCGCTGGTGGAGTGCTGGAGCATAACCTGGGGTGATTGTGGTGTTTGTGGTGGCTGCAGCATCTGTGGTGTGGAAGGGCGAATGTCCGGCTGGGGTGGATCAGCTGACTGTCGATCAGAGTCTGCAGCGTCGACCTGTGGTGGTGGTAGCTCGGCGACAGGAATGATGTGGCGGCGATTTCTCCTGTAGACACCACCGTCGGATTGGATGATATAGGAGCGTGGTTCTTTGCACACTTCCTTCACTACGCCCAGGCGGTTGTGTCCCTTGGTTGTCTGCATTCTGACGACCTGTCCTTCTGCCAGTGGCTGTAGTGGGCGACTTGAGGCATCGTAGTACTGCTTTTGAATGAGTCTTTTCTTTCGTAGCTGGGCAGCGACCTGGTCTGTGTTCTTTGGGGCTGGTGCTAGTAGTTTGTTGCTGACGGGAAGAGTTGAGCGTGTCTGTCTTGACATCAAACGCACTGCAGGTGAGCCCAGTGTCTTGTCACGGGGGATGTTTCTGATGTTCAGCAGGTTGAGAAAAAACATCAGCCCCATCCCGATGCGACCTCTCCATCAGTTGTTTGGCACTGCGGACTGCCCGCTCAGCCAGCCCGTTTGATTGTGGGTACTCCGGGCTGCTGGTAACATGAACAAAGTCCCACTGTTTCGCAAAGTCTTTGAAGTGTTGGCTTGTGTAGTATCTTGCATTGTCAGTGATGAGGGTGTGAGGTGCTCCGTGAACAGAGAAATGTCGCTTGAGCTTTGTGATCACAGCTGCTGAGGACGTGTTGCGGAGGAGGTCGATCTCAAACCATCCTGAGAATGAGTCGACCAGCACCATGTATTGTTGTCCGTGCCACTCAAATACATCTGTTGCAACTGTGGACCAGGGCAAAACTGGAACTGGGTGTGGTTGTAGGGGTTCCTTTTGCTGGTGTGCTCTGGTGCTGTTGCAGACTGAGCAGGACAGCAGCTCTTCTGTAATGTCTCTGTTCATATTTGGCCAAAAAACTGTCATCCTGGCTCTGCACCTGGTTGACTCCAAGCCTGGGTGACCTCTGTGCATGATGTTGATGTATTCTTTGTGTAGGGAGTGTGGAATTACAGTTCTCTGACCTTTAACAACAATGCCATCCTCCACTGCTAGCTCATCTCTGTAGTGAAAAAACGGACGGATGGAGGGGGGAAGCTGGCGCTCTTTGTCAGGCCAGCCATGCTGAATGACAGTGCTGAGAGTCTGCAAGACTTGGTCCTGTGCTGTGTGTGTGCGTAGCTCCTCTAATCTGGCAGTTGAAATGTATCTGACAGACATTACTTCAAATGTGTCATTTGTAACTGATGCTTGGGAGGTGCTTGTGTCTGGGGACCGTGACAGGGTGTCGGCTAAGTACATATGCTTACCCTTCTTGTAGATCAGTGTGATGTCATAGGCTTGTAGCTGCAGCAGCATTCTTTGCAGGCGGGCAGGAGCTGTGTGGATCGGTTTCTTTAAGATAGTGACGAGGGGTTGGTGATCAGTTTCAACCACTGTTGCTTTCCCATAGATGTAGTCTCTGAACTTGGTGCAGGCGAACACCACAGCCAGCAGCTCCTTTTCAATCTGAGCGTAGCGGGTTTCTGTATCTGTGAGCGTGCGAGACGCATAAGCTACTGGCCTCTCATCCTGTAGACACGCCGCTCCAAGGCCGTAACGTGATGCATCGCAGGTCAGTCTGACTGGTTTTTTCACGTCGTAGTAGGATAGAACGGGAGGACTGGATAAGCAGGATTTGAGGTGGTCGAACGCTTGCTGGTGCTGTGGGAGCCAACTCCAGGCAGTGTCTTTGTGTGTGAGCTGTCTCAGAGGTGCAGCAAGCTCGCTGAGTTTTGGGATGAACTTCCCGAGATAGTTCACCATGCCGAGGAACCGCTGTATGGCAGGGACGTCCTCCGGGACCGGCATTTTTGTAATCGCCTCAGTCTTTGTGGGATCAGCCCTCAGGCCCTCTTTTGTGAACACGTGACCCACATAGCAGACTTGGTCGAGGCGAAACTTGCACTTGAGACGGTTGAGTCTGAGTTTTATCTCACGTGCTCGGTCAAGCACCTTTTTTAGGTTTGCATCATGCTCTGCAGCATCACGGCCTCCGACGATGATGTCATCTACTATAATGGCGCATGGATAACCTGCAAACAGCTGCTCTATTGAGCGTTGGAAAACCTCGCTTGCTGAACTTATGCCAAATGGCATGCGGAGGAATCGATAGCGACCAAAGGGTGTACTGAATGTTGTGAGCATGGATGACTCGTGATCAAGTTTTATCTGCCAAAAAGAGCTCTTTGCATCAAGCACTGAGAATAGTGCCGCACCTGACATCTGGGTGGCAACTTCTTCGACGCTGCGCATCGGGTAGTGGGGTCTCTTTAAGGCGGTGTTTAAATCTTTGGGGTTGATGCACAACCTTATTTCTTGTTTGTCCTTTTTATGTGCGACGACCATGGACGAGACCCAGTCGGTAGGCTCAGACACTGTGGTTATGACGCCTCTTTGTGTCATGCTGTCAAGCTCTGCTTTGACTCGCTCTTGCATCGCTAAGGGGATGCGGTGTGCTGGGCGGATGACGGGCTGCACTTCTGGGTGGAGGGTCATGGAGTATGTGATTGGGAGTTCACCGAGCTCTTCACTGAATACATCTTTGTACTGTCCAAAAATGTCTTTGGTAAAGTCCTCATTTGTTTCAGTGTTTATCTGGTGAACATGTGGGCTCAATGTGACAAGTCCCAGGCGCACACATGCGCGAAATCCCAGCAGCGGTGACACATCACGCTCCACCAAAAAAAAAGGGATCATGTGTTGCTGTCCATCCAGACGACATGGTAGTGTGACCAAACCAGCAGTCTCTATTTTGCTGCCTCCATAGGCAACTAGGGTGGTGGTTGTGCTGCATTTTGCTATTTGCCCCTTTGAGAGTTGTTGGAAAGTTTCTTTTGCTATAACGTTGCATTTTGCCCCCGTGTCAACTTTCATCTCGATGGGCTTGTTGTTCACTTGCAGTGTGACAAATCCTTCATCTCGGTCCACTGTCCATGGATTGACAGTGTCCACATCAATAAACTCGACGCCATCCACGTAGAAAGTGTCGTCAATAGCAGTGTATTCAGACTGCTCTGGCTCTAACTGGTGCACTGATTGTCTGCGTTGATTTCTCTTTGCGTGGCTTTTCATCTCGTGAGCTTGAACATGTGGCGTGGACTTGCAGCATTTTTTATAGTGATTCATTTTTTTACAGTTGTGGCATTGCTGGCCAAATGCGGGACATTTGCTTCTCTGTGCAACGTGATTATTTCCACAATTGCCACAGTTCAAAATAGTCTTGGCGTTGCCTTTAAATGTTTGGGGCCTGTGTGTTGTCTTTTTGTACTCCCAACTGTAGCCTGGTTGAACTGCATCAATGCTGGTAGCTGTCTGTTGATTTGCTAGAGCCTTTGTGTTCACCTCAGTCATCTCATGCACCCGGCAGATTGAAATAGCTTTTGCTAAGGTTAACTCACTGTCACGTAGCAAAGTCTTCCTTATGCTGTCATTACTGATCCCACACACTATTCTGTCACATACCAGTTCATCTGTCAGGTCTCCAAAATGGCAGTTCTTTGCCTTAATCTTCAAGTCACTGATGAAAGATTCTATTGTCTCACCTTGCTTTTGGTTTCGTGAGTGAAACTTGTGTCTCTCCACAGTTTTGTTGTTTTGAGGGTTGCATATTTCCCGAAATTTCCGTTTCAAACACTCAGGATCCTCTCTGGACTCCGCTGGACTGATGACTGCTCCGCCCTCTCCAGGCGCCCTCACTTCTGCTGCATAAACAAACGAGCGCTCCCGTTCAATGGCTTCCGCTCCCGCGAGATTGAGGAGGATATACGCCTTGGTTTTAGCAGGTTTGCTTGAGTGCGCCGCCTCTATGAAGATGTCGTACTCTTGTTCAAAAATTCTCCAATTTTCAGCAATATTCCCGTCGAAAACGAGAGGGTCGGGTCTGCGGAATCCCTCCGCCATGATCTCTCTGCTCGCGAGGGCAGCGTGGAGCCGTCTGCCCCGCTCAGGACAAAGGAGAAAAAAAGAGAAAAAAATTTCACCGGAAACTCACTGGCGATAGATCCGTGACATCTTCTGACACCATGTCGAATGTTGTGTGGTGGAAAATGATCAGTCCGTGACTTAAAATAAACTCTTAGTTTTATTACCGACGTGTAACGACACAGAACCGTACATACAGCCAAGCCCGCGAGAACCAACCGGAGCCGGGGAAGTAAAACAGGACGTTATCGTTGCTGCGCATGCGCGCTCCAGAAAAACTATGGTACCTGCAGAGGTACAAACATCAGAATGGTCTACATATGTGAAGTAAAGTAGTTCAATCTCAACATGCACAACCTCGTGCTGCTTTTGAATGAAAGAGTATTAGGGCCAGGCATAAGGGGAAAAATGCAAATAATAATAATAAATGCAAAATAAATTAAACATCTTCCTCCACTTTTTTTCTCCTTGATGTGACCCTAATACTCGTCATACTTCTGGTCAAACTGAAGTGGTCCTTTAAGACACGTGGAGCTACCTCAGCAAAAGTAGCCACTTTGCTGCCTCACAGGAATGTGGAGCTCGTTGCTGTTGTTGTGGTTTCTTGCGCGTCTCAATCTTTCCTCGTCAGTCTGTCACCTCTGAACCTGACCCTTCCTAAAACGGCTCAGGGCTGCACATGGCTGGCATGGTCTGAGGTCCTCACATTTTTCCTGAAGTCAGAGTTTAGAAGCTGCAGTCACCATTTTGGAATGAGTGGAATGATCATTAAAAACCAAAGCTGTCAGTTTGAACATTTACTTTAATAGTTCAGTAGGAAATGATGAATGAAGTCCACCAACATTATAGGGAAAACTAGGTTTCATGCATTTTGTTTAGGTGCAAACAAAACCTTTAATGTTTGTTACTAAATTTAGTTTGTGCGTGTGCAGAAAAGGTCTTTGCATCTGAGACAAATCTTTAT
Organism: Lutjanus argentimaculatus; assembly: GCA_034769285.1. Classification (NCBI taxonomy): domain Eukaryota; kingdom Metazoa; phylum Chordata; class Actinopteri; order Lutjaniformes; family Lutjanidae; genus Lutjanus; species Lutjanus argentimaculatus. Next base: position 49,419,841 of record JAWZSL010000001.1, read on the forward strand.
CTGACTGTACTTGTCTTCATGTTTGATCTGTCTGTCATCCTGCCTTTTTTTTAATCAGTCTGTCTTGTCCATGTTTGCATCCTCATGCACTGTAGGAAAGCTTTTCTATCTAATGTGACGCACCTTTTTGACACATTTAATTTAAAATCCATCACTGATAGGTTTGATTCGCCCTATTGATTATTTGGTGGTTGAGTCAGGAAGCAGAACCAGATTGGTCGATTTCAATCTATGATAATTGAGCATTTTACTTGTTAAAAGTTAAAGGAAGGAAGGGGGAGTGTTTATTGATTTTGTTAAATTAGCTAATAGCACAGCTTAAAAGATTTAAAGAACGTAATATTGTGTCTGGAGTACGATGTGGTTCCATCCTGAAAATTACAACACAGAAGCACTTCTTTGTAGAGTTGTGGTTGGCAGACTGGAACCGCTTCCCCTTCTTCTTCCTCTGTTACATTTCCAGCAGATTAGATGCTTCACAGTTTGCTCATGTCAAAGAAGGCATTTTCTGATTAAACACACGTTTTATTGGATCATTTTATTGCACATAAAAAAAGAAAATACATAAAAGAATAGTGAAAATTAAACAAGAAACATGCAGTTCATGATGATTAGGAGGTAAAAAACAACATAATAATAACTAAAATGTGCAGGAGGAGCCAAAAAACCCATGAAGGCTCATAGTCCATGTAAACAAGACCGATGCTCTCTCTCGCTGGGCTTTTTTTTCTGTCTCACACACCCTCTTTTCTTCTTTCTCGCTCCCTCTCTGTGATACACACAGTCAGTCTATATCTTTTTATAGCTAATTCTAGGCCGGAGACAGTGTCAGAGACAGGTCAATATGAAATTATTCCATCCATAGCACATATACACACACACAAGCATACACACACACACACATACTATACGTATACACACTGCACACCACACAGAGGAAACGTCTCATAAGAATACTTCTCTAGTTTGAACCTGCAGTATTTATAACATCTGGCTCTTGCTTCCACACGCCTGCCAGGACCCATTACAAGACACATGGGCAGCCGCGCACCGTGCCTGTGTGTAAATATAGCCCTAAAATGAGTGCCTGTGGCTCTGAAACCTGCAATTTTGACGCAGCCCTCCAGCTCGACTGGTTGGGTGTTTGCCTGGGTTGCCAGGGTAACGGGCGAGCGAGCGAGTGCTTCCTGGTGTGGTTCGGCTTGACCTTCCTATTGGGGAAACCCTGAACCAATCATGTGTGAGAGAGCCGTCTGTTATCACAAGCTGCCATTGGCTGAAGACATGGAGAACTTCAATGACTCGAGGTGGATCAGAAACACTGAGCTGTGAGTGCGATCAGAAAAATAATGAACAGAACAGCACTAAAATTAAATTAGAATGGTCTTGTTGATTGTTTTACCAACATTTTATAGAACCAAATGTTTGTGAAATTTGTTTTATTAAGGTAGATTCTTAGAGATTCTTCCAAGGAATTAAAGATTTACTCAGACTCAGTCATTGCACTGCAGGTGAACTGTGCTCAGTCTCCCTGTTCCGTACCATTTACTATATAGGCTTCGTTAATCTAATCATGTACAGCAGGCTTATTTAATTCATGCTCCTGGGCAGAATACGGCCCTTTAACAACCTCAACCTGGCCCTTTGCTCATTTATAATCATGAAAGAAATATAAATAAATTATTTCTTCCAGTGAAAGAGGGCTAATTTGCCCTTTAACTGGTAATGTCTGTTTGTTAAGCACAAAATGGAACCTTGTGTTAATTAAAACAACAAGCTACTTCTCATCTAGAATTACAAAGGTGTATTTTTCCTGAGCTTTTATACATAATGCCTCTTTTCCAATCCACAGGGCAGACATTGGAAATCTAAATGCTGGCCCCTTGACATTTTACAAATCTGGCCTTTCTAGAAAAGTAATTGAACAGGCCTGGTACACAGTATGTACTATAGGGCTGCAATTAACGATTATTGTCATTATACATTAATTGCTCGATCCTTTTCATTAGTTGTTTGGCTTAGAAAATAGTGAAAACTGTTGATCTCTTTTTGTAAAAGACCAAGGTGACCTGCTCACATGTCTTATTCTGGCCTTAACTCGATTATATTCAGGTTACAGAGGCTGAAATGAGAGAATCTGGACGTTTTTTCTGTTCAAAATGATTAATCGATTATCAAAACAGTTGGTGATTCTTTTATTAGTTAACTAACCGATAGATGAGCCAATCATTGCTGGTCTAATGTACTATAAACTCATTTTCATAGTAAATTGTTTGTGCAGTTCATTTACAAAAAAACAAAACAAATCCATACTGACAGGAAATAATAAAATACTTCCACTAATAAACAGCAACTTTAGCATGCTGCTGTCAGTTAAAGCTTAGGAAGAGAATGCAAACTATTTTCCTCGCAGGCCTATTTAATACTTTTTGAGGCTTCATAGCAACATGAGCAGAGAGGAAGAGACAGGGCTGTGACATGCAATGAAGGTCCTTGGCTGGAATATTTGGTATGCATCTTAACCACCAGACCAGCAGGATGCCTCATAGATTTAATACTTTTTTTGTCTTATGAGATGTTCCTGGAACTGTTAGTTTGCTTTTTCCTGCTGTGAGCAGCTCCTCGGTTTTCAGTTTGAGCAGAGTGTTGTGGAACAAAGGCACACACACAAAAAGTGGATGCATAGAGTAGCCCCTTTAAGATTTAATCTGTAGTTCTGACGGGAAGCGATTTAGTTTTCGCTTGTGGAATCTCAGGATGACAAAGTGTTGTTTTTTTATCTTGTCTTGAGATGTTAATTTAAGATATCTGTAAAACAATATACAGTATATTGAAATTTATTCTCACTAGTTTACAATTCCAAGCTGACAAATGAATAATTTAATTTTGACTTGTCAGAATTGAATTTTATATATCTAGAATTCCATTTATGAAAACTGTAATGTAAGAACAATCATAGATATCTACAGTGAACTTCAGTTATCAACAATCACATCTCTGCTGGGGAGTTTGTGGCTGGTGCAGGACCTTTCTGCGCGGAGTGTGCATGTTCTCCTCGTGTCTGCGTGGGTTCTCTCCGAGTACTCCGGCTTCCTCCCACAGTCCAAAGACATGCAACATAATAGGTTAATTGATAACTGTAAATTGTCCATAGGTGTGAATGTGAGTATGAATGGTTGTCTGTCTCTGTGTGTCAGCCCTGTGATGAACGACTTGTCCAGGGTGTACACATTTCTGATCTGATGTCCAGCAGAGAAAAAAGCTCTGATGATCATGAGGCCTGTAGGTGGCAACAGTGGTGGTTTAATTCTCACTGATGTTTTTTCCATCAGTAGTTTGAACTCACTCCTCTTCTCGCTGTCTCCTCTCCTCCTTGTTCTTGTCACACTTGTACACAGACACACAGCGACCGAATCAATCTCCTCAATCAAACCTATCGATCTCGTCTATACGTGGTTGTATGTCTGAATCAATCAACGTGCAGGCATGTTGGCTCTTCTGGACCCGGGGCAGGCTGCTGAGGCCCCTTCAGCCCCTCTGAGCCTCAATCCCTGTCTGGCTGAGGATGAGGGCTTTACATGATTACTTCACTGCTTCTTACAGACAGTGTATAGGCTTGTTTATATGTCGTGTACAACAAGTCACCACATGAAATGAACCTGATGACGCATTGAGATTTTATGTTGTTGGCAAGTCGGAGTGAACCGTGTTAACATGCAGGCAGGGAGATTGAGGGATTTAGTAGAATTTTGTGATGTGTTTTTATGTATCTACTGTATGTCACTGTGGTTTTCTGCTTTTTCTTTTTTTAATGCCACAGCGACAGCCATGGCTGGAGGTTTTATGTTTGCGGGTTGCCCGTCTGCCTGTCCATCCCATATCTGTCCAATATCTCAATAAAGCCTTGACAAAATGTCTTCAGACTTTGCACAAATTTGACTTTAACTCAAGGATGAAGTGATTAAATATTGGTGATCAAAAGTCAAAATTCAAAGGTCAAGGTCACTGAGAGCTCACGTCCAGCCCCATTCTTTTGAATGTGATTTCTCAGGAATCGCTCGACAGAATTCCTTCAAATTTGGCACAAATGTCCACTCGAACTCAAGGCTCAAGGATGATAAGATTAGAAATTCAAGGTCAAAGGTCAAGGTCACTGTGCTCTGTTTTTGGCCACTTACAAATTGGCCACTTGCGTTTGTGGGGTGGGACACCCCGCTTCCGTTGAAAAACATAAAACCTTTTCTTTTATGTTTTGAATTTTTCAGACGTTTCAGTTCTGAGACTTTTATTTTGAAAGTATCTGTTTCTCTCTGCGATGTTTTCTGTCATCATCCAGCGTAGAAGTCAGGTGTTTGTAGCACAATAACTCGACTCTCTCAGCTGTCATGATGTCGCTCTGTCTTTCTGATGTTAAGTGTGTTTATTGTCCTGCTGTGATGTTTATAAAGACTCGTTTTGCATTTTAATTGTTAAGAGATCGGCTTTGCCAAGTGTTAAGCTAACTGCCTAAGCCCAGCCAGCTCTGTTTTACTGCAAGCACACAGTTAATGTGGTTACTGCAACAGTTGTTTAATATTCACACAGCATCATTTTACAGTCCTGAAATGTGTTTAGCTAATGCTGGTTGTCAGTAAAAAAGTCACAGATCTGCAGTAAAGAGCTGAAGTCCTGCTAATGACTCTGACTCCCACCTTCTCGCAGCCTATCATACCCATCTGCCCCCCCAAAAAACTGTAGGAAAAACACTGGAATTCATATGCTTATGATAAAATTTCAGACAAATGTCTAGTAGGATAAAATGGTGATGACATGAAGACATTTTATGTCAGTTCTCTGTAGTCCCCTGCAAAAATAGCCTCTAAGTGAGCACAGCTCTGGACTGGAAATTATTCACCGGAAACATACATGTATAGTGATAACTTCCATTTTGCCAAAAATCTGCATAATACCATTTATTAAATCCCTTTAAAGTCTTCAGTGCATATATTAATTAAGTCTGGACAGACATGGATGTAAAGTGCAACTTGATTGGTTGGCAGAAATGTACAATTCTAGTTTTATTTTCATTTACAAATTTAGGCTAACAACATATTACCCTAAATATTTACTATACCTTGGCACACCAGTGTTGTAAACAGCCAGAACCAGAATTGGGTCTCACATTATAAAACTCTGTTAATGAGCTTTTTATGACTTTAGTCTGAATGAAAAGATGTTTTACGATGTATTTATCTGCGTGAGATGTGTAGTGAAATTGCAGGGAGACATAAACTCTTGTGTAACGGTCTTTATGGAAGGGTTTTGGATACACATTCATGATCATCATTATGTAGTCCATGTGTAAATCCAGATTAGCAGATGATAATTCGCTGTAGGGGGGGGGGATGTGATGTATAAACCAGCGAGGCCTCATTAAAAGACAGACATGGAAATCTGGTGATGTGGCCCACAGCCCGGGGCGACACATGCTCCTACTGTACACAGAAATATACAGTTACACACACGCTTACATGCACATTTGAGATACTTTATATATTCTAATGACTGTTTTCTTTCTGTTTTTCTCTCCTATGTGCTGACAATGACATGGTGATTCACAGGTAAGTTGTTTTTTTTTGCCCTCTGATCCACATAACCTTCTTTTTTATGTCTCTATCAGTTCATCCCAGATCAGACCTACCGTGTACTGAAAACCCCTACAAAGTCTGCCAGCGTTAAATCGCATCAACTCATATTTCCCACAAAAAAAACCCCCACACAAAATCTCTGACTTGCACCACCCACCTTTTTTTTGTGTCATATTGCATGTATCCTATTACCTTTGTATCATGGGATTTAATCTGGCTCGATGATGAAAAGAGGAGGTAGAGGATGATTTTCAGTCTGTAAGGGGATAGAGGTCCAGAGGGCTTAGTATGTTGATACGGTGCCCTGATGTTGTCCCAACACAATCCAGAGGTGAGGGATTATAATCCACACGTACAGGAGCTGTGATGTGAAAGGAGTGATCTTTTCATGAATCGTGTGAGATTTTTGCTGATTGCTGATCAATCTGTTTCAACCGAGAGCTCTGGAGGGGTCGGTTCCCTCTCTATCGTGTATCTAACTGTTCATTACTGAAGCGTTACGTTTGCTACAGCCTGCTTAGTTCTTATCAGCAGTGTGTGATTTGGTTTTATCTTGCACTGACGCAGAACTCACAGCTGACAGTAACAACATGTCGTGTTCGTGTGCCGTACGCAGAGACTGATGTTTAAGATATGATATTGTCTGGTACGGGGCCCCTGACATGATTCAGCCCTTATGATGGTGTGTTATTCGCAGACAAAGACTGTATTTTTGGAGAATTACAACAGCGGTCAGTTGGAATGCCTCTGAACACAGTCTTTATATCCTGCAGTTTCAGTACAACTGCTATTTACCAGAGGAGCTGTGCTGCCACGCAGTCCGGTGCTGAAGCGTTCATGAAGAAGACAATTTTCTAAATCAGTCAGACATCAAACTTCACAGCAAAAGGAAGGTGATTTCTATAATATTTATACGTCATTTTCAAAATAGATACAATAATAAATGCAACTAAAATATTGCACAAACATGACAAAAATTAGAATAAAATGAATCTGGATAATTACAACTGACAGAAAAGAAGAAGGATTTCAGACTCTCTTGACCTTATTCTTTAACTGTTTACTGCTTTCGAAACTTGTATTTAGATTATTTAAACAAAAAAGCTCTAAAATGAGTGATGAAATGAATCTTCACTAACAATATAATTAAATTATGGGTGTTTTGGGGAGGCATGATTACAATCGAAGTAAGCAAAAGGGTTCGAAGTATACAAAGGAATGACATTTTTAGTTTGTTGTGTTTCTCTACCTGATTGCATGAATTATTCTATTTACAAATATAAAAATACACTAGAAAGTAAAGTTTGGTAAATAGAAAAAAAAGAAAGGAAAGTGAAAACAAGAACAAGATGACTGAGGTAAACAAGATGCTAAACAATACAAAAAGCAATATGTGCATATAAATCAGAATAAAATCAGTGTGTAGTAGAAATGATATGTGTGTATAAAAATATGTGTAAAAGGTGACTGAGGTAGACAAAGTCATAAACACCTGTGCTAAAGAGAGTATAAAAACAGTTTGTCCACTATATAAACAATGTACAACAGTATAAGATTGAATAATTACATTTTTTAATAATTACAAGTTTTTGGTGTTTCCACTTAGTTTTTGAATTTTAAAAATGCATAAAAACCATTTGAAGGAAACTTTTTGTCACTTAACTACACACTGGATAGGGTTGCAAATTTTGTCCATTTATTTTAACCAGTAGTTGAAAATGCTAACAAACGATTAATCATCACCAATTAATAACATACAAAACACATTTTCCCCCTTTTCCCTCACTTGCATTGCTTTTTGTGTTTTTTTTTTCCTTTCAATTTGTTTAAAAGTTTAAGTGTCCTCATTCAACAAATTGCCCTGTTAGACAAAACACTGTCAAACGAGGCACAGTTACTCCCATGTCTTTATTTAATTAATTATTAATCATTAACCTAAATTACCTAAATACTCCTCAGTGAAGAAGACATTAACACTTAACAGTTCAGTAGCTGCCCCTGGTCTTCATATGAACAAAAGCAAGCTCTTAACATGATTGTTAAAAATAGGGAAGAAATTCCACCTCTCCGCTTTTACGACTTGAGCTTTTGTGAGAGCAGTGATTAGGCAGACCTCAAGAGTTTCCTCAGAGTCGAGGGTTTTATGGCGAAAAAACCATTTTGGTCGATGCAACATCCAAATAAGGTGGAGGTTTGATGAAGTCAGGTTTTATTGTCTGGTTAGGTGGGTCTATTCAGGGATTTGTATGCTTTTTAAACTGTTGATCACATCCAGGGTTGTGTTTTTGTGGCATTCTCATTTTATGCACTCTTGCAGAGGGGCTCCATGTCGCTCGCACCGTCTCACACACACACACACACAAACACTCACACACCAATCAGGCTGTAATTGGTGACATCTGGTCGAGGCAGACGTGTCATAGCCTGCATGCCGTGTTGGGGTGGGATTAACATGTTCATAATACACACACACATGCACACAAACACACTCACTCCAGCATGTTTCAGTGTCTGACTGACAGAGCTGATTCTTCTATTAAGCCCATTACTATCATATATCATAAAAACCTACATAAAGGGTCATAACCCAATCTGTAGAGTGGTTTAAATGTCACTGTAAGCAGTTATAATGCTTTATGATGACACAAATTGCAGTAATAGTTGTAAGTGAGAACATAATAATTTTCAAGGTTAACTGTCACAATTGCTATAATTACTCTAACCAGTTTGCATGAAAGGTTACAGATGTTTTCTTCAATTCAATGCAACTTTTATGACATTTACACAACATGCAGACACATATGTCTTCACTGAGATGGTGTGAGAGGGAGACAGGGGACATGCATGCATAAAAATACAAAATAAAATAAAATATAAAGACAAGAATAGCAACATATGTGCAAGGAAGCAACACTACTGTATATACAAATAGTAAGATATTTGTATTGAATCCTGTATGATAATTGTGCAAATGGCATTATAAACATGACAGTGTAAGAAAATAAACTACCGTATATCGAGTGACAAGTGACGTTTAAATATGGCAGTAGTGCAAAAATGTTAACTGCATGTTGTCTTTGTTATGGGGTATATATAGTACATTAGAATAGAATTAAATTGGGGATGTCATGTCAAGTCTCATTTTATTTATACAGCCCAGCATCTAATCAGTATTTGCCTCAGGGGGCTTTACAGTCCGTGCAGTGTGTTGAGTGTATGACACCTTCTGTCTGTCAACCTTGATTCTGATGAGGGAAACACTCCTCAAAATAATCTTTGAAGGAGGAAAAAAATGGAAGAAACCTGAGGAAGAGCCACAGAGGTGGATGGACAAACGTGCAATAGCTGCCATGTGTGCAGAACAGAACAACAACAAAAAAATATTAATTACAAATTTTGATTAGAAAATTGCCCCGGTGGGCCGAGTGTGTGACTCCTCTGATTAGTATTAGCAAGATCTGCTAATCAGCATAATCAGTGGATGTTGTGTTTGATTAACGAATGTAACGTGCATGCTCATAATATGTGAAGCTGTAACCCAGCTCAGTTTATTGGTCCGACGTTACACCTGTTTAACGAGGCTCGAGTGGTTTTTACTTGAAGCTTTATCAACCTTTTAAGCGGCAGCTAACTGTGTTTTTGCAGTGTAAGAGAAAGTCATTACAGAGCCTCATTGGAAATCAATGACATTTTGTATTCAGCTATCTCGTGTGAATAAGCCAAACTTTGAGTTGACACATTCTCTGTTGTCACTGTGGTCAGATTTGGCACCACACAGAACGGACACTTACGCTGCAGTGCTAATAGTGTATTGATTTGTCATTGGATATTTTTTTGATCAGGGTAGCCTATTTCCTGTCCTTTCAGTGTTGCTTTCTAAATATCTCTTCTTAGCTTCTGTGTGATTTTTGTACCCTGATTCTTTTATAAATTATTTTAATTTTCCCTTATTATGATTGGATTTTAAAGGGCACTGGGTCCAGACAGCTCTACTGAGTTTAGGTGATCTTGAAACAGAGGTGTGGACTCGAGTCACATGACTTGGACACGAGAACAAATTTCATGACTTTAAATTCGACTTGACACAATCAAAAAAGGTTTACCACTAAACTTGAACTTTAACACCAGTGACTCATGACTTCAGTTGGACTTGAACCTTTTGACTTGAAAATACTAGCCAAAGATTAGAAAGTATGTGATTTAAAAAATGATGCTACGAGTTAATTAATTTCTCTCATTTGCTGAATCAACTGTTAACAACATTCAGTCTCAGCAGGTCAGCCGTTAATTCCCCACAATCCCCAGATCCACTTTATTTTGACGATTATTTTCATTTATTGATTCATCGTTAAGTCTATAAAATGCCAGATTGTTAAAAATGTTCATCACAATTTCCCAGAGCCTAAAGTGACAAATTACGTCTTTTGATTCATTCTCTTTTGACCGACTAATCGACTAATTGCTGCAACTCTAAATCTGACAGCATCCAGTCAAGTTACAGGAGAGAACCATGCTCTTGGGTGCCTAGCTACACTTGCTGGCTAAGCTCCAATAGGCCTAATTACTGAAGCAAGTCCTAACCATCATCACAGCGGTACAATAAATACACTCAACATCAACAAGACAGTGCAACATCATGAACAACTGACTGAGAGAGTCGAGAATTTGGGCTGCATGAACCTGACTGCACAACGTCAGAGGCTTCTGCACCTTAACGACAGCAGAGACGTAGCAGAGAATGAGCGAAAAAACAAGGAAACAAATACAGAATTTCAAAATAAAAGTCTCTGGACATAAACATCTGGGTGTGTAGAATTAATATTTTGAGGTATGCATGAATATATATTAGATATTAAATATTTTGCCCCCCAGAAAGAGTAGTAGGAAAACTCTGCACTATGACTTGTGTAGGACTTGAAACTAAAAGTTTAGGACTTGGGACTTGACTTTGGATTGAAGTGCAAAGACTTGATTCTTACTTGTGACCTCCCAAACAAAGACTTGGTCCCACTTCTGTTTAGAACTGCTGCTGTTGTACCTCTTGAACAAGACAGAAGCAGCAGCTGAAGCCCCAAAGGCAGACGTTATTTTGACTTGACAGTGTTTCCACAGTGTGTGAGTGAGTCAGTGTTTCTGTCTCCCCTCTCCGTGATGCTGCTGGTGATTCAGAGCGGGATGGCCCGGAGGGTTTGGGATGCACCGAGCTTGTAGCTGCTTCTGATAACAAACAGTTGAATTGTGGGGATTAAAGCGATTATATTTGATCAGCGCACAATGGATCGGCCTCAAGCCGGGAGGCCCCCTGCCTCCCCCTGAACTGCTGACAGCCCAGATTCTCAACAATCACAATCCTCGACCAGGCTCACGCTTGTGTGTGTAATTTTGTTTTTATTTTTGCCTAACTCTCTTTTTCTTTTTTCTTATTTATTAATCAATACTTAAGTTGACAGTGTTTTATCTGGCAGAGCCGTTAGCTGAATAAGGAAACTTATAAGATTAATCCATTGTTGGTGTTTTCAACTACTGGTTAAGGAAACTGCACAACATATGCAACCCTAGTGATGAGGATTTCTCACAATTTTTTTGTGTGTCTCCCCTCTGGGTAGTTTTTTATTATTTATTGTTGTTTTTATTATTTTTCTGCAATGTTTGCACCGTACAGCGCCTTGTAACTGTGGTTTCGAAATGCGCTTCATGAATAAATTAAACGTTATTGTTAAACTTAACAACTATTGTTAAGGAAAATGCACAAAACTTGCAGCCCTAATTTATTATAATAAATCATAAAATGATCATGATATGTCATCAGAGATAAAGGAAAACAATCGCTTCTCTGACAGTCCGGTCCATAATTTGTGTTGTTGTTTACCCATTTCACGTTAATTAGAGTTCAAATTAATGCCGAATGTTCACTGAAATGAGTAAGTGCCTGTTTATGAGTCATAAAAAATCATTACTATTTTTTAGAAGGAGCAGGTGTTTATAACGGTTAAACTGAGCAAAATGTTAATGGAGTTTGGCAGGCAGCGAGACGGACAGTCACTGAGCTCAGAGCAGTGGGCTTTTTTTTTTCCAGGATTACAGGTTTAACTTTACATTGACAGACAACTGACAGACATATATAGCTGATCAACTTCAAGTGTTGCGCTTGTCTTGTACTCCTTCAGTGTTCCTGCCTGAGCCTCCTTGAGCCTGGGGAGGAGGGGGCGGGAGGAAACAACTTGCTTCAATCGTAGACTGTATATTAAAAAGAGATTCAGCCTATTTAAAATACAGTCTATGGGTCCAACTCATTGATTGGATTGCAGGACTCATTTTTGTTACATATTGCTCCTGCAAATTACTAAATATGTGTTTCCATGCATGTAAACTTTTGTATCTGGATTAAGGACACTAATCATGGGGTGACAGCAGCTTCAAGAGTTTTAGATCGAGGCTCTGATGGGGGCGGAGAGATGTTGTCAGCGTGGTGGAGAGACATTCAGAGAGGGGAAGCAGAGTGAGGAGGCGGGGGGAGGTGAGGTGGGGGGGGTCGCACAGCAGTTTCCTGCGGTGTAGAAGTTGGCCCGCTGCCACTCGGAGCGCGCGTGTGTGCGTGTGTGTGGAGGGAGACAGCGAGGAGAGAGAGGGAGATGGCTACAGAGGCAACGGGAGAGAGGAGCGTGTGTGTCGGGATCCGTGTGTCCGTGTGCGAACGCTTTGACCGAGCGCTGTAGAGGAAAGACGGGAGAGGAGAGAGGGGGGGGAAGGAGAGAAGAGAGGAAAGGAGGGCAAGAAAGAAAAGGAAATCAGGAAAGTGTGAAGAGGAAGAGCAGAGAGAGAGGAGAAGAAGACGCTGTTTGTTTCTTGTGGATAAACAAATGGAGAAATAAGTGAGGAGCCATGTTCTGTCTGAAAGGTAAGTGTGTGTAAATAATCATCTCCGTGTGACTGAGGGACTTTTCCCCAAGACTTTGTGAGACAAAGAAAAGTTGAACTCCATCTCTCTCCTCTCCTCTCCTCTCTGTGAGTGTGTTGGAAAGTAATCTGTGTCACAGCGGCTTCCTCCACACAATATCCTTCCTCATGTGTTTTTCTTTAGTGAAGGAGACCTTCCTTTCTCTCTTTAATCATTTCTTCCTTTGTTCTGTTTTTTTCTCTGTCTCAGACTCGTTCAGGTTCACTGACTTTAATCCTACCTCTCCTTTTTCCCCCCCTCTCTATCTATTTGATCTCTCTTCCTCCCAGTTTCTTTCTGTTTCATTCTTGACTTCAGGGAAACGTAAATACCAATATTCAAACCTTTGTGTTACACGAGCTTTGAATTTGCTTTATCAGACTTGGAAGTGTGTTTTAACGGAGACGAGTGATGTGTGTGTGTGCGTGCTGTCTGCAGTAACAGCTGGCAGAGCAGCAGTTGTTGGGCTGCTGTCCTGCAGAGTGGGGCCATGTGTTGGCTATTACTTGACTGACCAGTTAAAAAGTGAGATAAGAGGTAAACTGGCTCCGCTTTTACTGGCAGCCTCATTTTTTTCTCTGTATTCTCACATCACGGTCTTGTTTCTTTGTTTGGCTAAATTACAATATGCTTAATGATCAACGTGTGACTCTGTGTGACTCATGCAAACACTGACTTCACCACCAGTCATGTGGTCCTGATAAAGGCGTGAAGCTGTCCAGTAGATGATATGAGGCTGTTGATACAAAGGAAAGCTGCAGAACTTCATCTACAGCAAATTTTGATGATTCATTAGTTGTTTCAGTCACTTTTTAGGCAAAACACTTGTTGGTTCCAGCTTCTTAAATGTGAGGATTTGCTGCTGTTCCTTGTCATTTATGATACCACATGAGGAGTTTGGGGCTTTTGGATGGTTGGTTGGACAAAAGAAGCAATTTGAAGACACCAGTTGGACTCTGGACTGGAAATTGTGACACTTTATAGGCTAAAAGATTAATCAGCAGATTAATCGATAATGAAAATAAATGTTAGTTGCAGCTTATCATGTTGGCATCTTTGATTATCATGGATCTCAATTCAAAGCCACAGGGTTCTGCGCAAACTTCTCACTTCTATGATTTTAAATATCATTAAATGTAAAGATCATTAATGTAATAATGTCCCACTCTTGAACAACTTGCACAAAAGTGTTGGAGAAATTGGAAAAAAACAGCTGTTGATCATTCCTGTAAGATAGAGCTACAGTCATTATTGATTATCATTAAGTCGACTGAAAGAAGTTAGTTTCAGATACTTTAAGTCATTTTTCAATTAAAAATGTCCCACGTTTGCTTTTTAAATGTGAGCTTTTCTTTATCATTTATGATAGTAAATGAAGAGTCTTTGTGTTTTGAACTGTTGGTTGGATAAAAGAAGTGATCTGAAGATGTTACTTTGGGCTCTGGGAAATCGTAATGAGCATTTTTCACAATTTTTTTGACATTTCATAGACGATAATCCTTAAGTCCAAAATCCCCGAAAATCCGCTTCTCAGGTGTGAACGTTTTCTGTTTTCTTCACTTCTCCATGATATTAAACTGATTATCTTTGGATTGTGGACAAAAAAAAGTCATCTTGGACACTGATCAACATTTTTCAGCATTTTCTGACTATTTATGAACCAAACAAATAATCAGTTAATTGAGAAAATGATCAACAGTCAACAGAATAATTGATAGGCTTATAATAATAATTGTTTTTGCAGTGTTTTATCTTTGACTATCATGATTCTCAAAGCCACAGCGTTCTGTGCAAACTAACTACATATCATGAAATGTGAAGAACAGTGATATGATAACTCCCCGGGCTTGAACAATTTGTGAAATTTGTAAAAGATACTTGGAAAAAACAATGTGATCGTCCCTGTAAGTGTACAACAGCTCCCACTTCTTTCTGTTGTTATTGTGAAGAATAACCTTCAGTTTGACCTAGTTTGCACTTGTATTGCCCAGCAACAGTCTGTCTAAAATGTACTGCACAAAACTGTCCTTCACTCTGGCTGTTTTTTTTGTTTTTTTTTTTTTTTTTTGTACATTGTGGACAATAAACACGATTTTTCATCAAAGTGATGAAGCACTTTATCTGTCAGGTATTGAATTTACTGGATTAGGCAGAGACAAATGCGTAGACCTGAATACATACATGCACATGCAATCAGTGGGAGATGTGGTAGAGTGATGGGGCTGCTCCGAGTCAGACGCCCTGAGCAGTTGGCGTTTAGGTGCCTTGCTCGAGGGACCTCGTCAACCTTGGCAACAACTTCTCTACCTGGACTCCAGGTAAAACACTGAACAAAATACATTTATAGAAGTAATCTTAAGCAGCATAAATAACAAGGTGTTGGTAAATAACAGGTAAATAACAACTGTATTGATTCTCAAAAAGACTGTATCATCATATTGTGATACATGCAAAGATCCATAGCAGTTGTTCATTTTGTGGTGTGTTTAAATCCCCGACTGTAAGATAAAGGTTTTTTTTTTTCTATCTTAACTGTTGTGGTTACATAAAAAAGTCAACTTTTATCTCAGATTTGATGCATGTGGTGGTGTTCATTATATCATGACAGTTTTCCTAATATTAGATCGCAAAAAATAGCAATATATTGCCTTGCTTACAGTATTGCATTCATGATACACATCATATTGCCAGAATCTTGCCAACGCACAACCCTGTACGTAACAGTTTACTGTACATTGTGCAGCCTGTGGCTCTTAGTGAGAAGTTCATGTCTAATTCCACTGGCGGCTCAACAAACGAAGCAAGAAAATTAAAAACTTAATTTAATGAAAGTTTCTCAGTTGCCATCTGGGAATAAAAAGAGTTTGATGCAAATGATTTGGAAAACATTTGAGTTTCTAAGTCGAAAACTATGTTGGAACTTCAGGCCTACAGATGCAATAAAACGAGGAGCTCAGCTGCGTCTTGACTAAACGGACCAAACTGCTCTTATCTCAGAAATGAGGAAATCATCGCTCATGTGAACTCACAGAATTTTCTCTTTTTGAAGCCCGTAGATTTATGACCTCCAGAAATGAGGTAATATAAACTGAACACTGCAACTATTGTGGCCGCATCCCAGCTCATCAGCTGTACGCGGTGATTTATGTTGTCAGTTTCCACACGATGCTCCGGTCAGATTTGGAAGATGGAGAGAAACAGATGTGGGAGTTGTTGTCAGATGAAGTAATTTACTATTTTTTAACAAGATTGCCTGGTTTAACTCTGTTCCTTTGACTTTGTGTGATCAGTTTTATGATAGCAGGACTTTTCTCTCGTGCACGTTCGTAAGAATGAATTCTTTACTATGTTTAATGTTTAAAAGTTGTCATGCATTCATACAAGCTGCAGTTTCAGGCAAATGCACTCACCACCAGTTTGGGTTTCCAGCTTCAAAAGACACGACAAACTGACCCAAATACTGTGCATTACATTAAACACTGTGATCCGACCAGTAGATTACTCTACATTGGTTGCCAGTTGCAGAATGTCTGCTGCTTATGTTATGATTTAAACAAGTCCCCTCAGCTGCCAACTCTGAGGCAGATGTGACACATATTTCAGCCCATGTTCCTCCACATCCAGCTGTGGCCAGAGTGCATTCTCATCTGTTTTGACTACACGCTCCCCCTCCTCTCCCGCGGTAAAGCCTTGCATTTTAGCGTAAGCCCTCTGCTCGCCAGGCCAGACCACTTGGTGTGGCTTTTGGTATGTTACATAAGTTATTTCTGCACTTGAGCTCCACTCCAGTCGAGTATGTTAAGGAGACATTAGATGGGACTGAGCAGGGATTAGCTGGGGTGATTTTGGAAACTACCGGAGGTTTCCCGCAGTGTGAGGAGTATGGAAATGCATCTCTGTCCATGTGAGCAAGCGTAAGCCCTGTCAGGCAAAAATATCGCAGAAAATTCATCCAACCTCCGTGTTGTGAGGTTGTTTAAGGCCAGCTCGGGACATGTCCAATCTGGGAGAACATGTCTTTGGCTGAGTGGAACTTCCTCCAGTGATCCCTGGTTTGTATTTAACCGCTCGGATGTGTGAGCATTATAGCGGCTTCAGATGTTTTGGTTGCGGACAGCAGTTGAGGGGGAATTGCAGATGTGCAGATCCAGCCGTGCACAGATGTTTCGTTAATGAAGTGTGCACTTGGACTGTACGAAGGAGCCTGAACCATCATCCAGCTTGAATAAATTTAGTTTAATTAAGTCAGAATGTGGACTATTTTAAGGTTTATTTAATGACCTAATGTTGTCCTTCATTTGTTTGTAATAGATGTCCAGATAATCCATGATGCACATTTGATATTCAAGCCACTTTGAAAACCTTTTGTTGATTAGGATTATTCCCACTGATTATTAAAACACAGCGATCAGGAAATTTTTTATAAGTGATTCATCATTTAGGCTTAGGTTTCCTCTGCTCAACAGACAGTCATGTGACTTTACTTGTCTACACCAATCATGTGACTATTTCACAGTGATCATGTGACCACTTGCCAACCTGTATACTTGCCCTGATGAAATAACTAAAACTAAAAGATTCAACTTGGATCGACTTTTGTTGGCAGAATAAAGCTGAAACACTAACTGCAACTAACGAATGATATTAATGAAACAGAAGATTATGTTCTAGTTTTTCTAGTTATTAGTCTAAAATATCAACATAATATCCCAGAGCGCAAACTAACGTGTTTAAGTTGCTTCTTTTGTCCAACTAGCAGTCCAAAACCAAAAGATTCTTCATTTAGCATCATGAAAAGCATGTAAAAGCAGCAAATTCTCACGTTTAAGAAGCTGGAACCAGCAAATGTTTGATCATTTTGAAAGTTTACGCAACAGTTTTTGTTGTAAGACTATCTGATGTTCTCAACCTGTAGCTGGAAACTGAAAACGAGGCATGCAGCATAAGATAAAATGAAATGTGGATTAAATATGAATCTTTGTTGCATAAAAACTTAGACATGCCCAGAGCACAATAACCAGACAGCAAACAGTTTTAATATAGCTGCTACAGAAACTAGTAAAACTGGTGTAACTAGTGACAGCTGATCTAATCTGCTGGTGGTGATGTTTGTCATTTTAAAAGGCAAAAGTGATGCTCAACTCCTGCTAGAAATGAGAATCTATTACCTGAATGTCCAGAAAATGTTTCTGTTTAACAGTATCTATATTTGAACTTTGATTCAGAGAGAAACAGATCATATTTATGAGCATCTATGTATGTTTACTCTCCTGTATACGACCTACACGTGTGTGTGTGTGAATTGAATTCCAGGAATCTGTGTGTGTGCAGTTCCACACACTCTCGGGATGACAGCAGGAGCTCGGTGTGGTTTTACTGCGGGGCAGCCGGGTTAGATTCGGCCTTCAGGGCAGTGACCCACATACCTATATGTCTAAACCTATATTTAACCTCGACGCCTGCCTGGCATTTCACTGAGGATTCTCACCACCTTTATGGTACCTACATGTCACATCAGACAGGAATTTGGACAGTAGTGGACAAACATAGGTTGTTATTAAAGGAAAGATGGTAGATTAATGTTTTAGCAAATTGTGCAGCCCTGCAGACGTGTGCATTTGCATTATTGGTGGAAGAACTGATCCTATGCAACTTGATAAAGCAGTAGCGTTTAATTATCATGTTGGATTTTTGATTGGATTGGATTTTGATTTTCAGGAATCGTGCGTAACAAAAAGCTGATGACAACCTTTTTTTAAAGCGCTCTCGTTAAAGTTCCTCCCTCATTAACCAGGACAGATCTTTAATAACCAGTGCACCTGTGCTGTGTATCTGTGAGAAACTGTGACCTCTTGAACCACTGCTGACCCTTTACCTTCCCTCTGGCCTTGTGGGTAGTGGTGTTGATGGATGTTCTCACACTCGATGTGGCAGGCTGCTTATCTCCAGTGGAGGGGAAGAGAGGAGCAGGGAGGTGTTGAACCGTAGACAGCGAGTGTTTTCAGTCACTTAAAACGATGGTGAAAGGCTTGGCAGAAAGTAGCTCGACATCATCAAACTTAAATCACTGTGAAATACCACAACATGGCAGGATATTGGACCTGTAGCTTGCAGTTACACACTGTTTGTCCATGTTCCCATCTAGGATCTTGATCTAAGTAGACAAGTCCCATGTGTTCAGAGCATTGACATAAATGAAGACGGACGACGTGTCTCCACTTCTTGTCACTGTAAAAAACTGAAGACAAATATCTCAGATAAGAAGGCTGCCATCCAGCGCTGGTGACGTCATTTGGAGCCGGAGTCCGCACAGTCGTGATCATGTGGAGACGTGGTATCCAGGTCCAGTTGGCTGACTCAATTTAAAGCAGAGCTCAGCTGTCAATCATGACATAACCCCCCATCCCTTTTATATAATCAAATAAGTCATTAAAACCAAACTTATAAAAAAAAAATAAACACTTGAACAAAGATCAGTGTGATAAGAAACGACAGAAAACATATTTGGGAAACATTTATTTGACTCGTGCTTTGATTTCTTTTAGTTTGGCCCATGTCCTGTCTGAAAATTCAGGAGGAAGGATTTATGACCCATAGTCCAGCCAGCCACCAGGGGGCGATCAAGATGTTTTGGCATCACTTTTGGGAAACTGTAGTGTTGTTCATTTCTAATTTCAAAAAGCATTGATATGTCAGGACTTTTCAATATATGTTTGAAAACAATATAATAGTATAGAAAGTATTGAAGTTATAAAAAAGAAAATATCCAAGTGCTCATTAAAGAACTCAGTTCAGTTCAGTCTTTATTGTCCTGCTGAAATTTGGCTTGCAGCAGAACCAGACGTTCGTTTCTGTCATATTCTGCAAAAAAAATCCCCCTCAGTCATACACACTGGATCTTCAATTAGTTGTTGCTGGATTGTTTTGCTAATTTAACTGTAAGGTCTATCTAAAGTGCTTAAGCTTCATGTGTTGGAACATTTTTGCATTTGCAAATTACACAAACTCAAATTAGCATCAAGAGGAAAGTCAGAGGAAGATGTTGAGCGCTGTAAACAGGTCAAACTCTTGCAGAGGAGGAGATTTGTGCTCTTGATAAGAAAACAATAGACGGTGACGTTCCAATCACCTCTGAATGGACTCTGTCAGGACTCCAGTGAAGCTTTTGTCTTCTCAAGAAAAGTTGACAAAACAATGACTTTTTGGAAAGTTTAGAAGTTTAGAAAGATGTTGGGAGTCATTAAGGGGGATTTGCTGTACTTTTAGCTCGGAGACAAAGTTTCTCAGGAGGCGAGTGTGAAGCTGTGATGTTTCCAGGGACAAAGCTGAAAAACTTTTGTTGTGGGAGAAGTTTGAAAAGACAATGGACGACTCCCTGTGGATGAGTGGATGACTTCCCGAGACAGAGGACTAACTCAGCGTGCAGGTGCTCCTCTTGCTCCATTCAGACCTATGCGTATCCATGGTTACCATTGTCCCTTCCCCAAAGCCTTCCGCTTTGGCTTCCCCACTCTCCCCACACTCTCTCACACACACACACATGCACACACACACACACACACACACACACACACACACACACACACCACACACACACGCACACACACACACGCAGTGTATGTGCATGTGAGAGCGTTCAGAGGCACATAGGAGAGTTTATAAGCATGTAAACACACATGCATTGATACATACACAATATGCACTGTCCCAACTTGAACTCAGCGTGGATGTTGCATTGTTCAAGAGTGTGCATGCACATGCACACACACACACACACAAACACAAACAGTATCTCCTTACTAGTAATAATCCTCATTCATGGGCAGTGGGCTGTGAGAGACTGACCGCCAAGCATGCTGGGTCTGGGCAGGACCTGAGCATTCATCACCAGCTAAGACACACATTACATGTGTTCTGTATGTGTGTTTGCGTTTGTGTGTGTATACATTCACACATGACTGTCTCGCCATGTAAAAACCCAATTCAAGAAAAAAAAAAGTTGGGACATTGTGTAAAATATAAATAAAAGCAGAATGCAGTGATTTGCAAATACTTTTTGACCTGTATTCAGTTGAATACGGTACAGAGACGAGATATTTAATGTTCAAACTGATCATCTTTATTGGTTTTTGTAAATAGACACTCATTCTGAATTTGAAAAAGTTTGGACAAGTATAACAAAAGACTGTGAAGAAAAGCTCTGCTGGTCTCAAGCATGGATGGGGCGAGGTTCACCACTTTGTTAAAAACAGTTCAAGAACAACGTTTCTCAACACAGATCTGCAGGAATTTGGGGATTTCACCATCTGCAATCCATGATATCATTAAAAAATTCAGAGAATCTGGAGAAATCTCTGCTTGTAAGGGGCAAGGCTGAAAACCAATATTGAATGCCCACTGACCTTTGACCTCTCAAGCAGCACTGCATTAAAAACCCACATGATGGTATAAAGGATACCACATGAGCTCAGGAACACTTTGGAAAACTGTCGTCAGTAAACACAGTTTGTCGCTGCATCTAGAAGGTACCATGCCAAGTCAAAGACAGATATCAACAACATCCAGAAACGCTGCAGACGTCTTTGGGGTCTGAGCTCATCTGAGATGGACTGATGCAATGTGTAAAGGCATGCTGTGGTCTGACCAGTCCACGTTTCAAATTTGTTTTTGGAAATTATAGATGTCGTGTCCTCCGGGCTAAAGAGGAGAAGGACCATCCAGGTTGCACTTACTTCAAAAGTCAGCATCTGTGATGGTATGGGGGTCCGTTAGTGCCCATGGCATCATGGGTAACTGTCACATCTCTGAAGGCCCATTGATGCTTAAAGGTACAAACCAGCACCCTATGCTGCTTATAACAGCAAGACAATGTCAAGACTCTCAAGACTCTGCACGTGTTACAACAGTGAGGCTTCGTTGTAAAAGAGTTCAGGTACTAAACTGACCTGCCTGAAGTTCAGACCTGTCTTCTATTGAAAATTTGCGGTGCATTAAGACGCACAAAATACAACAACAGAGACCCCAAACTGTTGAGCAACTGAAGTTGTGTTTCAAGTACTTCAACAGTTACTGTCCTCAGTTCCCAAACACTTACTGATTGTTGTTAAGAGACAAGTTGATGTGTCATAGCGGTAAACATGCTCCTGTCCCAACTTTTTTGGAACATGCTGCAGGCCTCAAATTCAGAATGAGTGTGTATTTACGAAAAAAACACCCCCTGTTGTGATGTTATAATGCGTGCAGGTCGAGTCTGACTGACTTTACACCCCTGATGTTGTGTGTCAGTGTGAACTGTTTGACCCACCGTGTTTGTGTGTTTATGGATTTAGGGCAACAACAGTGTTAAGTGCAATTTAGGCCACAGTCAGAATCTTTTGGCCTGCCCAGTGGGCTACGTGTGTCTGCGCACTGTTTTATATGAGTGTGTGTGTACATGTGTATATAGTGGTTTGTCCATTATGTCCTGTTGTGTGTGTGTGTGTGTGTGTGTGTGTGTGTGTGTGTGTGTGCAGTGGTTTTGGTTTTGTAATCAGCTTGTGTGTTGGCTGACTCACCGTGCTGTGGAAATGATAACCATCGGTAATGGCTGTTTTAGCCTCTGGCTCTCTGCTGAGGCTTTGGCAGGGTAAGCAACCACACACACACACACACACACACTCCACACACACACACACAGTTTGTCCCTATTCCCCCAAAGTTTCAATAGGTGTATGTGTGTACTCGGGCTGCATCTAGCAACAAATTTCATTTTTGATTAATCTGCCAATCATTTTTTTCAATCATCAGTCGTTCAGTGCAGTGTGATGAATCATGGCTTTCAGTCACATAGTTAAAGGTAGAATCACTCAGATTTGTCCGAGCTGTTTTTAAAATGCACCAGAAAGATAGCTGATTGTTGGAGTCTCATTCCCAGGATGTCAAACACTGATGTTTTGGTTTGGTAAAGCTTCTGGAGCTCAGCAAAATAATGAGAAAATAAGGAACTAAAGGCAGAGAGCCGAGACTCTGCAGATACAGACTCTACCACACACATCTAGTCGATCTTAAGTGATGGATGAAAGGGATTACCTTGTTTTTTTTTTATTATGCCTTTAAGCTCAATGGACGCCTTTATAGACAGACTTGATTAGACGCACTTCCAATAATATCCACAGTATTCTGTCTGTGTGTTGCTTACTTAATGAGTTGACTTGCTTGAAGGTCTAGGCTTTGGTTTCAGGAGGGTGAATGTGCTGAGCGTTAGGATTGTTAGAAAATAAAAATATAGCTCAATGAATGCATTAAAAAACTCATGAGGATCCACAGCATTCAAATAACTTCAGACTTTGCTTAATATCAAAAATTAAAGCAAAAAGACCCCCAGCTTTTCTCTCCGCTTGTGAGCAAGTGGTTGAAAAACAATTTCTTGGCATCCTAATTTCACATACCTGTTCGTGATGACGGGTGTGCTGTGATTTCGTCATAAACTTAAACCGTCACGCCAGTAAAACAAAAATGGTTCCTACAATGTGAAATATCAAAATTGTGAAGAACAGTTAAGGTGACGTCTTCAAATGTCTTGGTTTGTCCAACAAACAGCTCGAATCTCAAACATATTCACTTCACAGTCACAATAAAAGAGAGTAAAGCAGCTAATTTTTCACAAGTTTTACTTTAAAATTACTGGAATTATTGTTCATTTACCAAAATAGTTGCATTATTTTTCTGCTGATCGACTCATCGATTGCACTCAAGTTTTCAGGTATCAGCACTTTTGTCACCTTTGCGATTAAATGATTAATTATTTCAGCTCTATCTGTATTTTTTTAAGTATCTGTAGGTACATTCAGAGTAGTTATCCTGGTATATGTCTGTTTTATAGCACAGGCATTAGCCCGCCACCAGAGGGAGACATTTGCTTCAGTATTCTCAAGTAGTTCTTGTCCACTTTTAAGTTTTCTCTTTTCTTTTCAACCTTGTTTTTATTAATTTTCTCAAGAACGACCCCACTCAGGTGAGCGTAGTTGCTGAATCTTCAGGGACTATAACACCCGGTCCTGTTAATGAATTTTAAAGTCAGCTGATGGTGTCTTTTATTGGTTAATGGGACATCACTGTAGTGTCCGGCCTATTCATCTGGGCATATCAATAAGCTTAACGTGCCTCACAGTCAAGCTGATTAAGGATCATACACACCCTCACCTGGCAGGTTAGTCTGATGTTTTTTAACCACTCACCTCACCATGTTTTTAATCAGTGTGTATCTCTTTGTTTGCCGGTTATCTTTTTATCTGCTCTCAGGTAAAACCTCTCAGCCAGTCTGTGGTCAAACTCCAATTAAATTCATCAAAGCTTCGAAGCTCGCCTTCCTTGCGAGTGTTTTTTTTTAACTTTAAAAGAATAGGTTGTGTATTTTCATGTGGATCTCCTCTGTGGTTGGTAACAGCAGTCAGCTGAGGGTAAATCTGAGGCAGCAGGCTGATATTTGCCCCACATGCAGCGTTCTTCACATGCACGCGTCATCAGAGGTAACCATCTGACACACCACACCCAGGTCTTCTTGAACTTCCACACATTGGAGTGCTGGGAGGTGATGTAGTTAATTATCTACAGCCTGGTGTCCATCTGTGTTGTGTGCGGTGTGTGTCTGTCACAATCGGAGGCTTCGGGCTGGAGGCTGGATAATCTGGGTTTACAGATTAGAACAGCAGCGTGGAGGAGCAGAGGAAAGAGGGGAGGAGGAGAGGCTGTGTGGACGCTGTTGAACAATGATGGTGCTCTGTCTCAGTAGGTGGAGAGAGAGGAAGGAGGATGCTCTGGGACGAACTTCTATGAACACTCTCTTGGAAGTTTTTTCTGACTTCATCTTGTGAGGCGGTCACCATCTTTGGCCATGAGCTTGTTGCTTGACTTTTTTGTGGATCTTCTTTTGCACAATTTGTGGTGATGCTTCTGGGTCACAGAAAAGGAAAACATGCTGTAACCACAGGTATTTCCAATAAGGCACTGCCCTTTGTTTTTTAAACCTCATTTCTGCATCTCTGGAGTGTTTTTGCAAGTTCTTGCGGCCATTTTTGGGAGTCAGAATTCCTGCTTTTGCAAGCTGCCGTGGCGTCTGCCAGGCTGATAATCATGCAGGATTTTTAATAGTATTATGCTGCAGTAGTTCAGTGGAATATTTGTTCTGGGGTTAAATCTTGTAATCTAACACTGTGCACAGCCTTCCTTTGTCAGGCAAATCAATGCAAGTCAATAGGATCCGGGAGAGAGAGGAGGGGAGACAAAAACAGGAGGAGGAGACAGAGGAGGAGACAGAGGGGGATTGGGTCCCCTGTGGGTTGCAAAAACCTCCAAACCTCCGTCCCATCTTCCCAGAAACAGAGGGGGAGGCCTATTGAGAGTTTGGGCGCAAGGGGGGAGGTCTCCCTCACAGTCAGCCCTCCATCCCACCACCTCAAGAAGAAGTGCCTGTCCAGAGAGAGAGGGAGAAGGAGGAGGAAGAGGAGGAGGAGTTGGGGGCTTTGGTCCTGGATAGAGCAGGGGAGGGTGGGTGTTGGTGGGGGGGTTTAGGTCTTAGCCGGGGATGATCGCATACGTGCACTGCCTCTCCTCGGAGCCGGTGGTCAGCTGCTGGCACAGGGCCTGCTATGAGGACCCCTCTGGCGAGAAGCGAACCCTGTGCTCCTTCCAGCCCGCCAACAAGATGGGGAACAGCCTCCAGCCACAGGCCGTCCCCAGCCCCAGGCCCACCAGGCCGGAGGGCTGCCTGCGCAAACGTCTGCTCTCGGTGTCAAAGGTCCACCAGAAGCCGGACTCTCTCTGGACACCCAAACCGCTGCTCGGACCGGTCTACACAGGATCACCAGGGAAAACACAATCCTTCCAGGACGGCAAAGGTACAAACTAGAGAGAGAACAAACAGCTGCCATGGATCATAAGTGCTTAAGTGTCTCATTTAGGGCTGCAACTAAGGATTATTTTCATTATTGATTTATCTGCCATAGGGCTGTGTGTTGGCAAGAACCTGGCCATATGATACTTATCAAGATGCAGGGGTTCAATATATTGTGATATATTGCAATACTCCAAGCCAGATGATATATTGATTAATTTTAGGAAAACATACTGCCATGCATAAAAGTTAGATGAGTTAAAAAAGTTGAGTTTTATGCAATCAGGGCAGTGATGATAGATTGCACCACTAGGGTCAGGGGTTTAAACACAACGCAAAACGAACCACTGCCATGAATCACGTGTATCATGTATCACAATATCACAATACAGTGTTTTGAGAATCGATACAGTATCAGAAAACATAATATCGCGATACTCAAGTATATCATATTTTCTTACACCCCTAATCTGCTGATTATTTTCACAATTAAGACAGTACCACCAGTACAGTACTACTACAGACAACAACGTAAACAATAAAAACTACCCAGAGGGCAATCATACTTTACAGAATAATAAGAAAACAACAATAATGAACAATAAAAACAAGTTCAGTCTATACAGTGTCGTTGTGAAAAATGGTCATCACTAGGGTTGCAAATTTGTGTATTTTTCTTAATGCTAACAACTGACTTATCAGTTTATCACTATTAATTAATGACATACAAACTGTTTTCTCTTACTTTTGTTTTCTTAAGTTTGTTGTATTTATAAAGCACCTTTCAAAACCACAGGCACAAGGTGCTGTACAGTGCAAAAAATTACAGAAAAATCATAATAAAAACAACAACAAAAGCTACACAAAGGGCAAACACATTACAATATAATAAGAAAACAACAAAATCACAACAAAAGGCCCCAATTAAAACAAGTTTAGTCGATAACATGTCAAAAAAAAAAAATGCAGAAAAATGCTCATCTCTAGGTTTGAAATTTGTGCATTTCCCTTATTTGATAGCTGAGAAGGCTAACAATGGATTAATCGGTCATCATTCATAATTAATGTAATTTTTTCTTTAATTTCCCCTTTATAGTTTAATTTTAGGTTGAAATCCCCGTCGTAAATGACAAAGAAAAGCAGCAAATCTTCACATGTAACAAGCTGGAATCAACAAATGTTTGACTTTTTGTTTGAAAAACGACTGAAACGATTAATCGATTATCGAAATAGTTGGCATTTAATTTTCTTTTGATCACCTAATCGATCAATCGACTAATCGTCGCAGCTCTAGTCTGATTAAGTCTATCCTCCATAGGGTTGTCAGGCTCTGGCTGTGGCTCAGTCTCCTCTCATGTTAACTGAGAGGCTTTATGATTGTGTAGCGGTTCTTGCCTTCAACTTCAGAGCTGGATTACCCAGGTAGCAGTCTCTCTGAGCCTCTTAGTAAGGCTTAATATGACACCACGTTGCTGTTTTTCTGCAGTTGTGATTGTGATATTTCCTTGGCTGGGACACAGACTTCTGCTTCAAAGTGAACTGAAGTCACCTGAACTGTTTGTGGGAATTAATTACACGCTGTATGTCGCAGAGTCACAACACATGCGCTGGAAGCTGTTCACAAGCCGGGCTTTGTCTCTTCTTATTAGGTGATTTCCATCCCCGAGCAACCTGAGTGATCTGTGCCGTCTGTCTTTGTGTGTGCGCGAGTGTGCATCCTCACGCGTGTGTGTATGTGTGTTATGCTGGCCGTCCCGTGCAGAATCAGTGCAGATTGTGGCTTTGTGACCCGGGAGACCTTTGGCCTTTGGTGTAGTGGCAGGGGTCCTCCAGGCAAGAACTGGGTGACCCTCATGAATTCTGCCACTAATGCTTAAATACGTGACCTGCCAAATAGCACTTTGGTTTGTCTATGAAAACTGGCTTGTCCAGAGATAATTTCACAATAATGACCCTCTCACTGTACATTATCCCACTCATTACATGGCTACTTACTTAAAAAATCAATTATTTGACACAAAGTATCAAATGTAACATTTATTTTATTGATTTAAAATAAATGTTATTGCTTCTTCAGAGTCTATGACCAGAACTGTGTCCATAGCAACAGTCTGTTATACAGAAATAACAGACGTTAGAATGCTGTAATCGACTGTAACTGATATTACTGGTTATGGTATGAGCCCATCACAGATGCAGTTGTACACTGGTATCAGCATATATGTTTTCTGATATGCACTGATATAAAAACTTTGTTTACAAAACACCTAATGCAGAAAATGATGCCAGGTGTGATTTAGATTTAGCACAATAGGGAACATTTAAGAGGACCAGTGAAGCTCCCTTGCAGGTGTAAATCCTGAGAGGTAGAGCTGCACAACATGGTAAAAAAAACTTATATTTTCTTTATTTGTGACAGATATTGCAATTGCGTTATGATTTACGATTAGTGGGAATGATCATGTTTGCATCACAATTTTCAATTCCACTAAAAATAGCTATTAAAATCATGATGATGTGACATTTGTTGGATTCTCTACCAAATAAACATGCTAAAACATGCAGCTTCTGCAATCTGGATGTTGTGATTTAGAGAATGTCTTATTCACGTTATGTTTAGTCATGTTTAACAAACCCATGTTTTCCCAAAAGTTATAGCAACTTCCAGCTGGTAGGAAACACACCATTACCTTGAATCAGTTACGGATTTCTCTGGATTGACCATTTTTGGAATCATTGAGGATAATTTAAGTGCACAACTCAACAAAATATATAACATAAATCTAGTGTTTTTAGACATTTTAATGCAGAAATTATAGTTATTTGTGAAAGAAAGCAGCCTTCTGAGTATCTTTGCATAGTCATATTGGTTCCAAATTTGTAATTTGTAATGTAATTGATGACGTTTTTCCCTCTAAACTCAGTGTCAGTCTCAAAAATCCCATCTAGGTCAGGCTTAAGTTTAAAATCATTACTTGCATGTATCGTCAGTACAGCCTCTTAGTGTGTGCATGTTTGTCCTGAATGAAATCACTGTATGCCCATGGTGCATGCGTGCTTCCATCCCGCCCATGCTTAGCTCTCTTTTGGGACAGTAGGACATCATAACTCCCATGGGTGGCCACCCCTGGGAACAAGACACAATAGCTAGCAGCTGGAGGTGATGGGCCAGGCCTGCAGGGAAGTGTAACAGAGCTGACGGTGTCGGGGTGATGGAGCTGACTGGGTTACAGAGGTGACCCACTTTCACCTCTGCCACTGCATAAAGGAGCCATCAGGGAGATGAGCGAGAGTGCTGAAAGATCTGTCGCATGATCATTATTTAGCTGCAAGAATACCAAGGATGTCATATTACTCTACTTAGTTAATAATGCTGATAATGCCAAAACTTTTTATGACACAAGTTAACTGGTAAAGGTGGATTAAAGGAGATACTTTCTCAACACTAAAACTTTTGTAACTTGCTTTTTCTTTTTGTTTTTCCTCCATATTAAGTATTTTTCTACCCTAACCTTTTTAATCACTACTTTTTAAATGTCTTCCTGCATGTATGTTTATCTAAAATGGAATCGCTTATTCCTGTGCGTTTAGCGTAACAATATGCAGCCAGACGAGTGCGGCCCGTCCTCACGCCTGCTTTGGCTAACTCGCCGTGACAGCTCAAGATGTCGCCACCACGAGTACAGTATTGTCTGGGCTCTGTAGGTTGAATCAACCTCCCCCGTCACTCTGTAATTCATGCACCGCTGAACAGACGACCCTAAAACACGCACAAATTGGACTTCGGCTAATACGTCCTTTGTGTGTTTTTTTGTTTCCTACATGCATGCCTCGTGTTTTTATTCTCTTATCTTCCTGCTGGTGCCACTCTTCTCTTTGTCTCCAGTTTTTTACATAAATCTTCATTTTCTTGCAGTAGATTGGCAATGGCAACATTTTTTTTTCATTGGCTTCTTCCCCTCTGTCCTCCTTTTCTATGAAGTGGTGGAGCAGGTGTTGCACCGGATCCCCCTATAATCCCTCGGTGGGGAGGCAGGTTCAGCTATCGACCAATCAGTGCCAACAGCTCCCAGGGGAAGAGCACCTGAGGGAGGCCAGGCTTGTAGAGTAACTAAATGAGGCCAAATGAAATGGATTGGTCGCATTTATAGGGGGGAAGCGCTGCTGAAACTCAGTTAGGGTAATGTAATTGTGGTGGTGGGACTCAGGAGGGGTTTGGTCTCGGGTTCAGCTCGCTGTCTTTGCCTCCCCTTCAGTGTTTCATTCACACAAACATAACTAGAATTCCTGTTTTCAAAGTGATAAAAACCTGGGCAGCAGGTAAAAATGATGGTACTGTAGGGTGCATGTAGTAACAGAGGAGAAAAGGAGCCTCCATTTATCTATTGGTGACTCTAATCCTCAAAAGGTTTTGACAGGAATCAAAAGAAGAAACAAGCTTAAGGTTGCCCCGTTTCTCCTCTCTTCTCTCTATTTCTTCTTCCCCCTCTCTTAAACCACTCTACTTGTTCTAAACCAGTGCCCTAAACTCTGGTTTGAGGCTAAAGCTGTAGTTCGATTATTTGAAGTGGAGTTGTATGAGGTACTTACCCACAGTCAGTCTGTTACCTGCGGTAGATGAAGGCTTGCATGCCCTCAGTTTGGAGAAGCAGAGAGACGTACCAGTGTCGGAAGCTAAGCAATGAACTGCTGTGGACAGGGTCAGCAGCAAAACATATTTTAGCCACCTAAACAAAGAAACACCTAAAAGAAATCTGTATGCTATGTTTAGAATATTTTACTGCTTTATATATGAGTCAAATATTGCTCTCTCCAAAACAACCAAACTCAAAAAAAAAGAGTAATTTTATCTTGCAGAACACAGGAGTTACTGGATAACCACTGCCTCGATTGGTTAGTTTGTTTGTGTCAATGTGTGACTCTGGTGTATTGAAAGGTTAGTTTGGCTCACCGAAGTCACACAATAATACAAAACAAACAAATCAGTCGAGGCAGGAGAAGACCAGCAGCTCCTGTATTTTGCTATGTAAATTTACTGGTTTTGCCACTAGAGTCTGGTTGCTTTGGAGAGAGAGATATTTGGCTTGCATAACGGTGGTTTACCATCGGACAAATCTTGTCTGACAGCTGGGGTTTGGTGCCAAAACTTAGTGCCAATATGGCACCGGTTCCTATACAACTGGTACCAGTCCGGCCAAATCACAACACAGATTATGGTGCCTCATTTCAATTGAAATAGTTGTGCCAACATTACAGACACATCACCAAACCTTTAGTCAACATTACGGCAGCAGTAATGTAGGTAACATGACTCTACTGTCAGCTACTAGCTACCTTAAACATGGAAAAAATGCCATTCTTAACACTCTAAAGTGCAGCTGTTCTCACTCAAAAGGTTTCCAACACTGGGTGGGACATTTATTGTAAATTTAGTGCAACCCAGTTAGATTTAATTTGTTCTGTGAACATGTTATGTAAGTGTGCAAAGTGTTTTGCATTTACATTTATATATTTAAGCAAACTTTTAAGTGTTGTTAGTTCAATTTCAAGTCCAAATTTGCCTTTTTAATGTTGTTTACTGTCATTTTGTGCTTGTGTTTTTTTCTAAGTTTCTCTTCAGGCACTTGTTAGGTACCAGTACCACTTTTAAAAATATTATTTTAGCATCGGTATCAAAAAAAACAAAAACATACCCAACCCTACTGACAGCAAGGCAAAGCTGCAGAAATATTCTAAACATAGCATACACCTAAACTGATACTGTTTTATTAGGTGGGCTCCTTTTTAAGTGACTAAAATACATTTTTCTGCAGACCCTGTCCACAGCAGTACATTGCTTTGCTTCTATCTACTGTAGGTAATACACTGGCTATAACCTCACTTCAAATAATCCAAACTATCCCTTTAACGTGATAGACTGGCCAGTGAACTAGTCTTTCTGATTGACTGCCAAAAAAATATTTTTCTCACCCTGTGCAGGAAAAACAGCAGCTCGTCTTTCTCTTGCTCTTATATTTTAGGGTTTGAGGTGAAGCACTGTTCATAACGACACACTGAGATTTGTTAGTTGGCTGCTCAGGTCTCACAGCTTCACTCACATGCACTCAAACATAGATGAGTAAAGACAAGTACGACCTCAGTCCTGAATGTGCATGAAACCCCCCCCTCAATAGCAGGTTGGAGGTGGCAGAACAATGGAGTGGAGAGCCTGACACACAGCTTAATGAGAGGAGAAAAGAAGGGGATTTCACACACACACACACACACACTTTCAGGAATCGGGGGGTCAGGGGTTGCTTTGGGTCATTCAACTGTAAAATGGGTTAAGGCTCTGTTTTGCTTCAAAGCAACTGTGTCTGCCTCAGTCTCCTGCTCTCCTTCTTCTTCCTCTCTTTCATCGATTAAAGTCTTTAACCCAGTTTGCGTGAACGAGTGCATGTCTGCTCGTTTTTTTTCCTTTCCCATTCATCAGCTCTGAATTTAAAAGCTACGGCGGTCCCAGTCTGAATCTTTTTAGACATTCATGTAGTCAGGAGATAAAGAAGGAGGCGAAGGGTAAATCAGTGGGTAATAGCTCGCCGTGTATCTAACAGATGGAGACCTCTCAGCTTGTTAAAGGCCTAATAGGTAATGGCTGGCTACTGATTGGCTAAACAGGTGCTCCTCCATCATGTGTGACCAGCAGCTAATGAAGTCATCACTGACAAATATTGGGAGGTAATTGAGTTTTGTCAGGGTTCAGTCTGGGCGAGTGCATGTTGGTGTCTTTGTGTTCATTTGTCCAGAGATCCCAGATGTGTTTTTTTTCCATTTATGTTTTAATCTTTGCGGCTTAGTTTTCATTGCTGTGGAGTTGGTGGCTCTGTTTATTTGTCTGCTGCTTCATTGATTCATTGTGGGTACAAATTATACAAATTATTAATAAACAATGAGATCCAATAACGATATTTGGAACCAATTTCCATTTGTGGTAAAAATGAAAATCTTAGCATAACCATTTTCTGCTGCTTCACACTTTCATTCCACTACATTTTAGAAGCAAATATTGTACTTTAAACTCCATTGGGCTACTTTATGTGATAACTTTAGTTAGTTACTTCCAGCACTCAAAATTAAGGATGTCCCGTTGGCACCTGGGGCACAAATATTTGGTGTTTAGAACCATTCTGGAACAGTAGCGACACTTATCATTACAAATGAAGTTATCACAGAATTCATATCATTTTAATTGTTGAAAAATTGAGGTGGCACCACCTGGCCGAGCTCCAGCTACACAAAATCAGTCACACAGAGAGAACCACACGATGGTACTTCAAGCACCTTGAGGTGATGTGGCAGATGTTTCTGCAAGGTGCTGTGGGCCTGAACAGTTTCCACCACGTGAAATTGATCGTGGAGGTCATGCTTGTGTTCCAGTGTCAACTTCTTGCCGAGAGCGTGTCTAATAAAGTTAAATTTAATATGTCGAATGGGGGAAAAAAGAACTTCAGTTTAAAGGAAAAATAGTTGTTAAGTCTGGGACAGCTGAAAGTAGAATTTGGGACAATGGCGGACACTGTGGAAAAAAAGCTCATTTCGAGCACTGGGTACTTGTAGTTTCAGATTATCAATACAAAATATAAATCAACTAAAATCAGCAGTTAAGCGTGTGAGTGGAACAGTAAGTGAGACTACAAAGTAGATTACAGTCAGAGAGAGGCGGCTGAATCAGAACCAAAAACGCACATTTTCAAAGTAATTTATTTCAGCGGAAATTGGATAAATGGAAATGGAAATCAAAAAGAAGTTAATTTATCCAGTGGTCGTCACAAATGAGCCAATAATCGGCCTTAACTATAACTTCCCAGAACCCAAGGTGAAAATCTTTGTTTTCTAAAACCAACAGTCCAAAACCCAAATGTGTTGAGTTCACTGTCCTCGTCACAGCAGATCCTCACAATCTAGAGGCTAAAACCACTGAAAGTTTGGTGCTTTTACTTAAAAAAAATCACTGAAACAATCAATTAACAAAATGGTTGCATTAATTTTCTGTCGATCAGCTGTTGTTCAACTCTAGAGCCTTTTGTCTTTTTGTTTTTTCTGCTGATAAAGTAAAGCACATCACCTCTTGTGCATTTGAGAAGTTTCCATAGGAAAGTCCGGCTGAGGTGTAGAAAACCCAGTTTAAGATGTCTTAACCAACAAGTATTTATCCAGTAGAATTTTGTGTACATGAATTTTCTTTTACATGATTTTCAGAACAGTATTTTGTAGATTTCCTTTTTTTCTCTCTATTTAATATCATGTAATTTGTCAATGAAATTAAAATATGAGTATCACTATAATCAAATACTGAGGTGATTTGCCATTTAGATCAGCAGCTGGAGCTGAAGCTAGATTGTTTTTGGATGTTCAGGGGAGTCGATTTAGTCTTTCATTGTGTCTGTGCGTGTGTCGTTTGCATGACAAATTGTTGTAATAGATAATCTGGTCAGATTAATAGTGTTGGTCTGGGCTCAGCTGGCTTTTCATTTGGGAGGCTGGAAGCAATGGAGGAGGAGAGAGGAGAGAACAGCGCTTATTTGAGCAGGGATCAGGTGTGAGGAAGCCTCACGGCACCATATGTGTACAATTGAGTTTTACTTAACGGGCTGATTATCACATCAGGACATAACAGGCAGATAATCGCTGCAATCGACAGAGACATTTATCCTCCAATTGACAAAATGTGTCTTTCTTTCTGTCTTTTTTCTTTCTTTCTTTCTTCTCCACTCACTGAATAATCTTCCATTTCCTCTTGTGAGTTCAATGTGTGGTTCTGCCCCTGCTGTTTGCTCCCTGTTGACAAAGGGAGCCTCCTGCAGGTCGGGTCAGTGTACTGCACCATGTGGTACACAGAGCCTGTAAGAGCAAGATGAAGGTTGCTCTCGATAAGATGGCACATGCAGATCTTTAGCTGACATGTCTCTAGGATCTTTCTCCCTCTCCTCTCTGTCTGGTTCCTGGTTGCTCTTCTTACCTGACTCAGATTTTGTAGTTAGTTTAGATTTAGTTTCACAGCACTTTGGCATGTGTTGCAGACACCTGACAAGAGGCAGATGATAAAAAAGATCATAGCTGACACTGCAGAATTGGAAAAAAAAGCAAGACCTTTGTGGTATTAGGGCTGCAACTACCAAACAAAACTAACAAACATTATTTTCATAGTTAATAGATAAAGAAAATGTCAAAAAATGTGATTACAAGTTTCCAGAGCCCAAAGTGACTGCTTCTTTTGTTCAGCCAACAGCCCCAAACCCAAATGTTCTTCCGTTTCTGTCATAGATGACAAAGAAAAACAGAAAATCTACACATTTTAGAAGCTGCAAGCTGCTCAGGGTTCAACGTTTTTGTTTTTTCACATGCTTGAAGTCAGTTTTTACTTGCCCTTGTACAAATTGTTTCATGCATTATCAAATAACAATGAAGAGTCAATAAAGTTAATAATTGTTATAATCAGTTTATCAGCTGAGCATTGCAGGTCTAAAAGCCCCTTTGTGTTATTTTCCTTTTGTTAAAGGGGATGCACTTTTTATGAACCATACAGTAGAAGTCAGGAATGTAACCATGTGTGCGGAGCAGACAGAGAGCAGACTGGTCAGTGGGGCAAACAGGGCCAGAAACCTCAGAGGACCAGACTCAAAGCAGCATGAGGTGGAAAAAAAAAAAAGGCTCCCTCTAATAGCAGTGCTCATTAAAGAAATGAGCTGTGACTGAGGTTGGCGCAGCCGCGGAGTGCTTAAACGCACTTTATCCTGCACTACGGCACAATTAGATTTTTCAATTACTAAAAACAAGACCACTGTTGAACTGAGAAGAGGGCAAAAGCTGCTGCTGGAGCAAACACGGGCCAGATTAAGTCCTGAAATCGCATTTGTTCTCTGTCTGTTGGCATTAGGAGAGTGTTAAGGCAAACAGATGAGTTTTAGCTCATCATGACTTCTTTTAAACAGTCGCTTTTTTGTGTGTGTGTGCATGAAAATGTGAACTTTGTTTTATGAATTATTAAAATTCCTTCCAGCAAGTGAGTCACCAGATTTACTTGCCTGACATGGCATTTTACTTGACCCCGTGCAAATAGGCAATCCTTATTGTTGAGTCCTGCAGTATAACCTGTCAAACAAATAAAAAAAACACTTCTCAAGACCAATCTGCTGGATATATATTTTGGCTATTACAAGTCCAGACTGCAGATGTTTGTCTTGTGGTTTGGGGCTCATTTGAGAATCACCCTTAATTTCATTTCTTTATTGTTTTGTCCATTAATAGCTAACTGCACTATGTACTTAACCTTTACTGGTGACTTGTAACAAGTAAAACAAAGTTATCCAACCAATAACATGTATAACATTTAAAAATGGGTTGCACTTTATTTTACAGTACACTATGTTTTTATTAGACAGTATTAGACCCCTTATTAGACCCATATTATACGGTCTTAGAGGATAATTAAGGATACATTACAACAGAACTGTGCTGTAAACTAAATAAAGGTTTAATAAAGGGTCTAAAGTGCAGCTTGTTATGTCTTATTAGTGTACTGAACAATAATGTGCAACCTAAAAATGTAAAAATGCCAATGATCCCGTAAGAATAATCTGATCGCTCGGGTCAGGACACTTTGTTCCACCATCTAATCTATCTCATCTTTTATCACTCTAACTCTCATCAACCACAGACCCCCGCCCTCGCCGCTCCAGCATGTACACCAGCCCCGGTCTCCTTCTTCCTGCCTTCTCCTCAGCTCCAGGCCTCTTTATGTCCCAATCAGCTGGAGGCTCCATTAAGCCTCAGAAAAGCAAAGCCGAGCCTCTGAAAAGCTCATGTCCCCCCATAGAGACTGATTGTAAGAGGAGAGAAAGAGGTGAGGGAGGGAGGGGGGGGGGGGGAGAAAGTGATTTTAAGAGCCTCTCTAAATCTGTCTTGTTAATGAGTTGTCCTCACCATGGCAACGTCTCTTTTTCGAGGGTTTTCCACTCTACATGCAGAGATGGATTAGGGTTAAAGACAAAAAAAAAAAAAAAGAAGGGGAAAATGTAGAGAAAAGGAAGCTGCAGGCATTTTCTTTGCTTGTAAAACCACAGTTGAGCGTGCGCTGGTGACAGTTTTACTCTAATTTTGTTTGTTCCTGGACTGTCGTTAACCTTTTCCAAAGCACTGTGCAGGATGACACTGAAAAACCAACTACACTTGTGGCGGCTGTTGCAAACTTTCGCCACAAGGGGGCGTTCTAATACAGAAAAGCAGAGGGACTCGTTCAGGGGATGACACTGCAGCGCCTTTAGTCTTTTAGATTCAAAGTTTATCACCTGTGAATCATCTATTCTAACAGCACACACATTAAACCTCCAAATTGATCAGATTATGCTCACTTCCAAATGGAATTACTTTCCTGTGGATTAATTGCCCATCAGACCGAAGACACCCATTCATCCGCACCAAAAAGAGACACATGAGATGTCATGAGGAATTTAATTTGGAATAATGGCGGTCTTAAATTTTGGGAGTATTTGATCAGGGAGCTCGTCTCTTTTCCCTCAGGGCCCATTAGGAGGGCGCGCTCGCTGCATCCAGGAGAGGTCTGCGCTCTCTATTAATGCCTCCATCCCTTCATTACTGCTCGGATGGGACGGAAAGGGAGGAGGGACGGAGAGATAGACGGGGGAGAGGGAGGTGGGAGGCGAAGCAGAGGAAGGAAGGGGGAGGAGGAGAGAGGGAAAGGAGGAGGGGGAAGTGGATTTCTGGGTGCTGCTTTTTTCCCAGACGAAGTCTCAACACAGGATTATAGCACATGCATGTGCACACGTGCACACTTTTGCAGAATGCATCCCTGAGTGTGTTTGAGAGGTCAGATGAAAGCACCAATCAGTGTCAGTGTGTGTGTGCGTATATATGTGTGTTTTACAGATGATACTGATCCGAATCATCCTGTGAGCTTTAAGCCTGTCCTGAGACATATTTAACCCTCTCTGTTTTAACCCCGGGATTACAACACACTGGCAGGGCTGCATTACTACAGTGAGACATTTATGTTCTGTACCTGATGATGACGATGAAAGTATATTTGGAAAAATTATACTCATAATAGTTTTGGACTGAGCACAGTTCGTGTTAATGAGCACTACAGCTGCAGCAGGGGTGTGATGTAGCTGACCGTCACCTCTAACCTCCTTCAGTATATCAGATGATGATGTATGAATGATGATGGATGATGATGATTATAACTGGTCTTTGTATCAGTCGAGTAAACAATGGGTCAGTGTCATCCAAAAATTTATCAGGGTTCAACTAGGGTTGCAAATTGTGTGGATTTTTCTGAACTGACAGTAGAAAACAATAACAATAAATGAATCAATTAATCATTGATGATTAATAAGATTCTTACTTTAACAAGATACTTACTTTTCTCTTTTTTTCCTTAATTTTCATTTTTAATATATCTTTAATAAGTTTCCTTATTCAACAATGGCTCCACCACACAAAGCAATGCCAATTGAGGCACAATTACTGCCATTTTTATACTATCAATTAATTACTGATTACTTTATGTTGATTAATCAATTAATGATTAATTAATTAATTAACATACCAAGGTTCAGCATAGACCTTTTTTTACTTGTCCAGTCAGGCAAGTGGGTCAGAAATCTATTTGCCAAAAGTCAATTTTTACTTGCCTCTGTGCAAATTGTTTTGTTTATTAGCAGTTATCAAATAGCAATAAAGTCTAAAGTTAATTCTAATGTTTAATTTAAGGCTGCAATGTCTATAAAATGTGAAAAATGCCAAACGTTATCAAAGTCC
Source organism: Lutjanus argentimaculatus (assembly GCA_034769285.1). Lineage (NCBI taxonomy): Eukaryota > Metazoa > Chordata > Actinopteri > Lutjaniformes > Lutjanidae > Lutjanus > Lutjanus argentimaculatus. The sequence goes on from JAWZSL010000001.1 coordinate 49,458,095, forward strand.
AAGGTTATGTCTTCAAATGTCTTGTCCATAACCAAAGGTTTAATATGATATTAGATGTAGGAAAACAGGAAATGTCCATATTTTTGAGGCATTTTCTGCCATTTTTGCTTTAAAAATTAATAGTTTGATTCTTTTTCACCACTTACCTGGTCGCTCAAAAAAGTAAAAACACTAAAACCTTTTTCATGTTATGCGTCTGCTCTTCTCTCTGACACTTTGCTTTGCTCTGCCTGTGTCTGTCCTCAACAAAAACTCAAATGTGAGCAGAGCACAGTGACACAGACAGACTCGTTTACTTCATAGACGAACGGCTGGTAGATCCTAAAACAACACAGAACATTCATTACGTCTTGGTTTAACTGGATTGAGAAACATTATTGTTGGACCCTGATGTCAGGCTGCATTTTCTGCTCCATTTGTAGGCTGTAAGTTTTATTTCCAAAAAAATAAGTTGGGGGATTCTTGAGGATGTAGTTCACTTCAACTGAGGGGAGTTTATTTAAGTTAATAGTCAGTGTCCTCGCATTGTGAAAGCAATCTGCAGAACACTCTCTAACTAACTAACAGAGAGGAAAGTTAAATTGGATCAAAGTTACAGGCCTGATGAACAGATCCAGTCATGCAGTGTAAATGTATCGATTATTAACAGTAATCAATACCAGCCACCAGAACTCGCATCCGACTGCACGTCTAACCTCCCGATTGTGCTCCGGCCTCCGGGCTGATTGTCTTGCTCACTTCCTGAATTTATCACCATTGGTCAATTGGCTGTATTTCTGATTGTTGATTGGATGGTTTGGTGTTACAGTCCCCCCTCCCCCCACCTCCCCAAATGACCCACTGTCGGTGCTGATGAGAAGCGAGGTGCGATGTGGGAAGTGGGTCAAACGGCACGGTGTCGATTTTGATCCAGCGGTGGAGGAACTGTAGATAAATGCACACGCACACATTGTAGTTGATTTGGCTTCAACCCACTTCTTATTGGTGCACACACACACACTCACACACACACACACACACACACACACATCCAGCTCTCCTTGTTGTGATGCAGGCTTGCCCCAGGTGGCTTGTTGCTTTGTGCCCTTGAGCTACTGGAGGCACTTAACCTAAATTAGCTCAGTCTGTCTCTGTGCCTCTGTGTCTAAAATCAGACAAGACCCTCTCATCCTCAGGAGGAGCTGCACACCAGGGTCACAGAAAACAGCAGAAACAACACACTGCCGTATACACAAGCTACTGGGCTGCACAATTTGCGATTATTTCGACTGATTAGTGGAAATGATCAGTTTTGCGTTACAATTTTCAGGTTCACTGAAGGAAAAAAAAAACGATTAAAATTATGATAATGTGATATTTGTTTAGGTCTGTACCAAATCAAACATGTTTTCTTTTATCTGGAGAACAAGATTTTTAGGCCTGGTCGTCTATGCAGCACTACAGATCCTCAATATAAGCCCTTTTCAAAAAATTGGATATTGCACTTGGCCATATTGCGATTTTATTGTGATTAATTGTGCAGCCCTAACATTTATCACCTCTGCTTTCTGTTTCTTACCGCCGTGCTCGTGTTTCAAGGCGTCATGTTTTGCATGTGACGGGAAATTAAACTTAAGCTGTTTTCTGTCTTGATTAGAGCGTCTGCTAAACGCCTTCTGTGTAAAATGTGCGGTGATATATTGATGCTAATTAATCATATCTTTACAGCAAATGAAGTAATATTCCAGCTGCTACATATTGATTGCCGTCATTGTCTCAGCTTGGACATTATTCACGTCACACTTTTAATTAAACCAGTCGTGAGGTTCATTTGTGGGGCGTGAATTTTTGTTGCAGAAACACACACAAAGTGGACACAGTGGGCACAACCACAGGCGCGGCAGTCCACAGTGTATCATATATGTGTTTGTGCCAGCTTTATGGCATTTTGTGTGTGAAGTTAATTATAAAATTGGATTAATGATGCTGTGGTGATATGCAGTGTGTGCACACACACATATATATGCACACACACACACAGACCCTTAGGAGAGAAAAACAGACAGTCCTGGTGCTGAAATGTAGGTCAGGAAGGCAGCATGGCAGCCAGCATGTGTGTGTCGGCATCCCTATTTGTGTGTGTGGTTACATGCTTGTCTGCATATTGACCATAGACTCATGCACATGTATTGTCTTATAACCTATATGTGCTTGTGCATGTGTCAATAGCAGGAACAAAGACACAAAAAGGATAAAGGGTAAAGGGATGCAGTGATCTCGGCCTCCTTTAAGGTATAGATCATAATGTGTGATTGGGTCTGTTGTCTAAAAGCGGTCGATTGTAGAAACAGCTGCAGGCACACGTTCACACATGCACAATAACATGCACAGCCATACATACAAAAGCATGCAGAGTGATGTCAGCGTGCTGTAAGCCATCCGAATGCACAGGACCACTGAGACACACAACACACACTTAGGCCTCGTGGTTATTGATGTGTTGGGTCCTCAGAGGGTCCGCCGTAGAGCGAGAAGGGCCAGGAGTCAATATGAGTGGAGACAGTTTGGCTGGATGGTAATGGCTCTTAATATAGTCTAGGGGCTGCCAGGGGTCCGTCTTTATGTTATAGTACCAGTGGCTGCTGTGGAGTGGAGCTTTTCCGCTGGGAAATTATTTCATGAGAGCGTGTCAGACATGTGTTACAGCTGCATAGTCAGAATTTAGAACAGGTTGAATAATTGTATGCTAAGAACTCATTTTAAGCCAAGGTCAGCTCTGAATGTTCAGCTGTGGCACAATTCAAACATCACACATGAAGACAACTGATTTTTAATTAAACAAAGTCAAATAGAGACATAGTTGTGGTAGCAACTCTGTGAGGCTGCACTTCAGCAGAGCGGTGCTTTAAGGATGCTCACATTTGGGCTGTACCAAATAGCTGCTTTGGAGTTTCGAAGCTTCAGCAGCAATTATTTGAGTTAATTCGAAGCTTTGCTACAATATGCTGTCTCTCAGAGCTGCTGCTTCAGCGCAAGCTGGACGTAGACGGACAAAACACTGGCAGCATTAGCTAAACTGATTTGTCCAGTGGGGCAGAGAGAAGAAGGACTTGTTCTTCCCTGTTGCTTCTGTCGTCAGGAACGGACAGACATTTGAGACAAGTGTAAGCAGCAACACATTGTTGAGAACAGGAAACCAGGTGCACAGCACGGGGACACAGCAGCAGCAACTCGAGGGCAAGTTTGTAGAACGACAAAACAACGGCAGCGCGACTTGCAACGCAGTGGACAAATATTAGAATACTTATTTTGACGTTCAAAAACGATGGCATACAACAAAGCCTTGAATCATTCGCTACAGCCCTGGCTAACATGTTGGTGTTTGCCATTTCAGTTTAGTGTGTTAGCAAGATAAACACAAAGCTCAGGGTGATGTGAATGTCATCTGTTTTTGCAGGTATTTGGTCAAAAACTGAAGTATTGGACAAATTAAGATTTTGACTTGAATAAGAAGTCAGTCACCAAACTTTTTATAGTGCATGCTGAGGGCTACAAAAGTTAACCTTATGATGGCACAAGAAGAAAAGTCAGAGGATCATGAAAGTCATTATTAGGGCTGCAACTAATGATTGTTTTCATTAACTCATTTCAAAATTCTTAAGTCCATCTAAACACTTGGAAAACAGGTTCTGAGTGTTGTCCAGCCAACGTGCAAACTTTCCAGTTTCCAACAGGGGCCTGTTTCAGTTTCGTCTTATTGTCCTGTCACCGTCAGGGAGGGGGTGACAGACCAGTGGGGTTAAATTGCATTAGATTTAAAACTCTGTTGCCGGGGGGAGGTGGACCGTTAGCTACAAATCCATCGTGACTGGAACATAAAACGCCTCAAGTTAGCAACAAAACCGCCACCCTCTCTGAAGACACCAAAAGCTCAGGCGTACAAATCAGCCTGCTCGTAAAATAACAGCGTTTTAACGCCCTGCTCAAAGGGCGTTTACATTTTAAGAGTGACCCGCCTTTTATTGTGCTCAAGCTAACATTGGGCCATAAAACTTTGCTTGTTAAATGAAAGTATAGGGAGGACTTATTTAACGGTTGCACACCTCCTTGTCAGTTTGCATTCTTCCAGCTGTTATTCCTATTAGGCGATTTGGTCTTTGTTTCTGAGCACAAAGTCAAATGCAGTCTTGTCTGTCTACATGCTCACACAGAGGTACATGTATCCGCTACCTGCCCTCTCTGTCTTTCTGTCTCTTTTATCCTGGCTTGAATTTCAAAGGGGGTCGGCAGGGAATGCCCGGGTCAGAGGCCAAGGGAGAGAAAATTAGGCATGACCGCCAAGCCTGCTGGGCTTTTGTGTATGTTTTCTGTGTATAATACCTGTTTTTATTGAGTCTCTACCTATGGATGTTTTGCATTCACACTCCATCTATCTGTTTTCCTTCCCTCCACCACCCCAAACTTTTCTCTCCCTGCTGTCTTTATCTCCTCTCTGTCTCGTTTCTTTTGTCCCTCTAAACGCTGCCTTTTCTATCCTGCCTCGCATCGCTACTCAGCAAAATGGCTCTGCTTCTACCACATCAAAGAATCTTTGTGGATGCAAACTTTGCTTTTCTTTCTTTGTGTCCTCTTTCATAAAGTCTTTGTGCAAAGTTTTGCTTTTGATACCATCTCCAGTTTTTTCTCCTGCATTTGTATTGTGCTTCCTTTTTCAAAGATGTTTCTCTGATTCACGCACACGTCAAGCTGTGTGAGAACGGCTACAGAAAACAACAAATATACGCGTGTCACCACATCAAGGCCACGATATGCACATACGTATGCTTGTGAACCTGAAAAACACACACAAAGATCAGAGGCTGATCATGTTAGTGATGGTGTGTGTGCAGACTCAGGGCGTAGTTTGCAGGGTGTCTCCCGGACTTTGAGGGGTTTTTTCTCATGGATCACAAAGGAGGAGCAGCCTATAGAAGGAGGCCCCTGCCTTTCATTGAGAAGAATAACCCAGCGCACACACAGACACACACACACACAAAATGCAGCGGTTTTCATTGCAAACTTGAATTCACACACATTTCCCCAATTTCTGCTGCTTTTTTCACTTTGGTGTAAAATGTACACACAGTGAACTTTGATTTGCACCTCGCTAAACCCCCGCTGCACACACAAAATCCTTTTCACTAAAGTGACATGTTGTGAGCCACTATCGTAGCTTTGAGTTCATTTGTCCCCCCTCCGTCTGACCTCTTTTAACCCCGCCATATTCTGCATATAATCATGCAAATGAGCTGCTGATGGGTTCATACAAAACCACCAAAAACAAAAGCTTTGTCTTGTCAAACCACTGACTTTCTGATGGTGAACAGAGAGGGCTTTGCTGTCGGCATTGACAGTGATCCGTCAAACTGAGTCATAGAGTAAATGTGAGTTACGTATTTGTTTTAGGGCTGCAACTAATGATTAATCTCTATTACTATTTTGTCTTTTTTAATTAATTGGTGTAAGTATTATTTTTTTTTAAGAGCAAAGTCAAAATTCTCTGTTTCCAGTTTTTAAATTGGAATATTTTCTTGTTTCTTTACTCCTCTATGACAGTTAATGTTGTAGAATATATTTGCCATGTTGTTGAGGACATGTCCTCATAAACATAGTAAAAGCTGTCTCCTGCTTGAAGCACACAGTGCGAGGGAAGATGGAGAGACGCTGTGCTGCTGCCAGAGGAGTGCTGACTAAGATTACAGTGTGCATGGGAATAAAAGGCAAAATAATAGATTTTTCCCTGATGGTCTGAATAACTCACAGATTTAGTTGCTAAATTCATATATTAGATATTTTGGCAGCAAATAGAGACCCATAGCTATAGGTAGAAAATGGACCAAACCAATGTGAGGCATGGGTGCTTTGTCACAGTACTGAATTTCAATAAGTAACACAGACACTGACAGACAACAGTGAATATATTTAGATTTTTATAATCAAAATTACTGCTAGAGACAATTCATTAATCCATGGATATTGATAAGGACATGTCCCTACTGTCCCTACCCAATAACACCCTTGGTTGTGGACAAAACAAGACATTTTAGGACGTCTTTTTAGACTTTAGGAAGCATTTTCCACAATTTTCTGGCATTTTACAGACTAAATAACTGATCCCTTAACTGAGTAAATAATCTACAATGAAAATAATCATTAGCTGCATCCCCTAATCTGCTGATTATTTTCACAATTAATCACTTAGTCTATAAAACATCAAAAAAATTGTAAAATATGCATCACAGCTCTCCAGAGCCCAAAGTGACGTCTTCAGATTGCTTTTTTGTCCAACCAACAGTCCAAAATCCAAAGACTTTTCATTTACTCTCATACATGACAAAAAGCAGCAAATTCTAACATTTAGGATGTCTGAGCCTGCAATTTGCTTGAAAAATGACTGAAACAATTAATTGATTATTAGACTAGTTGGGAGCTAATTTTCCTTTGACCAACTAATCGATTAATTGTCTAATTGTTGCTGCTCTACTTAACACGTGCATACAGTGTTTAACTGAGGGCAGTTACAGGATGGGAGATTGTCTGTGTGAATATATAGGTTGTGTGTGTGTGTGTGTGTGTGTGCGTGTGTGTGTGTGTGTGTGTGTGTGATGGAATCCCAGCTGCTTCAGTGGAGTAGGTCAGACGGAAAGAGCACAAGAGGGGTGAGGGGAAGAGGAAGGAGGGTTGTCGTTACCCAGTAACCTCTGTCTGCTGAACAGACAGAGGTGCAGCAGAAGAGAGACAGACAGAAGAGACAGACAGACGAACAGACAGACAGGGATTCTGTGAGAGGGAGACAGCAAGAGTTTGGTGTCAAAGAAAGGTCATTCAGCAAGAGCTGGAGCAGTTTGAACTTATTGTGTTTGTGTGTGTGTACGATGCGCGGGAACTTTACCCTATGCTGAAATCATTAGTGCCAGAAAAGCAGCTTGTTTACTCAGCCTCGCCTCTCCGTCACCTTGGTTTCAGTGTGTGTTGTGTGTGTGTGTGTGTGTGTGTGTGTGTGTTGTGTTTGAGAGAGAGTTGTGTTTATTCAGGAGTGAGTTTGAAGTTTAACTTTGCTTAACTGCCTTTTTATGAGCGCTGTAGAGAGTTGTCTCCTCGGCCTAACCCACCTTTAGGGTTTATTAACATCATCGGAACATGACTGTGTCATACTACGATTACTTTTTATTGCTATCTTGATGCCAAATGATGTAAAAGTGTGAAAAAACGACTGTTAAATGTCAGTAATGGTACAGTTTGTAAAGAAAATCCTCCATTTAAATATGCCGTGTGATCATCATGCCACACTACATCCTCCCCTCTCTCCAACTCACTCTTTTCTGATAGATTATTCATGCCTTATTCTACATCTCCGAGAGGAGCAAAGCGATCGGGTTCCCATCGACCCCCGGTGCTACGCTTTCATTCACAGAGACATAGGGATGAAAGAAAGGGGGAAGGGATCAGAGAGCATGAGTTATGTTGCTCTGCATGCTATAAATTATAGATTTTCATTCATAGAAAAAGAGAGTCAAGACGGGATGAAAGAGAAGTATGATGTAGTTTATTTATTTATTTATTCATTTTTTTCAGGGTCTTTGGTACATTTCCTGTTTGAGCCATCAAAGTCCAAACAATTTAGTTTCTAACAGATTTTAATAATTGATACAAATATGAAACATTTGTAGCAAAAAGTGAAGAGCTGCTTCCTTTCCCCTTTTCACAGTTTTACAAAATAAATGTTTGCACATGGAGGAGATGGTCGGTTTTCAAAATAAAAGCCTCTGTGCAGACTCCTGGTCATATAAACAGTCAAAATAGAAACTATTTTACTATGTAGCCTTCTTACCCATGGTAGAAACAGCTGTTCAAAATAAAATACAGTGCTTTTCAAAGTGAAACGCTATGTGTTTCAGAATGAAATGCCATGCTTGTCAAATTAAAATACAAGTTTTTTTTACAAATTAAATACTAAAGAAAAAAAAATAATAATAATAAAATGCCTGCAATGCAATTTGGCTCCTATTCACATGAGTGATGCTGAGCATTTATTGCACTTTGATATCCATTTAGACGCTTGAAAAAAATGCAGACTTACTTGCACCATGTTTGCATAATTAAAGCATCATCTTATTGGCAGAAATATCAGCATTTTGAGCTGATACCAATATTTAATTTTAACGCTCATAATTTTGTGCGTCCCCAGTAAAAACGGTGCTGATGCTGCACAGATGCAGGAGTTAGTGCCTCACTAAAGGGCATCACACCCTTAATTTATAAAGAAAAGATAACTGTTTTTTTGTTCACTTAGTTAAGTTCATTGATTCAAACCAGTGACAAACCCTGCCCCTGTTTATAACCATTCACATGCTTAGTTCTAGTAACAACATCCACAGATGCAAAGTGATTGCAAGGATGTGTGAAAAAAAATTTGTCCCCGTTTTTCCTCAACTCACATTTTCCTGCTTATCTCCACCTTGCAGGTTCTCTACCTATTAACGGGAAGGTGTGCAAGGTCAGAGCCTGAACAAGAGAACGCAGGAAAGGAAAGAGAGAGGAGGGGGGAGTAAAATCAATACAGGCTAGATTACATTAGAAGTCATGAAAGTGTTCGTGTCTGAAAGGAAAGAGAGGAGAGACAGAGAAAAGAAAATTGGGGATGGAGAGGGAAGGAGATTTGACGTTAGCGGATCAGGTAGAGTTGAGGGGTTTTAGGGGGTCAGCTTAGCTCTCCCTTCTTAAGTCCAATTAGAGAAATTAAAGCTGAGACCTGTCAGATGAAGAGGGAGGTGTGTGTGTGTTTGTGGGTCTGTGGGTCTGTCTGTGTGTGTGTAGACGTCAGATTCAGGCGCTTTGGGAATTTGAACGGATGTTTGATAGACTATGATATCGAACCAGAGAGGGAAGTGAGTGTGTGTGTGTGTGTGTTTTGGGGATTCATCAAATGATAGAGTGAGGGGCTGCTGGGAATTAGACTTCAGTCTGGGATAAAAATAAATAAATAAAAACCTGGATATGAAAGTGTGAGACAGTCTGTGTGCACTCTTAAAAATAAAAGTGCTAAGTAAACTATATAGGGTTTTTCAGGTGGTCCCCATAAGAGAACCCTTTTTGGTTCCTGGTAGAACCTATAAAGGTTCCATTTGGACTCCTTTTAGAGGCTTCTACTGTACCTAGAACCCAACATAAAGAGTTATACCTAGAACTATCTGTGAAAAATTCCACTTAGAACTCCCTATGAGAGGTTCTACAGAGAACCCTTCTGTGGGGCAATAGTTTCACTCAGTACCCCCTCTGGGGGTTCTATCCACCTTCTTTCCACCTTGTCAGAGTGCCAACAAGACGCCACCCAGGTTGTTCTACCGAGAACCTTTTATATTCCAAGGGTTTCATGTAGAACCCACTGTTGAACAATTGTTTGAATTAAAAGGGTTCTTAATGGAACCCTTAGTCTTACAAGAAAACCTGATGAAAAAGGTTTCACATAGAACACACCCAGGGGGTTCTACGTGAAACCTTTTATATTCCAAGGATTTTGTGGAGAACCTATTAAAGGGTTCTACCAAGAACTCTTTTATATTCCAACGATTTCATGTAAAGCCTCCCCCCATTATATATGTTATATATTCCATGGGTTTCGTGTAGAACCCACTGTAGAACAGTTCTTTTTCCTTTGAAAATGGTTCTAAAGGGAACCCTAAGTCTTGTCAAGAACTCTTAACGAAACCTTTCTTCAAAAAAGGGTTCTTTGGATGAAAAAGGTTCTTAATGGAACCTTTAGTCTTAAAAAACCCTTTCTTCAGAAAAGGTTTCTTCAGAAGCAAATGGTTCTGGATAGAACCTCAGCCCTTGAGGAAGAACCCTTGTGGAACCGTTATGTCTCAGAGTGCTAGTCGTCTCTGCCAGGTTGATGTGGAGATCCAAATGGGGTGTGAAAACAGGACGGGGAAGATAAAGAAAGCAGGAACAATGACAGGAGGAAGAGACGGAGCCCTTCATCAATCTCTCTCCTTTATTATCACTCTGCCACATTCACCCTGAGTCTTAATAACGTCTGGAGAACCAGGACTTGTTAATTATTCACATCGCTCCCCTCAGTTTCTCTTTTTTTTTTTCTCAGAGGGTGACCACCTTTTCATGTGTACATGCTGCTGGTTGTGTTAACAAGAACAGATCAGCACTGTCTTGCCACAGGCCCGAATACCAATGAACACATGTTACGTTGAGGTTTTGTGTTTGAATGCTAACAGTTGCTCGACAGTGTCATCAGTTTTATCACCAATTTACATGATTAAATGATTAGAAAACCTCACAGTTTCAGGCAGTTGTAATTATTTCAAGGAAGAATTAAAGAATATAATTTGCACACAGCTAATGTCTTGAATTTCTATGAATGCATTAGCTGATTAATTGATTAGTTGACCAACAGGAACTATAACTACTTAAAAGAATAGTTTGGATGATTTGAAGTGGGGTTGTTTGAGGTACTTATTGATCGTCAGTGTATTATCTACAGTGGATGGAAGTGGACATGCCCTCTTGGATTATAGGAAGGATATATAAGAAGCTAAGCAATGTACTGCTGTGGACAGGGTCAGCAGTAAAACGTATTTTAGCCAGCTAAAAAATTCAATATCAGTGTACACTTTATTTAGAATATTTTCAGTGCTTTACCTTTTTTTGATAGGAAACTGCCAATACATAACCCAAAGATCACTATTTCTCGCTCAACCAAACTCAATTGGCAAAATCAGTAATTTTATCTTGCAGAACACAAGAGTTCCTGATCTACTGATGCATCGATCTGTTAGTTTGTTTGCATTATTGTGTGACTTCGGTGTATTGAAATGATAGTTCTGATCCACTGAAGTCACACAATAGCACAAGCAAACTAATTGATCAAGGCAGCAGTTAGAATGGCAGCCCCATGTTCTGTGAGGTAAAATTACTGATTTTGCCAGTGGAGTTTGGTTTGAGCGAGAGAAAGAGCAATATTTGACTCGTATAATGGTGGTTTCCCATCAGGAAAGGCTGTCTGATGGCAAGGTAAAGTGGTCAAAGTATTGTATGTTGTTTTAATACCGACCTTGTCCATAGTGGTGCATTTCTTCTATGCTGGTACTCCTTTCTGCTTCTACAATCTGAGTTCCTCATACAACCTCACTTCAAATAATCTGAGCTATCTCTTAAACTCTGGACTGTTGATTAGAAAAAAAACAAAAAAACAAGCCATTTGAAGATGTCAACTTGGAAATATGGAAAATTGTGACAGGCATTTTCACAGGTTTTGTAGATTAACTAATGACAATAATTGCAGTCCTAGGATGTTTGCTAATGTGTGATTTTAAGGATTATGAAAAGATTGTAAAGCGGAAAAAGGCAAATGTTTCCCCAGCTTTGGTAAACAAGATTTATTAATTGCATATCCGGGGGCTGATACGTATAAGACTGCTTGGTAATCATGTTCATAATAATCCCTGATGTTTGTCGAGCTACTGTAAATAAGCTCTTCCTCTGAGGTCCAAGCTTCATCCACTGAGTCCTTCACGCTTCCCTCATATGCTGCTCTGAGTATGAACAGATGAAAGATTGATATTGTTTGGGCTGGGGTAAAAGGGTGTGGGGGGGTCTTCCATTCTTCAGTGGGGATGAGCGGAAGGATGTATGGACGTATGGCTGAATGGATAGAGAGCCCTAATCCTAGAGGTGGCCTAGATTAGAAGCCCTCCTTCAGCGGATAGAGTTGTTGACCTGTCTGTTACACTCTGGGCATGTGTCTGGTGTGTGTGTGTGTGCCTGCGTGTGCGTGTTGACACTGTCCTGAGAACAATAGGCTCTTTAATGAGTGATGCTGCTTTGGCTCGCGTCTGCATTAATGATCCTAATACTGTACGCGTGCCAAACAGTGTGAAATGCAAGCCAAACCGCAAGCTACTGACAGAACATGGAGAGACACTTTCAGACTGACATGATGACCTGAAATAATCCTGAGTTTACTGTCAATCTGAATGGGTTTATGTTGCTTCTAACTGGGTTTAAAGTGGGGCTGCAATCTATTATTTCTAGTGTTGGTTATTCTGTCGATAATTCATTTTTATTAACAGTTTGGTCCACAGAATGTCAAAAAAAAGCCTTAATCCTGTCCAAGTCAGGCCAAAGTCAAATTGCAAAAATGTAAAACAGTGAGATATAATGCATGTAAAACATTAGAATAAATGATTTATACTTGGATATAGATCAAAAAACACAGAAATGAAAGTTTGTAACATATAGTACATACACAACCATGCACACATAGAAACTGAATATAGTCTTGATAACTGTAGTTTAGTACTGAGGGCAGATTAAGTGATGTTGAGGCTGAGGCAAGTAGATGTGTTTTGCGTTTATTTTTGAATGAGTCAACCCTCTAATTTGGACTGGAAGACGATTTCAGATAAGACACGCCTGGTAAGAGAAAGTTCTGCCATCTAAAGACGGGTAATTTTGTCTGACCAACAGTCACAAAAACAAAGATATTCAGTTTGTCAAGTTTTTGCAACCAGGAAAAGCAGAACATCTTTGCATTTGAGAACCAGGAACCAGTAGATGTTTGACATATTTGCTTGAAAAAAAACACACTACTAATTTATTGGCTAATACTTTAAGGACTAGTTTAAAGTGACTGCTCAGCTTTGATATAAAAGAGTAAACACTAGTTTCAATAATTACTGTGGAGTGATGTTTCTATATAGTTTATAAGTGGTCATTTTATAACTTCAGTGAAGCCTTTTCAACTATAAATTTCAGCCCGAGACAGACATGGACTTTATTGTAACACTTCATGGCACCTGCTATCCTGAATCTCTTGTTTAAATACCTAATATACAGCCACTTTTGATAAACTTTAAGTTGACAGCATTTGCCCTTTTTCCACTGCATGGTACAGCTTGACTCGACTCAACTGGCCCCCTCAGCCAAGGTGGAGCTGATCATCATAGCAACACTATTCCAGCAAGTGGGAAACACCACACAGGAGCTTAACTTTGGTCTTGAGAAGCTGCAGCATTTGTTCACTGACAAACTGTACATTTACTGCCAGCTTGACAACTTCAGCTGCTCACCTTTTCCTCTGCTCGGCTTCCTTGCTCTTTCAACCACATTGCTCATTACTGTCATCACTGTAAACTTTATTTTGAAGGATCAATTTGATGTTTAGATCAGTGCATGTATTTGATCAGAGCCTACACTACGCTACTCTGAGCAATCACTGGTTTAAAGTGTTTTCACGTCAACTTTTAAAATTGGCTCAGCTTGCGTGGAACCCCCAACCGAGGTGATACCAAAAAATAAAGTACCAGGTACCACCTACTATGTTTTCCATGATGGAAAAGCAAAAAGGACTGAGTAGAGTTTAACTTAGTCTAGCTCTGCCATGCAGTGGAAAAGAGACTATTTAGTCTGGTGTAACTCTACAGTTTAGCTTATGAGCTGCGTCTGTGTGGAAACTGATGATAGGTTATGAAACCATTACAGGTTTGAACTCTGTCAGGAAGAATACGACATTTACAGATAAATATTACCCACATTTGGAGCTTTGTAACTCAAGGACAAGAGGAACCACAAGTAGAGTGAATAGATACTTCACAGCGTACAGTAGACTGATGTTAGAAAACAAATGTACACACCGACAAATCTGAGCAGCGCACTTCAGAGTCACGCTGAAAGGTTCAGATGACCAAGGTCTCGGGGGGGGGGGAGTGAGGGATGGGAGGGGAAACCTTTTTACCCACAAATTCAAGGATCATTTGCAGTCCCTATTCAGCTCTTGTTGCAGCCCCCCTCCCCGCTACACACACCCCCTCCCTCGCCGCTTCAGCCATTTGCGCTGAAAAGAAATACGCTCACAGAAGGAGGGGCAGTCCTGCCCGTCTGTGTGTGTGTGTGTGTGTGTGTGTGTGTGTGTGTGTGTGTGTGTGGTGTGTGTGTGTGTGTGTGTGTGTGTGTGTGTAGGTGTAGGCACGTTTGCATGGGTTTGAATGGGTGGGAGCCAAAGTGTGTGTGTGTGAGATAGATTGCGAGCGGATTGGACAATGGGAGGATTGTATGTGATCTATATTCATGTGGCACAGATTCAGTAGCCATGTGCACACACAGCAGGCAGACAGAGGAAGACAGGTTGATGGAAAACATCCAGAGAGAAGAAAAAAAAAGACATTTATGTAGAGAAATGAGCACAACCATAATTATTTTTCTGGTTTTAGACACTTAAGGTAGCTGAAAAAAAGGACAGTCATTTTCAGTAATTGTTTGTTGGCATTTTGGGGTGTCCGTCCGTCCCATTCTTGTGAACACAATATCTCAAGAACACTTTGACAGAATTTATTAAAATTTGGCACAAATGTTCCACTCAAGAATGAACTGATTAGATTTTTGTGATCGAAGGTCCAAGGTCAAGATTACTGTGACACCATGTCTGTTCCATTATTGTGAACACCAGTTTCTTTGAATTTGGCACAAATGTTCACTTGGACTCAGTGATGAATAATTAGATTTTGGAGGTCAAGCGCGACCTCACATTCTTCCCAGCCTAGTGAATGCAATATCTTAGGAACATGAGGACAGGATTTCTTTAAAATTCGTACAAACATCCACTTGGAGTCAAGGATGAACTGATTAGAATTTGGAGGTCAAAGTTCACTGTGACCTCACGTCTGCTCCAGACTCGTTAATACGATATCTCATGATCACATGGACAGTCTTTCTTCACATTTGGTGCAACCGTCCAGTTGGACTCAAGGATGAACTGATTAGATTTTTGGGATCAGAGGTCTAAGGTCAAGGTCACTGTGACCTCACGTCTGTCCTATTATTGTGAACGCAATATCTCAAGAACACCTTGACTGAATTTCTTTAAATTTGGCACAAACGTCCACTTGGACTCAATAGACTAGAATTAACGCCTGCTGCTTGTATGCTTCTGCCAACCAGTCAAGTTGCAGTTTATGTCCATGTCTGTCCAGACTCACATGGCATGTGTATTAAATTTAGTCATAATTAGCATGTGAGTTCTTGATTTATGTCCAAAAACTTGTTCTGTGGGATCACAGTGACCTTCTAATACAGTTTAATTTAGTTCATCATTGAGTCCAAGTGGACGTTTGTACCAAATTTGAAGAAAGTCAGTCCACATGTTCATAAGATACTGTATATCACTAGACTGGGAAGGACGTGAGGTCGCATTTGACGTCCAAAATCTAATTATTAACCATTGTTTCTAATGATGTTTCCTGTTTGTTCACACTTTGCATGATGCAGGTGGAAGCTGGATCCTCCTGAGAGCACCCACTGAAAAGCTCAACGTGTTTTTTTTGACAAGCTTCTCCTGTAGAGGTGGCTGAGAGTTTAATTAGATGCACAAATATTCCCCAGATGAGTCTGTCGTATAGCGGTGAAAACAGGCAACGCGCTGATTACTTTTGCCAAAGCAGAGCAGAGTATAAAATAAGGAAAAGAAGGAGAGAGAGCGATGGAATGAACTGAGAATCGTCCTTCACAGTAAAATAGCGTGAGCGTGCCTGTTCATTCTAATAAAGCGTGTTAAACTCTCGGCTATATTCCGAGTCCCACAGAGGACAGAAGAAAGAGAGAAAGACAGAACGACTGATGATGAGAAATAAAGGGAGAGGCAGCCAGAACTCCTTGGTAACCAAAGCACAGAGGAACAGAGGGGCCGGTCCTACACCCCTCCTGCTGTGTGTGTGTTTGTGAGTGTGTGAGTGTGAGTGTGTCTCCGAGGACTGGACTGCCTGAGGGAGGAGTGGTGATTGGGGGGAGTGGTGGACCGTGTGTGTGTGTGTTTAGAGAGGGAGATAGGGGTAGTGGCTCATTGTCAGCGTAGTAGACGCTCACACACACTCCAAGCCGCCGTGTAGTGAGAATGTGAGAGGAGGAGAGCCAACACCAGCACTCCTTCATCCCGTCTTCTCTCTCTCTCTCGTATTCCCGGGATTTGTGGGATTTTTTGTGCCTTACAAGGACACTTTTTTTGTGTTTTTTTTTTTTAAAGAAGGATACACTTACACTCAACCGGAATAATGGTGTTTATTGGGACCTCGTTAAAATCTGTGATTAAATACTTCAAAAGGAAGGGTAAGATATGTTTAATTCTGTTCTATAATGACCATTAATCCATCATATGAGTAGTCTGGACATCAAAAACTATAAAAATGAGCAGTTCATCAGAATTTTCACTGTTTTTCATCATTTTATTTACATGTTTCAGCTGATTTAAACAGCCATTTTAAATATTTCCTGAGTCAAAAAGTGGACAAACGTCAGCTTTAATGATTTGTATATAATTTTATTACAACTACATATGGCTGCAACAATTAATTGATTAGTTGTCAACTATTAAATTTTGATAATCATTCATTCTGAATATTACTTTATGCAAAAAAGTCAAAATTCGCTGGTTTCAGCTTCTCAAATGTGAATAGTTTCTTTAGTCCTCTTTGACAATAAACTGAATATCCTTTGATTTGAAGACATTTGAGGATGTCATCTGGGATTTTCTGGCATTTATGGACAAAACAACTAATTGATTAATTGATAAAATAATTGACAATGAAAGTAATCGTTAGTTGCAGGCCTAATCTGCTGGTTATTTTCATTGATTAACTGTTTAAAAAATGTCAGAAATGCTCATTTTAATTTCCCAAAGACCACAGTGACGTCTTCAGATTGTTTCTTTCTTGGTGAACAGTGATAAACCCTTTTTTTCCACAATTTTATGGACCAACAAACTCGTCAATTAATTCAGAAAATGATTGACAGATTAATCAATAAGGAGAATAATCCTTAGTTTGTTGTAGCCCTAAACTGCTGGTTTCCTCTGGGCATAAATCTTCCATTGCCCAGAGACAACCCTCTGTTGCACCCTGTAACCAGGTAACCAGCGGGGCAAGACTTCACAGACGCGATAACTATTGGCTCAAATGACCCCAACAGTGTTTGTAAAGGTGGCAGCTGGAAGCACTTAAAATAACAGCTACTCTAATTTGAAGTATCTGGACTTTTTTTCCTTCTTCTTGGAACAATTTTGAAGTTTTTTTTTTTTAAATGTTTATTTGGTTCTAAACGTTTCAGATGATTTGATATCAAAGGAAACCTCACTGGGTCTGTGTGCCAGGCATGTACAGTAGATTATAGTTAGGAGGATTAGTTAATGATCCAGCAAGGCTATTATTTTATCAGAGGCTGTGTATTAAGCATGTGAGGATGTTTAACAAAGACCTGGTTCATGCAGGGCAAGCTACTTGTAGTCGGCTCTAATCTCAGGTGTATTTATAGCGGTGTGTGTGTGTGTGTTTGTGTTTAGCAGTCAAGGCTGCAGGGGTGATATTGTAAATCATTAGCTCAGCGTTTTTGTACTTCTCACATCTTAACTTGACATCTTGCACATGCCTGCACTTTGCTCCAGAGCCGAGCTGCTCGCAGTACGGAAGATAGTGAGTGAACTTCACACTGAGCAGGGCTCTGTTCCACTTAGCTTCTTCATTCATATCAGGAGTGTGAGGTTGTCAAAAGTGTTGAAAATCAGTACCACGGGTGAAACGATACAACGTGAGTTAATTATAGTATCCAAAGTGAAAAAGCTAAAAAAAAAAAAAAAAAAGATTTAAGTGCTCATGCAAGATGCAAGTTCAGTTCAGTCTGAGGTTGCAGCAAAACCAGACAGTGTTCAGTGACTTTTTCTCTACCAGCACTGTGTGCAAGAAATGGACATTTTTTCTTTTGGTTGTGGTATCGAATATTTTTTTATACTACTACTGTATCAGCAGTTTAAAATTCTGGTATTGTGACAAGAGTGCACAAACTTTTTAGACGTAGAAAGAGGAGGAAGTAAAATTACTGATTAATTTGGGTCTATGGTTAAAAACTACTATTTAAAATAGGGCTGTTAAATGAATATTTTTATATTTTAAGAGGACTTGCGATGAGGCATATTCTGTTAAATAACTGAACTTTTCAACCATTTGTATGTTATACCTCAAAAGCTGATTTGACCCAAACCTATAGTGACCCTTACAAAACACAGAAAGTTGTATTACACATCAGAGTCAATGCTGTATTGGCTGGTGGGTGATCGGGGACCCAGTTGAGGATTAACAGAGATGTTGTCAATACAATTTGATCACTGTTATTGATTATAACAGCCGCTAACTTGTGTGATATGTAATACCTTTTGATACCACGGCAAAAGAAAAAAAAAGTGCAGAATTTTTTCATGTATTTTTTTTTTTTATCTCCACCAGTTGAAGCCTGCGTGCGTGATCAACGGACCTGCAGCTTGTCCGCAGCTAGTCTTACAAACTACTGGACCAATCAGCCTAATTTTTTTTACACATTCATGACTGTATGTTGAAAAATTGATTCAGAATTCTTGAAGAGCCTTGAAAAACATTTCTTATGGTTCTGCGCCGTCGACAGACGTGGCTGCAGGCGTTCTGTTTTTTGTGAACACGATATCTGAAGAACGCCTTGATGGAATTTCTTCAATCTTGGTACAAATGTTCAGATGGACTGATGGATAAACTGATTAGATTTTGGTGGTTAAAGGTCAAAGGTCAGGGTCATTGTGGCCTCATGTCTGTCCCATTCTTGTGAACGCGATATCTCGGGAACAATTGGAGGGAGTTTCTTCAAAATTAGCACAAATGATCTCTTGGACTGGTTGGCAACAGTTATGATGACCTCACAAGACACCTTTTTGGCCATAACTCAAGTTTTCATGCAAATTATGACAAAAAACACACACTAGAAGCGCTGGAGAGTAACTAGTTACATGTAATTAAATTACAAAATGGGTGTAATTGTAATCCAATACACTTACTAGTCAAAATGTTGGGTTACATCCAAATATTCTTTTTGGGTTGCGTCTACTGAGTGCACCTTAGTAGTTTTTTTTATTATTAACAAAATGAACACGTGCTGGTACAGAAAAAGTCACTGAACACCGTCTGGTTTTGCTGCTATGAGACAATTTTCAGGCAGGACACTAAAGACTTAATTAAAATGAGCTCTTGAATTAAAACTTGGATAATTTTTTTAACAGATTCCGTGCTTTTGATGCTATAATCAACAGATAAAGTATCAATACATCTCTACTTTTGACAACCACGTGCTCAGATCTTTTCCAGGATTACTGTTTGCAGCCTTAGCTCTGATGCATCTTGCAGCCTGTTTGTGTCTTTCAGAGTTTTCAGTAGCCTGTTTGCTCTCAGTCCATGTTTGTTAATGTGTGCAGGGAGAGCTGGGATGTCAATGGACAGAGGGATTAGTGGACTTCTGAAAGACTTTCGCGCCACAGTCCGATGTGTGTGAGACTGCGTGTGTGATGAGGGGCTACTGGGTATTGTGGGTACTGAAAGGCCTGATGTGGAGACTGATGCAGAGGGACAATACAGGCTTTGTGTCCATAGTCCCCATGTCCTTGGTCTCCTATAGCCTGACCGAGGTCTATTCAAACCCTGTGGTCAGAAAGGAGGGTGGGGGAGGGTTACCTGTGCTGAGTGTGTGTGGGAGAGTAAAGACATTTAGAAGAAACTGAGTATGTAAAACCCTTATTTAGCCAGCAGCTGGGGTGTCACTACCTTGCACATAAGTACATTGCACCTCATAGATACTTTTCAAATTTCCACTAAGTTGTGTGCGGGTGAGTTTTGTGGTAAACGTGTGTGGGTTTTTCAGTCTCGTGCAACTGTCCAGTCCAGACTTGCGGTCAGAGGAGTTTTGCCTCGTGATGTGTTGATTGATTGTTGTGACCAGTGCAGACAGCATGTGTAACAGCACGGGCAGGCAACCATAGTGACACACCGTTTACATATACACACATCACCTAACTGTTTGCACCCATCACACACCTTCATGTAACTCAGACGTGTAACAAACCATTGGTGTTTGCATTGACCCCCTTGAGGGATTGTTGTGTAACTGTCTGACTTCTTCTTATGTCACCTTTACTTCTAACATTTACAAATACTCCCCAGTGTTTGTTTAAATTGCTTTGACTGCCATACAGGTATCAGTACAAGAGGTTAATTCAGGTCAGACTGCAGTCACAGAACATACGTGTAAAGCCACTGTAAACCCAAATCCACAGTAGCCTTCTAACTATGTAATTTAGGCTCCTGTGTACACAATAGTAAGCATTAAAGCAGTAAAAAGTATTAGAAATTAGTTTTAACCCAAATGCAAATGTTATCATTTATGTTTACACTTTCCTGATACTAGCTTTGAATTGGGCGTGATTATGCTCGCACATCTGTTACGAAAATGACACATTTAATTCTGAAAACCCATCATGAAAAAGTCAGAGCTAAAACACAGTAATTTTACCTTGCAAATATGGGAGTTGCTGGTCTACCGCTGCCTCGATTTGCAGCAAGTAACACAAGCTCAGATCCAAACAAATGTTTTAAAACACCAGAGCCACACAATAACCCCAACCAACTGTTCTGTGAAATAAAATTGCTGTTTTTATCAAAGGAGTTTGGTGGCTGTGAAGAGAGCATATTCAGTTCCTTGTCAGAAAAGGACTGTCTTGTGAAGCGTTGAAAATATTCTAGATACAGCCTACACTTCAATGATTATTTCTTTAGGTGGTCCACTTTGCACAGCGGTACATTGCTTAGCTTCTGTGTCGATTCTCCCGAGGTAGATGCCTACACAGTCCTGAGAAATGGTCTTAATAGAAAAATGAGCAGGCTCATTTTCACTCAGATTTTTGTGGATGCTTAATGAGACACTCAACTTTAATATCATATATGCATTCAAGCCAAATTTTTTTAGGTTTCAAAGCAAACAAGCATTGTTGCACAGGCCCAGGCTCGCTGTCTGCATGGGTGGTCGTACATGTGTAGGTCTTGAGGTAGCAGCAAAATTGGGACAAGCAAGAGGAAATTTGTGAATGAAGAAAGAAGTGTTTGGTAACAGAGTGTGTGGGTACACGACTAAACACAATGAGCCTTCTCCTTTGCTTGCTGGAGAATCAGTTAACAGCTGCCCATTCCTCAATGAGCTGTACATACAGATGTATTGATCACCAGCAGCAGCAGGATTTGGCTCACTGGACTGTCCCGTAACCACCCATCAAACTTTGTTCATCTTTGCTGGACTTATTTGGTTGCAGACCTCTTATGGTGACATATAAGTGAAGTTTGACTGTTCGCAGAGGTTATCTGTACATCAAAGCAGTTAGATGCTGGCTCACACTTTCCCCAACGACCAATTTGCAGCCATTGGACCCCACCCTTTACCTCTACCTCGAAGGCCTTCTGTCCTCCCCCGACACACACACACACACACACACACCACACACACACTCACTGTGCATCCTACAATGGCTCATTAGCACCTGTGAAAAAAACACTCCAAACAAAAACAGTCCGGACACTCCCATCCCCTTTCTTGACCCGTCCCCTTCCTCCTGGTTCCTCCAGACATCTCCCTCACAGTCACAGTCAGATGGACATGTTGTGATGGTCAGGACAGGGACAAACAGACAGCAGGGTTTACTAACATGTGGATAAATGGAGGTGGCCTTACACCCACGATCACCAACTTTGGCTTGGATACGCTCGCTTGGTGAGACGAACTTTTGGGAAATGTTTGTCTGTTGATATTGATATTTACACCTCAGTTGTTTTGTTGGTGCTTGTATTCAGGGTGGTTTAGAAATGCAGCATGGGAGTAAGCTTCAAGGAAACAAGGAAAAGCATCATGATGTTCTGTTAATATGATTTTGATGATGGAGAACACAAGGAACAAAGGAAAATGCTTGTTTTTCTCTCTTGTCAAGACAAAGATAGTAAAATTTATTAGCCAGCTGACTAAGTTTGTCTGTTTAAATAGTGCTAGCGTGTGCAGTCTTGTTGTATTTCCTCATTTTTTCTCATCAGGGGTTTCAATAAGGATAAGTTAGGTTGCTTTTAAGTTTACTTTTGGAAGTTTTCAGTAGTTTGTTTGAATTTAGGAGCTGGAAGTAATCTGGTTAGTGTTTCCCTCCAACTTTGCTCTTCATCCCTCCTCCCCCTCTGACTTGTGTGGCCTGCTGTGTGATGTCTCAGATACGTGTCGTGTTGTTGGTGTGGAGTCTGACACCTTGATGCAAATCACCACCTTCCACTTCCTTTTCTTCAGCAAATATAAACAAATCCCTTCAGGAGGCAGTACTTCATGCCCAGGCATGTTCTAGCACAATTTGCTGTTTTGTCTACAAAAAAACCTGATACACATCAACTGTGTCTGGACTATCTTTTACTTTTTTCAGTTTGAAACACGATATTGTTCTTGAGAAGAGGATGCAGTAAAGACCCTTCACTACTAGAGTCAATAAAACTGGAAATATAGCTCAAGATAAACTAAATTTTACTTTATGTCTCTGCAGCGGTGTCTAACCTGGACGAGGAGAGCAAGTGGACGGTTCATTACACAGCTCCGTGGCACCAGCAGGAGAACGTCTTCCTACCAGGCAGCAGGCCGCCTTGCGTAGAAGACCTCCACCGTCAGGCCAAAGTCAACCTCAAGACCGCCCTGCGAGGTAAGGACCACTTGAATTTAACCACTTCAGAGAGTCTGACATGATCCAACATGATGGCTGACAAGATCGGGGTTAGAGAAAGAGACGAGTTTTCACAGTTTCACATTTTTTAAACTAGCGAAGAGGCAGTTCCTTCACCGAGGCCAAATGACGTGTCTTGCAGTGTCAACAGAACAGTAAAAATTATTTGTGTATCTGCCCTGTGATTAAGATCAACTACAGAATTTAATGGGTTCTTCCTTGGCCCATGCTACACCTTTGGACCAAGTTTCATCAAAACTGGCTCCAGTAGTTTTCCCGTAATCCTGCTGACAAAATGAGAATTCTTTAGCTATAATGTACTTTAACTATTTCACAGTCACATTATGTATAGTTTATAACAACAGTTAACTGTTACAACTGTTAAGTAGCAGTTGCTTATATGTTAAAGGAATTTTTATCATATTTTGAGCTCTTGATGGTTTCTCCTTCTGCTAAAACAATGGGAGTAAAGTAATTTGGTCATTTTCAGGTACACTCAGGGAGCTCAGTGTTATTATAGTATTTGGGATTGGGTAAATTACTACATCTTCCAAAATGAACACAAAATCTTGAAACATTATAAAAACAAACATAAAAGCTTGGTTTTTAATTGCTGCATATATATGTTAGGGCAGCAACTAAAGATATATTCTAATTAACAATTATTTAGATAAATGTATTGATAGATTGATTAATTGTTTGGTCTATAAAATGTCAGAAAATGAAAAAAATGTCCATTACAATTACTCCGAATGCATTTTCACTTGTTCAAATGTCTTGTTTTGTTTGACCAACAGTTCAAACCTCAAAGAGGTTCAATTTACGGTCAAACAGAACACAGAAATCTTCACATCTGAAAGCTCTGAATGTTTCTAGTTTATTTATTACTGATTCCTCTGTAGGACTGGCTATTCCTACATGGTTATTCATGTGTATATTTTCACAGTCAAAGTTACAGTGAGAAATGCCTTAGCCAGGTTAAAAAGAAGTAGGAGGAGAATTTTATTTAGGTTATTTTACTTTTGACGTTATATTTTGTGGTTGTTACGGTGGAAACACTACCACTTCTGTCCACAGGAGGCTCCAAAATCAACACAATAAAAAAGTTCCTTGTAGTAGCTTTAATCTGCAGATTATTTTCCCAGTGGATGAATTAATTAGTTGTTTAGTCGATAAAGTCTATAAGAAAAATGTTCAGTGAAGTTTATCAGAATGCAGTTTGACTTGTCCAGATGTCTTGTGTAGTCTGACCAACTGTCCAAAACCCAAAGAGATTAAATTCACAATCGCATAAAAAAAGAAAAATCTTAACATTTGAGAAGCTGGAGCACAAGAAATATAGACATTTTTTTAAAGTGATACTGACCATTAATCAGTAATCAATGATTAATCAATTGTTTGAGCTCAGTGGAATCATAGTGCAGATAGTAAAGTTTCAAAGTGATACGTGTGACTACCTCCAATAAATCATTTTTATCTATATCAGCCACATGAATCAGAATATACACACTGACTAATCTGACAATTGGGAGTGTTGCTGGACGTCATCACATTTGTCATCAAGGTAAAGATCGGCTGTGTTTGTCCTCAACACTGTCATAAAAATGTCCAAACCTGTAATTTGTGTTCAGTCTAAAGTTTAACCAACAACACAGCAGTGTGAAATCCCCTTCTTCCTGTGTTTTTTCCTGTACAATTAGAGACAAACAGACGCGGCCTTGTTGCCAAACAAGCAAACACGGCGAGTCGAGTCACAACAAAGTGTTGACTGTTTAATAATCTCACAACATTCCCAGAGCGGGAAGCAGGAATACCAGTAAATTCTGCTGAGAGTTGCTGGGAACATTGTGTTTTCCACCCATTTCTCAGATAAGAGTTTGAAGGCAGGTGTGAGAAACAGCCTAGAAGTGTGTGTGTGTGTGTGTGTGTGTGTGTGTGTGTGTGCGATACATGGGTGGATGTGTTACAGTAAAGGCTGGTTGTTTACATGCTGGAGTGGCCTTGTGTGCCAGCAGATAAAAAAGAGACTGATAAAGGGAGATAAATGGGGATGGGCCGGTTGTAATGTGATGCTTACAGTGTGTAAAACGTGAGTCACCTGCTCTGACAAACACACACACACACACACACCTTTCTTTGTCTTTGCCATTGTTTGACCCCTGTGCTGTTGCTGCTGCACCTTACTTCCTGCAATATTGATGTTGTGAGGTACGCAAACACCACCTGGGAGGTTGCATAAATTCAGCCCCCTTCATCCTGTCATCATCCTATCATCCTGTCACCTCCACCCAGCCCCAGGGGTCCTAACTGAGAGACAACAGGTGTCCACTGAAAGCACCTGTTCTGTCCATTTGAGTCTTGATGTGTGCTTGTTGAGAGCTGCAGCTGAGTCATAAGGAAATACATGTTGAGTTACACCAAGAAGGATTAATTTTTAAACCAAACTAAATAATGGTTTCACTTATTATATTACACCAAATGTTTAAACTATCTTACAAATAATAAAGATCAAATTTAAACCTCTTTTTCAATCTAAACCTAGATTAAATTTAATTAATTAATGTGATTCAGTATTAACTTTAAAACTTGAGGAGGTTTAACTTTTAAAACAGCTGCTTTTTTGATGGATTGGACAAAATAATGAAGTTCAAGTTGAAAGTTGAAAGGTGTCGATTTGATGATGCATCTCTTCTGCTATTCTACTTCTAAAAGTTAAAAGTCCGCCGGTTGCTGACAGTTTCTTTTTCACTTAATGTGTTGTTGGAGGAGAAATTAGAGCTTCTCTGCTGGGCCACCACAGGTGTGTTAACTGGACTTACTAACTTCTCAGGTGGCTAACAAACAATGCTATGATGTGTTATCTTTTTACCTAGCTAGCAACAATGTAACTTTTTTAAACTTTAGTTGGCTAACAATAATGTAATGTTTTGTTTAGCAATATGGAGCAGAACCCCTCTTTTAAACTTAGCAGGTCCCAACAGCACTATATTTATTTTTTATTTTCTTATTTATGTGAATTTGGCTAGACAAGCATCTCCACATTTATTATAATTTTGGTTTACATCAATAAACATGTATTTACTAAATGGACATACGTTTTTATTTGTGCTGCAGAGCTAAGAACTAATATTAGATTTAATTAAATTTTCTTTGGTGCAACCAAAAGTATCTCTGTAGCTATTAAACTTCTATAATTTACATTTGTAATATTGATAACTGTATTTTTTACAAGCTATTTTATATAATTTAGAGGGCTAAACTTGCTCATGCACGTGTAACCAGTCACTAATCCAGCACCACCAGCACGAGCATGGCAAGGTACACGGGTCCTCTGCAAAGCAGAATAATCAATAACCAATCAGATGGCAATGTGCACCCACTCTGTTGCTCCTTTCACACACTCACGTGGGTTTCAGCTTGTGTTTTAACGGCGAGACTTTTGCAGGCGGCTGGTGAGTTACAGCAAACGTGCCAACAGGTCGAAATACATCAGTGAGGTTACGTAACAGTCGAGTGATTATTGTCAATAATATTCCAAGAATGATGCATTAGTTGTCACGTCAGACAGAAAACAGACAGAAGACATAATCATCATCCATTCACGTCATAATCAGCTTCATATGAAGGATTTATAAATAAGTTAACTCACATTAAAGCAGCTATAATTGATATTTTTATAATAACATATCAACTGAAAATCTAAAACAATGTGACATGTGACAAACAATCTGTCTTTCACCTTAATTATCACCAAAATCTGTAGAACCCCTCAGCCTTAAAGAGCTTTATGGAGAGTTTTCAGCCAATTTCAGGCAAAAAAAAACCTCCAACAAAAACCCTGAACACTATTTGCTCACTAACAAACAGCAGACAGACACAGTTAGTGACCAGGTGGTGAACATAGTGGAGCATTTAGCAGCTAAAGAGACAGATATTTCCCTCAGGAGTTGGTGGAGACCAAAATTTGAGCAAAAAAAAGATTGAATATTAGACTGAATGTTATTTCTTCTCTATAACTGCTTTTTGCAAAACTAACAACCTCACCATATCAGCTTAAAAAACATGTTCAGGGCTCAACACTAACTTTTAAAAGTAGTTGTCGGACTGGCAACCAGGCATCAGCTTTTTGTTGCAGAAACTAAAAATATAGTCGCCATTTTGACACCAACACACATGCAGCTTTGTCTGGCTTCAGTTTCATTTCTGACTGTAACGGCAATATTTTAATATCACCAACACAACAGATATTAAAAATGTCTTTATTTTGGGGTGCATGTTTTGCTTTATGCTGTCCCTGTTTTTATATCTTAAAAAGTGGTTACCATAGACGGCAGCCAAAGGCCAAGAATTGGTTGCCAGTTTTTAAAAATGGTTGCAACCTGGCAACTGTTCGTGTCAAGGCCTGGTGATGATTTTTTTGTTCACTGCTTGAACTGCTGCCCCCAAGTGGCCAAAACATCAGTTTATCACAGGTTTGGTGGGGTGAACAACAAAGAAGACACAACAAAGGTCACTGGGTCAGCAAAAATTATCATTTAAAATATAATTTTGGTTTATTATATCTTACCCAGGCTCCAAACAGGTGTAGATTTCCCCCATATTACACTCACCGCCACTTCAGTTGCTATCTTTTCTGCATCTTTTGGTGCCTGTTTGCAGCACCAAATACACACTGCACTGCTTAGGTTATTAATATTCATAAATTTAAATCTTATGCTACTGTAAAATACACACAGATACACACTGTTCATAACATTTTTGTCCTCAGTGTCCTTCATTCTTTTCTCTCATCTTCCCTCATGTCACTTTCTGGTCCCCTCCCTCCAGTTCTGCCTAGCAACAAGCAGCGCTCAGCTCATCAACGCTTATTTATTTTTATCAACCGTCGCCAATCACGCAACACCAATCATCTCAGCGCGCCGCCACCCCGTCATCATCCTCATTATCATCGCCCTTCTTCCACACCGCTACCACATCAGCCCGTGTTACAGTAGCTACCTTTGCCAGCCCCATTAGGATCCATTAACTGACAGTATTACACATGCACCAGTGTTTCTCTCCACAGAGACGGGCTGTAATTAGCTATGGAGATAGATGGCACATAAAAGGGATCAAAAGCAGCAGCACTGAGGTGCCAGGCGAGGACTGATGTGCATGTGCTTTGGTACACGTGTGTCATTCACTAAAAGGGATTTTGATTTTGGCATCACACACTGAATAGATCAGGATAAAAGACCAGGGAGGATTTTATATTAGTATGGATCAGGGATAAAAACAAAAAGACGTGCTTGTCTGTTGATGTGCTACCAATGTTGTGAGAGGGACATGTTAATTAGAGCTGCAACGGGTTTTTGATTAGTTAGTTAGTTAGTATTTTGATGAATTTTTTCAGTCAGTTTTCAAGCAAAAATGTCGCACATTTGCTGGTTCCCAGCTTCTTAAAGGAGAATCTGTAATATATTTATCTTAATAAATCATGAAATGTCCATGATATATCATCAGAGAGATTAAGGAAACGTGTTAAGTTGAAATACTCTGACGACAGCACTACAGCCACAGTATCCTCCTTTGAAATGTCTATTCTGGCCCATAACTTGTGTCATTGTTTGCCTGTTTCACATTAATTAGAGTTAAAATTAATGCTGAATGTTGGCAGAATGACTAAGTGTCTATTTATGAGTCACAATCATTAATAAGTAGGGAGGAGATGTTTATAACGATTAAATTGAGCAAAATGTTAGTGGAGTCTGGCAGACAGTCACTGAGCTCCAACTCCAGAGTGTGTATTTTCAGAGCAGTGGGCTTTTGTTTTCAGGATAACAGGCTGAACTTTACACTGACAACTGACAGCTGATCAACTTACAGTGTAGGACTTGTCCTCGCTTGTTATCAAATTACAGTGTTGCGCTCGTCTTGCACTCCTGCAGTGTTCCTGCAGCCTCCTGAGCTTCCTCAAGTCTGGGGAGGACGGGGCGGGGGGAACAAGTTGCTTCAATCATAGATTTTACATTTAATTAGATTTAAGCCAATTTAATGCACTGTTTGGACTGCAGCACTAACTTTTAGATGCACATTTTTACGTATTTCTCCTCTAAATGTGAGGATTTGCTGCCTTACTTTTGTCATTTATGAAAGTAAATGAGGAGTCTTTGGGGTTCTGGTATGTTGGTTGGACAATATAAGCGATTTGAAGATGTGATTTTGGTGTCTATGATGAATAAATGATGTTAAGCATTTTCACTTTTTTTTTACATTTTATAGACTAAACGACTACTCGATTAATTGTGAAAACAATCAGCAGATTAATTGATAATGAAAATAATAGTTAGCTGCAGCCCTAATTTTTATATTTCTTCATGTTAAAATGATTTAAATACAAAGATATGTTCTCAGACAGTTTAGATTTCTTTATTCCTCGGGTTACAAGGATCAGCTAACACACATAAAACCCTCAACCTGAGCTGGGTGAGAGGACTTATAAATAATATTTGACTATTTTTAGGCTACTCCACAATAAATTTGAGATAATATATATCTAAATCTACACATTTTCTCTAAAATAAAACATCATATATAATAGAAAAACACGGACAGTAGGGCTGAATGATATGGACAAGTTCCAATATCACTATATTTCTGACCAAATATACCCAGATATCAATATTGCAACAATATTGCAGGGATGACTATTGGTGCTTTCACAAAATATTTTACTGTAATACAGCCTTAAAAGCAGGAAAAGAAGTATGTGGATATATAAATGGAATTAAAAGACGAGACAAAGGATGCATTAGCAGATATTTGCAGAAGGAGAAAGAGAGAGATGATGTGCTAAGTGCCTCCTGGGGAGGGGGGGGACAGTTCTGCCATCTGTGTGTGACAGACTGAAACTGATACCCCCTCCTCTGGTTACACGCACACATTCATTTATACACACTCGTCTTATCACACATTGGCGTCCACACACATACATCACAGTCCCGTCACAGCAGGTGGTGACGGGGAGGAGGTGTGAGCAGCGCTTGGCAGCGTCCAACAGGGCCGGCGCTCACGTGACTGACACGCTGACAGAGATCAGTGCAGTCCCAAGTCTCTCTCTTTTTTTTTTTTTTTTGTCCAACATATATAACATCTTTCTCTGTCTCTCTGTCTGTCCTGCAGAATGTGACAAGTTGAGGAAAGATGGTTTCCGGAGCTCTCAGTACTACTCTCAGGGTCCCACCTTTTCTGACCCCGCACAGTCCACCAGCAGCCTGCAGGACGACGAGGATGATGACAATGATAAGAAGGTACACATGCACACAAATACTACACACAGCTGTTCAGCAGTGCCTCTCAATCTAGTGCTGATTCAGCAGCATGGCAACGCACCTCAAGTGATTTTTAACAGTGTCAGTCTGCCCTCTAGTGGTCAGACATGTAAATGCATGATTTCCTTAGACTTCACTTTGTAATTTATTTTTTAACACATAGAAATATACATACAGTATATCGTCAGGGATGTAGATCATTAAAAAAGAAAAACAATGTTATCAAATCAGTTTTTCCAGTAAGTTCTTCCTCTCTGAGTGACATTGTGTTTATCAGTAACTTTTGATTATGTGGTAGTTTATTGAGATTAATGGTACAGAAAGACACAAAAACACTCATACTATGAAAAAGTGGTGTTGAATTGAATATTTAAGGATCGTATCTCCTCACAAATGTGTTTTTCTTATGTTTATGTCCTCTAAAATGTCTGACCTCGACTATACTGATTTGTATCATGCAAAGTTTGTCACTAGAGACGTGTTTGCACACTCCTCCACTGAAGGGGGAGATGTCTGCGCACTTCTCTAAAATCTAAGATGCAAACATATCACTGGCAAGCTAGATGTGGTATGGAACAAATTCGAAAGCCAGTCGCTTTAATGCAGACAAAAAACCTGAAATCTCCAACTCAGAGCGGACTGTCAGTACAGAGAGCGAAAGTTAGCATTAGCTGTGTTCGCCAGTGCCAGTTAACAAGCAACACAGGCAAATGAAAGATGCTAACTACACTTAGCATTCTGATACGTCTCTATACGCAGCTGATTTTGGTGCACACAAACTCCTCATCCGAGTCTGGTTTTGACTGAGGCTCAAACATGTATGGCTGAATCTCTCTCACATTTCCTCTAAAGGTAACACTAGACATCTTGATGCACACTCATAGGGTTAAATATATTTTTATATACAAGCAGCACACGTCCTTTGGATTATACAACATCACTGCCATACTGGATAGGCCACGACTGGCCTGTAAACAAACACAAGTAAATGGAGAAGCTGTGTTTTTTTTGTTTGTTTTTTTCAGATGAAAAGCACTTTAACATTTCTCAGCTGATTGCAATGAGTTGTTTTATTATTCAAGGGTTCATGATGTACGTGGAGTAAGTGAGAGAAAATACAGAACCTTTTTCCCACTCCACTGAGAACCGTTAAATATAACATGAGTCATTGAAATCACAATGAGTCCTGTCCAATTTGGCGGTGACGCTGGCGTTGGTTTATGTGGCATCTACATATATATATGTCTATTTCCTTTAATCGATAACAATCAATTAATCGATTTTCTTTTTCTTTTCTTGTCTTTTTCTGCAATTTTCATCTCATTTTCTTATTCAACAAATGCTTCTGCCAGATAAAACAATGTCAAATGATGGACAGTTACTGCCAATCCTAGACTATCAATGGGCCGGTCGGGTCACTTTTTAAAAACATTTTAGGTGTGAAAACCATTTAAACAAAATGTTAATCATAGCAGAGTATTTGTACATTCTTTCAAACGCATCTAGAGGGGAAGTTAAAGTCACTTTGTTTTATTTTTGTCTCATTTTCTAACCTGTTATAATTTTTCAGGCAGAGCTAAATATATACTGTGAACAAAGACTCACTTATTTTGTTGTTTTTTTCCATTATACTCGTCTTTCCTCCACACTTGGTGGGGCTGTTGTTTGTGCAGTGTAACAGTGCTGTAATTTCTTAGGAGCGTGATGCATGGAGAAAGACAGAGAGAACGAGGCAGAGATGGAAAAAGAAACAGAGACAGAAAACATTATTTAATGCTCTTTTCTCTGGCAGACCATTAGTGTGAGATGAAGTGTAAATGGTTTGACAGCCAAATATGCTCCTCTCTCTCCCTCCTCTCCTCTCTCTCTCTCCCTCCTCTCCTCTCCTCTACTCTACTTACTCTACTTACTTACCCCTCTACTCTACTCTACTCTACTTCCTGTGATATGAGGGGTCCTGAATGGGTCAGAGGGTCTTTTGCTGTTATCAGGGTCTCCTTTGTCCTCCTGGAGCCCCTCGATGGCAGCCATGCCTGCCTCGACCCCTGACCTTCATAACTGGCTGTTGTCTTTCTGCGCCCTCGCCATCCCTCCTTTCCCCTCCTCTCCTCTGTCCTTCCCCCGCTTCCCATTTTCCGCCGCTCGCCCCCCGTCCCCGCTCTTCCCCATCACTTCCCGTTGTCCTGAGGCCAGTGAGCCTAACTTTGCCTGACAGCAGCCTCAAAACGAGAAACAGGGCTCCTGGACGAGTCACAATGATGCAAAATAACAAGCCATGCTAACCACCAAACTATTGCTCAGATTCTTTCTCTACGTCCTCCCCCCATTTATCCATCCATCCATGTGTGGTTTGTATGAAAAGCACTAATAGCCATCGTGTCTAGCCAGTCTGATGTTTGGGATAAACAGAAATGGACCAGGGAAGGACTGCTGGATGAATTTGGTAGATTCTGGACAACTTTATTACAGCAATTTTTTCAATCTCAAAGCAATAATTTATAGCGACCTACTTGATTTAATACAGTCTGGATAGGCTAGAGGTAAATTTCATTTTTGTTTTTTAACATACGCATACACTGATGAATTGTTTGCCTTGTTGTATCTATTATGTAGGGTTCTAAGTGCATCCCTGCGGGTTCATTTACAAATGTTACCTGCAATATTTGTGAATGTTTTTTAAATTTTTATTTGGCTTTAAGCATTAATTTATTATTGTTATCTTTAATGTTATTATACAGGTGTTGTTTTTTAATTGTTGTTGTTCTTCCTCTTTTTCCTTCTTCTTCTTCTTCTTCTTCTTCTTCTTGACTAAAAGTGTTTGTGCAGCAAAAACTGTAAGGCGAAAACTCACCACAATGGGCAGGTGGGTTGCAAACTCATTAGCCCCCAGGTGGCGCTCTAACAATCAAGTTTGCATTTTTGCAATTATCTCAAAAACGATTTTGCTTAGACTCAAAATTTTTTCACTGTTTTAATCTCTTAAGCCATCTGCATCTTTTCTCTGTTGGTCTTCTGCTTCAGAAACGTCAAATTTGATTACTTGTCTCAATTTTATCAAAATCCTATTTTCCTTCCAGACCATGGGTCGACCATCGCAAGAATCAGTCAGAATCATCTACAGACTTTTCTGATCTAAAGTTATCAAAGGAATTTTGATACATCAGTCCATTTCAATTTTATGAGCCATCAGCTTTTATCAAAATAGTTCATTTTGAAAAATTTGAAATAACTCATGAGCATATTTAAATGTCAACCTGAAAATTGAGACACTAAGCGTACGTCTTCAGGTGCATTGCATTTCACTTCTGGGCGGTGCAACAAACAGTTTATATCATAATCGGCTGCTGTTTGAAAATCGTTTTGCATGACTCGGGTCATGACTCAGTGAATGCATGAATCTTGACAATGATTGGATTGTGGGTGCCCACTGTGCTCTAAATTTCCAACCTGTGTCAAATCATAATTCCAAAATCTGAGACGGACATCTGTCTTGAACATTCGGCAAACTGGAAATTGCTGGTTTTCTGTTGACTAACTGCTCAATTTCAAGCCTGGATGCTGCAGTAATACGTTGTTGTCTGTTGCTTCTCTGCAGTAAATTCCACTTCAGGTCAGGATTGAGAGCTGTTAGTGTGCGAACACAGTTTAATGCATGAGTGATTCTCTCGCTGTTGCTCTCTCTCTCTCTTTTTTTTTATCCTGCCATCTCCAGCCGCTCCGTCAGTTTACCCTGATAGATGTGAGTGTGTGTGTGTGAGTGTTTCCATTTGGGTTTGATTGCTCGTGAAACATGTTTACTGCACCACAAGCTACTAAAGGTCACAGCAATGTAATATATTAAAGGCTGTTTGTGTGTGTCAGTATATCCTGTACAGTCTGTCAGTTATAGTTATATTCTATTCTATAATATTCACTCACAATTTCCTCTGTTATCTTGACATGTTACCTTGACATTTTTCTTTATTCATCAGGTCTGTGCTCTCATTCAGTATGACAAAATGTTTGTTTTCTTTGCCTCTCATTAACCGCACACTGTATTCCATCTCATCTCACCTCTGTCACTCCCTTTTCCTGTCTTTTCACTTTCTCTCCCCTCTGAATTCGACTCTCTTCCGCCTCCCATCTCAATTACCTGTCACTGTTATTCTCCTTTTCATTCCTTGTTTCTATTATCTCTCCGTCCCCTTTGCTCCGTCTCCTCTCCTCTTTCACCTCTCTTTTCTTCCTGCCTCTGCTCATTTTCCATTTCCTTTTCCTTCTCTTTGCACCACTTCATGTTTTACGTCCTGTTCGAGCTATAATATCAGACCCTCCAGGGAGCTGCGATGTTGCAGTCGCAACAGTTAACACAAATTCAACCAATCTCTGTCAATTCTGCACAACGTTTCCGCAAATTTGACCAGTCATCGCAGCCTCCCGTGACCTCCAACAATCATAGCCGTCCCCCACGCAAACGTCATACATTGGACCAACTCAATGTTTTATATTTACTATTTTTTAGTTTTTTATTTTCTCGCAGGTATTGAAAAGGACTCAAGGTTTGTCATTGTCATTGTTTTTGACATTTATCAATGTTATTTTTCATAATTTTGAGCTTGTTTCGAATGAGTTTGAGCTCCAAAAAAGATTTTGTTCTTTGTGGAATACCCCCCAGGTGCACTTCTTCATTCACAAATAAATTTTGTTAGATTTTTTTAATCCTGAGGGCTTTTGGTAAGGTTGCTTAAAACGTTCAGATCGGAGTGCAGTTTTCTTTCATCCGGAACAAGTTGCCTTTGATTGCCTTTTTTGCTATTTTCACTTGGTCCTGCAATTTCATGGCAATAAAAAATGCCTAAAAACACTGCAAATGCGTCACCTTTTTTCAGGAAAGCTGCCATGAAATCAGGCATATTTAGCCATGAAAAGCCCTGAATGGACAGTAAATGAGTTGTGTACTTGCATCATCCAAAATGTTTCCAGCAATGTTGAAGCCCAGAGAAATCTGTGATTTATTCAAGGTGTCGGTGCGTTTCCTACCGGCTGTTAGTTGCTGTAACTTCTGGGAAAATGCAGGATACATCAAATATGAGTAAAAAAACGAATAACGAATAAAACTTAAATAAATTGCGTCCTTTGTGAACATGATTTCTGCTTGAGTTACATAGATTTTCAGCGGCAGTGGTCGTTGTTTAACAATGAACTACTCCCATGATCCCTTGCTTCTTCACAACATCATCAAATTACGTCTTTTGGTATTGTTTTAAAGTGAAAGACTCCTAGCGGGTGAATTTACATATTGTGCATTTAACCCATCCTTCCTCTCTCTGATCTAGTCCACAGCTTCATCGACGGAGGACGACAAAAGCTCCATGAGGCCCCAGACCCCGCTGGGTGAAGGAGGGGAGGGGTCTGAGGTTGACGGACAGGTGGTGTGGAACAAGGTCCCGCCCCTCCCCACCCCAGAGGAGAAGATGAGGCAGACCGGCCAAGGCTGTGCCCACAGACATCGTCGCCATCAACGTCACAGGTACGACCTCTTGGAAACAGTCACTGAATCATTTTGTCCATCTCTCAACCGCTAGCGAATAGCGACCAATCCCCATCAGTGCTGGTAGTGAAAAACAAAAAAAAGTCTCTGCCCATTAGTTCCATATGGAAAAGATCAAACCACTTTGAGTTCGATCTGCTCTCATTCATCCCCGGTGTCTGTTCTGTAACATTAACCTCTCACCACCAGTCACAACATTTTGTTTTGTTTGTCTGAAAGGAGTTTTCTGACATTTTTGGATTGCTCGATTGTTGTTTTACTGACAGTTAAATGAGAAAATCAATACCAGTTTCATGTCTGTGTCACAATGTGTCAAGCGGGATAGCGGAAAAAAGAGGAGGACGGACCTGAAATGCACACAGGAGGCAGAGCTGGTGCAGCTCAAATGATTTAATACTCAACTCAAAATACAGGGACAAAATACAAAAGGCTTACGGAGGGTTGACAGGCACAGGTCAACATGGTCCAAAGGCAAACAAATCCAAGAGGGGCAGGCAGGAAGAACGAGATCCTAAACACTGAAAATACAGAAGCGAAGAACGCTTGACCAGAGACGAAGACAAACTCTCAAAGAAAGGAGGGAAAGACACAGACTAAATACACAGGGACGCTAGTCAGGGACAACTAAACTAATCAGTAGTCAAAACAGCTGAGAAAAAAGACAAAGACAGGAAGTAAGGTCAAAAAAAGACACACAAGGGAAGACTCTTATCAAAATAGCCATGCTAGCCAACTAGTTATAATGCTTATTGTGCTAAACATTTTATTTTAGCATGTTAGCATGCTGTAATTCACAAATTAACACTAAATGTAAAGTACAGCTGAGGTCGATGGGAATGTTATTAGTTGTGTAGTTCAAAATATTGGACAAATTTAAAAATTGTGACCTGATGGTGGCGCTAGATGAAAAGCCAGCAGATTACTTAAGTTTTTAATTAATGTTGAGCGCAACATGAATGTATGCAGCAAATTTAATGACAATCCATCCAACAGTTATAAAAATATTTAACTAACTGCTAACAATGTCAAATGGTTCTACCCAGAACCATTTGCTTCTGAAGAACCCTTTTTCAGGGTTTGTCAGGGGTCCTTTTCATCCAAAGAAGAAATAGTTCTTCAAGGGTTGTTGAAATCCTTGAAGAACTCTTTTGTCAAGGACTCTTTGCACCATAATATAAAATGATTCTTGGTAGAAGCCTCTGGATGGGTTCTAGATAAAAACCCTTTGATATAAGATGGTTCTCAGTCTAACCTCCTGGGTGGGTTCTAGATAAAACCCTTGCAATATCAAAGGGTTCTTGAGAGAACTCCCCGGGACCTTTAATTTCATGTATTGTGATTTTTATTGGTTTTCTCGTCTAATTCTCAGTAAAGCAGCATTAAGGGAATGAGCCAAACAAGCAAAATGTCAGACTGCTCCTTTAATCAACCCTCTGAGGCTAAGTGGATACAGACTAAATCAATTACTGTATCCAGTCATCCACAGAGGAAAGAAGTGTATGTGTCAGTCATGGATGTCTGCGTCTCCTCCTGCACCTCTGTGTGTGTGTGTTCTCCTCTTCCTTCATGCTTCTTGGAGAGCGACCTTCACCTTCCTTTATGCGCATGTGAGCGAGCGTTTGTGTGTGAAAATCGTTTGACAGCTTATCCAAGGGTCAAGGCTTTTCACTGACTTTATGTCAGATCACAGGGCGTTTGACAGATCAACACTCGTACACAGCAGAACGTGTCCACGCAGTTCCCCCGTTGGCGTGTCACATTTCTCAGTGTTATCTGCCCAACATGAGCCACAAACACTCTTAGAGATACAACATCTCATTTAGACAGTTTTTGTTCACTTTAATCGCTCATTCTTGAGAACTGGGACAGGCCAACCTCATAGTGATTAAAGTTTTTATTAAATACCGTTTATTTGCAGCTGAGGAATTTTTTCAGCTTCATCAAACACAAAAAGTCATAGTATTATAATATAAACATGTAGGAAATGTTTAATAGTTTTTATTGCATTAAATGCAAGATTATTTAATAGCTGTGGAATCAAAAAGTTTGATATCTTTTTATTCAAGAAATAAATACAACTGTAATGTTGCCCACTTTGTTCTGTTTCTGCTGATAATGTAATTTGTCTTTGTCATAAGATGAGATGAGATAAGATATTCCTTTATAAATCCCACAATGGGGACATTTTCTGTATTACAGCAGCAAAGTGGATGGCAAAAATGGAAAGAGCATCAATAAAAAATAGTAAATAATCAGTAAGTGAACAAGGAATATAAAGAGGAGGAAATATAAAAATATGAATATTGTATAAACAACAATGAATATAATTATTAACACAAAGACTCATTTGATAAATCCTTGTGAACACATATTTACTTTTCAATAAAAAGGTATAGCTAAACCTTTTTTAGCCTCATTAAATCAGTTGACTGAAATCTGGGACACAACTTTAAAGGGCGAATATATATATATATTTTTTTAAGTTTTTGCCTTTATTAGATAGGACAGCCAGAGATTAGACAGGAAACGGGTCAGAGAGAGGGGGGATGACACGCAGCAAAGTGCCGAAGGCGGGAGTCGAACCAGCGGCCACTGCAGGGGACTAACAGCCTCCATACATGGGTCGGACACTTTACCCACTGAGCTAAACGTCCGCCTAAAGGGCCAATATTTTTAATATATATATATACATTTATACATATATACATTTTCAAATAAATATGACTACATATTTTTACAGCTATGTTATCAGTGAGTATTGCTAGATTTAGATTCTGAAAGCTTTTAACATATTTTAGTTGTTTTAAGTCCAGAGCAAGTTTAGAAAGTTAAAAAGAATTGAAGCAAACCAAAACATTTTATGAAATTGCATATATTTCATACATATAAACCCCTAGACACATTTCCACCAAATAAATTGGAATTAGAGTGTTAGTAGTAATAATTTTTAAAGGTAGGACGTGTTTTCTCCCAAAATTCTCAAGAATGGGTGTAATATATTAGACTGTAGCTTGTGTGATGTTTTACTTAAAGACATAAACTCACATCAGACAGATTTCTCATATGAGATGTAAAAAAGATGAACAACTGATCAGAAACTCCAAAAATCAT
This sequence comes from Lutjanus argentimaculatus, assembly GCA_034769285.1. Classification (NCBI taxonomy): domain Eukaryota; kingdom Metazoa; phylum Chordata; class Actinopteri; order Lutjaniformes; family Lutjanidae; genus Lutjanus; species Lutjanus argentimaculatus. Next base: position 49,496,649 of record JAWZSL010000001.1, read on the forward strand.
AGTTCAGTATCATTTTGCTGTTGTCAAGACCAATTTAACTGTGATCCCGTCATCCTTTACACACTAATGAGTGCTTAATGTGGTCCCAGTCCACACAAATCACTGCTGACTTCATCTCCTGTCACTTCAGATTACTGAGAAAGACAGAGTAAAAACACACACACACACACACACACACACACACACACACACACACACACACACAGAGGGAGATCAGGGAGTTTTCTGTCGCTTTGAGGGGGGATGTGATAGACACTATCTGCCCTCATATCAATTTCTATTTCCCTAACGCCTGCGGGCTGTCACAAGCTCGCCAAATAGCAGAAAGAAGAGCAGCTCGTAGTGAGATATTGCTCTTCCTTCAGGAAAAAACTGGACAGAGAGTGAGAAGGATATTGAGAAGAATGAAAGAGTGTGTGTGTGTGCGCGCTTTCTTCACCTCATATCTGTCCTGTGCATGTGTGTCTTTGTGATAAAAGCATGTACACTACATCTCACACATCTTATGTATATGTTGACACTACAGTTACTTATATTCAGGGTTGGAAATTAACACAAACCATCAGCCAAAAATGCAAAGTTTTCTTTTTTTAATCAGCCTGTGCTTCAGTTATTTCCTGTTTTAATGATCGAGCTGGTAAATTTAGTCAATTTCTGTGCACTTTGGCTGGTGGACTTAAAGGGTCAGGTCACTTAAATGACAGATGAACATTTTCTCCCTTTTGTTTAGTGGTATATTGTAATATAGATATTTTTCTTTTATTTGCCCAAGTTTAGATACCTGCCTCCACCCCAATAAATGGAGGTGAATACTGTTTTATTTATGGTGCTCAGTTACACTCGGATTTCTAGAAACATGCCCATGTAGACCTCACTGTCAATAGTTTAGACCAGCTTGAAGCTGTGTATTTAACTGATGACCACTTGTCTTTAGTCAAGCGTCTGAACGGTGGATAAACATTTTATTTCCTATAAATTCTTCACAGTAGAAGTGATCTGTTATTTTGTTATCTAAAAGCTTTTATTATCAAGCACCCAAATAAGGAAAGGTTCATCAGCTGAAAGCAAACATGAAACAGTAAAATAAAGCAGATACCTGAAAGTACAAACAGCGACGTGGATTTTTAAGAAGACTGACGTATTAGTCAAAATTAAAAATAATTGTAATGAAGCCAAAAACTAGAGGTATGATAATATCACAATAAAAAGTTTACAATATATTTATTGCAAAATTAAAAAACAAAGAAAAAATGATTATTTGAATAATTAATGTGATGTGTACAGCATTTTTTTCCTGTAGAATTTGTTATTTCCTTTTAACTTAAAGCGCTTCAGCTTTTCTTTTTTGATAAAATAAAATAAAAGTAGCCAGCTATGAACTAAGCATGTGCAAATAAAAATGGGCATGAGTTGTCTTTGGCAGTGAATGGCTGAATTATGTGCAATTGCAAAACAAAAGCAATGCAACAGTCAGTAGCAGTGCTTTTATGAAATAAAATAAAAATGCTAAAAATAATTGACCATGTAGATGTTTTCACTGTCCCACAACAGTATTGAGACATTTTTACCGTGATATCACGATATTTGATATATTGTTACATCCCTTCAATTGATAATCCTTATCAGACTCAAAAATCCGATTGGGCTTTACTTTTCAGTGGACTAACTTTTAGTCACAGCATCATAACTTTTAAATTCTGTGGGCATCACAAGCAGAGTTTGTGGCACCAGAAACTGTTAACGATATCTCAAAGTCTATGAAAAAAATAAAACCAAAACTGTGTGCATTCCACTAGAGGGAGGTGAGAACATGTTTTTTTCATCATTTGGTTGAACTGACCCTTTAGGTTTCCTGCCCTGATGATGTTGCATGTCCAACTGAAAAAAAAAAAAAAAAAAACACTTTCTGCATGTTGTTGAGTTCCAACTAACCGACTTGTGTTTGCCTGTGTGTCCGCCTGCGTTGCTCTCGCCCTCCCGGCTACCAGGGGCAGTGTTTGACCGACAGGCGAGCATCCGGCGCTCCCTCATTAACACTGACACCGTGTCCCGCCGGCCCAAGAAGGTCAAACGCAGAAAGACTATATCAGGGCTGCCTGACAACATCAACCAGGAGCTAGGTATGGATCACTGTGGGCCAATATGTTGCCCTCTACTGTCCACAGACCTGTACCAACACTCTGGACAAGTGTCCCTCCTTCTGTCACTACTCCCTATAACCTTACTGACTCTGTGTGGATTTGTACTTTATACACTGAGAGGACATTTAACTCACCCCACCACCAGTATTGTTTTGAGTAAGCCATATTAAGAGGGAGAAAATGACACATGCAAGTCCACAGTGTTGGATCAAGGCCCTGCAGTTGTTCAGTCTTTCCCTGTTTCAGTTCTACATACCAAGTGTCCTCATTTGCTCCTCTCCTCCACCCTGCTTCACTGTATCCACAGCCAGGAACCAGTTATGAAATCATTTTCAGTAGTTTTGCGGTTTTAAGTTTGCCCTTTTTCCTCCTCTAGAACCTTCTGCCCTTTATAAAATCTCATTTTAGACTTTAAGCTGGAAAGTCACATAGGAGAAGTTAAATGCGGGGGTTTGTGCCATAATCCTTCGGGGTCAACTTTCTGCAGTCCTGTCTCTGTGAATTGTGTGTGTTAATTGTGTGTCTGTGCTTTAATCCTGTGGCCATATTGATAATCTTTAGCATGTGTCCCGTGTGTGTCTGACTTACCAACATGCACAAGCACTTGAGCGACGGAGCACAAGGAGCAGCTTCACGCACGCTATTTCACTTGGAGGAGCAAATGTGTGCTTTTCCATCTCCGCTTTTCTCAACTTTGCTGTTTTTGAATATTAGAGAAGGCCAAGGCAAAATCCTTCCACAATCAATCATCTGTAAGGTGGTCACAAAACTCTGAGCTGTCCTCAGTCAGTTTTTTTCTCGTTTTGATGTTTTGATAAAATCTAACAGATTTCCAAACGTAGATGCTCCTTCTCCAGCACCAAAAAGCACAAAATTGGATAGTTACTTTGATAATGGACGAAAAAAACTCTGGAAAAACCTTCATGCACATGATAGGCAGGGAATCAACAGTGTCACCCATAAGTATTTAATTTGGCATGTCTTCATTCGTCTTCAGTCTTCATTTTGAAACAGTTTGGCTCTCATTCCCTCTGTCTTCTCCCACTAAAATAGCACAGAGTTGAAGCAACAAAATCCAAAATGTAAAGTTTGTACAGCAGTACAGTTTTATATTTATGTACTTTATTGATGCCAAATGGACAAGAAGACTGAAGACAATATGATGCCTTTTATCTTGTTTTACTCGTCATGTGTTCTAACAGACACGACAGGAATTGTTAAAGGAATTGGATCCCGTGTTTATCTGTCACTCGCTGCTGAAAGTACAGAACACAATAAAAACTAATAGTGAAATATAAACTGAGCTTTATAGGGAGAGAGCAGCTTTACTGGTTAGGATTGAAGGCTCTGTATTGCAGGAAATGGCACCTTCCAGTGTTAGATAAATGGAAAATTTCCTGTCATACTAATCTCGTCTCCTGTTTTTAACTATAACTCGGCGCCCATACCAACATGCACTGATTTTGAGACAGTGGGCCCTTGATCATGGACACCTAAAAGACCCCACAATCCTTCTGTCTTCATGCTCAGAACATTTGATCCCCACACCCTCCAAACAGATGAGGGTTAAATAACAGATATGAAGGTTCAGAGGTCCTCCACCGTTAGTTACTCAGCTGAGCCGGGTGTTAAGCGGGCACTAAGCTCGCTAAGCTGACACTGTGGCTGTCTGCGCTGACGGCACTGCACGCCTGATGTTTATTTACACGTCTCTGAGCTGCAGCGTTTAAGGAGAATGTCATTTCTCTCTGTGTGCGATAAGATCACACAGGGCTGATCGGGAAAGAGCTTTAAAGTCTGGTTAGTGCCCAGCTGACGACGACGACAGCAGCCTCTGAATGTCATGATTACTGGGCCGGGGTAATTGTCCCAGTGCTTCATCCCCTCCCTCTCCTTGCACTGCGAAAGTAGACCTGCAGCTTAATCTATCGCAGCAGCAGCAGCAGCCAAGCTGTCACTCCAGCTTTTAGCAAAGGAAGGAGGAAGGAAGAAGAGTGCATGTGTGGTTTAGAGACAACGAGACAGGGGGGAGAAAGGACAGAAAGGAGTGTGTATGTTCTGGGATACGAGCATCAACAGGAGAGCCACCACAGATGGGAGACACACTAGACATCCTCTCTGCTTTTACAACTCATTCTTCAAATTGTTTGTTTACTAGCCGGTATGTTCTCTGTGTGTGTGTGTCTTTGCATGTCCTTGTCTTTATGTCTGTCTGTATTTTCTGTCTGTCCTGTTCTGTATGACAGTGCATGGCCATGGCAACAGTGTGTATGCCTGCACATGTGTCTTTGCGTCCATGTATATTTGTCCTGGACCCCAGCGGACTATTTGCGTTTCTATCAGACTGAGCCAGAGCCAGAGGCACAGCAGGGAGTCTCTCTGTCTCCCCTCATATCCTTTCCTCCTTAATGAAGACGACCAGAAGTTATTAACGCATGAGACAGGGTTACAGCAAATCAAATTAATTAGCTTCCCTGTGACCACAGTTTATAAGATGGTCAAAGAAGCAGAAGGCATCGTGGCTGAAGAAGTTACAGAGAGGAAAGAGAAGGCTAGAGAATAGAATCAATTGATCAATTGGTTGACAACTATTAAATTAATCACCACCTGTTTTGATTATTGATTAATTGTTTTGAGTCACTTTCGTGAGAACATGTCCATATACTCTGATTACAGCTCATAAAATGTGGATATTTTCTGGTTTCTTCACTGCTCTATGACAGTAAACAGAATATCTTTGGGTTGTGGGCAAAACAAGGGCTCAATAATAATAATTGCCTGCTTGCCCAGGGCAATTAAAATGCAGTGTTGGACTATTTTGATAGTTTAATTATTAGTAAGTAATTTTTCATGCACAAAATGGCTGTGTTTCCAGCCTCTCAAATATGGAGATTTGCTGCTTTTCTCTCTTTTATATCGTATTAAACTGAATATCTTTGGCTATAGACTGATGAAAAAAGACATCTAAAGTCCTCACCTTGGACTGTGATGGACATTTTTCACCATTTTCTGGCCTTTTTTAGACACTGGAGTTTAACATGACAATTAACTTTTTTAGTCTTTGTTGTTATTTAATATTTAAAACAATTTGTACAGGTGGAAGTAAACATTGACTTCTGGCGAAGTGAAAAAATGTTTCATTTGAGGGCGTCACCTTGGGCTTTGGGAAACACTGATCAACATCTTTCACCATTTTCTGACATTTATGGACCAAACAATTAATCAAATAATTGAGAAAATGATCGACAGGTTAATCGATAATGAAAATAATCATTAGCTGCAGTCCTAGCAGAGAAAACAAGATATTTCAAACAATCATGTGTTTATCTTATTTTCTTTCTTCCTTCGACAGCAGCAAAAGGACACGGCGGAGAGCTTCGGCCGCATTCCATGTTCATCCCGGGACAGTACTCTACCTTGGGCCGAGTTGGGAGCGTCAACTCAACGCTCCGACGTTCGCAGACCAGAGACTCCAGCTGCCAGACAGAAGAAGTGAAGATCGTCCCGCCGTCCATGAGGAGAATCCGCGCTCAGAGAGGACAGGGAATCGCTGCTCAAATGGCCGGCATTTCTGCTTCCTCTTCGACAGGAAGTATATCCATCTCCAGCAGCGACAGCTCCGGGATCTTGATGCTGCCACATCATTTTAACGGAGATCCTTCCCGGTTTCACAGTCTGCCCCGACAGGGCGCCAGGGTGTCGCTCAGCGCTGACCCCATCTACAGCAGCACCCTCATCAAGTCGGAGGAGCAAACAACGCCTCAGAGGCAGATTGGAAAGCTCCAGGTCGACGATACGGTGGTGCACATGAGAAACGCACCGAGGACGGGCACGCTGCCACGCCCCAAGTCTCAGGAGCTGAGGGGGACGCAGTCCAACGAGTGGGGTGGCGGTCCGGCATGTGTGGTGTCCCCACATGCCGCCTACTCCACCTCAGTCATCCCTAACGCCACCCTCTCCAGTTCCTCTGAGGTAATCACCCTCAACACCTCCCACTCCCCAGCCTCTGCGTACCCCACAGCTCGGCCGCTCAGTCTGGCGTCCTCCACCAACACTGACCCCCTGATCGCCAGTCCAGCAGCCTTCACACACAGCTCCACCTGCCCGGCTTTGGCCACTTCTACACCCACTCACACACCACAGAATCCTGTAGTCGCAGCACCTGCCAGCGAGTCAGGCCACTCGGACAGCAGCGTGCACAGCCACAGCACCTTGGCCCCCACACCGCCGTCTGCTCTGCCGGAGGAACAGTGGATCTACGACACGCCAGAAAACGTGGTGGTCCCACATCGCACTCTGACCTCCAGCTGCTCCACCCCAATAAACCAGCTGTACAGCAGCCTGGACCTCTCCTCAAGGACCACTACTGACTCCAGCTCCCTCTACTCCCAAGACAACGACGGATACTACACTTCCATGCACATGGACTCCGGTCTGCGCTCTCGCAGCCATGGCAGTGGGCACGGTGTAGCAGCTGGACGAGCCACCAGGCACAGCATGTACGAGTGCCGGGAGATGGCCAATCAGGAAGACTCTGGAAGCTTGTACAGTGATCGCTCTCTGTCCCGCAGCATCTCCCTCCGCAAGGCCAAGAAGCCTCCGCTGCCCCCAGCTCGTACAGACTCTCTTAGACGCAAGCCTGGCCCGAAAAAGCCCCTTGGAGGCGTAAGCGCCATCAGCGGTGGTAGCGAGCCAAACCAGCTCAATGAGACTCTAATCGCCAGCTTGCAGCAGAGCCTGCAGATGGGGCTGAGAGGAGGGAAAGGTAAAGGAGCGTCACCCTCTTCGCCCTCTCACAGCCCGAGCAGTGATTATGATGACCCTTGGGTGCTGCGGCCACGCAGTCAGAGTAGCATCAGCGCGGGTAGCTCTGCTGCATCACTAGCAACTAACCCCAACTGTGGCGGAGTATCCAACGTGTACTCGCTCTGCCATGTGACGCCTGCTCACAGTGAGACCAGCAGCTTGCGCTCAGATTACGCTGATTCCTGGGGCTACTACATGGACTACCCTCGTAACCAAGGAGACCAGAGGGCGCAGACACCTCCAGCCCACGCCACAGACAACATGTCAGGTGGCGCTCACCCAGGAGAATTACAAAACGGGGGTGAGATTCAGAGCCAGGCAACAAGAGCTCCGGGACAGGAGGACGGAGTGGCAGTGAAGCCCAAAATGTCCACCTCCTCACCAGACAGGGTGCACAGGCTGACCTCACCATCCAGCGGCTACTCCAGCCAGTCCAACACCCCCACAGCTGGAACGCCGGTGCCCTCCATCGTCAGGTCCATGTCTCCGTCAGGCAGCCGCCCCAAACCCAAAGTACCCGAGAGGAAGTCATCTCTCCTCTCCTCTGTCTCCATGTCCTCCTCTTCCACCTCCTTGTCCTCTAACACTTCGGACTCACTCAAAAGCTGTGGACCTGCTCCTCCACCACCTCCGCCCTTACCCTTATCCTCCTCTTCAGCTCCCAGCACACCTCTCAGCCCACCTCCACCCTTCCCTCCTCCTCTACCACCAACATCCAGTGCAGCCACTCCTCCAGCTGCTCCACCGCTACCAACCACTCCACAGGGTCCAACTCTGAGCCTTGATTGCTCCACCTCCCCAGAATTCCCTCCTCCTCCATCCCCTGAAATGCTAATCCCACCCAGTTCATCCTTAAATGGGAGCTTCAGTCCTCCCCCTCCACCTCCTCCTCCTGTCCCCTCCCTGGGGCCCCCTCCACCTCCACCACTGCCTGCTTTTGTACCCTCCCAGTCTCCCGTGAAGGCAGTGAAAGATGCTCCCAAACCAGCTCCTTCCAGCAGCCCTACACATTCGTCTAAGCCCCTGATCACCCCGTTTGCCCTGCAGAGTGTTCAGCTCCGCTCTGTTAAACGGCCAGAGAAGGAGATTAACGGCCAATCAGATGACACCAAAGCTCAGGAGACAGGCGTGGACCTCCTTCAGGATCTAAAACCCCAGACTCTGGAGAAATCTCACCCCCTGGAGCATCCCACTTTGCTACCCCTGTCAAACTGCTCCACAGACGAAGATTCACGTCACTCCTCACCATCGCCTGTGTCGAAGCTCTTAGAAGAGCTGTCTTTAGACTGCAGTATCACAGATTACACACCAGATAGTGCTGTCATCAATGGAAAAGCTGAAGATCAGAGTTACTTTCTCTTAAACGGAAAAGGATCACTTAACAGTCCCCCACAGAGCTCCCACAGCTCTCCTGTCAAACAGAAGCCCCCAGCAGTCTCCAAGAAACCCAAAATCCCCTTTGTCCCACCGTTTACCCCCCAGCCAATCAGTGAACAGCTTCCATCTCAGCAAGAGGACACGAGCAGCCCGTCACAAACAGAAGACGAGGTAGATGCACCGCAAATTCTAAAAAAGGAAGAGGAGACGGAGAGCAAAAGTGAGCAACAGGAGGAGGAAGAGGAAACTTCAGAGAGCTCAGAGCCTCCTGCAGAGAGCAGTGAGACGTCCACAGTGAGCCAGGACGAATCTCATGTCTCTGCCTTTGCCAGCCAGGAGACAAGTCTGGACAATGGTCTGTGTGCCAACGGAGAGGCTCATGAGGAGGAGGAGGAGGGAGATGGAACAAGTAGCACGACTGGATCTATCAGCTCCAAGGAGGACGACACCGGTGAGTCTCTCTGTTTTATGTGTTTTATTTTATATTTACCTTTATTTGGAATCCCATAATCACAGCATGGTCATAAGATAAGATCAGATAGAATTGAATTAATCCCAAAATCTCCAAAATTAAAAACTACATTTGAAAAATGTGCTATTTGATTATAGTTACAAGGTAAATGATTACTTCAGTTCATTTTTGATTAAAATATGACAATTCTAAATTTCTGAAACTTTTTTCATGATAACCAATGCTCTATAACTTATGATAAACACGTTTTTGACAAGCGCTCCACTTTGTGGCGGACTTGGCAAAAAATTTGCACTGAAATGTTTTGAGATGTTTAAAAAGAAAAAAGGTTTGTGGTTTGTCCATAATTTTAGTATAAGGTGCAAGAGTAATCCCAAAGTATTCGAATTAGATTGAATTATGTTACTATTTACAATTTTAATATCAAATCAAAAATTGATTGAAATGAGCTCTCAATTTCTAGAATCAAAACTGAAATGCAAAATCAGTGATTCTCCCGCTATTTGTTTTTCTCTACACGCCTGCCTACTTAGTGCATCTGGTGTGTGTCCTAAAAGAAAACCACACTTAAAAAACAACAAAGGTTTATAAATTACATGCATAACATATCATATTGACTATCTGTTTAAAAAAGAATTTAAAATATAAATGACAGTTGTCAGATCATAAAACCACTGATATGTTTGTCTATAGATCAAGACCAGAGAGTCTAAAAATGGCAAAATAAAAATGTTAACGTTGAAAAATTGACAAATCAAATACAAACGTAAAAACAAACGTTCTCCATGAGATTTGACTTAACTTATTGTAGCTTTTAAGTTTTAAAATCAAATCAAAGTCAGAAATTTGCAGAATTTGTGAGGGCAGAACCCAAGCTTTAGATGGTGTCAGTCCGAACCTTCATTTACGCATCACTTAAGCCCGTTACCACAATCCTGTATGGTTGGCATGCCTGCCAGCTGTGTGACCAGCTCTCCAGGCAGCTGTAAAATTCATTTTGCCCTCCAAAGCAAAGGATCTAAACTTGAAACCACAAGCTTTCAGAGGTTTGAAAACTGTGAAAATAGCGCAGGAGAGACGGCTTATCTCTGGGACAACACTGCTGCAGCCTCTTGAAATCATCCTCTCTCTCTTCTCCCTTCTTCCGCTCATCTTTCTACATTTCATACGCACAGATCTCTGGTGGTTACTGTCCCTTCGTTTTTTTTTCCGCATTGCTATTTTCCTCTGCCCCCTCCACCACCTTCACCACCACACACCTCAGCCTCCACTGTCTCCTCGCCTCCTCTCCACCATCCATCCTGATTTCCAAATATCCATTTTTGCCTCTTCCTCACTGTTAATCTCTCATCCTCAGCCTCTCTCTCTTTCTTGCTCTCTGTCCTGCTCCCTTCTTCTCCTCTCCTCTCCTCTCTCCGAGGTAAGGGAGGGGGCAAGAAGTGTCCCAGGGGAGATGCTTTTCGTGGTTGGAGGGAGAAAGGGGGGAGGGGCCGCTTGCATCGTATCAGGAGGGGAGGGGAACAGATCTGGTAAGGGGGATGAAGGGGAGGACGGGGAGAGCGTAAAGTAAGACTGCCTGCAGCGGCTCAAGGCAGTCGAAGCGCAGACGTGAGCGCGGAGGTTGAGAGGAGGAGGAGGAGGAGGAAAAAAAAGAGGCTAAACAAGAGCAGAAGAAAAGAGAATGTAAGAAGACAGTCGGGCACCTCCTTCAGATTTTATAGGCTGCCAGGTTGATGCGACAGGATGGTGGATTCATGAAGTGTGTGTGTGTGTTTTACTCTCCTCTAACTGTGTAACTTTCTCTCTCTCAGGTGAGGTGTTCGACTCCAGCACGGCTGAATCGTCTCCGGCCCCGTCCGCCAACGGGGCCTCCGAGGAGAACATGGTGACCCCGACTCCCTCGCGGGCCCGAACCACAGAGGACCTCTTTGCCGCCATTCACAGGTACCATGATGCATTTGCCTCTTTTGCTCCAACTTCTTCTACTCCATCATTTCCTTTCCTGTTTGTTTTTCTCACCATCTCCTCCGTCCGCGTCTCACCCCCTCGTAAACCACAACGCATCACCCTGAACTCCTTCTCCCCCGCCATCCTTCAACCCATAATTCCTCCGTTTCCATCTCCATCCCCCTCCTCCTCCTCCTGCTCTCCACCTCTCAGTCATAACTTTACCCAGCGCTGTCCCATCTGCGAACATACACATCTGTCAAATAGCCGGTCTCTGGAGGCTCCCAGTCCAGCAGACAGTCACTTTTTCTGCTCCTGGTCAGCGAGTCAGGAAGCAAAACGAGTCAGTAGTCAAATGTTTATCGAGGCGAGTGTGTTAGCGTACTCACATTAGCGTCGCTCACTCTCAGCCGGAGAAAACAGGCGGTTGCTTCATCCATTATTTAAATACTCGACACCCTCAGGTCCTAATCTAGGTTAGAGGCCACCGGAGAGATTCCTCTCTTGCTCCGCAGTCTCTCTGACATATATTGCATACGTGCTCCCGCTCTTCAAAGGCAGCACACACATAAATTTCTCATGCAGCCCGCCAGTTTGTGTTTCACGGTCACGTGCAGCAGCAGTCGGAGTTCTCTTGAGCATCACAGGATTTCATTTCACGGGATTTTATTTCTGCCGGAGACAGATTGTCGATGTATTTATGGTTCGTGCGCGTCACGAGCGCAAGTGCGATTTATTGTGCGGTTTAATTAGACGTGAAGATTGTGTAAGCAAGTGTGTGTAAATCTCGCAGAGGAGCTGTTGTTTGTTTACAACAGGCTTTACTGGTCTCCTTCTCCATTGCACCTCCTCAGCATGGAACATATAGAATAATTTTACAGGTTTTTGATTAGTGGGAGGTGATGATGGACTCCTGGTGGTGATGGCAAAGTGAGAGGATTCAACAACTGTAAAGGAAAAAAGGAATAAACTCAACTCACACATTAAAGGGACGGTTCAAAATCAAAAATACATAATTTTTTGTCTTACCCATCGTGCTATTTACCCCTCCAGATTGTTTTGGTGACTTGCAGACTTTTGGAGATATTGGCCATAGAGATGTCTGCCCTCTCTCCAGTGGAATGAAACTAGATAGCACTCAGCTTATGGAGCTCAAAGCACCAAAAAAGACATTTGAAAAACAGCAATGTCTTTTTCCAAAAATCATGACCTGGTTACTAAAGATAATCCACAGACCTTGTTGTGAGCAGTTTCATGTAGGAACTACTTTCTTTCTACCAAACTACACCTGCCAACTGTGCAGAAGGAAACGTGCATCTACTCATGGAGGAGAGGCTCATGCTAGCCCAGGATGTAAAAATAAATTGCATCCTCTTTTACTGAAACTATTGAAATTATTTGTATAGTAATTATTTGAGTTTTATAAAGTATACTTAAACAAGTTAAGTTGTGTTGTTTTGCGACGCGGACACAAATCTCATGCACTCTTTGCATACGATTCGTTCTTGCTTAACAGCACTCGCCCTAAATCCAAAATACTCCCAGATAACAAATGATGATCTCTTTTGAGGGACCTGTTCTACATCATCTTCTCCAGACATCTGATTTTCATTTTATGCCTGTCTGTTGCATATTCGCTTCCACTCTGAGCTGCAGCTGCAACATTCAGGAAAGTTTGCACAGGCTGCTGCTGCAGGTTGGCTGGCTGTTGATTTAGGAATCGTGTAGCAGAGTTTTCTATGAGCGGAGCACGCATTTTAAACATCAATATCAGTCGATCATGTTCATTTAATTGCAGGAAGCCGAAATCATGATTGAGATTAATATTTGATTAATTGTGCAGCCCTACTTTCTTTTTTGTTTACAGCGACTTCCTTGCCCCAGTTCTGTCTACCTAACTGCTTTCTTTCCGCTTACCTGTCACTGCCTTTATTTTTCACTCTGTCATTTGATTTCCTACCATCTATACCATGTCTTATCCCTCTGTCCCGCTGTGAAAACAGAGAAAGATGAAAACCTTGAATGAAATGCCTTCACAGCTGCAGCAGCAGAAAACACAACTTGTCCGGAGGGAGATCCTCTAAACCAAATGTAATGCAGCCAAGAGAGAGAAATCGATCAAGTCGTCGGAGACGGCTCTTAAATTGCAGCCTTGTTTACCTCCTCTATAACTGAGATTGGTATCGCTGCCTTTCCCAGTGTGGCTGTGTGTTTGTGATTTTAACAAAGCGTGAGTTCAGTATGGAGCTGTCGTGGTTGAATGAATTCAGGTGCGCGAGTGTCGGCACGTGTGAATGTGTGTGAGTAAAGTCTTATGTAATGCTGATGGGCTAATGTGGCGAGGGAGCTTGCAGGGGACGACGCTACATGGAGGTTGAATTTAGGGCACAGACAGATTTTGCAGTCTTTTCTGAAACACGAAGCAGACTGAGGTTTATATCCTCCAGTTCTGCCTCTCATTTGACCTTCACACGTCTATACTCTTTACAGGTTGTTTGTCCTTTATGGAAGAATTTCTTTCTGTAGATGTAATCTGAGGATTAAAGATTTTGCCCTTCACTGTTCCCTTTACTTTTAGCATCAAATCGCTTCCCCTTTATCACACAATCTGTATTTTTCATGCCTATAATCATCTGTCTCCTCCTCTCTCCCTCCTTGTGCAGAGGGGGCATGCAGTGGGTGGGTGCATCCCTTCTAGAGAGGTGCGAAGTGGCAAGTTCCCTTTAATTAGCAAGCCTTGTTTCTGCCATGGCGGCGATGCTACCTTTGGATTAGCCGTAACAGTTAATCCCACAGTGCAACCCCCCTGAAACACAGATTAATAATAAGGCTGTTTCCCTGCTACCCCCTAATCCCCCGTATTCTGCCAGTTTAATTGCTATGCTTTGGTGCAGGAGTTGCAGGCAGTGTAGGCTGAGCGGTGCAGTCAGCCACTCTGATACCCCTGCTGAGTGGAGGCTGAATCGTCCTTGTGTGATTAAAACTGCTTTGGGCACTTTTCCCAGTTTGTGTTTTTTGATTAATTTCTTTGTGCCGCGTCTGAGCTTTCCTGCAGAGTTGCAGCGTCCGCAGCTTCTCTTATAAAAACTCATCCGATTTCTTTAATGTAAACGTACAACTCTTCTTCTCTTTTTTTTTTTGAGCATTCACGCCACTCAAAGCTCCTCATTGTTTTACTTCTTTAAGATCCGTGCTGTGACACATGACTGCTGGGGGCAGTGCTGACATATGGCAAATTTGGGACAAAGATTTGAGGCGTGCAGGCCAAGTATTTTAAGTGCAATCTTTTTCTCTCTCCTTTTTTTAGGCTATGATAACACAGAAACACTCACTAGGCTGTGTTGAGCAGTTTACCAAAGGCTGCTTAGTTTCTGCTCAGTTACATGAACTCTCATAAGCTGCAGCCTCATTTTAATTTGAATAATTGGATTTGATCTCATTGTTTCCAGACAAAACTGCCCCCAACTCTTGCATTTATTCTTCTTCCTCTTTCATCAGTTCAACATTTAAAAGGATAGTTAGGGTTATTTAAAGTAGGGTTGTATGAAGTTCTTCTCGATTGTTGGTGTATTAGCTACAGTAGATGGAGGTCAGCAGCCCCTAGTTTGGAGAAGCAGTGTCAGCCAGTGCTTTAAATTAAGGATGTCTGGTTGTCCCAGGGGCAATAAAAACAGCACCTGGGACACAAAGATTCTGTGTTTGGGATAATTCTCTGACAGTAGAGACACTTATCATTACAAATTAAATTATTATGTTGATGCATCCTGGAATTTAGAGACACACACGATGGCACCTTGAGGTGTTGTGGCAGAGATTTCTGCAAAGTGCTGTGGGCCTGAACACTTTCATCCATATGACACCGATCATGGAGGTCATGTTTGTTTTCCAGTCTCGACTTCTTCCGTGCTGGTACTCCTGCTGCTTCTCCAAAATGGGCTCACTTTAAATAATCCGAACTATCCATTTAATTGCCCAACATCACTTTACTTTAACCTGCTTGCTCTTACTCACTCTGCAGGGTTTCTACATGCATGTCATTAATCTAGTTATCCATCTTACCGTAGGTCAAAGCGGAAGGTCCTGGGCCGCAGGGAGTCTGAGGAGGACAAGTCCCGGGCTGGGAGCCACCCACAGTCACCACCCGTCACCCCCACAGGCATGTCCCCGGGGTCGGTGTCCTCTTTGCCTCGCCAGATGGGCTCCATCCAGCGCAACATCCGCAAGTCCTCCACCAGCAGCGACACCTTCAAGGCCCTGCTGCTGAAGAAGGGCAGCCGCTCAGAGACCAGCTTCAGGATGTCGGCCGCCGAGATGCTCCGCTCCACCGACCCTCGCTTCCAGAGAACGCGCTCTGAGTCAGAACTGGACCCCCCTGCCGCTTCACCCTCTCACCGACGGCGCCACACAGCCCCTTAACCTCCCCCGGGCGTGGCAAGAGGGCAACGGACGAGTGGAACCGCTACGAGGCCTTCTCTCTGTCCTCGCCGACTTCATCGTCCTTTGCAATGAGCGGCTTTAAGTACGGGCGCTCGCGCACGCCGCCCTCCGCCGCCAGCAGCAAGTACAACGCACGCAGCCGCATCCTCAGCAGCCCAATGACAGTAATCTGCGAGCGCGAGGGGGAGCTGGCTGAGAGCGAGTATGGCGAGACGGCGGAAAGTCTCCCCACGCTCAAAGACTCCAACGGCACTTTATCGGACGAGAGCAGGAGTTAAAGAGCAGGGACGGTCCCTGAGACGCAGGGAGCTGGACTCACTCATCATAAACCAGGTAGGGGGACAGGAGGAGGAGCCACCTTCCTGAGCCCCCACCCCCTCAGCGCTGCCTCTGAGGGAGTGTCGGGTCCTGATGTGAGGTAACAGGTCGCCCCATCACGGACCGGGCTGGACTTAGTCTGAAGTGGAGAACTGCTGATGATTCTTACACTCTCCTTTGTTTGGTGACTCACCCTTTGTGTTTCTTTTAGTTTGTTTTCCATTTGTTTTGCTGTTTTTTTAAAAAACCTTTATCTCGTCTTTAACACCCTTTAGTTTCTTTGAATGACAGGGTTAAGATGGCAAACTAAGGTGAAGTGAAGGAATTGAGAAGTCACACGTCATTTGCTTAACTTTGCTGCTGTGGTGCTACGTAGCTAGGCAGTTGGAAAGAGTGGAGAGTAGAGAGGCGTTGCTGGCTGGACGGTTGCTCGCCCGCCCGTCCGCCCCCTTGTGAATCTTCTCAGCTTCCTGCGTCGCTCCTGTTGGCTCTGGAAAGTGTTTGAGAGCACCATGGTTTTGCAGGTAATATTGTGGGAAAGAACTGGAGGACGTGGCTCCACCACGGTACAACTTTATCGGCAGGTTTTTGCTTTCCGCTCTTGAGTCGGTGGTTTAAGTTTGCAGAGCTGGTGTGTGTTCAGAGGTCCAGAGGAAGTGCAGAGGGCTCAAATGGACAGGACGTGGACAGTTGGGTTTAAAAAGGCTCGACTGAATCAGCAAATGTGCTCTAAGGCTCATAAAACCTCTATTAAATGAATTTTAGTTTGGAGATTTTGCACTGTGCATAGGTGTTTTTCCTTGTTTGTGACTTTAAAAAGTACATTTTAAAGATCGTTTTAATAAACAAGTGATGTCATGACTTGTGTTTGGGAGTTAAGTATGAATCTATAAGTGTAAAAAAAAAAAAGCCAGATTCGACACTAGTCTAGGTGTTTTTAGTGATGGTTACCAAAGAGCTCAAAAACTAATCTGGACGTGAACACAATCGGAGAGGGCGGCCGCTTGTCTGACACCCGTGCGTTTTGGTCCAGCTGAGACCTACTAGAAGCTTTTTCGGGCTTAAATGATTTCTATAACGCTGTTGACCTTTATCCTTTTGCAGTTCTATATGGTTCTGTATGTAAATACATAGAGAGAGGAGTTTTAAGTAACATTTTGACTTATTTTCAAAAGACTTTGTACATTTTTAGAGCCCTGTGTTTGCTGGAAGGGAGTGGTTTCCTCTTTTTTTTTTTTGTAGATTATTTATTTTCACATTAGCAGGGCTGCAGAACGGTGTCACGATCGGAGTCGAGGCACAGGGGAAGGGGCCACATTTAGTCCGCCGATCGCACTGGGGGCATTTCTTCTTTCTTTTAAAGGTGCTTCAAAGCTAGAAAAATGCAATAATGTCTATTTCTGCATAAGCCTTCTTACTGCCCTTAATCCTGAGTCATGCAAAAGCCCGCGCTGGTGCTCGCCGCCGAGTAAATGTGGCCTCTTTAGAGCTGAGGTGACAGGCGTGAGACTTCATAACCTCCTAACAGCCATAACACCCTGTGGTTTAATCACCTGTGACCAAAGTGTGTCTCCCAGCTCCCGCCCGGTGGCCCCCGTGATTGAGCACCCGGTGGCCCCCGGGGCTTGAACGTCTCGATGTGAAAATACGAGAGAACGGAAGAAGAAGTAGTGGGAGTGGAGCTGAAGGCAGGCTGCTAACGCTGTTGTGTATGTCTGTGTAATAAAAACAAGGTGATATTTAAAGAAGCTGGTCTCTCTGTCGTTTTTTTCTCTGTGTGTGTGTGTGTGATTCACGGCCATCTGCCAGCCCAACACCCCCAAATCACCGCCTCATTAGTGCCGTCGCCATGGCACCCACATTCGTCCGTCATCTGGAAAGCTCCAGAGGCCATCGTTCACCCCCTCCTCCCCCTCGTCCAGGCAGGGTCATCAGTTATGTCTCCTCCTGGACATCCTATTAGAGCCCATAATAGACCTTTTCCAGTGTTGAACCACCCTGCGACTGTCTTCAACATTCCCTGCAGGTCCTCGCTGCCTTTTCAACGCCTCGGCACGTCGACCGTTTCGCTCGCAAGGGCACGGAAACACTGACCACCTCCTCTTTAGTATTTACAATCAAGTTCCCCCCTGAGTCACCTGTCCTCTGACGACGCTGCGTCCGTCCATCTGGCTGTCAGACAGAAATCAATACAAACTCCTCCCAGCCATAATCACACTATCGACACTTCAGTTCTTTCGCTCTGCTGTTATATTCAAGACCCTCCAGCACATGCAGTATCCTTTAACGTATGAAGTGACCAATGAAACACATCGACTGTATTGACTCGAGCACAAGAATAGAACAGTTTCCAGCTGTGTTTTCAGGGCCTGAGGAGTCTTCATGAATGACTCAGCCTGGTCAACAGGTGCTGTTCCAATTATTCAGTCCTAAAAAGTGACATGCAGTGGATGGCTTTTTTTTTTTTGTACTCTTGTTTAAAGGAGCAATATGTAACAGCTGCATGGCTAAAAATGAGTCCTGCGGTGCAAATAGCAAGTTGGAGCCACAGACTGTATATTAAATAGGTCGAAATCCTATTTAATATACAGTCCATGGTTGAAGCAAGTTGTTTCTCTCACCTCCTCCTCCCCAGACTCCAGGAAGCTCAGGCAGGTTGCAGGAACACTGCAGGACTGTACTGAAACTTGTTGCCTTATTGGTGCATTTAGGGAAGCTTCCACTTGCAAGATTTGAGCATCAGTGTGGATGTGAGGTGTTGCTTTCACAGACTATGCTGTCAGAAAATACAAAAAAAACACTAATAATTATTAAAGTGATAATGTAAGGATTATTTTCTTGCTAAATAAATTTTAAAAAAAAAAAGGTAACTGGATGCGAAGTGTCCAATCGTAAACATTTTTTTTTTATCTTGTATGAAAAGTAATATGTGGCCACAGGTTGCATTTGTCTCTAGTTGTGAGTACTTTAGTCAAAGAAAGACATTCGCCTCTAGATTGTATTCATGTGAGCAGTTTTAGAGACCACCGAAAATAAAACCTTGTCCTTAAGAATTTGTCACATTGTGAGTTCAGGGCATTAAAAGACTGTTGAAGTGTTTTTTGCATGTTTTAGCCACATAAGATTTACATATACCTTATTCTGAAGCCATTTACAAATTATTTTTATATTGATTTCCTTCAATAAGAACATAGTTTCAGTTTGTGCTAGTTCTCCTTGAAAATCAACCTACAGAGACTTGACACTGTAATATGTCCTGTAATAGTATCCTATTATTAGTATAGTGTGCTATTTCAGGACATATTCGGTCACGTTCAGTGTTTCCTCTGCATTCATTCAGGAGTGGTGGACCACCACAGCTAGATAAAATGAGAAACTGAACATTATAATCTACGTAACAAAACAAAAAAACACAAACAAGCATAAGGTATAGTGTGTAGAGATCATGTGACCAAATATGTACAGTATTAGAGCTGCAACCACTTAGAGCACCAGAACCAAAACTGAGGCCAAGAGGGATGACTGTGGAACAAATACCAAATACCAGTAATTACCCCCTGCCACCACTGCTGCAAAACAACTATAGAGGAAACACTGACATTTGTTTTAAAGATCAACTTCTCTATGCAAAGCACAAAGCAGTTGTAAACAGGACGGTGCTGAAACGTTTCCTTGGTGCATTTAAAGAAGCTCACACTTATCAGATCTGAGAGTCAATTGATATGAGGTGTTGCATTCACAAGTTATGGTGTCAGAATATTAAACAATAATAATTATGAAAAACAGTAATGCAATTATGAATATCTTGCAAAACAACACAGGTTACTGTTTGGTAGTAAAGTGCTCCAATCGTAGATGTCAGATTTTTGCCTTTTAAGCAAATAATGTCCATTTCTGACCCTTTGATTCAGGCTGCGTTTGTCTTTAGTATATAAGTCCTGAGCACTTTAGTCAAATAGACATTCACCTCCTCAATTGCTTTTATTAAAAACTTCAAATTAAACCAACCTTCAAAATAAAGCAAAGATTAAGGTAGAATATTCCTCGCTTCTGACCGCAATACAAATATAATCTAACTTAAGAAATAAAGAAAACTGAAATGACCTCCCTCAAGTAAGTGTCAAGTCTCTAGAGCTGCAATATTTAGTCAATGAAGTGACTGTAAGAAAATGCATCCTCTGCTATTTTAAATCATTGATTAACTGTTTTAGTCAAAACCAAAAATACCAGAAAGCTTCTCAAATGTCTCAAATGAAAGTAAATGAAATCTATCTTGGTTCAACGAGCTGTTTGAAGGCATCTCTCTGAGCTCTCTGAGAAGTTGTGGTGGCCGTTTTTCACTACTTTTAGAGATTGCACGGACTAAAGAATTAATCAATTAATTGATATAATAAGAGATTATTGAGCGCTTGTTGTTGCCATAATCTTAATAGTGATACTATTACTGAAACTAAGACTGACGGCAGCCTGGGAGAAATTAAATGATTATAAAAGCTGTTTTGGAGAACGGTCGCCAGCAAAGTAAATTTATCTCACATGCAAAGAAAATCACCACTTACACACCTACAGACACCTACAGTTTTGGCAATAAAGTCCGATTAATTTGCAAAATGGGATGTGGGAAAAAACTGGAGTGCTGATAAAAAACAAATGAGAAGACTTCGCTGTTACATGGCTTGTAAAGAAAAAAAAAGTGTACATTAGTTTCTTACAAGTTTATCTCTGTCACCAGAAAATTAGTTTTGTCACCGAAGTATTTTTACATGTCCTCCATATCAACTGTATCCTGACTGGAGTCTCCACCAGGCTGGAAGGGGGGAGATAACATTAAAATACACTGTGAGCCTCATTATACATTTCCTATCCGCAGCAATGTTTCACCTCACTGAGCACAGCCAATGAGATCGATCCGACTGCTGAACAACAGACGGAGACGGACTCTGTTGTGTGCGTGAGTGCGTGAGACGTCATTTCTGCTGAGTGTCTGAACATGATATTGGGAACAATTCTGCCACAAATAAAACGAATGACTCAGCAGACGTGAACCTGACGGCAGGAGGAGGAGGTGAGGGAGGATAAAGGGCGGCGTGAACTGCGGCGAGGGTTTCATCCGGCTGATAAAAGGTCACGATCGCCAGAGAGCGTGGAGGACGCTCTGATCCTGATCTGTATCAACTGCAGATCAGATAAACAACTGACGGTGACGCTTTCTGTGGTTTTGTCACAAAACAGGGACGACAAAAATATAATTACAGTGAAGACGAAGGTAATAAATGATCAGAATAATCAATCATTTGATGCTGAGTTATATTTATTATTGATGAGATAATTAATTATACATTCTTAAACATCATTTAGAGTTAAGTAATACCTCACATGATTCATTTATCAGTGCAGTTTCATCATTCCCTCATCAAGTACCATGTAGTATCCCTTCTTCTGAGTTATACATGCTGATTGATATGATTTAATGCATAAAAAGAGGTAAAATCTGATTTAAAAAGGCGTAATCTTTATATTGGCTTGTAGGTGTCACTCTTTGCTAATATCTTACACACACCAAGCACCACAAATGCTGGTAGATCTGAGTTTAAAGCACACAGGCAGGTAACTGCACACTTATTCATTCATCGGGGGGATGTTTTCTGCCGAGACTCGAGCGGTGCAGATTTACTGTGACTCAGTCCTTCATCGTAACGAGTGTGATAGCAGTGACAGTTAAGTCAGGTGTGAGATCAGATAAACTGAGATTTACCAACATTTTGGCAGGCAGGCAGGCAGAGTCACCTTCACAGCACGACAGCTGACTGACAGGAGAACAAGCCTGCTGTCAGACTGACCTGCAGGTGACCTAAGCGTTAAAGGAAAGGTTCACAGTTTTTCAAGTTCATCTTAAAACAATGGTAGCATGCTCATTTAGACAGTGAAAGCGTTACTGGTCCCCTTCTGTCCATACTGGCTGTAAGAAGATCCCTTCCTAACGCCTGGGCCACACCGCCTGCATATACCTTTGCATGACGGCAACTTTGAGTTTGCAGAAGAGTTTTGAAGAGCTGTAACCAGAAAGCCCTGTGAGTTTTTTCCACTTGTTGAGAGAGAGAGAGGTAAAGAGGAGGGCGGCCGAAGAGCCAGAAAAAGAGAGAGTGCACTGAAAAATACTGCCCTTTGCCTTTTTTTTTTTTAATGTCTCTGATAAATTCTACAGATATAGACACTGAAACTACAGTGTCACGTTGCTGGTATAGTATGACTATCGATAGATCAGATCAGGTTTATTTTTACAGAGAATTGCACATGTCACAGATGCTAGAACTACTGTATTGCGGTCGTATGCCCCCGTGAACCAGTCCGGTTGTAGTTGTACAAAACTGTTCGTCCAGACTTATTTAATGTGTGCAGTGAAAGAATTTTATAAAGGGTATTAACTATATTTTTGGCAGAAGTACAGAGGACTGATTCAGAGCTGAACATTATGATGTCACAGTAAAGTTAACCTTCGACCTTTTTTGGACATAAAATGTCATCACCTCATCATTTTATCCTACTAAACCTTTGTGTGAAATTCTGTCATAATTAGCTCGTGAATTCTTGAGTTATGACCAAAAACATGTCGATGAGGTCACAGTGACTTTGAAATTTCGGCCTGGCACCTCAGTTAATGTGACCCGTGAGAGTTTGCGAAGAATTTAAGTGTGGTGTCCATAAACTACATGTCCCAGAATGCACCTTAATTTTGTTATATGAACACTAAAGGTGTCAGGTGGCAGTTTCCAGTAATAACACTCCAGCCAAGTGGTTGTAGTTTGCAAATACCCAAACTGAAACAACCCTTATTGTTAATTTGAGTATATTACTTACACTACTTTGAATATTTCATTTTTTTAAAAAAGGTTTAAGTGTTTCATTTGTTGTAAAAATACTTTAATCTGAAGCTGATATGAAGCTTTAACAATCTGAGTCAGTGGATTTCTTTATGAAAATTAGTTCTCTTTATTTGCTGCTGTAACACAAAGAGGGAATTTTGTACTCAAACAAAAAGGATGTGGTAAAACTTCATCAAAGCTGGGGCAGGCTGTTTCAATTTTTGGAAGCAGTGGTCCATAATAACCTTTAAGCATAATGTAATTCAAGTGGTCCGAGAGGAAATCAGACCTCTGCTCCTCCTCTGTGCTTTCAGGCAAAAATCCAGCCCTGTTCTCCAGAATTGGTTACTACACCTTTAACTAGAATAAATCTCTTAGAGCCTGATGTTGGTTTTGGCTAAACATTTTTTACACAGAACAAGGACTCTGGATTTTGTCCCTCACCTCTAGAAAGTGACCTCTTGCAGCCAGAATGGACAGGAGGAACAATTACAGCGACTGATAAAGCTGTTGAAAACATGTGAACTCATCCTTTATTTCTTCATCCTGCACAGTCTTTTTATATTAAAGTTTAGATGAAACCAAAAATAGAATTATCACATTATTGACATTTTAATTATTTTTATACCTTTATGTATGAATGAATAAACAGCAGCAATGTGCACAAAACAAAAGCTGAAAATTAGTGAATTCTCACCAAGTCACTCATTTTAAAAAAAAATGAAAAGGCACTTGAGGTTTTTGTCGTAACAAGATGCAACAAATTAAGAGAAATGTTTCCTGGCTACTTGGCTCCACCTGCTGGACATATTGTGCCACTGCGATCCAGTTTTCCCTCTTGGTTTATCATTTAATGATGACCTCTTAGAGCTCCTCTTATCATGTGTTTGGTCTCTTTATCAAGACTTCCAGTGAGTCTATAATTCAGTAACTTTTAGTCAAATGAGATAATCTAAAACAGCTGTTAGCATGACCTTTAAAACTTCCATTTCATCCATCACATCTATAAAATAGCAATGGTTATTTGTCCCTTTAAACATTATTAAGTGCTGTTCAACTGAAATTTATCAAGTCTTACCAAAGGATCACATAAACTTCTTTGTGTCTATTTTACAGTTATAGTGGTCAGAGTGTTGTGTGACCTTTAAACTTGTTACTCCGGCTGCTTCTTGAGGACCCAGACCTCGTTCCTGCGGTTGGTCAGTTTGAAGGGACTGTCGTACCCGGCGGCGTAGAACGGCTTGTCCACGTACTGGACTCCGTCTCTCTGCAGGCTTTCCAGGAGCTTCAGGAGCTCCTCGCGCTTCATTTTCTCATTGGAGAAACCACCGTACGTCCTGCAAGAAGGAACGACAGAAGATTAAAGGAATAGTTCAGATTTTTTTAAGTGGGGTTGCATGAGGTACTTATTCATAGACAGTGGATTATCTACAGGAGGTGGCGTCAGCCGTCTGAAATTTGGAGAAGTAGCAGGAGTATCAGTGTAGAAATGAACTAATAATTATTTTGATTACTGATTGAATTCATTAGTTGTTTGGTCCATAAAATGTCATGCAGAACATGTAGAACTGTTGATGGTTAGGCTGATGTGTAAATTAAGAGGATTTTATTGCATGTAGATTAAACGATTAGGTCTATCTTGACTTGATAAGCCACTGTGATGACCAAAGCCAGAAGTGGTAATATTGTTCACAGTCACTTCACTACTTTGTTAAGTACACTGGTTAATTTTATTTGCAGTCAATCACACCCCAAATAATTCATATCCAAATCAAAGCCCAAACTACACAATTTATTTGGTTTATAATCTCTTTATTTACTTTTAGCTTTATGCTGTTTAAATGGAGTGCACACATTTTCACATTGTAAGGCTAGAATGAGCAATTTTCTGTTATATTAATCATGTTTGTTTTGTTTCTTTGTGTTGAGTTACCAGGCTGGTGGGAGGTCTCTTCCTGGAGAAACAAAAGGTGAGGTCAAGGGCAGAGAACTGTTAAATCCTGTGGCCAGCTCATCAGCCCACTTAACTCATTAGTGTAACGCAGCATAGCACTTTTAAATTTTTATTAAGATTGTGTTTCACAAGAAGAATAAGCAGAAAATATTCCCATTTGAAATACTGAAATCAGATTATTTTGCACATTTTTTCTTTATAAAATGACTCAAAATGACTCCTCGATCATCAAAATTGCAACTAATTTAATAGTTGACAACGAATCAATTAATCAGCTAATTGCTGCAGCCCTGGAAGCTGCTGTGGACAGGATCAGCAACAAAACGCATTTTAGCCACCTGAAAGAAAATCATTGTCAGTTTGTAAGCTATATTTATATTTTCACCACTTTACCTTGCATGCTGACAGCCTTTTCTGACAGGAACAGCTGTTATAGAAGCCAGATATCGCTTTCTTCAAACCAACCAGACTCCTTTGGCAGAACGATGCTGCTCTGCGTGCCTCAATCGGTTTATTTGTTTGTGTTTGTTTGTGTTATTCTGTGAATCTGAACTAACCTTTTAAAACACCAAAGTCACACATTAACACAAACTAACTAACAGATCGAGGCAGTGGTAGACCGCAACTCCTGTGTTCTGCAAGGTAAAATGACTGATTTTGCCAGTGGAGTTTGGTTGGTTTGGAAAGAGTCATTTTTGGCTTACATAACGGCGGTTCGATGTCTGAAAAGGCTGTCTGATGGCAAAGTAAAGCAGCGAAAATATTCTATGTATTCTCACTTAAACTGATACAGTTTTTTTTGTAGGTGGCTAAAATACATTTTACACTCCTCTCTGCTTCTCCAGACTGGGCACGTGCCAACCTCCATCTACTGTAGGTAATAACATTTAACAGCAAAAGTTCAGCATAAATAAAATTTTCAAAAATGAGTAGGAAGAAGTGAGTATTTAATCAAGTCCTACCCCCCTTTTTATATATTTCATCAATGCACTTTGTAAAATGCTTGACTATTCCAGCTTTTTGCCCCAGTTTTCACCAAACACAACTCAATCAAATCAAACAGCAAGAGCAAATAATCAGAATAAAGTAAACAAAATAACACACATCACTATCGACCTACACCTGCCCCCTGTCTGACTGTTGTCTTAGTTCCCTTCACTGAAGAAGTAAATTTTGTTTTTTAAAAAAAGGGGAAAAAAAGCATAAATATAAAAGACTTGTAATGTTTATTTAGACACATAATCACTTGAATTAGCACCTGAATTTATATAATCAGTTGGTGCAGAGGTTATACTCTACCTGACATACGCTGTGAACTCTTTCCTGTGCTCCACAAACACCTCCCGGTCGGTCGGCTCTGGTGGACTGTCCTGATACTCCTCTGGGATGAAGAAGGACACGGTGAACTGAGATTCACATGCAGGGCCGGCTCCGGGGTCCACCCGGCACGACACAGGGGCCGTCATTTCCACTTTCGCCTCTGGGGAACAAAGAAATAAATATTTTAGAAACAAAAAAAGCAGAAAAAAACACATCTGATGGGTATAAAACATAAAAATGGAGCCATAAATGTTGTCGGAAGCATCAAAATGACACTGATGATCAGTCTGACATGTAATTGCCTTTTGTAAGATGCACAGATTTTCTAAACAAACCCTCAGCTGCCAGCTGGTGAATCAAAACCTCAGTACATGATGATACCTGAACAGATGGTGGACATATAATGACGGCGTGTGGCAGATGTGGAGGATTAAAACAGCAGGTTTACAGATCAAACTCTTCTCACACTGCAGACCTCAGTTGCAATAGCACAAACAATATATATTCTCATAAATAATGCTGCTCCTAAACTGCTGAGTAAGACAAAGGCAGCGGTGCTGTTACAAACTGCTGAGCAAGAACTAAACTGCACTCTTGCATTTATTCATCGACTCGCTTGTATTCACACCAAAGTTCCCCGTAACTTCATTTCATTCTGCAACATCATTAACTTGACTGATTGTGTTTAATCAAGCTTCCTTTTATTTAGCTACACTGATGGCTTTACATCAGGTTTGTTGACGACACCACAAAATAAAAGCCTCACAAACACTTCAGCACCTCTCGACAAAATAAAGAATGTCACAAACTTCACAAAAGAAACTTATGACAGCGTATTGGGGCCATTGTGGGTTAAAAAATAAATTACAGAGCTGAGCTGAGAGAGGAGGATGATACGCAGAGAAAAAACTTCCAAACGCAGAAAAATTGTGTCTTATTGGCAAGAAAACCTTTACTCCCCTCATCCAAATTAGTTTATTGTTTTGTGTATAACAGCTGATTTGGATGACATGAAAACTTCTGTGCATCAGAAACTACAATGCAATGGACAGTTGCAAAGATATCACCGGTCATATCAACTAGACGTGCAACGATTAATCGCTTAATCAATTATTAATGGATTTTTAAATTAATCGGCAACTATTTTGATAATTTATTGATTAATTTTTTAAGGGAAAACAGTCAAAATTTTCAGATTTCAGCATCTTAAGCAGCACACAGCACATTTGATATAAATGTAGTTCACAACTTGAATTTTGACAAGGAATATTCAACAAAACAGCTATAAGCCTAATGCAACTGACCACAATGAAACAACAAAAATGTGCAAAGGTGAAAGATTTCAGCACCGGACAGCGTCCATGCTGCCACAATTAAAAATACAATACATAAAAAAATGGGACAAACAACAAGAGGTGCATTTATTCCATATGCACAAACAACTGTGCACTGGTAATAATATGTCAGATCATATGGCTGTCACAGCGTCACAGATGACCTCTATCCCAAAAAAACAAAACATAACTTGTAGGACAATGACATACACACATCCTGCTGTGCACGGGTTATATGTAAATAATATCGTCAGTGCAGCCACAACAAGAGGTGCATTTACTCCTCTGCCTGTCAGCTGTGCACACATGGTATAAAACTCTCTGGCTGCTTATTAACTTTTACATATTTCTTCATCTAAAAAAAAAAAATAAATAAATAAATAAATAAATAATAAAATGCTTGAAGCAGCTTTACTGGGGCTACACAGATTTGTGAAGTGGCCACAGCAGCCCCAACCTCTGGTGTAGCACCGTGCCTGCATCTACGAGCAATTCAAAGGGGAAATAATACAACAGATCATCAAATTAATCTTATTGGTAAATCCAATTACAGGGAGGAATAATTTGATTATTAATTCAATTTAGGTCATCCGCTGCAGGCATAAGACAAAGGGAGTGGCGGCATTGCAAAGTGAGGTTTTTTTTCCTCATAAATTTGTGACTTTAATCTAAGAAATATTTTTTCTCATGAAGTTTTTTTTATGTATGACTTTATAATCTCAGAGACTGCCCGAGTTTTTTCTGTAAATCTGTGAAGTTTTTTCTTGTAAATTTACAACTTTAATCTCAGAGAATGTCCAAGTTTTTTCCTCTTTTTGATCTTGGAATATTACCCCCTCTCCTGGCTCCATCTTTTTTTTTTTTTTTTCAACCTACAAAGACCCTAATACGTCATTGCAGAAATTACACAGCACAGGTTTTTCTTTTGCATTTCGATGTAAATTCATGAGGCATTCTCGGAACAAAACTGGTGAAACTCACTGTTGTGATTGTTGCCTTGAATGTAGCTGAAGAGCCGGCGGAAGCCTGCATTCATGGCTGCATCCCACTGCATCCCACTCAGAGTGGTGCTCACCCACTTCGTGGCATGATAGGTGCGAACCTCATAGTCTTGTGCCTGCAAAACACACATACATGCACGTACGCATTATAAAGTCATCTGTGGCTTATTTTTCTAAATAATCAACCAATCAATCATTTCAGTATTTTTACCACCGTAGCACATCTCAGCACTAACACCTCAGTATTATTTATATTAAGAACCTCACACTTTCGGAGGAAGAAATGTGAAATTCTTGTTTCTGCACCCATTTTGGACAACAACAGCAGTTTTTTGGTGCTCTAATTGAAAATAGTGGTTCATTGATTAATTGTTTAATTTAGAATAGATATTGTTTTCGTATCTGTTTTACTTTACTATGCAAAAAATGAATGAAAGAATGCTAAAATATATCCCATGAGCCCTACATGTCTCTACATCCATCTTGAATCCAGATGAATCCACCTTCCCAGTGGGATCAGGATAATCCTGATTTTTAGCATCAAAACTATCCTAATGTCCACCTTGGAGTTCTGAAATAACCTAAATAACGTTTGATCTGGATTCTGGGTAGGATTAGATTACCAATTCCCAATTTTGTAGGATCAGGATCACATCTCTTGGTTTTGAAGTACCCAAATTTGAGATTTAATCCTATCCAGATAATTCTGATCTTGATTAAAAGTTTCTAAATACTAGCCAATGAAAATAAGAACTGTTGTTTTCATTACCTTAGAATGAGCCATTTATATCTACAGATGGTGAACAGACAAACCAAACACTGTCTCTAAATACAGCCGTTCTCATTTTTTCGTGAGTTTCACAGCCACCATATGTTCTTCTACACCTACACGCTTGGAAGGGGAGGGTGAGGCAACATGTTTGCAATCTGCAAGCCCACCACTAGATTCGACTAAATCCTACACACCAGTCCTAAAAAACAAACAAACTATATATTATTAAAAATCTTAACATTTGCACTACTAGTCCTGAATGGATGTGTTATGGTTTATATCACTGTTGTATGACCTGGCTCAGGTTTTAAAAAATGTGGCGAACAGGATGATGCTGGAATGATCAGAATCTCGTTTCCATCCAAGCCAGTAAATTACATGATGGCAGATGGGTGCATACGCTCGCACATTTGCCAATACCGGATCCAGAATTTTGGACTGTATCAGAGGCATTTCCGAGGGCCATCAGTTCCAAACCAAAAACGTTTTCATTTTGAAGTGAAATAAAATAAAGAAAAACAGCTAATTCTAACTGCGGAGAAGCTGGATCCAGCAAATGTTTAGCACTAACTGATCATAAGTTCCCAGTGTCTGAGATGATGTCCTCAAATATCTCAAATTTTGTCCTACCATTATTTTAAAACCCCCAAAATATTTAATATTAAATATTAAATATTTATTAAATATTAAATATTTATGATATAAAACCAACTTAACACACACAACTCGCATCTCTTGTCACATGGCGGTGTGATAAACAGAGAAACATTCACCTCGGTCTCCTCTGCTGTGAATTTAGGGTTCTGCAGTCCAGTAGAGAACAAAGCTTGTTTTACAGCTTTCATGACTGGAGTCAATGTGATCTGAAGTGTCTGTTAAAAGTAAAATATCGACAAACACAAGTTATCCGACATGTCATGTGTAGAGTTAGGAAAGATAAAGCATTATGCTGGTTTATAACCTGTTACATCAAGTCACGTGAGGCTGGTTATGTGTCCAAACAATCTTATGAAAACATACTAATAATATATAATAATATAATTAATATTCGGCTCGGTAATTCTTTACGTCCTGACTTAATAGTTTTGTTTAAACAGTTTTATCGTCTTGTAAGCTGTGAAATCATTAAATAAAGCCAGAAAAGAAGACTTGATCACCTGTGTTTTCAAGCGTTTCGTCCCCTGCAGTCAGTTTGAGGAGAGCGTTTGTTTTCATAACATCGCTTCCTGTCTGTTACATAAAAGCTGAAATCTGATTGGCTGAGCGAGCGGAACTTCAAAATAAGAGTCGCGGTCTTTAACATCGACACCGCTGAGTAAATAAAGGGTTTAACTTTGGGCTCCATTTAAAATTAGTTTGTGCGTTTGAGCTCCCCAACATTCATGCAACAACATGGTGCAGGATCCAGGGCTAATGGTGAAATGACACCACAAACACACGTTTAGGTGAGGAATTATTACCGATATTCAGAATCTGTTTTGTTTGTTTGTTGTTTCACATTGCCCAGTCGTGCTCTCCAATGATCCCCCTGTGAAAGATATATAATGGAGGCAGGATATTTAAAAATAAATTTAAATAAATTTAAAAATAAACTTTATTGTCCAAAATGACAACGGGGACTGAAACAGTAATATTTCTCCAGTATTTTTAATAATCAAAAATAACTATTAATTCTGACATTTTCTGGACCAAGCAACTAATGGATTAATCAAGGAAATGATCAACTGATTAATCGATAATGAAAATAATCATTAGTTGCAGCCCAAGTTGCTGCAAGTTCATTGGGTGTTCTATAGACATGTGGAATGAGCTGTTACAGTATAAAATCAAAATAAATGTTTGCCCTCACAGATGTCATCATAGATACAATGATAATATACACACACTGTAATAAGGATGCTGTAAAATTCTCACTAAATTACTGGCAGAAATTAGCTGGTAAGTTGCTGTAAATACATTTCACAGTATGATTACTGTAAATCTAATCAAAAGTACAACAGAAAATGCTATTACAGTAATAAGCACAGCACTGTAATTGTTATTACAGTAACAATCAGCATGCTGCATTTTTTAATCACAACACAAACTCATCTGCTGTAAAAGGCATTACTGTTATTTAATACTTAATCATACTATAGAATAATTATACCGTAAATGAGACACTTTTTTAATCACAAAATCTAATTTGATTAATCAAATGATTGAACTTTTAAGCCAGTTCACAGTTTTAAATACTTATATATATTTTTTAAAAACATTTTAAACATTTTAAAGTGTTTAAGTTTGGCTGTTTACATTATTCAGAGTTCAAATTAATGCTAAATGTTCTCTGAACAAGTAAGTGTCAGTTTGTGAGTCATGCAGCTGTGTATACTATTATGGCCACTTTTTCTGTTAAAAACAGTATTTTTTCACGGGTGGTAGGAGATGTTTGAGCGTGCAAACTCAGCCTCCCTCTTTCATTGAATCACCTTCATGAAAAGCATTGTGATATTTGTGCATATCCAAAAACATGTTGATATCAAATGTGAGTTTCTCCCTCCAATCACAAATGTGAGATTTGCTTTTGTGCACGTATCTCTACCCGAGTCCTGCAAACTGTTAGCTATTTGGTTTGTTTACAGCCCAGAGCTTGTGTGTCACAAACAGCTGTAAAACCCCAACTGAGACACATATTCTGGATTTGCTGTTTACACATTCAAAGAGCATGAAGTTACAGCAGCACAGTCAGCTCATCAGACTGAACCACACCTGGAAACAACACTGATGGGACATGTTTCCTTCCAGCAGCCTATGATTGAACTCTGTATAATATGGCTGCAAGGTAACAATCCTGAAATCTGACAGCTCTGATCAGATGGACCAGAGATCAACCAGGAAGTGAAAATGGAATAATGAAACTATCAGGAGAATATTTTCCAGAACACTTAATGTGGACTGTGATGGTTCTGCCCTTTATTGTTTACATTCAAGAAACAATTTTAAGAGTCTGCTCACTAAACTTGAAATACTAGATGGATGGAGTGAAGCCACTAAGGCCACGCATAACATCAACCAAGTCATCCATCACATAGAAAATAATAAGTTGTGTTTTTAAACTTTAAACTCACTGAAGTCAATTTGTCTGGTATGTATGAAGCCCCAAAAACAAACTAAAACATGTTTGCAAATACTTTTTGGCTCAGTTCAGCAACTGAGAAGGATCACTGTTTCTCCATCTCTCCTCTTCGCCTCTGGACTCTGAAGACTGAACCGAGTGGCGCTTAAAACCTACTACAGTTTTTGATCTAAAGCTGTTTTTTTTCTTGACTTATTAAACTGAATTTTAATTTCTGTTTGTGTGCTCATTATTTATGTGCCTGAGTCGACCAAAATCAGCGTGAGTAAGCATGACACAAGAGGGAGAAAATACACAATATTTTAAATGTACTTTTTTGGTGCTTTGATCACCACAAGCCAAGTGCCATTTATTTCCATTATATTATCTCTATGGCTGATATCTCAAAAGCACAAAAAAATTAGATGGTAAAGGCCAGAGGAAAAATACATATTTTTTATTTCGGGGTGAACAGCCCCTTTAAAGGTATAATTCAGATTTTTTGAAGTGGGGTAGTATGAGGTACCTAACCATAGTCAGTATATTACCTACTACAGTAGATGGCTGCTGGCATGCCTCCAGTTTGGAGAAGCAGCAGGACTATGAGTGTAGGGAGCTGCTGTGGACAGGTCAGCAACATAATATGATTAGCCACCTTAAAAAAACTGTTATTATGTCACGGAGAAGGAGAATTTGGCCTTTTTGGATACCACATAAAAGGAGGCATGGCCGAGCTGCCACGTCAGTCACACGCTGACCAAATCTTTTAATAACTTTTGATCACAAAGTAGTCTAGATGGCACCAACTGATTTTGGAGTAAATCAGATTATTTCTATAGTAGGAGTTCATTAAAATACGATGCGTGTAAAATGCGAAGAATTGCCCATGAAATTCAAAATACAAGAGGGTTTATGGGTTTGTGCCTCTGATCATGACACATGTGTGCACTGATTTTCGTTCATGTCGGTGAAACGTGCCAACAGGACTACACTTTAAAGGGCATGACCAAGCCATCTGGCCACGCCCATCGACAAATCTCATATCATTTGTTCAGGCCTGGACCACTATTGAATATGTGAAGGTTCAGGGAGATTGGACCAAGTAAACAGAAGTTAAAGCAACTTCCTGTGTTCTAGTGAAACGTCGACCTTGACTTTTGACGATACGTCAAAATCTGCACAAATAGCATTACAATGGTCTTAAGGCCTTTCTGACCAGATTTGAGTTGGATATGGCCAAACTGCATGGAGGACCATGTCAAAGTCTAAAACATGTCATTTCCTGTTGCCAGAAGGTGGCGCTATGACTACTGCGGTATATTGTCACGTAGACGTGTTCAGAGCGGGACTGTTGTCAAACATGTCAAGTTTGGTGCTGATCGCATGATTTATACTAAAGTTATAGCAATTTCATGTTTCAAGGCAAAACATCAAAAAATTCAATGTCATGCCATGGCCACGCCCCCCAGAGGGCGGGTGCCCCTCAGACGCCAGCCGGACCACAGGAGGCGCCGGCCGAGCCCGCGACCGTCGCGGCGAGGGCGGGCGCCCCTCAGACGCCAGCCGGACCACAGGAGGCGCCGGCCGAGCCCGCGACCGTCGCGGCGAGGGCGGGCGCCTGTGTTGTGTTGTGTTGTGCTGTGCGTTACCTGACTCCTTCAATAAGTCAAATATTTACACAGTGTTTTATACATTATATCCACATATTTCATCAAGTAACATCTGATTTTAATGTTTCATATAATTATTGAATATTTGCCCATTTGTATCCACTTTACATGTGTAGTTATTCTTGTTGTAACAGTCACAATTATCCAAGACAACATAAATATACCATTAATAGTCTTTCTACAAACATTACTTGATAATCTGTAAATAATCTGCATGTTTCTCTGCAGGAATGCACATTGTATGTTGTTAATAAATCCAATTACAAAATTTACATTGCTTGTATTTCAATACAATAAGTTTTGTAATGTCTCAGTTGGTCACTCTAACGAGAAGCAACAGGTCAATATATATCAATCATCATCTTCTTTAATGAAAGAACATTGCTATGAGGACAATGACATGTGACTTGTTAAAGGTTCTTTATTTGTGCAAAAGTTTAACCAACAATATGCATTAACAAGACAGAAATAAAGGACCCAATGATACAAAGCAGTCCACAATGTAATGATATGGTAAAAATCAGCAGGCCAGCAAACAAACATCTTTTGTACATGCCCCAAAGGAAGTTAAATTCTGGGTCAGTTACCATGATAACTGATACCAGTGAAAAAAATTACATGACTGAAATAAAATACTGAATGAAACAAAAACCACTACATTTCAAAAGTTAGTCTCTTGAAATGTACGTAAATAAATTAATGATTAATTTACAAGATGTACAGTGTCATTCCTAAAGAGATCAATATGCAGATTTACAGATTATCATGAAATATGCTGATTATTTACAGCCCATTATATATTTATATTATGTTGTCTTTGATAATTATGACTGGTAACATTTGTTACAATGACAGATAAAGACAGAATGTTCGGTATATAAAAAATTTCATTTATTATTTTGTTGTTTTGTCATTGAAGCACTTTATTATTAATTACTGACTTTGATTAGCTATAACATGAAGAACTGAGAACAAAGTTAGTGTATATTAAGAGGCACTTTTAATTCACCCCCACTGCCCCGAGGGCAAATAAAGGCAACAATAAAGGATAGTTCACTGAAAAATGAACAGTCAGTCATTATCTACTCACCCTCATGCTGATTGAGGGTCAGGTTTATTTTGTTAGTCCACAAAAAAACTGCTGTACTTTCACAGGAAAACACTGTTGTAGAATATCAACCCAAGTGAATAGTGACCAGTTTTCAAACAAAAAAAAACTGCCCAAAAAAAAACATAAATAGCATCCATACTGCTCATCTGGTGTAATCCAAGTTTCCTAAAGTCCCAACATGCCGTTTTCACATCGTCACACTACAGACACTCAGTTCAGACAGTGTGCATGTGCACATGATCATGGCTCCAAGCTGAGGATCTACAGTGAGGATTTAGGCTAAAAACACTGTAAATAACTTTTATTTTTAGTCAACTTGGCATGTCTGGGCTTTATGGGGCTTTGATTACACCAGACGAGCAGTATGGAGGCATTTCATGTTTTTATTCTGTTGTTTTTTTTACATTTGAAAACTGGTCACCATCAACTTCAACTGTTTGGGAGATTCTGCAGCACTGTTTTCCTGTGAAACTCCAGCAGTGTTTTTGTGACTAAAAAAAACAAACCTGGCCTTCAATCAGCATGAAGGCAAGTAGATAATGACAGAATTTTCATTTTTGGGTGAACTATCCCTTTAGGACATAAAGCACAGAGAGTTACAACTAAACATGAAATCAGTGGTGGTTAAGAACTGAAAATAAAATTACATAAGGGAAACTAAAATTTATAACTATTCAAGTAAAATTCAAAAGTCAAGCAACACAAATTCAAGCCAATAGTGTAAACCAGTCTAAAAGTTAAAACCATATTAATTAAAAAAAAAAATATATATATATATATATATATTTGCTGCAACTTTACTCTGTCATTTAAGTTATTCCTGCCTTCCACATCATTATTTCATCTTTGTCTTCTATAATTACATGAAATATATCAGCTGATATTCTTTGAACAGCATATTTACATTAACACACATTCTTTGATCCTCAAAAATGGTTCTGACAAGTAATGGAGGCATTATATTTTACTTTGTCCCAAATGATATCAGGGCAATGAAACAATAAATTTTAATTAGTATTTTTTAATTAATTTAGTATTTTTAATTAATTTAGTTTACTTTAGTATTTTTTTAAACCTGGATTAAGGAATAAGGATTGACTGTACACAGAATGCATTGTGAAGGTTTGAAAATGATGCTAACCACAATAATAGTAATTATTTACATAAGTGTTTAATAACCCTGTTTCATATTATTAAAAACATCCTACCTGTGACAGCTGCTGACGAAGAGAAGCGGCCAGAGTCAGGCTGTTTAGTCAGTGACGACAGTCTGCAGCACAGATCAACTGAAAGAATAGAAAATGTAGGTCAGTAAACTGAAAGAATAGAAGAAAACACGTCTAAAAAAAAAAGATGAACATTTCTAATTGTGGGAATTGTGAATGTGAATGAGGCCTCGTCTATGAAAAGATGTTTAGATCAGGGTAGTTTGAGTAGCTGTCATTCATTACTTCCTCCCCTGATCAACATTTTCAAGTCAGTTCAGTATAAATCAGTGAATTGACGAGACAATGAAAACCACATTTAACCAGAGAGAGAAAGTTGTTTTCAATCAAGTCCAAAATAAATAAATATTCTCTGAAACTCTTCAGAGTTCAACATAAAAACACTTTTCAGGTCTTCAGCAATAAACAGCAAAAAGAACTCTGCTTGTTCAGAGTCTCAAAATTTGGCTCCGAGTAAACCCTCTTCACCGAAACAATCAAATTAGGATCTGTGAGAAACTTTTAGCTTCAGTTTATGTTTCACCCAAAGAGTAAATCACCTCCTCACCAAAGTTAAAAACTCTCTCTGGCCAGGTTTCAGTTGTTTAGTTCAGTTTTAAGAGGACAACAATGTTTGATCATTTTGTCATTTTTCTTTTTATGCATGAAGAACTTAATAATTTACTTTGATTATCTATAACATGAAGAACTGAGAACTAAGTCTGTGAATATTAAGAGAAACTTTTAATTGACCCTCACTGCCCCAAGAGGGCAAATGTTCAGCAGCATGAGGACAAACAGAACAGAGTTAGAACCAAACATGAAATCAGTGGTGGTTAATAGAAAATAAAATTATATAAGGGAAGCTAAAATTTATTACTATTCAAGTAAAATTCAAAAGTCAAGCAACACACGTAAATTCAAGCCAATAGTGCAGAACAGACTAAAAGTTAAATGATAGTGAGTAAAGCTGAAGCAAATACAGGTGCATCTCAATAAATTAGAATATCATCAAAACGTTAATTTATTTCAGTAATTCAATTCAAAAAGTAAAACTCGTATTATATAGATTCATTACACACAGATTGATATATTTCAAGCATTTATTTCTTTTAATTTTGATGATTATGACTTACAGCTAATGAAAACCCAAAATTCAGGATCTCAGAAAATTAGAAAATTGTGAAAAAGTTCAATATTGTAGACTCATGGTGTCACACTCTAATCAGCTAATTAACTCAAAACATCTGCAAAAGGTTTCCTGAGCCTTTAAATGGTCTCTCAGCCTGGTTCAGTAGGCTACACAATCATGGGGAAGACTGCTGACTTGACACTTGTCCAGAAGACGTCACTGACACCCTCCACAAGGAGCGTAAGCCACAAAAGGTCAATGCTAAAGAAACTGGCTGTTCACAGAGTGCTGCATCCAAGCATATTAATGGAAAGTTGAGTGGAAGGAAAAAGTGTGGTAGAAAAAGGTGCACAAGCAACAGGGATGACGGCAGCCTTGCAAGGATTGTCAAGAAAAGGCCATTCAAGAATTTGGGGGAGATTCACAAGGAGCGGACTGAGGCTGGAGTCAGTGCTTCAAGAGCCACCACACACAGATGTATCCAGGACACAGGCCACAACTGTCACATTCCTTGTGTCAAGCCACTCCTGAACCAGAGACGACGTCAGAAGCGTCTTACCTGGGCTAAGGAGAAAAAGGACTGGACTGTTGCTCAGTGGTCCAGAGTCCTCTTTTCAGATGAAAGTAAATGTTGCATTTCATTTGGAAATCAAGGTCCCAGAGTCTGGAGGAAGAGTGGAGAAGCTCACAATCCAAGCTGCTTGAGGTCCAGTGTGAAGTTTCCACAGTCAGTGATGATTTGGGGAGCCATGTCATCTGCTGGTGTTGGTCCACTGTGTTTTATCAAGTCCAAAGTCAGCGCAGCCGTCTACCAGGAAATTTTAGAGCACTTCATGCTTCCCTCTGCTGACAAGCTTTATGGAGATGCTGATTGAGCCAGAACTTGGCACCTGCCCACACTGCCAAAAGTACCAATACCTGGTTTAATGACCACAGTATCACTGTGCTTGATTGGCCAGCAAACTCACCTGACCTAAACCCCAGAGAGAATCTATGTGGTTTGTCAAGAGGAAGATGAGAGACACCAGACTCAACAATGCAGACGAGCTGAAGGCCACTATCAAAGCGACCTGGGCTTCCATAACACCTCAGCTGTGTCACTCGCCGCATTGATGCAATAATTCATGCACAAGGAGCCCCAACCCAGTACTGAGTGCTGTACATGGACGTACTGTACTTTTCAGTTCAGTAAGCCAACATTTCTGTATTAAAAATCCTTTTTTTAAATTGGTCTTATGTCATATTCTAATTTTCTGAGATCCTGAATTTTGGGTTTTCATTGGCTGTGAGCCATAATCATCAAAATTAAAAGAAATAAATGCTTGAAATATATCAAATCTGTGTTAATGAATCTATATAATATATGAGTTTCACATTTTGAATTGAATTACTGAAATAAATTAACTTTTCGATGGTTAATTTATTGAGATGCACCTGTATATGTACACAGAACTGTGCAGATGCTTTAGGCAGGTGTGAAGAAATGCTGTAAAGTAAGAATGCTTTCTAAAATATAAAATGTAATCGTTTATTTTTGATCGAATTTACAAAGGCCAAGGGTGGTCACACCAAATTGATTTAGATTTTTCTTGTGTTGGTTCACTGCATTTTGTAAATTGATAAAAAAAAAAAATAAAAAAATTACATTTTTGAAAACATTCTTACTTTACACATTTCTTCACACCTGCCTAAAACTTCTGCACAGTACTGAGCAAAAACACATTTGTGATAATCCCTCAAAAGTGGTTAAAATGTGACAAGTAAGGAGGCATTATATTTTACTTTATTGTCCTCAAATGAAAGGGCGATGAAACCATAAACTTTAACCAGTGTTTTTAATAACTATGCATTTTAAAAAAAGAAAACGAGCTAAACATGTATTTAATAAACCTGAATTAAGAAATAAGGATCAACTATACACTGAACTATATGCTACAATAATAGTAATTATTTTCAGAAATGTCTCATAACCTTGTGTTTCATAATATTAAAACCAGCCCACCTGTGACAGTTGCTGAAAAAGTCAAGAGGCCCAAAAGACTCTGGAGTGATGAACTGAGTCGATCGATTCCATGTTAGTGACGACAGTCTGCAGCACAGATCATCTGAAAGAAGAGAAACGTGGGTCAGTAAACTGGAATGATACAAGACAACATGTCTAAAAAGATGGACGTGGGTAACTACATTTAAAACTGTGGGAAAAATTCTGTTGAATGAGGCCTAATCTATGAAAAGATATACTCCCCCCCTGCTCAACATTTTGCAAAAATCACTATGATGCACTGATTGTCAGCAAAATATTTCATCATTGTTTTTAAATGGTGCCAACCAGAGTTCATCTCACAAATTCCTGTTTGACATTTTAAAGGTCATTCCCCCACATGGACCCATGAATACACTCATAAAAATGAACCACCAGAACAACAGCACACAGATAATCACAGAAAATAATCAGAGTGACAATGCAGCACAAGTCAGTATAAATCAGTGTGTTGATGGGACAATGAAAAAACATTTTTAACAAGAGAGAAGAGAAAAGTGAGAAAGTCAGTGTGGGGTGGTGTGGGTTGTGTTGTGTTGTGGGTGGGGTTGGGTCGGGTTGGGTTGTGTGGGGTTGTGTTGTGGTTTGGTGTTGGTGTGTGGTGGTGTCAGTGGTGGTCTCAGCCTCACCTACCTGGATACTTACCTGCCTTCTTCAAAGTCTCAAAAAAGGAGAAAAATCAACTATGTAGCTCACACAGGAGCTTTGCATGTTGCTTTATATTTTATATCAACACATTTTTATAGTTATTTAATTTCAAATTATTTATTTCAAAGTATCATCTAATTTAATGTTTCATTAAATTATTTAATATTTTCATTTTTGTATCTAGTTTCTGTAGTTATTCTTGTTGTAACTAACAGTCACATGTTGATTAGAGTCTATTATGTATTTGTATGTCATCCTTGATAATTATGACTGGTGACAGTTGTTACAATGACAACAGATACAGACAGAATGTATATAAAACATTTTAATATATAAATAAATATTAAATTATTAAATGAAAATGATCCTAAATTATTAAATTTGATCAAATAAATTAAGAATTTTAGATGGAAACATTAATTTAATGAACAGAATGAGATTTTTGTGAAGAAATTACACATAGCTGAGAGTAATGAACCACAACTGATGACCTTTGCTGAAGAAAGGACAACAGAATGTTTGATTATTTTGTCAGTTTGTGTTATTTTCTTTTTATCCATGAAGCATTTAATTTACTTTAATTAGCTATAACATGAAGAACCGAGAACAAAGTTAGTGTATATTAAGAGAAACTTTTAATTGACCCTCACTGCCCCAATGTTCAGATGCATTAGGACAAATATACAGAGAGTTAGAGCCAAACATGAAATCAATGGTGGTTAATAATCTAATATAATATTACATAAGGGAAGCTAAAACTGATAATTATTCAAGTAAAATTCAAACTTCAAGCAATATACATAAATTAAAGCCAATAGTGCAGCACAGACTAAAAGTTAAATGATAGTGAATAAAGTTGCAGCAAATATATAAATTATTTTTAAAAAATTAATACGGTTTTAACTAATTATTCCACGTCATTATTTCATCTGTCATCTACAATTACATGAAATATATCAGCTGATATTCTTTGAACAACATATATACATAAACACACAGTTTGATCCCTCAAAGATGGTTCACATTTGTGACAAGTAATGGAGGCATCATATTTTACTTCATTGTCCCAAATGATATCAGGGCAATGAAACCATAAACTTTAACCAGTATTTTTAATATTTATAAATAACTGTGCATTAAAAAGGCAAATGGAGCAAAACACACATAATAAACCTGAATTTAGAAATGAGGATTGACTATACACAGAACGCACATAAGGGTTTGATAACAATGCCAACCACAATAATGGTAATTATTTTCAGAAATGTCTCATAAATAGCCTACCTGTGACTGTTGCTGAAAAAGAGGCCTGAAATATTCTGGAGCGATGAACAGAGTAGAGCCATGCTGGGCCTCCATTGTTAGTGACGACAGTCTGCAGCACAGGTCAACTGAAAGAGAGAAAACATAAGTCAGTAGACTGGAATGATACAAGAAAACATGTCTAAAAAGATGGATGTGGGCAACTACATTACAAATTGTGGGGGAAACAGTGTTGAATGAGGCCTAATCTATGAAAAGATGTTTAGATCATGTTAGTTTGAGTAGCTGCCACTCAGTACTTCCACCCCTGCTCACCATTTTGCAAAATCATTATGATGCACTGACTGTCAGCAAAATATTTCATCATTGTTTTATGATGCCATGGAGATCATCTAACAATTTATTGTTAAAGTTCATTCCCCTACATGGATGCATGAATACACTCTGTCATAAACCCACCAGACCAAGACACACAAATAATCACAGCAAATAATCAGGGTGACAATGCAGCACAGGTCAGTCCAGTACAAATCAGTGTACTGACAGGACAATGAAAAGCACCATTTTCAGGGCTTCTGCAATAAACAGCAAAAACAACTCCGCTTGTTCGGTATCTCAAAAGTTGGTCAGAGTAACCCCTCTTCACCAAAACAAATCAGATTAGGATCTGTCTGAAGGTTTTAGTGGTTCAGTTTAGTTTTTACCTCAGAGAGTAAATTACCATCCCAACAAAGTTAATTAAGAGATCTCTGGACAGGTTTCAGTTGTTTCGTCCAAGTTTTTCCCCCCCACACAGTAAAACCTAAAACATCTAAAATAAATTAATAATGTATCTCTCAAAGCAAAATCTCAGACATTGTCACAATAAACAAAAGGGCCTAATCAGTACCCCACAAAGGATCGACATACAGGTTTTAACACACAACACCCCTGAGTAATTTCACAATAAACAGTTTCATAAATTATTTAAGGCAAGAATTAAATCATGTTTAAACAAATTCACAATCAGTTTACATTTTCAAACATTATATTAAAGAACACAAAACTAGGTCAGTCCAGTTCCATGTAATTCGGTTCAGTTTATAAGGTGCACAAAAACTCCACATCGGGATTTCCTGCCAATGCAAAGCAATCAAAACACCGAAGTATACCAAATAAGAGAACCCCAGATCTGCGGGATCTCGCGAGAGTGACAATTTTTAAACCAAACTGATTTTGCCACCATCCTAACCAACTTTTTTTCTTTGCTTAAACCGACCATAATTTATTTAACCACAGTGTCCTCACATTTAAAACAAATCAGGCTGTACAAGGTGCACAATGAAGAAACAAACGCACAAATCTCACGAGAGTTCCACAAATCAAGGGTTCCCTTCTAGACTTGACGATAGTTCGGTTAAGCTCGCTCTCAAACACAAAATCTAACCCAAAAAGTTCGTGAAGGAAGAAAATAAAAATGGCAAAGACGGGAAGAATGAAGGACTGGCTTTTTTTTAACTCACCGTGCCGTGGAGGGAGTTTATTGATCAGCTGGCTCCGGAGATATTGGAGCTTTTTGGAGGACAGACTTGGCTTCTGTTCACCCGCCAGCGTTCAGACGTCGTCACGTGACTTTTACCTCCATTTTTAAAGGAAGAAATGTGGGCCGGACTACTCAAAAGCCGGTAAGTGATTGGATGGACAGGTGGCAGGGGGGTGGGGTTAATTAATTCATTCATAAAATAAAAATAATAAATATTATAAAATAAAATAAAATAAACGAATAATAAATAAATACTAATAAAATAAAAATGTATGGTAAATGCACCAATAAAAAGTATATATTTAAAAAAAAAAAAAAACGCTCAGCAACACTGTAAACGAGGTCTCTACCTCAATGTATGCCCGAGTTAAAAATAAGAAATAACGGTTGAATTTATTTCCTTATTATAATAGCGGAATTACACATCCATAAATATAAATTTACAGGCAGGAAGGTATGCTCCGTCGCCTTTAGGAAGGAATTCAAGCAACACGTTCATCTAATTCAACACTCCTTGAA
Source organism: Lutjanus argentimaculatus (assembly GCA_034769285.1). NCBI lineage: Eukaryota > Metazoa > Chordata > Actinopteri > Lutjaniformes > Lutjanidae > Lutjanus > Lutjanus argentimaculatus. The sequence goes on from JAWZSL010000001.1 coordinate 49,539,599, forward strand.
ACAAAAGTAATTAAGAGTATAACAATTTGTAATATGTTAAAAAGAATTATAAAATTTATTGAATTATATAGTATTTTCTGCACTACTGTACACGTTTTTTTGTTTTTTTTTTTGTTTTTTTTTACATCTAAGGTCTTTTATTATAAGAATTTTTACGGCAAAAAAAATGTCCTAGGGAGATTGAAAAGATTCCAGTTACAACCACATGGTAATACACATAAAAATGATTGTTTTAAAGCAACAGATTTGCCACATAAATCGCATTGAGAAACTGCAGCCCAAAGGGCAGTTAGCTTAGCTTAGCATAAAGACTGGAAACGATGAAACAGAAAGCGAGACCAGCTCTGTCCAAAATTAGGAAAATTCACCTCAAGCACCTCTAAAGCTCACACTAATTAACACCTTATAGCGTTTGTTTAATCTGTAAAAATACATTTGTTTAACTGAATATTCATTTTTGGTTGAACTATCCCTTTAAAGGCAACACTGTGTTTAGTAAAACAAGTATCTATTATTTTTTTCAAGTACTCTTGTACCTTTTTTTGTAATAGAGTGAGAAAAAAATACAAACGTGTATTTGTTTTGCACATTTTAATTCCTAATTTTTCAGATCAAATCTGGCCCTTCTAAAAAAGTAATTGATCAGACAGGGTCTAAATCAAATTTCACCAGGCAGTTTGAAGTCACTTCTCAGAGGAGCATCTCCCATTTATTTACTACATTATTATTATTTACATCAAAGGGATTGATAGCTGACTTTACAAGAAAAAAATAACTCATTTGCAATATTTAAGAAACACACAGTCAAGGCGATATGAGGCACAATCACAAATAGAAGTTGGAGTAGAAACAACCTAAAACCTAACAGGAGGACACCGTTCAAATTTTTAACACACGCACAGACATGGTGTGAAAGAGCAGATATGAATGAAAAAAGGCTGCTACATCTGGAACTGACGTAAACGTTGAAATGATGGCGAGGATAAGATTAGCATGTTTTCTGTGGTCAGGCTTCAGCTACGGTTTTTGCAGGTGTGACAACAAGGAGCCTGTCGGTGAGACAGCCTGGGTAAACAGATCCTGGTCTCCATGGAGATGAAGAGAGGAGCGAGCGGGTGTGTTTTTTTTAATCGAGCAGGTGCAGAGCGAGGCGAGCGAGACTGTGTTTACAGACATGGATGCATAGTTTAACATTTGTAACTGTGTCTAGCTTTATCCAAATCACAGATGCATCTCTCTTGTGACGTATGCACACACACACTCACACACACACACACCACAAGCATCATATGGACGAGGAACTGTAAAAATCTCATCTACAGGGACATGCAATCCAGCGTAGAGACAGCAGCAGCAGCTTTTTGTCTCCGTATTGTCCTGTGAGGCAAAGAACAATTCATAGAGCCAAGGGCAGTGGAAAAAAAAAAGGCAGAAAGACAGAGTGGTTTGTCAAACGTCCGAGTCCCAAATGTCACCGCTGGAAATAGCAGCAAACAATTCATCACTTCAGCTCCAGAACTCCACTGACTTACAACCTGCAATAATTTCTCTAAGACGGCATCATACAGAGGAACAAGAGGGCCTGACAATGGTTACAAAGCAGTTTATTAATTGATATCTAACTGGACAATAAAAATAGGGATTAATAAATACTTAAATTTCTATAGTTTACTAAATATACATGATAGTGTTTGATATGGACGTCAATTTCCATCAATCTGACAGGGAAAAAAAAGATCCTGTAAGTCATTATGGGAAATTTTCTTGAAATATCGACTTGGTATCTTAAAATAATGACTTGGTAGAGCAAAATATTAACTTAGTACCTCAAAATAACTTAGCAATAAGCAATAACTTAACAACTTAGTATTCCAAAATGAAAAACCTTCTGAAAATAATGACTTAGTATGTCAAAATGAGGAACATTTTAGAAAAAAAAAAACTCAGTAAAAAATGAAAAATAATCAAAACTTTCAAAACTTTCTCACTACTTTGAGATATTAGGTCATTATTTTGAGATACAAACTCATGAATTTCAGAAAAATTATCATTATTTTAAGAAAGTTTATCATTATTTTGTAATACTAAGAAATAGCAAGTCATTTTGAGATACTAACTCACTATTTTAAGAAAGTTTATCACCATTTTGAGATGCTAAGTCATTGTTTTGAAAAAGTTTTTCATACTGACTTATTGGATCTTTTTTTTCCTCCGTCATGTTGGCAGAAATGGGCTTCCATACATTGTGTGTGTATTGGTAGATTTAGTTATTTATTTATTTGGCCGTACATTATTTTATGAATCCCTCTTTTACTGACAAAATAAATATCAATCAAGGTATTGTATGATAACCATTTCTATGGCTCTGTATCCTTCACACGTTAGTGCATTCTGCGTCCAGCTGGTTGTAGCTGGCGGAGCTCCGGCGCTCTGCGAGTGTTTCAGGGCTGGTGATTCTGGTGGACGAAGGACAAAACGTCATCTTTGGACAGTTTCTCAGGGTCCATCCGCGTCTGAGAATCATGGACAATCACGCCGTCCACCCAGGCCCAGAAGAGCCGCTCAGAGTGGCAAACGCTGAGGACGGAGACAGAAAGGACAAAGTGACACAGGTCATTCATCAGAGCTGCTAATACATATGTGATTATTACTTTTTCTACGGAACTGGCAATTTCTCACACGATTTAGTTGATTAAGTCCCAAATACATGAACTCAGTGTGTGTAGAGAAGACGGTACATACTGGAAGGGGGCAGCAGAGTTGAGTGGCATTTCATACGTGGACTTCTTGGTTATCTTATTATAGAAGAACTTCATCTTGGAGTTTTTACTGTAGGCCATCGTCCACGGCTCTGCGGGATGGGAAAGGGGAAGAGAAATAGAGATGATTTGCAAATTTTTAGTAGAACATAATCAAAAGTGTTTTGCCCACAGTTGACGAGCTACAGTACAAACACTTAAACATACCGTTGACGGTCTTAATGATGTAAAGGCCTGTGGGAAGGAAGTGCCGGTCATCTCTGCCGGTGTAGGACAGACGAGGGACTCCTCCTGAACTCTTTGTCACCTTCATCTCCAGTCTGGATAAGGCAAAGAAGAAAAACAGTAGAAAGCATTTAGTAAATTATTAATTTTATATGAAACTTGGCCTGATATTTTATAGATCACGTTGACTAATGGACAGCCGTTCTGCTCATACCTGACAAAGATTTTCTCCATTTCCTCCAGCCGGTAAACCTCCTTCACTCTGTTTGGGAATAGACATGTTACATTTAGGTTTTAAGACATATAAAAATACTCGCTTTGAATAATAATTTGTAACTGATATGTTTTTTTCTACAAAAAAAATCAATGAAAAAATCTTAAAATTACATCTCACCCTTCTCACTCATTGAAACATACGTAATTTATGAATATGCACATATTTTTAATTTTAAACGTTTAACTGTGATGTCACAAAATCATGCTTACACTGTATGTACGTGTCTTCAACTCAGATTTACCTCACCAATATCTGTCAGCATCATACAGAGGAACAAGAGGGCCTTGACAATGGTTATCAAGCAGTTTATTAACTGATATCTAACTGGACAATAAACACGGGAATTAATAAAAAACTTAAATTTCTATAGTTTACTAGATATACGCTATGACTTAGTATCTCCAAAAGTGAAATTAGAATCTAAAAATGATGACTTAGTAGAGCAAAATTACTTGATAGAGCAAAATATTGACTTAGTATCTTAAAATAATGATTTAGTATCTTAAAGTAATGACTTAGTATCTAAAATAATGATTTAGTATAGCAAAATAATTGCAGTTTATTGGTTTGTGGATGGGTGTGCGCTGACGTCAGCGTGTTGTCAGTTCAACACAATTCCTCTATCCTTCATTCTTTTGGAAAATAATAAAAAGTGTTGGAAGTTCTGTGAGTTTTTTTTCCCCCAGCTGACTCTTTATGAAGCTGTCAGACCAAATGTCAATTACACATTTGGCCTCCTCCTCTCTCCATGTGCTACTGCGGCTGCCAGAACTTCCTGCAGTTCGTCCAAAAGTCTGAACCGTCCAAAACAATGTTTTCACGCTACACACAATCTGAACCATGGTTCAGTTTTATCTGGACTGAGACCACTTCTTTTCGGCTGGATCAAAACTCGGCCGTTTGGTCCAAATTTCTGTTCGGAACAAACTGCAAAAGTCCAAAAGTCTGGATCAAATGACATAGGCGTGAGAGCACCCAGAGACTAAATCTGCTTATCAGCTTCATGGTAAAATTTCCTCAACGTTCCCAAATATTTAGTTACGATCTAGTTCTATGTTATGTAAGTGTGACTTTTCTGCTTCCAGTGCTTTGAGTGAGAACAGATCCCTGAAAACAAATTACAAAGCAGCATTCAGAATTAATTTAAATTAAGGAACCCTGGTTGCTCACTTGGTAGAGCGAGCGCCATGTACCGAGGCTGTGAGTCTGCAGCGGCCGTGGTTCAGTTCCTGTCTGAAGCCCTTTACCGTGTGTCGTTAGATTCTGATTTAAATTTTAATTCTGATTTTAACGTTATTAAAACGTCCTTTTTTATCTTAGGGATATTGCCAAAGTCAGATCTTTTTTAATGCAGAAAATGCAGAAATACTCATACTTTTATTCTGAAACATTTAGACTAACACCAATCCCCTTTTTACAGGTTTACCCATTAGATCAGAGTGCTGCAGCCTGAGTCTTAACCAAAACCAAGACAATTGATCACATTACCCAACTGCTTAAAACAATAAACTGGCTACCTGTATCTTTCTGAACTGACTTTTCACACAGGTCCTCCACCACGTTTCTTTTAATTGTTCCTTGTGTGTCCCATAACTGTACCAGTGACAGCGCCTTCTGTTTTTGTTCTCCTAAACTGTGGGACTGCCTGTGGGCATCAGAATGGCAAACTCGCTGCATTGTTAAAATTAAACAGCAATCTTTTTAGTCTGGCTTTTATTTTGTAATTGTTATAACAATTACAAAATAAAAGTTGATTTGTAAATGTTATGTTTTTTTTATCCTTGGTGTTTCTTTTATTTCATTCACTGACTTCATTTATCTTTTTGTTCTTTATTTTATTGTTATACTGTTGTAATCTTATTCTTTAAACATTTTTTAATTTTATTATTATTTTTTGCTTGTTTGTTTGTATTTGTTTCCTGCCTGTGTTGTTTTAATTTTACAATCTGCACTTTGGGCTGCACATGTGTATGACTTCACATGTGCTATATAAATAAAGCTGAGTTGAGTTAAAGGCACAAAAAGCCCAAAAAGTATTTGGAAAAAACAAAAAAACAAAAACAACTTTAAAATAATACCTGATAGGGTTCATGTCTGGTCTGCTGGGTTTGGCCACTGCCTTCACAAACTTCTCAGCCATCTGGATCCTGGACATACGAGTATTATTTAGTAAAACTAGAGGAAAATTAATAGAAGTATAATAATCAATGATACAGGTGATGCTGTCCTACCTTTGGTTGAAGTGCTTATCTCTAACATCAGTGCCATTCAGTATTAGTGCATCCATTACGTGAACTGCGTTGATTCTACGCTGAGCTTTGCCCTGAAAATCAAATACACAGAATTTATAAACAGCCATGAGCAGCAAATAACAAGCTTGTTCAGGTGTAATTCTAGCAAAATGTAATTGTTCCTTTTTGGAGAAAAGGACTGTAAGGACCACAAGCTACATGAAATACAAGGAGCAAATAATTAAGAAAGCATGACGCAAATAAAGCACACATCACCCAGTGAGAAAAACTCTTATCTGTTGTCTCAGCATTAACAGAAATGGAGCCAAGCTTGCAGGGGCTGGGATCCAGGCTGCCATATTTCATCTCTCACCTCGCCCTTCAGCTCTTGGACGATCTCCACGCTCAGAAGTGTATCTCTTGGCAGCTCCAGCTTGAAATTCTCCAGTTTCCTCCAGCGCACAGGCATCTTCCCATCCCATGTGTATATCTGAGACTTCTACACAAGCCAAGGGGAAATGGAGAGAGCAGATAAAAAGATGAGAACAGGTTCAATCACAGGCTACCATACCAGAACCCTCTAGATAAAAAAATAGAAACACTAGAGGTGAATAGATCGGCCTGACAGCTCTGTTTTTTTCAACAAGAAAATTAAATATTACAAATAAAATAGCTGAATTTGAAGATACTGGTCAAGTTGTCCCATTTCTGTGTGTAATCATGCATAGATAGGAATAGGGTTGCAACTAAAGATTATATTAATTATTGATTAATCTGTCAGTTATTTTCTCGATTAATCAATCAGTACAGTTTAGTTAGCTCCATTAAAATGTCAAAAATGGTGAAAAAGTCTATCAGTGTTTCCCAAAGCCAAGCAAACATCCTCAGATGTCTTGTTTTGTCCACAAATCCAAAGATATTCGGTTTCTTGTCACAGAGCAGTAAAGAAACCAAAACTATTCACATTTGAGGAACAGCTATTGGAGAATTTGAAAATTTTTTTCTTAAAAATATATTTAAAACAATCAATTATCAAAATAGCTAGTGATTTATAATCAGCCCTCGTAAGACACGACACAAGTTCAAGACCTACATTTTGGTGTTTTTTGCGTCTCTTAAGACTCACCCCCAGCGTTAGGAGGAAGATCTGCTCTCCACCTCCCACAATGCACCTGTGGTCCAGGATGTGACGCAGCTTTTCCAGTGTGCTGGAGTTGAGAGGTGTGAGTTTACACTGGAACGACTCCACATCTGAATTCTGTGGTGTGAAGTGGAGGGAAATTTAACATTTTAAGCCCATTTGTAACAGCATTTCCAATTAACCTCTACGCCCACCTCCACGGTTGACATTCAGACATCTTTAAGAGGCTATAGTGGGCTCTGTTTTTAAGCTAGTTTAAGCGATAATGTGAAATGAAACCTCAGGTTCCCAGCTTTCAGATGATGTATACCACTTCTATGTGGCACATACTGCAGACTTGCTGTCTCCCTAAAGATCCCCTGCCCCACCCCCTAAAAAAATGTTTCCATGTTAGGAAGGGAAGGAATGGAAGGGGTTAATACAATTTATTGAACAGCTCGACTAAATTTCAAAATTTGATTTGGACCACCACAACATACATCTCAAACTCGGGAAATATTGTTTAGGACTGACCAAATTGCACAAAAATGCTCAGCATTTTATTTTATTTTCATTTTAAAAAAACAGAAAAAACTGACCTTAAGCAGCTCATAGAATTTTGACTTTGGGTCTGAGGAAGCCGGAGCGACTCTGGCTTTGTCAGGGACCTAGAAACGGACATAAAATATATTTAGAGATATAATAACATAGAATAAAACATCAGTATTCAACAAATTATTTCTAGTACATCTGTGTTACTCCAACATGTATCGGAGTTTCTCCACTCACCCCCCAAAGTTTCAGACACTCCTTCCTGATGTCTGCTTGCCTCGGCTCTGAGAGAGTCCTAAAGGAACAGACGCAGAGTCACACAGTGAGCTGCATCCATAAACACCATCACACATGGCTACACTGCAGCAGAGATAAATGCACATGGCTAAGTAGAGGAAAGGTTACTCACGGGTCTACAACGAAGGCGTGGATCTTAGCCAAGGCCTTGATCTGGACTGCACAGAGGCTGTAGCGGGAGTTAAAACAATTTCAGTCAGTCGCTCGGTTTGAAATGAGGAGATTAAGCAGTTTGTGAATATTGTGTGTCTCTACCTCTCATTGGAGTTCACCATAAACTGGTAGAAGTCGGTGTCGTCCTTGATGATGTGCATGGGAACCACATCTGTGACGTCTTCGTCTGTGTTCCTCAGCTGGTTCAGCTTCAGGTTTACTTTGAACATGTATTCCCTGACGGCGTCCGTACCGGGCTTCAGACCACGACACACTATGTACCTGCAGACGGTGACGAGGAGAGAAACAGTTACAGATGAAAAGAATTATCCTCACAAATTCTTTCCTCAAATCGAAAATTGCAAAAATTGAGAGACGGTCCTATTTCTTCTGTTCAACACTGGTTAAGAAATACTTTCCTTCACAATGGAAATGCTAAATCTGAGACTACATATATGTTCAATGCATTTCCTTTTTTTTTTTTAGAGCTGGGAATCACTGATTGTTACTTAACTTAACCAAATACCTGACATTTTCCCTGTATTTCCAGTGTTGTTTAATATTTTTTTGTCTGCACAGCTGCACTATGTCTATCATATCACTGTCATGTAGTATATAGTGAGATTTATACTGCTTACAGCCCTTTGTTTTGCCAATCAGCACTTAATTATAAAAATAAACAAAGTGCCATTGTGACAGTGTTCTTGGTCAACCAGTTTCATGCTTTGATTTGTTTTTCATTGGCTGAATGTTTTAAAACTTCTAATATTAGTTTAAAAATGTGCCATTTATCTGAAGCTTAATAATACTTAATTAATTAATAGCATATGTCCCATTAGGTATTAATAAGAAATGATTAATGTCAGAGAGCATTTCAGATTTTGAGATTTATTTATTTTTTAAAAATGGGATATACATATTAATGAACATTTCCATGTAACTTGTAGCACTGCAGATTATCTGTGTCATATTGTAAAACGTGTGGGTATTGTAGTCTTGCTGCCACTTGATGTAGCTAATGTGCAAAACAGCATTTATTGTAGTACCAACTTTGCATGCAGCACTTTTGTCTCCCCCTTCTGGCAATGCCAGTAATTACACAAACACTGTCGTGTGCTTACGACGCATGCCTCAGTGAGTGTTTGTCAGTGTTTGTCCTCACCACTGATTGTTTTGGGGTTTTTTTTTTACTGTAATCCATCATCTGAATGCAGAGTTTTGTTTCTGTGGAGCTTCAGAAACTTTTCATGGATGCTTCTGCTGTAGCCTATGCCGTTGCTATGGCTGCTCCCCCCTATAGCTCTGGCAAACACCAGAAAAGAAATTTGCCAGAAACACCAAACCTCTGGTATATTTTGAAATACAGAGTGTTTGAACTGGGGCGACAGGCTTCATCAGCATTGTTGCAAAATTAATTTGTCCTAAAGGCCACATTCAGACAGAATCAGACATTTCAGCCTTTAGCTGCAGGGTAATGTGGAAATGTTTATTTGTGCTTAGAATATAACTGCTGTGAAACAATCAGGAAATAACATTTTATTTCTTGGCTCCAAGCCAAGTTCCCGCATTTTGAATGCTGCTGGAGGGGGTAAGCTCCAAAGCAGCAACAACTTCGACACAGGCTCACTTAAGGTGGACTGACCTTAAAGGTGAATTAGACCTGCTATTCTCATTTTAGTGCCAAGCTGCACAACACAGCCCTCGACCCCAGTTACCTGCTACCCTGGTTAAAATACTGTTGAATCTTAAACATCTTTGCATCATGTGTTTAATTTTTGCATCAGATTAAGGAGAGTAGTACTGATAAGAGTATCGCTAAGTATCGTATCAATGAAATCTTAACAATACCCATCCTATTTATTTATGTGTTAAAGTCCCATGCTCCAACTTTAAAATATAATTCTAACCAACTTGCACTGCGTGAACAGCCACACAGATCATCTTGCACATATGTAGATTGACGCACATTAACACACACACAAAGCCTCACCTCTCAGAGTTGGCAGGCCTGCTGGTGACAGGTTTGAAGAGAGAGATCCTGTCGAAGCAGAGATAGAGCAGGTAGACCAAACCCACACTGAAGGGAGTGAAGAGGTCAAAGGTCTTACACACAAAGTGACCACCTGGAGGAGACAAAAAGGACCACTGTAATGCAGCCCGAAACCTGACACAAACATAATTATGGAGGTGAATACAATAATATAAATATGATAAAGGTGTATCAAGGCTGAGCAGAAATGTTTTCATCAGTTTCACTGAGTTTTTAGGACACCAGGAGCTGTCCTCTTTGCAGGTATGACTCATCCCTTCATGCACATGTACACACACACCTGTCCTGAGTGTAGAGAGGGCCGTGAGGAACTGACAGAGCAGCAGCTGTTTGCTCAGGATCTCCTGGATGTTTTCCTGTCCTTCCACAGAGAAACCCTACCAGAGACAGTCATCAAAAAACATGAAAATCTCAGTTCGACCCACCGAGAGCAGTAATCTGTTACCTCGTCTTCTGTTTGATATGCAAATTGCAGATTTTCAAATACTTTGAAGCAGAGAAGTAGCTACAAATATACTCTGTGGTAAAGAAACTGTGAAATAGTCTCACCCCATCTGCCAAGAGGAAATGCAGCCCTCTTTTCTCTGTGCTCTCCAGGACGAAGTTTCGGAAGGCCGTTATGTTTTCAGGACGAGTGATGTCTCCGTCCCCGTCCACCCCTCCCTCACCTGGGACACACAGAGGTTAAGCCTCCACTGAATCATTCATCACCAGAGCCATAACCAGTTTCTGAACGTGATGTGCATGCACGCACCATAGTAAGGCTCGAACAGCTCGCTCGGCGCCGCGTAGAAATCCTCCAGCTTGAAGTCGCAGGGTCCTTTCAGCGTCATGCCAAACCCCTTGGCGTGCCAACGCCTCTTCCACAGGATGTACTCTGAAAAGCCTCCAGGCCCCGCACACACGTCGCCGAAGTACAGAAGCTCGCCCTCGCGGTCCTTTGTCAGAGGTTTCTACATAATGAGAGAGGTTTGTCTCACCATCTGTTCGTATGGCCGTGTGCTGAGCCAACAAAAGTTCAGTGCAACACAAATCAGCTGTTACTTTGACCAACTCACCCCCTGTAGATCCTTTGGGTTGGTGAACATGTTGTCGAAGCAGTGGTCAATGTTGGCCATTTTCATAGCTGCTCTAAATACAGAGAGAACAGACTACATGTTGTCTCTAAAGGTTTGGCACACCACAAGATACTAATCAATTCACCATGTGAAAAATAAAAGTAAACTTTAAATAATGTATTTATCTGGCATTAAACTAAGAATGGGAATACATCGCCCATACAAAAAAACAGTATTAAAATAAGCAATTATATGCAATATAATACACAATAATCCACTAGTTCTTCATATGTGTATTAATGAAGAAGAATCTTGTCCCTACAGTTTTTCAAAAGGAACAACTTCGTGGAGGGACTGCAATATGCGCGGAGTAATTAAGTTAAATAAAATCTCAAAAAAAAGCAAATGACTTCTACAATATTACCCACATTTGTCCACCCTGTTGTTAACTACCTAAAGACTGACCTTTGAGGAAGATGCCTCCTCTGATCGTCTCGTACGGGTTGGAGCGTGTTCGTGCTCTCCTCATCTCTTCGCCCTCAAGGTTATCAAACACGGTCTGAACAGCAAAAGGACACAGTGGTTACAGGGTTATTACAGGGGGGTAAAACATCAACTTTTTAAAATGTGGAACTTATCCAGCAACTGAGAGATAAATGCTAAAATTCACAACACACTTAAAAGTAAATCATCATTACTGTGTTACAAATCTACCAGCCACTTTCATATTTTACCAGCTGGTGGCTTTTGCTAATTCCCACCCTGAGACACTATTATGATTTTGGTCCATTCAGCGTAGAGTTAAAATTACTGAGATATGTATGCAAAAATTATCCCCACTTGCCACGAAAAACTGTGAAGAAAAAGTCCCAAAAGTCCCCCCAAAAAAAGGGAAACATAGCAAGGCGCCTAAACGTCACATCACATGAATTACATGTTCCTTGGTTAATCCCATTTCCCAAGCTCTTGTTCTGACTTGAGGGGGCATTCATGTAAATTTCCTCGTGTTTCCCAGTTTTTCCTGTTGTTCCCACACCACAAAACTGCAGGATACCAGAAAGAAATCGAATAAAGGTACAAAAGGCATGTGAGCATACAACTGACCATGGTCTTTCTGCAGGGTTAATGCCTTCGAGCAAACTGCCACCTCTGCTTCTCAGCAGTGGGTATATTCTGCTGAGGTATTTAAATTCAGTTTGTTTGAATAGGATATGCTTATTCATCCCTTACACATGCCAGGTTTGATTTGCAATAGACCCTTTTTCAGAACAGAAATTCTGACATTAAATAGTAGTGTAAACATAGGTGTTACCAATGATACTAATAAGGTTCAGTTCCATTCAGGTCAAACAGAGTCAGGGTGCTGCTATTGTGCATGTTGGCTCACTGAAGAGACCCTGCTGCACTAAATGGAACGGCACCTTAACTAGTATCATTGGTAACACCTGCCTACCATTTCATATCAGTATGAGTGCCATGGAAAAGCATTTAGGACTCAAGTACTTACTTAAATTATATTGCCACTCTGCAGGAGATCAGATAACTAACTGCCAAAATGAGATTTTTATATTCACACTTGCACCTCAGAAAATTCTCATCTTTTCTGGTGTAAAAGCACTAACGTCAACTTGTTGCTTTATATGTTTATGTATACATGTTTACAACCTTTTTGCTCATTTTTCTTGTATATAATTATTTCCTCATTGAAATTACTTGAATTCATTGACAGTATGTGAAGGTTGTTTAATACATTTTTAGGGCATGAACATAAGTATGTTTTACATTTCATTAATACATATTAATATTATTGTTATCACTCTTATAATTTCTTATTGTAGATTCACAATTTTTGGCATGTATCCATTTATGGGACCCATACTTTTATTTTAGCACCCTCTGTAGGTTATTTACTAGAACGCCACTCATGGCTGGCATATAACTCAGACTGATCATGTGTTTGTCAGACCCTGATGAAGACCTAGTGCAACACCGTAGTTAGCCTAACCACCAGCAGAATTAAGAGGAAAAGGTGCTGAGCCATAGACAAAGGCCATGACATTTTAGTTGACAAAATATTACAACTTTTATTTGGTGCATAGGCTACACATTTTTGCAACTTGAAAACATGAGAATCAGTTTAGGCCCACGACAATGATAAATGAAAATTAAAATGCTAAAAAAGTCACAGGTAGCAAGTGGAGAAGAACAAAAGAGCTGCATGCGGCTCCAGAGGAGCCACAGGTTGCAGACCCCTGACCTAGAGACAACATGCATTGGTCTGTATGATTATCTGTGCTAAAACACCACATTCATAACATTATTTAGATGGAGACAGATCTTTTCCATGTTTGTCTGGACTTTAACTCCACTTTAACTGGATTGAAGAGCATCTATCAGATCAGCCATCAGAGCCATGAAACTCCTCCTTTTTCTGTTGCAAACTGTTACAGATTTAGATTTTTTTGGTACCGTAACAAAAAGGATTAAAATGAAACAGAAGTCATAACTCACCTTGCACCTTAAAAGAGTGTGCAAGAGGTCTTCGGTGCAAAACTCTGTCTCATCCTCAATCTTAAGTTTTCTCTGCAAGCAGTCAAAAACAAGAATTATTTATAAACAAAATGTATACCTGTGAAGCAAAACAGTTTGATATATATCTATGTGAGAGTATCTGATGGGTTTGTATTTACCCGTCCCTTTGTCATCCATTCACTCAGCTCATCTGAATCTGGGGTCTCTGTAGTGCATTCTGGGAACCACTCTACCTTCTCTATGGCACTGGGCTGAAGAGAGAAACAGAAAAAGAGACAAACAAAGGGAGAAAACAGCAAAGATGGGAAACAACAGATGTCGTCAACAGGTCATCATGATTTATATGAAAATAGATCACAGGGGTGAAAAAATTAGGAAATAAAATGATTCCTAGTTCAATAATAGACATTTAGTTCACATAATTTCCAGAAAATACCACTGAAAACATGACATAGTTCTTTTTTTACTGCTGTGTACCTCTGGTTCATCGCGCCAGTCGACATTGAGCTCCCCTGAAAGCCCTGCAGTGTGAGACCGAGACCCCTCCTCCCTCGCTGAGTAGAGGCCTCCACGATCTCTTTACGTCCCTGGCCAAACTTTCCCAGACCTTCACCCTCACGGAAACCCATCTTGGCCTAAAGGTGTAAAATCCAAGAGAGAATAATGGAGTTAGAAAAGGACAGTGGAAAAATCTGTTTTATTTGAATATTTTGCAAAATAAACTAAAAATAAGCTTAAACACAATCCAGAACTGTTAATTGTTAAATATCCAGTGTTGGTGCCAGTTTCAGGATGTTACCATGAGTTTCTGTGACACGCTGTTGTACATAGAAAAACTGGAGGAGGTCTGCGTGGTGTCTTGGTCATCAAAGGACGAGATGGAGGGCATGGAGAATCCCGGTCTGTGATCATCCTGGTCACTGAGGGAATCATTTTGGCTCGAGTCTAGACAGGACAAAAACCACAGACACACAGGTTCAAATCACGTAAGGGGTAAGATAAAATAAGATAGAACTTTATTAAGAGGCGTTGTGCATAATACAGAGTAATTTCCTCAACATCCTCCTCGCTCACACCTCCACCAGTTCCACTCCCAGGACAGAACCAGCTTTCCAGCTGAGCTCACTGAGTCTGTCAGCATCAGCTGCCTCCACCCTGCTGCCCCAACACACTAGGAAGATGATGCTGCCACCACGGAGTCAGAGAAAATCTGCAACATGGTTCTGCAGACGATGAAAGATCTGAGTCTCCTGAGAAAATACAGCCAGCTCTGACCTTTCTTGTACACAGCATCAGTGTTTTCAGTCCAGTCAAATAATGTAAAGTGAGCAGGTCAACAACTTTACAGCCATGGTGCCCTCCTTTGAAATTTCTACTCCGCAAGGGAATGACTGTTTTAGTTTGTTTGTTTGGCGTTAATTAGAATTAAGTAATTAACACTGAATGTTCACTGAATGAGTAAGTGTCTGTTTATGAGTCGTAAGAAATCATTAATAATTTTTATAGAGGGAGTAGATGTTTATAACAGTTAAATTGGTAGGCAGTAAGACAGGCAGTCACTGAACTTAAACTCCAGAGTGTGTATTTTCAGAGTGGTAGACTTTTGATTTCAGGATAATGGGCTTAACTTTACATTGACAGACAACTGTCAGCTGTTAACAGCTGGTCAACTTACAGCAATGGACTCACTGTCACTTGTTATTGTCAAATTAAAATGCTGCAGTCATCTTGAACTCCTGCAGTGTTCATGCAGCCTGCCTGAGCCTCCTCGAGTCTGGGGAGGAGGGGGCAGGGGGAAACAACTTGCTTCAACCACAGACTGTATTATATAGGATTTTAACCTATTTAATATACAGTCTACTGCTCTAACTCACTATTTGGACTACAACACCCTTGGGAACTGTTCAGAGATTCAGAAAGGCTTACCTTTGAGCCATGAGCCAAGAGTTTTTATAAGCTGACACGGCTTGAAGTGCTCAAACTTGATAACGGTAGGCCTTGAAGTTTCTGTTGCGGAGGCGTCCGTTTCTGCAAACGATCCTATCTCTCCAAGACGATGTGCTTGGGAGAAGATGATTTCCACTGTTGAAGGTTGACTTCCTTTTCTAAAAATGTTTTAACCTGCTCTTCCACATCTTCACTTATCCCAGAGATTATTAGATTATCACTCATCGATCTGCACTGAACACCCATCATGGTCTGTCTCAGACTTACATTCTCCTCTTTGAGGTGCATGATTTGTTTTTCCATATTCCAGCAGACATTTCTCATTTCCTCATTTTCAAACCTCATAACATTGATAGTTTCTTTCAACTCCTTAATGTCCGTTTGCAGTGTGTCCAGAATGTCCAGCTTATTAAGCTTATCAAGAACACACATCTTCTCCTCAAAGAGCAATAAAAGGCTATGTCCTATGTCTGTAAGCTCGGGTCTTTGTAGCAGTTCATCACGGGACAATCTCTTTCCTTCTTTATTCATTGTGGTTTCTTGAGTATTCAGATCAGTTTTCTCAACAGGTGTACTTGTACCTGGATTATGAGGTGAGTCAGAGGCCATGCTCTCCGTTGGCAGACAAACAAACGAGCCAACAAAGGAATCAGCTCTCTAGTTAGCTGAACTTAAATCTTTTGGATCCAGATTCCCTGTCCTATCATTCAATTTAATCTACAGCATGTAGTTTTCTTTGTCTTTGTTGCTGTTTTTTCTTCATTGCTGCATCTGTCCTGCACACAGCCAACTAACCCAGCGTCATCTTTCTGTAACAAAATATCAGATTTTCACCCCAAAAATGAATCTATCTACCTTGTCTGGATAACTGAGACTCTTCATCTGAGCTACTGTCATCACGACGCCTCTTTGTCCCATGTAGTGGCGCGGACGCTGATTCAAATCTTCTCTTCATCGTGGCTGAAACAGAGCAGAGAGGACAATAAGGAAAAGACACTTGGTCTGATGGATGCGGTGCAACAACAAACAGAGAATATAGAATATGTGCAAAATCTCAGAATGAGACAGAATCTACCTTGATGTACATATAAAAAACCCAAAACAATAAAGGCAGACTTAACCACAACAGCAAATATGCAATGTTACATGTATGAGAGGCAGCCAAAAGCATTGTCAGGATAGTGCTGGAGCTTCAATAATTAGTCTATTAACAGATGAATAAATGAACTGAAAAGCTAAATATAATTAACTAGAAACCACATGCGTACAGTGCTGGTTATTTATGAGGTAGAAATGCTTAACATTTGCTGGCTTTAAAAATAAAAATACTTTACTTTTCCTCATTTTAGTAAGACATCACTTTAGGCTGTTAAACCTTGACTGGCATTAGGTTAACATTTAGTTGCAGCTCTAATGGCTGCATGTTTAGCGATACATATGTACTGACTCACATATGAATGCGCAACATATACAAAGAACGTATGTATGAATACAATTAGTCCTTTCAACAGTGACTAACACAACAGTGGATACCACCACCAATTTTCTGCTCTGAACTCATAAATGCAACATCTAAATTGAGCAAAGTAGAAAAAATACAAACTTGCTTTGACGATCTTGCTTTTAATATTCGTCACAGTCATTCACTTTGGGTTGTGTTGTGTAATTAATTTTCAATTTTCCAACTGCATAAAAAGTTAGTTTTTTAACTTGGATCTTATGCATATTGTGATATGTTCTTGATATGATTTCATTCCTAAAAATTTGGAAATCTTCATATTTGTTGAAATCAGCATTTCTGCCATTTGTGCACGAATTACCTAAAAGATTACTCAAAAATTTTAATAGCTTGATTATTTTTTTTTTTTTTAGTTGTTGCTAGATTTACTTGCCCAACATGGCATTTTATTTTCCTCAGGCAATCCTTATTGTTAAGCCCCGTAGTATCAATAAACTCATGACAATACCAACCCCTAACCTCCAGGTAAACGCAATCCAAAACATGTATGTTTTAGTGGCGTAAGACACATATCACAATGATATATCGTGTGATACATGCAAAGATTAGTGGCAGTGGTTTATTTTGTGTTGAAATCCCTGACCACTATACAAGTGTTGTTGTCTGTCTTTTTTTTTTTTTCTTCAGAATCATAAACTGGATAGATATTTTTTTTTAAAAAACAATATGTCACCTTGCTTATAGTATTGCAAAATATCACACCAGATTCTTGCCAATACTGAGCTTTAGCAGGATTAAGTGTTAGATGACTATTATTTTTTTTTTTCCAAAGCCATTAAAAATGGATATTATCAACAAGTCTTGACATGAACGCACAAACAAACTGCTCACTTGGTGGTCTGGGACAAAAAGCCCCAGTTTGTGCTTTTTCATCACATTCAGAGGACTCGTAAAACCAACACAAACAACGTCTTTAATCTTTCTACGTTGACAGAAGTTCACGTTTAGCTGTAATGTTGCGATCTGAGGATGCGTTTCCTGCACAGCTGAGCCGTTACCTCTGTGTTTGTGTTGAAGTTAGCAGCAGTCATCTGTCAAAGTTTGGTGAAGTCGGCCCATGCCACTCTCCGACATGAATAAAACACAGCTGAAGTGGTTGTTTGGTGTCACTGAGGGTGTTTACGGTGTTTTTCTGTGGAACCAAACTGCGCAGCTGTAGCAACATTAGCTGTTAGCTAGCTAACATTAGCCAGTTGTTGTTGTTTTTTTTTTACCAGCTCAGAAGACAAAACTTCACTCTCCTGCGGTGAGGCTGCAGCGACAAAACGTCACTTCCGCATACGTTTCGAGATTTCCCGCTTAGAATTTTATTCGAAAAGGAAAACTTTCGCTGTTTTTTTTTTGAAGTTCACATTAGCCCGCGTTCTGTTTTTAGAGAATTCAGGGGTCCTTCCTTATGCGACGACACGCAGCGATGATGCGAATGACGTCAGGACTGTCTATATAAGTGCCTGTTTGTTTTATTTTTTATTAGGGGCCGGGCAGCCTAAGCTGCCAGGACCCTATTGTAATCCTGCATGTTCTTCTTTCTTTCTTTCTTTCTTCTTCCGAGGAAATCCTACTTCCCATGCACGAAAAATGACCAAACTTTGCACAAAGGTCCAGTCCCATGTCAGATTGCCTCAGCTGCAAAAACAGGCCAATAGTCCTGATGGTGGCGCTACAGCAAGCCTCTAAAGTTCAAAATTTTGAAAATTCATAATAAATCAACCATATGTGCTACAGATTTACAACTTTCACCACAATGTAGCCCCAATACTGAAGAAACTTTTGTACATTTAAACCTATTGCAAATTATGAAGTCCATCACTCTGTTTTTTTCAAAAACTGTAAAACTTATTAAACCTATCTCCTCCCACAATTTTTGTTCAATTGACACCAAACTTGCTACAGAGCATCTTCAGACTGTCCTACACAAACGATCCACACAGATTTTTGATTTATGAAAAATTGAGCCTACAGTGCATCAAAATGTTTGACTGTAAACGGTATTATAAACATATACTTGCAAATTCTTGCTAAATACATTTTCAATGTTCATGAAAAAAAATGACAACATTTTGGAGTCATGGTAGATGATGTTTGGAAAATATCAGAATTTTATCTCAAAAACTGAATTTTTTACAGCATTCTGAATTTCGCTCTCATGCGAACAATTGGAGTCAATGCAAAAATGTCATTTTTAAACATCAGTTTTTCACTTTTGGAGCCAATAAATCATTGTTAAAAACTAATGACCAACATCTCCATGCTGTCTAGATGCAATTTGTGTATTTTGGGATTTTTGTCTCAATAACTGAATTTTTGACAGCCATTTGAAATCTGCCTTTACATGCTAACAGCTGCTGTCTTGCACACAGGTGACTGGCTTAGTCAATTTGTGAAGCTACAGGTTGTGTTTCCATTTGCCAATTAGCTCAGTGAGATAGAGGATGGTTCTTGGTGTTGAAGGTTGTGAGTTCAAGCCTCAGCTTGTACAACATTTCCATATGAGAAATCTATCCAAACTTTTCACAAAGGTCCAGTCCCATGCCAGATGTCCTCAACTGGAAACACAAGACAATAGTCCTGATGGTGGCGCTACAGCAAACCTCTAAATTTCAAAACTTTGAAAATTCACAACAAATCAACCATATGTGCTACAGCTTTGGAACTTTCACTTTGAAATTTGCTTTTCCATGGCATGGATGGCTGCTGCCTGGCACCCTGATCCTTGGCTTAGTCAATTTGTGAAACCACACATGAACTGTCACTTGCCAATTAGCTCAGTGAGATAAAAGGCGGACTTCAGTGTCAGAAGTTGTGAGTTTGAGTCTCAGCTAAGGCAGGATGGACTTATGTGAAAGCCTTATGTTCAGGTATCATGCTATGTGGATTAGAGACTGTTAAGATTTAAATAATTATGATTCAGGGAGTTTTGGGAAGAGACAAATACTCTTTATCAACACTTTTCCCTGTTATCCCTTGTCTCTTTTCCCTGTTTATTTGGCTTAGCTATCAGTCAATATGCAGAGTCTCTTGTGCCAGAAATTGTGAGTTCAAGCCTCAACTGATGTAAAATGCACATTAGAATGCCACCTTTTTTTCATCTTCCTACACTCTGCTTGTTGCTCAGAATTGCCTAATTTTGCCTAAAATTGCCCGGCCCCGACCATTGCTGCGCAGCAGCTATAATTTTATTTGTAATTTATTTGTTGTATTCATTTTATTGGTGACCCCTGCTTGGGTTACTCTATTTGATTATGGCTGCTATGTTCAAAATATTTTTTAACTTTTTATCATTGTAAACTTCAATTATGTATAAAGAACAGACACTACATTAAAGGGAAAACAAATATTACAGAATAAGGCATTTCATCAGGTCAGTTTCTAATAATAAATAAAAAATCTTTGGCACATTTGGATTTCATTAATTGTAGTTGTAATAAACCTGCCTGCAGTTAAACTATCCTGGTTTTACCTTCACGTGGGTGCAGAGCAGACAGTTTGGATTGTCTTGTTCCTAAGGATAACATTAGTTAGGACTATATAAAACTTTAATTGCATTGTTTAGGGCGTGTGTATTTGTGTGTCTGTGCATGTGTTTGTGTGTGTGATTAAGTGATTAGATTTTCCTTTACCAGTCTTGCATGTGTGTTACATTGGGCTAATCCGTTCTTGGCATGTGAGGTAAGGGATCCTGAGCCAGTGGTCAAAACAATTACTGTGCTAGTTCCACTGGTACTGTAACAATAGTTTATGAAAAAATAGGCAGCTATTTTTTCTTATGAAAAAGAAATACAGTCAGGACCATGCCAACCCAACCTTTGTGGCTCCAGACTGTCTGCACATGGAGTGAAAATCATTTTTCTCCCACAGGCTAAATTAATAATCTTTTCAGTGCATTTACAAAATGCGAGCACCCAGCAAGGTTCAGTACTGAAGGGTTATTAAGTTTCAAGTAAATGCTCTTCCTTTCGTGATGCAGCTTGAAGCGACGGCATCGCATGCCCTCATTGATGAGTCTGTGAAATCCTTCTCAGAAGAGCAGTGTCGATTCCCTGTTGTCATGACACTGAAGAGATAATCAGAGGAAGCACTCGACCTCTGCTACCTGACAGTAATTCTTCAACAAATTTCAATAAAGTGAACAAAAATATGGCGATATTTGTTAGAACGAAGGCCTGATTTTGATTGTTGAGCCTTATTCCCACGAGCACAGCAAAAAAAATGAGAGTATAAAAGGTATGGGCGGATGGTGGGGTCATTGTGGAGGCAGGTGCCGCCACATTTCCAAGATCCTGCATAGTGTAACTTAAACTTAGCAGCTTGTTAATTCTTGATACACCTTTAAGATTATAGACTTATATGAAAACAAGATTATTATCTCTTATAAAAGTCATCTGGCCATACAAATAAATTAATTAATTAAATTAAATCATGAATAATAAAAGTAGAACAGTAATGTCAGGTAATTTGGAGGCTGTAAACTGTCCATACATATAAAGGTGAGTGTGAAAGCATGAGCTCAGATAAAATGATAGACTGGAGGCCTGTCTTGCATGTTTTACTGCTTTTTAGGGTTGCAACTAACGTTTATTTTCATTATCGATTAACTTGCTGATTATTTTCTCGATTCATCAATTAGTTATTGATCTAGAAAATATCAGAAAATGGTGAAAAATGTCAATCAAAGCCCAGGATGACATCCTGAAATGTCTTTTTTGTGTTCACAACCCTAAGATATTCAGTTTACTGTCATAGAGGAATAACTAAACCACAAAATATTCACATTAGAGAAGCTGAAATCAATGAATTTTGACTTGTTTTTCTTAATAATTACTAAAACTGATTAACATAATGGTTGACAACTAATTAAGTTGTTGACAACTAATCAATTAATCGTTGCAGCTCTACTAGTTTTTATCAAATGCATGCTGGGACAGGATGCAGCAGCATCAGACTCTGAGGAGGAATGATGAAGTGTTTAAAATATATTGATTTATTATGGCTGAGATATTGAAAAAATCAAGTTTCCATGTATTAGTCTGTTTAACCAGCAGGTATATCCTTTTATTTTATTAACTTAGTTATTTATCTTTTACTTGCTGGATTGTTTTCCTCGTAATACCCAACCTTTTATTTCATTCATTCATTTATCCTCATTTTAATACATATCCTTTCTTTCAGTATTTTATTATTTTATCTTGTGCTCTTAACCTTTCATTTACTTGTCATCTACTTTTTGGAGTTTTATTTATTTATTGATTCATTTTAATTTATTTTCCTAATGATAATGTTTCCTCAGTTCCTGATTTTATGAATGCTCTTCTTATTTTAGTGTTTTATTAATTACAAAGTGATCGCTTTGCGTGTTTGTAGTGTGGGGTTGGGGACCATTGTTTTATTCTGTAACGCACTTTGTTTGTATGCAACAAGTGCTATATAAATGAAGTCTGACTGATTGACTGATTGATTGATATGTGTTTTGTTTTTGTTAAAGCCTACTGACACCCGTGGCCTGTGCTATCCAATAATCCAATTTGTCGTTTAATTGTTCCTAATTGTCAAACTGCTTCTCCGTGACCCCAACAGACGTCACTGCTTTGTCATCTGGTGATGAGGTTCTATGTTTCTTTCCTATATAATTGGCGGCCAATGGACTTGGAACATCTCTCTCAGGTATAATAATCCAGTTGCTCTGCTAATCCTCCACTGACACAAATGCACATTCACACGAAGACACACACAAACACAGTCCAGCACCATGTGACCAGCTTACGCAATGAAGCCAAGGCTTTATATACTACCTATAGGGACTGCTCTGCCTCAGGGGACATCATTACAGCGCAGGTGTGTGTCAGAGTGTGTCTGAGTGAGTGAGGGAGCCAGGAGTGTGTGTTAGGACACAGGGGAGAGCTGCCGCTGCTGGTGCAGAAGATCCAGGCCAGAGAGACGCAGAAGGGACAAGGGGGATTCACAGGGACAAAGTTGCCTAGCAGGAAGTCCTGAGGGCCGGTTGCAGAGGGGATTTTTGTGGTCTCAGCTGTGACACACTGGAGAGAACAACAACAATGTTTTTTCGCATCCCTCGACTGACCCCTGGATATATTCGATACCTCCAGGTGCGTAAGTTGCTTTAGGGCGATTTTCTTCTTTAGATAGATTAATGATTAGTGTTGGACATCAAGGGACATCTGCAGAGGAGCAACAGTAAAGCAAATTCCATTAGAGCCTCTAATAACAAACAACTCCTGAGCTCTAGAGGCTTGGCCCTGCATGTTTCCCTGACTAAACAGAGCTATAGTGGGCAGTAGGACTGGGCAATGTATCAATATTATATCAATATTGTGATATGAGACTAGATATCATCCTAGATTTTGAATATCACTATATCGTGATATGGCATAAGTGTTGTCTTTCCAGGTTTTAAAAGCTGAAAGCACCAATAATCATCCCTGTAATACTGTCGCGATATCTATAAGTATCATGGTATTTGGTCAGAAATATTGTGATATTTGATTTGGTCCATATCACCCTGCCCCAATGGTATTATTTTGGAGAAAATGTGCACATAAATACTTGATTCTGATCAAGTCAGTTGCAGCATTCTAGGGTCTGTTATTAATAGCAGACCGTTTCTGTGAATAACAGACCGTTGCTATGGATGCTGTTCTGATCATAGACTCCGGAGGAGCAGTAAAATCATTTTTAAATCAATAAAATCAAATCAAATTCATATTTTGTGTCAAATTATTGATTTGGTTAGAAAGTAGACATGTAATAAGCAGGATAATGTACAACGTGCAGGTCATTATGTAAGGGATAATGTATGCGTGAGCAGGCCATTATTGCGCATTATTACATGGCTTTGTTAAGTACTTGATTCTGATTAGTCATTACATCATTCTAAGGTCTGTTATCTCTGTATAGCAGACCGTTGCTATGGAGAAAAGATCATTGCTATATATGGGGTCCTGCACCTCCCTGTCAAGGTTTACTTTACAATAATAAAATGCTCACTGAACATTATCCTACATTATATGTTGATTTAAAAATGATTTTATTGCTCCTCCAGAGTCTATGATCAGAAATGTATCCATAGCAACAGTCTGTTCTTCATTGCAACAATCTGCTATTCAGAAATAACAGACTTTAATGTGGTAATTAACCAATCAGATTTGAGTATAGAATCTCGATATACATGTATGAATAACAGGACGTTGCCATGATTATGATTATTGCCCTTCTGTGCAGATTTTAAACATAACAACCCCAAGATTTCTCTGCTGCCTTTAGAATGAATTGAATGGATTAATTTTTTGACATAAATAGAAGTTAGATTTGTGTTGAATTGTCACGTCACTGCTCTGAAAGCTCATTTTGAACCGATGTCACTGACTCATCATCAAAGTGCACAAAGTGCCTGTTTGTGACTGTCTGTGTCATGGCAGGATTTAGAATAGAGGATTACAGCAGCCTGTCTTTGAATGGATTTGAACAGAGATGCCTTAGCTTGCCACGGTCAGGTAAATGCCCTCTAATTGGATGTCCAGAGGACTAACATGAGATCCATGTTCCCAATCACCCTGCTGGGTATTTCAGAGGCCTGCAGCTGCAGATTTAGGAGCCCAAAGTGTGGCTTGTGTTTGTTTTAAAAATGGATGGTGTCAAACCTCATTATCTGTGCCTCAGCTCACCAGCCTTCATGTAAGATAAGTCTCGCTCTGTGATAAAATAGGTCATGGTTGCACAAATGAGTATTATGTCATTAAAGGAGCACCTGTTGTGCACTTTAATGACTGAGAAGACACATTCTGTCGCTGTCTTTGAACATCATGTATCTCAAACATGTCAACTTTTCATGAGCTACAAAAAAAAGCTTTGTAACAATTAATTTTCCGATAATCCAGTAGACTTTGGCTTTAGAAAACCTAATCCAAAAATTCTAAATCACCAACTTTGGAGAGCCATGCTTTCTCTGGACAATGACTAACATATCAGCATTTGTAATTAGTTACTTTGCATCAAATATTTTAATTCAGTCTTACTTTTTTCTGTTACAACTGAGTCTTACAGAAGACTTTTAAAGTAACTCCTAGGAGGATTGGTACATTGTTTGTATGGACCTTAATACAACCTAATAAAAACAGAATTTCAAGAAAAACAAAAAGGACAGAGGTGACCAAACGATTGTCAGAATGGTTGCAAATTGGTTTTCTATCAATTGATGAATTGTTTCAGTTACACTTGCATCTAATTAAGTTTGACAAGGCAGGGTACAACAGCACAAAACATTGTCAATGAATCCTGAAATGCATCAAACATAACAATAACAGAAACATAAAATCAAGCACTTGCAGCTTAAAATAAATAAGTCAAGCATAAAACATTTTAAGGGCATGAGGAATAAGATGAGTTGATGGTTTTTAATTTTACTCAGGGGACTGTGTGGCATCAAGATCTAATCTTGCTTCCACAATAGAATTGATTTATCAGCAGGGAGTTGATCTGCAACTGCTGTGATGATCGATTGATTGTTTCAGTTATTTTTTTCTTGCAAAAATACAGGAAAAGAAAAGAGAAAGTAAATAACTGAATTTATATCTGACTTTAGGACATGTCTTGGATTGGCTCAAATTTCTGAGATGTCTCCAAAGCTGCGGAGGACTTTGAGTCTGATCTGGTTCAACATGTTTTAAAACTTGACAAAATGGAGATTGTAGTGCGGCTCTTCCCGTATGGTAAGACCATCGCCGGGATGAGACAGGTGTGTGACCAGGGTCGCCTCTTTAAGGACTCTACCGCAGCCAGAGCCAGGAGGAGCACTGCTGACACACTGCCTCGGTCCCTGGCGATGATCGGTGGTCCTGGTGGTGGTTGCCGTGCTGGTGACAACCACTGCTCTCTCTTTCAGACTCAGGCAGCCCAGACTGTGCTGCAGGGCCGGGAGGCCCCTGCGATGCCCCGCATGGCCGTCCTGCTGGGACTCATGGGGATTGGCATGTCCGGCTACAGCTCCCGCCAACTCACACTGAACTACAAGCCTGCAAGTCACCTCTTCAGATGAGACGGATGGAGGACACTGACACACACACACACACACACACACACACACACAGTCAGAAGACAATACATTGATGTACATTCATCTCCTGGACATTTACCATAACCACAACCCCTAACCCTAACCTAAACCTAAACTTACCATAAACACCCTACCCTACCCTAACCATAAACAAAGTCTTCACCTTAAAATTATTATTTACATTATGGGGACTTTTGGTGTTTTGTCCCCATAATGAAGGCAGATCCCCACAATGTGAGTGTGAAAACATATTTGTGTTCTCACAACATAAGTACATGCACACACACACACACACACACACACACACACACACACACACACCCAACACACACACACACACATTTCACTTGAAGGTGAAGTTTGACATTTTGAGAAATCCGCTTATTCCAACTGTTTCTTGGCTCTGAGCTGTTGCCAGGCAACCAGTGGAGGCCACAGCAGGAAGCTAATTAGCGGTTGTGGTTAAGAAAGTGTCACCACATAAAGAAAATTATTGATTTTACACTGGTTTTGTATGAAATAAAAGGACAAAACAAGATATAACACACAAATTATTGAGTTTTAAAGTCACTGTAAGATGGTTTTATGTGGGGGACAATGTACAGTGAGCAGGTCATTATTGTGAAATAAACCCAGACAGGGTGGTGAAGGTCATGAATCACCCTGAAGGGATTTATTTCATAATACTGACCCACTCACTGTACGCTATCCTGCTTTTATTACACAGCTTTGTTAAATACTCAATTCTGATTGGTCAATTATGACATTGTTTTGGATGCAATTCTGCTCAGAGACCCTGGAGGAGCAATAAAATACTTTTTAAAACAATAAAATCATTAAATTAATACTTTGTCTCAAATTATTGACTTTATAAAGTAAGTACTGGTGTAATAAGGGGGATAATGTACAGTGAGTGGGTCATATTTGTGAGATAAACCCATCCAGGGTGATTTATTTATTAGGATTTATTTTGCAATTATGACCTGCTCAGTGTACATTATCCATTATCTATCTCATGAAGAAAGCAAATAAGCGAATTTCCCAAAATGTCAAACTACTTAACAGCAACGTGGAAAAGTTAACAGGATGGAGGGCAGCGATACTGCCATTTCTATGTTTCTGTTTTTGTTTTTCTCTGTGCATCCCATTGATATGTATGGTTCAAGTTCAGCGTCATCCTCGTTCTGGATTTCGTTATGATTTTGTTGTGATGTCGAGATTAAAAGATTGTTGCCTTAAGGCTCTGTTTGTGCAGTACAAAGTCAAATCCTCCCTGTTTAAAAACTACTCGTCCTTTTATGCACAGTACAGTTTTTCTCTTGTGACTCATATGCAGTGAAACAGAAAGGCAGCTTTTGTTTTGTTTTTGATGAACTTGGTTGATGTTTTACTTGAACCACAGTCCCTCTTCGTGTCCTGCGCCTTATCATGGGAGTATCCAGTCCAAATTTAACCCTTTAAATGTTTTTTTTCTAAATACAGCTTGAGCTGAGCCCCAAGAAATCTCTTCCGAAATCTTTTAATCATCATTACTTTTCCTTTGGCATTTTGGCAGTTTCCATGACGTAACACAGAGCTCTCAGCTCCCTCCTCTTTCGGAGGGCAGCCAGTGTTGTGACATCTTGGCCTATTTGCTCTCTTTGGATGTCACATCAGAAGCAGCTTCAACTCAGAGAATGAAGGCATTCATATTTCAGTCTTGATTCTGGAGTTGACAGCGTGAGTTTTGGTCTTTCTGATATCTCTTGTTTGTGTGTGCGACAAAACACCTAAAAATGCACAGAGAAAATCCAGTACAAACAGAAACATAAGAAATGTGTGACCTTTGATGTCTGAATAAATGCGACTTTTGCACTTTTTTGTGTACATATCTTGTACATAATCATGTACATATCACTTTGATGCTGTATGAGATTAGTAGAGCGGGACTTTGGGTGCTACCAGCCTGTGTTGTGAGCTGGACGGGGCGACTTCTAGCTGGATTGACACACGGCGGCATGGCCGTGTCGCTCTCAGGCAGAGGGACCAGGACAGCCACCCTGGACACCACCTGAACCACAGCATGTGAATCCACCTGGATCTCCCCCCGTTGCACGCCACTGTCAGACAATATGTGTGTAGATGCATGACCCCTACGGTCTCTTAACATAGGCAGACTTTTTATGGCTATATTATGTTGTGCACAATGCTTTGTAAGGAAAAATTATGACTTTGACAGCATATGAATGTATCACCGACGAAGAATGAATATTAGATGATGATTGTGTGTCCTGTTCTGAGGAGTGGTGTCTATAGATTAAATAAGAAAAGATTAGCATGTTAACAGGTCACAAGGTGTGTGCAGTGATACAGTGATCCCTCACAGATCCTCTTACGATACCTGTCTTTTTTAGACCAGCTTATACTTACATATGAGAGGGTCACTGACCCTGAAATGGAGACACGTAAGAGTGTGACAGAGCAAGAAGTGTTTGTTGTTATTTATGTCACCTGAGCTTGTGACTGGGATTTTAATTGAACAAGGAATTTTATTTTGAATAGCAGAGTGTTATTTATCATGCCCAGTTGTGTGAGTTTAGCTTTTTTTTGTCCAAAGTTAGTCCTCATTGTGGTACAAAGGCATGAGATGTCACAAATGCCACTTCAAAAAGCAATCTTGTCTGAGTTCGTGTTGTGAATCAATTACATAGGGGTGCTTTTGTATTATTTGTTGTACAGATTTGCATAGGTGTGCATATGCAGGATGCTGTATATTTTTGTACTTGTATTTCATATGTGTTGTGTTGTTGTGAGTTCAGTTCAGTTTGGAATCAGATCGAGTATGATACATTTTTAAAGGTTCACTTCATTCGTTCCTGACTTTGTCTTAACACGTGTATGACAAAACTAGTTTTTCGTGTTTGTAATCAGACAGAGGGAGACCAACAGTCGACAATGTGACTATATATAAAAATACAGCTCATTACCCAGTCCTAGGTGGCATTATTGTTTAGACTTGCCTGAGTGACGTGAAGCATTATAAATGCGTAAAGCACCTTTGAACATGCGTTATTTTGTATGATTTAATCACGCTGCATGCAAAAATAAATTTAAAAAAAAAAATTGTGTGTCTCCTGTGACTTTCTGGGAAAAAAAAAAACTGTGAGGAAAAAGAGTAAGAAATGCTTCCTTCATGCACTAGATGTCAGCATAGATTTTCAGCCATGTTCTCACACTGAAGCAACAACTCAGTGAGTTTTACTTCTCCATTGTCCATTAAGGTGTGCCAGTGGTGGACAATAGCTAAGTATATTTACACAAGTACTGTACTTAAGTAATAATTTAGAGGTACTTGTCCTTTACTTGAGTATTTTCTCTTTTATGCTACTTTATACTTCCACAACTACATTTCAGAGGAAAATACTGTACTTTCTAGTTTCTAATTGTTAAAACTAAGAGTTTTGCACACCTGTAGACAGGTGTGGAGGAGAAGAGTCAATAGTAAAAAGCAAGACTCAACAAAGTTCCACTGCAATGCCCTTCATCATGTTAGTTTTTCAACAAAACTAACTAAAACTAACCTGATGAAGGTCATTGCACACTGTGAGTCTTTTTGCTTTCTAATTCTAAAAACTGACAGTGTTACAAAATACCCCAGGGTTACAACAATATCACTGTTAAGGTTAGTTTAAAAATGTATCCTGATACATTGACTAATTACCTGTTAAAATGTAGTCAATGTATAGCCTAATCCAAGTAACACAGTGTTTAAGTAATGTACCTTGATTACTTCCCACTGCATCTGGATTACCTCAGCTCAAAATATGGTTAAAAAAAAAAAGTTTAGCCTAACATAATGTTTATGTTTGGTCTGTGTAGCTCACATTAGCAGTTGGTTTGTGTGGCTAATGTTAGCGGTTTCTTAGTGTAGCTAACATCAGCGGTTGGTCTGAACATCAAATAGGATCTAACCATGAAATTTGAAATCTTGAAGAGCTGAAAATTATTTGACATGTTGAATTGATTGGATTGTATTAAGAACCTTACTCATTAATTTAAAAAAATATTACCAGACCGTCACCCCTGGTGTTGGTAGTTAGCAGTTAACAATTCAAGGCTAATACCCAGAGTTCTGACCCAGTTATAGATTTAAGCTGCTTTGGAAACAAGCCCAAATCTTTCCCAGTAGGAGCCATTCAGGGTTACAGTTGTGCCTCTCTGGATTTAATGGGAGCTTATGTTGAGCTTTACAGAGAAAATGTGTGGAAATATACCAGGAACTCCTGACACCTGCAGTGATTAACACAGGTTTGACCACTAGCTTGTGCAGGGAAACACGGACGCTCGTCTGAGCTTTTTATCAGGTTCCCAGCCTCAGGGAAGAGAGGAGCCAGGAGTCAGGGACAGACGGACACAATGTCTTACTCTCACTCACTCTCTCCAAATCCACAAATGCACACACCACACACACACACACACACACACACAGAGGTCCATTGTGTGTCTGTTTCAGTGGCTTCTCCTCAGGAGGCTCTTGTTACCGTCTCTTACAGCCAACAACAAAGAGCTGAATGTCTTTGCTACCACAGAGATGGATGAGAAGAAGTGAGGGACATGTCCACAGGGTTTTTTTTTTTTTAGACATTTAAAGGCTTAATACTGTCTGTGTGTGTATGATCATGTGTGCATGTGTCCCTAGAGGAGTTGTGAGTGTTATGTCTCTTAGAATCTAATCTTACAGGATCATACCTGTATCAAATAAAAGCAAATACCAACAGTAGCCTCATATATTTATATGTGATGTGCTGCTGCACCTGTAACAGTTGCCTCAGGTGAATCAGTCTGAAGAATTACTCCATAAATGTTACCTAAAATGGTAAGCAGGTTTGGGAGGGTTACTTTAAAAATGTGTCCTGATACAATTACTAATTACCTGTTAAAACTAAATAAAACAACAATTAGGATCACAACTCACAAGACAGGTTGAAAGTGGAATTATACATATATTTATATTTAGCAAATATTCACTAAACACATGCATTTTAACTGCTCACACTATCTTCAGTGGACAGACTCAGGTTGTGTAAAGGCTTTACAAGTAAAGAAAATGACAATAAGTTCATTATACACCGCTGCACAGGAAATATGGCAGAGGTCAAAGGGCGACAGATCAGCTGCAGGCAACACTGTTAACATAGAAGAGCGAGCATTGATCCCATGTGTCCATGAGTACTTACTTAATGGCAGTGAAGTCCCAAGTTCAAGCTCCCAAAGTATCGAATAAACACCTCGGTGAAGTGTTCTTGAGTGAGACACCAAATCCTGATCAGCTCCGGGGGGGGGGGGGGGTGGGGGGGGGGGGTTTAAGAAAATGTTACATTGTTTGCTCCTCATAAACTTCACTGTGGTTTTCTGCATGTTAGCAGCCAGCTAGGCTAGCTAACTTGCTAACTTTGTTATTTAAATACATCTATACATCTATGTGATTATAAAAATGACACATGATGCAAAAATTCTAACTAAACACTGATACACACTATATACAAAGCGAACAGTAAAATATTAACAATATGTACAAATCAAACTGCAAAAAGTTTTTTAATAACTTGGGAAGTCATGGATATATGAACGGATATATGTCACACTACATTGTGCAAGAGAGGAATATCAACTTAAAAGGTGATTACAATTATTCTCTTTCATTATTTTGTAACTTTATATATTTTGTCTTTCTCTCTTTGTTCACACACACACACACAAACAAACATAAACACACACATGTGCACACAAGGTCTGGCATGATGAGGCACAATTCCTTTTTTAGCCTGGTGGATTTATCTGTTCGTGTGTGTGTGTCGTCAGTGACACAGCACATTCGTCCTCCCTTTAAACGGCTCTTCTTAAACAGCGGAAGGGCTTAGCCTTGTTTTAAAATGTGTTCTCCACCTTGAGCTCATTAAAACACATGTCGTGTACAGGACCTAATTACTTTTTTCCTCATGCTGACGCAAGTGACGCACACACGCACAAGCACAAAACAAACACGCATGTTTGCAGACACATGCATAAAACCTAAAAAACATTAATTATTAACCAATGATATCAGATACTGTATGTATCCGATTAGGTGCACATTGTTTTTCTTGGCTAATTTACAGGCTGACAGTGGAAACAGCAGCTGTGTGGATGTGTGATGTTACCTGGCAGCTTGTTACCAAACACAACGAGGTGTGTATGCCAGGACACATCCAAATCTATTTTAGGTCTGCTGTGCAGAACTGATGAGGTGTGACTGAAAATTAACTTTGTGCGAATGGACTTAAGCAGCCAATTACAAGTCTTTGATAATGTTTTCTTAGAAATATCCTCTTGCAAATATAAAAGTGAAGTTCAGCTTCTTAGAAAAACAGAAAAGTTTGTCCACAGATGTATGAAAGTCATACAAACTCCCTGAGGGCCACTGGAAAGAAATCTAAAGTTATATCTACTTCAAAGCATGACTGCATGAGTGAAAGAGCACGTACTTTCCTCTAGTTTCTGTGTGAAAGCTGCACTAATGACTCAGCACTTCAAATTCACAGGTGTCCGACACTCAAACTACCTGCTCTGCAGCTTCAAGACCCCCCAAGATGTTTCACTTTTCCACTGCTTCACCCCCAACGTCTCTGTCTCTGACCTCTGACATTTTCTGACAAAGGCTTTTAGTTCATCCTGAGTAAACTTAATGAGAAGTAGAAAAAGCACAGGGAGAAAAGTACTTATAATAGTGATTCTTTGGTTTGTATTTGTAGATTTAAACCTTTAATCTTTCCATAAATTGCCGTGCAAACATTTTTAAAGGATCTTCTATAACTGCACTACAATGTGTCTTGTTGAAACAAGCTTCTTCCCACTAATGATTTAATTTATGACTCACTCTTTGTTACTCTGATCTTTCCTTCTTGATCTTATTGTGTATTTTTGTGATTTACAACTTTGTTAAAGTTGTCACTGCATGCAAAATATTCTACAATGTTCAGAAATCAAGAAATAATTAAGAAAAGTACACCTTTAAATACAGTATAAAGGAGCTAACTAGATAGTTATGTGGGAGAACTGTTTTGGTTCTTGGTAGAACATTTTACAAAGGCTCCACTTGGAACCCTTTCAGAGGGTGTCACCTCGAACCCAACGTGATGGGTTATGCCTAGGACCATCTGTGGTTTCACCCAGAAACCTCTATGAGAGGTTCTAAAGGATCCAGAAACATCTCTGGCGGTTCAGTCCAGAACCTTTCCACCTGTTAACAAAGACCCACCCAGGGGTTCTTCAGATATAAAGTGTTCCTAGGGTTTTATCTTCTGTAGAAGCCACCCACAAGGTTCTATAGAGAACCCTTTTATATTCCAATGGTTTTATCTAGAACCCACACGGGAGGTTCTACCGCAAAAAAATGTTTCAAGGGTTTTATCTAGAAGCCACCCAGAAGGTTCTACTGAGAAGCCTATAATATTCAAAAGGTTTTACATAGAACCCACCCACAGGGTTCTACATACAGAATATGTTCCAATGGTTTTATCTAGAACCCACCATGGGGGTTCTACCAAGAATCCATATATATTATGGTACATAAAAAGCCTTGATGAACTCTTTCTTCCAAAAAGGGTTCTTAATGGAACTCTTGGTCTTATGAAGAACCCTTTCTTTCTTCAGAAAAAGGTTAATCAGAGCTAAATGGCTCTGGATAGAACCTCAGCCTCAGGGAGAACCCTCTTGGAACCCTGAATTCTCAGAGTGCAGCACATATTTTAAATGTAGACAGTAATTTAAATTCTATACAACAGTTTTAAGTCCCTCCTCAGATGCAGAACTGTTCATTAAAGCTTCACTCAGCACAGAATCTCAGAGGAACGTCTCTGAGAGTTGGCCTGTGAACATAATTAAAGCTTTAATCTCTGTTCTTGGCTAACAAGTTTTGATGTGGTCCCGTGGGTTTGCAGTGGACAACCGTGTGACCTGTGAATCTCATCAGATAGTCGTTGAGTCATGGTTAATCTCAGCTGACTCCTTCCGCTCGGTCTGTAACCACGGCTGGACTGAACAGAAGAGATCTCTGATATCATTATTTGAACAATTCTTTCATTCCTCGGTCAAAAATATCAATGGAATGTAAATACAAAGTATTAGGTGACCCGATAAGACCCCAGTGTTGCCTTCAGTGTTAAGCTGATAAATCTGTATTTCTTAAACTTTTTACACCAGGTCACACCTCAGAAGATATTCAGACTCTCTAAATACCACCATTATGACTGATGTTAAAATATGTGGGCTTAACCTGTTCAGCTACAGACAGTTCACACAGGAGGGAGATTTATTTCTAATTTATCTCTTATTTATTTCTAATTTCTAAGATTATTTATTATTGACTGTTGCCACAGATAGCTTCTAACTAATCATGGTTGACATATGCATGCAATACGTGCATGAATGCGACCATGTAACAGGCTGATATTGAAACAATAATATTACAGGACAAAACTCATTTTAAATTACATTTTGGCGATCTTATAGATTTTATTGTATTTTCATTTCATCACAGAAACAACTCATGAACACAACACTGACTTTTTTTTATCACCTTTTAGGTTGATGTGGTAAACAAATAGTTATGCATTTACTCATACAGTTATGGAGCAAAATTAGAGTCGTATGTTTGGCAGTATCTCTCTCTTTTCACTCTGTTTGGGTCTCCCCCAACTCTTGAGGAACATATCCATGTTCAGCAACTAGCTAATGTTGTCTGGCTGGTGTTAGGTGCTGATCAGGTTGTGTACAGTAGTTTCGCCGTGTAACCACAGCTGGACTGAATGGAAAACATCTCTGATATGGTTATTTGAACAATTCTTCCATTCATAAGTCAAAATATCGATGGAATGTGAATACAAAGCATAGTTAAGTGACCTGATAAGATCCATTGTTGCCTTCAGTTTTGATTTGCTACATAATACCAGGAAACCTGTAACTTAATAACTGGAAAAAATAAGATAATTTGGATTACTTGGCTTTTTTAAAGCAGTTAAGTGTTACTTTCTTTTAATTAAATCTGTAATAACTGCATTTTTGGCCACTTGAGGGCAGAAGGAACAAGTTGTGAACACAAGGCTGACTTCGGCCATGTTTCCACCCCAAGTACTACTTTTCAAGGAGCTAAAAGGTTTCTTTAGCACGTTGTTGACTATGTTTCCACCACGATCTAAAGACAAAAGGTTGATGTGATAAACAAACAGTTAAATATTTGGTCATCCAGCATTTAAAGTAGCAACATTAGCATTCATTTAGAGTCATGTTTCTGGACTCCTGGTGAATTTGAGTCCAATATTCACTCTCTTTTAGCTCTGTTTTGGTCTCCACCATCTCATCAGGAAAACATTTGACTCTTTCGCTGCTAAATTCTCCACTGTGTTCACAAACTAGCTTACATACATGTACATGCTGACCAGTTATTTGTTTTTTCTGAACAGCTGTGGCTGAAAACCATGCTACTGAGATTGCTGAGAGTAAATCCAAACAGTAAAGTTGCAGGCCATAAAACCAAAACAATGAGCTGAAAGTTGCTATAAAGCTTTCATTTGTTAATGTAAAACATTGATTATAGCCAGTTTAAAATATCAATAAGCTGTGATCTACAGGAACCTAGCACCACATTTCTGAATAACACTTTTTACACATTCTTGATGAAGCACAATTAAACAATTAAGAAGCTAAGTATGCTGCCCTAAACATTCTTCAGGTCCAGATCTGCCGTCTAAGCTGTGTAGAGTACATCTTTGTCCATGTGAGAGACATGAGAGTCAGGTTGGATAATCCCAGCTGTGTCCAACCATGACTGTGTGACCCTGCAGACCTGACCTGCTGTCTCAATGATCAGAACAGCTGACGTAACAGTGACTTATATGCTCCTTAACAATATGCATACGGTACAGTACATGTCGACACACATACAGAACATCGTGAAAGGCTGTAATCGCCAAGCAGGGCTAGAGGCCCCAGGACGAAAACTAGATGTTGGCCCATAGTGACCCTTTGGTGACTGATCAGTATATTCTTCGTGATAACAGCAACACTTTTCTTTACAGCTATAATATGTAACATGTCTGCATTAAATGTCTAAAAACATAGGCATATGCGATATGTTTTGTTGAGTTTCGAACTTACACTGTCACAAACGTTTCCAACAATCTTCAAAAGCATTTCCTGTTAGCTGTTGCAAGCTACAGTAGTTGCTAAACCTTCTACATCAGAGAGTTTAAAAGGTGTTGCTGAGGGATCTAAACAACATATATGTCACATCGAATTTTAGCAAAATGCTAGCTAACTAGTCAGCTAATCTACATTAATCATTTGCCAGCTAGTTATATCTGATAGCTGATGTTAGCAAAATACTTGCTAAAAAGCTAGCTAAACTGAATCAATCATTAGCTAGCTAGTTGGCTAGTGTTTTGCTACTATTAGGAAACAGAAAGAGAAAGCTAACCGAGGTTTAGCTCGGTACCACTGCTCAACTGTTATTGGAGCAAAAAGCAAAAAGGGGCAGTACTTGAGCGGCGTTTACAGTATTGAACAAATCAGAAATAAATTCTTACAACAAATGTTGTGTAAATGTTTATATAGTGCTTATAAGTGATAAATAGCAGGTTTAAAGTAAAGCATTACTGTGGTTACTTAATTTTGACCTTCTACAAAATAGGACCTTGAGTTAGGTATAAATGGTTTTGAAGGTAATTTTAATCAATATAACAGATACATGTCGATTTTCCTTCATTTAATCAGCCAGAAATAAAGGTTTGATCATTGTTTGTATAAGAATGGTACAGAAGAGTAATACTATATGAACAAGGATAATTGTTAACATAAAACAAATTAAAATTGTGCTCCTGTAATTATGTTTCTTATAGACAGCTCTCTATTTTCATTACAGCATTAAAGGGTTCAGCAAATCACTAGACATGTTTCAGTAGATTTCATGCATCAGAAAAAAAGACTACAAATATGCTAGAGCTATATGGTACATAAAGAAGGATCACATGTCAGTTTGTCCTCCCAGATGGATTGTAATAACGTAAAAGGTTTCTAAATTGCAAAAACTGGTCACTGTAGGTCGAAGACAATCAAGAGGATGGATTAGGGACATCCATATTATCAGCCAGGGCCACTCAGACTGTAAATAACCACTGCAGAGATACTGTGGGAATGCACGTCCCAGAAATGGGTCTCAAATGGAGAGTTGACCCACTGATGACCTTCAGTGTCAAAGGTCACTGACCTTCCTGCTGACAGGTGATGTACACAGTCGTGGGCTGTGTCAGCTGGTACTAAAGAAGAGCTGACACCAGACCATATAAGAGCAACTGATTATGATTGTTTATTATTTATTATTCCTTCCTTTGTTATGTGCAAATGTTTAGATTAACAGCAGCAATTCTGCAAATTTTAATGTATTTTTTTATATATGCTTTTACACTTCACAGTCAAACTTCAAGTGACAGAAGCTTATTCCAGTCTGGGGTTTTCATCAGCACACCATCGTGGTCACCAGCATCACCACCTACAGTCCCAAAATATTTTTTAGTAGTCACAGAAGTAGAAGTATTAACAGGTTAGCCAGCTAACTGGATTTCTGTCCGCTAATGTTAGCTACACAGACCACCGCAAAATGTTAGTGGTTAATGTAAAAATGTTTAGCCAACCATAATGTTTATGTTTGGTATGTGTGTAGCTACCGTTAGCAGTTGGTCTGTGTAGTTAACGTTAGTGGTAGGTCACTAGAGGCCATGATAATGAGTTAAATGTAAGATTACTTGGTTTCACTGAGAAAAGAATGGTGTTATGTGACTTGTGAAAGTTTTGTGATGTGTGCACACTGTGCATGGTAGCATATCATCATTTATTTTAAAATCATAATGCTACTAATGATCACCATTTTTACTATATGTATGTGTAATCTGATTACATCTTTTTTGTAACTGTAATGGAATACAGTTACCTTTGTAATATAATGTTACTTCCCAAGCCTGATGATTGCACAAACATACATGAAATCACACATAAAGTTCTTCATAGTCAAGCATTGTTTTCAGTTTTGGTCTGGATCACTGCTGAACTGGAGCTGAATGAAGCTGCTGTAATATCATTATTACATGCTTATATTTTGATTACACACTCAGTGAAACATTGAATAACAACTTATGACTGAAAACACTACCATCTTTAAATGTTTTCTGTGCCGAGTCTGTGTGTTTCTTTTGTTTTTTTCCGGCAAGTTCTTACACATCTGACAATCCACATTCCCCACTGACTTACTGTATAATGTGGACATTGAAACAGGAATTTAAGGACCTTTGAATCAGGTGAGTGGTCTTAACCGGAGCTAAACTGTGGTTATTTTAAGAGGTCAGCCCACTAGCATAATGTGTCATTTGTTTCCCCTGGCGTCACAAGTCTTAGAGTGAGAGAGAGAGAAAAACTGCGTGTGTGAGAGAGAGGTTTAATTTTTAGTGAAATACGCAACTACCAACTCTAAAATACTTCTGTTTATATAACACATTATACTCATATTTCTACTCCAAACAGGAAAAGTAGTGGGACTATGATCCAGCTGTTTTCATGTCAAATATAGAACTGACAAGAACTAACTGAAGAATTGATTTATCCTCTGAAAAATATCTAGTTTATTTTGAAGTTTGGGAGAGAACAGTGCAGAGAGAGAAGAAAAGAATAACTCATCTTTTGGTGATCAATACTTTTTATTGCCTTTCTTTTCTTTTCAAAATAGCACATAATCATCTGTAAGAACTGAGAGGCAGGACGCATGGAATAGAGATAAAGTTACACAATTATATGGCTTCACTTTAGACAAGACTGAGACTGACGAAAAAAACAAATGAATATAAAATAAAGAATGAGTTGTTAGACAGAGCACACATAAAGTACTTCACTGGCAGATGTTAGGGATTTGAGATGATATGTTACAACAGTTAGTTCCGACCAAGTAATTTGATTGGACGAGAGACATTCCAGGAGTGCTGATATGGAGTACAACGGCACTGGGACTTACAACAACATGTATCACTCTGCTTTACAGGTGTTCTAATAACCGTTACATTAATGTTATGATGTGGAACAGGTGGAGACCACAGACAGGATGGAAATGAGGCGTCTTGTACAGTAATGATTCAGGGCTTCTTACTGTGGGATCGCCGTCACACACTTTTTAATCTGACAAGCACACAGAGTAGGATACAAGAACAGCAGTTTTAACAGCTTTAGACTAGTATGGCTCACTGGATGCAGGTATAAGTCTGCCATTGGGTGTTTGTTTCGAGCGGCGTCACAGCGTCCGCTATCTACGTTTTCAAAGTCCCTGGGAAACAAGAACAACCTCCGAGCTGCAACCTACACACATGATATGAACATACACAAGCTAACAGCCGTTACCTTTTCTTTTGCAGTGATGTAGACATTTTAATGCCAGCGCTCGCCTTGTGTGCAAATATTCCACCAAAACAAGTTCCCCCTCGACACTATTTTTCAACAGCACCATCACTGCATCCTGGCCTTAGCTCCGCCCAAGATTTTTTTTCCCCCTGTAGCTGAATGTGTAGCATGTGTGGAGCCAGACGTTTCTCCAGCACTGAATGCTGTCAGGCTATGCGAAGCTAGGTTTTGACCCACTAAGCAGGGGCAATACTCACACTTACATTTATATATGTTATCGCTACAAAATCATTCGCATAAATATAGTCTTTACACGGCTTAAACAGATCATTTATAAGATCATTCCCAGAACAGTTTTCACGATCAACAGATGGATTTATTAGTAGTTTAGCTTCTTAAATCCGCTAAAATAAAATATCTGCGATCATAAAATCCAGTGATTCCTTCGTTTGCTTTCAGACCACTAACAAATAGAACCAGAGTTGGTTTGGAAGTGGACTGAGACCCACCTTTTCATACTGTCTTGATATTTTTGTTTAGTCCGCACCAAGGTGAGTCATGGACATTCAGTTTATTAAGAAGTCCAAGCTGAATTCAGTCTGGAGGCAGTTTTATTGACCTATCCTGA
Source organism: Lutjanus argentimaculatus (assembly GCA_034769285.1). Classification (NCBI taxonomy): domain Eukaryota; kingdom Metazoa; phylum Chordata; class Actinopteri; order Lutjaniformes; family Lutjanidae; genus Lutjanus; species Lutjanus argentimaculatus. The sequence continues at coordinate 49,579,466 of JAWZSL010000001.1, forward strand.
CAACTAAAGGTGAGCTCTACCACAGTAAGTTGTAGACTTACACAAAGCAGGTAGCAAGCTAACATTGGTGTGCAGGAAAATTATTGTGTTGCTTGGCAACAGTCCAGTCCAGTAGCAGAACTATTTGTGTAAACAAAGAAATCATAATCTGTTGTCACCTGTTACTGCTAACTTATAAATGGTGCTTTTTAAACTGTTGTATAAAAGCAATATCATATGAGAGGGAGTTCTGTTGTACTGAATATCAGCACAGCTGTGATTATATGTGCCTGTGTCACAGCTGTGCTGAAATTCAGTCCAACAGTCCTCTCTCTCTCTCTCTCTCTCTCTCTCTCTCTCTCTTCGTGATATTGCTTCAGTATCTTAACATATATGAAAGGTTCATCCTTAATAATAATTTTATAAAATGTTATAAGTACATGTAAAATCTCAATGGAATGACCAGTGGTGAAATGAACACTTAGGCCTACATTTACTCAAGTACTGTACTTAAGTACAATTTTGAGTTACTTATAGGCCTAGCTGACTTCACATGAGTATTTCAGAATGGCACATGTGCTATGTGCTTGAGTAAATATACATATTACTGTCTAAATGTAAGATACAGTTTTTGATGTAATATTTATTATTTCTAACATTATGTAAACATATGTATTAGCAATTGCCTTCCTACACCAGTTAACCGGTTACATCACAAATACAGAAAGATAAACAAACAAAGAATGTAAATTTAGGTTTTGTTAAATTCTTCGTTTTTATTCAACCATCATTAAAAAATGTGTTGAAGCATTAAAATTAGCTCCATCTTGACCAGAAGTAACATTAAAACACAGCAACAATAACAACAACGATATATAAGTGTAACACTGACAGGTTTCTCCCTTACCATGTTTTATTGTTATTTATTTTAGTTTTTCTACTGAATAAGTCCGTATGTATAGAGTAAATATTTAAAAAAATAAATATATCTATTTGTAATATCTGACAAGTATTTCGCAGGATCCAAATATTTGTTTCCGTGTTTCTCCCAGCCTTCAGTTAATTCAGAATATGAAAAAGTTACATTATTTTGCATTATGCGTGCCTCAATGCTTGCATTGGCCGGAGATGAGACGTATGACCCCTTCCTCCTCCTGCCATGGCAACTTGAAGGAACCGGACCAGAAGGGGGGGGATATGGGAGGAGCGACGGCCGGAGGTCCAGGTGGTCGAGCCTGCGTAAAAACGCACCAAACACACGCCAAACTCTTACGAAATGTGAGCGTCATTAGAAAAAAAAAAACCCTCCTGGCACCTCTCTGAATGAATAAGCCGTCTGCAAAGAGAGCCTCCTGGATTTTGCTGCTGCAGAAAATAACCTAAAGAGCGGAGACGGGACGCGCTGCGGTGGTGCGTCGCTGCGATCTCTCCAGAAAAAGAAAACGGACAGTTCAGGGAGAACTTCTGGGCTTTTTTGGCCAAGGAAGGCAACTCTTTTTTAAAAAAAGGTCAAGACGGGCTTGTTTCAGCGACAAGTGGAGATATGTTCAAGAAAAGCAAGAGTAAAGTGCTGGTGGATTATGCGTCAGAGGAAGACGACATGTCCTGGCACTATCATCACTCCTACAAGGTAAAGAGACAAGTCAGTGTTAATAATGACAGGCAGTTATGTTCCCTTTTTTTGGTTAAAAAACAGGGTTAAAGATTGGCAAAAATGATAGGCGTACGACTAAGTGTGCTAAAGTTTGTCATTCCACTTGTTCAGTGTACCGTCTCACTTGTTTCAGGATGTTTTTTTCAACAGGAGCAAGTGTCACAGTGACAGTGAAGCGAGACAAGTTCATTTGTATAGCACATTATAACAACAAGGCCATTCAAAGTGCTTTACATAACAGGCAAAATGTAAACAGACAGAATGTAAAAGGAACATGAGGTAATATAAAAATACATCTCATTACCATAAAGTTAAAAAGTTACAGTGCAGTTTAAGATATTAGTCAAAAGCGTCAGATGTGTTTTAATGAAATGCAGAAGCATTGATTGATTTCTTTTAACAGTGGACCAACATACATATTATTATGTTGGAAATGATCAATAAAGCAATGGAAAACTAGACACAAATTAAGTATTAGTGAGCCCTGGCATATAAATAAATATAAAATAATTGTTTATTTATTACAAAACACAGTTGCACATTATTTTACAGTACAGTATTTAGACATAACAAGCTGTACTTTGTATCTGGTTAGAAAAAAATAGAAATAAAGTGTTCTTTATTAGACATGGTTATTAGACCTATTATTAGACCCTAATAAATTATTCTGTAAGGGCATTATTTCTCACTGTTAGACCATTATTAGATTTTCTTAGAGAGTAATTAAGGACACAATACAGCAGAACTGTTCTGTAAACTAAAGTGCATTATTTTCCACAGTTAGACCTTTATTAGACTTTTTAGTTTACAGTACAGTTCTGTTGTAATGTGTCCTTAATTACCCTCTAAGAAAGTCTGACTATGGTCTGACAGTGGGAAACAATACACTTTAGTTTACAGTACAGTTGTTTTGTAGTAAAGGGTCTAATATTGCCGTACAGTATAATTTATAGGTAATAAAATAAATAAGTACAGCTTGTTGCATCTTATTAGTGTACCGTTAGTTGTATGGTGTCTAATTAGGGCATAACTATTGTCTTATAAAGAACGGATTTCTAGTTTTTGTCTAATTTAAAACAAAATGTGGCTTTTTAAGTCTTATTTGTGTACTGTAAAGTTAAAGTGCAACCGAAAAGGCTTCATAGTTTCAACAAACATTATAACACAGCTTTGTTAAATACTCAATCCTGATTGGTCAGTTACAGCATTCTGCAGGCTTTATTTCTGAATGAAGGACCATTGCTGTGGTTGCAGTTCTTATCACAGACTCAGTAAATCAGTAAAATTGTTTTTCAATTGATATTTTTTGTCAAATTATTGATTTGTTTTTTTAAAAGTATGTAGCTGTGTTATAATGTTGATAACATACAGTGTTGTCTGGGTTTATGAATAATGACCTCCTCACTGTTCATTATCCCTTACAAACAGTTCAAAGGTTACACTCTAACCTAACAAACTCTAACTCTTGCTACTCAACTACAGTTTTAAAATTTTTCTCATGTTTTTCTTTTTTTTTACTACTTGTCTTGTCAAGTCACTATTATCCTTGAGTGCTTCAGAGACAACATAAACCCAAATGTATAAAATGGGAATGTAATATGTAGTTTAAAGTACAGTAGAAAGACTTTTAGGCTCAAATTTGTGTCAGCTTTGAATCTTTTTGAATCTACTTTGTGTCCCATAAATCTTGAAGATCTAGAATGAAGTTTTGACTGACAGTTAGCACTTATTTTACTTCTCGTGCATGTTGATCATCTGTGTCATTGGAAAAAGAGAGTTATAAACACTCAGACACAAACACACTCACTCTCTCCTTCGTATAAATCCACATTTCAAAGGTGAGCAGCAGTGTGTGAGGTCTAAGAGCCTCTGAATCATCGGTATCAGCACATGCACACAGCTGGACCCTGTCAAGGTGTTGGGGGTACAGGGGAGAAGATAAGGCACACACACGCACACAAAGGCATGCAGCAGTCCTGTCTCATAAGAAATAGCAAGCTGACATGTTTATTTCTTGAACTTCTTGTAGTAGAATCTTTAAAATAGCGCAGTTTTCTTCATAAAGGTTGAAGCCTTGATGGAGTCTAAATAATGTGCCAGGTCATCGTGCTTGTGGTGTATAGTTAGATTACTGTACATGTGATAAAAACATCTTTAAATGTCTTTAAAAGTGCAAATACTTCATTACTGTACTGAAGTAGAGTTTTCAGGTATCTGTACTTTACTTGAGTGTTGATTGTACAGTCAGGTTGAGTGTTGATCACTTTTATTCCCTACATTTTAACAGATATATCTCTACTTTCTACTCCTAAAATGTTCAAAACAGGCACGATTGCTTGCATGGGTATGACTGCTTCGTATTGTACCTGAGTACGATTGCCCAACCTCTCTACTTTCCCATTTGTTTATGTCATTGCCATGGTGCAGAAAAACCTTGTAATCGCAAGATCCCAATTGCAGCCCACTTACTTGTTTTGGTACAGTGCACTTTCTCACCAGATTAGGGATGCACCGATACCACTTTTTTTCAGACCGAGTACAAGTACAAGTACTTACATTTGGGTACGTGCTGATACTGAGTACTGATACGAGTACTTAATAATGCCAGTTCTTACAATACCTTTAAAAACATATTTTATTTTCATCAGATGTTCCTCAATTTCTAAATGTAACAAGTTGTTGCTGTTTCCTGCTGCTGGTGTAATCATAGTTACCATGCACATTACTTTTTTGGGTTGTTTTTTTACCCAACATTATTACACACTTGCAGAATCAAGTTTACTGTTACAAATTAATTACATGTTTACATGTGTAGTATTTAAGTTTCTTCTTCATGTCCCTCTTGTCGAAGAGCTAATTAGTTCCTACCTGCCATTGTTTAGGGGGGGCAGGTATGAGTGTGGTGCCATGTGCAACAGTTTTGTTTATCCTGCTGTGAACCACAAAGAGTGAAGCTGGGTGTACTGTGCTGTCAGGCCGTTTTGGTGAAGACTGTCACTGAACACTGAACAGGAGCATAAAGAAGAGTACACAAAGAGAAGTTGTAGCTCGCTTATTACCAAGAAACACTATAAGAAAAAACTTCAATGGATGTGTTTTTGAGCCATAGGAAAGTCAAAAGTGTGTCCTGCAACAGACTACACAAGCCTTGTTGTTAGCCTAGTAATTATTGGTGATATGTGACCCCTACCGTTTGGTTAGGAGTCAGGACAGTGGTGGTCATCACTGGATGATGTTGAGGACAACGAGTCTCTCGCTGATAATGACACGACCAAGAAAAGACAGCAAGCATCTGCAAACTCCTTGAACTTTGATTGGAGTAGTTTTATGAGTACGAGTACGTGAGGACAGTATCAGACCAATACCCGATGCTGATATTGGTATCGGTGCATCCCTACACCAGATGCAATCTGTGACTGAGACCACCTTTTCAAGTGGGCTCTGGCACAAAGTTTGCAGTTAAGAGTACTTGGGCCCAAGCCCCTGATGTACTTACTTATTTTGCACCATTGTGCATGATCTTCCCAACATCAAGACCGATTACAACCTGTATCTATCAGTGAATATCATGAATGACAGATGTAACAACATAAAAGATGTTACAAGAGGTAACAAGACGAAACAGATGAGAGAGAACTTGATCCTGCAATCTTTTAAAACTGTAACTTGAGTGAAGAAGTTAAATCAGTACTTCTACTTTTGCCAGAGTCTTTTTTTTACACAGGTATCTGCACATCTACTTAAGTAAAGCATGCGTTTACCTTTGCCACCTCTTCCACATAAGGCCGTCATGTTTCACCACCATGTTGCCATGTTTCTACAGTCTCCCAGATTGGTCAAATCAAACACTGGTTCTAGATACAGCCTTTTGTGTTTTTTTGTGAGTTTCGCAGTCACCAGATGAAACAGACCCGTGTTTACATTTTCCCAGGCAAAGTTACCGTGAGTAGCACATTAACCAGTTAAAAGGAGGCTGGAAGAGATTTTTATTTAGAAAAGTTTATTTTTGATGTCATATTTTGTTGTTTTGGTGGTGGAAACACAACCAATCAATAAAAGTTTGTCAATTAGGCTTGCTATGGCATGTTTATGACAGGTTATGTTGTCTTGGTTAATGTAAAGTTGTCAAACAATAATTAAAATTAAACGTGAAATGATTGAATTGACACCCAGTGACAACAAACATTCATAAAGACTCCTTCATCTTAATGACAGAAATCAAACACTAGCTCTAGATGCATCCTTTTCCATTTTTCGTGAGTTTCTCTGCCACCGTACTTTTCCTCTACACACATGGAAGGGGAGAGTGAGGTGTATAAGCTCTCTGCTAGATGCTACTAAATCCTACACACTGGTCCTTTAAAACAGTATGAACTTGTTTTGACTATTAACCATGTCAGATTTTATTCACTGCCTGTAGATCCTTCAGTGCATTGCCATACAGCATTCACTGGATGTATAAATGTGTCATGTAGTGGGCGATTGGGAACATCAGTCAACACCATTTCCCAGCATTTTTCATCTGTTGTTGTGATAATGTCGAGATCTGTGACCCTTGGCTGGCTTTCATTGGCCATTCTTAACGTCCACCCTGGGAACCATTGCATGTGGTTTACCTCTGAGGGGTTCAGCTTGGGTGACTCTGCTGCTGCTTCCAGTGGCGACCAAAAACTGAAGTCAGTGCTGCAACTTCTCCTCAGAATTCCTGGGAAAGTCACCAGGGAGGTCTCCTCCAGTCGCCATGGCAATAAAGCACATCCAGGGGTCAGAGGTCGGATCATAAAATGTCGTAAACACAGAGAAGAGGCTGATCCAACCCGGCAGCAGTGATACAGGATGAAGGCAGGATAAAAAGTTATGATAACACAGTCTGGACATGCAGGCTTTTCCTTCCTCTCATTCACATCGCGGTCGCTACGCTGTCTGTGCACCCTGCAGAGAGAGGGCGAAAGATAGATTATCTGGAGAATGTTTGCGTCATGATCACATTGCATGACTATCTGCCGAGTTTCTTTTTTTCAAGTCTTTTGGCCATCCTGGAGTCACCAAAGATAAACATGTCAGACTGAATTAGAAAAATGCCTGATCAACAATAAAGCTGCATAAATGTAAGTTTAAAGAGAAAATAAAGGTTTAAAATAGGATTATGTATTAATCTGCTGATTATTTTCTTGACTAATCGATGAATCATTTGGTCAAATTGATATATTCATAGTTTGTATTGTCTAACCAACAGTTAAAAACCCAAATATTTCATTTTTATTATGTTGATTTTGTTTGAAAAATCACTTCAATGGTTAATTGATTCTCAAAATTGTTACTAGGGCTGCAACTAATGATTATTTTCATTATTGATTAATCTGTCAATCGTTTTTGCATCTAATTGATTAGTTGGTCCATAAAATGTCAGAATATAGTTAAAAATGTTGATCAGTGTTTCTGAAAGCCCAAGATGACAGACTCAAATGTCTTGTTTTGTCCACAACCCAAAGATACTCAATTTCCTTTCATAGTGGACTAAAGAAACAAGGAAGTATTCACATCTGAAAAGTGAGAATTTGGATTATTTATTTATTTTTATTTTTTTTTTTACCAAAGATTAAAATGATTGTTCAAAATTGTTGGTGACTAATTCAGTAGTTGACAACTAATTGATTAATCAACTAATCGTTGCAGCTCTAATTGGCCCTTCAAAAATTCCATCCCTTTTGGAATCTTGGTCAACTTTCTAGGTGTAATTAGCTAGCTAACAATTGATATAGATCAGCAAGCTAGTGTTTTGCTACCATTAGCTGACTTAAGGTGTGACCAGGCCTGAACACAGCTTTTAAGACTGATGGTGTCCAGTTTGACAGGGACTACAGTACCAAGGTGGGACACTTGGGTTCAGTCAGCTAATAGGCTGGCTAGCTGCACGCCTAACCAAGCTAACTAGCTACAGTTAACTGCCATTACTAGTTAGCCTACCCTTGCAACATGGTAAGCTAGCTATGTCCAACAGGTAACTGTAAATCACCTTGGTACTCTGTTGACAAACTGGCCTCATAACATTTAACCTTTATGATGAGTCCAGATGGTACAACAGTAGCTGAGGTCAAGGGAGTTATTAATGACACCGTCATAAACGTGCTATATCCTGAGACAACAGTCATAAACATTTATACAGACTCCTTCGTGTTATGACAGGTCTCATGTCAAGGTTATGACAGTGTCATTTCAGTCTTAAGCACACTGCTTCAAATAAAGTGTTGCCAAATAATCTTTAAATAGACACAAGCAGTTCTACCTATTTTTATCTTTATTTATCCAGAGAGGTTTCAGTGGCTTTCCTGAAAAAGAAAGACGTGCTTTCACACACATTCAAACCTGAGAACAACCACAGTCTGATCTGTTGACTGCTGGATGTCACCACTGGAGCAGCTAGGGTCAGGGGCCTTGCTCAAGGGCCCCGCAAGTGCTGTTCTTTCTCTTTCTCCACCAGTATTAGTCCTGGTGCTTCGGTGATGGAAACAGTGATCCACAAGTCTGCACCTCTTTTAATTTGATTGTTGTACAAAGTTATATTCTCTCAAATCATTTGATCAAAATGTTGTGTTTACTTCATCCCCACAAGCTACAGCAGGTCGCTTTCTTCTGTGCTTCGTTCAATCCCTGTTATCTCTGTTAATGTTTTATGGCAGAACAGGTGATTTACATGTTTTGCCAATGAAATGAGCTGAAACCGTACATCAGCGTACAGACAGACACAGACAGAGACCTGCAGGCAAACACAGAGAGACAGACGAGTTTAAAAGGATAACACATCCATAGACCAACACAGAGGAAAAGAGGGGGAGCATAAAGGGGAGATGGAGGAGAGAAAATGCAGGATTTGAAGTTAATATCAGTCCTCCCTCCACAGTGCTCCAGGGCGACTACAGTACAAGCCCTGTGCAGCAGCAGCAGCAGCTTGCTTTCTCACAACTCGGCTCTCTATTGAAGTTCAACGGGCTGTAAGAGGCAGCTGTGAGCTTGCAGGAGGTGTGTGCGCCTGTTTGTCTTTGGCTTAAAGCAGTAACACACCTGAATACATCAATAACACCACTCTAATTCCCTCTTTGTGAAGTGGGATCGTTCAGAGTACAGATCAGGTCTGAGCACAAACTTCAGACGGCCTCACATCTAAATCATTAGTGATGACGGGGGAGAAAAAAAGGTAAAGCCGAGCGGATCTTCTGTTGAAGGGGATGGGGTTAAGATCGGGTGAAATGTTTGAGAGTTTTGTCTTGCAAGTTTAAGAGAGAAATCTGTAATATGTTTACTGCAATACATCATGAAATTATTATGATATGTCATAAGAGATTAAGGAAACATGCTACGTCGAAATACTTGCTTCTCTGACAACAACACTATGGTTGCAGTGTCCTCCATAACTTGTGTTATTGTTTGCCCGTTTCATGTTAATTAGAGCTAAAATTAATTCTGAGCGTTCGCTGGATGAGTAAATGTCTGTTTATGAGTTGTAAGAAATCATTAATAATCTTTTAGAAGGAGGAGATGTTTATAACGTTTAAATTGAGCAAAATGTGAATGGAGTCTGGCAGACAGTGACTGAACTCAAACTCCAGCGTATACTTCCAGAGCAGTGGACTTTTGTTTTGAGGATAACGGGTTTAGCTTTACATTGACAAGTAGCTGACAGCTGAAAACAGCTGATCAACTTGCAGTGTAGGACTTGTTGCTGCTTGTTATCATCAAATCACAATGTTGCACTTGTCTTGCACTCCTGCAGTGTTCCTGCAGCCTGTCTGAGCTTCCTCGAGTCTGGGAAGAAGAGGTCTTCAGCTGCTCCTTTAATTAATTAATTAATCACTGATTTTACAAAGTAGTGAAATAGTGAAGTAATGACTAGGTTTTGTCCAACTTACAGTCCAATATTAAAATGTATACATCTGTAATGGAATAAAACAGAAAACGGGGGGCATTGGGTTTTATTCCCCTGCCTAAAGTTCAAGATGGGGTTGCAACGACCCCCCTCAATAATTATTAATACCATCAGGTAATAAACTACCATAGTCAGGTTTTGAACCCACAATTCTCCTTGTTAAATATTGTCCTGAAATAGGCTATGACCACTGTGTTTTGACGGTATAGCCAAAGTTATACCTTAATAACAAGTGCATTTCACGGGATAGTGAGCCCTCTATTCAGAAAATGTCTCATTTTTGGGAAGAAGATTTATCCTTACACCTCACATTAACCCAGTGTTTCTCAATCCTGGTCCTCAGGCCCCCCTGCCCTGCATGTTTTAGATGTTTCCCTGCTACAACACCATCTGATTCAAATGATCAGGTCATTATCAGGCTTCTGTGGAGGCTTGATGATGAGCTGATCATTTCAATCAGGTGTGTTGGAGCAGGGAAACACCTAAAACATGCAGGGCAGGGGGGCCTGAGGACCAGGATTGAGAAGCACTGCATTAACCCCAGTTGGTGGCCTGTGACTACTGCAGAGTCATTTGACATGGAAGTGAACGGCGATTGTCCCCTTTTCCACTTCAGACAAAAGCCAGATGTTCGTGGGTGATGGTGGGTTTTTTGTCCAGTGTAAAAGGGGCTTTAGTGAGCTACAGAGATGCAACTAGTTTTCTTTGGACAGGTGCTGCATTCATGAGATGAGGTTGGTATCAATCCTCTCATCTAATCCTCATCAAAAAGTGTATTTTTTCAAAATGCTGAAAGATTTCTTTAAATATATTTGGTCAGATGTTTGATGAAAGAAACCGTTCTCCGAGTCCCTGAGTTTGGAGAGTGTAGGAGGGCTGTTGGTGGCTTTTGGAAACTACTGTTGGTACTTTGGTATTAGAATTCACTGTGCGTCTTTATTGCCTAGTAATCTGACAACACTGTGCTAAAATTTACACACTTACACACACAGTCTCAGTGAAAGAGAGAAAGAGAGACAGACTGAGAAAAAAATACCCCCCCTGAGTTGTGAAAGCAGAACTCTTGCTTTCTGTTGTCAGGAGTGTGTTTTTTTTTTTACTCTGAATCCCCCCTCCTCCTCTCCTCACTCTCTCCCTCTGTTCCAAGTTGTTAATGCTTTACGCTCTCTAAAACAGTAGTCAGCGATCGGTGTGTGTGTGTGTGTGTGTGAGTGTGTGTCTTTGATCAGCTCAGGTGGCGGAGACCCAGCAGACTTTGCTCAGACATGTCCGACCACAGTTCTCCTCCTCTCGCTCTCTCATGGAGTCGTTACATGTTGGAAGTTCTTACGGCTTTGATCATTTTACAAGAATTCTGGCTCCGCTTCAGTAATCTGAGGCTCAGCTGCACGTCTGATGACTTCTCGCTGCCCTCTCCTTATGATTTAATGTTTTTAAGTCTTTTGGAGCAGGTCCAAGTCGAGTCATAAGCCTTTTTCAGGCAAAGTGCAAGTCTAGGGCAAAGGTGAAATGGATTTCTTAAAGGAGAAATCAGTAACATATTTACTCTAATAAATTAAAAAAATGACCATGCTATGCCATCAGAGATTGAGGAAACATGCTAAATTTAAAATACTCGCTTCTCTGACAACAACACTGCAGCCACAGCGTTTAAAATTTCTATTTAGCCACGTAGATTGTGTTATTGTTTCCTCGTTTCATGTTAATTAGAGTTCAAATTAATGCAGAATGTCTGCTGAATGAGTAAATGTCTCTTTATGAGTTGTAAGAGATCATTAATAATCTTTTAGAAGGAACAGATGTTTATGTTATGGTTAAATTGAGCAAAATGTTAATGGAGTCTGGCAGGCAGTAAGACAGGCAGGCAATATTATCACTATTATTATTAGATTTATTGTATGTAGTCATAAAAAATAATAAGGAAAACTAGAAAACTAGATAAATACACAAATAAATTTTAAAAAATGAAAATGCTTATGATTATTCTTTTATATTTTGTTATTTTTGCCGTATTTCCACATTAATCTATCTTTTTTATTACTCTTTATATTTCCACATTTATTTTTCTTATTCATTTACAAAACATGTAACCAAGAGCTTCACATAAATTAATAAAAACAATGAAACTGTAACATAAATATTATACAAAGGATATATAAAAAATGGAAAAATAAGGCGGCAGACTGAAGCACAATGGAACCAAAATAGCTCCACTTAAATACCCAGATGATGATGCAGCAGGTCATGAATTTGTTTTCTGTCTCTTTTGTTTAACTCTGCCCTCTGACTTCAGTGGCTTCCCCTCATCTTCCCCCCTTTCAGTCCTCCATCCATCCCTCCACCCATCTATCGTTCCATCCATCCATTCCTCCATCTCGCCCTCCAAACGCTGCATGTTTATGTTAGAGCTTTAAAAAGGCTGCCCTCTGTTTGACAGGAAAGCCTGCACACTCTCCCACACACACACACACACACACACAACCCTGTGCCACAGAGTGTGGATGGTGTGTGTGTTTGTTTTTTTTTTGGAGGGGGGGGGGGGGTTTGCTATTTGTGTTAACTCACTGCTGCTGTGTGTGTGTGTGTGTGCCTCAGGACAAAGACATAGAAGGAGAGGAAGAGGAGGAGGAAGCTGTCACTGCAGTATCCAAGGTAAACAGCACCACTTCACAGCTATTTGGACGTAACACCGACGCAGACTTATACTCAGTGTACACACAGTTTTACGCCTGACAGTTGCCCCCTATAGATATGCTCTTATCTTCTCACACATTGACTGAACACTCTCTAATGTTGCTCTTATGATGTCTCACTCGTGGTTGCGTAACCCAAAACAAATCAATCTTACGTCATCAAAAACATCCATATCCCCTGATAACCCTCAGTGCCCCTGTGCCCGGTTGCGTAAAAGCACTCAGGCTCAGGTTTCCCTTAAATGTTCATTTAAAGACACCTCAGAGTAGTTACATAAAATCACTTGAGGGAAAACCCTTTAGGTTAAATTAGAGCCTTTCTGCCGATCCATCACAAGTAGGCTAACTATGCTAACTTATTTTTTAGCTGGCTAGCAAATAATTTAACATTAGCATTTTATCTAGCTAGCAGACAATATTGTTAACTTTTTAGCTAGCTAGCAATCAGTGTAACACTTTGTTAACTTTATAGTTGGTTTCTAATTGTCAGATGAGCAGACTGTTTCACAGTGCAGCTGAGGTAAAACAGGAGGGTCAGAGGACTTGTGAGGCTGCAGTGTTTATCTGTAAACACGCCAGCCTTCAGCTGTCATCCCCTGCTTTATCTTTAACCTTATCACTGGGACACCATCTTGGTTGTTGTTATGGTGCATGTGTGTGTGTACTGTTATCTTTATCCTAGAAGTCACTGTGAGTTTGGATCTGCATTGAGGTCACTGTAGTTTAGTGTAAAAATTGAAATATTAATTCTGGTTTATAATAACTTGAATCATACCGGAACAGAAACTTGAACTTGGCAGTAAGTTGTCAGTCTGGCAGTAAATGTACAGTTCAGGTTACAGTGTGTCAGTTAATGAATGCTGCAGCTGCTCAAGACCAAGAAAAGTCATGTCTGTTGTTTCCCAACTGCTGGACAAGTGAAGGGTGTTAGCCTTGACGTAAGCTGAGAAAGAAAGGATAACGTTAAGCTAATGGTACTGCTGACATTGTACCTTTACAACATTGGCTTTGGTGCAATTGTATCCCTTTCAGAAGCTTTGTAATCCAGCTTTGAACTGTTGTGTTTTTTTTTTTTTTTTTTGTTTTCTTTTTTTTTTTTTTTGGTGACGTGGCAAAATAAATCCATAATGATACATCCAATACTGAATGTCTTCCATAGTTATTTATCCATTTTTCCATCTTGAAAACAGTTGTTGATGTTGTTAGCATGTTGTTAGCTGCCCACTGGCAATCCCAAATTACAAAAAATTATGCTAATAAAGTTGGTTACTTTAGTATAATCGGATATTTCCCACTCAGTCAAAACAAAATGACCATACTACACAGAGCAGTTCTTACGTAGAGATTTGTTTTTATAAAATATTTACTTCCAATAACTGCCAGGTGTAACTGTTGAGTAGCTAATGGAACCAACTAGCAAAGCTAACATTAGTTTGCTAATGTAACGGTCCATGCTTTTAGGAAAGAGTAAAATGGAATATGGTCAAGACATGTGACCTGCCATTAGATTAAAATGTTGCTTGATAACAATGTAAACTTTTGATTTTTTTAAATTACATTTTTATAAAGATCAGAAAATACTTCAACTTACAAAAAGTTATGCTAATAAATCGGTTAGCTTACTATAATCGGTTATTTCCCACTCACTCTAAACTAAATGACTCTACCACACAAACTAGTTATTAAGTAGAAATTAGTTTTTAAAAATGTTCACCTATTACAGCCAAGTGTAACTGTTACTGAGCTAACGGAACCAACTAGCAAAGTTAACGTTAGCATGCTAGTATAATAGCCCATGCTTTTAGTAAAGAATAAAATGGGATATAGTCAACACATCTGACCTGACAATTGATTAGAATACTGTTAGATAACAGATGTCAACTGGAGAGTTTTAAAATTACATTTAAGTAAAGATCACAATATAAAAAATAAAAGTCTGCAAGCAGCGTTGAACGGGGCCCTCGCAACCCACGCAACTCGGTGCCCGGCAATCGGGTAAATGGTACCCGCAGCTCCCCACAGGCCACTTTGGGTACTGCTGCCCATGTTGCCTTTGTGGCCAGAGGCTGACTGGCAAGAGGTACTGAATGGTCACCCCCTTTGGACACTGTAGGAAGCAATGCCATGTTACTTCCTGTCTCCACTAGGTTGCGCTATGACTATGACTCGTGAGCATCATGTAGATGTGTTCAGGCCGGGACTTTTATCAGACTTGTGAAGTTTGGAGCAGATTTGACCATCTAATCCCATGTTATAGCAATTTCGTGTTTCATGGCGAGACATCAAAAGTCGATGCCATGCCACACCCACACTGTTCTACATTGACCAATTCTTTTAATAACTTTTAATCACAAACTAGTCTATATGGTACACACCAGTTTTGAAGTCAATCGGATAAGTTGTGGAGGCGGGAGTTTGTTTAGCCACGCCCACTTACGAAATTAATATCATATGCTCAGGACGGAAACCAATGACAAACATATTAAGATTCAGGAAGATTCCACTAAGTAAACTGAAGTTATGTCCACTTCCTGTGTTTTGGCGAAACATCGACCGCGCCGTCAGTGCGGCATCGTTTGACGAGACATCATGGTCTTCACAATATAGCATTACCAACATCTTAAGGCCTTTCTGACCAAATTTGAGTTGAATATGGTCAATGTGCTCAGAGCAGCACCTCAAAGTCTAAAACATGGTATTTCCTGTCGCCATCAGGGGGCGCAATGACAATTCCAAAATTTCTGCATGTAGACGTGTTCAGGGTGGGACAATTATCAAGCATTTCAAGTTTGGTGCAGATTGGACCATTTATGGTAAAGTTATAGCAATTTCATGTTTCATGGCGAGACATCAAACTTCGCCGCCACCTCACGGCCACACCCTTCAACAAGAGCATAATCTTTTAATAACTTTTGATCACAACGTTGTCTAGATGGCATATAGTGATTTTGAAGCCGTTCTGATTAATCCTGTAGGAGGAGTTCGTTAAAATACAACACGTGCAAAACGCCAAAAATGGCCGTCAAATTCAAAATGGCTGACTTCCTGTTGGGTTTGGCCAATGGGTCCAAGAGGCTTTTTTGTGCGTCTGGGTGTCATACATATGTGTACCAATTTTCGTGCATGTCGGTGAAATGTGGCGCAGGGGCTGATGTTTTAAAGGGCGTGGCCAAGCCATTTGGCCACGCCCATCATTGAAACTCATATCACATGTTCAGGCCTGGACCATTAACACACATGTGAAGTTTCAGGCAGATATGACCAAGGACACTGAAATTAAGGCCACTTTCCTGCGTTTTGGCGAAACATCGACTTGGCCGCACTCTGGGCGCAACGCCGTTTGACGATACGTCATGATCTTCACAATATAGCATGACCAAGGTCTTAAGGCCTCACTGACCAAATTTGAGTCAGATATGGTCAACGTGCTCAGAGCAGCACCTCAAACTGTAAAACATGTCATTTCCTGTCGCCAGTAGGGGGCGCTATGACATTTATGGAATATTTTCATATAGACGTGTTCAGGGCAGGAGTATTATCAAACATGTGAAGTTTTGGTGCAGATTGGACCATTTATGCTAAAGTTATAGCAATTTCGTTTTTCATGGCGAGGCATCAAAATTCGCCGCCACCTCACGGCCACACCCTTCAACGATAGTGTGATCTTTTAATAACTTTTTGATCACAAAGTAGTCTAGTTTGGTACACAGCGATTTTGAAGCCGTTCTGATTAATCCTGTAGGAGGAGTTCGTTAAAATGCAAAACGTGGAAAACGCCAAAAATGACCACGAAATTCAAAATGGCCGCCTTCCTGTTGGGTTTAGCCTATGGGTCCCTATGACCTTTTTTTTGCGTCTCGGAATGATCTACATGTATACCAATTTTCGTGGAGATCTGTGAAACGTAGCGAGTAGGGCGCTGTTTAAGGGGCGTGGCCTAGCCATTTTGGCCCGGCCACCGCCGAAAACCCTAAAACACGTAAATTTTCACCGCGACTGATGCGACTGCCAAATTTGGTGAGTTTTTGAATATGTTAAAGCCCCCAAATAAGCGATTTATTTTTGTCGTAATAAGAAAAAGAAAAAAA
Organism: Lutjanus argentimaculatus; assembly: GCA_034769285.1. Taxonomy (NCBI): domain Eukaryota; kingdom Metazoa; phylum Chordata; class Actinopteri; order Lutjaniformes; family Lutjanidae; genus Lutjanus; species Lutjanus argentimaculatus. The sequence goes on from JAWZSL010000001.1 coordinate 49,595,804, forward strand.
AAAAAAAATAATAATAATTCCTTGAAATTCAATAGGGTCCTCGCACCGGACGGTGCTCGGGCCCTAATGACAAAAAGGACTAAACTAAAGGACTATATTAACAGTGAAACACATATTTTCTTAACGTGAACATGTATGTAAATAAAAAAAAAAGAAAAGTAATACCTACATTTCCAAAGAATTGACAGTTAAATTTAATATATCTAAAACTGTTATTTTTGGCATTTAGCTTGTCATTGATTGTTGACTTGTAAGTGCCAAATCAAGATCCAGGGAGGGTTAAGGTTAGGTACATTTTTAGGTACACTGTTTGCATTATATTGTGAGTCTCGTGTGTAAAATTTCTGTCCTTATTCCTGTAAACTTTGCGTTGGTAAATAATGGTTTTATGATGTGGGTTTGAGGATGACTGGCCTTTACGTGTGCGGGCAACTTTATCTGCAGCTGTGCCCACTACAAACAACGAGTGTGTGAGTGAGATTATGTGCTGTGTCTTTGTTCATGGGATGAAACATCTCCTGATCTGCACCAAACAACGAGTCTGAACTCAGAGGTGTGGTCGTGTCTGAACTCCTCTGGCCGTGTGAAGCTTGAGTGTAAACCTCACACTGTATTGTCCTTGAACTCTGGCTGCGTTCCTACTGTACGTACAGCTACTGTAGGTGACTCCGTTCACAGCACATATTTCATGACCTGTCCTGTTTGTGAGGATACGGGTGGCTGGGCTGGAGAAGGGAAGGAAAACACAGCATTCTTTCGAGGAGCTGGCTCTTTTGGATGGGAACAATCACCGTGGAAGAAAAACAAGGCTGAAAATAGCCACAGACTGCTCTGACACTGTCGAAGGCTACAATTCTTCCACCGTCGGTTGTTTCATGCTCATATTAGGAAACACATAGTAGACATGGAGTCCAGGAAGTGGAGGTTACCTTTAACTGTAAAAGGCTGATTCCATTTCTAGAGGGAGGAAGTTTAATTTTACCATTTCCCAACATTAAAATCTTTATGCCATACTTGTAAAACATTTTTTATTTTGCCTTTAAAAACATATTTCACAAGCAAGCTACAGTACACTGAACAAAAAAGTTAAGAAAACTCAGATTTTCAAGGTAACTGCCGTCACTAAATGTTCGAGTTTTGAATCAAACTTGAAAATATTAAATCATTAACCATAATTCACTTGCACTTCAATGAGTTTATGCAACAATTTTCAAAATACAAATTGATAAATAAAAAGACTCAAATTTATCTAAAGAAGAAAAGTAAATTATCTCAACAAAACATTAGTTGATAAAACTTTTCAAAACGTAAGAGTTTGAGTTGGGGGCTAAAATTTCAAAAATCTACAAGTAAGTTGCATTGAATTTTCGACTTTTTCACTTTTATGGTGAAGCTACAACATATAAACGTCAATGCAATCCTACACTAGAGAGGGGCATTAACGTGGCAAACATTTATTTTCAAGCCTTTGAAAAATGGCAAACCAAGTTCACAGCTCACTGTGAACAATTTTTGAAAGACTTTTTTTGGGGTTTCTAAAACTCGGATTCACGTTTCTTTAAAGGCAAAAAGTAAATCATCTAAACAAAAGATTAGCGGTTGGCAAAACTTTAATTTTTAAAAAAATCTGAAGGGAGTTTGCCTTGTTTGCCTTGAAATTATGAGTTTACTCAACTTTTTTTTTAAAAACAATGTTTGGACAAGCATAATTCAAGTTCTATAGACCATATGAAAAAAAAAAAAAAACAGAGAAAGGCATAAAAATCAAAGTCCAGAATCCAAAATACACAGTCCAAAAAAGAGTTCAAATCCAAAAGCATGTAGGAAAAAACACAAAGCAAAAATAGTCGAGCAAACACACTAGGAGGACTGAAAAACAGATGAGGACAGACTACCAAATGAAGAGGAAAAACACACAAGCTAAATACACCAGGGAGGGGGAGGATAACAAGACACAGGTGAAGGCAATCAAAAACAGGTGAAAATGATAAGTGATCAAAAACAGTGGGAAAGGAAGGAAGTGAGAAAGAAAAACCCAAACCATGACAAAAAGAACATGTGAAACCGCTAATACCTGAAGCTAAGGCTTTCTGTAAGCTCCAAAACCAACGACCTGCTTGTTGTCTCTTATATTATTAAATATATTGTGTTTGTTAACAAAAAGTTAGCCTTCCTAAGTCCCACCCCTTTTGGAACCTCGGTCAACCTATTTCCTCTACTTAGATATGTGCTACATCATCATGTTAAAAACAAGGAAAAAGCATAATTTTGAAGATGGTTTAGTCATTAAGTTAGGAAAATACTAGCCAATCAGCAAGCCAATCTAGGCCTACACCAATCATTAGCTAACCAGTTATCTAGTGTTAGCAAAATGTTAGCTAGCTAGCTAATATAGATGAATCGTCAGCTAGCTAGTTACATAAGATAGCCAATGTTAGCGAAATACAACCTAGCTAGTCAAGTCAAGTCAAGCTAGCCAGCCAATCTGCATTCATCTAGCTAACAATTTGAAAACATTAGCTAACTTAAATATCCCTTTTAAAGGTCCCCCAACAGTTTTCCAAACTTCTTTCCAGGGGACCAGGAAAGTGCATAAATGAACTTTTATTGGCATTTCTGCATCTTATCTTGACGCTTTATTGAAAATACATATACGTTAAAACTTTACAAAAGGGAAATAAATTTATTTGGGCTGAGGTTTTCTCTTATGAGGAAAACAACATTGGACATTTTAACCTAAATAAGACACAAAAAGTACATTTAGACAGAATTAACAGACTCTTGTTTTTCAGTGTCAGTGTAAAACAATATATACATCTTAAATGCTGTACTGTACTGCAGATATAAATCTTAAATTTGCAGAGTTCCTCATAGTCTTTTATTTATTTGGGGACCCAGATAAGATCTTCTGGGACCCACCTGTGGGTCCCAACCCAGTCTTTGGGAATGACTGGACTATACATTATACATGTCACTTTTACAGGCCGCCCAGCAACATTGTTTAACCATCTACAAAATTTAGTTTTCTTCATGTTCCACCGGGTACCAAAGCTTGGTCTACTGTCACTGGGGCACAGAGCAAAAAGGGGTAGGACTTAGGAGGGGTCAATTAGCAATATTTCCAAATTCAAATGCCTCTTTAATCTCCCAGCTTACATCTCTGGGGTATGGATGGAAGAATTTGGCCCAATAAGAGCTCTATTGTTCTGCCAGGCGTGGAGCTGTAGGTAAAGCTCCCCCACACAGCGAGCCTCAGTGAGGTGCTTGGTTTACCTACTTCTTGGCCGGAGAGATTACTGGGCACTGAGCTGCTTTTGGATCTGGAGGCCTGGAGGTTAATGCTGAAGAGAATGGTGAATAGGCAGGCCTCTGTATGCGCACACATCCATGCACACACACACACACACAGCTGGAATTTATAGCTCCACACACATATACACACAGATATATTCAATCTGTTTTGGCATCTCTGGTTTCTGCTCAAACTACAGCAAATCTGATCCACGGTTTACACTTGGCGGCACACAGGAAACAAGACGCAGAGCGAGGAGAGACACGGATAGACTAGAGACAGGGTGTCGAAATAGCTGAGACGAAAATTTTGTAAATATTTTCGATGATAATAAACTGCACAAAACTGGCAGCGTTCTTGCCCTCAGGCATGTCGACGGTGATGAGAGGTGAGAGGAGGATTTGATTTTGTTCATTTATCAGCAGCAGTGCCTGTCTCCTTATGAGATACCAGAGTTAGGCTGAGTTAAATCCATCATATATCACATAGTTTTGAATATGAGAAGAGCTCGTTAGTGGGATCAAATGTAGAGCTCAGTGGTGTAAGGTAGTTATGACGGGCCCCAGTGCACAATAATATGTTGGCCCTGGTGCACATTAGTTACTAGTTATGAAGCACACACACACTGTTAGACATTCAGTATATGCTGTATATTGTACCAGCAATGTTTGGCTATGATATTTATTCATCACATGATAAAATAGATTTGACAACGTGAACGTGCAACCAGCAATCATCGGTGCATGTTTTTATATGACAGAAATATAAAAGAAAATAAGAAATTAGGGTACCACTTTTCAATAAGACTGCCCTTATAAAATATTTATAGATGGTTTATTAATTAAGTTGTTAGTCAATCTTATTATAAGTGGTGCAGAAATTAATCATATTTTATTTAAAAAAAATAGTATAGTATTTTTAATGGTATTTTTTAGTTTATGTAGAATAAGCATATTAATTATATAGATTGCTACTGACTATTTAACCAATTATATAGGGGCATATATAGCGAATGACACTATTTTTATTCAGTGCAAGCTCTTCTTTGAACACAGGTGTATTTTCAAGGTTGCAATCTGAATCGACCTTTCCAAAGTCCCGCCCCTTTTGAAACCTCGGACAACTTTCTCTTCTCTTTTTCATCGTTGGCTACTTGTTATGTTCGAGGTTTATCAATGATGAAAACTAATTTTGTTGGGGGACCCGTAAAAGTGACATATACAGTTATACTGTAGACACATCTTAAGTTAGCTAATGTTAGCAAAACACTACGTAACCAGCAAGCCAATAGCTAACTAGTGTTTTAGCAAAACTCTAGGTTACTAACTACCTAATCTACATCAATCTTTATAGCTAGCTAGTGTACCATCTCATAGCTAAATCATTATCAATTTGTAAACCAATTCTAACTACTTAGGCATCTACATCAATCATTAGCTAGCTATTGTTTTGCTCTGTAGCAAGCTAACATTAGCTAACTTGAGATGGGACTATCGTAGGCCTAAATATCGCTTTTAATGGTCCCCCAACAGTGGTCCTGTTGCTCACTTGGTAGAGCCTTTGACCCATGAACTGAGACTTTAAGTTCTTACAGCGGCCGTGGGTTCGATTCCCTTCTAGGGCCCTTTACTGCATGTCATTCCCCACAAAAAATAAACAAATAAAGATCCCCTAGCGACATCTTTTGACCATCTTCAAAACGTGGTTTTCTTTTCAACATATACAATCTCATAGGAGAAAGGTTCTGCCGGGTTCAAGCTGTTGGAGGACCGGCTCTCTCTGTGGGCCCCCCACCCACTGCCTGCACTGTTCATATTTCCGCCCATGATAGAGCCTGTGTAGGCTGTATACCTGTAGGACAAACTGTTCTGTATGAGGCCATGTTATCTAAACTGTGACATTCTGATACTGCGACAGATCTTATTGTACATGTTCCTGTTTGGTTTGAGAAATTACTGCTTTCATGTCCAGCCACTTGTTTGCTTGTTGTAGCCGCTGTCACATCCTCTGGTCTTTAACACAGAGAACGAAACAGGAGATGAAACGTGTGCGTTGGTGTTCCGCATGCACGCCGCTCCTCGATAGGTAAAACATAGAAACAAAAGAAGCCGTTTATAGGGGTCGTCAAGGTCAAGTGCATTCATCAAATAACGGTGGGAGCACTGAGAATGTTTTGATAACGGTGAAGCAAAGGCAGGCACGGATGTGAGTAGGAGTAAACGTTATGACCTTGACAATTGACATTGGGAATTCTTCCCAGGCATGGAGAGAAACAGAGCCAGGAGTTTGTTCCATAATCGCTGCGGAGGGCGGTATCGGTGCTCGGTGGAAAGCTGCAGGGGCAGGGAGGAATTCTGATGTGTCGGGGGAGTCCGGAGGAGTTTCAGAGGGAGTGGAGGGTCTTCCACTGGAATGTGCCGTACGGTACAGCCAAGTCCATGCCACTCAGCCTCTCTGTCTCTCTCAATATAGTATCTGTAGTGATAAGGGGTTTTTTTTGGTCCAACAACAATAAGAAAGTATAACAAACGTATATTTGGTTGTAGATGGTTATACCTCAACTTTGTGTATCAGTCGATACACTACCAGTGTATTTAAAATACTTTTTAACAGCTGTATACAGCTAAACTTGTATGGATGTGATATGATTGCTATAATTGTTGTATGGTTTGGTCTCGATATTGGAACAACACTAGTAGCATTAGTAATTCACCTTAAAGGAGTTGTTTTGGGGGATACGCCTATTCGCTTTCTTTCTGAGAGGGTCAGATGATCGATATCACTTTCGTGTCTATGTTGTATCAATATGAAGCTACAGGCAGTAGTCGGTTAGCTTAGCTTAGCACAAAGACTGTCAACAGGGGAAGTTGCTAGCCTAGTAACTTCTGGACAAAAAAAAAAAAAAAGACAAAAAACCCACAATATGTTGTCTTTGCACTACGGTTTTTCTACAGGTTAACTGAGCAAACCTTATAGTGATCTTTAGCAGTGCAGATTTTTTTCAGGGCCAGGTTTCCACTTTGTATTAAGCTAGGCTAATTAGCTGCTGACCAGTTAGCTTAAGACTAATCCCTTTCTTGTGTCTGTGTATAAATATGAAGCCAGAGCTAAATCGAGTTTCATATTTATGGTAAAACAGCTAGCGTAGCTCTATCCAAATGTAACAACATTTGCCAGCTAATGAAGTAACTTATTTCTCCACAGTAACTGAATGAAAGTGGAGTGATCTGTCACTGTGCTACTCGGCATATTATTTCAGTCAAGCTAGCTATTTTCCTCTGTTTCCCCCTTTATGTTAAGTTAAGCTAGCTGTTGACCAGTTAACTTAGATTGATCACGTTCTCTTGCCCGTATGGTAAATATGAAGCTAGAGCCAAATTAAGCTTCATATTTTGTGGGAATACACTAGCCTAGCTCTATCCAAAGCTAACCGATAAGAAATAGTCCCACTTTAGAGCCACACTGTGTCGTTTTGATTAACTGAATGAAACATGAAGTAATCTTTAGGTGCTACTAAGCAGATTTTTTTCAGAGCCGGCGTAGCTATTTTCCATTGTTTTCCCCTTTGTATTAAGCTAAGCTAACTTGTCGTTTTCACACCCAGGCAGATTAACTGAACAATAAAGTGAACTTTAGCAGTGCTACTAGGAATACGAGTTGGGCTAGCTGTTTGCCCATTTTCCCCTTTGTATTGCGCTAAGCTAACTAGCTGCTGACCAGTTAGCTTAGATTGATCCCTTGCTTTTGTTTGTATCGTAAATAAAATTAAGCTAGCACCAAATTGAGCTTTTTATTTCTGGGGAAACTGCTAGGTTAGCTCTGTCCAAAGGTAAATAGGTAATTAAAATAGATCCACTTTAAAATTTCAATGTGTTGTTTTCACACTACGTTTGGTTTTTTTTACAGATTACCTGAACAAAATGTGAAGTGATCTTTAGTGGTGCTAAGGCAGATTTTTTCAAAGCGGGAGTAGCTATTTTTCCTTGTTTCCCCCTTTATATTTAGCTAAGATAACAAACTGCTAACCAGTCAGCTTAGATGAATCCCTTTCTGTTGTCTGTAACTTAAATATGAGCCAAATTAATCTGACTTAATAAAACATAAGGTGATTTTTAGCGGTGCAGATTTTTTTCCGGGCCAGGCTAGCTGTCTAATGTGTGTCCACTTTGTATTAAGCTGAGTTAATGAGCTGCTTACCAGTTAACTTAAGATTAATCCCTTTCTTGTGTCTGTTTGTAAAAATATAAAGCCATAGCTAAACTGAGTTTCATATTTAGGGGTAAACTGTTAGTTTAGTTCTTTAGTCACTGTGCCCGTCCAAGCAGTAGCTACAGCACAAAACATAACCTCACACAATTTGTCTGTTTTATCTTGAAATAACATGTTAATTACTGAGTTTAAGATGATAGTAGGCAGACTTTGTTACCTTTGGACAGACTATCAGTTTTCCCTCGTTTCCAGTCCAACTCCAGTCTTTGTGCTCGGCTAAGCTAACCAGCTTCATATTTACGATACAGATGTGAGAATCTTATCGTTCGACTCTGAGGCCAAAAAGTAAAAAAAAAATAAGAATGATTGGTGTTGCAAAAAGAAAAAATTGATGAATAGATGATGGATTTATTTAGATATGAGGGAGAGCACGTTTGATCAGTTCAGAGCCAACTAAATTCCTCTGATGCTGATTTTATGAAATCACTCGCTTCCAGGAGCATGAATCACTCACAAAGAGGCATCGGAGATAATAAGCTAACATGCAACAGATGAGCTCTGCATTTCAACATCAAGTGTTCTGTTGTCTGCTCTTCTGTCAGGAGGCCAAGGTGAAGAAGATCATGTCCAAGAAAGAGAGGAAGGAGAAGAAGATGTTCTCCTCTAAAGATGACGAGCACTTCCTGTTGACCGGGGTGAAGCTGGCTGACCGCAGAGGGTGAGGTTACACCAACAATTATTTTGTCATTGACATATGTATTCACCGTGTTTTTACGTAAAGATTGCAGTGTTATTAATTAAACTTTCTATGAGTTTGTAGCAGTATCACAGTTTGTTGTTATCTTGAGCACACTGTAAAAATAAATTTACTTTTAAGAGAAGTTAGTGTCTGGGCTGCCTTAAATTTCTAAATTGACTGAACGTGAAAAGACAAGTTGAGGTGAATTTTTTAAATTTCTAGTTAAATAAACTTGATATTAGTACCAAGATTAAGTTAAACTAACAACTCTTCAGTCATACTGATGAATGTTACAAACAAATTTGATTTATCTTGAAGTTTATTTACGTTCAAGCAATGCATGCTGGGAATTTCTGAGTCGATTGAACTCTGCACAGTACATTCATTCAACTCATCATTTCAAGTCAAAAGATTTCAAGTGAGAAGAACTCATGTTTATAAGTTCTAAAGGGTTCTGACAAGAAATACTGGCAAATTTAAGTTTCATAGATAAAACTCGTATATTTATGTATATTTATTTATGTTTTTTTCATTTTCTTTTTTTCTTTTTGATTTTCTCCTTTGTTCTGTGGCGAAAAATTTGTGATTTCGCAGAAGGAGTCTGGTTAAGTGAGAGAGAGTGATATTGGTTTCCCATTGGAAAGGCTGTCTGATGCCGTTATAAATATTATAAATATAGCGTACACTCAGATTGTCATCTTGGCCTGAACACAATCAAAGTGAAAGTTATTGATTACTTGTCAACAAAAGCTACATGTAACTTAAAAAAAAAAAAAATACTGGTGTTACTACCAGCCTGTTAAATGTACGTCAGACCTGCCCAGATAATTTCTAGTTCACACTGTAAGCAGCCATCAGTGGTCAAGTGTTTGTAGCAAAAACATTTACAAAGTTGATTAGAAATAATGGAGTCATGTCAAACCACTTGTAGTTGTTTGAACAGAGCTTCATTTGCCAGCAGTTGAAACATTCAGAGCCCATGAGGAAGGGGAACATGTATGAAGAGGAAAACCTAAATGAATCACCCCTTTGTGAATTGAGTTTACAATAGCTGACTGTATGAGGAATGTTCCACACTACAGTGAGTGTCAAAGTGTCTCACACACACCTACTGTAGGCAGTCCTATTTATAGTTAAATGGGAATATTGTTTTATTGTTTTTATTGTGTGAAGCACTTTGTGTTGCATTCCGTATGTATGAAAAGTGCGATATAAATAAAGTCTGGTTGATTGATTGACGCATGCACCAGATCTGTAAGTTTCTGCCTGATGATAAATGTCAGATTATAATGAACCTTAATCCTCTGAAGTTGTCAGCTGTTTTCACATAAAGTAACGAGTGATGAGCCCTTTTAAATTTCATTAATTGTAGCAGTGTTACTGAATTTGAAAAGCAACTAGATACACTACTAGTTACTGCAAAAAGTAGTGGAGTTACAACACTGATGGTGACTGTGAGCTTTCCAATGAGCTGCCCCACTGTGACTTTAGTTTGAAAAAACCAAATCCCAAATGCTTCCCAGACCATCCCAAATGGTCCGGCAGAGGTCATCTTAGGCCTGGGGGGAACCCCTGTGCTAATAACAAGTAAAGCTTTGCCTATCAAGAAACTAAATCACAGAAAGTTGAGGCAGAGCAGCTGGAGGATGTCAGAGAGAAAACCAGAAAATATTCTCTCCCTTGAATATGATCCACTTTCACTCAAATCAATGAGAAAAGTCCCCTGAAACACTCAGCTGCAGCTGCTTCTGTCATCTGTCCAGCCTAATTCTTCAATCATCTTTGGACTGATAAACCGTACATTAATCAAATTTATTGCCCCATATCACTATTTTCCATGCTGAGACTGTGCTCAGAAGCACTCAGGGGGGCTGGCTAGTAGACCAATGGAGACTGATCTCTGAACTAACTAGCCAACTAGTGGCTAAAGTAGCTGCTAACAACAAGTAAAACTTGTCTGGCAATCATATTTCATGTTTTCTACATGAAATATAGCCCAGTTTCACTAAAATCCATGAATAAAGTTGTGTTTTTTCGTACAGTAATCAGTGAGGCCTGGCCGGCAGCTGAAACTCACGGCGTGGGTTTTGTGCCTCAGCAGCTTCTAGAAGCTGGCCAATCAGAAGAAAGTGTGCTTTCAGGGAAGGGGGAGCTAAAATGGCTTGTTTGAGACAGAGGTTGAATAAAGGGCCTGCATAAAAGGCTATTATAAGACAAATAAGGATGTTTTTGAACTGTGAATCATGCCAAGCTACTCTAGTGGAGTCCCTGAATGAAAATACAGACATGCAAATGAGCAAAATAAGTCTCCTTTAAAGACGTGAACTGTCGACCGGCTGCTGTAATTTTGTGTCCTGTCTCTAAAGGTCTCACAAGAAAATCAAGGACGATGAGAAGGAGAAGGAAAAGAAGGACAAGCCAGAGAAGGGCCTCTGCTTCTGGGAGAGCGTTACCATGACGATGAGGCAGATCTCACCCACCAAAAAACTGGAGAAGATGGAGGGCTGGGAGCCGCCCCGCCTGGAGAGCTTGACTGAGACTGGGACCGACGAGGCCCCAGAGGACAAGAGCCAGAACGGGGGCTCGCCAGTGTCCTTCTCCGACTCTCTAGGCCTCCCGTTGGAATTGGCCTCCTGGGCGGGCCGGGGTCTCGAGGAGGACTCCTCCCGCTACGCTAACCTGTCGGACTCCAAGGATTCAACGGCCGCCGTGAGGTGGACAGCCCGCGCCAAAGTCAAGCTGGCCGGCATCAGCAGGATGAGCAGAGGGATTGTGTCAGAGAGCGCTTGGGAGGGGTTTAAATAATAGGAGCTTGACCTTTGATACCCCCCATCCATCTAACTCCCCCAACCCTCGACCCATCAATAAAGATGATGAGGACCTGAACCAAATATCTGCTTCTCTCTGCAGTCTAGTTCTGGACAAAACCGGTGTTCATGTCAGTTGCTATTGAGTGAGATGCTGCAAACCATGAACATAACACATGAAGTTTGTCCTTATTATTTTAGCTTTTGAGATCGGGTTGCACCAACCAGGATTCACTTAAAATTTTAGGTTTAAAATGAGTAAATCCAGGTTTAAAATTAAGCAGAGCTCTATCGCACAATTAAAAATGAATCTCAGTTTAGTAAATCCAAGTTTAAACTGAAATTATGATATGAATTAGACGCATCATGAAACTCAACTGGTTTGAGTCTGTCCCTTAACTCTCTTCAGACTTGATTATTTTTGCTCAATCCATCTCAAAAAGGCAGTCATTTAGAAAGTTAAACCTCCTCAAATGTAAGTTTAAAAGTAATACTGGATCACGTTATACATCGGAAGTTTCGAGGTTTTGTGCAACAAAATTCAATTTAATCTTTGTTTAGAGTTTAGAGTAAAATTTTGAGGTTTAAATTTAATCTTTCTTAGTTTGGCGCAGCTGAATTTAAAGTCACACCTTTTATTGGGCTTAAAAATGAATCCTTGGTGGTGCAACCCAGCCTAAATTCTTGAAGATAATACTGTATGTCAGTTTTATCAATTGGCTTTTTTTTTAGCTGGACTGACACTTTTGAATCACTGTCATAGACAACAAATAAAATCCTTAAACTACTGTACCAATATAACTGTGATATCCACTGGCCTGGCATTTAGATATTTTATATTACCAAGAAAAAGAGTGATTTTCGTGTAATTATTGTGACTGTCGATGATAGAGAATCAATGAAGAATATGCAAACGTGCTACTGAAGACTTTATGTTGGTTTCCACTTCCTTTCTGTCTCTGAGTGAAGAATGTGAGTCTGCAGCCTTAACTTGTGCATCAGAAGTGGGCTTAAAACGTGTGCAGTCGAGTGTTTGTGTGTGAAAGAGCGATAAAGAGGAGAGACAGTGAGTTTGTGGACAGACGCGCACACATATGAATCACAGCTGGCGCTGTAAAGGACATGTGAAGTTCTGTTGTTGGGAGAAAAACGAATCAGTATCACGTCATAATGTGAAAAAGTTTATTGTTATTATAAGATGTTTTTCTCGTTATAACAAGATATTTTCATGTTATCATGACATGTACGCTGAGGTCCGGCCTAAGGCATAAGGAAGCTAATGCCTGCTTAGAGCCCCAGTGACCACCAGAGGGCCCCTAAAAGGAAAAATATTTTAAATATTTTTGTGATATATTATTGCCAGTTAACATATGTTAACAATCTGGTGATCTAATAATATTGTGTGAGCTAATAATTATATGTGGTTTATGTTGTAATAATGACCTGATCACTGTACATCAGACTTTATGAAAAACGAAAGAGTCGGGCTCAAAATTCAAAAGTCTATTCAAGTAAGTTGCCTTGAAATTGATTTTTCTCAACTTTTTCATTTTTACAGTGCAGTCTTCCGAGTTTTCTACCTTTTTAAGATTAAAAACCATAAAAGGGTAAAAACATTACAGACTGTAAATGACACAGCTACTATTAATAAAGCTGATAATGGGTGTGTTAGATTTACAGTAAGTGATTAAGGATTCTGCTAGGGGTGCAGTAAAGGCTTGGGCCGGTCCTGTACAAACATAGCATATTATATGCGTTATTTAGCATTAAAATTATTGTTATAACTTGAAAACATCTTGTTATAACATAATTATATTTTTATGACTTGAAAATATAGTTATAACGTGGAAATATCTTGTTATGATATGAAAATATATTGTTATAATGTGAAATAATATTGTTATAACAATGACCTTTTCCAGTTATAATGTTGTACTGTACTAATCTGTTTTTCTTTCTCTACTGTGGCAGCAATATGCTGCCGTATCAGCGCGATAAATGTGAGTCTGATTGAAAAAAAAAATCAAAGCAAGCCCCACAGTGTCATAGATGATAAATGTTTAAATCTGATGCTGAATAATATTTATAAAACGATAAAAGCCAAACTGTGTGAAGTGCCTTGTATCATGATGTAGAATGACATCATGTGTTTGCTGTAAATTTGAACCCAATCGTCCAAACATGCCGTCTCCTCCCAGCATGCACCTGTGCTGCACCAGCTGCTGAGACTTTTACTGGTTTCCAGTTAAAAACCAGCAGCACAAGCGTTGGTGTCAGCTGGTCAGTTCTTTAAAGCATGTGTGTATATTGTACAGGACTGAGACGATGTAATTTTCATTTCTACGATGATTTTTCTTTTAGGTGAATGAGTCGTCATCATCATGCCACTGGTCTTTGCTTCTCTTTTCTGTTTGTTTTAATCTGTTTATTGAATCTGTTTGATACTGAAGTCTGCTTCACTGCGGCCTGAAGTGTTCACAGATACAGGTCCACCTCCAGGGATGCCTGTATCCTGTATTTATTCACTGAAAGGCTGGGTCACATTTTTCTCGAGCAGAATAAAGATTTAGTTTGACTGCCTGGCTCTACTTCTTTCAACAGTTTGCAGCTTGGAGTAAATCTACGCCTTGATTTACCGGACTTTGCTTTCACCACCCAGATGGTTTTCACTGATACGGTGGCCAAAACAGAAACCAGGTCTGCCCAGGTTCTTTCTCAGCAGGCATTTAAAACCAGCCACTGCACAGCTACCACGGAAATTATTGTTCCAGAGCTTTAATTTGCACAAGAAAGTGACTATTTATTGTTACTATAATTTTCCAAAGTGATTTTTTAAAATGTTGTAATACTTTCCATTAAGTCTTTGTCTATAATGCATTATACTGTGCTTATAGCAATGGATAATTGTAGTTATAAGGCTTTATAACAATATCCTAAGACTTTAAAAAGCATTTTATGTTTTATTTCATGGCTTTTTTAAATACTCGATTCTGATTGGTCAATTATCACATTCTAAGTGCAATTATTTCTGAAGACTGTTGCCATGGACACAATTCTGACCACAGACTTTAGGAGAGCAATTAAATAATTAATAATAAATAATAATTATTATTATAAAATAAACCCCTACAGAGTAATGCAGGATCCATTAGTAAAGGAGAATACTGACCTGCTGGCTGTACGTTATCTCTTATTTATAAGGTTAAATATTCTAATACTTCATAATTGCTGGTCACTCACTGACATTCTCAGTTGTAATACATCACAGCCGTTTTATAATGCATTACTTGACCAGAAATTAAGTTTAATGATACTTGAGGAATATATACAAAACGCTTTATAATGTGTTATGACTACTGTTAAAAAAAAACATGATGAATATTTATGAGTGCTTATAACTGATCATATATTGCTATAAGCGCAGTATGTGGTGGCCAGAACTGAAACATAATGGTGAGCCACTGACTGAGTGCAAACACCCGATTATATTGTTTAAATACACTCACCGGCCACTTTATTAGGTACACCTGTTCAACTGCTCGTTAATACAATTATCTAATCAGCCAATCACATGGCAGCGATTCAATGCATTTAGGCACTTTAGGCCCCTTAGTACCAACTGGGCATCGTTTAAACACCACAGCCTACCTGAGTATTGTTGCTGACCATGTCCATCCCTTTATGACCACAGTGTACCCATGTTCTGATGGCTACTTCCAGCAGGTTAACGCACCATGTCACAAAGCTCAAATCATCTTAACTGGTGTCTTGGACATGAGATTGAACAGAACTTGAACAGATCTCAATCCAGTAGAGCACATTTGGGATGTTGTGGAACAGGAGATTTGCATCATGGATGTGCAGTCAACAAATCTGCAGCAACTGTGTGATGCTATCAGATCAATATGGACCAAAATCTCGGGGGAATGTTTCCAGCACTTTGTTGATCTGACATGAAGAATTAAGGCAGTTCTGAAGGCAAAATGGGTCCAACCCTGGTACTAGCAAGGTGCACCTAATATATGTATACCTAAGTCCCGCCCCTTTATGCTCAGTTGAGCAAACTTGGTACCTCTGCCAACTTAATCCTTTTACTGTAAAAGCAACATAAAACCCATCTTCAAAAACAGTTTTTCTTTTAAATATAGACAAGTTGAGTACATAGCAAATTTAAGCAAGGAAACAGGACAAGGAGAAAGTTGACTGAGGTGCCGAGCCATCTTAATTGGAGCACAGAGCAAAAAAGGGGTTGGACTCCACATTTTTGTGTTGCTGTTTAATTGGAGTGATATTCAAACCCAAGTGATGAATACTATAGTTAGATCAAGTTGAAAAAAAGAACAAAGGGCCACATAATTCCCTGTAATGCAGTATAAAATGAAGAACAGAAACAGGTTTTTAGAAATATTTAATTATTATATAGCTAGTTCCTGTCCCATAAAAGTCATGATAGTACCATCAAGAGTCTGGAAGCAGCGGAGGAATATTACAAAAGTCAGAGGAAGGATACAAAACTTCTTTTCCCCATAAATAATGTTTTACACTTCCTCTGTCACTCGACAGTTCTGACAAAAGTAGATTGTAAAAACCTGCACGGCTAATGGAGTTTTACATTATTTTCTCTTAGTGTTGACCCTTCCAATGTACAGTACACGAAGCACAGCAAGAATTCACGACAGGACGACATACAGTTTGTAAACAGAGACTCAAACACGACATGCGTTCAGTTATTGCAGGAAAAATACCACCAAAATGGAACAGAGCAAAAAGCAGAAAAGTTTAACTCCATTAAATAAACAATTAACACACGAGTCGTCTTATTCTGCCACACTGTAAATGTTTACCTTTTGTCATTAATAAAAAAAAAACATGACCTATCACCACTTACCTACCATAAACATGCTACAACTCCTTTTACATATAAATCCTCTCATATATTCATACCACATTTACATATTATTTTTTCCTCTGTAGCCTTTTCTTGTGCGGAAGGACAGAAACATCAAAGGTCCTTTTATATTTCACCCATCACAAACATTCTTAAAATCAAGATACATGTTTAATCGTCGCTGTGGAAACACTTGTGCGTAAGGAAAATGAAGACATTAAAAAAAAGTCGTCTCGTTCAGTTGAAGCCCTTTGTATTTGGGTAAACGACATCTCTCGGGTCGGGAGTGAGGGTAAACGGACGCCTCGCTTCCAGGGCAACGTGGAGGGTTTCAGAACTTGAAGAGGTCGATAAAGTGCTGCGGAGAGATGGGCATGAGGCAGCTGTCGGGGTCGTTGGCTGAACACGGATGGCCGCAGTCCTGGAACAAAACGACAACCGCATTGTTACAAAGACGGAGGGACCAGGAGACCAGAGGAGAAGATGCTGCAAGCACACAGTTCACATACAGAAAGTTGACGTAGGACACTGGAGCCGGTTGCATCAGCTGTTAGTAAGTTCAAACTGTTTACTAAGCGGATTAATTCTGGTTTATCTTATCCATCTTATTAAGAGAGGAAACACCCAAGACGCTCCACATACATTACGTTTAAATTGTATCAACAAATATGACAAGAAATGTAATATTTGTCAAATCTTTCCGAGTACAAAACAAAATCACCCCAAGAGGAACATTTTTTATTGGAACTCATATTCAGAAGACATAAACTGGAAAAAATGACATGACTTTCACCTTATAAATTTTAACAAAGTCAAAGAATTTCATTTAAAAATTTCACATAAAATCTAACCAGTAAATTCTGTAATATTGTCTGGACGCGCTTCTCAGTCGATGTTTTTCTTTATTTTTACAAGAAATCGGTTCAGATTATACCGACAGTGTGCAAAGCTGTCATCAAAGCAAAATGTGGCTCCTTTTAAGAATCTAAAACATCAAAGAGCATAAAACTTTTGCACAGTTGGAGGTCGACAGGCGAGAAGAAGATCGTGGGTCGACAATAAAAAGCAAAAAGACTCTTACACGCTGTCTTCTGCACTTGCAATTTAAGATTTAATAACAACAATGTTAGAAAATCTTTGGTTGCAAGTGCAGAAGACAGTGTGTGACTGTGCCTGTGTCAGTTTAGCATTTTTTTGCTGGTATGGTTGGTATGAATAAATTTAACGAAGGATTTACAAAGAGCTGGTGCAACCTGATCCTGGACATTAGTTGACACAGCAGAACGTTCATGCTGGTTAAACTGAATGACGACTGACAGTGTTCTTCCAGACACATGAACTCAATATTCAGAGAAATATATGAAAAACAAACACAACAAGCTTGTTTTTTTTTTTTAAAGAATGTGGTTATAGGGCACTAAAAGTCATCGGAAAGAGTGTCACTGTTTACTAAACACACCTCGAGCAAAATGTGATGATATCAAGTGAAACAGAACAGCACAAGATAGAGCTCGACACGTGTAAACAAAGATAGGTGATAAATCAGATCATCTGGGAAACACGAGACACGACTGGCAACTGAAGAAACACAAAGGCACAGTGGGACAGAAAGTACCTTCAATAACAAAGCCAGGTGACGATCCTTAGGGAATCAGGGAGAGGGGGGACCAGGAGAAGAGGCAGGAAGGGAGGGAGACAAGCAAGGAGAAGGGACGCAGGTTAAAAAGTGTAGTGTATTAAAAAGTATAGGGGAGGACCCAGTCAAAGGAGGATTACAAGCTCGTGGGTAGTAAATAATCACAAGGAGGGAGGAAAGAATCTATAGGAGCAGCAGCATTTTTCATCCAAGTCTTCCCCTGAAGTTATTAACTCAGAGTCTGAAAAATGAGATTATTGTTTCCACACATGGTTCAAGATAAGATCTCGCTGAGGGCAAACAAGTCATTTGTTTGACCTCTCAGCACCATGTATACATGTAAGAACACACAGAATCAATTGTTGACAGCAGGGATAAACATCAGTCATAATGTACGTCTATACGTGTGACTTAATAGTTCCTGTTGAATAATCAGGACACTGTTCTGTTTTTTTTACACAGGCCTGAAGTTTTAAGAGTTATTTTATCTGTAACAGACCTTTTTCACAGCAGCCATATTAATAATAAATAGCAGGGTAAACACAGGTGTTAAACATGATATTAATTAAGGTTGGAAATCTTGGGTTCCCTTCTAGAAACGACCCTGTTGCCTGGTCGCAACTTTTCTCGTATCACAGCTAAAGCCAAAGCCGCACTATGCGATTTTAGTCCTGAGTTTCCACTCGCCGACAGATTCTGGATATCGTTGACAAAAACCCGGAGAGCACCCCCGTGAGCGAGGATGGCGAGGTGAGACCTGTTCAAAGACGCGACCCAGAGCTCAGCACGGGTTCAGTGGCGCTTCGCTGGCTTCAGACAGATATCAAGCAGGTTTAATATCTGGTTGTGTCAGGGACAACTCGAGTCATGAAGCAGCCACAGCCAGTGAGAGCAGACACAGCACACAGGCTGAGAACTGCAGACTTTGGGCTGGAAGAGGAGAGGAGCAGCTGTATTAAGGGATAGGGATTCAGTCATTACCTACTCACCCTCATGCAGACTGAAGGTCTGGTTTAGTTTTTTGAGTCCAAAAAAAAAAAAAAACTGCTGGAGTTTCCACAGGAAAACAACATTGCAGAATCTCCCAAACGATTTAAGCAGATGGTGACCAGTTTTCAAACATAAAAGCACCACTGAAAAAAAAACTTAAAATGCCTCCATACAGCTCGTCTGATGTAAACCAAGTCTCCTAAAGCCCCAGCATGTCCAGCTGACTTGAAAGACGTCATTTCCACCACGTTTTTAGCCTGAATCTTCACTGCAGACCCTCAGCTTGGAGTCACGTTCACATGCACATGCACACTGTCTGAACTGGTGTGTGTGGTGTGACATTGTGCAAACAACATGTCAGGATTTTAGGAGACTTGGATTACACCAGACGAGCAGTATGGAGACATTTTTGTTGTTTTTTTTCAGTTGTTTTTTTTTGTGTGTGTCTGAAAACTGGTCACCGTTCAACCATTCAAGTGTTTGGGAGACTCTGCGGTGCTGTTTTCCTGTGAAAATCCAGCAGTGTTTAGTGAACTAACGAACAAAACCCGAGCTTCATTCGCCATGAGAGTGAGTACATAATGACTGAATTTTCATTTTTGGGTGAACTATCCCTTTAATAATCAACTGTAACTCCTAGGATGTGTTTTCATCCCCTGTTCTTGATCAGTCATGTAATGTGCAAAGCACAACAACCTCAGGGCTCATGGCTTCAGGGCTCAGTGATCAGACAACTTTACAACTTTACCCTGCTTGATCATCTGGTTTACTCTCACTGGAACTATAATTTACAAAATGGGCATCATGCTGTATCGAAGAAAACTTGAAACTAACGATTGAGACCATAAACTTATCAGGAACCTGTTTACTGAGGTCATACATCAAGTGAGAAGTAGGGTCATTTTCTCATAAGACTCCACACAGTCAGACTTCCTTTTGCAGCCAGCGCGTCGCCCCCTGTGGGCCATTAGAAAAGAATGCAGGTTTAAAGCACTCCTGCATGGCTTTACTTTTCAGACGAGGAAGCTCTGTCCACTGGTAACACCACTGTTTATCCTGCTATTTCATGTCAAAATGACTGTCATGAAAAAGGTCTATTTGTGAAAGTAGAAAGGCAACATCAGGACTCTCTCGTTTTCTGTTCAGGAAGCCAACTATTTATAGTATAAAAATGGGATTTCTGCATGTTATAGACAGATATCAATGTGAGAGAGCTGTGTGACTGGACCAAAGTGTCTCTGAGACTTAAGCCTGAGTGTACCAAACGATACTGGATGTTTTGTCTCTTTGGCCAAAGAAATACAACATGTTCTGGTACAAAGTTGACACTGATTTGATAGACTTTATGTCTGATACACGTAGGTTTAGGAGATATCAGGCCTGTGAGAAACATCTCTTTGAACAGTGCGGATTTAATTTAAACGTACACGCACTCTCTTTGCTTCTGCTTCTACTACAGCTACAGTATACAACACTGATGTCACCTTCTTTTAAAAGGACAGTCCACCCCAAAATCAACTTTTTCCTCTTACCTGTAGTGAACTGTCCCTTTAAAGCTATCCTCCAATGTAATGTTCACCATATAACTTACTTCTGATGAACAGTACTGGTTGTTCATATGGGGTTTCCTACATGACATTCGTGTTTGCAGGTGTGTGTGTGTGTGTTTACCTGCCAGAAGAGGATGCTACAGTGTTTGCAGAAGTGCAAGGTGTCGCCGTACTGCTCCTTCATGGGATAATGTTTCTGCAGGGTGAAGTACATCAGCTTCCAGTCCACGTTATCGCTGTTGGTCAGGACCAGATTCCTACAGAACTGCACACGGATGGAAGGGAAACAGAATTAAAACACCATAAAACACAGGGGAGGAGAAAGTAATTATGAGTGGGACAAAGTGTAATTAGGCACAGTTAAGGATAATTTGTCATTAACACCAAGCCTGAGTGGGTGTTAAAACGATATGTGTGAGACCGTGTGTGTGTGAGGCAGAGAGGCAGATCACTGTGAGGAAACTGTGGCGAGTCTGCCCTCTAGTGGTCAACATGAGAACTACTTAGCAGCCTTCATTTCTTTGGATGTTCAACCACAAACTACTACTGGAAGTTTTTAATATAAACCACAATTCCTAAAAAGTGTTTAAAATGTAAATAAAAACAGAATGTAATGATTTGCAATGAATACAGTTCAAAGACAAAATATTTAATGTTCAAAGTGATAAACTTTACTGTTTTTTGTAAATATACACTCATTCTAAATTTGATGCCTGCAACATGTTACACAACAGTTTGGAAAGGAGCATGTTTACCACTGTGATACATCCCCCTTTCTTTTAACAACACTAACTAAAAAGAGTAACTAAAAGTCACTAAAAGTTAATTTCTTTTCTGTTCTTGTTTGATATACAACTTCAGGTGTTCAACAGTAATTTTCAATGTGAGACAGGTCTGGACTGCAGGCAGGCCCGTCTGAACTGTTTTACTATGAAGCTACGCTGCTTTAACACATGCAGAATTATAAATATTGTTTCTACTGTTTCCTGTTGTCTACTCTTTATTTTTTCTATTTATGCTGTTTTTAACTGACCGTACCTTAATCTTTATTTATATTTTTAGTGCTGTGTTTGTTGTTACGCACCAACAAGCCACGGCAAATTCCTTGTAAGTGAAATCCTACTTGGCAATAAAACTGTTTCTGATTCTGCTGCGTTTTGGCTTTGTCCTGCTGAAATAAGCAGGGACGTCTCTGGAAAAAGATGTCGTCTGGATGGCGAAGTCATCAGTGTTCCTGAGATCATGTAGTGTCCTTTATAACCTTATGTGGGTTTTAATTTGCAGTGCTGTCTGAGGGGTTAAAGGTCACTGACATTCACTGCTGGTTTTCAGCCTTGCCCCTTGCGTGCAGATAGACTGTAGATGATGAAATCCCTAAATTCCTTCAATTGTATGTTGAGAAACGTTCTTCAACTGTTGCACTATTTGCCCACGCAGTTTTTCTCAAAGTGGTGAAACTCACTCCATCCGTGCTTGTGAACGTTGCCCCTTTAATACCCAATCATGATACTCTCACCTGTTACCAATTAACCTGTTTAACTGTGGAACATTTCAAACAGGTGTTTTTTGGACATTCCACAACCTTCAAATTCAGAATGAGTGTATATTTATCAAAAAAAAAACAAAGTTTATCTGTTTACGTATCTTAGTTTTACACAATGTCCCAACTTGTTTAGAACTGAGATTTGTATGTCCCTTTTAAAAATTATTGTCAAAATAACAGACTTAGCAGAAAGATGCCTTTTCCATGTGTGACTAAATTAAATGTCTTTCACTCACATTTTTGTCTGAGAAGTGAAAGTGGCAGAGTTTCTTCCACAGCGTCCTGTTCTCACTGAGGTAGTGCAGAGTGGGCGTGGTCTGTCCCAGGTTAATGATGTCATAGGCATCAGAAAACTTGCAGAGGATCTTGTTCTGCATGTGTAGCGGCAAGTCGCTGAATGACACGCCGTTGCACACTTGCTGAGGAGACAATCAAGAACAACACATTTAATTTGGAGCCGGACTGTGCAGAGTCACTCAAGGAAGAAAAACTTTCAATCAAATAACTGGTTTTCCACTGTGAACGATATTAAACGACCAGTTCCAACAGATAAGTTGCCAATACTTCCTCTTCCATATTTCATGTTCCTCACTCATTAAATAATTCAAGTGGGAACAGTAGATTTATACCTACGGCACACAAAGGCTTTCACATTTTTAGCCTACTTCCCTTTTTAAAAGTCACATTTACATAAAATCACGCTGAAACAAGCTTTGAGATGGGCTACAGTAGAAAACTTACACGACACATGACATACCTTGGGGATCTGCAGGTTGTTGAGCTGCTGCTGCCATTTGAGAATGGTCTCCAGTCGGCACAGCCAGATGTTGACGTTGCCCACGAGGACACACCTGCCGACATGGATGGTCAGACTGTGCAGCGTCGAGCTCAGGTCGTGCAGCAGCTCCTTGACGAGGCGTGGATTGTACTGGTCCTCCAGAACTACAACAAACAAAGAAAAAAACACAAAAGACACGACAATATTTTTAGATGAAAAAGAAGACATTCACAACCAAAATGCAACATCCAAATATTTCCAAAAACTACCCCTGTTGGAAAAAACATTAAGATGCAAAGTGAAAGTTTAGAAATTAATTGCTGAAAAGTCCAAAACTGCATCTACTGCATCTGGTTGCATTTTGCAGTATGCAAGCCAGCGTCTGATCCACAATCCTTTGAGATGGGTGTATGAGCAATAGGGTCAAAGTTAAAGCAACAATGTTATGTGGAAATAGTATGTCCCAGTTGTGTGCATACTGCATGCCACAGTTCTACTGTGCAAGGGCAGCTGCCATACGTAAAAACATAAAAAGTATGTGATTTGGAATGCAGGGTCAGGGTTTTCCCTCGATGTTTTTGAGACAAATGTGCCGAAGGCTGGAAAACGTGCGGCATGCGCGGCAGTGCACAGTGTGCTTAAGTGACAAAATTATGATTTGACAGATGAAAGTGTTACACTGTTCATTGTGGCACAGGAATCAACAGAAAAACAACCAGTTGCAGGTTGTGCAATCTCTCTGTGCACATTTCACTCTGCCGGCTCTATCTTTTGATAAAAGAATATAAATGATAAGGAAAAGGACAGGTACCAACAGGTGGGTCAAAAATTCTGAATTTTAATCAAAAATGTGAAATAAAATAGAGGAAGCACCAGAATTAATAAAAGAAGTTTGTCTTAATTGCCTAATTTTAGTGGCATCCCAATACAAAGGTGGCTCAGCACTGAATGAGATAGGCAAGGAAAAGCCATTTTACCCTCAGTACCCTCAGAGTACCAAAAAGAAAAACAGACCGATGTTTACTTATGACCAAAGTTTCAAATGAACACTGCAGATTTTTTTACCATACAAGCTGAATCATAGACATGTGGCAAACTGCGTCTGTACTTTGCTCCACCAAGCAACACAACCCCATAATGATGGTGCACACTGGTCCTACTGGTTTTGTGGTTAGGCGCTGAGTGTAATAACACTGCCATGACTAAACAGAAGCCTGAGAAACTTCTTCTGCTTGCTCAGAGTCTTACAAGTTGCTTAAGACACGTTCTTTATGTAAAAAGGCTACTTTTACCAACATAACAAGAGCCTTAATTAGTCTAGGGCGCGACAACGAGCTCTGTCAACACAAAGAATGCTGGGAAAATGTCTGCTTGTACAATATGACAAAGTTCAAAGAGATAGACCATACACCAAGAAGCTCACATTTAAAGGATTTTATTAGCTAGTACACTTTGAGCAAAAGACTCTTCCTCAGACTTCTGATACATACAGAGGGACGCCATCTTAAATGCCCATAATCCACCTGATAAACCCACACGACATACCCCACCTGTTACATCAATCAATGACAAAACATTTAGAAACATATAGTAGAAAAACATCATTTAGATATATACATCATGTTAGGATATCAGGCGTATATACAGATAGATATATCTAGGTTCTATATACGCATACACTCACCAGCCACTTTATTAGGTACACCTGTTCAACTGCTCATTACCAAATATCTAATCAACCAATCACATGGCAGCAACTCAATGCATTTAGGCATGTAGACATGGTCAAGACGACCTGCTGAAGTTTAAACCGAGCATTAGAATGGGTAAGAAAGGTGATTTAAGTGACTTTGAACGTGGCATGGCTGTTGGTGCCAGACGGGCTGGTCTGAGTATTTCAGAAACTGCTGATTTACTGGGATTTTCACACACAATCATCTCTAGGGTTTACAGAGAACGGTCCAAAAAAGAGAAAATATCCAGTGAGCTGCAGTTCTCTGGGCCAAAATGCCTTGCTGATGCCAGAGGTCAGAGGAGAATGGCCAGACTGGTTCGAGACGATAGAAAGGCAACAGTGACTAACAACAACATGAAAGCATGGATCCATCCTGCCTTGTATTAACGGCTCAGGCTGGTGGTGGTGCTGTAATGATGTGGGGGATATTTTCTTGTCACACTTTGGGCCCCTTAGTACCAACCTGAGCATCGTTTAAACACCACAGCCTACCTGAGTATTGTTGCTGACCATGTCTGTCCCTTTATGACCACAGTGTACCCATCTTCTGATGGCTACTTCCAGCAGGATAACGCACCATGTCACAAAGCTCAAATCATCTCAAACTGCTTTCTTCTTCAGCAACTGTGTGACGCTATCACGTCAACATGGACCAAAACCTCTGAGAAGTGTTCCCAGCACCTTGTTAAATCTATGCCACAAAGAATTTGAGCAGTTCTGAAGGCAAAAGGTGTACCTAATAAAGTGGCCGGTGAGTGTATAGTATGTACAAAATATTTGCCACCAGTGGACTGTATTCCTTAAAGGACTTTGTGGGGTAAAATCCATGTATTGAGAGCTTCTTGGTGTGCAGATCTATCTCTTTCAGCTCTGTCTGATATGTTTTTGATCCAGCACTCATTCCCATGGACACTAAGATGTGTCTGTCTTTTTCATCAGTTTTTTATTTGCCTGTACAATCTGCCCACTGAATAAATCATCGGTCCCCTCCTCAGGTCTCCTTACCCTTCCTTACAATCTTCTCCAGTATGTTGAAGTAGTTTTTCTGGGCAGCTCCACTCAGAGAGGTCAGCTGAGACCTGGCTATTAACTGGAAAAGCTACGGGACAGAGATGAGACAGTTAGAGGAAGACTTGTTTGGAGAAGTCGCACAACAGCTTCAAAACGATTCTTCATCAACATGTGTGATCATCACCGCTCACTTTTGCCACGTAGTTGAATCTTCTCAAGTCCTGAATGGCACTGGAAAAGTCTAGACGGTTGAGGGCCTCACCGAGGGTGCAGTATCCGTGACGCTGTGTGTCAACATGAAAATATATTCACATTTTTATCAAAAAAATATTTAAGTCAAATAAATTCTGCTGCCAACAAATCAGCTGTGAAAAATCTTGTAACAGCTGCAGGACTCACTTCTTTTGTGCTCCCTTTCTGCACGTAGATCCATTTATCCCTGAAAACAACTAGACAAGGAAAACAAAAAAAACACATTCATTGGAGCACAAGTGTTTTGGTGAAAATGTACTGTTGAATGGTTTGAACACCTGTGAAATTTAATGCAAGAGCTCTGCAGCAAATGCTTCGTAAAGATAATATCGTTTGACATTAAATTTTGTCAGTTTTCAAGCCTACAGTTTGTAGATTACAATCTGTTTTACCATATGCAATTTAAGCTAACATGATGCCAGAATGAACAGCAAGGTTTTATTTATTTAGGATGATTTAATTCCAACTCCAATGTCTGAGTATTCTTAAGAATTTTAAGTTCATTGCTCTTGGGTGTAATTCCATTATTATGCTATAATATTATCAGCTGCATAAAATGACGCAATATCGTTCATTGCAATTATTTCTTGGACAACATACTGTATCCTACAACAGAAGTAGTTATCATGACAGGTGTGCATAAAATTGTGGCAATGCTCTGTATGCGCTCTGGTATTCAAATTGCAGAAAATAAATAGAGTTTTTACTAATAATTTTAAGACATGTTGACAATATTCAACATCTCCAAACTGCTCCTGTCCTTTAAGATTAAAGTTAATGGGACATGACTGCAAGGTTAAACTTTTTAAATGAACAAACACGGCAACTATATTTAGGATCATGACCAATCACAATAAGTGTTTGACATGGTGCCGCCCAAACACTTCCTTGTTTTATTGTACCTGTACCCTCTACTGTATAAAGCAATTTATAAAACGGATCGTTCAGTTCAAATCTGTGGTAAAATACTCTTTAAACACAAACTTGTGACCGCATTACATCAGTCTCACTGTGCCTAACAAATTATTTCACAATGTTGGATTTTGTTGTCAGTTTTGATTTAATGGGTGGGAGAAGGAAGATAAAAAAGAAAGACGACATGCGAAATTAAAGACAGAGAGATTGAAGATCTGGAAGAGTCAAACAGCTGTGACCGCGTTACTATTGCTTTAATTGAAAGCAGCTACAGCAAAGACAGCATCAGAGATGATCACAAATGATGCTGCCTTTTGTCGTGCCGATCGACATGCGGCCTAAATTAAATGTGCGAATTTGCTGAGATGAGAAGACTCAGAGAAGAATGCGTACAGGGGGACTAATAACGTGAGGAGAAAGTGGACAAAGCAAACAGCCTGAAGTGTCAAATATGTTTTTCGACTATTTGACATGTCAAACTACTTTTAAGCTGAGCTACGCCTCAGGTCCTGTTGACAAACAGGCTTCAACAGAAGGTGAGTCCGTACACACCGCTCACGTGTCCAGTCAAGGACCTGCATACCAGGCCCACACAGGTCAGGGCTTATGCACACCTGTCTAATAAATCTCAATTCAAGCAAAGCTGTCAATAAGTGGAGGTCCCTTCACTGCAATTATAACCTGTGCCTACCAGTATTTCTGCTGGTTTTTTTTTGCACAAAGGACCTTTAATTTTCATACCACAAAGCCTTTCACAAAGCCAAAACAGTGATTATGTGTTGCTGAGACTCACACTGAGATTTGGTGTTATTGTTGTAGATGTCCTTTTTCCTCTTTGTGGTGGCGAGCTCGCACACATCCCCGACGAACAGATTCTCTTTGTTGTCGCTGCAGAGCCTGTTTGGACAGAGGAAGCATG
Source organism: Lutjanus argentimaculatus (assembly GCA_034769285.1). NCBI lineage: Eukaryota > Metazoa > Chordata > Actinopteri > Lutjaniformes > Lutjanidae > Lutjanus > Lutjanus argentimaculatus. Next base: position 49,623,068 of record JAWZSL010000001.1, read on the forward strand.
GGAGGAATTTGTTAATAGCATTGCATGCGAGTTGTGACCACCAGTGCACCTGAAACACAATGCAATTATAAGCCGCAGTAAAGAGTCCGCTCTGCTGCTCTGCAGAAGACTGTGACTATTTACTGATGTCCTGTATGTCGCTCTGTTGCACGGCATGATGGGTCCAAGGCAGTTTAATGGCTGCAGTATTTTGGGCTAAACAGGACCAGCAAATGTGTAAGCAAAAAATGATAAATGCACAGGAAGTCAGAAAGTAATAGTTATAGGAGCCACTTAATGGTGGGGTAAGCGATTGCGGAAAAAGTCTGTATATTCAGGCCTTAAGACAGACATAACATGAGTCAGACCGGTCAAGATGTTAAATTATATTGATTCACAGTGTTTGTTACAGTATGATGGAGGAAATACAGCAGATGGCAGACATTTATCAGAGCCTGAGAGACAGAATCATAGATGTGACTCAGTCTTTTCTCAGAAAACAGGCCAAACATTATGAGACCTTTATCCAATCTCTGTTATTTCTGGCTGCTATTCTGGGTTGGCGTGATTGATGAGCCGCCTCGTTATTGCTGATAAGATAGATCTTAACATTTTGGCAGCTGACCTCTACTTGACATGTGTTGATACAGGAGGCTTGAATTGGTTCAACTCCAAAAGAAACCCAAAGTGAAACATGGAAGCGCATGTTAATTTACTGGACACACATCATGTATGGATGTGAGGGTCTGTGCACATGAATAAACATGCTTCAAGAGAGTGAATCAGGTCTCTTTGCAAAGCACTACTATTGTCTTTCTTTTGTATTTTCCTCTAATGCAATGAAAATTAAATTACACTAAAAAAAAAATCACCCATACTAAGATCTGTCCCTCTGTAACAGGACATCCTCTAATGACCTTTAGCTGACAGATCAAAGGGCTGGACCGGACTGGTAATTGACTCTCCATGCATTAATAATCCTTTGGCTGAAGTTGGGCACCCAACTGGCAACACCACCAACTCTGGAAGCACAATATTTGGGTCACCTGATTGTGAAATAATGTGTGTTTTTATTTTTTTAGGTGTCACAGGCTGTTTATAGTTGTGGTTCTGGAGCTAAAGATTGTCCATGGAATATAAATGCTGCATAGTTAATAATACAGCTGACAAATTTCAAAATAGCTGTTTTTTTGTTCCCTTTTCTGCACAAATTTAAAACAGCCTGTAGACAGATTATTTTTTCATATCCTCAAGAGGAGTTTCACCCAGAGGACTTAGAGCTGAATCGATTAGTCCCATGATTTTAGAGTCAGCAGGGCCCCAACAAATTGGATGACGGACAATGCTAAGAGTTAATTTTTAATGTATACAGTATATTATTTAAAATGTAAGATGAGATAAGATAAGATAAGATGTACCCGATGCCCCGTAGGGAAAATCTGATTTGAGACAGCAGCACAAAATGTAGCAGCATAAAGGGAAATGTGCTTAAAATGAAATAAAAATAGGATTCAAAATAAATAAGATATTAGATAAAATATACACATTATGTACAATAACTGGGAATGCGCAATGTGCATATGCATGTGTAATGTGGAAATGCTGAAGACGTACAGACTGTTGTTAATATACATGTGCAACACGTCAATGAAAAGAAATAGGGACTGTTTATAACAATATAATTATTATTGCATTAATAAAAGTAAAGAAATATATTCATAAGTGAGTTTTCTTGCTGTAGTAGTAGTTCTAAAGACATATTACACAAGGGGGACCCCAGCCGTGAGTGCTTTTTGGAGGGCTGTGGTATGGAAAAGTTTGGAAGCCCATGAATTAGTCGATTAATTGTTTAGTCAAGAGACAGAAAATTAATGGTGCATTCACATGTGTTCAGGCAGATGATAGACTGCAAACTAGTTATTATTTTAGTGGAGCAAAATGATAAAATCAGGTGAAGCTGGAAGAGAACAACCGTAATGGAAACATTAGACAGCTGCCGTCCAAAGTTAAAATATTTGAACTTGATGTTGTGCTCCACAACAGAATTTACAGATATTACATATGAGAAAACATGGACAATCTAATCAACCATAAGATAATAATTGTTTTTGTTGTTGTTGTCGTTGTCGTCTCTTTTACAGACAAACATAAACAAGGGATACACCAAGTGCAGTTCTCCTTTCACGATGACCTTACATTTTGGAGAAGTAAACTGACTTGTATACCTCATGTGCTTCACCATCACCATAGCAACATATCGCCATGCGTGTTTGGTTTTGCCGCCCTGCCTTTCTGTTGGACTGTTTGTGTTCCTGAGCCGTCCAGAAGCTGTTGTCCATCTGCCGTTCACCGTCTGCCTGAGCCCACGTGAATTCAGCATAACTGGCAACCCCTGTGGTAGTGGGTTCATCTTTTTAGTCATTTTTCAAGCACAAAATTGCAAACATCTGTTGGTTCCTGCTCCTTAAATGTGAGGATTTGCTGGTTTTCTTTGTATGACAACTGAATATATCTGAGTTTGGGATTGAAACAAACATGTGAGTGTGTATCCTTGGACTCAAACACATTATAATGGCCATATTTCATGATTTTCTGAGATTTTATTAAAAAAAAGGACTAATCTTGGAAAGAGTCAGCAGATTAATTGATGAGGAAAATCATTTTTATATGCAGTTTTAGAGCTAACCCACCTCTGTCTACACAGGTGCCCTAACCAACTACCAGCACAACATTATAATATATCATAATATATATCATAATAATATATATTAAAAGTTGAGGTGATGTCTTTAAATGTCTCCTTTTGTCAGTCTGAAATCAAAAGATGTTCAGTTTAATATGTATAAACGAAGAAAAGCAGGAAATCTCCATTTTTGAGAGGCTGAAAACAGCATTTTCTGCCATTTTTGCATGAAAAAAAAACTTTATTGATTAATTGTGGTGGTGGTGGTGGTGATTTTTACACCAACTATGCACCCAGGTTCCCTCCCTACAGTAGAGGGAAAGTGGACGGACCATAGTGCAATGAACGTGACTGGAGGAGTCTGGAGCTCATATAAAATCACACTCTTTTCATTTAAAACAAATTGATTATAAGGCTGTGCTTTAGATGATGACTGATAACATGGTTGTAACAAATACCAGAAACTACAACAGGTCCCAGAGTACTTGCAAAAGGGTATTTATTGTGATGCAAAACACAAGGGCACGAGATTTCAGAAGCTGGAGGAAATATCAGGGTGATTTCAACATGCATGCTTGTTGGGATGAAAAAAAACCTAATTTCCTATGTCCTCCAGCATAAGTGAAGGCTTTGCTTGTCTGACTGTGAAGTCAACTGATTTGCGGTGAATGAGCTCTACAGTAATCCCTTGCCTCTATCCATTTATCCAATTGCACATGCGTACACACAAACACACATGCGAGCGCAGTGATCTGTCACACTGAATTACGAGACAGGAATGCAATAGCCTGGCCGCTCTACACAGGTTGCATGCGGAGCGCCGGCCTCCACAGAGCCAATAAAAGACATCACACAGCAGCAGGAACGCTCAGAAGGATTTGTGGATATTTAAACTATATCCTGAAATACATGAGCTAAAGGGCGAGGGTGATGCAGGAAGTCAACGTGAATAAGGAAGAAAACTAAAAGAGAATTTGGCTGACATTTAGCTTTAGTTACACTTCTCTTATTCTCTGTAGATACATGCATTCAAGTAGCATTTACTATGGCAAGGATAAATATTTAAACCTGACTAATGCATTAATTCTGCTGCACCAAAACTTTAAACTCTTCAAATTGAAAATGAGACCCAGTGGTAACTTTAAACAGCTGCTTTTTCTAGACGGATTGAGAAAAATAATTAAGACCCTTGAAGAAAGTTAAGGGACAGACTCGAGGAGGAAAAATTAGAGCTTCTCTCACATAAGTTTTTGTTAACTTTTTGCCCTGCTAGCACATATAGAGATTTGCTGTTATTGTTATTATTGTTATTAAACAATGTTTTGTAAACCTTTTAGCTAGCTAGCAAACAATGCAATGTTAAGAAATACAGAGCAGCCAAAAGTTAACGGTTTCTCCTCCTCTTGTATACTAATTAGGTCCGGACAGTGATGAAAGTTTTTTATTTATTCATTTATTTTCATTTTGGTAAGCAAGCATCTCCATATTGATTAAACTGTATTTTGGTTTAAATAGCTACATTTGGATTTACTAAACTGAGATTAGTTTTTAATTGTGCAACAGAGCTCTGCTTCATTTTAAATCTGGATTTACTCACTTTGAAGCTAGTTTTGCTAAACTCTGATTAGAACTAATCTTAGATTAAATTAATCTTTGTTGGTGCAACTCAGTCTATGTGTCTGTCTAGTGCAAGCAGGGTTGCCAGGTCTGTGTGACAAAACCAGCCCAACGGCCAAAAAAACTGGCGCCGGCTGGCAGAAAACATAGGCACATTGTATTTGTGTGTTGTTTTTTTTTTGTTTTTTTTTTGTGGGCGTGCGTGTGACATGTGTCAGGTCCGTGTGTCTGTAGTGCTTATCTGGAGTCAGTTTGGTAGGATTTAGGTATAAATTCATGATTTAATTTCAAATACTGATGTGTATTTATATATATATGATATGTATATATATATAGATACTAATACAATTACTACAATAAAAATACAACACTTCAAAAGTAGCCTAATTCCTGGACCTGGCAACTCTGAGTGCAAGATGACTACACAGTCAAACAAATTCAGACAGTAGCTGGGGTTACATGCACTCCTTTTATCATTATGATGATGATCTGATGATCTGATGTAGATTTTGGGTCAACTGTTCACACAGGATGTGATGATAACATGCACTGACGCATTTGATTTGGGGTTTAGTCTTGTAAAAGGCTTCGATCATTTTTTCACAGACATATTTGAACAAGTTGTTATTTCTTATTTTCCTACAGTGCATGTATTCAGTCCAGGTCTGCTTGGAAGATGTCATTTTTTTTGGAAGTGAAGGAACATACGTCCCCACACGTTTAAGACGGAGGGCATGCAGAGAAAAAATGCTGCCAGAAAGTAATCATGTTCAATCATTTACGTAGCACAATTTTCCTATGATTGTTTTTTAGGAAGAGCTGATACTAAACTTCTGCAACTGATTGAAATTTCAGCGTCAGTTTGTGCCTTTTTGTTCTGATTGAGGTGTTTATATAGAGCATTTTTTATTCTGTCTGAGGCTTTAAACTGATTATAATACAATGTTATATTATATTATCCTCCATGTAAACATAGCTACTGTCTAATAAATGATCTGTCACCAAGTTAGACCTTGAAAAGTGGCTACTTAGCGGACACGCAACTTCCCAGCACCTATCTGGGACTTTCAGATAATAGGTGACAGAGGTTTGTTGACATTAAAAGACACATTTATGATCTAACCTACTTCTGTAACACTGTGTACCATGCTAGGGGCCATCATAATGCTTGTCTTTCTTTGTTTCAGGCCTACATGTGTTGGTCTGCCCAACGTACCTCCGTCGCATGAAGTCACTGGCCTTTCTGAGTGAGGCTGCGTTTGGACAGCAGCCAATCTGAACAGATGAAGTCACCAGTTATTGTCTGATGTTGTGTCCTTTGCCTTCTCGTGAAAAGACTGCTGACGAGCTAATGTGGCACTGTGAGGTCCTGTTGGTTTGTTGATCAATAGAGAGGGCGACGCTGTGACGTGAGGGAGATATCACCAACTGGTGCTGAGATTCCACCCTTAACCCCATCAGCACCAGCTGGACACCAGCATCCACTGTTTTGTTCATTCATTGCCCTTAGCTAAACAAAAATCTCCTCCCTCTTCCTTTTAGCTGGCTAACATAATACTCACTGTAACTTTGCCTGGGAAAATGTAAACACAGGCTTGTTTCATCTGATTTCAAAAGAAGAATCTGACCAGGTGGCAGACATTAAGTTAACAAAGTAGAAAGATCCAGTCTCCTCCAGATGGTCTCGTTTGCTCACGTAGGTCATATAGATGCATCAGTCTTACATTGAGACTCTTTCATATCCAGTTAAAAACCATTTGCAGTAGGTCTAAAAAAAAAGATCTTTGAAAGGGGCAAAATTAACAAATTTACGAGGAAAAAACATCATAAGTTTGTGAGAATAAACTCAAAAACTCTCTGAGATTTAAGTCATAAATTTAGGAGGAATTTTTTTCTAGATTTACCACTTCAAGCTCAGAGAATTTTTTTCTTGTAAATTTGTGAGTTTTTCTCATAAATGTACCACTTTAATCTCGGAGAATAAACAGTTTTCTTTCTCACAAATTTGCACAGTTTCCTCATAAATTTGCACATTGTCCTCGTAAAATGTACCATCAATCTTAGAGAATAATCATGTTTTCTTCTCGTAAAATTTACCACTTTAATGCCATTGAACATTCAAGGGTTTTTCTCATAAATGGGCCACTTTCATCTCAGAGAACAACAGTTTGTTTTCTCAAGAATTTACTGCTTAAATCTTAGAGAATATTCAAGTTTTTTTCTGGTAAATATACCACTTTGATCTCAGAATATTACCTTAATGGCCCTAATACGCAATTGTAGTTGTGTTACTGTGTTATCTGTAGCAATGAATACATGAAGAGAAAGAGAACAGATTCAACTTTGTGCTTTGCAGTCAGTATATCAATAGCTATCGTTCGTACAAGCAAAATGAGCTACCATGTTTGGTTTTAACCACTGCTTACATGTTGTTATTGGAGTCTAAGCAACAGCCAAGTTTGGCTCCAGTCGATCCTCCTTAATGGGGGAAGAGGCTTTGATAAACGGTCCATATTACAGGTTTTGACACTCGACTCAGACAATGAAGCCCAACAGGTGGGTGATGTGTTTTGACTTGAGAAAAACGTGAGTAAAAGTTAGTTTATTATGGTCTTGAATTGAATCCAATTACACCAAAAAAACCCCCACAGATTTCACTGATTAGTTGGATAACTGTTCTGAAATGTTTATATCTGACACCTTCAGAACTCTAATAAAATGCAGAAGTTTTCAAGACACACCTAAAGTCTACATATATTGTCCATCATTTGAATCCAGCTTTTCACATATTTTTTCATTTTCAAAGAGCTTTTGTTTCATGAAAAAATAAAAAGCAATACATCCATATTTGACATTAACAAGAGAGTTTAAGAGTCAGATGAATGTAAAGAGCAAGAAGAAATGTGAAGAAGTGCTAATCCATGTACACCATAAACAAACTAAAAATCCTAAAACTAGAGAAATCTCTCTTCTCCCTGGACTGTACGTGACTACTTGTTGCCAGTTGGCATGCGTCAAAAACAGTACATGTTTCCTGCAGATAACGAGAGGAGCTCTCCTGCTGGGAGGCAACCCAGACTGCCCACAGGGGCACATGTAACAGAGACCAGAAAGACTGAAATAGCAGAACTTGTTTTTAGTTCAGCTGCTTTCAACAAACAGTGGTCATTTAAGTCTTTCAACCCACTAAAACGCCTTTGGGAGGGACAGTGTTATAACAGCACATGACAGGCATTGTTTGAACTTCAGGTTATTCTTGTGTGCAGCTATCAGAAGAACTGGTGTGTTAACATTCATCACACAACTTTGAGCAAAAAAGCCCTGTGACAGGATTCACAAGCTGCAGCAACTCCAGGAAGTCCTGGAGTTACTTTACGCCAGTAATTGACTAACTGCGCAAACATGGCACTATACAGGATTTCAGAGCTCCTGAAAACAGGCTTTATACTTCACAATTATTACTATTGTCATTATCATATTTTTATCTGTAGGGTTACTCCATTGTGCCCTAACATATAGAGCTGCAACGATTAAACAATTATTAAATGAATCACCAACTATTTAGCTCATCGATTCATCCATTTCAGATTTTTTTTTACACAAAAAAGCAAAAAAATCTGATTCCAGCTTCTTTAATGTGAATATTTTCTGGCTTATTTACTCCTCTATGACAATAAACTGAATACAGCCAATATCTTTGGGTTGTGGACAAAAAAAAAAGACGTTTGAGGACGTCATCTTGTGCTCCGAGAAACAGTGATCTGTGAATCTAACTGACCCTCAAAAACACCAAAGTCACACTAACACAAACAAACTAATTGATCAAAGCAGTGGTAGACCAACAACTCCAGTGTTCTGTGAGGTAAAATTACTGTTTATGTCAGTGGAGTCTGGTGGTCGGGAGTGAGCGATAGCAGCTAAGCCTAAACTTAAAGCCACTGAGGGGCTACATAGACGGGCCGATAACTTAGTTGACGTGCTTGCTGTGCACCACCTCGTCGTGTCAACGTCCCACTTCTTCATCGCTGATTTTTATGGATGATTTATTGTTCTCCGTACTGGTCTTAACTGTGTTACATGCAAGAGTACAAAATCAGTGTCCATCAAGATCCATAAATCCAACAACAAAAGCTTCACCTGGCGTGGCATGCCAGCGTAATGGTCGAAAAACTATTTGTGCTCCTCCATCTAGGAGCACCTGTCACCTGACGAAAGGTTCCTACGTAAGTAGACATGTGACCCAAAACACAAAGGAGACACCTAGTGGACAACTTAGTGTCCTACAAACATACATACGCCTCTTACAAATAAAACTTATAAAACAGTGGTTCTCCATCAGAAAAGGCTGTCTGATGGCAAAGTAAAGTGATAAAAATATTCTAAATATAGCATACACTTTAAGTTGGCTAAAATTCGTTTTGTTGCTGACCCTGTCCTCAGTAGTTCCATGCTTAGCTTCCTCCACCGGTACTCCTGCTGCTTCTCCAAACTGAGGCCGTGCAGACCATCATCTACTGTAGGTAATACACCAACTATAGATAAGTACCTCATGCAACCCCTCTTCAATAACCCAAACCATCCCTTTAAGTAAATGAAGGAGTCCGACATCAGGTATAATCCTGTTTCCTGAGGCTTTACCACGACTGAAACCTGACTTGTCATATAGCCAAAACATGAACAATTACCCAATGCAAGTGAATCTACAGTTTGTCAGTTGTCCATAATGACAACAAGCCTCTGCAGGTTAAGTCAGTGTACCTATGTAATGACAACCAGGTTGCATGACTTGTTTTGAATGTGTGCTCCAGTATGTGTGTGTGTATTGCTTCGGGGGGATAGTTAGCAGAAGAAAGGCGACTAAGTTCGCACACAAAACCACTTAACCTCAATACTTGAGATTCTGATCTTCACACGTCAACTCTGAAACATTTTCCTCTAAAATTGTGAACTTCCACAGCAATTATTTTGAATATTTATCTTTTCTCTAACAGGACACACTGACAAGTTGGCCTCATGTAAAATTACCCTCTTGAGTGTCTAAACCCAACCCTGTACTCAACTCCGTCTGTTGCCATGACGCCCCTTTGGCAACCAAAAGCTGCAATTGTGGGATGCAAATCATCTCATCAAAGACTCTCTGCTACGGCCCTGATAAGAGTCGACCGAATGATTTTTTTCTTTCCGACATTGAGCAGTTACGGCCTTATCAGTACAATCTGTTATCATTACGTACTGACTGAGTGCCAGAGTTATTTAAGTTTTGTATTTTTCATTAGTTTTTAATTCTATTTAGTTTGTAAGTTTTGTTTTCCATTCAGTTCAGTTTCAGTTACTTTCCTGAGTGGGTTTGCTCATTTCAGTTTAGTTTGTATTGTTTCAAAATGTTTAGTTTTAGTTTAGTTTTTATTACTTTAAGTGTTACTTGTATTTCTTTTTTTAACTATATGGGGCAATCAGGTGCAAGAGGGCAGCTGGAAGTGTCAGAAATTTTAAACACAAACCTAAAACCTACGTCTTCAGCCTGGCTTTTGATCAAGAATGGTTTAAAGATATTAAATACATTTATTTAAACTGTATTTTATTAAATGTATTTACTTGTACTTATTTTATTAATATCTGTATTGTTTAGCTTCTATCATTTGTATCTGTTTTATTTGTTTTTATATGTTTTGTCTTTTTCAGTCAATTTTATCTAGTTTTTAGTTTTATTGGACACATTTTATTTCTCTCCTTTCATTTCCTGTCAGCTCTCCACTGTCCTTTTTTTATTTATAGGAAAAAACCTCTCAAAAAAAATAAAAAAGTAAAATGAAAATAATGGTTGCCACAGTACATTTTTGCTGGCCCGAGTATAAACTTAAGTAAAAACAATACAGAAAAGGCTAATTAACACAGCTTAACACAAACTTCCTAAACTGTGACACTTGTGATGTCAAGTTTTCTCATGAATTGTGACGTAGTGTTTCCCGCAGGCATTGTTTCCGATGAAAAATGAGACAGACTTTTCGGCTAGTTGATGAAACTGGCGGCACACATTGCACTACAGTGCGTCCTTCGACGTGTCATATTCTCGCCACTGAAAGTCCTGCCTCCATTCACTCATAAATTTTCATTGCCGTTTCGTTTCTTTACAGTTTGCCTTTTGACACATTGGTGATGAATACCGCTGCCTGTTTTATTAGTATGTTGAACCAAAAGGTGTGAAAGAATCTGGATGTTTGTGAACTGAAACACTGTGTTGGTGAAGACTGTCAGTATTGTGGTAAAACTTTTTGTGGCCACAGATGACCGGACCACGGTTAATGTTGAACCCTGTGGGGATTTTTTGTAGAAGTTGTAAGACAACAGTTGTAGTAAGCCATTACGTCCACTTATAAAAACTGATTAATCATTAAGCATATAAACTTTGACACAGATAGTACCAGTCTAACAGTACAATTTAGCACAGATCAAGGTGGGAAATTAACTTTTTAAGACGTGAACATGTACCAGCCACTGACAGATAATATTGAAATTCACCAGCCACTCAATATTAAATCATTATTTTGTGTCTGAAATCTGCCAGCCACTCTCATATTTTACCAGCATTTAGCTGGTGGCTGGTGCTAACTTCCCACCCTGGTGCAGATATAGACGACAAAGGGGAACAATTTATAATCTTACTCTTTCAAGTCAATCTCTCTGTTGTTATCGTCCAACTCATGTCCGTAGAAGACATTCCTCTTCCAGCCGTGCTCTGTCTTGGTCCAGATCCATCCTGGCGACCTCCAGTCCTTTCCCAAGAAAGGCATTTTAGCTGTGGGGGATGACTGTGAGCAGAGATGGTCACTGCCACTCCAAACACCTGGAGGGTTAACAAAGTGCAGGATTTATCTTTGTGCTCTGGGACTATGGAAGGTAAAACAGAGATTAGGTGCCACGTTAGGGGAAAAAAAGAGAAGAATTTGCATTTCATTTCAAGAATAAGGTTGAAATGTCAAAACTAAAGTCAAACTTTCAGTATTAGTCCTTAGTCTTACTTAAAATTAGGGGTGTGCCATATTGTACCATTCACGGTGTATCATTAAAGTTTTTTTTCAGTAGAAAAAAATCATATCGTGACAATATTATGGTGGAGGAGTTAGCTCCACAAGGGGAAGTGACTTCAGTAGTGTGGAAGTGGTTGATTACAAGAGATCTGATGTGCAATAAACCACAGAACATGTAAAAAGAAAACCTTAAAATATTGTGATATTATTTGAGTACCATATTGCACACAGCTTAGTTGTAATATCATTGAGAATAAAGCCAAAATAGTATTTCAATTTTATTATCAACATTTTGACAGAAATTAAAAAATGCAAAGCAAAGAAATCTTCCTCCTCTCATTTTCCCCTGATGCCTTATTCCTAATACTCCTCCGCAGGAAGCAAAGAAAGGCCATAATAAGACACTAAGCAGTCTGCCTATTTGAGAAGTGTAGTCATGACTTGAAAGTTACTGTTTACTTGTATTCTGGCGGGTTCACAAATTCAAGTGTTCGGGGCAAAAAACTGCAATTCAAGCTGCTCAGACTGATGTTCCCATCTTTAAAATTTGAAGCTAAGTCAAAAATCTGGATTGGTGAAATTCAGTAGAGCTCTAACGATTAATACATTAGTTGATTAGCTGGGCTCTTTAGTCCTCTGTGACACTAATCTGGACATCTTTGGGGGTGTGGACAAAACAAGATAGTTGAGGACATCATCATCTCTGGGAAACAATAATTTTCACCATTTTTTTGACATTTCATGGAGCAAGAAACTAGGGCTGCACAATTTGGTAAAAAAAAAAAAAAAAAAAAGAAAAAGTCATATTGCGTTTATTTTGACTGAAACTGTGGTAAATGATCAGTTCTGCATTACAACTTTCACGTTCACAGAAAAAAAAAAAATATTAAAGTCGTAATGATGTGATATTTGTGGAGGTCTGTACCAAACAAACATGTTTTCTTTCATCTGAGGAAAAAGATGTTTAGGCTCATTATCATTCTGTTTTCTCACACATTTTTCCTTTTTCAAAAATTTTTTTGAAATTTCACTGTGATTGCGATTACTCGTACAGATCTACAAGCGACTAATTGATTAATCAAGAAAATCAACAGATTAAACAACAATTAAAGCAGTCTAAGGTGAATATCAGAGCCACTGAGGATAATCAATCGATCAGACCTCAGACAGACTAATGTTAGTTTAAGTTTCTGAAATTGCACAAGTTTGCTAAAAATGACCTTGTGGGCATTTCAAAGAGAGGATATGAAACCAGATTTTAAAAATATTTCCCTGTTAAATACAGTGAGATTTTAAGCAGTGGTTAAATCAGGAAAAAAATAATAAATAAATAAAATAATTAGATTCATTCTGCAGCCTGAAACTCCATGTTAATAAACAAGAGGCCCATCACATTTATACACAGCATCTATTTAAATGATATTTAGATTAAAACACTGGTGTCATTTTGAGCCTAAACGCTTTAATAACACACCTGACGACGACTCTGACGCATCTACCTGGAGCATTTGAAAAAATAACAGCGTTAGCAAATGTTTAACAGTAAAAAAAAAAAAAAAAGAAGAATACACGAGCTGTCAGTCGCTTCAGCGCACACAAACGCGACAGAAAGACAATAAATAATCTCAAACGTGCTGTGATGGAGTTGTGGATTTCTACAAAACGGCTAAAAGACCAACCTGAAAGGACTCCTTTGTTGTACGGTCTCTCCCTGCTTCTGTTTCTCCCTTCTTCTTTTCTCTCCGCCGTGTTGGAAATATTGACGGAAGTAAACACACTAGAATTCGTCTCCGCCTCCTGCTGCGCTCTGATTGGACGAGGCGTCAGTATTTATCTTGTTGCTACCCAGAGTGGCGTCGCTGATTGGCTGGCCGCGGCTGTCAGTCGTGTTCTTTTTTTTTTTTTTTTATCCTCTCTGTTTTGTTGGGGCTTTCTTCTACACGTGACAGAGGACTGCGCACATGTACTTATGTTTTGATTTTGTGATGGATGATGGGTACACGACCGCAGGGCAGCTGTGCGACTGATGATGTGGTTATTAAAGAACATTTATAAAACAGATGTAATCACAGAGTTTAAAGTGACATATTAATGCATTATTTTAGCAACAACAAGTCTCAAGTTCAGAGTTTTAATATAATAGTATTTTATCTAGGTCACTGTTCTATTGTTCTTTTTCTGTTTAATTGCCTTTTTTTAAAAAACCACTTTTATTCACCAGTCTATTGGGAAAGTCAGTAACATTTCTGAGCAAGTCTTTATTAGGTCCCAAGTCCCTTAGAACAGAGGTTCTCAATTTTTTCTCAGCCACAGACCCCTTTACAAGATAGAAGTAAATATACCAGGACCACCCTCATGTATGTCCCTCGAAACAATTTGACGTAGCCTAATAGAAAGGTATTAGACATGTATTAAAAAATATTTGCACCATGTCAACACAGAGTACCAATAACCTACACTCACATCAAGACAGTGTCTTTTATGCAAAAATAAAATCAAATGTGAATTCTGATCATTTAAAATAATATAATAATAAATTATAATAATTCAAAATATAAAATAGAAATAATAGAAAATATTTGCACCATGTCAACACATGTCTTTCCCTCTCTACCCCTTTTCCGGTGTGTCTTCAGCTGTCCCTATATTGAATAAAGGCAAAAAGCCAAAAAATAATCTTAAAGTAAACAGTTAGTTTAAAATAGGCCTAATAAAGAAATAAAAAGTACAATAAAAGACCTAGCCTGGGACTTGAATATTATAGGCCTATAAAAATTGTCTGTGGAAAGGAAATAGTTTATATAAAAATTATGAAAAATGACTGATAAAAATCAGAATAAATGCAGAATATTGTGAAGTCTTTTGTAATTAATTAACAAGTTCAAATCAAGTCAGAAGTCGTCATTATAAGGTAAAGTCAACTTTATTGTCACATATACAACCATACAAGTACAATTATTGAGTCAGATCCAGTCCTTGCATTTAACCCATCCTGTTTGTAAAATAGCCTCTAATGTGCAGTGTGTTTGTTTTTGTCTGCATGCTTGTGCTGTACATTTTGGGACACATACATCCAGATGATCCATGGTTCTGATCATGGCAAGCAGCAACAATGGCCGCAAAACTAAATCTGCAAGATGGCGGACAGGGTACACAGAAGATTTTAAACTCTGTTCGTTTGGTCCCAAACTTTGACGCAAATACTGTCCTCAGCTCAGATTCCAAATATCTTGGAATCCATGTAACCAAAGATATTAAAATCAGCAAAACCTAAAATGTGTAAATTGAGGCAAAATATGTGGTTACAAAGGGACCTGACAGTTTTTGGAAGAACATACCTAACTAAAATTAAATCTTTATCCTGCATATTCAATGGACCATACCTAATACATTCATCAAAACCATTAACCAATTAAAAAATAATTTTATTTGGAAGATCAGGTTCATTATATTATGAAATCAGATACTGTTATAAAATATGAAGATGGTGGTTTGCAAGCTGTTGATTTTGAATGTTTAAGTGCCATGTAAAAGTTTAAATGGCTGAAATCCTTTCTGCTGAATAATAATTGTATCTGTCATTGTCTCCTCGGAGGATCATTTTAAAAATGGGTTGTATAGAGTTTGTTCCTAGATGTGATTTTCAGAAAAATTGCCACAACAGATGTTACCATGCTGGAAACGCATAACTTCACCCTACAACAAGCTCTCATTTGGAACAACAGATATGTGCTGTGCGATGATAAATCTCTGTACATACATCACTGGATGGGAAAAAAAAAACAGTAAGCAGTGGTGGACAGTAACAAAGTACATTTACTTATTTCAAAGACAAATATTGCCCTTTTCACTCCACTACATTTCTAGGAAAGTTATTGTTACTTGCTACTTAGCTACTTAGCTACATAGCTTTGAAGTCAGCTGGTACTGTTTTTTCTTTTCTAGAATGCAACTGGCCGCACACTGTGTTCCTCACAGAAGGAAATCAATCACAGTACTCGCTCTCAACTGGGATTGATTGAAAAGCGGAAATACATCATCGAGGCACGCTCTGTAACAAGCACAAGCAAGCTCTCCCTTTTTAATTCAAACAAAACATGGTCATGGCGACGACAGAAGAAAGACAAGCTGACAAACCAGAGATCTCAAGTCTGTGTTTACCACAAACAAACTACATCTCTGCTTTCAAGAACTCGCCGTCCAACATTTTAAATGTGTTATGTGATGACCGATGATTGAATTGATGTTATAATCTGAGCGAAATATTTGTCACTTCACTTTTCAGTTCCACCCCTTCAGGCCTTTGCCTTGTTGGGACCTGTGTCCTGAGTGAATCCACTGACTTTATCTCGTAAAAATGTCAAGTTACTGACAAATCCTGTCAGAAATATATATTTACGTAAGGGAGGGGAAGGTCCTGAGGCATTTGATATTAGAAATGTACTTTGTAATTTGTGCTTTTGAATACTTAAGTATTTTTAAAAGCAAGTACTCTTGTACTTTAACTCAAGTAAAATTTTGACTGAGCAACTTTCACTTGTATTTGAGTAATATTTGACCGGGAGCATCTATACTTTGACTCAAGTACTGGGGTTGAGTAC
Organism: Lutjanus argentimaculatus; assembly: GCA_034769285.1. Lineage (NCBI taxonomy): Eukaryota > Metazoa > Chordata > Actinopteri > Lutjaniformes > Lutjanidae > Lutjanus > Lutjanus argentimaculatus. Next base: position 49,638,976 of record JAWZSL010000001.1, read on the forward strand.
TTTGTCCACCACTGTCAGTAAGTCATCTCATTAATAATCAAGTAAACTGGCTATCGTATGAAAAATTCTGCCTGAAGTATGATATAGTTTGCACATGTGCTCACTTTGATAAAGTTATTAAAGTTATCCTCATATCAGTCAAACTATTCAAAACATGGACAGGCAGTCATGTCTGATACATTTACCTGTGCTTCATTTTAATGGTCTTATTTTTTAACTGAGGGAAATTCAAATAAATTGATACATGACCACTTGAATAATGTTCTGTACCCAATACGATCAAACAAACTCAATCACTGAACTGTTTTCAGATTTAGAAATTAAAAAACAGGGACCCAAATGTATCACTTACCAGCCCCCAAACCAAAGAAATCCATTTTAATATTCTAAACAATATTTATCCATCCAGTGAACTGCTAAGAAAGAGATTTAACATTGATCACAATATTTTTTGCTTTTGTGATACTGAAATTGAAACCAAGGATCTGTGGCGTGTGGAGAGTGTGGAAGAACCCAGGAGCGGAAGCGGCACAGGTTTGAACAATGATTTATTTACACAGGTGCGAGTGAGTCCCAAAAATCCAACAAGTGCAAAAATCCAAAAACAAAGGGAGAGTGCTGGGGCTGTGAGGGCAACAGGAGGCACTGGAAGAAAAAGGAGGAGAGACACAGGTAAGACAAAAATCACAAGCGTTCACTAGAGACTGTAGAACTTTACCAAAATCTTGAAAAGGAGCCAAGTTGATACCGCAGAGGTTACCTGGATACTCTGGTGCTGAGGAGTGTCTCTGCTGGCCTTAAGTAGAGAGGCTGATTGTGGAGCAGCAACAGGTGAGTCCAATCACTCCTCAACGCCGCGGGGGAAGGGTGCCCCAGGGAGAACAAAGGTAAGTTACCCAAAAACAACACAAACCCGGAAACGGTGCTACCAAAATAAAAGCCCAAAAATACAAACCACCACAGGATCACCTGTTTTTTTTTTTTTTTTAATACTCTATGACATTTTGGGAGGACTTGCAGGACTGGCTATCATCCAAAATCCCACTACATGCTCCTGTCACAAGAGAAAATATTGTGTTTGGCATTAACCTGAAGGACCCTGCGACTGACTTGATATTAAACAACCTTATACTCCCGGCAAAATTTTTCATCCACACATCTAAATGGAGGTAAATGAAACTTCACTTCTCAGTTTTTAAAAAGAGACCTTATGGCCAATCATCTGTGTGCCTTAAAATTAATGAAAGGAAAACATGCAAAGTTCTCCTCAAAACTTATGAAGAACCGAAAATTTTTCATGACCCCTAGATCAACCTTGTGTATTTTTCTTGTCTCCTAATTTTATTTTTTTTCCTTTTCACAATTTTGTTTCTATTTTTTTGGTTAAATTTTTCATTATTTATTACTCTGCATTATAATATATAATTTAAGTTATTTCTCTGTAACGTTTTTACCACGCCTCATTGTTGTAAATGTTTTTTTCTATAAATAAAGTTTTTTTTTTTAAATTCAGGTATCCCATAGCAACGACAAGATCAAAGGACAGAATGGAACCAAGCTTTGATGATGTCATAAAGGCAGTTCTGGAGTGCTGAGAACGCTAAAGTGGCCCCCTCAGAACCAAACCAGCATCAGACACGAGTTTCACTGTCACGGATTCAGAAACGTATTTCACCGTCACAAGTTTCGTAAACACGTTTCACTGTCTACGTTCAGACACAAATCTACATGTCACGGGTTGAGAAACAAATCTCACCGTCACAAGCACAAACGCACAAACTCACACCACAAGTTCAAACAGCATTTACAATGGAACCCAAACACAATAAAAGAAGACAAAGGAGACAGAAAGGACCAACACTGAGGTCCAGCAGCAGACGAATCAAGCCAAGGATTTCAACTCCAGACGGCTTGACTTCTACCTGCATTCCCTGGAAGAGGAAATAAGGAGTGAGTTCAAGGACCGCGAGGCAAAGCTCACCATCGGACAATCTGAGGAGAGATTCCACTTGGACATCAGTGTGGACTCCCTGACTGCTCTCCTCGATCAGCTCCAGGACAAGCGAGAGGACGACGAGAGCAAAGAGCAGATGCAGAGTGAGACATGTAGGCTGCAAGCCCTGCCAGAGGAGGCTCCAGCCAAACATGACCACTCTGAACAAGAAGATACTGAGACTTTGAAATCACGTCTCAGAAAAATCTGCTTCATGCTGCGGACAGCTCAGAGAGAACTTGAGCAGAAGACGTCCTGCACCAAAGATCTTGAAGCCAAGTTGGAAACGATAAAGAGAGAGAACAAGGACCTTCAAGATGAAGTCGAGGCCATGAAGTTAGAGGTCCGTGTTGAAAAACAGCTGCGCACGGTGGCTGAAAAACAACGTGGAGATAATCACTCATGGCCTGAAGTTACAGCTATTTGAAAAAGACAACGCAGAGTTTGAGGCCCGCTCAAAGGCAGAACAGCTGGCGGCTGATCTTGTATTTGAGCAGGATCAAACTCAGAAGCTGCAAGAGAAACTGAAAAAGATGGAGGAAACTCTGTTAAACAGAAGCAGGACACAAAAAAGACCCTGGAACAAGTCAAGGCTTCCCATCAAGCTGAGCAAGAAGAACAGAAAGCAGAGACCAGGAAGATTTCTTATGCCCTGAAACAGGCAGAGGGTCTGCTGGAGATCGAGCGTCACAGCTGGCAGCAGGAGAAAACCTTCCTGCTGGAAGAAATGGACAAATCAAAGGCTTCCTTTGCGGCTCAACTTGAAGAGCAAAACAAGAAAACAAAACTCTTGTGGATGCTCTGCAGAAGGTTGAGCAGCAGTTGGAAATTCATCATGACGAGTGGCAGAAGGAGAAGTCATCCCTCCTTCAAGCCACAGAAGACCTCAGGAAGACTCTCGACGAAACAGAACAAGAGGCAAAGGAGACAATCAAACAAGTCAGGATTCTCATGAAGCCCAGCTTGAGGAAGAGAGAGCAGAGACCGTTAAGATCAAATCTGCCCTCAAAAAGGCAGAAGATCTGCTCGAGACTGAGCGCTGCAGCTGGCAACAGGAAAAAACAGCCCTCCTGGAAGAGACAGACAAATATAAGGCCTCCATTATAGCTCAGCTTGATATCCAGAAGCAGGAGAATAAGACCCTCGCGGATGCCCTAAAAACGCTAGAACAACAGCTGGAGAAACAACGTGCTGAGTGGCAGGAGGAAAAGTCATCGCTCCTTCAGGCCACAGAAGACATCAAGAAGACTCTCGAGGAAAAGGAGCAGGAGTGGGAGAAGAACGAGTTGTTCCTGAATTCTGAGCTGACAGCTCTCGAGAGTCAGCTAGCCAAAAAGAAAAAGAGGAAGAAGTGGTACAGTGTATTCCTCTGTGGTGTCTGAAGACTCTTCCAGAGCCCAGATACTGACGTCCAGCTCAGGGACAGGGACTTAAACAAACACAGGTATTTGTTCTTGTAAACCTGTGATTATTAATCAGTTTTAACCCCCAAACAGCACTTTGAAAACGGCTGTTTGAGGCTTAAGACTTGACTTTACATTTGTGCAGCACGGTGGCCAACACTGTCCCCTCACAGCAGAAAGGTCCTGGATCCGAATCGCACTTGGGTCAGGGCCTTTCTGAGAGGAGTTCAGATGTTCTCCCCGTACTTATGTGGATTTTCTCCGGGACGCTCCGGTTTCCCCACAATAAAAAAGGAAAGAAAAAAATTGCACACACTCACATAGACACACCCAGCCGTCCGTGGAGAGGGGACCTCTCTTTGAATTGCCTTTCCCGAGGTTTCTTCCCATGTGTCTTAAAAACTCTTCATGGGGAGTTTTTCCTCGTCTTCTTAGAGAGTTTGAGCTGGACACCTCTTCCTGAGCTGGATCTGCAAGACACATTTAAACACCATCAGCCACACAAAGAAATAAATCACTTCTGGACCTCAAAAAACAACAACAAAAACAAATAAATAAATAATAAAATAAAATAAAATAATGTCATGTTTGTTAGTCATTTGTTTTTGATAATTTTAAGTTGCACTGTTGTCATATTTAATATTAAATGCTTTGTTTGATGAATAAATCAGGGGACCAGCAGTGACCAGTCAGTTGTGCTGACGAGATCTCAAAGATGCTCGTTCTGAACCGTTCTGTCCACAGATAAACACCGAAGAATCTGCCATAACACCCCAAAAAGGTTGCTAAATTGCTAAAGTTGCTGAAACAGTGGTTTAGTTGTGACGTTTCCTAAATTTACACCCTGATTTACAAAATTTTGAATCCATGTAAATGATGGGACCTTACACTGCTTTGGTACTGACATGAAAATGTGGGACAACGTGTATTTAAAATACAGCCTCATGATTTTAAAGAAAATATAAAATAAATGTATTTGTTGTTGAAATTTAGTGGTTACAGTTTGGGAGAGCTACCTCCCAACTGAAAGGAACTTCATATGTACATATTTTTTTTACTGATGACAGGAAAAAACGAGAGCCTGTTAATTCTGCCTAAATTCACTTATTTTATCTTGTTTATATAGTAGGCTAAATTGTCCTGTATTGTTACTCAGCCTTCTGATTTTAAGTATTTAAATACTTGATGTGTTTTCAAGTCAAGAACACACGTTAACATAATATAAGGGGATCTGGAAATGACAGTAAAACTGGTCAGGAACATTCATTTATTCACAAATTAACTCTTCCCAGGATTTATTGATAAGGCCTATTGTGGACTGGGTCTCGATGGTTTGTCATTTTTAAAAAGTGTCTCCTGAGAAACAAAGTTTAGGAAACACTGATATACAAAGGAACCTGCATCATTCTGTCAAAATATTTGACACAAAATATTAATTTCAAAATGATTTTGGTGATTTAACAATAATTTTATTTTTCCTGCAGAGTCTATGATTAGAACTGTGTCCATAGCAACAGTCTGTTGTCATAACAACGGTCTGTTAATCATAGCAACCGTCTGCTATACAGAAGTAACAGACCTTAAAATACTGTAACTGACCAATCAGAGAATCAAAGAAAGTATTTAACAAAGCCATGTAATAAAAATTATGGTTTTATACAAATTAAGCTCACTGCCATATCAAATGCTATTTTGGGTTATTTTGGCTATTTTGGGTTGGGATATTTAGATTTGTTTTGGGTTGTGGGACAGCAGTTTGCAATTCAGTGGAATTACCGATATAACAAAAAAATCATGAATTCTTCAGGTATTATCAGTACATACTCCGAGATGGTCATCATCACATTGTTTTTACCCACCTACCTGTTTATAATACGTTCAGTATTGATTAAATCTCACATAGTGTGTCCATGCAGTCCACATGCATGCAGAGATGAAACGGTATGAAAATTTCATATCGGAATGAATTAATTAATGAAAATTCTTTATTTCAAACATGTAAATGTGGAAATAAATAAAAAACAAACAAACTAATAAAGTTCAACAAACAATAAACCCATGCAGCAAACTCAATAGGCAAATATAGAAATCCAAGCTGAAACAGCCTGTAGTTCTTCTTTAACACCAACTACATGACTGTGACAACACTGGATGCAGGAAAAGCAACAGATTTTGCAGCATTAAAACTCTTTCTCTGCACACAATAAGGAATTTATTGCTTCAGTTGACTACATTTACTCATCAATATACTGACTGCACAAACACGTGAAAAGTGCCAAGGTTGCCCTTCTAAGGAAGGAAATATGACAGGAGAAAGTCTGAATAACTGCTTCCATTATCTATATTCTTTGTATGCAAAACACCAGTGCAAAACATGTTGCTTTGTTTGTCCTCCGACGAACTAAAAATAGCACCAAGAATCCATCCAGACTGGTTTATGTGTAGTAATTGTTCCTCTGAGCATTGTTAGTATATGTGATTACAGTGAAGTCAGAGGTTTAGTATGACAGGAATGAGGTTCATTCTTTGTTGTTGGATACTGCCCCCTTCAGGCCACACACAGTAAATTCAAGTTTTCAGTCACTACAAGCAGTATCCTGCCCTGTATACTGACATCTACTGTAGGCCTTATTGATATACATATATACTGTATATATAAAAAATAGGAGTATTCAGATCCTATACTTAAGTAAAAGTACTAATATCACTGTGAAAATACTTTGCTACAAGTTAAAATCCTTTTATTTAAGTAAAAGTATGTAATGTACTCATTGTGCAGTGTTGTATATGATGTTTCTGGATCAATATTACTGCTGCATTAATGTGTATGTTGCATTTTACTTCTGAAGATGTTTTAAGGTTACACTAATTTTAAACCATTTTCTATATTTCTAGGCAGTTTCATCTCCAGCAGTCATTCCCGGAGACTGGGTCGTGACCCACAGGTGGGTTATAGGGTATTTTGTTTGGGTCAGTAAATAAATAAAACACTATGGAGGAAATTCTGTAAATTTGAGATCTATATCTCCAGTACAACTTTTGTAAAGTATTTAAAATGCGGATATTGTTTTACTGATGAAAGGAAAAAAGAAACAAGAGTCTGTTTTGGCCTCGTTTATGAAGTGTTCCTGATGAGAGGAAATAAAAACAACAAAATGGCCTGTTAACTAAATGCATTTTTTATAAGGTAACACGGATGGCAGTAAATTCATTCATGCATGTAATTAACTCTTCCCAAGATTTATTGATAAGGCCCATTGTGAACTGGCTCACAATGGTTTGCCAATTTAAAAAAAAAAAAGGGTCCCCAGAGCCAAAGTCTGGGAAACACTGATCTACAGTAATGCATCCTGAAACCCAGAAGAAAAACTATTTTAATATTTTGATTTTTTTGGGATATAAGAAACAAAATGTTATTTATTTGTGTTTTATAACATGTCCCTTATTGTGGAAATCTGGTCAATATTTTACACAATTTGGTAATGATGAATATTCATTTGCTCTGCATTTCTGTTTTATTGTTTCTTTCAATATTTGATGAATACTGAAATAAATATAAGACAGATTGTATCTTTTGTCATTTTATCAAACATTTTTAATAAGAGTAAAACTTTCATTCATTCAAAAATCTGCTTAGTGGGTAAATCTTGACTGCATGTGGAGATGAGTCAAAACACATGACATGAACATGCCCACATGTCATGAACGCTACATCAGGAAGCAGTTCTTGGTCTTTAAACACATGCTTCGCTTTACACACTTCACAAACATCTTCCAACTAAGTCCGTCTCTCCTCCACCTGTTTTGGCAAATGAAGGTGGTCCAACCTGTTCTGGATCCGGCTGTTTGTGGCAGCCAGATTAAAGACATACAGGATGGTGTAGTGAGAGGCACTTCTTTGTGCAACTTGACATTAGATACAGGCCGATCATGTGGTCTGTTTCTCAAAGGAAATGGAATGGATGGAAAATGGTTGAAAATTCAAGCAAGTCCCACTGTCCTCCATAAAGGATATGGGTTGAAATTAAGACTCATAAATAAACAGGCTTGGGGAGTAACAGATTACATGTAACGGGATTATGTAATCTGTATACAAAAAGGTAACGGGGTATTCCATTACAGTTGCAGATAAAAAGACATAATCAGGTTACAGACACATTTAGTGAAAATGGGGATTATTAGTAGGATTACAGTTTTAAAATAAAGGACGAAATACTGCCATGCACAGTGCAAACACAGCTGTCAAATCATTATCACGACCTCCAGTGAAGAAATGCCTCACTGGGTGGAACTATTTGTCTTTAAATCATCAATCAATCAATAAAATTGCACACAGCAAAGGAAGGAACAGCTGAACAAACTAATAAACCTAATAACAGACATAAAACACTGCTGCAACAATTAATCTACTATTAATTGACTATTACATTCATCTGCAGGTATTTTGATAATTGATTAACTGTTTTGAGTCATTTTTTAATCAAAAAAAAGTTTAAATTTTCTGATTTTCAGCCTCTTAAATGTGAATATTTTCTTATTCTTTTACTCCTCTCTAACATTAAACTGAATATCTTTTGGTTGAGGACAAAACGAGACATTTTAGGACGTCCTCTTGAACATTTTTCACCATTTTATGGACCAAACAAGTAATTGATTAATTTAGATAATAATCTAAAGCCCTAAAAACACTATATTAAGCTAAACAATTTCACCACATTTTATATTGGGGTAATCTAAAAGTAATGGATTACTTTTATATTGTGATACTTGGATTAGGTTACTGACTTGTAATAGGTAATTAGTAACTAATGGAATACATTTTTAAAGTAACCCTCCCAACCCTGTAAATAAAAAACATCCTCATGAAAAACAGAACAATATATCTTTATAAATTTGATCACTTAACATCCTTGATGCCAAAAAACGTCTTTTGAAAAGACAGAGGATGTGCTCTGATGTGTGTTGCATCACTAGAAAGCCCAGGATGTGTTTTTTTTATTGGACATCAAGACTCAAATAAAATACAAGCTTTGATTGTTTGATTGTTTGAAATAAAGGACTCAGTGTCACATCCCTCAAAGAGGACAAATATGAATTGCCGGGTCTCAGTAGGCTGTTTGTAACGTCACTGTCCTGTGAGAACAATGTGTAAAAAGTCAACTTTTCATGAGCTTCGTGACAAAGCATTTTCCAATTAACCAAAGAGTTTTTTAAAATATTTTTTTTAATAGTTTATTTAGCTTAAGAAGTAGGCGTATCTTCTCCACCCATAAATGAACACTTAATCCTTTAGTTTATTACAAACAAACATTCAAAACCACGATATTTGGAGACACATGGTTTTCATGAGACAGGAAGGGTTTGAAAATTGGTCATCTGAAAAGCAAGCTGTCTGACAAACGTTGTTCAGTATTTGCTTCTGTGGAGCAGAAGTATAAAATTGCACAAATGGAAATATGCAAGTAATGTACAAGTACCTCAAATTTGCATGCAGGCACAGTACTTGAGTAAATGTACTCAGGGCCGTAGCCAGGATTTGAGAAATACTGTGGTCATGAGTCCTTGCTCCGAGGGTTTGGGAGATGCCAACAGCAATAATCAATTAGGAAATAATGTCAGTTCCAAGACAAAAAACCAACAGAAGATCAGAAATATGGCCAATTTTGAAATAAATCCTTTTCCGTTCTTTTTCTTATTACATTAAAAGCACGTTCGTTGTCAAATAAATTCAGCAGAAGAGCACGACTGCAGTATCTTTCAGATTTTTATCTTAATCATCTGACAAGTGTTCTGACTCTCATTACTCAAGTTCATCAAAACAATTAGCCATCATAGAAAAGTGAAATCCAAGAAAACAGCAGAAGGAAGTAAGATATTTAAGGAAGCTTAAATCAATTATGTACCAATACAAAGGCCTCATATGCCCTTTAAAATAAGAAATAAGATACGTCTATGTCTCGTTTTCTGATCCTGTTCAGTTATACAGGGGAGATGATGCAGCCTTTGTTCAAAACACACCATAACACAACAAAGTAGTTTTAGCACTTTGTCACTTTATTTTATTGTTAAAAATATAAATAGGTCTAATGAAAAATGTGAGATCCAGAAAATACTGAGAACGACGTGATCTCATTGTCCTCTGTGGTAGCCACAGACAAGCCTACAGTTACATTACTGTCAACTAGAACTAATCAATTAAATGAGTTTAAAAATGGAGAGAATCACACTTTTCATGACACTTAATTTTACTGAAATAAAAGACAACATTTCGACCCTGAAACACAACTTCAGCTAAATTTAAGCAAAAAAAAAATTATATGTAACAAAAATAATTAACTTTATGTATCAGTTTTACAAAAAAATACTTCAGTATAAAACAATGTTACACAGGTACCAGCAAATCCAGATTCAACCTGGTTTGGGTACTGCAGGAGTGACAGTGCAGTAATATTTCAGCCTATATGCTAAAACTGTCTCAAAACATAATAACACTATAAAAATCCCAATAAAAGAAGACACTTAAAAGCCTAAACTAGGCTTGGGAGGGTTACTTTAAAAATGTATTCTGATACAAACTAATTACTTGGTAAACATATTTTTCATTAGGTAGCAGTAGTAGTGTTGACAAGTTATATTACTCGATTTCTGTGTAGCTACTGTTCACAATGTTCTGTGTAGCTGTTAGCTGTTGGTCTGAATAGCTAGTGTTAGCGGTTGATCTGTGTAACAAACCTTAGTGTTTGCTCTGTGTGGCTAACATTAGCAGTTGGTTTGTGTAGCTAATTTTAGTGGTTGTCTTTGTAGTTAATGTTAGTAGTTGGTCTGAGTAATTAACATTAGCGGTTGATCCGTGTAGCCAATGTTGACGGTTTGGTCTGTGTAGCTAATGTTAGCTTTTGGGTCCTGTGTAGCTAAGTTAGCTTTTGGGCTGTGTAGCTAACGTTAGCTGTTGGTCTGTGTAGCTAACGTTAGCTTTTGGTCTGTGTAGCTAATGTTGGCTTTTGGTCTGTGTAGCTAATGTTGGGCTTTGGTCTGTGTAGCTAATGTTAGCTTTTGGGCCTGTGTAGCTAATGTTAGCTTTGGGCCTGTGTAGCTAACGTTAGCGTTTGGTCTGTGTAGCTAAGTTGGCTTTGGTCTGTGTAGCTAAGTTAGCTTTTGGTCTGTGTAGCTAATGTTAGCTTTTGGTCTGTGTAGCTAATGTTAGCTTTGGGCTGTGTAGCTAATGTTAGCTTTTGGTCTGTGTAGCTAAGTTAGCTTTTGGTCTGTGTAGCTAATGTTGGCTTTGGGTCTGTGTAGCTAATGTTAGCTTTGGGCCTGTGTAGCCAACGTTAGCGTTTGGTCTGTGTAGCTAAGTTAGCTTTTGGTCTGTGTAGCTAATGTTGGTTTGGTCTGTGTAGCTAATGTTAGCTTTGGGTCTGTGTAGCTAACTTAGTTTTGGTCTGTGTAGCTAATGTTAGCTTTGGGTCTGTGTAGCTAACATTAGTGGTTGGTCTGTCAGCTAAGTGTTAGCTTATGGCTGTTTGTATACGTTACTTTTCTGTGTAGCTAACGTTAGCTTTGTGTCTTGTTACTGACTTTGGGCCTGTGTAGCTAACGTTAGCTTTTGGGTCTGTGTAGCTAACGTTAGCTTTTGGTCTGTGTAGCTAATGTTGGCTTTGGGTCTGTGTAGCTAATGTTAGCTTTTGGTCTGTGTAGCTAACGTTAGCTTTTGGTCTGTGTAGCTAATGTTAGCTTTGGGCCTGTGTAGCTAACATTAGTGGTTGGTCTGTGCAGCTAATGTTAGCTTTGGGTCTGTGTAGCTAGCATTAGCGGTTGGTCTGACCTGTAAGTGTTTCTTAAAATTGATGACAGTATTTCCACAGCTGAAGGCAGAACTGTCACTGTACTGTGATCTTGTTCCTCTTTTGTAATTTAGAGACAAAATTATCAAATTTCCACCCAGTGAAGCATTTTTTCACTGAAGACCATGATAATGACCAACTTTAAGATTATCTGGTTGACATCACCACCTACAGTCCCAACACATTTTTGAGGTGTAGCAGTAGTAAGTAATATTGACAGAGTAGCCACTAACTGGATGTCTTTATAGCTAGCAGTAGCGATTAGTCGTGTGTTTGGGTAACATTTAAGCGGTTGGTCTGACGTTGCTAATATGTTGTTTATTTAAATTAGATGTGAAGTTCTTCACTTCTGGCCATAATAATAAGTCCCCTTTTAGTAACTTTATGCTCTGGCAACAAACATGTGGTGAGGACAAGACACGACTTGACTTGATGAAGAACAGTGTCAGGCCTCTGGAGAAGTGAAAGGTGTGTCTCCAACATGGGTGCAGCAGAGTGATGTGTTTCCACTCATAAATATTGTTTTGTTTGTGTGTGTGAGCGAGAGCTAGACAAAGTGGGTGGTCATTTTGTTTGACACATTGAGTCAACAACAGATTAATAAATTGGCCATTTTCCCACTTGTGTTACAGCCTGTGAGCTTTGATCAACACAGAAAGTTGGCTAACAGACAGAAAGAGAGAGAGGAGCTGGTGAATAGACAAAAGTAGACGGGGATTTGGGAGGGGAGTAGAGATACAGTTTCAACGGTTCACTGGCTTTAAGCCTATCAGATTATCAGGTACATTCCTCTCACACAGGACCCAGGGACCAACTGATACTTTGGCTGGAAAATAGCCACATCCTACATGTTTTTTGTTTTTTTGTCTGAATGTAGAGTTAAATTTAATGATTTGTACCAGTTTTAATCCTGTTGAGAAGAAACACTTGGCCACAATAACATGTAAAAAGTATCTCAGACATTTGACAGTAGCTGTGGTGCGTGTTTGTGCGTTTGTAATGGAAAGTCACGTGGAGAGAAATGGGGGAGTACACTCATTGGATTATGAACTTAAGAGGCAGGTTACATAAATTATGATTTAAGGGCTTTCAGGCATGTGGTGGTCCTAAAGACCGTGTCCAGGTCCAGACCTTTGAATCCGCCCTCTCCACTGAGCTGTCTGAAGATGGAAATTGAAAATCTGATGTCAGGCATCTAAAGGCCCTGTAGGAGGTTACTTAAATTAAATTTACTAATTACTGTTAAAAATGTACAGTCCCAACATATTTTTCAGTTGCAGCTATATTGACTTAAATTAGCAGTTGTGGTGTGTCTCAAATCTGCGTACTTCCCTCAGTGCACTGCAAAGCTTCTACCTTTTAAAGTCTGATTGCAACCCGCCGTTTTAGCTCTGTCGCCGACACTTGACATTTGTTTTTACGTTTTTATTATCAAAGCGAACTTTTTTTTGTTGATATTGTTTTGTTTTGTGTGTAAGATGAGCGTCTTTTCAAGATATTTACGCCGGTATCAACTCTGTAGACGTCTCATCCTCATCCTCCTTGCTGGAAATGTACATATTTAACCTAATAAGCTATGCTTCAGTTAAACCATACGTTTTTAAATGTTTTAAATGTTATTTTAAATGTATCTCCACCGCCGCCATTTGAAAAATAGTAACGTACTTCCGCTACGTCACTAAGAGAGTGTGGAAAGTGTCCAGCGATACACACTCAATTTTCCAGCTGTTTAATTGCGCCAATGCAGTGCGCATAGTGCACTAGATTTTCGCACACTGCTCAGTGTGAACACACTTACGTACTCAAAATATTAAGTGTAAGTGCAGAAGTACGCAATTTGGGACACAACACTGGTCGTGTATCTTAATTTGCAGTTAGTCTGTGTAGCTAATATTAGCAGTTAGTCTGTGTAGCTAATGTTAGTGGGTGGTCCATGTAGCTAACCTTAGCGGTTGGTTTGACCTGTAAATGTTTCTTTAAAATTTTTTTGTTTAGTTTTTTTTTTTTTTTTTTTTGGATGATGACAGTATTTTCACTGCTGAAGGCAGAACTGTTACTGTGCTGTGATGTTGTTCCTCTTTTCAGATTTAAAGACAAAGTAATGTTGACATTTCAACCCAGTAGAGGCATTTTTTTCTCAAGAGGCACACTGCGCATGGTAGTATATAATTTATTTTAAGATGTATTGTAATCCTGTTAATAACCCCAGTTTTTACTAAATTTATGTTGTTTTTTTCTGTAACTGTAATGGAATATGGTTACCTTTTTTTGTATCTCAATTCCATAACCCTGTAACTTCCATTTCTCCCCAAGCCTGCTAATGAACATCATGTGAACATGATGATAAAATGCTTAATATGCCGTAACATGAGCAACAAGCCTTTACCGCTTTCTGATCACAATTACCTTTATAAAGCTAGGTTGTAAGTGAGAATTGCAAGACAAGGACTCTGTATGTTTATTTGAATTAATTAAATTTCCATTCAGCTTTTCTGTTAATGTTATTTTTCCATACTGCTTTTTAAGAAATAGGAAATGGGTGGTATAGGCATAGGCTTTTTTAAGCAGATTACAATGTGACCTGTCCCAGTTTATCAAATTCAGACAATTTTCCCTGCCAAAGTTACAGTGAATAGCCAGTTTTGTGGTTATTACAGTGGAAACACTTCCGCTTTTGTCCACAGGGGCCTCCAAAATAAACAAAAAATTTAATAACCAGTTAAAAACTTCTTGTAGTATGTTGACTCATTATAAAGTGGTGCAGTTATTTAGGAAATTGTAGCAATTATTAAAATTCAAAATAATGTAATAATTATGTCAGTGTTTCTGTGTTTTTGGCCAGTGTCTCATTTACCCTGCTGCTAAAATGTAAATCTATCCTTTAACAAAGAATTGTATTCTAAATCACAACTGTATCAGTAAACTATAGAGAACGCACAGTTTGATTTAAAAAAAAAAACTACAAGTTTCAAGATGACAATGAGTGTGTTTACATGGACATGAGTATCCCGGTTATTATCGGGTTTTTTAAGTATCCCGTTTTTGTGTTTGTGCATGTAAACATCATATCCCGATTTCAGAAACCGGGATATGACAGTATCCTGGTTTCAAGAAACCCGATTTTGCTACCTGGAGAACTCCGAAAGAAAACGGGATACTGGGGCATGTATACACATTATCCCGGTTTCTGACAGCTGCTGACTGTCTGCGCAGGCGCGACTTCAGCCAAGTGACAGCAAAACAAACATGGCGGAAAAAAGAGCATACTTTTGGAGCGACGAAGAAACTGAGTTTTGTGATCCATCCTGAAGTTTTCTCTCCACTCAGAATCGGTGAACTCCATCATTACGACCCTATCCCACCAGTCACGGCTACGTATCTTCACCCATTGCTCCCTTGTCCTGCGCGGTGGGAGTGACAGCCAGACACCAGTCAAAAGTGAGGAGAAGTTCAAAATTTGCTGTCGCTCTCTTCTCCCGTTGCTGGTAATTAAGTGGATGAGCCATATCTGTAATGTGATGTTTGTTTTTAATAGCGCCAAGCCCGCAATGAGCCACAGTGGTCTCATTTTTCTGATTATGTCAAAATTACATCAAAATTCCCGCGGTTCAAGTTGTAAACAATAAACGTAACAGGCGCAGGCGCAAATAAGATACAGTGATCAGAAACCGGGATACTGGTGTTCATCATGTATACAGGGAAATTAATAACCAGGTTTCTCTGTGTGCATGTAAACGCCGTATCCCGAATATGATCAAAACCGGGATAAGGCTCATAACCGGGATACTCATGTCCATGTAAACACACTCATTGTTGAGAACAGTTTTGTGTTTTTTCTGAGTGTGAGTGTGTAATGTAAACAGAGAAACAGAGAAGAGAAGACAGAAATGTCTGCAGGAGTTGGCACACACACAAACTACGCACAGAAACCAGAGGAAACACTGATATAAGCACACAGACACACAAGCACATGTAGTGTTTTGATGCCTGTTCTGTAACAAAATGTGATAAACGGACAGAATGTATCATCAGTCTTTGCATAGAAAAAAAAGACATAATCTCAATGCAGGTCTCTTAATTTCTTTCCTGTCTCTTTGGCATTTTTGCAGCTGTACAGCCACTTGATAATCCTCGCATTGCGCTCGATAACCGACGTCCCCTCACGGATCTTTTTATGCAACTCATCCTCCAGCAGTCCGTCGCTGTCGTCGCTGGTCCTGGAGAAGCAGTCCTCAGACGTGGACACGCTGACGCTCCGGATGTTTACTGCAATTTCGTCCGAGCGCGCCGAGAAGTTCTCCCTCCCCAGAGACTCGATGATCTCGCCGTCCAGCCCGCAGTACTTGAAAAAAGAATCAAAGTCTGCAAAGTTTTTGGAGTACCTGGAGCTGATGTCAGAGTGAGAGCGGCTCACCCCTTTGCCAGACCTTTCGAACTCGGGAACCGCCAGGAGACCGGAGGCAGATTTATTCACCTTTGTCCCAGAAGCACTCTCTCTTGCGCTGCTGCTGTGTTGTTCCGCTACTCCGTTCCGCCTCCCGTCTGATTTAGACACATGTGAGCTGCATTCCTTTGCTGCTCCCTCAGGTGTGGAGATTTTGTCCTCACTCTCCTTATCTGCCGCCTCAGGTAACGGAACATTCTTCTGCACGGAGCTGAGCAGCAACTTACGCATTACGTTGTGCTTCCGGTCGTTCGCCGACCCTCTCAGTAACTCACATTTCTGTCTGTAAAACAGGAGCGAGTCCGGTCTTTTTTTGGAGCTGGAGCGACGTACCTGCCCTGGTGAGCAGCTTTGCTCACCACATGTAGCCTCTGTTGAACCCGTGACAAGCTTCTTACTGGGGTTCGAGCTCCGGTTAGAAGACCCGGTGCTGCTCACGGAGGCAGATCCGAGACTGATCACCGGCTCCTGAATGGAATTGACCACCTGTTGACTTTTTACATACTTGGGTTTGCTTGCGGCGAGCCTCTCCACGGCACTCATGCGTCCTTTCGTCTCACTCTCTAGTTCCATTTGCTTGCGAAGGTACTCGGGACCCTTCACCAGGATTTTTGAGGTGTCGCTGGTCGCCTCCATTGTGGTTTTAGCGAAGATTCAGATCAGTTATATCCAAAGAACAAGTAATCCTTTAGGTCTCTCCAGTGTTAAGAGGTGAAAGATTCCATTCAAGCCTGCTCCTTGCCTGAGCACGTATCACAACAGGAGACTTCACCTTGTCTGTTCAAACACTTCACCCCACCCATTCTGTGCAACAAGGCTAGTTTTAACCAAACACAAGCTTGTTCAAAGTACACCTGATACCATCACAAGTGAGAACAGTGAAAGCTGACACTGCTGCACTTTTTTTTCCTCTTGTCCTGGTGGAAATGTGGGCCTTTTCCTTGTTGCTCAATACAGGACAGAAACTGTACATTATCCCCCGCTGAGAAAACTGGTTTTGTGTCTCCTTATCTTTTATCCACTCATTTAACAGAGGCGCTGACTCATCAAATAGGCTTGGTGTTTACAATGTAAATGTTGTGCAATAAATGTTTTCTCCAGCCTGTCTGTCCTTAAATCATGCGGAGTGTTTGATGTCTCCCAGCGGTGGATTGTCAAAGCCATAATCAAAACAGCATTGTGCAATTCTGAGGTTCTCAAAGAGGATGTTTTATGGGTGTTCTGTCAAGATTGTAGGTTTGCATTTTCTGAGTAGCTGTATCTTAATATATGAGCACACTGTCCAGTCCTTTGGGGCTTTGTGTAAGGTCAATAAACGATGATGGCGTTGACTATGATGAAGATGTTTTTAGACATGTCCACCCAGCCTCTTAAAAGCACTGTTACTGAGGTTTTATTGCATCCAAAAAGTTACAAACTATAATACAATACAAGACATAAACCACCCAACTACAACCACTATAAAAGTGGAGTGGGAAAAAGAAAAAAATATATTCACCACCACACCACACACACAACACCAGGTGGACTCCACTTAACAAGATATAACATGACAGAAAGGTATAACAAGATGAAAACTATGAATCAAAACGAAAATGATGTGAAAGACCTAACAAGACTTGACAAGACAGCAAAATGAAAACAACATAAAATGTGTAACAAGGTGAAAATGATGTAAAAGACTTAAGACGGAACAAGATGAAAACAACGTAAAATGAGTAACGAGACGAAAATGATGGCAATAACTTGACAAGACATGAGGCGAAAACGGCGTAAACGATGTAACAAGACAGAAGTGACATAAAAGGTGCAAATAAGATGAAAACAACATAAGTCAAAAATGACGTAAAAGACTTAACATGATGTGAAAAGATAAACATGGCGTAAAAAAGCAACAAGGCAAAAACAACGTAACAACACAAAAACAACATAAAAGAAGTAACAAGACAAAAACAATGTAAAAGGTAAACAAGATGAAAATAATAACAAGGTGAAAACGATGATGTACAAGACTTAACATGACATAAGACGAAAACAGCATAAAAAATGTAACAGCAAAAATGATGTAACAAGACGAAAGCAATGCAAAAGGTGTAACAAGAACGAAAATGGCCTAAAAAGACAAAAACAACGTAAAAGACTTAAGACAAAAACAGTGTAACAAGACACAAACAAGGCAAAAAAAAAAAAAGACATAACAAGATGAAATAATATGAGAGGGAGACTCAACTTTGGAGAAAATGTGAAGTTTAGTTATTTTTGCACAGCAACCACACGTGCACAGTTGAAATGTCCTTCAGAGGGCTACATTTTACTTTTATACTTTGAGAGCCTGTAGTTTTTCGCTTTAACTAGAAGTAGAATCAATACTTCTACTTTCACCAGAGTCTTTTTTTTTAAACAAATATCTGTACTTCCGAACTTTTGTCACCTCTGCTGGCTAAGAAAAAAAGCCCCAATATTTTAGAATTATTAATCATAATAATGATACTAAACAAACAAACAGACGCATATAAATAACAAACTTTCTTCAAAATGCTTCTACGTCTGTGCTGTTGGCATTTGAAATCTGATGCCTGCAGTACGTCATAGGAGCGTCACTAGACGTCCACTATCGCTTTCAGTGGATTTGGGCCTTGAGAGCTTAAAGGAGAGAAAGCAGCATGAGCATGACATTATGCAGACTTGTGTACACATTTTAATAATCCCCTTCAAAACTAGTAAAAATCTCAAATGCAACACTGGCACAACAGTAATCAGCAAGCGCGTTCGCATGTTATAACTGCAAGAACAAGGATCGACCCCAGTGAATGGAAATTAAACGGCAAGAAAATCTAATCAATAAGGTTACAACTGACTCCCTGTTCTCTGCTTCTTTGTGTAATTGGAAACATTCACTGAACTATAATCTAAAACATGTGTACAAACTGCATCTTTAAGTTGCCAGATCACCAGATCTACTTGTTCAAAAAGTAGAGGGCAGCACTAGAATGCATAGTGTGCGAGTCATTAGAATGAACTCATGTATGCCTGTGGGTTAATTACCCCACAATGGCCAAGCCTGCCCGAAATCAAGTCCTCAGTTCTTTACCTTCCTTTAAGAGCAAATACCTTTTATCCAGTACAATCATCCAGGATCAAAAAGAAGACACCGCTCTCTCACTGCCTATTACTTTACGTACAACAGAAGTAATTACCTATAGGCAATTTTATTAATCCCTTTCAAATTCTGTAGGCCTGTTTGTATATAATACCACATCTGTTTTGTGTGTTGATCTATGTTGATTGGCTTCCCTGAAGTGAGAACGAACAGGTCATTTGGGGATCCTGCAGATTTTTCTTGTACTTTATCCTCCTTTGACCTCTTGTTTCAGATGAATTATGATCTTCAGATTAATCCTCAGATTTTCAAGTCTGGTGATGATATACACAACCATGCCAAAGTGTCAATATGATTACTGACTCCTGCTGGAGTCAACGAATCTTGGTCTGTTTACTTGGAGGGGGGGGGCCTCTGTGGTGTCGTGCATGTGTGTGCATAGACTGCACAATATGATCGATCATGATCATTTGAGGAGCTGCAAATAAAATAGAAACCCCAATTCCAAGAAAAGTTGGGATGTTGTCTATAACATACCTAATGATTTGCAAAAAACTGGACTGCAGGCAGGTCAGTCTGGTAGCTGAACTCTTTTACGATAAAGCCACGCTGTTGTAACGCGTGCAGAATGTGTCTTTGCATTGTCCTGCTGAAATAAGCAGGGACGTCTCTGCTTTTCAGCATTAATGGGGCCTTCACAGATGTGACAGTTACCCATGATGCCACTGACACTAACACACCCTCGTGAATCTGGATGGTCCTTTTCCTATTTAGCCCAGAGGACACAATGTCCAAGATTTCCAAAAGCAATTTGAAATCTGGACTCCTCAGAGCACAGCACACGTTTCCACTTTGTGTCAGATGAGCTTGACCCCCACAGAAGTCCACAGTGTTTCTTGATGATGTTGATAAATGGCTTTCGCTTTGTATGGTGAAGTGTTCTCAAGCCTGTGTAGTATCCTTTATGTAATTATGTGGGTTTTTAATGCGGTGCTACCTGACGGGTCAAAGGTCACAGGCTTTCAGTTATGGTTTTTGTCCTTGCCACTTATATGCAACTTGTTGAATGACAAAAAAACAATGTGTATTAGTTTGGATATTAAATATCTGCATTAAATCAAATGTAGGTTGAAATTTGCAAATCATTGCATGAATTGATGTTTGTATAACAAGTTGAAACAACCCCCTGCTTTGAACTTAACATTACAGCGTCCCCTTTTGATATAGAAGTGTGGGCCCATTTTAATCCCTGATAATAAACTTTTCTTTTTCCTGAAATAGGCCTGAATTTAAAGATATTTGGCTAAGTTGACATTACTGCTTTGTACTGCACAAATACTGCACAAGTCATTCTTACACAACTTCTTCCTCTTGTCTAAACAACACTAAGAGTCTAAAGTGATTATAGTCAGGAACTTACTACTGAGGTGGTAAACTCAGTTTATCCACTGGAGAGTTTATCCACCTATTTTTAGATCAACTCTATCAATCAACGAGAAGAAAATCTACCACTACACCCTTATGATTATAGTGAATTTATGAGGCTGTACTGTACCACATGTGAAGCTTAGAACAAATTGATAACATCAGCATGCTAACATGCTTGCTAACAATGCTAACATGTTGATGTTTAAAGGTTCAGAGTATAAGATTTAGAGGGATTTACGTGCAGAATATGGCAGAAATTGAGTATAAGAATATTTCATTAGTACATAATCACCTGAAAATAAGAACAGTTGTGTTTTCTTTACCTTGGAGGTGGCCGTTTATATCTACAGAGGGTGCAAGTCCACCATGTTGCACGGCCATGTTTCTTCAGTAGCCAGAGTTTTGTGGCCACTGTAGGTTCTTCTGCACGCTTGAAAGGGGAGAGTGAGGCGAAGTGTTGATAATCTGGAAGTTTACCTATTAGATGCCACTAAAGGACACACTGGTCCTTATCAGGTATAAACATTCACAATCTTGGCATGTTAGCATGTTAACATTTGCTAATTAGCCCTAAACACCACGTATAGCTGAGGTTGATGGGAATGTCAGTAGTTTTGCAGGTGTTCATTCATAAATTTTGACCTGACGATGGCGCTAGATAAAAAGCTAAAGGATGCCCAACGTCATCCTGCGGGACTTGGATTTTTGTACCAGATTTCATGTGAATCCATCCAGTTGTTGTTGAGACGTTTCACTCAAAACTGCAAATGTCGACCTCATGATAGAGGAAAAAATTTGGATCACAAGTATAGTATAAGAATAATACACCCGTCAAGTGTGAAGGCAGAATGGTTCTCGAGTTATGCCACTCAGTTTTCACATGTTGTTCTGTTCCCAAGTACATCTGCATCATCATCTGGACAACATTTGTTTATATTGTTGGCTATGGTGTAGAAAAGCATGTCAATAGAAAGATCCCAACAGCAGTTCACATCCTTGTCTTGGTGTGAGGCGTGCATGTATAAAATCTCACCATAGTCTAATAGTGATAAAAATAAAATGCAAAAAAATGCATCTCCAAGCACAAAAAAGAATGAGTTTCAATGGATTTGGAGGAATATAAGGGGGGGATGTGTATACCAAGAATGTATGATAAAGAGAAATGTTTACTGTTTGACCAAGTATATCACTGATTTCTTTAAGAACAGCTTTGCAGAAGTCGTGATATACACACTTTCTAATCAACCGTGAAAGTATTCATCTTCTGTGCTCTTGCACCTCTTACACAACTTCAACAGATCTAGGTTAATTTTGTTGTGTCTAACTAGAATAAGATGTGGTCTATGATTTATTTTAAATTGAAGTTCTTTTGTTCTGTTTGTGGTAAAACAGTTGGACACGTTTGGCCACATATCATCCCACTCTTAATCCTCAGTTTCACACCGAAGTCAGTTTCCCATTACGTCCTAATTTTAGCTGTATTTTCTTTCACTATTCCAGAGAGTGTTCCATAAAATTGCATCAGCAATTTTCCAGAGATGTTCCGCATAATTTGGTGACGAAAATTTGTATTCGGAAAGTTGGAATAGTGATAAAACAGAGTTTTTTCTCTCTCTCTCTCTCTGTTGAGTGAGTTCATGTGCAAATCAAATATATCAAGTTTTTAATGAGCAATAAAAGATTTCTAATATATCTGTTAAACAGAGGTGGCAAAAGTACACACATTCTTTACTAAATACTTGTGGAGAAATAGACTCTGGTAAAAGCTGAAGTAGAAAAAGAAGTCTTGTTACGTCTTTTCTGTCTTGTTACGTCTTTTGGTCTTGAGTCTTTTTACGTCTTGTCTTGTTACGTCTTTTTGTATCATGTCTTATGTTTTTTTGTCTTGTTATGTCTTTTACTTCTTATGTCTTTTTTGCCTCATTACATCTTTTATGTTGTTGTTGTCTTGTTACATGTTTTAAATCACTTTTTTTTGGTCTTGTTACGTCTTTTACATAGATTTTATTGCATCTTTTATGTAATCTTTGTCTTGTTACGTTATCTTTGTCTTGTTTTTTTTTTCTTGTTACATTTTAACATCTTCGTCTTGTTACATTTTTCAGGCCATTTTTTTGTCTTGTTACATCTTTTGTGTTGTTTTTGTTTTGTTGGGTCTTTTTTTGTCGTGTTATATATTTTTTTTGTCATCATGGTCTCGTTACATCTTTTACACTGTCTCGTCGTTGAAATCAGTCTTGACGTTGACGGAGCGCAATGATGCTGAAAATGTAAGGAGATATTTTTGCCAAAATGTTGGGAGTAAAAGTAAAAAGCTGTCAGAAAAATAAATACTCATGTAAAGTACTGATGTAACTAAGTATTTGTACTTAGTTATTTCCCACCTCTGCTATTTAACACTCAGATACACTCACAGACGTCTCCCTATCTGCCCTTTGGCTCAGAGGTATAAGAGGAAACATGACTTTATAGACTCCTTTGTCACATCCTTTGAGATGCTAGAGTTGAAACTAAGTGCAGTGGTAGTGTTTATAATCATTTAGCGTGTTGTCTGATTGATTGGTGAAACCTGTTTGTGCTTAATTGGAATAAAAAGAGAGAGGGAGCAGACTCAGGGAGGAATGGAGATAGGGGAGCAGAGTGAACACGAACACTGACACCATTAGTCACTTTTCCCCTGAGCCCCCTCTCTTTTATTTAATCCTTAACTTATGCTGCTAGTTGGACAAACACATTCTACACTTTAATGTGACTCTGCATCATCTGCTAATTGCGTTTTAATTGAGTCATTCACAATAATTACCATCCATCCTTGAGACGTGAATGAAACCGACTGACTCAATTAAAAACAGCTTGCAAATTATGAGATATAATTGCTGCAGGCATCTTTTGCTTCTAGTTATTGTTTCAGTGTTATGTAAAGTAACGGATAATTGGTGATTATGCATGCGGAGCTAATTACCAGGAATATAAGGACACCTCCCACTCAATTAGTCAGTGTCTATTTATCACAAGCTCGTCTTACTGTATTTCAGCAAACAACTGTGTTTGCAGGGTCACTGCTGCAGTGTTTTTTCATGGTACACCAAGGCTTTTAATTTCCTTTCACTTAATTTTTTCCTGTTGATCCAAGGACAGTAACAGACCCTTCTTCCACCTGATGCAGGCTTAAACGATAAGTGTGTAGGATTTAGTGGCATACAGTTGCGAGCTTGTAGACAGCAAACACCTCGCCTCACTCTCCCCTTCCAAGTGTGTAGGAGACCCTTTGGCAGCTCATGCAAAAGCTACAGGCCTCTCTCGACTCACTGTCAACCAGGGCGGGTCCTGATGTCCTGAGAAAACCCACTGAGAAGAGGACAAGTGCATGCTTAGCAGCCATAAATCTGTTCCTCCCGTTTTGAATTCTTTTCTCTTCAAAACTTTATTTACAACAATTTGTCAATGGAAACTGTTAAAACTTGTTAGATATAATTTAGTATGTGATGGTTAAATTAACGTTACTTGATGTAAGGTAAGATTGAGTGTCATGAAAGGTGTCAAATAATTTTCCAAGCTTCTGCGGAGTGCCACAGTTACTAATTTTTGTTATTCTTAATCTTATTCTTGTTATTATAAAGGGTCAATTAAAGTTCCATGATATAGTGCAAATGTTTCAAGGAATAAGTCAGATTAAGGTTGATAAATACATGATAAATTCGTTCTAAGAGTTCCTAGAAAACCTATAGCTGGCTTTGAGAAGCCGGGATAAAAACAGAACTACCCGGTAATTAGTCTGGAAGTCTAAGGAAGCCTAAATTAAAATGTATTCACAGTCTTCCATGTCCACAGTCATGTCTGGCGTTTACCGGGCTTATTCCTTGAAGTTGAGCCAGTCGAATTATTCATTCTGGACCCTAATCTTACCAGTTTGAACTGAGAATGATTAATTACACATTTCCATTCACATGCATGGACTGGGTTGACATAGAGGAAGAGGATTTACGAAGGAGACAGTGCTGAATATAATTACTTCTTCTACATCATCTGCATTTCATTGTTAAATATCTGATAATTTACAATCTTTTCCTTAGCTTGATCCTGCCAGTTGAAATCATACAGACACAGGCATCCTCAGACGTTCAACAGCAGTAAATCATAGGAATCATCTAAACCTCTGTCCAAACAATTTCAAAAAAACATATTTAAGAAAATACATTTTTTTCGGGGGGGTGTTTTAGCAGATAGATGGTCCAAAATTTTTTTTTGCAGCATGAGCATCTTTTCACAATCTGCTTGTCCACTCAAGGCCACTTCAGTGGACTCCCCATCACTGGCAAAGAAGAAGACCCTGGCTAAACACACCCACGATAATGAGATAATTAGTTACAGGAAGCACCCAAAGAGACTGTGAAACAGTCACAGATGTTGAACAGCTCTGACACGGTTCAGGGTGAAATACAGCTGGGATTAGACGCTATGTTTTGTCAAATTTGGAATTTTTCATTCTTTGGTCTCTCTGCCAGTACTGTAACCTTTTGTTCAGGGATTTAGGGCCAAATTTAATGACATGTTAGATGTGCTGCTACATAACACATAGATCCACATGAATAACTTAAGGTATGTAATTAAATTAGATTAGAAAATAAATGTAATTAGAATAAGTTACAGTCACGAGAAACAATTAAATACAGTTACTAATCAAAATGTCTGTACCACCAGGCTTTGGAGGGTTTACTTCCTTTATTATGTACAAATGTGTTTTTAGATTATTAGTGGCAATTGTGCAAATTTAGTATGCAAGTCACATTTTACACTCAAACTTCAAGTAAACCATAAATTTATTCCGGTCTCGGGCTTTTGTTTTTACCAACCAACAAAGAAAAACGAGACAGAAATACAATGAAAGCATTCTGAGGAGAAAAAAATAAATTTAATTAAATAATAAAGATAATAAAAAAGGGGTGTTGAGCCCCAGCTGGTTCTTTTTGTGTAGGTTCTTGACATGTTACCCTTCTTTTAACGTGTTTAACATGTGATAAACCAGATCAGTTGTGAAATACTAAATTGAAATACCATCTTATTCTTCAGAAACTTGACTTAACTTCAGTATCTTATGGTAGCGTAAGTTGAACTACTGGCTCTATCCACCATTTTGAAAAAAACTGCCTCGCTTAGCAATTCTGGCTAATATTTAACTAAAAGATTAACATGGTTTTATACATTGGCAAAACACCAAAATGCATAACACACATTTTTAGAACTATATAAATTTGCTTTGACATAACAGATGTTATACCTGATATCAATCCATCACAGCCAGAAAGAAATGACGGCTGCTTCCTGAATTTCATCACATGTATGTAGTTACTTAGAAACAGATGAGTCAGCTTACCCACTGGCTCATCTTACCCCACTCCCCCCACCTAAAGAATTCAAAGCATGTAGTGTATTATCATCACACCTTTAGCTATTAGCATACAGTACGAACATTGTTTAGTTAACATTAGCTAACATTCTCATGAGTGGATGAAGGCTGGGAACAAATTACGCCTGCTGCCCCTAGAAAGCACAGACAAGGATTACGCACTGTGACCATGCAGTGAGGAGCAGAATAGAGAGAAAAAACGCAGCTCTCCATGCACCGACAGACAGGAGGGACAGCAAACAAACACCTGATATCAATCACAAAACACTCAGTACAGAGTGCGTCACGGATAAATGAAGACATCCCTCTGGTGAAAAATAATGACAGAACAGGAGAAGACCAAGAAACTGCCGTATTCCTCTGTGCAAAACCACGGAAGATAAAATTATATTACAGTCATGGCAAAGCAGCGCTCTGTGCACACACATGTGCCAAACACTCGCTCATCTTTGCAAAAAGATGAATGTTAAATAGCTGATTGCACTGAGCCAAACATGTCTGCTAACCATCAAATGGCGCTAACATTAACTTTCGCGTGAACTTACAAAGTGATTCACCTATTGATGTGGTTGATCCTGCATCCTTTACCACCACAGACATTTAGGGAGCATTTTGTTTGGGCCCTGTTGAAAGTCATTAGAGTCCGAGTTTATGACAAACAGCACAGCTGCTGCAGGTGTGCTTCATTTGTTGCCGCTGCGACAGTCATCTGTGGCCGTGCGCACCAGATCTGTAAGGTTACACGTGATAATAGGAGTGAATGACTCTTAGATCATCATTTCCTTAATGTTAATGTGCCCAGAAAATAAAATAAAGATATCTCTCGAGTCCCCATCTCTGGTTTTAGGTTCCTGAAAATCCACATCACAGGGAACCTGTCATGGACATCAAATATCTCTATCCTGGGAAAGAAGGCTCAGAAACAGCTGTATTTCATAAAGAAACTAAAGAATTCCTGTGCCAAGTTCGTGTTTTATTTTTATGAAGGAGCAACTAAAAGCATCCTGACCGGGAACATCACAAACTAGCATGGTATGTGCACAACCCAAGATAGTAAAACTCAACAGCAGGACATTAACCCAGAACATCACTGGTACCATCTACTGAGCATCAGTGATATCAGGGAGCATGGGCGCCTAGTTATCGTTAGAAGTGGGGGGTGCAAGATTAGTGCCAGGCAAGGGTAGATTTTTATTTCTGCAATAGTGACAAAATGTAAAAAAAAAAAAATATATATATATATACATATCATCATTTAAAGTTAACTAAAGCTTTCTGCACTCACCAGGGAAAATATTATGCCAAACACCCCCTACAAAATATGACATATTAAATATTCCTTGCATTTCTGGAAAAAACACATAACTCTAGAAACACAACATAAAAGGCAGCCTATGACGACAGTCTTCTTGTCAGTTCGGCATCAATATAATCCATAAAGACGATCTATATTTCTTTACAAACTTTACATTTTGGATATTGATGCCTCAACTTGTTACCAGCCTCCGTTGGTGAGCTGTGCTATTTCAGTGGGAGAAAACAGTGGGAATGAAAGACAAACTGTTTAAAAAAAGATTTCTCACTAAAATATGTGCTGGCTGGTGGATCAGATATGTGCCAAATTAAACACGACTCATAATGCTGTTAATTCACCGTCTACCATGTGTGTGACAGTGTTTGAGAAGTTTTTTTTAGCTGTTACCAAAGTAACTATCTGGTTTGCTGATTCCTGTTTGGTGCTGGGGGGAGCGCACCTACCTTTCCACATTAAACATGTTTGATTTTAGCATGATTTGAACTATTTTTGTTCCAAAGTAGCTCAAACGTTTTAAAATGGATAAGCTATATACGGTGGCCGACAAGTACAAACGCGCTGCATATACAGACAGGCGCTGCAAATACAGAAACGCGCTGCATATAGGAAAACAGATGCAAAAGGAAAATGCTGCAAATACAGAAATGCGCCGCATAAACAGAAACGTGCTGCAAATACAGAAACGCGCTGCATATAGGAAAACAGATGCAAAAGGAAAACGCTGCAAATACAGAAACGCGCTGCAAATAAGAAAACAAATGCAAAAAGAAAACGCTGCATATCCAGTCATACAACGGAAGTGCTCCAGGCCTCTAGGGGCAGTGCTGAGCTTCCACCCGAGAGACAGACAATGGACGTATCAACGTGTGGAGCAGATGAGTGAATGAGAAGAAGAAAGTTATTGGTGGGAGGAAAATTGGAATCAGCTGCACTTTCATAATACATAAAAGATGAAGGCCACATGTGGAAAAAAGAAAGAAAGAAAGAAAGAAAAAGAAAAAAGAATACGTACTTTTTCATGTAGCCTCTCCCGAGTCCAATTTTCTCTTGGGTGGAAGCTCAGCACTGCCCCTAGAGGCCTGGAGCACTTCCATTGTATGACTGGATATACGGCGTTTTCTTTTTGCATTTGTTTTCTTATTTGCGGCACATTTCTGTATTTGCAGCGTTTTCCTTTTGCATCTGTTTTCTTATATGCAACGCGTTTCTGTATTTGCAGCGCCTGTCTGTATATGCAGCGCGTTTGTACTTGTCGGCCACCGTAGCTATATGATTAAAAAAGCAGAAATGCAAAAGCACGTCTAATATAGTGGGGGTGCAGCTGTTGACTTGCTCCATCACTGAGGCGACTGTCGAGGAGTCGCGGTGCCTGCATAGACCCTGGGAGGATACTGAAGAACAACACCCACCTCATCCACAGCCAGTTTGTCCTGCTGCCATCAGATCAAGTATCTGCTGCTGAACCACCAGACAGAAGAGCAGCTTCTTCCCTCAGGCTGTGAGAATGTTCAATTCATCCTCAGCACTCCACCATATAAAATAGTTTGTCACGCCTCCATGTCGGTGACAGCTGTGGCCACAGGAATTATGTTTTCATGCTGTCTCTCTGTTCGTCCATTCCGTTCACGTGAACTCAATACTTCAAGAACGCCTTGACGGAACTTCTTCAAATCTGTTTCATTCTTGTGAACATATCTCAGGGAACAATTGGACGGAATTTCTTCAAATTCAGTACAAACGTCCACTTGGACTCAAGGATGAATTGATAAGAATTCTGAGTTCAAAGGTCAGGGTCACTGTGACCTCCCAAGTTTTTGGTCATAACTCAAGAATTCATGTGCCAGTTAAGGCAAAATTACCCACAACTTTAGGATAAAACTAGAACTAGTGGTTGTATGCCTCTGCCAACCAGAGAAGTTCCAGTTTACATCCACGTCTGTATAATATATGTTTAAGGAATTTAATAAAAGGCATTAAGCACAGTTTTATCAAAAATTGATGTGTGATTCCAGTGAATAATCTCCAGGGACTATTTTTGCAGACAAGTACAGAAGACTCATAGAGAGCTAAACGTCGCTCATTCTTGAGTTATGGCCAAAAACGTGTTTTGTGAGGTCCCAGTGACCTCTTTAACCTTTGATCCCCAAAACCTAATCAGTTCATCTTTGAGTCCAGGTGGACAGGTTTGACAAGTTTAAAGAGATTCCGTCAAAGTGTTCTTGAGATATCAGTTCACAAGAACAGGATGGAAAGACTTTAGGTCACAGTGACTTTTGACCATCGACATTTAATCAGTTCATTCTTGAGTCCAAGTGGACTTTTGTACCAAATTTGAAGAAATTCTGTTCAGGCGTTTCTGAGATATCAGGCTCACAAGAATGGGACGGACATGAGGTCATAGTGACCTTGAACTTTAACCTTTAACCACCAAAATCTAATCAATTCATCCTTGTGTCCAAGTTGACGTGTGTACCAAGTTAGAAGAAATTCCATCTGAGCATTCTTAAGACATGGCGTTAACGAGAATGGGACAGACGGACGGACAAATGACTGGAAAACGCGGCCACAGCTGGTTTTTTAAAGCTTTTTAGTCAGCTAGCAAACAATAAGCAAGCATCTCCATATTGATTCATTTTAGTTTAGTTCAATAAACTTGGATTTACAAAACTGAGATTAGTTTTTAATTGTGCAACAGAGCTCTGCCTAATTCTGCTAAACTCTGAGTATAACTAATCTTAGATTAAATTAATCTTTGTTGAAGTGTTGCTGAGGTTTTGACCCCTTCAGACTGGCAGCACACGCCAGAGGAGAGGCTTACAAAGTGAGACGGGGCTGAACAGCGGCTACACGAGGGCAGTAACGTTACATCAGCGCCACACAAGAATCACCGAGCTTCTTTTTCAGTTGAGATCTTTACATAAATGTGAGGAAAAAAAGCTCACGTCATAGTTCAGAAAGAATGTTATACAACACGCAGTAATCTGTTGTTATAAATATCTTACTCTGTCTTGGTCCAGGATTTTCTCATGACCTGCCTGTTTCATACCATGACTCAGCAAAGCATTACTCTGAATATGGGAATGCTCCAGACGTCTATAAATAGTGAACAGCACGTCTTATAAAGGAGCCTATAGTCTGAAGTGAGTTCAAACCCAGATTTATGAAGCTGCACTCCAACACAATAAAAAGGATGGATTACAACGGTGACAGTGATTTACTCTTGTAAATTGAAAACTGTTGCCTGATTATAACTCTGATTTACATCAAGAAGGGATCTGAGGACTTAATTTATAAAATGACAAAGGTTTATTTTTCACCCTATAACTCCAAACATTAATAATCAACGCTTCAAAGCTGGGATGCAGTAATCTAGCAATAAAATAATGGTGAGTGTTACAGGCCAGTGAGCCAGATTCACACGTGTTTCAAATCATAACAAAACTGTACTTCCCTGACCAGCGAAAACATGAATGTGGTGTTTATTTGGATACCAAAGGCATGGTTAAGGAACAAGTGACAAGAAGAAGAACCTGCAGTCTGCACACATTATCAGCAAAATGTATTTAATTATCAAAAGTACTTCTAGAGCAGAATGTGCCATTTCTGAGTGTTATGAAGAATTATATATATTGGATTGCTATTACTCATGCATTCATTTGAAAACGGAATTTTAATGTTGTAGTAGGTCATGTTGATGTTGTACAACCCCAAGTCCAAAAAAGTTAGGACGTTGTGGAAAACGTAGAGAATGCAGTCATTTGCAAAAACTTTTTGAGCTATATGTAGTTGAATACAGTAAAAAGACAAGATATTTAATGTTCAAACTGATAAAATTCCTTGAAAGTCTCGACACAAAACTGCAGGAATTTAAGAATTTTACCATCAGTCAATCCATAATATCATTAAAAGATTCAGGGAATTTGGAAAAATCTCTGCACATTATTGGCAAGGCTGAAAAAAAAAAACCCAACACTGTATGAATGCCTGTGACCTTTGACCCCTCCGGTGGCACGGCATTAAAAACCCACGTAATTGTATAAAGAATACCACATGGAGTCGGGAACAAATTTCAGATTGTTTTTCACAATTCATGAATGTTGTGTCCTCCGGGCTGAAGAGGAAAAGTACCATGCAGATTGTTACCATCGCTAACTTCAAAAGCCAGCATCTGTGATAGTATGGGGGCGTGTTAGTGCCCATGGCATCATGGGTAACTGTCATATCTGTGAAGGCCCCATTAATGGTAAAAGGAA
This sequence comes from Lutjanus argentimaculatus, assembly GCA_034769285.1. NCBI lineage: Eukaryota > Metazoa > Chordata > Actinopteri > Lutjaniformes > Lutjanidae > Lutjanus > Lutjanus argentimaculatus. The sequence goes on from JAWZSL010000001.1 coordinate 49,670,160, forward strand.
AATACAGATTATGGAGCAACATATGCTGCCATCCAGACATCTTTTTCAGAGACGTCCCTGCTTACTTCGGTCCCAACATGTTGCAGGCATCAAATTCAGAATGAGTGTATATTTAGAAAAAACAGTAAAGTTGATCAGTTTGAACGTTAAATATGTATTGTCTTTGTACTGTTTTCAGTTGAATAGAGGTCAAAAAGCTTTTGCAAGATAATTAGTAACTATAGCTGTCAAAAGTGTAGCAAAGTGAAAAAGCCCTCTGAAATGTCTTGGAGAAATCAACAAAAAAATGTAAATATTCAGTAAAATATGCTAAACTGTACAATACTAAGGCAAATGTACTTGTACTGATGTATTTTCCATCTCTAAAATGGAAGAAACTGTATTTGGTTCACCATCTGACACTCATTATGTTCCTATTGATATTCAAAATGAAACAAAATATTATGTATTTTCATACAAATACTTGGGTGTAATGTGTTACGCTGGAAGTATCACATGGAATTTGTCTGCAAAGGCAAAACAAGGACTGTATTTTGTCCGCTGCCTCAGGACTTTTGGGGGTCAAGTAGATGAATTATTCTTCTTTTTTCTTTTTTTTTTTTTATTTCTGTGATTTGAGTGTTCTACAGTATTGTAATGCTGCAAGTGTTTGCCCACTACTTTAAAGTCAAAACTATTCCATCAAATGAAAATCTGCTCAAAGATTGTGGGCCAACACCTCTATGAATCAGCAATAACATATAAAGGCTGGCCAAGAACACTGTCTCTGACTTCAACAATTTCCTGAACAGTGAGCACAGATTGTTACCATCGAGCCTGAGAACGGCCTGAGGACTGAGGCACTCTGTTGTACACAAGTCCTAAACTTAAACATGGAGCTTAATCACGATTAAATGTACTTTGAAAGGGTTTGCATATTGTCTGTGTGTGTAATTTTGAGTTAAATGTATCGAAAACATTCAGACTTAATCTGACAATAAAGTATCATCATCATCAACTGCAGAAGACATGCTCCTTTAAGCAATATTTTCTAAAAAACAATAAGGCTCGGTTTCACCAACAAGGATTCATTTTTAAACCTGATTAAATCACGGTTTAACTTAAAAATGATGTTACAGCAATATTTTAAGCTGTTTTAAAATGAAGGTGCTAAATTTAAATCTGGATTTACTCATTTTAAACCTAGTTTTGCAAAACTCTGATTTATCTAATTCAGGAATAAATGAATCTTTGTCGGTGCAAACCAGTCTAAAAGATAATGACAAATACATGATTCTTATCACACTATTATTATATTATTATATTGTTGTTGTTTCTATTAAAGCTAAAACATTTAAATTTCACAAACGCCTCTGTGATTTCTCTAAATTTAAAGAAATTTTACACTTTAAAAAAAAACTGCATATATGTGGCGTTTCATAACGTCTATATAATCCGCGTGAATTTTAAAAAGTCTTTTTAAAAAAATGTTAAAAATTCTTGTCAGGCACTCATTTGGGCCACCACCTGCAGCGTCATACAGGACCCTTAATAACAACATGGCGGCCACTGGTTCGAAGTCGGTTTTGTTCGTTTGCTTGGGTAAGATACATCATTTGAGCTCAAAATAAGGCCTCATAATCCTTATAGAGTGTGACGGCATAAAACAAATATCACCTACGACCAGTACACCAGTTTAAATCACTTTAGTAGTTTATTAAAATGTTGCTATATTTACCAGAGCGCTAGCTAAACGTGTCTGCTAACAGCTAAGTCGGTGAATCAAATGAATGAGTTGAGTGCGATGTTGTGAAATATCGAACAAACAAACTTAACGTTCAAAGCCGCTTTGATTCGCTGGTGTGTGCACAGTTAGCGTCTGGACAGGCGTGATGGAAAACGTCTTAAGTTTTGCAGAAACGCTGACTAACGTGACAAACTAAGGAGGAGTTTTAATGACAGCATCCCGGAAATATACTCACTTACCGTTACGTCAGGTTAAAGTCCATCGTGACAGCTGAGTCATGGCAAATCAACAGCATAGTGATTTTAGTTGTTGTTAATCCTGTCAAGACTATAAAGTTTTAAAAAGCTCAAGTGAACTAGCTTAAAAGTCGCAGTTAAATTTAGCCAGGCATGTCAGTGGGTGACAGGATTAAAATAAGCTATCACTGTATATGCAGTTTTATATTATGACATCACCATATATGTATTGTAAATAGGGCTGCAACTAACAGTTATTTTCATAGCCGATTAATCCATCGATTATCTTCCTGATTAATCAATTAATAATTCTATCGAATGTCAGAAAATTTTGAAAATTAATTAAATATTAAAGATTAATGCAAGCAGCCCTGTAAATCATTGCCATATTGCAGGGCTGCCCAAAGTGAGGCTGTAAGATTAAAATTGGCACACCAGATTTTTCTGGCTGAAAAATAAAAGTTTAAAAACTAATGAAAGGAGCAATATGCAGCAAATGTGCGTTTAAAAAAAAAAAAAAAAGTACAGAAGTCAAGATAGCGAGTAGGAGCCGCAGAATAGGTTGACATCCTCTGTAATATACAGATTATCAATTATTAATGACAATTGGGAAAGCAACTGATTAAAAAAGGATTCAAGTTGAATTTTAGTGAAATAAAAGCCAGCATGGTGGCATCAGCCACCTCCTGTTTGTTGATTTCCCCTACAAAAATCTTATTCATTTAACTTTATTTCACTCTCTATCTCTCCCCTGGTTATCCATGCCCCTCCTGCAGTGGCTCTGCACCCCCTCCCAGGGGGGCCCGCCCCAGTAGTGTGGGAACCACCGCCTTAAGTGTTACAGTTTACTCTGATGTTAAAGACATTGCTTTAAAGGTTGTCATGGTGTTTGTGGTTTTGAACAGGGAATATCTGCAGATCCCCCATCGCTGAAGCCGTCTTCAGGAAGATGGCAACAGATGCTGGTGTTGTTGACAAGGTAATTAATCATTATTACATTGTACAGAGCAGTATTTATAATACAGGTCATCACTGGTATTGGCTACATCTACTGACAATTTTTGGCTGACGTTTGAATAAGCATGTTTTTTTTTTAAATAAAGAGAGCTTTTAACATCTGTCCAAGGATTTCGTCATTTAACACAGTTGTCAAATTAGTAACAGAAGCACGTAGAAACATTTGAACGACCAAACCAGGTTTGCATGTGTTAATACATTTGTTGCATGTACTGTCCATGGCTACTGACCATTTTTCAAGGGATGCTTCCACTGATGAGTGTACTGATACTAGTGTCAAATTAATAGTTATTGGTGGCAAATTAAAACAACCCCTATCCACACTGATTTAGCTGGATGATAATCACTTGGTTATTGACAGTATGGAAATATTCATATATGAAGCATAGGTGGATGATGTGATGCTGCAGCTGAAATGGTAAATACAATACATCGATATAAGATGTCTAAATGGGAGTGAAATAACTGGAGTGAAATAGATCATCATTATCAGGTCTAACAATACATAACAATGGCTCAGCTGCAGCTACTAAAGATCATGAATGAGAGCAAGATGTGTTGATTGAGTCTAGGGCTGCAACTAATAATTATTTTCTTTATCAATCTTCTGAGTATTTTCAGATTGATTATTTAATCTATAAAACAGGGTTCTTACAGGTGCTGGAAATCCTTGAAAACACTTGAATTTTTATGTTGTATTATCAAGGTTTGAAAAGTGCATGGATTTTGGATAAAGTGCTTGACACTGCTTGAAATCATAGTTGCATTAATCTCATAACAACTCGCTACTTGACTGAAAAGTTCACGTTTTAAATAAAGAAATAAAATAAGTTGGAGAGAGCCTGATTGCTTTTGCCTTTTGCACAACATGAAGACGACTCCACTCGAGCGTCTCTTGTCTCGCTGCACACATGTGGCTGTGCTTAGTGTGATCTGTCAGTCTGTGTTGAAATTTCAGTCGTTTGTCTTGTCAGTGTTTCTGTGATTGTTTTATATGGGCTCAGCCAAACCAAGTCTACTTACAGATGGGTGACACATTTTGAAACATGAAACTTTGTTTTCTTTAATTTGTCACTCTTCTGTAGAAATCTGTCACAAAACATGCATTTGGTTGTTTATTGCACAGTAACATCTGAAGAAATTAAATAGAGACGTATAATTTTGAGTTAATATAAATCGTGTTTAAATATGTCAGTTTACCACAGCTGTAAGGTGCTGGAAAAACTTAAAAATGCTTGAAAGTGCTTGAATTTGCCTCAGGAAAAGATGTGGGAACCCTGATAAAATGTCAGAAAATTGTAATTAAATATAATTGGATTGAACAAATAATCATGTGATTAATCATTAATGGAAATAATCATCAGCTGCAGCCTTAGCTGGGTTGTTATTTCAGCTACTACACAGAATTATCTAAGAACCTTGAAATTAATTTGATTAAACTTTGTCTGGCAACATTTGTTTTATTGGAATGCCTCTCCTCTTGGTGGTTATTGTCAGACAGCTGCTAGTTTTTCAATATTGGCTGTCAAATGCCTCATTTCACTTCTGAGCCAGTGGGGATGGGTCAGATATAAATATCTAGGGGCGGCAACTAATGATTGTTTTCACAATCATTTAATCTGCAGATTATTTTTCACCATCAGTCGATTAATTGTTTAGTCAGAAAATGTCAGAAAATTGTGAAAATGCTCATCACAATTTCTAAGAGCAACAATTGATGTCTTTAAATTGATTCTTTTTGTCAAACCAACAGTACAAATACAAATATTCTTCATTTCCTATCACAAATAATAAAGGAAAGCAGCAAATCTTCACTTATAAAAAGCTGGAACCATCAAATGTTTGACATTTCTTGAAAAATGACTGAAACAATTAATCGATTATCAAAATAGTTATTTGACTAATTGTTGCCGCTCTACTTGAGCCAGAGTACATCATCATCCTGTAAATGCTGCACCACCTACCACATGCCTGTACATGAGAATGAATCATTCTTGCTGTGTTATTGTTCCCCGTGCTCTGTTCTGCCTAGTGGAGGATAGACAGTGCTGCCACCTCCACCTATGAGATAGGAAACCCTCCAGACCACCGCGGTCAAGCCTGCATGAAGAGGCATGATGTGCCCATGAGGCATGTGGCCAGGCAGGTACGACCACCCACCTCTACACCTCTCTTAGCAGTAGTTAGCGCCCCCTTTTGTGTTCTCTGTTGTTGCAGTGGGTCATAGACAGTGGTGCCACATCTGACTGGAATGTAGGCAGCTCACCGGACGGCCGCGGTCTGGCCTGCCTCAGGAGGCATGGCGTTGAGACGAGCCACAGGGCCCGACAGGTACAACCAGACCTCCAAACAGTGGCTCCTCTCGCCTCATTGGTGTTTGTGTGTATATGAGTGTGATGTTGATAAGATGATGCCTGCTACACATCCAGGTCACACCCAGCTTTACTGTAGCCTTTTTCCAGTTTCATCACTCTATCAAAACAGCCACATGTTTGTCTGAACTGCGGCTGAACTGGACGTAAGGTACAGCCAACATTTATGATTCAGAAGAACAGCAAATACCACAAGTGTGTGTAATATTGATTTCTGCTCAATTTTCTTGTCTTCCTTTAAAAAAATGGTAGAATAGAAAATTATTAAATTTTTTTCAATATCATTTCTTCCAGTTTAGCCCTCTGTTTCAATAAAGATCAGCAAAACTCTGCTTGGGCACACCCCCGTCATAAATTAAAAACATCAATTCAAACCAACGCTGTTCTGGAAAAAAAGGGGAAAAAACCCTGTCGTAATAAACAGGATCAATTGATGGTGTAATAAAAT